>CM040404.1:115480389-117880389 GCA_022702515.1 Ilyophis sp. 1 JC-2022 | reverse complement strand
ACTGACACACCCCTGACAGTACTGATGGAAGGAATCAGTAGAGAAGACATCGCAAAGCTTTTCATGGAATCTCTCGTTTTGTTCTGAACAGACACAGCGGAACAGGGGTAAGTGTTCGATGCTGAGAAGGTGAATTTCCCTTGAACTCACACCGTACCAGGGGAGCAAGACAGTTGGTAAGCAACCGTACCGTTCGGTGGTGCTAGATCAAAATAATCATTGCAACTCTGACCCAAGCAAGCATTTCTGTCTCCATGCCAGCACTGTATATTACAGTGTGGCACCAAACTCCTAGAATGACAGTGGCTCATCTTTAGGATAACGACAGTTCTTGACCCATCGAGCCATCATTGTTAGCATCCAGCGGAACATCTGCAGAGATGTGTCAATATTATTGTCAGTGGTACAGCAACCCCCACCCCCCCCTCATCCCTCCCACCTGATCACAGCTGTGCTAACTGAGAAGCCAAACACTCTCACCGCAGTCTGCCGTCCACTGAATGAACCACTTCCTCTGCCAGGAGTTTGCAGTTGAAATTAACTCCGTGTCAGTGTTTACTGTGATTATGAGTGAGAATGCCTTTGTGATTATCATCAGTTAAAAACTTCCCATTTGGCAACATTGTGCTGCGGAGCATTCCAGTAGTCTTTCAAGAATTTCTGTGATGGAAACTAACAACGGTTCCTTTCAAAGCAATATGCGCCCCATTCAGAGCACATTTTCTTTATTCCTGGACTTTTTCAGGGAGTAAATTGCCGTTGAACAATGCTCAGCTCATCGCTGCCTCTCCCCCTGGTAGCAAACGTGCTGCTGCGCCGGAGCTGAAATTCACACAGTTGGTTGTCAAAATAAAAATCTGAGAGAAAATAGGCCCCAATCATTCCAATGTCTTTTTGGTGATCTCACATTTTATGAAAATATAAAAAATTGGACTGACTGACTAGATGCATTTCACATGTGGACACAGGAAATGTCAATACACGCATGTTTATAGCTCCCAGCTCATGGCATGCAATGCATTTCTCCAACAGCAATTTATCAATTGTTAGTTTTTACTCACTGTAGTACATTACATGACTGCTATTTAGCGGACACTTATCCAGAATAAACTTTGTAACTTTTTTTGTGCATTCCTTGCAAAGTATTAATTTATACAGCTGGATAAATACTGAAGCAATAGCAGTGTCCTACCTGGGAATCGAACCTGCAACCTTTAGGTTATACCATTATACCACATTGCCACCAAGGAGAAACGATTGGGACTGTATTTATTTCTTTATCTTTTCCCCTGCCTTTAGCAAGACTGCAGTGTAAGTGAATCGCTGTGTGTACCTGAGTGAATGAAGGGAAAATGGGCATATCTCCATTAAATAAGCTGAAAACCTCATTCACCGCTGTCATTTAAAAAGTGCACCAGAATGGAACTGACATTGGGTGCTGTGAAAAATGAACGGTGGTTCAGATAGAAATAATCCGACAAGGGAGAATTAATTATTTATTTTAAATGTTGTAACTCTGGGTACTTTTTAGGAGATAGATTGACTTACTTTCTCAACACACTATTCAGCAGGGGACACACATGACTTATTTTCTCAACCCACAATTCAGCAGGGAACACACAAGCAATGTTCCAACATCATAGTCCTTGCAAGGACTCATAAGAAATAATAAAACAATTACTTTGAAGTCCAGCCTGTAAACGAACAACATCATAATTAAATAGCAATGCCCAGCTCAGCTATGATTGGGATATGGGGGTGGCTTCAAAACAACCTAGAAACATATTGTCGCCATTCATAGTTGCTGCGTTAATACGGCAAGAGCACAGATCATCTACAACACAACACAGGGATGCAAATGGATGTAAAATCAAGAGGTAAACAAAATGAATCATTCCATAAAACAACATTTGCAATGATTACAAAATTACAGGACATGACCAGTGCTGTGCATACTGAAACACAACAATCCATTGTAATCGCGGCACATGTCCCTGTGTGCCATGCCATTGGGTGCTGTGAAAAAATGAACAGATGTTGTCTCTGCCATCAGACCTCTGTAGCTCATCCAGAATGCAGCTGCTGCTCCTCTGATCTACAATAACCCCAGACTCAGCCATGTCACCCTTTTCATATCCCTTCACAGGCTACCTGTATTAAAAACCTTGGTGCTAGCCTATCGGGCAGCTAAATAGACAGCTCTGTGATATGTTCAAAAGATCATCAGACCAGACTCACCTACCAGACCTCTCCTTTCTGCTACCCTGGGCATGGGGCACAAACCCCCTTCAGGACTGCACTTCCAGGTCATGTCTCCTGTCTGTTCTGCACCCCCCACACCGCCCCCGCCCCCGCTCCCGCTGTGGTGGAATGAGCTTCCCACTGTGGTCAGAACAGCAGATACCTTGTTGATCTTCTGACACAGACTGAAGACTCGCCTCTTCATATTGCTCCTCTGACCCCCTTCAGATTACCTTTCTTTTTCTCTTTCATCCATTGGATTTCCTTTTGGATAATGTTATAGTTATAGCTGTGTAAAGATAGGTTGTCTGTCCAGTGGCACCTTCTTTATTTGTTGCTTTTTAGTTTAACATTACTCTTATTGATTATAAATTGGCCTCTGTGGCTTCTTGGTGATACTGCATTTTTGTGTTACTGAGAGCAACACTGATGTTATCCACTACTCTATGTCTGTCGGGATAAGAGTGTCTGGCAAGTCATTGTAATGCAGTGTGATTGGCTGAAGCATGGCAATTTTTTTGTTGAGGTAGATTCAATGAGGATAATTGATATTTGTTGAATTGAAGACAGGAGGTTTAATAATAAGTAGAAGTAGAATGAACAGAAGTCTGGGGCTTTTGTGTGTGGCAAAGTGAAGTTGTATTTAAATGCTGTGTGTTTGTGGTCATTGGTAGCTATTCACATGGGAAACCCTGTACAATACCAGTCTCAATGCTGTAGAGGTGTGGGCATGCCCCTTGAAGGTGTAACTTAGCGCATAGCATACCTGCATTCTCAATAATATTAAACATTTTGTCCATTGTCCTCAAATGAGATTACATCAACTGCTCAAACAGAAAATAAAATTAATAACTAATGATGATACAGTGCAGCAAATAAGCATAGAGCCCACCAGTCAATAATATGACAGGACAGCACCAAAAAATATATGAACCATATAGACATTCATATTATGACAAGAACGGTTTCTTATTAAATATAAGGTAGGCCCTAAAAATATCCATAAAAAAACCCAGAAATGGATCTGGCCTGCAGGTTTAGCATCAATGAAAACTCCTACCACCCACCCATTCATTACATAATGGAAAAATTCAGTTGCAAAACTAAAAGTAGTATTTTACAAATCTATGATTTTATGAATGGTAGTTTACTGTTCATATCTGTAAAACAAGGTAGGAAAATCCTCAAGTTGTGGACAGACCCTGGCCATTTGGCTTCCACATTAGTTATGAGGCGGCTGACATCACTAATTATCTTTATATAATAAAGAAGAGTAATGAGTTGCATGATGAACTGAAATGAAGGATAGATTTGTAAAATGATGGCTAATAATATTCTGCCACACTGTAAAACCAAATGTTTAGAATTTGAACACATGCTTAAACACATCTCTGTAAACTCTTTATAAACCCACCAAGGTGTCTAATAATCTAAACATGTTTTAAATGTAAAAAAAAATTTTTTTGATCAGGCACAGACTGTTAAACATGAGTGTTTAACCATAAACACCTTTATAAACTTTTGTAATTTAGATCTTAAACGTGTCACACGTTCTTTGGTTTTATGCTGCATTACCTGCACGTTTATGCTGCACACAGTTGCATTACCGATATGCTCTGCATCGCCAATGTTATGGAAAAAGAAAACATAGGGGAATGCAGAGGGCTTATACTTTGAATGGAGTGAGCGCAGAACCACAAGTGACATTGCAGATATGATGCGTTCAAAGTTAGTTAATTTATTTTATTTCATTTAATATTAATTTTATTTTTGATTTAATTTTTGTTTTGTTTAAAAATGTAAAAAATAATTTTTTTACTTTTTTTACATTTTTTTATTATTTACAATATATTTACAATTAAAGTATAATAATATTTAAAATTCATTGCTTAAAAATGTGTGTGTAATTGTGATAATTTTTTTTCAGTTTATCTGTATTTTTTGTTTTTGTTTTTTGTGTAGTGTGGCTGTTGTTTGGTTTTGTTGTTTGTTTGTGTGGTGGAAGGACCGGACATCTGGACATGAGGGAGTGGCTAACTGCAGCAGAGTCACACACACAGGTGGAGAGCCACACAGTTTTTTTTTTTTTCTTTCTCTTCTCTTCTCTCGCTTTTTTTTTTTTTTTTCTTTTTGTGGAAACTGTTTGTACCAAAATCACTTTTTTTTTTTTTAAAACATTTAACTGAATCCAGAGGATCCTGTGGAGTTATTTTTTGGTCGTTGACATGGATGATAACGAGTGAATGATTAGAGCGTCAAGCTAAGGCTTCATTAAGAAGGAACCTACACAAAGGTTATTGAGATAAATGACAGATTGCCTTGAAAAACTATAACGTTCATGAAGATACACTTCTGAATGAGCTAGACTATCTAATCATGGTCTCATTTTATTTATTTTTTTCAATGTAAAGCCTGGTGAATCATTCTCATATCAATGGGGTTATCCAATAAAGGACATGCCACATTGTAAGAAAGAATTTAATAAAAAGGTTAAAATATTTGTAAAACATGAACAGGATTTCCATGCTTTTTCCAAAACACTGTCATGTAGAATAATGACAAAAACTCATTATGTAACAATCATTCCATAAAATAACATGATTAACAGTTTTTTTCCCTTGGTTAAATGGGATTTCATTGGCAACATATTGCTGCCAGTCTTTTCACCGTTTTCTTGTGGGATATTTTTTACAGCACATAATCAATTCAAGTTCAATAGTGAAGTGACACGTCTGTCTAATTTATCTTGCCAAATTTGACTGGGTAGGTTGGGTTTAGTTCAAGTTAACCTGCCAGGGAGGATAAGTTATCATAGTAACTGACACAGGCTTTCTCTGATCCTCGTATTTGGAACTGATCATTCCGGATTGATTTCCAATAGATTTTTGATTTAATATATTTAGATAACTTGACAATCCTGCTTCCTGGAACAGACCCCAGGTCTGGACCTCAGGGATAGTCTGCAACATTAGAACGCTAATAGCAAGTGTCAGTATCAACAGCAGGTTATAGATTCAGCCTTTGCAGTATCAGCTACATTTATTTTCATTCTTAAATGCTGCATTAGGTGCATCTGTCTGTGGTGCCCGCATCCCTGAATCAGTTTCAACACACAGAAAACATATGCTGATCCTGAATCAGTTCTATGGAGCTGCCCCACAGCTTTTTGCTTGAGGCGGATAGGTCAGAACACCCATGCTAGGCCTTATTCTCACAGCTCAGCACTTCATTACTGTTAGATCAAAGTTGACCATTCTACTCATGTTCCACAACTTCCTCTCTTACATCTGTCCATATCAGCCCTCGTTATAATCACACAGCTGAAATGTGCAGGAGCGAGTGAAATGAACAGAGAAAACACAACTTTTGCCAAGATGCTTACCTCTTCCCTCTCATCAGTCCAGTGCCCACAGTCGGTCTTGTTTATTTGACCTCTGACTGAATGTCTCAAATGTAAGAAATCCCCAGTTGCTTATGCGGTGTATCAAAGGGGGGAAAACACTTCCCTCACTGAATACTCCTAGAAAAGCTTTTTCAACCTGACCTGGAATGTCACTCCATTACACTACAAAGGGATCGCTACGTTTCCAGAAAAAAAGAAAAAGAGTGGTTATAATCAATATTACAGCCTAGCAAATGTAGCAGAGGAAAGAGTACAGCCTACCAGTTTTACAGTGCCGTACCACAGTTTGTTTAATGGTCTTATTGCAGTTTTGAACATACAATGTTTCCAACCCTAGCTGCTGCACTGAAACTTTCTTGAAGGGACCCTTTGCAGCCAAATGTTGGGGAAACAATTGACAGGGGAAAGCAACCAATTGCAGTGCTCTAATGCGTAGCAACCGTTGCTAGCCTTCCTCAGACAACTAACTCGTCACATGGTTTGTTGACATAAATGCAGCATATAGAGTACTGAAGTGAGTGCGTTAGTCGTGGGCAGAGTCTGGTTTCGGAAGTAAATTTCCTATGGAAGATAGAATGGGCTTCGGAGACTATCGACAATGTCTTGAAATATGATTTATAGAATGAGCCGAAACGTTCATGGATTAGCCTGTGTGGTACAAGGATATAAACCAAATATCGCATGTTCCCATTTTTATTTTTTAAAGTAATGCATTAATGATTGTAGTTTGACTTGCTAAGTTGAGAAGCCCGCCCCACAAGGTCAGAAACTATGCTAGTTAACCACATAAAGCAATTATAGCTTTTAGTCCTTCAAGCTAGCTAGCTAACGTTAAAAAAAAGTGTTTAAAAATGGAGCTGTGTGCTACTGCTGGCTAACGTTATATGACAACGTTTGGAGAAAAAAGCTGCTCGCTGCCAGTGCTGGCATGTTCACTAAAAAAATACTAAAACGTAAAATATACTCGAAGCTGGTCCAGAAGTTATAAGTTTAAGTTAAGTTATACTTTATTGACCCCGTGGGGTCATTTGTCCTCTGCATTTGACCCAACCTAACTACTTATGAGCAGTGGGCAGCCACAGTGCAGCACCCGGAGACCAACTCCAGTTCTGAGGCCAGTGCCTTAGTCAAGGGCAATGGCAGGAGTTTACCTAACCTGACATACACGTCTTTTGCTGTGGGAGGAAACCCACGCGAACACAGGGAGAACATGCAAACTCCACGCAGAGAGGACCAGGACCGGGATTTGAAACCCAGAACCTCTTTCTTGAGAGCCGACAGTGCTAACCACCATGCCGCCAGAAAAATGACATAGTTTGTGAACGGGTGTTATATTGAACAATCCGGAAAATTGACGATAAGACAAAATTAGTAGAAATTGTTTAAAAGTAAGCTTTAGTTAATGTCTACACTCTAAATGAATGGGGAATTTACTTCCGAAACCAGTGTGACATAGTCACTTGAGTACTCTATACTGTCAGTTAACTTTCGCCTGGGGCACATGCAACAGTGATTTTCTACAGCTCAATCGTATTTTTACATTCCCTAAACCTAAAAGTCAATTGGAGAAATGTAAAAAGTGGATTTGGTTATTTGGATGACCACACAGGCAGCTGAATGTTAACAACATAGATATATAATGTTACGTTAAACGTTTATATATCTATGATATGGTCAACAATGTCAGCAGGTACATGTTTCTTCCAAGGTAGTCTAATTAAGTCATGTTTCATTAACAAAAGTTGTGATAGGCATACTTAACGTTACATGAGTTAGCTAGTTAACGAATTATTATGTTAGCTACGTTAGCTAGCCTACTATAAACCGAGATGTAACATTAATGTACACCATAAGCAGGTACGGATCTAAACTGTTAGCAGGTGCAGCTTTTTTGTCTTCCTCTGAGATCGGTAACACTTCGCTTCAATGTCGTTCACAATAAATCGCACGTTGTGTATGTAGCCCTCCATGGCATATTGCAGACCTTGCTGTTTAATCGTATATTTATATCTTCATAACACAGGTTACCTTATTTCCAAATTTTTCTGAACAGCAAGCCTATTTGTAAAAAGCCCTTTTAACTATTATAGCCTACAGGAGTTAGGAGAAGGTAGCAAAGCTCCCTAAATTAGATTCCTTTTTTATAATCAGTCGCCAGCCCAAGGACGACTCCCATCCTAGCAGCAATGCAGCAATTCCGCTGATATCAGGATAGCTGCCCTCAGTGGTGTGGCAAGTTCTTGCAACAGCCATGCAGCAGGTAACGATAGCAAGCTATATAATGTTAGGCTATTGTTAGATATAAATTTCAAGACAAGTTATACATACATTATGGTAGGCTTACTAGGCTACAAGTTGGGTAAATTATGGTCGCTACTAGGTGGATAGCCAGCCTATAAATTATGGTAAGCTAGCTATTAGCCTAGTAGATGCTAGGTAGGCTATTCCTAGCATTTGATAACCCTTTGCATGATTGGGAAAGCAACCTTGAACAAATTACTCTCATCCTCTCTCCCTCCGGACTATCTTTTTTCCCCCACGTTCCCGTCAGGGTTTTGCTTCTCCCCGCTTATCATTCGTTTCACCTGTCCGATTACCTGCTAGGTATTTAAGCCTCTCACTTCTGCCTCCTGGGCTTCTTTGTCATTTTGTGCCTTCAAGTAGTCAGGGTTGGTTATAAAATAGCTGCTCTATATTTTCACTACTAGATTGGCTTTACCTGCCCTTGAAGCTCTTTAGGGATTAGTCCCTTTCATTATTTTTTCTTACTCTCTTCTACTCCCTGCTATATTGAGAGTGAGAGGTTTATTTTTATTTCATTTATTTTTCACCACTTATTAGTCTACGTTCCGAAGGTGATTCTTTGTTTTCTCTTTTTTCGAGCTATGCTCGTGTATTTTTGTTTGGGAGTCTCTGTTCTCTTACTTTTCTGCTCGTATCTACGAGCCACACCTGTGTTAGTGGGTTGTTTATTATTTTGCTACTGAGACTCCTTTAGTGGTCCTCACGTTCGTGAGTGACTTGTTCTGTAATCGTGTTTTGTTTTGTCGCGTTTGGCTCATTGCTACAAACCCAAACCCTTACATGCCCTGAAAACATATGAAGAAAACAGCTCCCATAGAATGACTATACTAATAAGAATAACAATAACAAGTACTCTCCTTATCAGACATGCAAGAAGAAATAGAAGAGCATTGGTCGATATGATGGCATTATGTTCAGGAAACACACATTTTCATTTCACTTTGATGAGAATATGTTTTATTTGTACAACACTTAAAATGAATATACGTAGGGTTTTGAGAATATATGGCAAAAGCATTAATATTCAAAATCAGAATTTTTCATTTTCATCAAAGTCAAGAATGTTTAATTAATTAAAATGTATTGCCGTTGTGAGTCATTTATACCAGGAGATGTCACTAGAGAGACAGGTGTCAAATGCTTCATGACACCTACACTTCAACCAACGCAATCGCTTCAACTGTGTCAATGTTTTAGAAGGCTTTGCTCTGCCCATCACTACTGTATATACATGTGGCTCCTTCTCGATTCTCGTGGTTAACCCTGGTAAAAAGGCAATTAAATTCCCTGAATCTGGGTCCTTAAAAGAAAGTGCGCCTCAGAACATTTCAGATCTTTCTTCCTCATCTTGCCTCGCTCACTCTGTCATTCATGAAAGACGCTCAGGTTAAGGGTCACAAATGCATGGAATTAGCGGATAGGTTTTAAAGTAGCATTCAAACATGAGAAGAAATCTGAGGTCAACAAAGATTCAAGCATTGAGAAGTAGTCAGAATCTGTGGTTTTTAAGCAAAAAGAAAATCTAAACACATTCATGTGTTTATTAATCATTCATTCATGCTTAATTTAGGGAGAGGAACAATCTCTGTCAGACAACCATAAAACATTACACATGAGCAAAAATAGACAGAGTATTATACATCGTTTTAATTTTTGAACACCATTTGTTAGCAATTTAACATATTCTGTCAGAGGCATGCTGTGATTGAAAATATGCTTTTTTCAGTCTTTACCAGATGGCAGTAGTATCATACAAAGCACGCCAGTATTCTAGGGTGCACTGTGTTGACATAAGTCCCAGAATACGGGTGAGACTTTGCACGGATATACACAGTTGATACTTTGGTAGACAGTAGCTTTTGAAGGTCTGTAGATGTTCGTGAGTAGCCGTGTCATTATATTTGGAGACCTTGTTGGTTATTTTCTTAATGTAAATTATTTGCGCTTTGACCACCACAAACTTTGGACCCATTGAGTTCTGTTATATCGGGGGGATGTCAAGGTGAGTTGTAGCAGATATCTACAAAACTAGTGAATTCTCACCAAACTACCTGCATGGATAGAAAGCACTCCGGATATGTGGAAACCTATCAAAATTTAATTTTTGGGTGAAGTGCCCCTTTAAGACATTAGTGTCAAGATTTACTAAATGCCATACTGTATATACTGGCAGTATTTCAGATAGCAGTTGCAAAGGCTTTTTCACTGTAGCTCTCACTAAATTTCCAAAATGATTATGTGTGTTTTGGGACCACATCACCACGAACATATAGTTTTAGATCCCTATTTATTGTGATGTCGTTTTTCTTTTATTCTCCACATTGGCATGAATGGAATGTTAAACTCATCTCTATCTTGGGATTTTACTGCATCTTCAAGGAACATATATTTATTATTGTGTCCTGGTGAATGATGAGTGTAACATGTGAGTATTGTGGCACATTAAGACAAACACAGCGATGACTGCTTTGGTCTGCCAACAACAGACAGGGCACTGAATTCACAGAATGAGTTTGATGGAAATGCAATGTGTGAATCCTGCCTAGAGATTACAAAAATAAACCCGTGAAAATGTATGAAAAAAAAATTACAAGCCTGCCCCACTACCACCACCACCACCGCAAAGGGACAATAAATAAATATCTTCAACATGCAATGTGTAAAAGTTAGTCCAAATAGTAGTTAAGGTGCATGACTTTACAGTAAAAATTGACACATTAATTGATTTAGATGGAGCACAGACACATTAGCTGCTTGATATTTATTTATTTATTTTAAAAGCAACTGGAGCCCTTTTTTCTCATATATGGTGGCAGTCATTCAACAGAAAAGCCGCTGGCAGCAGGGTGTGTGTTTGTGTGCGGTGATGATGGTTGTGCCAGATGCACTCGTCCTCATTAACAGTGGAACTGAAGGACGCTGCGACAGTGGGAATGTGCAGTGAGAGACACATTTTTAACGAGGTGTCTGTGGTCTTGTTCACATGTTACATTCCAATTTTGTGATAGGTTAAAATGTCACAGAGTTTTGAACTGAGCTCCAAGACACTGTTGGCACATAATACATTCAAGAGTATTTGCATCTGGCTTTTCTCTGAATTGTAATACTTGATTTTATGGAAGTTGAAAAAAATCAACATAATTGTTCTCTGCTAGCTTGCAGCAGGTCTTGAAGAAAATGCATTATACAGTATAGATGGAGATCTCTAGCACCAAGTAAATAATAGCTAGTTAGCAAGTAGGCTAAATGGCCTGAGGCTACACCTTATTGCATCTTGTTTTACTCATTTACACTGTCAGTCTGCAGGTTTGTTAGAAAAAAACATGCCTGCCTACTTTCCATCTTGTACATAAATGCACATGGTTCAGATCCCTGAGGGTCCCCTCCATATCACAACCATTTAATAACCATTCAGGTCACATAAGATTTTATGTTTGTTTTGGAAACCACCATCTGAGCTCTTGTTCATCGGATAACTGCACTGACTAAATCTGGAACATGGACTGAAGCTATTCTTGGTTTTACTGCACTGGGTGTGCAGTTATCCAGCTAACTCAGTAATCCTGCTTCATGATACAGGCCCCCTGGTCTCC
Organism: Ilyophis sp. 1 JC-2022; assembly: GCA_022702515.1. Lineage (NCBI taxonomy): Eukaryota > Metazoa > Chordata > Actinopteri > Anguilliformes > Synaphobranchidae > Ilyophis > Ilyophis sp. 1 JC-2022. Next base: position 117,868,848 of record CM040404.1, on the reverse strand, counting down.
ATCACGGACTCAGCTAAACTAGGCAAAACCTTCTCCACACAACAAACCTCAAAATTGGTTCAGATCAACGAGCCACTGGTATCACCCATCTGAGATTCACAAAAACTCACATCATTAGCCATCAGACTACTAAATATTTCACTGTTGGATGGTCTGGGCGACTCTCCAAATCAATAAAGCTGACACTAAGTTGATGTCCTCTACCCTAAACACTGGAAAGTTTGTCATTACCTTCATCTTTCAGTGTATGTCAGTCTAGATCCATGGAAAATGTTTTGTCCGCAGTTGTCATGATTGTTCCTTTGGGAGACACATTTCACACTTAACTCCTGTTGGAGCTGCTTCTCAGATGGAGTATGGACAGTCATTTCACACGAGACTGACCTTATAATATTGTGTCGATCACACAGGGGGCGCAGCATGGTACCTCTGTCTTGTTTTACGTGAAAGAAACATTAATGACTGGCAGTTTCTCCCTTGGACTCCTTTCAGTGACTGCGTTAACAGATAAGCACATTGCCCAATTAGTGTCAGTTTGGCTTATTTCAAGAATGTGCTGTGCTCGATGGCACCATTTCAAAATAAAATGAGTTACGGTAATAGAGCCACATTTGTGAAATCTTAATCGGTCAGACTGACCCAATTATTCTTGTAAATCAAATACATATAAATTAAACTGTGATTATCTGTTTAAGTGGTCACATAATGAGATCTGATTATGAGACCGGTAATTGTTATAGCTGTGAGGTGCTGCATCTTATGAAACAAGATGGACGTTCAGTGCTTTTAATGTCATCATTATAGCTCAACTTAGCTGGCATTTATTTTTTCAGGTTAAAGGTAAATGGAAGTTTTCGATTGTTACTTATCCTGCTTTCTGGTTCAACCGGAATGGTGATGATTGCTTTTTGTGTTAAAGGTAAGGTCTTTTTTGCGTGAGATCCTGACCTCTCTGCTCTCCCCAATATATCACTCAGCAGGGGTGACCAGAAGCAGCTGTTCCCACGTGGCCTGTTGGGGCTCTGTTAAATGACCTTGAGAATGTTCCATCTTCTAGGGTTCAACATTTACTTCTGGGGCTGATTTACTTTACTTCTTAATAAAATAAAAATAAAAACCTAATTCAGTCATTACAATGAAAAAAATAGTTTCCAGTATTTTAGCATATACATACATAATTTGTTATATTGTTCATTTTTTATCAAGGTAGCCAATAATTTTGGAGGAGACTTTATATATGTATGTCATTAATGCCTTGCAATTCATTAGAAAGTCACAATTTCCTTGAATGTCATTCTACCCTACGGGAATAAAGTACTGTAAATGCATATGTACAGTCCTTCAGTTTGGAGTCAGTTTGGGCAGGAGTATGGAAAATGGGGTCATTGTGCACTGTTAATGGACATGGATCATTCCATTCTAGCTCAACCAAAAAGAATAAAATGGAGGTTGCAGTTTTTCTTCTTATAAAATCGCATGGGGTTCTAAGGCCCACTGAGTACAGAAATTCAAGTAATTTATGCTTTTTTTGTAATTATTTCATCTTGTGTGGCTGTGACCTGGTAAAGGTCTACCTTATATGAGAACATTTGAAAGGACATCTATTAAGTGTAGCACCTTACAATGACTTGGGGGGTGTCTCAAACTTCACTTTTCAGATGAGGTGAGGTCTAAGCGATTTATTGTATTTCACACTCTCTTTAATATGTTTGTCTGCCACAGATTTGGATTAGATTTCAACTAAACTTGCAGTGCCCACTTTTTTTCCTTCTGGTCTGGCCATTGCCTAAATAAAAATTGGAAGGGAAATAAAAACAGCAAACATAACCCATAATCACTGTCTGAGGATTCAGCTGACACTTGATAATCCATATATGTACATGACATAAAACAGAGTGATCTTCTTGGGACCTGAACGGCAGTGATTATGCAGATTCTAGAAAACCTTTCACCTGGAAACGGATTCAAATCTCAAATCTCCTTTCAACTCAAGTGATTATAATTTCTGCCCAATCAGTGCCTCTTAATTCAGTACTCAAGTGACACCTGAGGTAGAACATCAGAAACCTGAGGCTCCTGGGTCATGTCTGGAGCAGCCAACATGTAGAGTACCTAACCCTCACCTGAGCACATTTACAAAGTGGAGCGATTTCATTTTCTAAATGTTCTTTTTTAATTGTAATCAACAAGTCAGATTTTTGAGTAAAGCAATTATTTTAATTAGGCATGTAAGGCAGACATTATTACGCTGAACAAGCTTGGGGGTCACACTGCCTTCGCAGATTCACAGCAGGGATTGCTTGTGTGCCCAGTGGAGGCACAGTGGGGGAAATGATGTCCCTCTCCTGATTCTGAGGCCAGAGCTGGTGGTGGAGTCTAGGTGGGCAGGCAGATTGGATGAGTACGTAACTTTTTAAAAGGGTAACATTTGCACTAACTGGCTGCACAACCCAGGTGAAAAAAAATCCTTTAGTGTTATAAAAATATTATTTAAGTATACAAAAGGTATTACAAGTATACTTTTCCTTTTTGTACTTAATTTGAAGTATTTTTAAGCTGTACTTTAAAAAAGTGCACTTCATTGTAGCCTACTAAAACAATAAAGTGCACTTTTAATGTACTAAAAACTAATTGTGCAACACTTGTAGTGGGATTTAGCTATACTTATAAAAAGTATACTTTATTGTAAGCTGTATTTTAGTGTACTTTAAAAAAGTGTACTAAATTGGAAATACTTATAGTGGTCATTTATTGTACTTAGAATTATATTATATTATACTATTTACAAGTCATAAAAAGCACACTATTAGTAAGCTTTTAATATTTTATTATTAGTAAGCTGTACTTTTATTTCTCTTCATTAACCCTTGTGTGGTGTTCGGGTCTGTGGGGCCCATTTCCAATGCTTACTAAAAGAAAAATTATACAATTAATTATTTTTTCAACCTGAGACTCATTGGCCTTGGCTCATTTTCTGTGATAAACACTCTGTGCACCCCCCCTACACATTTATATTACATATGTGGTGTTCAGGTCCACTGGACCCGATGGTAATACAAGTGTAGACATTGTAGGTGAAAACAAGTAAACATAGTCAAAATGAAACAAAAATGTTTGCTGTGTACCTTCACTCTGTTTTCCTACTACCTGGGCCTGTTGTGTGTGTGTGTGGTTGCTTTTTTAGATTTGCAGCATGTTTCATAGATTGAACACGATCCTCTCCACCATTTTATAGGCATTATTGGGACAAATGTCCCAAACCTAGACCCATCACCACCCCCCACACCCACCCAACCAACCAACCTCCACCAATACACCCCAACACGCACACAAGGTTTCAACATAGCACTGAGAACCTGTCTGCTTCCTCATTTTCTCAAACTCTTCACCGTAGTGCGTGACACGACACGATGTCTTGCGGGAACCTGCACAATTTATTTCAAAACCATCTAAACCAGGGCTGTCAACCCTGTTCCTGGAGATCTACCATTCTGTAGGTTTTCATTTCAACCCTAATTTGGCACACCTGATTCTACTAATTAGCAGCTCAATCAGATCTCGAGCTGTTGAATGAGGTGTGCTTTGTTAGGGTTAGAGTGAAAACATACAGGACGGTAAATCTCCAGTAAAAAGGTTGGGCAGCCCTGATCTAAACATTCAATATTTTCTCGCACTCTACCCCAGCTGAAAATTGGGGGAGGGACACAACAAATAAATATCTTTGCATGTGTGGCTACTTACAAGAATCGATCAGTATGACAAAAATAATCTCTGCTCACCCTCATGTGGTGTGTAGACCGGCATGTGTTAGACCAATTTGTGTTAAAAATGTGTCATTCCAATTTGTTTGGTTCGAAGCAATAAACATCAATAGTGATGAAAACCTTGTTTCATTTATATTTGTTCAAGATAAACATGATTTATTCCTCCCATGTCTTGATTATAATGTTTTTTTTTTTACAAAAATCACATTTTATCACAAAAACTTTTATTGATAAATGTGATCTAGCAGAGGTAAATGATCAATATTAATCATATATGCTGTCTATATTGCTTGTAATTGAGATAAAGTCAATATCTGTGAAGTATTTTTACATAAATTGTTATGGCCTTATTATTTTAAAAACCAAATAATGTTGTGGGTCCATCAGACCCTCAGACACTGGATGAATAACTAAAACATGAACACCCCACAAGGGTTAAAAGTTTATTTTTGTCATATCCCTTACGGAATTGCCCACTTACAAAAAGTGCACTTTATTGTAAGTGGGCAATTCCGTAAGGGAGATGACAAAAACAGCAACATTGAAAGTTTATCAAATCTCATTACATTTTCTTTATCAAAATTACATTACAAATTTTAAGATTTTAATTGACTTTATGTAGGGGAATCTTGGCCAAATCTTCAAATAATCCCCAAACCAAAACTTATTTTTTTGTATACTTCCTAATTTTACAGGTTTATACCCTGAAATCTTATTTTGCAAAGCAATTTCTACAACTGCATTCGGTATTTGCAAGAGAGAATGACCAAATCTGCCCAGATTTTACTGTAATTCCATGACCAAAATATGAAAATGTTTTTTCTCATAAACTTATTTCTTGCTGAATTATTCTGTAATTGTAAATTTTCTTCCTTCATCTACCTTAATTAATTTAAGCCTAAAACATCAACTTCTGAAATATCTTAACTTCTTCCTATCAAAACATTGGTAACGGAATTACATTGGTAACGGAATTACCACTTTATTTCTTGAGGCTATGAAGATGACATTAGCCAAGGTGAAGTTAATTATGGTAGTCAAGGTTGAAGCGTGAGTATTGGAAATGATGATAGTAGTCAGGAGATTAATGACAATGCTGGTGGTAGCCAAGACAATGATGACAGTAGCCGTGAGAATAGTAGTGGCAAAAGTGATGGTGGACAGAACGACAGCAATGGTGGAAACATTGGTAGCAGGACAGCAGAGATGAAGCAATTCATTTGGATGAAGGTGATGGTAATTAGCATGTTGGTGGAGCTGTTAATGAAATTCAAGATGGCAGTGTGAGTGTTAGAAATGAGGAGGATGGTAGAGATTATGGTATATTCAGCTAGCTGACGTTAACTTATCACTTCGGAAACCTTACAGCACAGTTTAATGCCAGGGAAGGGTATGTTCGATAAAGTAAGGCTAGAGTATGGTCGAATCGAGTGCGCTGTGCATGCTACTGCCATAGCGCAGGAGGGCTAACGTTACCAAAAACAGATGCATACAGTAACGTTAGCAGGACGGCTAAGATGTAGTTTGAGAGGGATCACGTTAGATCTAGCTAGCTATATGTCGACACACCGACTCTAGACAACTTTGATTTTGTTTTGTTAACATTATCAAAGGTCAGTTATCAAATTGTTTTTCATATAACATAGAAAGTGCTCAGCTATCAATAGCTGGCTAATGTTAGCCTAACTCGAATTACCCTTGTTAGGTTGGTTCAATGGTTAGTACAATGGTTAAGGAACTGGCTTTGTAACCGAAAGGTTGCAGGTTCGATTCCCAGGTAGGACACTGCTGTTGTACCCCTGAGCTAGGTACTTCACCTGCATTGCTTCAGTATATATCCAGCTGTAAATGGATAGTATGTATAAATGCAAAAATGTTGTGTAAGTCGCTCTGGATAAGAGCGTCTGCTAAATGCCTGTAATGTAATGTAGGTTACAAGTTGGTTATCGAAACAGTTAACGTTTTAAAATGTTGCTAACTTTTATCTAAAGTTTGCAACCTAACAATAAATTCAGTAAAGTTAGCTTGCAATAATAGATAATAAATCATTCTCTGTGTAAACTTGTAACAAGGCTGTGAACTTACCGATGGGTGAAGAGGTATTACCGCAAATTAGTGAAGTTCAAATTTTTCGTTTGTGGGCGTGGATGGGGGAGTGTTCCATAGACAGTTTAGTGACACAGGATAGTGGTCATTTCTTGTGTGACGTCACATGAGAAACAACCTGAAAATGGGACCGCAAAATTAAATAATCTATTTCTCCAAAGCTAAAGAAAATACAAATGTGATAGTTCCGTGGTGTTCCCACAATGATCAGCCCCCATTTGTGAAAAAAAGTCACCCACTCAAAAGCTTTTTGATAAAGTGGACTCAAATATAGGGGTCGTATTTGGACACAGCCCCAGACTGCACTTAAGTTCCACTTTTGAACAACTTTAGTGCGCTTAGTATACTTAAAGCACTGCCAATTTAGCACAGTACATAATTAGTACAAAAACTACTAAAAGTACACTTTGAAAAACGATATTTCAAGTATAATATTTTTTCACCTGGGAACGATTGAGAAATCTCCCTTACAGAACATTCACAAAAACTCCCATAAAAATAGACGGTATGGTATGTATTTGTGAAATTTCCTTTGCATTTGAATAACAATAATAATACAATGAAATTGCTGCAGCTTTTTCCAGTAGTTTCTGTTTTGGAAGTCGCCATTTCACCAGTTGGGGGAAATGAGCAGGTCTGGAGACAAACTTAATTAGCCATGTCAGGTCTCGCATTTCAAGCTGCAGTTCACACATGTAAACACATGTTCCTGTGGTGGTGAAAGGACATTATTCCAATACGTATGCTGTTAATTCCAGTACGTAAGCACCATTTTAGTCATTTGGAAGCATATGATCAGCATTGTTACCAGCGCAGTAGCCCCCCCACCAAAATAAATAAATAAATAAACAGCCATCTACACTATTTACTCACTGACAATCCACTACAGAATTGGAAACCCAATTTGCAGCACAGTGTGAGAAGATGACACATCATGAGGCAATAACCATTCCTTTCCAGGTGCAATAATTGGTTCCGGCTCCATCTTTATGGCTTTGATTCCCATTGTTCAAAGGGAGTATCGCGTTTGCCCAGCGGTTTTTGCATGGAGAGCATCGGCTTCACCTTATTTAAATGTTGTCTCACATTACACCTTGATGTATGGCGCCCGGCATCCATCGCCTCAAGAGGATTGGAGCTTTTTAACAAGAGCAGATACCATCAAAGATTATTAGACACTCAGCCTTCTAGCTCTGTTTTAAAATATGTTTTTAATCTTCCCACAAGAAGGAAAAGAGGGGGGGAAGGTCTTTTCTCTCCTTCCTCTGAAAAATAAATTGTCATGATTAAAAAGAGTGTGTGTGTGTTTTACATCATGCAACGAGAGTATTTTCGAATGATCAAAAACTGCCACTAGAAATACATTCACAAACGTGCAACATCCATAATCACTGAGATTAATTTATGCAGACAATCATTTTTGATCTTCGGCGGGGCACCTCATCCCTGGTAATTTCTGTTATCCAGGCTCAATATTACATTTAGGCCACAGTAAGAAATGTATTTCTGGTCAAATTAACCCTGTTTCAAGCATCAGATGTAAAACAAATAAAATAAAAACATGAATAAATAAATAATTTATTTCCTGGCAGTGGTACTCATTCTAAGGCCTGAAAAATTAAAGGTATAAATTGAACCATGTACGCACAAGATTACACTTATATTCTTAATGTACCTCCAAGCATGCAATTAGCAGAGGAGCTTAATCTTTCATAGTGCATTATTTGATTTTAATTCAGAAAATGTGCTTCAGACCTAAAATTAGTTCACAGTGCAGAAACACAATAGGTTCTGAATGTGAACTAAATTGATTAGGGCTAGTGCATACATTTCAACATAAAAACAAGGGTTCGCAAGGTTGAAACCTACGGAAGCCCTGAAGCGCAAGGTGAAAAAAAATTTTTTTAAGAGCTATCGCGTTAATACGAGATAGTAAGTCGTTAATACGAGTTATTATCTCGTTAATACGAGATAGTAAGTCGTTATTTCGAGATAGTAAGTCGTTAATACGAGATAGTAAGTCGTTATTTCGAGATAGTAAGTCGTTAATACGAGTTATTATCTTGTTAATACGAGATAGTAAGTCGTTAATACGAGTTATTATCTCGTTAATTCGAGATAGTATGACGTTTATATGAGTTATTACGTCGTTTGTTCGAGATATTATCGCGTTTATACGGCTCGTTTATACGAGTTATTAACGCGTCTGTACGGCACGTTTTTACGAGATATGAACTCTGATTTCAATGTGTATTTTGAGTGCAATTAAAGCTGTTTTTGAGTCCTTACGTGCTTCATTTTGACATGGGGGGACGAGGGGCTGTATATTATTTTCATATTTGTAACACTTAAAATATAGGCTAATGTTACTGAAAACACATGTGTTAACTCTAGCTACATTGTGTATTGAACAAATGATGCATCTATCAGGTTTAGAGATAATTCGCTGCCAATCGATGGTGTTTATTAGGCTGTTTTATTTGAGATTAAATGCATAAACTGATATTTTACAGTGCAATTGTAATACAAGAGATGTTCTCATTCTCGTCAGGAGAGGGCAGTATGGTCACGCGAATCATTGATTCGTTTCTTTCTGGGTGCGGGGATTTTGGAAGACCAAATGTGACACAATAAAATGAATAAATAAGAAATTAAAAAGAAATACATATTTCCTAGCCTACAGGAGTTGTCAACATGTAGTAATTGCTTGTTGGCGTACAGTAGGCATGAATTAGATAGATTGATTTACTGATTTACCCAGTTCACTGTGAACTGCATTGTGTTCGTTACTAGGGATAGCTGATACTGTATGGGAAGAATGTGCTTTCTTATCTGTTCTGTAGTTACTTCGATGACCTTTCTATATGCACTTACTGTACGTCGCTTTGGATAAAAGCGTCTGCTAAATGACTGTAATGTAATGTAATGTAATTAATTAATTAAAAATTTCAGATAACGAGCCACCGTGGTATAGGGTAAGCGTAATTGACGGGGTAATAATGAACCCAAACCCATATTCCAGGACATCGCATTCTGCAGAAATAGCCCAGCTATTATTACAAAATGAGTATTCCACTTAGATACCTTCACACGTTTAGATACCTTCGCTTTTCTTAACAACTCGTAGCCTACGTATGCAATTTTACGGGGGTTAGCCTAGATACTCGTAGCAGGGGAAAAATAGCTTCCTCATTCAGGAGATCAGCTTCACCGAGAATGTAGTGTGATTCGCCGTATATAATTAGATGTGCGTATGATATACCCAAGTCATATACATGTAACTATGCACTACGACAGGCCGTAGCCTAGACTATAGCATAATGCAATACAAATTAACAATATTGTTAAAGTTTGGAGCCATAACTGCTCACAGTTATCTATCATTATTACCCCGCCAGTTACTACATGTTGACAACTCCTGTAGGCTAGCCTAGTTAAAAGAACATTTTACAAATAGAATAGCTGTTCTGGGGAATTTAGAAAGAAAGTAATCTGTGTTATGCAGATATTTCTCACGTTTATAACAAGTCAAATTTTACAAAAATTAGTTGAGAGTTCCCTAAGCGAGTTTTATCAGGTGAGCTCTGCATCTGTCAATACACTACCAAATACGCTGATCTTGACAGCATAATATGGCGGATGTGTAAAATAATTAATATATATATTGATTTATTTCATTTCTTATTTATTTATTTTATTGTCTCACATTTTGTCTTCAAAATCCCCGCACCCAGAAAGAAACGAATCAATGATTCGCGTGACCATACTGCCCTCTCCTGACGAGAATGAGAACATCTCTTGTATTACAATTGCACTGTAAAATATCAGTTTATGCATTTAATCTCAAATAAAACAGCCTAATAAACACCATCGATTGGCAGCGAATTATCTCTAAACCTGATAGATGCATCATTTGTTCAATACACAATGTAGCTAGAGTTAACACATGTGTTTTCAGTAACATTAGCCTATATTTTAAGTGTTACAAATATGAAAATAATATACAGCCCCTCGTCCCCCCATGTCAAAATGAAGCACGTAAGGACTCAAAAACAGCTTTAATTGCACTCAAAATACACATTGAAATCAGAGTTCATAGCTCGTAAAAACGTGCCGTACAGACGCGTTAATAACTCGTATAAACGAGCTGTATAAACGCGATAATATCTCGAACAAACGACGTAATAACTCATATTAACGACTTACTATCTCGAAATAACGACTTACTATCTCGTATTAACGAGATAATAACTCGTATTAACGACTTACTATCTCGAAATAACGACTTACTATCTCGTATTAACGAGATAATAACTCGAAATAACGACTTACTATCTCGTATTAACGCGATAGCTCTTAAAAAACACCTTGCGCTTCAGGGCTTCCGTAGAAACCACTTGCTTGTTTGTTGAGAACCAAAGTAGTGTTTATATTCTGGGCAAGCAAAAATGTTCCATGAAATGCCAGAAAATGTGTTCTTTAAACCAAAAAGAGAAATCCCACAGTACACTCTTAGAGACAAGCTTGTGTTCTTAGGGGAACCCTTTTAACCCTTTATTGAGCCCTCTAAGGTGTAAGTTCACACAAACAAAAATATGTGATTAGAATGTTCTAACCTGAATGTGGAGTTCTAAAACACTGAATTAGAAATTTGGAAAAATAAAATTCCAAAAACCCTACTCTTCAAAGGGTTAAACCATTACCTCTTTTGTATTATTTTACTATCAATAACAGTGCAATACAAGATTTTGCGCAATAAAAGATTTGTATGAAGCCAGAGTTATGTTATACTTGAAGGGAAAGAAATCAAAGGTATTACACCAATTACAAGACACTATCACTGCTCGGTCCAACTACTTTATGTGGTGTCATAATTACATTTCGTTCAACCTTCTCATGATGGTTTTTATAGGTTATCCATCAGCTAGTTATCATCAAGTGTTCAATCCAACCAACCAGAGTCTTATTCTTATATGTATTATGGATATAACTAGTTTGAAAATATGACTGTAAACAACTTAGTATGGTAGAAAAATTCAGAAGTCTCTCATTAAAGCCTATGGTGAAATTGAGAGGTGTGGTGTACTGTATGCCATATTGCTGAAACTTTGGCAATAGGAGCAAGCAGATATGTCTGTTCCACTCATACGCGTGGGTGTATGCATCTCAGTGCAATTATAGTTTGTTCTTGAAATACATTTCACTAAATCTCACTACCAAGCCTCGTTCTAGACTGCTTTGACTGGGGGGCACTGAGATATTTTTTTTCATAGGTGTTTTGTAGGCCTGGCTAGCCGTGGCGGCTGGCGGGTGTGCGGACAGATGAGGACATAAATAAGTTTGAGAAGTAATTACGTGGAGGAGCGTTGGGGGGGTCCCAAACCCAAAAGAGGGGGTCTGGGGGGGGGGGTCATGGCCCCCTGGATCATTTTTTTGCTAAAATTACCCCTAAAAGTTGATAAAAATTTGACTTAGAAAGCACTTCTAATAGCAAAAAATGTTATGCAGGCTTAGGCTACGTGAATATTTATGATCTGTTATATTTATACTAATAATATGGAGAACAATATATTGAGTGGAATACTTATGAATGATATTAGCGACCATCTGCCAGTCTTCGCAATCTACGATTGTGACTATAATATGAAGAAAGATGATAATGTAACAACATATAAAAGAGTGAGAACAGAGGATGCCCTTAATGCATTCCAGAGAGATTTACTATCTCAAGAATGGAAAGACGTTTATGAAGCTGAGGACGTAGATATAGCATATGATAATTTCTTAGATATATTCCTACTATTATATGATAAAAACTGTCCAGTAATAGAATATAGAAAAAGCTCAAATACAGTGGATAAACCGTGGATGACTAGGGGGTTGATGAATGCCTGTAGGAAAAAGAATAAACTATATAGAGATTTTATTAAATATAGAACCCGAGACAAAGAAACTAGATATAAAATATATAAAAACAAATTAATGGATATTATTAGGAGATGTAAGAAAGAATATTATAATAAACTATTAGATAAGAATAAAAATAATATCAAGGGTACATGGAATATATTGAATAATATTATTAGAAATAAAACAAATACAAATTACATAGATCATTTTATTGAAAATAAAAGAACAATCACAGACATGAATGAGGTTGTAGAGGGGTTCAACAACTTCTTTGTGAGTGTTGGGCCAAATCTGGCTAATGAAATAAACCCTCCCCTAGGGGGTGATATTGCTCAGATATCAGAAAATAGGATTCCAGCCACAATCTTTCTACACAACACAGATAATAAGGAAATAATTGATATTGTCCACAAGCTCAAAAATAAAATATCTACTGATGGAAATGGAATTGATATGACACTTATAAAAAATATTATTATTACAATAGTAGACCCTTTAACATATATCTGTAATCTATCTTTAAAAACTGGCTCATTTCCTAGACAAATGAAAACAGCTAAGGTGATCCCTGTTTTCAAAGCGGGAGATAAACACCTCTTCACAAATTACAGGCCAATCTCATTACTATCACAATTTTCAAAAATTCTGGAAAAAATATTTGCAGCACGGCTGGACAATTTTATAGATAAACATAATATACTAATAGATAGCCAATATGGATTTCGTTCGGGTCGGTCAACTACCATGGCATTGATGGAGTTAACTGAAAAATTAACTTCATCAATGGACAATAATAAATATGCACTAGGTATTTTTATAGATTTAAAGAAGGCATTTGATACAATTGACCATAATATATTATTAAAGAAATTGGAAAAATATGGTATTAGAGGGGTAGGGCTAAATTGGGTTAAAAGCTACATTGAAAATAGACAACAGTATGTTCAGATGGGTAAGTATAGATCATCTATCTCACTTATCACTTGCGGGGTACCGCAAGGCTCCATACTAGGTCCTAAACTATTTATACTATATATTAATGACATCTGTAGGGTTTCAAGTATCTTGAATTATGTTGTTTTTGCCGACGATACAAACATATTTTGTGCTGGTGAGAACCTACATCAGTTGTTGGAGGAGGTCTCAGCGGAACTCGAAAAATTGAAATTCTGGTTTGATATTAATAAATTATCACTTAATCTGAAAAAAACAAAATTCATGATTTTCGGAAATAAAAAAATACCAATGAATACACTGGTACAGCTAAAGATAAATAATGTAGAATTAGAAAGAGTTTATGAGAACATATTTTTGGGAGTGATAATTGACCACACTTTCAGTTGGAAACCACATTTAAAATATATACGGTCTAAAGTGGCAAGGAGTGTTGGCATTATAGGCAAAACAATGGATATATTAAATTATAAATCACTATTCACTCTTTACAATACACTTGTATCACCTTATTTGACTTATGGTGTGGAGGTGTGGGGAAATACATATAGAACTAACCTTCAACCCATATACATATTACAAAAAAGAGCAATGAGAATAGTTCATAAGGTAGGTTTTTACGAACACACAAACAGCCTTTTCTTAAGATCTCACACAATGAAATTATTAGACTTAGTGGAATTTAAAACAGCTCAATTTATGTTTAAGGTAAGGAAAAAACTACTCCCTAGGTGTATTCTGAGAATGTTCAGGGATAGGGTGGGGGGTTATGAGCTAAGGTGGGACCTAAACTTCCAACAACCCAGCACTAGCACCACTCGGAAGAGTAAGTGCGTTTCTGTCTGTGGGGTAAAGATCTGGAATGGTTTGACTGAGGAGGTGAAACATAGCATAAATATTGTACAATTTAAAAAACGGCTCAAACATGAAATCCTGGCTAAATATAGTATATTATGATATAATGTTAAATAATATAATATGGTGTAGTATAATATAGAATAATATAATATGATATAATGTAATAAAACAAAATAATAAAACATAATAAAATATAATGGAATATGATATAAAATATTATAATATAATAGTATGATATTATGTAATATAATGTAGTATAATATAATTACAATAAAATAAAAATATATAATAATAAAAATAAAAAATATATATAAATAATATGGGAAATATGAGTTTTTGGTATAATATAGTATGATATACTGTAGTACAATACAGTATGGTATAAATTATTATTTCATTAAACTATGATCTTTGAAATGATGGTATAGATGGCAATATTGGTGAACTTGTTGTGGTGAGGAAAATTGTTGAAATAATTGAAATAATGATGAACTGGTATTATAATGTATAAAAAGTATAGTATAGTATAGATAATGTATGAAGTGTAAAACAGCGTGTATGGATCCTGGTAGTTCCAATGACATGCTCCTGTTTGTTTGTTGTATACTTCAAGGATTTATTTTAAATAACCACTTTAGGAAATAGGATAGGCATTTATAAGCTTTTAGCTTCTGCCTTTTTTTCCTTTTGATCACCTGAAATAGTCTTTGTTTTTTTGTTGATGCATGTGTATTGGTGATGTATGGTATATGTTACTGTTAAAGATGATCAAATAAACTAACTAAACTAAACTAATCTGTTGAAATTAAGTCGGATGAGAAAGTTAAGTGGACAAAATGTTCTCTTGCAGCGATTTGCCAACTTAAGATCGCCGGATGATTTACTTTCTGGTTTTAGTAGGCTATGCTAGTAATGTTACACAGGACAAATGATGCAGTAGATAAATCACTGATTTGGACACAGCCTCAATCTTAATCCACCCACAATTTAAATCCTGTTGCCGCTAACGTTACTAGTTTGAGCAATGATGAGCTGTTCAGTGGAGTAGAACTGTGACAACTACTCTCCACAAACACAAAACTTGACACATCAAAAAATATCAAAATTTTCTGTTACATTATGCCCCAGAATGCCAGCTCTTGCATGCCTAGAAATGCTGTAGTGCCAATCACACTTTCACTTACCTTTTCATCGATGTTTTATTTTCTTTAAGCCTATGTCGCCAAAATCTTGCATAGTCCATGTCAGCGACTTTCCCATGATAAAACAGGGCATAGGTTACAGGTGATTTGGTAGCGAGGCTACTCGTAACCTCGTGCTAAATTATGCCTCCGACCATTTTTATCTGAACATTCTCCCTGCGTTCCAATGAGTGGAATGGATTTTGCAATAATTTAAAAGAATTCACCACGTCCTCCTGCGCTTTCTAACTTCTGCATATTGTTAGCTAGCTAACGTTAGCTAAGTTCACTTCAGAGAGGAAGATGCATTTAAAATCTTGATAAGCTAGCTTTCCTTCCTTTCTTTATAAATGAAATAACTATGACATCGTCTTCTACCCTATACCGTCAATTTAAAAAAATATCACATTATAAATTGGCACCGATATCTTATCACAAGCTTCTCTGTGCTAGCTAATATTAAATACCGTTACCTAATGTTAGTAGCCTAGTGTCGGAAAGGAGTGCAGCGAGGACATCTCTTTGCTATCTTTCTCGCTAACTAACGTTAACGCACTGCAAGTTAAATTTCACTGCCAAATGATAATAGTTATCATGCTGCATCATCACAAAATAACAAAAATAGACACTTGACATTGGGCATAGACAGGCATATTCCCCAGTAATCTTTGCAAATCATAAAAAATTACAATAGCCTAGGCTAGGCTGCTACAGCCAAGGCAAATAACCACATATAATTTAATGAATAGTGTTTGCAATACATTCTCTGTATAAGTTTCATATGATTGTGGGCTATTATACATTTTTAAAAATGAGTAACTGTGAACCTGATTTGTTTATTGAACTAAGGGTATATAATAGCCTACACCAGTCATATTACATAGGTCTATTATGTTCTTAATGTTTCTTGCATCAGATTCCTGTTTGGCTGTGAAAGCCAGTAAGTAAAAGTTACTGCAGTTTGTAATATTTCTCTCATTTTGAGGAGAAGGGGCAGAGCGCTGGGGGGGCAGAAGAGGCATCTGGGGGGGCATTGCCCCCCCCTGCCCCGTGCCCCTGCCCCTGCCTACATCCGGCCCTGCTCACTACAGTAGATGAGGGATTGTCTTGAATGTTCTCATCTTTCTCACTATGGAATGATAGGCTTCAAATAGTTTGGAAATGGCTTTGTAAAACTTCCCAGACTGATGAAAATCTGTTGTCCTTGGCATGCTTCGTTAACACAAACCTGAATGTTCAAGACCAAACTCTAAAGGTTTCTGCTTTTGTACAGAGGTGGTAACACTTCCTAATGATCAACTAAACATTGCTTGAATTGTAGCACCTGGTTCTAATTACCCTCTTAATTGATATGGAAGCAGTAAGAGTACGAGCATGTCAGCCTATTTTTCATTGAACAAATAATGTCAATGTAAAATTTGTGTGTATTATGAATCACATGAGGTTAGATGTATCGTTACATTGTTTGGGCTTGGCGAGGATTAGATGAGGGTTAGTATGTTAGTATGTAAAACTATATAATTGAAAGTGGCTGTACTTTCTTTTTGACATTACTGTATGTTAACAGCATAGTGCAGGTATGTTAGCATATAGAGTGTGTTGAAGGTTAAGATATTAGGGTGATATCAGAGCTTTAAATTTACATTGGAACATGATCTGTTATGTGCCCACGACTTACTAATATGTGGGATGGAGATCTGTATGTTGTAGGCAGAAATTATGAAGGCACTGGAACACGATGAGTATGACATGGCCATAAGATATGAATTTGAGGCTAGAAATTAATGTTGAGGGAACAACTTGTAAGGCGGGCATGCCAGGCAGTAATACTCATTCATATGCACGCCTATTACATTGTAACAAACTAGGGAAAAAATTATTTTTATGTAAGAAACAGATTCTTATTCTTTTTCTTTCTCCAAGCCTACAAATATGAATTCTCCTCATTGGACAAGATCTTCTTAAGCAAAACCAGCACACCATAACATCTGTTCATTATGTATAGTAGCCCAAATGCATAACACTTAAGTTGTATCACCTATATTATTAGAGACTGGTAATGTCATGCTATTACAGCCAAGATAACATATTGACATAAAACTTTTTTTTTCTCTGCTTTGGTTGGCAATGCTAATTTGAATAAACGTAAATAAAAAAATAATATTACTGCTTACAGAAATATATTTTATCCATTTATTTTTTACTGAAAAACGAGGGAACAGATTTTATTGCAATGAGCTATAAATGTCTTCCCTGAGGAATAAACTAGACTTATTGAGTCTAGCGGTGATGTCTGGTTTGATTTTTAGGATGTGGTGCACAAGCACTCACCACATAATGATCAATTACATTGGCAAGGAAAAGCCTTCCTGAAAAGCCGGCGGCTTTGTCTGGAGAAAATAAAAAAAAGATAAAGAAAATAAACTTTAAAGCTGAATACCAATGACTTGGTTGTGTATGTCAAACAATTGAGTAAGTTGGGCAGAAAAGTGATATTTAAGTCACCCCTCTTTTTATCTTGGAGAGTGAAGCCTGAACGGTTTATTTTTTTCCCCACTGTCTGACTTGCAAAATGGCGTGACACTAAGAAAATTGAGTTTATTGACAACTGGGACACCTTTTGGCGGAGGGTTATTCGAAGAAGTCTACATCCAGATCTAGAATAACATCAGAAAACGAAGAGAATCAATGATATTTCTAACAGTGGCGAAAACAAGGGCAGTCAGACATGAAAGACAGAGAGAGAAAAGCTCATCATTTTGAGGACGGACGTATTTTTTCTTGATTTGGCTCTGTACCCCACAATTTTAGATTTGTAACCAAACAATTTATATGTGGTTATGTGCACATTTTCAGCTTTTATTAAAGTATATTTTAATATATTTTAGTCACCAGGTACTTTGTACAAACAACAGCACTTTTTACAAAATACATTGAGAAATCAAAACACTGTATTATATCATGCTGAAACCTAGACTACAAGGGACATTCAATAAAAATAAAATAATATTTTACGTTATTGTTAAACAAGACACTTGTTTTATGTCAACACAATTTACATACTTAAACTTTTTTTTTTTGCTGCCATGAAGATAAATAACTAAATGATGTCATTCCCATTCGTATCACATGATCGCCACGGACAAAGAAACAGACAAATACATTGTGGACATCATTTTATTGGGCTGGCAGGTACAGGTTGGCGAGGCATACCCCATAGATATACAGCACCGTTTGGCGCTTTTCAAGGTTACAGGGGCTCACAGAAACAGCCACAATGACCACAGACTCTATACCTTAAGACCATTGACGTACTATGAAGGCCTACCTTCTGAGCTTATGCAAACACACAAAATTTGGGTACTTCACAAGTGCTATTCCATTAGATGTTATTCCATTAGATGGTTAGTTGGCTAACTATACTGTCCATTGCTTCTTTTTTGCTTCTTGATTTATGTATTTCACTGAAAATTAAGCTGTAGTTTAATTGAAAACAGTAAATATTTATTGTGTTAATGGTGTAAAATTTCTTTTCACATTCCCATTGTAAATAAATGTAAAAAATACAAATAAATAAAGAATAATCAGTTTCAAAAGAAATGTTCATCCTAATCAAGCATATTAATTTTGCCTCAGTCTCACTTTTTCACTTC
This sequence comes from Ilyophis sp. 1 JC-2022, assembly GCA_022702515.1. Taxonomy (NCBI): domain Eukaryota; kingdom Metazoa; phylum Chordata; class Actinopteri; order Anguilliformes; family Synaphobranchidae; genus Ilyophis; species Ilyophis sp. 1 JC-2022. Next base: position 117,850,422 of record CM040404.1, on the reverse strand, counting down.
CCATTAATGTGACCCAGTGGGCATACACAGAATGGAACCATAGAAATGAGAATTTTAAACATATATTTCAAAAGCCATCATTATAATTGTCTGGGTGTAACATTTATGGTTCGGAACAAGCCATTACCAGGGACAATGGGACAAAGGCAGAGGGGAACAAAATAAGAGATTTCAATTGAATGTAAATTGGTCTTGCATTATCACTGCACAAGTCTTTTTATGCTCCGAATTGACTCGTGCTACATTATAATTCAATGTCATTTTCAAACATCCCATCTCTATCAGGAGATAATGACTTTCCTTTTAGCTGAACAGGGCTTCTTTCATCACTTGTCTTTGAAGGGTGCCAGCCCTTTATTGCAGATAAAACGTCATCTAATGTGAGACAATGCAAGGGCCGAGATAAGCAAGTTGCCACCCCCAAACTTCTCTCTACAGATTCAATAATGAGTCCTCGCAATATTCCGAGTTGTAAATGTCACCGACTTTCATAAAAGTGCACCCTCTGCTCTGTGGTGGCTCATGCTTTCGAAAATTTTTATTTTATTATTGCCCTGGTTTTTAAGTTTGCGCATGTTGAGAATGAATGGCACCTGCAATTGCTCTTTGAAAAACACAATTTTTCGCCTGACTATAAAAAATTATATGGCAGGGACAGAAACAGAGAAAAATTCTTAATTGTGTGCAGTGAGACTCCCTATTGTCATACTTACCTTATATATTTAACAGAGTGGATACATTTTTTAGTGTTGTGACAAACTTATTATTGTGTCTGCTTTTGATAATCCACGTAGCCCTGTGGATTCATAGCTACCTAGCAGCAATCTGTGTATTTCTGTGGCATGAGACTGTGGCATTGGTTTTTATATAAGATCAAACCTAGGTAGCTATGAATATGTCTACCATGCATTTATCATTCATATCGTTCATTTACCATGCATCATCATTTACAATTACTCAGTTTGTACAGTTACCATGTTTGATGGAATAACGTTACATGTCACTAGAAAGCCAGTTAAATACATTTGTATTAAGTAAATCAGGAAATTAATCCTAAAGTTAGTCTGATAATCCAAACCCCAATTCCAAAAAAGTTGGGACTGTGTAAAATGCACATAAAAGCAGAAAGCAGTTATTTGTACATGATATTGTTATGTTCTGAGTCTGTTTTTGTTATTCTGTCATGTTTAGTATTGTCCGTTTCTGTAGCATACACTTTTCCATGTTTTCCGCAGCCTTGCGTTCTGTGCTATATCTCTCGCTCCCTCTCACGGAGTTTTTACTTTCGTTTCTGTACACTTCGTTTGTATTACCCTGCACTACTAATTATTATATAGGACTTATTTATGACTAACCGGCTAAACACGGGTGTGGTTAACTAATCTACTAACGTCAGGGTTTAATAGAATTATTACTAACACAAACTAACAATTTAGTTCTCATCACGTTTCCACAGCTGTTTAGTGTTTCCTTACGTATCCAGTCATTGTCTTGTTAACTAATTTACTAACAACAGGGCTAGGATAGGATAACTACTAACGATTTACTAATTGCCTTGTTATGTGTCTCAGCTCAAGCTGTTTTCCATTTCCTGCTATTCTCAAGCTAAGTGTTTGCACCTGTCTACACATGCATTTATACCTGCTGTCTTTGTTCCTCGTCGCGAGTTCGTCATCTAATTTCACGTGAGTCTGTTTCTAGTTAGCATATCTGTTCCGAGTTAGTATCTGTTTCCGAGTCTGTTCCGTGTTTAAGTTCGGTTTTGTTTGTTTTTGTTTATTCCGAGTTGTGAGTTTTTGTGGTCTGTTCTTTTGCTTTTGTTTTTCTTCTGACTGATTTCCTGGCTTCGACCTCTGTCCGTGTTCTCGCGACCCTTCTTCTGGATATTGTTTTTGTACCTCTGCCGTGTCTCCCCGTTATCGACCCCTGCCTGTTTTGACTTCCCCTTGGACTCTGAGATTAAACCTGGTTTATCGCACTCCTGCCTGCGTTTGGGTTCCTGTTCCATCGGAGCGTAACAGATATTTTACATATATTTAATTGAAAGCAGTACAAAGAAAAGATATTTCATATTTTACATCAACTTTATTGATATACGCTAATTCAGAATTTGATGCATGAAACACGCTCAAAAAAAGTTGGGCCAGGCGCAAAAAAAAAGACTGGGAACTTTAAAAACCACCTGTTTGGAACATGCCACAGGTAAACAGGTGATGATGTCATAACTGGGTATAAAAGGATATCAAAAGACTCTTGATATCTTATTTCCAGGTACTCTTACAAGCGATAATATAACCTCTCTGCATTTGAATTGATCTTTATGGGAATTGGGGGGTGGGACTAGATTAAGCCGTAAATTACACACGAATAGTACGGAACCCATGGTTGGCTAAATGGTTGTAAGTCATCAAGGGTCTGAGGTATCAAATAAACCTCAAACCATCACTCTGCTGCCAGATATGCAGTAGATATGGATGGATCACTTTAAGGGTGGTTTCTCCTGACAAATTTTTCTATGGAACTTTATGGAAAAATAAGTCTGGAGAATTGTTTTTCAAGTGATCCATCCATATCTACTGCATATCTGGCAGCAAAGTGATGGTTTGAGGCTTGTTTGATATCTCAGACCCTTGATAATTTACAGCCATTTAGATAACAATGGGTTCCATACTATTCCCATGTAATTTACAGCTTAATCTAGTCCCACCCCCCAATTCCCATAGAGATCCATTGAAATTAACAGAGGTTATAGTATCGCTTGTAAGAGTACCTGAACATAAAATATCAAGAGTCTTTTGATATCCTTTTATACCCAGTTATGACATCATTACCTGTGTTTGTTTTTAAACGTGTTGCAGGCATCAACTGTTGCCAATGCTGTTTTTGTTCACGAGGGACTTACCATTTAGCTATTTTCAGGTATAGGTATTATTTTCTCCTGTTAGCATTCTGCGCTATTTATTTTGCCCATTGCTGTTCTCACTGAGACAGTATTTTCTTTATTCTTTTTTTGGTTTTGTTTTTATTTTACCTTCTCTGGCCGTCTTCTGTTACGTGTCGAAGGTGTTCTTTTTTTTGCTAGGTTTTCTGGTTTAGCTCCAGTATTGAGCTTGGGAGACTTAGTTTGGTTTTCAGTCGTGTATTGGGGTTCGCCCTATTTTTGTGGGTTGATTTTCTTTTGGCTGTTTAGCTACTAGGAATTATTTTCCTGTCTTTTCTTTTTGGAGAGTTTTTAGTTCATTCTCCCTTATTGGTCCTCACTTGCGTGAATGACTTGTGCTGATTCCACTACCTTCGCGTTTGATTATCCGCTACTGGAAACCATCACAGTTTGTAAATATAACTACTGGGCAGTGACAGCAAAATCTCATAGCAGCTAGCTATTTGTGCCTGATATTATTTGTTCGCTACTAGATAAATCGAATAGATAACATTTAAGGCATTTATAATGAACTAACTAGCTACATAAGCTACTTAGCGGAATTTCATTGCATTCCTGTACTTGCCCACTATCATGTGAAACATCGTGGTATACAATACTATCGCCTCCCCCCACCCCCCGGAACAGCACCTCTGTTTTTCTTGAAATACAGTATAACTTCTACTATCCAGCACCGTTGGGGAATCAGTGGCGCTGGAAAGTTGACAATTACGAGTAATGCATGCAATGTGAGATTGTGGACGTAGGCTAGGGCTGACAACAACAAATTAATAATAATATCTGGAGGACATGTTATAAATGCTTACTTTTTCAAAAGGAAAAGTTAAGGGAATATACAATATTATTTAAGGGGATTACTTAAGTAAAATTAAACACTTAAGGGAAATATTAAGGCTCCACTAAGTAATACATAAGGATTTCACTTAGCTTTAAGGGATACTTACTAATATTTTGCGATGGGAAAATTGAGTATGACTGTGAAACTATAATATTTGAATGAATCTCAGCTTTGTGGGAGGTAAATATATATTATTTGGTGATGCTGATTGGATGTGTCATTGTATTGACCTTTATTCTGCTCAGTTTGAACTCTATTTGTTTTAGGAACTTTAAATAATGTTTAAAAAAGCCTCAAATATGCTTTTGTGTATTCTTTTTTGTGCTAGGCACATAATCTTTAACTAATGCCCACCTATTGCCCCTTATTCTGCAGACAGATCTAAACCTGACATACAATATATTATGTAAGCTGCTTTATTAATCAACAAACACAAATTATAGCTTGAAAAGGTTTATGGTCGAGTGTGCGTCGACCATATCTGCCTTTTCACAATATGACCCTGGCATAAATTTAGACAGCACTGCCTTGAGCAGTGCTTGCATTAACTTAAGTGCTGTTTAAGTGTCTCTGTAACAGCTATCCCCATAGGTGGTTCCAATAAGTGTTGAGTGTAGATGGTACAACTGTGTGTCAAAGTGTTTCTCCCATCCTGGTCTTGGAGACGGCATGCTAGTTTTAGTTCTGGTTTTCAATAAGTCATTATTATTGATTGAGATGTTGATTGAATACTTACATGGGATTTACCTCACCCCATAGCTTTAGAAGAGCAATACTAATTGAGAAGTGTGTTTTTTCTTTGTTAAAGTAGAAAGAATACTGTTTATATTTTACCCCTAAACAATGACGTTGCAGTTGTCTCAACTGAGCAATTGCTTTGTCCGGCTACCGGACTAAGAATGGCCTTAAAACAACTAGATGTGAATATAGCTTGCCAAACCTGAAAAGGTTTGTGTACTTACAACATGTTTTGTTACTGTTGTTATACAGTGAAACCAATTTGCATGATTGTGTTTAAAGATGCTGCATGCTATATTGTATAGTCAAAACATGAACATTAATGCATTCATATAGTTTACTATATGAATATCTATTGCCATGCAATTATGTATACGTTTTCATTTTCAGCATAATACATTAGTTGATTAAATACATTTCCATTTGAAGTATGCGGATTGTTACCAAGCAGCTCTCTCTAAAGAGCCTTGTTTGGTGGACTAGTTCTGGAGAAAGCAAAACTGGCATTCTGTGGGTGGATTGTGTGCAATATAACATGAGTTAAAAGGTTAATGTTTCAAAAGCTCAGTTTTGGCATTTATGGAAATAAATTTAGAATAAATTGTCATTGTGGATTCATAACTTTCATATATATATATATATTTTCTTTTTTAACTGTTGTCAAAATGATGAGTTTATTTTGTTTCAGGTGAAAAGTGTCTGCGTTCAGATGCAATATCACATTGTGATTTGTGCTATACAAATGCTCATTCCTATAAAACAATTTAAAAATTGTTTCACTATACAATAATGTATGTATTATACTTTCCTATATATCTACTGTATTAAAAAAAAGCTATGTTAAAATCAATAATAGTATTGCCTTGAGATAAATTCACTTGTTCCACTCATTTAATAATGAGCTTCATTCCACAAGTAAAACATTGTTATGAATGGATGCCATTTTTTCAAACCCACTGCACTTTAACAAATTTGTACACGTCCTTCTCCATCCAAGGCCAAAAGCACCTGGAAAGGAAATCCTTAGTGCAGTGAGCGCCAGGATGAGCAGCTAGTGGCGAGGCATGACCCCACTGAAGTACCCGCGACCTCACCCCGGAAGGCACAAAAATGGAATTAGAAGGACCCCCCCCCTGGGCCCGGATCAAGACGCAACGCTTTTTGTACCGCCACCTAAATATCCCAAAAATGGTAGCCAAGATCTGGGCAGCTGGCACATGAGCTCTGAAGAAATGGGCCTGTCGGATTGCTCAAAGGTGCACGACAGGGCATCCGATTTAACAATTTTAGACCCAGGGTGGTAGGTTAACAAGAAGTTAAACCGGGTAAAAAATAACACCCAGTGAGCCTGCCGGGAATTACGTCTTTTAGCCTGTTGGACATATTTTAGATTTTTGTGGTCAGTCAACACTGTGAAGGGGTGCTCGGCTCCCTCCAACCAGTGGCGCCATTCCTCCAGGGCCAATTTCACAGCCAGCAGCTCCCGATCCCCCACATCATAATTCCTCTCGGCCGGAGTGAGGGCACGAGAGAAGTAAGCACAAGGGTGCATCTTGTGATCGATGGGAGAATGCTGTGATAAAATGGTGCCTGCTCCCAATTCAGAGGTTTCCACCTCCACAATAAAAGGGAGGGAGGGATTGGGATTTATCAGGATGGCTTCTGAACTGAACTTTCTTTTAAGTTCAGCAAAGGCAGAATCAGCTTTAGGGTTCCATTGGAAATTAGCTGCCGACATTTTCTTGGTAAGGAGCGGCGAATAAATTGCCTATAAAAATGAGCAAAACTAAGAAAGTGTTGGACCTGCTTGACTGAACGAGGAGTGAGCCAGTCAAGTACCGCAGAAACCTTTGCCCTCTGAAACAATGAACCCAAAAAAGGAAACAGTACTCGCGTGAAATTAACATTTCTCCCTTTTGACAAACAGCTTCGCCTCAAGGAGAGTTTTTAAAACCTGCTTAACATGACCGATATGCGTTTGCAGGTCGGGAGAGAAAATTTAAATATCATGTAAGTAAACAAAGACAAACCTCTCCAGCATCTCCCAGAAAACATTGTTCACTAACGCCTGAAACACAGAGGGGGTGCTAGTGAGCCCGAACGGCATGACCTGGTACTCATAGTGGCCGCAATGCATATTGCGGGCACCACACTCACTCTGGTATCCGAATAGCAGAAGACACTAGCTCATCTAGAGAATCGGACTGCTCAAGAATGGTTAGGCCATCCTGAACAGACTCGTCCAATGCCTCAGAGAATAACGTCATCAGTGGAGCTTCTGACCAACCTGTTTCACCTGCCAGCACTTTAAGGCAAATTTGGCCACTGTGTCGCTACCCTGGCGAAGGCGATGAAGCCATCTAGCCGACTCCCGACCCGAAATGTTATAGTCGAAGACCGGCTCCATTTCGCTCAAAACCGGAGAACCGTCCCAGATCAATGGCGTAGCCCAGTCAACGCGGATCCGGTGAGTAGTGAAAGTACGAATGCCACCTCGGATTCCTGAGCACTGAATCGCGATGGCAGAGCTTTAAAAAATATCAGACACTGCGCCAGAAACCCTCGGCACTTACTGGCCCGACCGTCGGAGTGGAAGCTGAAGTTTGGGCTCTCTAGGTGGAGTGGGCAAATGGGCGTGGTTAATGGGTGCTTGGGGAACTGGAAAAACAGGATTGGATGCGAGAGACAGGATTAGCTGACTCTGTGTCAGCTCCTTGAGACATTCTCTCTGACCGTGCAGCTGTTCACACAGCAGATTTTGTTGTGTGCACATAGCCTGCTGCAAAAATGCCCTCCTCATGAGAGGACCAGGCAGAGCACTGGGCGGTTAGAGTTTGTGATGGTTTCCAGTGGCGGAGAATCAAATGCAACGGGAGTGGGGATTAGAACAAGGCACTCACAATGGTGAGGACCACAAATAGATTAAACCCCAAAAGGGTAGAAAAGAAAAGGAATAATCTTAGAATCTTGAACAGCTAAAATAATTATCAGCCCAGAAAAACAGGGCGAACTCGAACCACGAGTAAGAACACGAAACCAAGTCTCCCAAGCTCAATACTAGAGCTAACATGGGAAACTGGAACACCTTTGGCACTTAAAACTAACACGGCCAGAAGAAGGTGAAACAAAAGTGAAACCACTAAAGAAAAACTGTCTCAGTGAGAACAGCACGGACAAAATAGCACAGCGAAGCTAACAGGAGGAGATAATCCTATACCTGAAATAATAAAGCTACAAAGCAAGTCCCTCGTGAACATAAAACAAGTTTAATATCACAAGGTCGCTTGTACCTGGCTATACCTGGCTCAATGTAATACGAAATAACAAAGAAGCACCGGGGAAGCGGAAGCGAGGAACCCAAATACCCCGCAGGTCATAACACAGGTGAAAAGAATAAAACCCCAGAATGGAAACAATACGGAAAAGGAAACAATAACCCACAAATCATGACAATATAAAGCTCAGATCGGTGTTCAATTAACAGTATGATCAAACCATTTGAACAGATAGTACTTCAAATCTCGAAAAAGAATAAGCATATTCAGCCTGCCCTGGGATTGTTTGGGAAATACGGCTGTATTAAACATCAGGGACTTCAAATATTCATAGAACAGCATTGCTTGTCATTTCACAAAAGATTCAACTCTCTTTCCCGGCATGTTTCAGCTATGAAAAGGCTCAAAGTCAAGTAGAGCTTGTTTTTCATGATACTGAATGAAAATCTCTTCCATTTTGGGATGCAAACGTTAGTGGCTGAATTAAACCCCCATTAAAGCACAACTTATTCTGACAGAAGCTGGGTTCTCAAGACAGATCACCACATGCGTTTTGTCTTGAGAACAGCATTGAAACCATTTAAAACTTTTTTTCCAACTATACATATTTATACATATTCTAACTATGAATGGTATTATAGTAGCAATTTAAAAACTGTAATTCCAGGTGCACAAAAAAAAAAGTATAATAAAAATATAAGAAAATACAATTTGTGGCAATGTAGCTACCTTCCAAACCTTTTAAAAGAGATTGTTTTGTGATCATTACTTCTGAGGGACAAAAATACACTAAAATGGGTCTTGTTACAAAATAAGAAGAGATTGTGAAAGCAAGTTACCTGCGGTTGAGCACAGCTGGATGACCAAACCCCAGCTGAGGTATAGTTGCAGACACAAGTAGTAGAGGGTAAATTGTGATCCCAGTTTGAGTTTTGTCTCCATTTTGTTTATCAGGCAGTTGAATAGTAAGTAGACTTTTTTGTCGACACATGGTCTTCTTTGCTTTTTCCATCATTTCTGAAAATAATTTTATATGTTCTTTTTTGTTTATGCGAGATCTGCTTCAGTAGTGCATCTGAGAGTGATTTCCTGTCTTGTCAGGATTTATTCATTTATGTATTACTTATTCATCCAAAAACTACTTCCTTCTTAAAGGATAACATATTTTGTTAATAATTATTGTTTATTTAAGGTTATAGATCTAGCTCAAAAAAAACATTTTTGGTACACTCTTACGGCTATATCTTGATGATCTTAGCGCTTGGTCTAAAACACATGGCACAGGTGCATTTAGGGTGTGTCCAAGTCCACTTTTGCTTGTTAGACGGTGTGTTATTTGAACACTAAGTATTGCGCAAGGTGCAAATGGGCTGAACTTAGTCTCTTTATTAATTATAGGTGTGTCTTGTGTGTAACATACTTAGTGTATATCCCATTCCCTTTAGCCTGCTTTTCCACCTTGGTGGATTGCTTGGTGGCGAAACAGACATGCTCGTGTTTGTGTAGTTAAAATGTGCCAGCAAGGAAGAGGCTATATGGATCAATAGTATGATCAATATTATTCGGACTAACCATTATGACACGTTTTGATATACACAATAATAATCTTTAACATTAGGGTTGTTTATCACCGGCATGGGTTTGCGGTAATTCTTGTCAGTGCTGTTATTTTAGAAAATATATGCAGTTTAATTTTGTTAAAAAGCACCTGCAACTGCTGTGAATAAGCTAACAGAATAGGCTATGGCTTCCGTCTCACCTTAGAAAATGAACCAAATTAGACTGCTAGATTGAACCATTTAACCTAACAAAGAACCCTTGAACTAGACAGGGTTCCACTGTGGAGACACAAATGAGCCTTTTGGAACCCTTTCATCTGAGAGTGTACCTGTAAAATTAAGCAATTGTATGGTTTGATTCTCCAGCATTTATTTTTTGATTGACATTCTGGGAGAGGTCATGAGTACTTGTATTGAGGTACGTAGGTATTCTGGCACATATGTTAACCCCTTCTCTTGCACCACCTTTTTTGAACACAAGCCATAAAATAAAATGGTTACTGTTCTTGAACCCCTTTGACTACTCCTGGGGCTATACCTGTATAAACAGTGCTGAGCAGAAAATTGCCCTCACAAAGCTGCATAAAATAACACGTGCTGTGAGAATCTGCGTACCTCTGCACACACTGGACACTATATGTACGCAATGTTTGGCGTCAGTGTGATATGGCGACATAGTGACCGAAAGGCAGAGGTAGAAAATGCAAAACCTTTTTTAGGCAGATTTCTGACTTACACCCTGAGCGTTCTCTTCTGTAAGATAACCCCTGGGAGTTTATTTTCCAAGAGTCATAATTACTTGAAGTATTACTGGAACAAAATAACAGAAGTTCAAACACAGTGGAAGTTTTTTTATTTTTTTCATTTAAAAGATTATTACTTTTATATTTTTGCCAGGATAAGGATACCGGCTTTACCGTTATTTGTTTCACCTGTTGATTTCCATGGAATATATAGAATGTACTTAATCATAATTTTGATTGAAGCTGTGTTGTGTCATGTTACAAAATAAGGAACCATTCAAAAAAAGGCAATGAATGCAAATAAACTATAGGCTAAACCACTTTGTGTTCTAAAGCAACCTGTTATGCCATAACACATACATAAACGCCAATGCACATACATACACAATCACAAACCACTTATTGAAGTGTGTATGTCATGCCACTTATCCTGTATCTAAGAGCATCCATTTCTCTGTGTCCCTTACTTTGGCTTACTTACTTTTACTTACTTAGTTGCTTACTTGTGCTTGTAAATTGTTATCATGAATTTCACAATGACCACTGTCTGGATGTCACGGATACCACGATTTGTTCGGGTAGCAGTGCTGGTAGCGGCTTGCTTTTAAACATAAAGAGCTGACCTCAGGGTGGAGGAACATTCCTTTCATATTCAAGTGGATACCACCAAAATGCAGAGGAATTTAATTTCATGTTTTCTTCTTGAGAATGGAAGCTATGGAGAAGATGGAATGCACAGCCTTGTGAAGCTGAGGCACCGGTTCAGAGAACCCCATTGTCAGTATGGGTTAGATTCCCTGTGTTTCTTTATGATATTTTTGTTACCTAAGAGGTCTAAATATGACAGCAAGGTATGGATATTATGCCAGGGACAGATGGCTAATATCAGCTTCCCAGCATTCATTTAGGAATCTTTTTTTTTTATTCTTTTTTTTTTGCATCACTGTAGGCTTTTCTTATTAAAATGATATCTTCCCCCATCACTTGATTGGCTTTATGGTCTGATATTAAGAACCCAAGGTGCAGCACTGTAACATATAGTTGCAGACAGTTTTATTTTTCTGAGTGGTCTTGAGTAGACAATATGTACAGGCTTATGGCATTAGACTATCTGTTGTGTGTTGATGTGTATCATTTCAGAGTAGGCCATTTACAATAATGTGTGTGTGTGTTCAGTATGTCTATATAACTGTATGTGTGTATTTTTGTAAGTGAGTACGTGTAACCCATCTGCAAAGTAAGAACAGTAATGCAATTTAACAAATATTTTTGTATTTCTAGTCAGTGTTTTCCCAGAAAATGTCATTAGGACATACACAATGTAACAGTAAACCCATAAATAAAACAATAAATAATAAAAGCACTCTGTTATTCACATTTGAGTAGAAATATGAATATTAATCAGTGCACTTAAATGTGTTTTTTTTTCTACCTTAAAGGATGTGGTGTTTGCTCGGTTTTGTTACCCCCAAAACAATTTGTTGACCTGTGTTGTGGCTACAAGGTGGATTAAATCATTACGCAACCACTGTTCTACCTATAATCGATCAGTGTTTTTGTACTTTCATTTCTGTCTCAGTAATCGATGGCATACCACCTCCTGACCGACCTCAAAATGTTTGGTGGGTTGGGATGAGGGGTAATGGGCTTTAATGTGTCCTCAAATGCAGTTTTTACCACCCATTTCTTTACTTTAATATATCCTATGGTTCACCCATTAACATTAAAAAAATTAGGAGTGGCATCGACTTTCTGTTTTCATTTGCACTGTATGAGTATAAATAGAAACCAAAATTAAAAGATGCCACGGGGACCATGTATGTGTTTTTGCCCTTTTCTGACTCAAACTTTCATCATGAACATGATAATTGTAGGTTGGGGTTTTGAGTTATTTCCTAGAGTTACAGTAACTCATTGCATAAACACTTCAACATGCTACTATTAAAGGAGCATTCCCTTGAAATTAAATAAATAAGTACACAAAAAGGAGGGGGTGGGGGACACATGTCTTTGTTCTGACATGGAGAATAAGATGTTTCTCAAGAAAAAGAAATGCTAATTTCCATGAACAATTGCATGAAATACTACAATTTCAAATATATGCCACAATGATAAGCCACGGAAGACATTTCCTAATGAGCTGAAAACACAAAGAAAAGACATTCTAATCTTTTAAAACCTAGGCTTACAGAACATTGTTAGACAAACCGAGTGTCAGCATGTTGATTTGTTTTCACTCTTCCCATTTTTTTCATATGTTTATTTATTTCCCAGTTTGCCACTGCTCAGTTTAACAGTATTTAAGACTTTGCCCATCACTCTAGTTGTGAATATGCTATCCCTCTGACTTTATCGTCAGATACGCCTCTGTGTGGGAGACTCACAGACTCGTCATGCCCCACTCAATTCAGCATGTATGTACAGCACACGCATTAAATGAACATGACTTTGGCAAGGGGTCATATGCACATACATATGAAAGGAATCAGATACCCCAATTACCATACTTTTTTCCAATTTTATGTGCATTTTTAAATGTATTTCTTGCCATTTTTAAATGTATTCACTTGATCTGTTTTGCAGAGTGCAGCAGAACAGAGGAGCACAATGAACAAAAAAACAACAAGACCAAACAAAAACTGACTTAAAAGTTATGAAAATATCAAGGTCACAATGTAACACTATCTATGAGGCCATAGGTAGGCAAGCAGATATTGTGTTGTCATCATGTTAGAATGCAGTCATTGTATACTCAGACACCTATTCCACTTTGGAGCATGCTCGAGGGCTGAAATAAATGTAACACGTCTGGGGAGTGAGCATTAAGGACAGATGGTCTTTAGAAAAACTGACTCTGGAGGAAAGCCACAACCAAAGGCCACAGTTATGGTAACACTGCTACAGGAGGGGAAGATGCACCCGACCGCAAAATGTATTCCTGACTATGCCCCTGGTGCCACAGTAGTACCAGCTCCATTGGACACCTCCGTGTCTGTACCACAGGTAGGAGCGCTAACCATCACTTACATGGGGACGTCCCTCACTTACATGGCCAATAAAGGCTTTCTCACTATTGGCCAAAGTAAATAAGTGAGCGGTGACAATGTTTGACTTGTTATTGGTAGCCAGTAATGGGTCTTCCAAGACTTGGAACTTCCAAGTGTAAACAGCCACTTCTTGGATTCAGCTGATCATGAGTCTTGTCCCACTTTTGGCCCCTAAATCAAAAAAGACCATCTCCACATGTTCAGAGAGAAGTCCCCCATTGCTGTCAATGTTTTCTACAGGACTTCTGGACCTTTGCAGTGCCATAGGAATTTCCTTGTGTGTTCCAATTTAAATTACCTCAGTGCACTCCCCACTCAAAGGGCGATTTGCTTTCCGCCTTCTTTTTTGGATTATTCCCCATCTATTTGAGTTATTGTCAGTACAAGCTTATTATCTAAATGCTGTTTTGTTTTGCTGAACTATTTTAAGTGTTGTTTCTTAACAACAAATCTGATTAATAACAAAAGTAATATATTAACCTTTGGTTTATGCATCCATATAGAGCTATGAGTTGATTACGGATAATGATCACCTGCTTTTCGGTAAACAAGGCTACATGTTATTTTGTTAATCTCTAGCTTCTTTAGTTTCTTTAATGTTACCCCAGTGTTTTATCCCAATTGGTCCTGTTTGTTTTTTGTAAATGTGTTAGATTAAGTCTCGTATTCTTTGAGGTACTGTATGGTACTTTAAGTGAATTAATAAAATATAATAAACTCATATTATTATTAATACATTTTCTCATTATTGGTTCTGTTTTTGTCCTGTATCGACTTGCTTGATCAAATGGTTCTACTGACTATGACTTAATCAAAACATATTGAAAATATATAGTATGCTTGTGACCCATATCTGCTACATAAGCATGTGTATTTAACACACTTGTTATTTGCACATGCAAATTAAATATTTTGTTCCTTTTGAACAAAATACAGCATTTGAATTCAATGTCCTTTCAATGTTCATGTAATGGGCAAAGACCCAGATGCGTAATGCAGTGAATGAGTCTGACATTTGCAAGCGAAGCTGGACAAGAGAAGCATTTCATTGAGTGACGAAATGATCAAGGCCTGCACATGGGAACCTGTGTTTGACAATAGAGAATTTACATCGTGGTAGGCTCCCAAAGGTGGCGTAGAACCCAGGTTGAGCCTCAGCCTATGCTCCAAATAACTCCTGCATGGCCCGTATTACCAGTCCATCATGTCCAATGCTGCAAAAACTCTTTCCCGCCCCTGTTTTTGGTCACTGCTTGGTTCTCACCACGGGAGGTGCTACATCAGTCATAAATCACCAGCTGTCTTGAGGAGGGGGTGAAGGGGGTATACTATGACTATGACAGAAGTGAAAATAAAAGGAACCGTGTTCTGCTCCAGGTGTTTTCTCATCCCCGAGAGGGACAGGGGCCTGTGACCGATTCAGTCCTGTTCTCGTTGTTGTTCTTGTTTTTTTTGTTTTTTTTGCCGAGGGCGAGACAAGCAATCCGTCAAGGGCTAAGGAGCTACAGGCACTTTATTGGCTCATCAGAAAAGTGGTACCGATTTTACGTCCTCTCCTGAGGCCTATCCCAGAACCGTGGGACTTCGGCAACACTTATGGCAGGACGTACCGCAAAAGGCATACGCCATTTGCCGGTCGGCTCTCAGTTCCGCACACACTGTTGACCCACCTTCCTCTCCATACAGTGGCCTCTTAGGTACTGAAGATCTTTCCCAGCCAGTGGGGCAATGGTTCACATAGCTATGCCTTCTGGGAGGCCCAGGCTACACTGCAGCAGCCCCAGCCAAAACATTATGCACTAAATATACGTCATGCTACATGTCCTCCAGCACTTGGAATTACAGAGATTGCACCACTGCCCCTGTCAATAGCATTCACTTATAAATAACCTTGCTCATGTACAATACTGTGACGTATTATGAAAAATAAAACTACTAAAAGTCTGGGACCTGGTGATCAGCAATTTCAGTGCTTCATCATTTTAAATTTAATTTAAAATACACACACACATATACAGTATATGTACAGTATATGTATGTGTGTGTGTGTGTATATATATATATATATATATATATATATATACACATACATTTACTCCAAGTGAAGTGTTGCATATCACAAGTCAATGGTCCTCAGAAATGTTTGTTGTCTTTGATTTTAATTTCTCACAGAGCCACCCCTAGGCACCCTTTAAAGTTTTGACTGCGTTTTACAACATCAGAACAAATTGCTAAGTTAGTCGATAAGATGTTTTGATTTTATTCTGCAGTGACTTATTTTAGCAGCAACCAGCTGCATCCTTCATGTTTGTGTTTTATCATACGCTACAGAGAATGGACTATACACAGCATCTGTAGAAATATTCATGGGGAATGGCGCAGTGGTGCATGCACAATCCAGGAGTTATAGAACGACGTCCGACTTTTGTCATTCATCACCGTGGTCTTTGTGAGCAAAATGTGATGTGATTTTCCACTTGTAAGATATGCAAAAAAAACAAAACATGGGTGCATATAAATAAAGGCCAAATATAAATTTATGCGAAATATGAATTTTGTAAACATGCATTTTTTTTTCAAATTGAGATGTACATTTCAAAAACATGGGACTTAGAACCACAGGGAGCTTTCACATGTACGTGACACAAATCAATCATCCAATTTTACCTTGTTGCCATGTCCACAGACTGAACACAGAATGTATCACACAGAAAAATAATTGACGTACATTATGGTTCATAGAGCTGCAGTGTTATGAATTTTGTCAGCAATGGGTTCGTGGAGAAATAATATACAATGGTAACCACTGCAGAGGGACGTACTTGCAGGAATTTTAAAGCTTCCACACATGCCTGTTAGCTACACACACGCACGCACGCACAGTCCTGTGTCTACACTAAAGAACTCATACAGGTGGATGACACCAAAATCTGCTTGTGGATCAACATCAGTTGCTCAGTTTACACAGCCTAAAAATAGGCAACACATCCTAGCTTTTTGTCTACTTAAAAATGTCAGTTTATGTTTATAATAGTTGAAGATAAGCATACAGATAACAGTTTTTTAATGTAGCGCCATACTCAACGAACTGGTTGTTATGGAAATCTGTTTCATATATAATTTTTTTTGTGTTACAATGCAATATCATGTTTCAATAAAATTATTTCCATTTGACTTGACCCTCTAAAACAGAAAAGCTTAAGAGAGCTTTACAGATTTTATTTCAGCACTAACAGTTTTTCTCCATGTTGATAGGCGGCAGACTTTTGGTGTTCACACAAACGGGATGAGCCAATGCAAAAGTGACTGGCTGATTTAAATTACGCAATAATGATCCTTCGGCTTGCATTAAGTTTATCACAACCTATATGTGCACAGAAAGCTTACTATTTGCCTGTTTTATGTGCTTGCAGTTGCATTAACATTGTCAGGACTGTAGATTATATCAATTTTTTAGAGGTTCTTATTTTGTTTTTGTTCATTGCTTCTGCTTATTCTCACTTTATTTTGATATGTGTTATGATGAATCCAGTTAGCTCATTTATTGGTTTGAATGCTGCACTGTCAGTACATTTTTCTCCTTAATAATGGACCTCATCAAATTGACTTCTGCCATGTGTTTTCAAAATCACACTGCCCATTCAACCATGCATTATTACAGTGCTGTTACCGCAAACAGTCCAGTCCAATTCCACACAGACACTCAGAGGAAATCTCAGAGTCAAAAAACTTGATATCCTAGAAGAATCAGCTGAATAAAACGTAGACGTCAGGTTGGTATTTTCACAATGCGACACTACTCACACTGTAGTATCGCTCTACAATTTTCAATTTGGAATAGGGATTCAGACACAGCCATAATCATTATCTGTATATATTATGTTGTATGAAAAAAAATGAAAAAGGTTCCTTTGGATGCATGACATTTTGACACATGACACGTGTGGACAATATTAATTGTCAATTAAGCAAAATTGCCAAGCTTTTAGCATGCGACTTACAAAAGGTGGTGCTTTTAGCATTGTGTTCCATGGGTACAATGGGTTGTTGAGGCTGTCATTATCGGTCATCTGAAATTTTGCAAAAAATCTCAGTGAGTGTGACACCAGTGTCCGTCAAGCGCACCCTAGCCATTGTCCTTGCTAAAGCTTATTGGCACCCTGTGCCACTGAATAATTGTATTTCTCATCATTTGTGCATAGCGGTTTTCTTGCAGAGTACAGTGGCAAGGTAGTGCTGAAGTGTCACGACTGAGATTGTATTTAAACAGCCAAAGTAATGGATTTGTTTTGACACCACAGACAATTCATAAAGCTATCAATTATTCATTGATGGAGTGCTAAATTTACGGATTTTCTTGTTATGAAACAGGAGAAAATATGTGGCTACAGCATTGTACATAGATAATAGGGGCATACTCTACCTCTAAGTTGCAAAAAAAAAAAAAAGCAACTTATATCTAAATTTCGTTCAGTTGAGGTAATGAGTCCAACTAATATTGGGAATAAAACTGTGGACCTGTCTGTCCTCCATAACCTGGATTCAGAATGAGTGTAGGTACAAGTGCAGGTATAGACTTTTTTTTTTTTTACAAAAAGTACTTTTGACCACATTCAATAATGATGCCCAAAGTAGGCTACTGACAGTGGTGGTAGATTAACTGCATTTCAGCATGACGCACAGTATGAGATTGTGACCAAAAATACTGACTTGTCCATTTTATTTTATTTTTTTGTAAATGAGGTTGGGAAAACGCAGAGGAAATTAATCTTAGATCCCCTTCCTCTGTATGAGTTATGACGAGGTACAGTGTTTTCACCTATGCTGTCACTATAAACTTGACATTTTCTGGAGATCTTGTAGGTAATGTCAATGTCGCAAACTGGCAGCTCTGTGTTATTGCCTCTGGTCTCCATTTGGAATAGACCAAAAAAATTTACTATTTGGCAATATTTTTACAACTCAAAGGAAGGAGAGAGGACGTTCTGAATATTAGCGCTTTCTCAAACGGCTCATTAACATTTCAGTCATGAAAAGTACCCGGTGAAGACCCCAGTACCACATCTCATTTTCATGAAGTAGCTGTAAATAATTATACATATTTCTGTACCCAAAGGACCGGTTATAAAATACCAATACCGTCTCCTAAAAAAACATATCAAACTCTGGGAGCAATGGGTATAAGCCACTCATGCCAACAGAGCTAAACAAAGCTTTGTTTCTGACAGCTTGTCAAATGTAATGACTTTTTAAAAAATTGTAAAAATCTGTTTGTGTAATAAAACATGCTTGAGGTATCGAGTAGCACAGAGACCTGCAGGCCATTTATTTATTTATTTATTTATTTATTTATTTATTTATTTATTAATGCAAACCTATGGCTTTTTATCCGAGTCACCTGCTGATATTAATATTTTATGGTCCCTGAAATATTTTCTGCTCCCCGAGTTTCAGTGGAACTCATTTAGCACAATGGCAGCTGCTTGTCAATAACTTGTCCATTTGATGGAGGGTCATTTTAAGCCTGATCCCATTGCCTTTGTAAACCCCTGCTGTAATCACAGCGCTGAGATAGCATTACAGCGTGAACTGGACTGCTAATGACACAACGTGTCAAGAAGATGGGATTGTGGTGTAAATGCAATCTCTGCTGAGGTGATGGAACGGAATGCAATTTTATTCCACACCTCTAACCTCCTCCTACCCACTTAAAAGGGTACGTTATGGTACAATGCCCAAAAACTTCTGATTCCTCTCAAACCATAAAAGAAGCAGCATGATGATACCAAGAGCCCCTTCACTTTAGATCCTGTGAGTTTTTGAACGTATTATTGTTATATATATATATATATATATATATATATATATATATATATATATATATATATATAAAAAGTTGCAATCTAATCACTGATAAGATCTCTAAGATAGAAAACCCCTATCATATAAAAGACGTGATGAATTCTCATCTACTCTAAAACATTAGTAAAATAATGGACAGACACAAAAGTGACAGTATTACAATTTTAGTCTTCTGCACTGCAATCACAATATAATTCAAGGGAAATAACCGAAGAACAAAGCTAGATGTATAACTCCTGTAATCAAGCTTAAAACAGGCAGAGGTAATGAGGATCATTACATCATCACATTTTGGGGCCCTATTTTGATGGCACCAGTAATGCAGATGTGTCTGGGCATAAGTGGAATTGCTAATGTCCTCCTGTGTCAATGCAATATTTTTCTCACAAACACCAACATTTGATACCTTGGTGTCTGCAATAAACCTGTTTGCATCCACATGGGTTGGTGTTTCATTGAAAACATTTAGCATTTTGCAAATTCTCTGTCTCATGACTGTTTTTAACCTATCCAGGTTACCTTTAAATGGTAACCCAAGTATTGCAATGTGCAATACAATGTGCACATGTGAGTGTTGAAAATAGACAAGCAGTTTTACAAGACTGTTTGATGGGAGAGAAAGAGAGAGGTCATCCCCCATGTACGTATCATTGCACACTTGCGTGCGCTCTTTGTTCTAAAACACTGAACAGTACAGGGATGCATTTTACTTAATCAACAATATAATTAGCATCTTACAGCTCTAAACCAGCTCTGTAACCATATGTAATCGGTATACTAATGTATCCACTTAAAGGATACAAACTAAATTAATTGTTTGAGAGAGCTACAAATACCTGTAGTGTGCATAACTGTTGTGTGCATGCTTTTAATTTGCTTGCTGTGCACTCCTTCATTAAAGTAAACTTCAAGACTCTACTGTACACAAAAAGGAAAAAACTCCTACAAATGTCTTCCCCACTGGCTACTGCACATCTCATTAGTTAAATGAGTTGTGAGCATATTGATTTGAGCATTTAATTTACTCCTCCAATGAATAACAAGGGGCCCTTGGAACGAAGGTTGATAGCCCCAAGATTTTAATCAGATCGGTCTCTGAAACAGATCTATGAACTTCCCGCCTTTTGTTCACGTCTCTCATCTGTTTACCTGTCAAAGTGAAACATCAATACCAGACTGCCCCAAAACAAAGTAACACCAATGGACTAATGAGCAGCGGTTGCAAAAAACAGCGGGAGCATCAAGTTAGATAACAGTCCATTCGCGCCACTTGCTCACCCGCAACGTTGAGGAGGAGGCCGGGAAGGCGCTTGGTGTTGCCCTCACCGAAATGATTGCTTGAAAACATCACACCTCAGGGTGGGCATTAGGCACCGAAGCGTGACGACAGTGGCACTGGCCCAGCCGGCAGCCATGTCACTTTTATCAGTGGAAGTACATGAGACATGGATGTAAAAAAAATAAAAAAAATAAAATAAAAAATATGCTACAATCCACAGAACACTGTTCATACTTACGGCGGCAGTGTCCTGCAATGGCTAGGGAACTGGGCTTGTAACCCAAAGGTTGCAGGTTCAGTTCAAAGGTAGGACACTGTATTGAGCAAGGTATTTAACCTGAATCGATTCAGTATACATCCAGATGCATAAATGGCAGTGGCGTACCATGGGAGTAGAACAAGGCCTCTGTAATCTTACCTTAATGGATGATCACTCTCAATCTGTTTCCATTTACTTTGCCTGATTGGCAATCAAACAACTGATTCGCTCAATAACCAAGAACAATAAGCTAATTATTAGGCTAGAAATTTATTTTGAGATAGCATTATTGTTTTGTGCATCATAAACTTGTGTTGCATTTTTCTATAACCACATTTAGGATGACATGCAAAGATTCTGATTTTTAAATGTTCCATGTTTTAAATATTCAATGTTTCGTAGATTTTCGTAATTTCATTTTTCTAGCCGGAATTATGTGCGCTCAATGGTTCGATACACAATGTTTAAATCGCTTTCACTAATTTGAGTGTCTTCTTAAAATGAATCGTCCCTATTGCCTGATCCTTGTCAAGTTGTCTCTTTGTCATTATCATTTCTTAATCGTTATAGGCTACACATAGTTAGCTAATTAATTGTTTGATTGTTAGGCTCCTGAAGCTAAATAAACGGAAACGAGTAATGCTGTTGCTGACACCCCACCTTTTCCAGCACACTGGCCGTCACTACATATTATAATGCAAAAAAAGAAATCCTAGCCCAGAAATGTATATTTATCATTCAGTTAATTAAGAAATATAAATGGAAACATGTTGAGAGTAATATCGGTATAAATGTAAGGTTACAGAAGTCCTATTTTACACCTTAAAAATGTAAAATAAAAAATAGCTAAAGTTGTGTAAGTCACTCTGAATGAGAGTGCCTGGTAAATTCCTGGAAATACTTGAGCCTTGTGGAGGATTACATTAATAGTGTTTATAAATAAGATGAGTAATGAATAATTTTCATTTGAAACACTGGAGATACAGTTCTATGGCTTTTTTTACATTGTATCCAAGTTTCCCATACTTTGACACTTACACATTCCCATACAACATATCGTTCAAGCTTTGTTATAAGCTATTTATTTATTTGTGTGTGTGTGTGTGTGTGTGTGTGTGTGTGTGTGTGTGTGTGTGTGTGTGTGTGTATGTGCGTGTGTGAGATCACATACAAATCACAATATTTCAGGACACCTTCTTTTTTGCCCAAATTACAAACTTACACACTGGTGAGGAAAGACGTGAAGGAGAGGAAGGTTTTTCAGACCAGTCTTTGATCGTTTCCTGAGCACATTACCGACTTGTTTTCGAAAATTATACTCAGATAAAAAGCACTCAGACAGTGCCGGAATTCAACACGGAAAAATGTAATCTTGCCCATGCATTTAATTTACATTAACTCACTGTAATTGTGCTGCTGTTTGGCCATGAGCCCGATTTTAACAATATGTTGCCATGGCAAGCATTGCATGGAATAGTTATGCATACACAAAGGCATTAACTGTGCAATTGCTGTCGGAAGCAACATCAGAAGCATGCTCAGTGCAGCACAATTCCCCCTCGAACAATATGCTGAGCCTGTACTTAAAACAAATACATGTTAGTCACTTCACTGAAGGTTGCTCAGTAGGTACTAATGGTCCTAAAGGTATAGAACTACGATGAGATATGAGCCCATTCACAAATTCATTCTTTATTTTGCAAGTAGAAATGTCTGAAATGTGAATGCTACAAAGTGCTTTTTAGTAATAGATGTGTTTCTTGTCAATGTCAAAATTTACATAGTTGGGCAAAGGATAAGTAATAATAAAGTGGGTGCTGATAAAAATTGTTATTTTGGGCAGTTTGCCATCGCACATTATATATTTTTTATATTACATTTTTATTGAGGGATTAGTCATCAATACGGGCATTTTTAGCAGTCAGCCATTATCTTAGTAAACCCCCTCAAATCCCTCCTACCCCCACTCCCCTGCCCCTCACACACACACACACACAGACGGGTAACAAATTAAAGAAAAAAAACCTTACAGTGAGGGGATCCATGGCTCTGTTATGCTGTGGGGGGCATTTTCCTGCCATGTTTTGGTTCCACTTGTCCCTTTAGAGGGAAGGATCACTGCAAATCAATACAATAATCAAGTTATTTTGAGTGATCACCATTATACTACGATGAAACATTTCTATCCTGATGGGAGTGGTCTCTTTGATGACAATGCCCCCATCCACAGGGCACAAAGAATCACTGAATGGTTTGATGAGTATGAAAATTATGTGAATCATATGGCCTTCATAGTGATTACATCTCAACACAATTGAACACATATGAGAGATTTTGGACTGACGTGTTAGACAGCGCTCTCCACCACCATCACCAAAACATCAAATGAGGGAATATCTTTTGGAAGACTGGTGTTCTATCCCTCCAGTAGAGTTCCATCCCTCCAGTAGAGTTCCAGAGACTAGAATATATGCTAGAATAGAGGTAGAATCGATGCTAGACTAGAGGTAGAATCTATGCCAAGGTGCACTGATGCTGTTCTGGCAGCACATGGTGGCCCAACACCTTACTAAGACACTTTATGTTGGTTTGTCCATTAATTTATCACTCAACTGTACATTAGATAGTATAACATGTTTATAAATATTGGAAGATTAAATAAATAAATAATGTTAATTATCATAGTAAGAAAATTGATAAATATATCATTTTAGTGCAGTAGAAGGTCCTTAGCTGTGGTTGCAGAGCCTCTCCATATCTGTATAGTACCTGATTTAGATTTTAAATTTTTTTTTTTTAGTAAGCTTAGATCTAGAGATGTGATTTAAAAGAAAAAGACCAGGGTCCAAAGGTAGGTGTTTACCCATAACAGACAACAGCATATTAACTACCCTAGCCCAAAAACTTTGTACCCCAGTGCAACCCCACTACACGTGAATCAGGGGGCCTGCATTGTGCACACTATAAAAAGACATGACATTTTTTTTCCCAATGAAAAATTGTAATGAAGCAAAACTCACCTGTACAGTTTGTCCACTGTGAAATTAAACATGTTTTAGAGCAAATAAACTACATTAACTACATGTTGGGTAGTGGCTACCAGTTTCACTAATCTGGGAAATAGGCTCTAAAAATGTGAATTGTCACCAGGGCTGTGACATATCAGAAGGCTACATACAACATGTTAAACTATAAAGTTACCTAGATTAACTAATTATTTGCCAGACATGATTGGCAGGTTATAATCATGAACACTAATCATGAGATTGAAATCCATAATTTCACAATCCACATCCAGCAGAATAAGCATCAATTAGGCTTCATTTTAATTGTATTAATTGTACTGTTTCATACATCTGTTACTACACCCTGAAATAAATTTGGCACTGAGCACTGACATTGATATTGTGGTATATGTAATATTATCTATTCCCTAAAACTGAATTTGCAGCACAGTCATTTGGACAACAACTTCCAACTGATATGTGACACAGACAACTTTCATAGTAAACGTCTATAGTATTCTATATTTAGATTACAGGACTTGTTCAAGAATAGTGCTTTGCATCATTTTACCTTTGTTAATCTTTGGTAACCGGATGTGTGTTTACCATGAAAATAAAATATATTTATGTGGGTGCTCCAAGCTGTCGGTTTATATTCCATTGAAGTCAATTGAAAACAATGCTATTTTATGATTGCAGGCCTTTAACTCATGCTGGATTACAAATGAAGTAAAAAAGACTGGGCATTTGCATAATGCTCAGCAACTGAAAATAACTTTTGCCCATCATCACTCAAAGTCACTGAGCTTAAACACGAGCAGTGGGCATTAATTGTCACTGAACCAATCTCTCTTCTGGCATATTGGTCAATGTTCACACATCAAAGAGAGACCAGGATTACCCTCCAGAGAAGCGAGAAATCTTGGAGCCGACTGCTTCTCTTCCAACTTTTTCAAGTTGCTACTAATCAAGACAAGACATTTGAGGTTGTTGCCCTGGGAAAGCCTGAAGCAATTTTCCAATTAGTGTCACCGGGGAGACAAACAAGAAGAAAACTTGCACTCGTCTTATTGGGGGCGGGGTTAAAGGAAAAAAAACCCAGAAAAAATCAGTTGACTGAATGACTATGACAGTTATCTCAGTAAACAAAATAACCCAGCACGAAAAACAGACAGATGGACAGAAACCAGCAGCACTGGTCTGTCAAACTGTGTATGTGTTCATTGCCATCAACATGCAATTGATATTTGCAAAAATTCTGGTGAAATTGAAGGTTAGAATTTCCATATTTCCATGACATGCAAAATCACCATTGTGCTGATAAAGAACAGACATTTATAGGTAAATCATATTATGTTGCAATTTTGAATTACATTACATTATAGGCATTTAGCAGACTTATCCAGAGCGACTTACACATAATTTCTTTTGCATTTATACATAGTATCCATTGATACAGCTGGATATATACTGAAGCAATGCAGGTGAAGTACCTTGCTCAAGGGTACAACGGCAGTGTCCGACCTGGGAATCGAACCTGCAACCTTTCGGTTACAAACCCAGTTCCTTAACCATTATACCACACTGCCGTCCCAATGGTTTGAATGCAAACCATTTTAAGGTAATGCACAACAAGAATGCAATTTTAGTGAAAATTACAAAGCACTGATTCACCTGTCAGTAGTGAATTAATTGCCATCTTTGTTCACATTACATTTCAAATGTTTACAAGATATAGTTTATTATGCATGTACAAGGCACCTGATTGCCTCAGCACAGAATGCTATCGATGAAACTATGGCACTATGTCTGCTTTATTAATAAGTCTGTCATTAGTGCTGCATTGTGTGTATAAATTCCAAATGGCATTGAGAATCCACATACAGTGAATAGGTCATGGTTAAATTGTTCACCGACGACCAGCTGAACAATGGACTTATAGAATACATTCTGTGATATAAACGAGGTGAACATCACATCTAAGGGAGAAAAAAAAAATCCTTTTTCTGGTTGCAAAGCGTCATCCGCAGCCTAAAACCTCATGTCATGCATTAATCAGGCCTCATGGCATTTTACATCTACTGAGAATATCTGAAGTAGCAAAAATCCATCAAGAGTAATGGTATTGCTGTACGCCCGGAGGGCAGCCATCTTATGGCTTAGTCCCATGCAGAAACAGAAAGTATGCAATCGCAGTACTGACTTGTTCAGCAACAGCAAAGTGTCCAATGAAGAAGCCCTGCTCTATTTAAAAGGAATAGTTTTTTTTGTCTACCTTTTATTTGCCTTAACCAACTGTGTCAGTGCTCTCATTTTCCTGTTACTGTATCATGGTAGTTCAGTTATGTAGCTCTTTGTCTCTCTGTTGCTGGTCCACTTTACAAATATGAAAACAGTACAAAAAATATATACTGTATATTAAATGTTTTACTTTATCTTTATTGATTTTTGTAAATTACGCACATTTTGAATTTGATGCCTGCAACACATTCCAAAAGTTGGAACAGGGGCAAGAAAAAGGGGAAGTAACAAAAAAAAAAACACTTGGAACATTCCACAAGTAAACAGGTGATGCAGGTCATGACTGGGTATAAAAGGATATCAAAAAACTCTTATTTCCTAGTACTCTTACAAGCAATACTATTAACTCTCTGCATTTGAATGGGAATAAAGCACTCTGCTGCCAGATATGCAGTAGATATTCATGGATTACTTTAAGGGTTGTTTCTCCTGACACATTTTCCTTTTGAACTCTATGGAAAAATAAGACAGGAGAAGAAACCCTTATCCATCACTTGACTTTCGGGTCAAATCTGACCGATTTACAACTTTCCTAAACCATAAATATTGTATTTTTCATCTGATTGTCTCAAGACTGTATGTTATCCTCCACACTAGACATTTGAACATGTAAAAAGCTGATCACCACTTTCATAAAATTTTGAGTGGTTTATTCAACTTTGTTACACCTGTGGTGTTCCAAGTCAAAAATGGGAATAGGAATAGTAAATTAATGGGTAAGACTATATTATGTTTATCCAGCAGATGGAAAACATCCCCATACACACACCCGCTCACCCACACATCCACAACCATAACCCCCTCACCCCCACCCACCCACCCACTTTAACTGTGAAGGCTTAACTTCACAGTTAAATGAATATCTCCTTTGATCACTGAATATATGCATATTGTCCGGATATAGTCACTGGAGACATTTGCCTGCATAGACTTAAATGTAAAGTCGAAAATGTAAAGTTTTGTGTACAGGCATGACTAAGCCATGAAACCAAATCCATGAATTTCTACTATAGCAATAGTGACACATTTTGCATTACATTATTACTGAACAATTTGAACAAAAACAAAAACTATTTGGAAGAAAGAAATTTACTTTTTGTGTCAGGGTGAGAATGATTTAGCACTACGCAAAAATAACCTCCTCACCCCTTCCATAAAACTATCAGTAAACAGAGCCCCAGGTTTTTAAAAATCATTTTCTCTCCGTAATCAAATAACAGCAGCTGCCAACATAATCATAATTGTAGTTTCCTTAACTACCGGGGACTTTAACTACCGGGGTCTTTTTGTTTGATTTTGCATTTACTTCATGCCATTGCTACCTTTGAACCAAAATGACTAGGACACACCAGTAATGGCATCTAATACTATAACAAGTAATGATGGTGATTGGAAAGTTATAATTATATACTATAAAAAAAATAGTAAAACAGGTGCACATGACCTACATTTTACTCTTTTTAGATTCTTCCCCTGTTTGTTTTAGATTTGAGGAAGAAAAGAACGGATCCACTGCAACAAACTTTAAGGAAAAAGGCAAAGCCCTTTTGAAATGAGAAGGTGGAGCAGCAAGAGAGCACTCGCAAAGATCCAGATGACATGGCAAAGCGAGCACTTTGTGTCAACTTGGATTAAAGTACAGATTTGTGTCTCAGCCAGTCTAATGCCATGTCAAATTATGTAAATCCCTTCAAAAGAATGTAAAGGGTATTTGTCTGTATTTTTTTTCAACCAATACACTGTCGGATTTCTCAAACTGACCTCAATCTATTTTATTATTTCTGCACAATCCTTCTCACTCTGGGAGATAAGAGTCTGTAATGACCTTTACTCAATATGTACAGGAGAGGGTTATATTTCATATTAGGGAATTATCAAGAAAAGGAAAAAGCTTTAAAAAGAAATACAAATTATTCATGTTATCATTTATTCCTGATATGATACATGGAAATCTTGGTGACAAATGGGATGATGAAAGTGGACCTGCGCAAGAAATGAACACAGTTTACATGGGAATACATTTCTGGGTTACAAAGGTCGAGGCCTGGATTTTATCAAAATGGCTAACCTAAACTTTATCAAGTCAGTTCTGGGTATCATGGAGCTCACAATACTTTTTAAGGAAATTACATTCTTGCATTCACTTGTCAGTAAACGTTAATGATGGGTGTTTACTAAATCCTACCGTACTGCTGCAATATCCACAGTCAATTTGACAGAAAGCAGACTAGCTTGCATGTCCTCCAAAGTACTTTCAGCCAACTGGAGCACCTCTTCCCTCTGCATGCCACCATCAACTATGCAGCTTGTTTGCTGGCGTATTGCATTTATCTGGAAGCCGGCACAATCAAGCAGAGGAGTAAATTAGTAGGGCCCAGTGTAATCAGCTTGTTATTTAGATTTATGTAAAGCCACATATAAAGCATTCATTCAATTAACACTTAATAACATGCATGAGCAGACTGACAGAGCAATATGCATGGTTGTTGACACTTATCACCTGTCAAACTCAGTGTAGTCTGTTAGACAATGTGGCAGTAAAATGTCCACCAAAAACACATTCAATTATTTTCTTTGAAGAGATGAGACATGCTTATTTAATATGGGCAACGCGTTCTTCAGTGCTGAAAACAAATATTGTAAGGCAAAATATATATAAATAAATATAACAAAATACATTTTCATGGCATTTACAAGAAAGGTTGTGAATGTCGCAAGATAGTTGTGAATGCTGTACATTTAAGTCGGGGGAAAATACCATTGATCTAGAATTTGTTGTTAAATGTAATTATTGTGATTTTGTTCACCATCACTTTTTTCATAGATTGACATTAAAGTGCACAAACTCGTCAATAAGAAGAAACACTTCTCAGAGGATCAACACAATATCATAACAACCAGTGTTGCCAAGTCTGCTCATAATAAATGACTTTGGGCAGGCAAGCTGCGGATCATGTGAAATGTTTTAAATGGAACTTTCCACGGATCATGGTTAAATCCCATCCAAAACTTATGAAATGTCATCCTCAACAACACTCTAAGCCTCCCCCCAAACCATAAACCATATTGTAATGTCATGTACTGTTTTACGCTATGAACAATGCATAAATGAAATACACAAATTGAAACTAAAATGATGTATTGTTCTGTCTGAGCTGTGCACCTTTCGCGCTGATGTTCTGTATTAATTTATCAGCTTCCCAAATTGAGTGTGTGTTCTATGACTTCTGACTTCCTGACTGTCAAACCACTGGCTGAGATGGTCATGACAGTGCCATTTCTCCATAATGTTAATGTATTATTTTAATGCACTGGTGCAGTGTGTAATATCCATCTCCATTATGCAATGCAATTTGAATGAATTTTTTACAATAATGTCACCTTTTTCCCCATTCCCCATTTGTTTTTAGTAAATTTTTCAAAATAAAAAAAAAAAAATCACTTCAATGTGTCCACTTCTGTGTATCTGTTTCTACTTGTTTTTTCTCCCATTTTCCACATGACTAGATGCCCTGTTTTTTTGTCATTTTTTTCTAAATATTGTCTGCTCTCCCTCTTTTGTCCTTAATTTCCAGTTTCATAGTCACCACTGCTGCTCTCCCTCCTCTCCATTTTTTTTTACCCGTATTTCCCGTGTACCCGCTGCTGCCTCTCTCTCTCCCCATGTTTTTTACCACCCGTTTTACCCGTGTCTGCACTGCTCTCCTCTCTCCATGGTTTTAGACACCCGTTTTACCCGTGTCTGCACTGCTCTCCTCTCCCCATGGTTTTAGACACCCGTTTTACCCGTGTCTGCACTGCTCTCCTCTCCCCATGGTATTAGACACCCGTTTTGCCCGTGTCTGCATTGCTCATGTTGTGCTTGTATGTCTTTTAAGTGCACTTGCATTGTGTCCTTTAGTGTAAATAATTAATTAATATCTTCCAGTATGCTATGTACAGGATGGATATTGTTTTACCAAGTTTTTCATCTGAACATTGTTTGAGTGTCCATGATTCCCTTCCTTCGCACTCCTTAAAATTGTTATTTTATTGTTTTGCATGGATGGATACCTCAAAATGAGTCTTTAATTGTATACTTAATCTTGTGTCTGTGCTGATTGCCAAAACATTGTGGAACTTGAAGTGCCTACAGGGACACCTTGAGGGCAACTCCAGGAATTCAGGTTGACAGCTGTCCTAGATTATTTCTCCCGGCCTTAGTAAGTAGGGAGAAAGCAGGGGATACTAACAGTGGAGCCAACTTGAATCCTTCTTCCATGGGAAATACTGTAGCCAATCAAGCAGTCATATCTGCCAATAGTCAGCACTTGTACTTGCAGGGTCAAGATGCAGAGTGCCACATGTGGAGATGCTTCTTGGAGTTACTGTACAAATGAATAGTTTTTTAGCTGGACACGCCACCAAAAGTAATGCGTGTCTCCTTTCTAACTGAGCAGCTGCCATGAACATTGTATTTTGCCATTTCAAGTCACATTCAAATGTACTTTTTTTTGGTTTGGGAGACCAGAGCTATCCATGTATTTTTCCATATTTATTTATTTATCTACTCATAAACTTGATGGGGTATTGTACATTTGTAAAGTACTCTATAGAGTAGTAAGGTCTACTGATGTGACCAATCAACTGAGGGTTGGTAACAACTGACCCTAACCCTAACCCTAACCCTAACCATCCGCCCTCCTTCCATTCCTGCTTATTACCCAACCTATAACTCAATAAATATTTTAAATGAGAATGTAAGTCATGTCACAACACTGATTATGGCTGTTTTATATTTTAATCTACCATTTGAAATCTGGTTGTAATAGGTTCTTTCTTAATTAATTTAAAAAAAATAATTGCTCATGTAAGTGCATGCATATTTGAATAAGACAGAAGACAGGGAATAGGAAAATAATAGGAATGGGGTATCTTTTCCCAGAAGGTTGATTGTGATGGCATCTTGTGGACCTCACAGTAGCATAACAGCGTACAGCAAATGCAGATGCATAACACCATGAAAATACATCCTTATATTTAATGGCTGCTTTTTAAGCATGATTTGCCCTCTAATAACCTGTGGATCTGGATGTGTGGAGATGGCTCCCAGCGCTCCAATATTGAAGAGTAGGCATGCTGTAATATATGCACGCACGAAGGATTAACGGTGTAAACCGTTATCACATGAACTGTTTAATGATTATTTGCCATTGCATTGTGCTACAAAGTGATCCTTCTTCTCTCAATGTTGCTTTTCTTGTTATTCCATCAAAATCTCAGGTGAGTGGTATGAAAAATTAGAGCAAACACTGACCAGGAACTGGATGAGTCCAGAATGTTGACAAGGCGGAGCACTATGATATACAATAAATACAAAATTGCCAAACCATGGAAGAGGAGAAACAGTTTTTAATTTCACTGTGAATGAGATTGGTACACTGTGAATGGCAAATAACTGACCGACTAGCTTTTTTTCTGACTCTTTGTATTAAAAGCTATTGTGATTTTATGTTTTTATTTTTATGTTTTATTTATTCATATTTGTACTTTCTTCCTTTCTTGTAATTCTCGTGTGATGCATGAGACTTAAAGTCTGAGTGCAGTGATCATAATCTACAGTATATATTCCATTTGACATGCAATTGTTGCGGATCTTGCAAAAGAAAACTGGCTTTGTTTCCATGAATGTAATTAATTATTTTGACTACAACAAAAGTTTCCTTTCTCTCCTCAGATTAAGCGATTGTTTAAAACATGCCATACTATGGAAGAATAGTTTTCCAGAAAATCTGGATGACAAACTGTGTTCTTAGATAACCTTTGTGAAATGCATAGCATTTCATATGCTAGTTATAAACCAGTTAGCTAGCCAGATGAAATGTTTTACTTTTGTAACTTTTTTCGTATTTTCAGGGTCATTTCTCAATGCCCCAGTACATGTAAGAAAAATGTACTTTTACGATTAAAGCAGAGGAAACACCAATAGCAGCCAAGATACAAGCAAAAATCAGTAAACAGCTAATCGGATTTCTGCTTTCATTTAAAAATACAACCTAAATCCGTAAATGTGCGTTATTTCTCGATTAGATCCCAAAATAAATACAAATACGTACACCAGCTCTGAAACTTCACTGTCTAGTAGTCAGAAACATCTCTGTGTTGGGATGTATCCTCCTCTGTTTACATGGATATTAGTGCCATAGGGAACAAATGAGAGAGTTGCAATTGTCGAAAAAAATGAAATAAAACATAAAACAAAAACTCTCCCCAAATGGCGATTAGGCACACTCTAATCACTCTCCCGGCCCTCACTAGCAACCTATTTGCCAAGCTGTTTTTCAGGAAGACAGTCAGAAGAGAAATGACTCTCTCTAGGTTGTTTTTTGGGCTCTGTAAGCTCACAGCAAAGCCAAGGCTTTATGCAGATGGGTCATACACCAACGGGGTAATAGAAAACAGGGTCAGTTAGCTCGCAGTCCCACACCATGCTCTGCTCTTTGATAAATGCCCCCCTTGACTTTCTGTTAAGAACCTTCTCCTGAGGATTTCCAGACAGGCTTGATGTACCTGCTGGCCTGAAGAGATGATAGCAGTTAAGTGCATTACTGTACTTTGTGTGGGAGAGGCACAAGCAGGCATTGAGCCACAATAAGGTACTAAAAAGCCATCCACAGATTGCTTAAAATTGCCTTATCCCTTGTTATGCCTGATGTGACGCTAATACTACATAACGCAGTGGTGTTGAAGTGCTTTCTGTGGGTTTAAAATAGGCTTAAAAATGTGTTTTCTTTTGGTTATTAGGATTTAGCAAGAAAACTTGGTGTCAAACACAGTGTTTTGCCATGCCCTATTGGAATAAATTGAGCCATCCTCATTCTTATTGTGCCATTATTATCAGCAGAAGCAGCTTACTGTTCAGTTGAATGGTAAGCAGCACCTGTTTCTTTGTCTTTCAATTTGCTACAATGAACAGATGCTTTTTTGTTGGCTCAAGTAGATAAAGTCAAGCCTGTCTGTACAGGAAAGACCAATAGTGAGAAATAAAATTGTTTGCGCAGGAATATTTGAGAAGTTGGGCAGTTGGGCAGGGAACCGAAGAAGAATTAAATAATTAAAATGTTAAAATCCTAAAAAAAAGGTTTTCTCGGAATTATACAGTGTATACAGGCCGGTAAAACTTGAACTGTAGATTGCGTAGGCTACCTGCCTTCTCAGGGGGTTAGAAACTTAAAGGCACACATACTGTAAGGATCCCATTGTAAGGCTCATATCATTCAACCAGCCACTGTGTAAGTCTTCCAAACACCAGAAATGTGCTGGATAAACATCCAGTGAAATTATTGTGTAGCTGCAACATATATTGTAAATCAGCATAAGGCATAACACATAAAATAAGTTAGTAATTAAAAACAAATTAACATGTGGGTCTCTATATGTACTAAATTACCAAAGGGCCATTGGTGTTGATGCTTGATCTCAATAGGTTTTAATATAAAGTTCCAAGAGTTCAGCAAGGTTACAGCCAAGCTTATTGATCAAACAGTATTTAGTTCAGTATCCCATGCATTACAGTCCATATGAGTTCCTTAGTGATTTGTTTATAACTCTACAAATAATAATATTATCTCCAATAATAGTTGTGTTATGATATAACACATACAGCAACATGCCCTGAATTTGTAAACCACCAGCGGTTCAGTATTTATTAAAAAATACAACATACAGGGTTCGCTTCCATAAGTGAATCAATCAACCGGATTCTATTTACTTTAACATACCTTGCAAAAAAACTGACAAGTGTTTACAGAGTGATAACATTGAAAGATATATAATGCATAACTATATTACTGTAGAAGCACAGGAATGACTGAAACAGGATCAAACTGTCTTAGACTGTTGTTAAACTGATTTAACAAGCACACAGACACACACACACACACACACACAGACAACCACACACACACACACACACACACACAATAAAAAAAGATCATTTTTTATATTAAAATGGTTTCCCGCAGAAATCTCTTCTTGGAGGTATTTTGTGAGAATACAACACTGGCAGATGCATCTTAACTATTTGTTTCTTACAAACTGCCTTTGCACCCTGTGAACCCCTGTTTCTGGAACCGGACCTCTTTTGAATAGGAAACCCCATATGGGAGGTGTAGTAGGAAGATCTTTTTTCCCTGCATTGCAAGACAGGTGATGAG
The DNA here is from genome assembly GCA_022702515.1 of Ilyophis sp. 1 JC-2022. Classification (NCBI taxonomy): domain Eukaryota; kingdom Metazoa; phylum Chordata; class Actinopteri; order Anguilliformes; family Synaphobranchidae; genus Ilyophis; species Ilyophis sp. 1 JC-2022. Next base: position 117,816,380 of record CM040404.1, on the reverse strand, counting down.
TTGATGCCATTTTCTACAAACAGGAAGTTGTATCACATTTTTAAGATAGTTTGAGGTTTTTTTTTGCTTCACACAAAACTTGCTTTTTGATTAGAATTTAATTCTGAATTTTAATTGTATTAATTATTTTCTACCCTTTAAGTCAGCTGAAACAATTGGTAGATGAATACAATACACTGCATGAATTGAAAGATTGTGACTTTGTCTAGCTTTGGGGCCTAAAATGTCATTCTACAACAGATCATACACTCCTATGGTAAATTTGCATATTGTAATTTCTCCATTGAATATTTAAATAGTTCTCCCAGGTTGAAATGTTATAATTGTAATAATATGTAAATGTGCTTATAAGCACGGTGGGGGGAAATGAGTGCTCTCCCATATCTATCACAAAAATCCATACAATGACATTTTCATTGGAAGCAATGTGTTTATAATACATATGCGATACGGATGAACACAATCATTTTGAAATATTGTTTTTACCATGCATTTCAATATTTCATCTGGATGTTTTGGTCTCCATGGCGATGAACCTATTGAGCCAAATGTGGCTCTGGAGTCTTAAAAAGCCACTGTGACATTTACAGACAGTCATGGACTAATTCCCATTTCATTAACTAACATTCATGGGGTGCAGCAGGCATTGTGCATTCTGGCATCAGCATTTAATTGTAGCTTTCTTCATCCAGAAGAATGCACTTAGTTTAATTACTCTGCCTTTTTAAAAAATTCTTCCCTGTTCTCATTCTGATAATGACTTTATATGATACAATTTCTAAATTGTGGGACATTTCCGGAATAATAATGCAGTATTGGAGTGTTGAAATAGATTATATCACAATCATCATATATATTGTGTATGCAAAAGTATTGGGATAGTGACACAATTTTGATATCGGATTTGAAATAAAACAATAGATATACAATTTGAGGGTATTTACATCCATAGCAGGTGATACATTAATTATTTACAGTTCATTTTATACATAGTCCACCCATTTTAGGGGAGCAAAAGTAATGGGACAAGTTAATGTAATCTGAAATAAAGTCACCATTTTTTGTACTTGGTTGCAAATCCTTTGCATTCTGTGCCTGCAGTTGAATGAGTTTTGAGGCATTCGGTTGGATCTAAGCAGATGAGATGGTTCTGTACACTTCAGAATGCATCCGTTTGCTACCATCAGAAGTCACATTCTCTATACAGTACTTAACTCTTTCCATCGCTGCAGTAAAGGTTAATATTTTTCTCATTTGTATTTTCCATTTTTTTATTTTTTATAACATTTTTTTTGCTTTTTTAATGTACTTTTTTTTGCAAACTCTAACCTGACCATTCTGTTCCTCGGGCTTACTACTAGTTTGTATCTTGTGGTGAACCTCTGAGTCTATGTTGGTGTAGTTTTTTTATTTATGGTAGTCTTTTTTCACATCTATGCGTATATCCTGGAGAGTGATCTTGATCTGTTCAACAGTTGAAAAGGGGTTTTTCTTCACAATTGAACTGGTCATCCACTACAATGGTTTTCCATGGTCTACCAACCAGCTATTGCTGAGCTCTTGCATCCTAGCAATGTATCAAACAGTTGATTTTGACACACCCAATGTTTTGGCTATGTGTCTGATCAATGTACTCAAATATTTCTGCCTCATGATGGCCTGCTTTACTTTCTGACACTTTTTGACACTTTTTGGTCCTCATGTTGAGAGACAACACACTCCAAATGCAAATCCCTCACCTAGAATGAACTCTAAAGCTTTTCTTAGCCTTCTTGTACATGAAGTAATGATGCAAAGCCACAGAGCTGGCCAAGACACAGCTGAGCAGCCAAATGTTCCATTACTGTTGCTCCCTTGAAATTGGGGGCTATGTATAAAACGAGATGCAATTCCTGCATGGATGACAGTATTTATTTTTAAATTAATTTAATTACAATTTTACATTTAATGCCTATAGCTTATAATCACTATAAAATAATACTATAGTCACATTCCTTCTACCACCTCAGGAACATTGCAAAACTCCGCCCCACACTCACTCTCTCTGATGCCGAAAAGCTTGTCCACGCCTCTCCTCCAGGCTCGACTACTGCAACGCACTCCTCATCGGGATCCCCAGCAAGAACATCCAGCAGCTGCAGTACATACAAAATAGTGCTGCTCGGATCCTGATGAGAGTGCGAAAGTACGACCACATCACACCCGTCCTCAAATCCCTCCACTGGCTTCCTGTCTCATTCAGGATTGAATACAAAGTCTCCCTGCTGTCCCACCAGTGCCTCCATGGTAATGCCCCCCTCTACCTCAAAGAACTACTCACCCCCCATTCCTCCACACGTCACCTCCGCACTGGACAGGCCAACCTCCTCCAGCCCCCGAGGACCAGGCTACGAACTATGGGTGACCGCGCCTTTTGCGGGGATAAGCACTCGCATGCGATATCCGCTAATAGCTTTGCTATTTTAAGACGGGTATTGTTTTCTTGGTTATACTGCTAATGCTAAAAACCGTGGTTGTTTGCGTTTAGCATATATATTGGCTGCGGTTAGGCACACGGTGCTACCGCGTTTATTTAGTTCACTCCAGCGAAACATATTCACGCGGTGAACAGGTTTATATACAGCAAGTACAGGTTTGTATCCTTTTGCATTATTCACTGATTCCAGATCGAACGTGGATGTGGGTGTACCCCAGTGAGATTCAGTTTCATACAATCTACGGGCCACCTGCAGGTGGCATTCTCAAACCCCTGCCCATGCTGTATGGGTATGTGATTGGAGAAGAAGCAGGCCCGATTGGATGCGTTCATGTCCCACATGCCCGCCTCGGGCAGAATGCCATCTGCGGTAGAGGTCGCCCCCAAACGTAAGGGTATTTCCGCTGCCGAGGATCCATCACAAAAAAAGAGCAAGGCTGGCAGGGGCAGCAACCTATCCGCAGAAGTCACACAGCTACGTGCTGCAGTGCAACAGCTGACTGAGAGGCTGGAAGACCGTACGACAGCAGAAACGGCTCCCCAGCACAGTCCCGCACAGGGGCCCCCAGCAGAGGAGGATTTGTACAGGGATCCGGGTTTGATGCACTCTCTACAGCAGCATCGGACACCCAGTTTGCTCAGAGTCGGTCTAACACAGGAGTCCAATCTGACAGAGAGTCGGTGGGAGGCTCAGGTTCACATGGTTTACATGGCCTCTCTAGAAACTATTCTCTGTGCAGCCCTGGCATGCATGGGTTGCGATATGCCTCAGGCCAGCACTACAGAGACATCTAGATTTCGCCTACGGACCCCCCAGGGGGTGCAGTTTTCCATGCCAGCATCTAACAATTTTCTGGCAAAGTGAAGTAAATATTGGTCACGCCCCAGCTTACAGCTTACATCTCCACCCCAAAGTGGTGGAGGAGATAGGGCGACGGTTCGGTTATGCTCAGACAGACCTGTTCGCCTCTCAGGAATCTACTCATTGACCCCAGTAGTTCTTGATGAACAAGCATTCAAGCCCTCTGGAGATGGACACATTAGCGAACAAATGGCCGAACGGCCTGCTGTACGCTTTTCTGCCAGTATCACTGGTCATGGCGACCCTGCACAGGGTCAGCATATGCCACCACAAGCTCTTGCTGGTAGCCCCCAAATGGCAGATGAAAAACTGGTTTCCAACAATCCGCGGCCTTGTTTACAATCCGCCCTGGAAAATGCCGTTCCGGGAGGATCTGCTGTCGCAACAGAGCAGCTCTGGTTGGCACCCTCGACCAAATGAAATGAAGCTCTGGGTATGGCTCCTGAGGGGCCCAACCCTTTGATAACTGGGTGCGGTTCCCCCATCCTACAGACGCTACATAATTCCAGAGCCCCCTTTATGAGGAAGGTCTCTAGATATATGTGTTCTGCACATGGTGCTCACAGGAAGGCGTGGACCCCGTACATTGTCCATCTCCTGTATTACTGGATTTTTTGCAGTCCTTACTTGACCACAACAAGGCAGCCAGCACACTGAGGGCTTATGCTGCTGCCATATCCAACAAGCCTGCAGGGAGCCATTACCTTGTCAGCCAGTTCCTGAAGGATGCCCCGTGGCTGAGACCTGTGAGGTTCCTGGTGGCTCCCTCCTGGGATCTCCTCTTGGTGTTGCGAGGGCTCACGGGTCAGCCCTATGAGCCTCACGATAGGACCAGCCTTAAATGGCTTTTTTTTAAGACAGCATTTCTGCCAGCAGTGGCGTCAGCTAGGTGTGTTGGTGAGCTCTGCACTCTCTCCATCAGCACAGAGTGTCTGAGGTGGAGGCGGGCTGACTCAGGAGTCACACTGCGGCTAAATCCATCTTTCTTACCCAAAAGTCGTATCGTCATTTCACATTAACCAGCCGATCGAGCTTGCTGTGCTTCGCCCCCCACCAGGAAAGAACCTGGGGAATGCACACCTGGTATGCCCGACACTACGTCAAATCTACCGCTTCCATCAGACGTACAGGGCAACTTTTCATTTGCTGCGGTAAAATCAAAGGGAAGGCACTCTCGGCTCAGAAGCCTCTCCTGATGGGTAATGAAGGCGATAGCTACAGCTTATGAGGCTAGTGCTAAGCCCTTGCCTGTGAATATCAAGGGTAGTTTAACAAGAAGTAGCCCTGGAAGGCGTACCGCTTAAAGTGATTTGTGAGGCGGTGACATAGACATCCCCCTGCACATTCTCAAAGTTTTATCACGTCAACGTGGCGCCAGGTTCAACGGTCGATGCAACCATCCTGTTGGCAGCCTTGGAATCCACTTAAAGGTATGACCATCCCTCATGACATTGTTGGTATTAGTCATCCTGATTGACGAGCCTAATAGTCAGAGGAACAAAATAGAATGAACGGTTTACGACGGTAACTATGTTCTATGAGTTCCGGATGACCATTAGAGATCATAGTCACTCGGGACCCTTTTTGGGGCGAGAAAAGGTTCTGAGGATTTCCGCATTGACGCGCCCCCCTTTATAGAGAGGATTTACGTCACTACGTGGAGGTTATGTCCATTACATAATGTTGATATAAGAGTCTTAATGCATTAGCCACCTGGAAGGTCCATCCTGATTGACAACCCTAATAGTCATCCAGACCTCATAAAACATGGTTACCGTCATAACCGTTTGTTATATGTGGAAAATATGACTAAAACTGGAACTATACAGAAGACAATATTATGTATAAGAATTTCCAGAAAACACAGAACTCGGTGTGATAATTCCCACCTATCAACAGATAGCGACTCTGCCATATAGATCTATGAGCAAATGATAAAGGTCAAATGGTTTCTGTTATCTTTGGCATAGATGGCTTAGGATATATATATATATATATATATATATATATAGGGAGTAGGTTCAGGTTCACACACTTTAATTACACTTTCTGAGACTATAGTGTAGGGTCTGTACCTCAGATTCGGACAAGAGCCAGGAGTCAAAAAATGAGCTTCCTCTGAAACAGCACGAATGTGCCCTGCAGGTTTTTTTTTTCTTCTTGAAGGGATGGCATATGAATGCCAATGGAACTCCTACAATCCAAATAAAAAGAACTGCAGACTGTGGAGCTGACATCTTAACGCCTCGCCGTCTCAAAATTTCACAGGTCAAACATGCTGGCTGTTTGACATGGGCCCAAATCCACTGTAAATTGGTACATAAAATAACTGTGCAGCAAACAAAAAAAAGGTAGTGAGCGGAGGGTGGGGTGTGGAAAAAACAACAACTGTCAGTGTTATGGCAAATGTCAAAGGGAATTACTGCATGTCATGAAGAGGAGATGTCAGCTGTCATTGTGATCGTCGGCAAGGCACCGGCCTTACAAATTGCATATGGCAAGTTATTCCATGAAGTTGAAACTGGGCTAAAAAAATGCTTGTAGCGGTTGTGTATAATGGAAAAATCCACTGAAGCGTTTCTATGAGTCTGTTTTGTCTTGCCGTGGAGGGCTGGCGCTATCAGTTTGACCAAACTGCCTTTTGCTTTTTTTTTCACTTGCGTTTTTTTACAGTTCACCACAGGCTTCTCACAAATCTGAATTCACCGTACCTGTTTGGGAGAGGAAGACCACCCCACCCCAAATGGCCCAAAGATGAATGCAATTTACCCATGGCTGCACATGTGGTTTTCTGAATGTGGTTTGCTAAGGTGAAGTCATGTAGTCCTCAGGAAATAAATATATACTTACAACAGCATTTTTTTGGGTTCAGATCAAAGGTGGGCCATTTCTGTTGTTACCCTTGAGCAAGATGAATTTCTTCAAAAAATATGACATTTTTTAAAAGGACGTTTTGCTGAGTAAGCCGTCCTGCATGAGTGTTCTCGCCATGCAAATAAATAGAAATTTTTCAGATCCAGAAATTTGGACCATACAAATATAGCGTTACACTCAAAGCTAGACCGTGGCCTATTAAACGATACCAGCATTGCTTCACACTGCTGGATATTGCCGGATTCAAGACAAATTTCACATGGGCCTGTAGGTGTCTTGGAGTCTGTTGCAGAGTCTGCAGTGTGTTACTTTTGCCTTTGATGTCTAGCCCGCCGTAGTGTTCTGCTAATGGCTTCTCTCTGAATCTGGTAACTTGAAAAATAAATTCTCAAACACAAACAAACTGATCGTCTCATTAGTAGGGTGGGCTGCGTGCCCCCTATTCGGAGGTTAAATTGTAGACAGGACACCATTTGACACTGTACACATTTAGTCATCCTTGGGTTCATTAAAGCTCCTTCTGAAGACCCTGGTGAGGTAGTCACAGTGGGGGTGGCCTTAATAATGTGATTTTAAAAAGTGATGTATGAGGCAGACATTCTGGTTGTGTGCAGTCAGGGGATGCGTTTGTATGGACTCTCTGGGCTGTCTTAAAATGCACCCCACCAGAAGATCGATGTTCAAAAATGCATCAATCTGCCATTGGGTGCACATTTGTGTAAGGGTGCATTATCTTTATGGCCCAATTGTCAGTCTGCTGTAAAATGTGTATTTATTTGTATGGTTGGCACTTTCGCCCAGGACACCTAACTCAGCTTATTTATTTATTTATTTGTTTGATTTCCCTTTATAATATTTTGATATTTACTGAAGTAATTCAGCATATCCACCTTGCTTAAGGCACTTCCCAACCCTTGATCTGAAGCCTGATCACTAGGCTACATGCCACTTAAATCTGCTAATTTAATGAAAAACAAGCTTTGCAGGACTTGCAGAATTGCACTTTCTGTGCGCTGATGAAAGGACTGAGTACTCAAAAGGTCATTGTGGGCCAAAATAGGAGGCCCAAGGAAAACTAGAGCCTTATTCTGTCCATTTCCAAGCACAAAATAATTGTCACATTTAAATATTTCATACAGTCCTCTTTGCCAAAGGCCAGAAAGGTGAGACTTTGTAATGTGTGACAGGCCAAGTGTGCAAGTCATCACTGATACTAACCATCCGTAGGGGTTAAAGAAGGGCTGAAAATGTAAGACTTAAAAAAGAAACTTCACAATAAGAAACAAAAAGAAGAAATATAATATATAAATAATAACAAATATATAAGAAAATGTATCTTAAAAACAAGAGTTGGTTTAGGAACAATTGGCTTGCTATTGTGGGGGTTTTGTGGCAATTGGTTGTGAAATGCGCTGTATAAACAAATATTGATTTGATTTAAATAACAAGAGTTGGTTTTAATTTGTGAGGCCTCAACACCATTAGTTACATTGAACTTAGAACTTTCAGTTGATTCCATCAATTGAATGGCATTGATAAACTTTACATCCAAAGACAATAATGACCCTGTGGTATGGTGTGGCCATGCTGGGCCCTGACACTCAACTCAAAATATGTTTGTGTTCTGGTGTTCCTTCAGAGATACTAAACCAGTTTAGACTAAACTACAGTGGACAGGCTTTTCAAAGTATTTTTCAACATAGTCAAAAACATTTGTGATCTCCAAAAAATATCAGAGCAGGTTCATTGCACCTTTGCCTACATTTTGATATGCTCCATCTTGTTACATTTTATTGGCTTTTCTAGTTTTGATACAGTGAAGGTCAAAATGGTAGGTGGATGCATACAAACTCCCACTGGTGTAGCTGTGAAAACCTTTTATTCCTAGAGAACAGAGCATGTTAAAATATATATTCTTATTAGGGAAGATGCAAGGGAAAAAATTTGTTATATTTGTAACACAAAATGACCGTAGTTCTTGTAATAAAAACATTCTGTCCACTGAAGTGAACATCATACTGTAATGGATTTTAGCAGTGGATAATCAAACGCGAAAGTAGGGGGATCAGAACAAGTCACCAGTGAGCACCAATAAAGGGAGTACTACTATAAATGCAAAAAATGAAAAGACAGAAAAATAATTCCTTGGAGCTTAAATAGCCAAATAAAAATCAACCCACGAAAATAGGTCGAACTCGAACATATGAGTGAAAGAAACAAACAAAATTTTCCGAGCTCAATACTGGAGCTAAACCGGGAAAATAAGAAAAGAAAAGAACACCTTCGGCACGTAAGCTAAGACGGCTGGAGAATGCAAAACCAAAACGAATCCACAAAGAAAAACTGTCTCAGTGAGAACAGCAAACGACAAAATAAATAGCGCAGAAACGCTAACAATACCTATGCCTGAAAATAACGCTAAATAGCAAGTCCCTTGTGAACATAAACAACGTTTAATACGAGGTCACTAGTACCTGGCTATACCTGGCTCAATGCAATGTAGAATGACAAAAAAGCACCGGGGAAGCGGAAGTGAGGAACTTAAATACCCAGCAGGTAGAAGCACAGGTGAAAAGAATAACGAGTGAGGGAAAGCAAAACCCCGGAACAGAACGTGTAAAAAATCCGATAGATTCTCAATCGGGAAACCAGGATGAGAACCGCAACGGAAAAGAAAACAATAACCAACGAACCATGACACATGCATTAAGAGTTGTAATCTGTGTGGTCTATGTTTTCAAGGGGCCATTTGGGGCACATTTCTGTGACCTGTGCGGGTGAAGCACATGCAGAGTTTGATGTGAAAAAAATATTGCTCTGTTTTGTAATAAGTAATGCATGAAAGGGCTAAACTTTATGAAGATTACAGAATGCATATTATTATTATTATTATTGTTTAAGATTTAAGTATGTAATGTTGGCCACTCAGAAATGCCATGCTGGAAATGGGACACGTAAAAACACATTCACATTGACAATGACTAAAATATGCATGTTATAACAATACTGTATTTCAAACAGAATGTCTCGTATATATAGTAGTGAATATGAGCTCAAAATATAAATATAACTAGACACATTCTCACGCAGATAGACTTGATTTTATTTGATTTAGACATTTTATCAGTTTTACTGTAGCTGACAGCAAGCCTTATAAGCACATATCACTAAAATAGCATTTCAAACATCTCAATGTTTATTTACCTCCATTTGTACAGAGAAACGTGTCATTATTAACGATAGATTTCATTTAGAATAGTGTCAGATATCAGATCTGTGGGACACAAACTTTCTTCTCATTTTCCTCTTGTCAGCCTGTATACTTACTTGGGTGCTCTGATCATAATTATTTTTGAAATGTTCACCCTTGTAGCTTTTTCATAGCCTGATTATGCCAATCATTACATTTAATGATGAGTAAGCCGTGCACCAGAAGTTTTGATGTCAGATTTTAAACAAATACTCAAAGTTTATATATTTGTATTTTTTACTTGGGCATGTGTGTGTTTGTATATTATGTTCTGGCATAACAGCTTGTATTATCACTATACAATATTACTGGAGAGAAATGGCTTCAGATGGAAAGAAACAATACGTATTCAATATTCACAATAAAGTGCTTATACGGTTTGTGAAGCTTCAAGGGGTTTTTATATGTTTTATTTTATGTTATACAAAATATTTCACTGAGAGGACGTGTCATCGCAAGCCTAGTTACTGAAATTCATAACTAGATGAAGCAAAAATATTAATTTATTTATATCTTGATTACAACAATGAAGATCTTTGTGTCGATGTAGGTGAGGTGGAGAGAGAGAGAGAGAGAGAGAGAGAGAGAGAGAGAGAGAGAGAGAGAGAGAGAGAGAGAGAGAGAGAGAGAGAGAGAGAGAGAGAGAGAGAGAGACTTTGGCTAAGTACCTTTATTTAAAAGATATTGCAAATATGTTGTAAACAAAAACTCATCTAACATATTTAGAACATGTCCTTATTTGTATGTTTTTTCTTTATATATAATTTAAAAATAAAAGCAATAATAATACAGATCTTTTATCCATTTTTTTTTCCTCCCGTGTTAAAAAAACAACAACATAAAACCAGTTATAAAACGTTATTTAATAAAACCAAAATAAAATAGACTACAATCTCTAAGAATAAGAGAGAGAGAGCACATATGATTCCACCACTGTTTTAAATCACCCATAAAAATCTCCCAGAATTCACCTGCTGTCACACAAAATCACCAAAAGTCTCTTGACTTTTAAATAGGCTGCAGACCTCCTTTCATCTAGCATAATAAGCAGCCCATTATTATCAAAGGCACAGGGATGGACCTTTCACCCAATGTAGCCCTTCAGGGTGCAAAATGATTGTATATATATATATATTACCACCAACTGTTCTATTATTCATTGCAAAGTATGAGTATGAATCTTCATAATTTTCAAAAAAAACAAAAGCAATTATTAAAGTCACAAATAGAGGCCAACAGTGCAAGGGAATTTTATCTGCAGTTTGAATGGTTTACTATTTCTTATCTATTTCTCTCTTTCCTTTCTCTCAATGTAACAATAAAGATTACCTGATATACCAAATAATGTATTAAGCACACTCCGGAAATCAGGAAAGGTAATACAATTGAGAGGGAATATAATTGATTTGTATACTTACATATATATATATGTGTGCATATTTGTGTGTGTGCGTACGCATGCGTACATGTGCATGCGTGCATGTGTGTGTTTAAAATATAAAGTACAAAGGTTTAACCTTATAATGTTTTTAAAAATAAGGGATTCAAAAAGAGAACTATGTGTCTGACTTTCAACCTTGATTTGAGGAGGAAAGAACTATGAAAACAGCAAACAGGAGAATATGACTCAGTGTTACAGTGACATGAAAGGGAACTGCTAAATTAAAGTTGAGGCAATTTGCAAGTGATATTGGCATGCTATACTAACTGCCATTTGATCAAAAAGCAGAGGCTTCTGTGACAAGTCTCTGTTGACAAGTGATGTAATCCTGATGTAGACACATTATATACTTCACAAGGTGCATGACATATACGACATTCTGGAAAGAAGAAGTATGTATACTGTATACATGTTAAGATAATTTCATAATTACAGAGTTATTAAAACTATAAATAAGTAAAAACGGAGGTCATCACAATTCTAAAAATACAAATGAGAAACAGCATATCATTGGCGTCTATTTAGAGTTACTTGAACATAGCTTGAATAAAGACAAGAATAAAGACCCAGGCCACATGGATGCTATAAAACTGAGTAATTATGATGCGTATGTAAGGGGGGAAAAGAAGAAGAGGAAAACTAACAGAAAACAATTTGACCTATCTTCATTAGAAATGAAACTAAACATGCCATTAAATTGGTGTGCTTATAAAATCCCACAGGTTTTATTTGTCCACCGTAATTTAAGGTAAATAATATGGGCAGGCAAATTCACTTCATTTTTATAAGTTTATTTTGCTCAGTTCAATTCTGCAGTACAGTGCAGAGAGAACTAAAGTTTAAATAATCACAATATACAAGTATACAATACAGATAAATATAAATATACTGTACAATACACAAGTCAAACGTAACACTGGCAAGAAACACAATGTTTACACAGCAGTCTCAGCACTAACACACACTTAAATTTCAACAACCTGACCTCATTTACACCCACAAAACTTTTTACTGCCATGCAATAAATCTCAACCATTTTGTCTTCCCTTCCATTTCACTCTTAATTTTTCTTCTGGATCTTAAAATTTCCAACTTACAACAGTACATCCTGTCATCCTCTGGTGTCCCTAATTATAATTATCCCCATTGGTCTTTCCTGTCTAGATAACCTTGTTTTATTTAGATCAGCCAATAGCAACTTATGTTCTTTGTAGGTAATTACAAGAATCTTTTTTAAATTGTATCTAACGAGTCTAGAAAAACAGTGCTGGACCCAGAAAATTGATTATAATGACAGCCAAATATGAGTCAGGTGAGGTTTTGGTTGAAACATACAGGTTAAAACACAAATTTTGGCTGTCAATATCTCAGCCGTTTTAGCACCAATTACCAAGCCACTTGGCAGATCAACTCATCTCATCAATATCTCACCATAAAACAAATATGAGAAATATTTGTTCAGCTGCTTTCATATAGTTAAGTAGGCTACATTAAACAATTAGCATTAAGCTTGTTAAGGACATAGGTTGATATGCTTTCATCCGTATACTCCGTAGCTAGGTCTAACAAACTGCCTCGAAGTCTCGAATGAGCTGGGCTAGCATATAACAAATATCGATAAAGCTGTTTTCATTTACTGTTGAATGATTATCGTTTTAACACCAGAGTTAGGTCTACATTATTTAATTGGAAGCATTTTTTAATGCTGAAGAAACATGTTTATTCCATGTTCGCACAAACTCACTTTAGGTAAATTGCTCACTTGGGTAACTTCGGTATGGTTAAATTGGAGCCTAAATGTAAATTTCTACATGCGGTTTGACTTTCGTTTTGATGCCAATTCAATTTAAATTTAGATCAATGTGACAGAGTCGGATGAGACAAGAGTGACGTTGGTTTTGATTTGCGTTTTAGCCATAGCAATAGCGCCGGTCTGGTGAGTAATTTAAGATCTCAGATTATGCCTTTTTAAGTAGCTTCACACTGCAGCTACATTAATCCATCAGAATGCCGTAATGTATAGGGGGTGTGTTCCCACTTTTTGACATTTTTGTTTTTCTACTGAAGTCTTAGCTGCTGCCTTCGAGGCAGTTCATATGGGGCAATATTGGTGACCGGAAATGCTAAACAAAATTGAATGCTGGGAATGTCGGTTGATTCTGTATTTGCAGAATAAGGTGAATATAGGAACTGGAGAGGGTGGGAGGGGCCAGGCAGTGAAGCACCCGGAAGTATGCTGGCTGGGCGCAAAAGAGCTTTCTGCCCATTGAAATCAATGGAGAAAACCAGCCGACAACCATAGAAAGTCCATCTTTTTTTCGGTCCATTTTTATGTGATCATAACATTCACTATGTTTAGCATTTTGTGAAACAATGGGCCTCATTCATGAAACGTGAGCGGAATTCATTTGTACGTAAATTGTTCGTATTTGCAGTTTTACTTGGCAGGTTCTAAGTGATGCTCAATGTGTAGATTGACATAGTGCACACGGTATTCATGTTATAGGAACGAGGGAGTGGTAGCTATCATGACTCCACTGATGGCTGTGTTAGTGTCTTTGTTAGAAGCATGGTTTGTTCATGAGCATGTTTCAAACAAAACAAAAGTTTCAAACAAAGACTGTACTTTACTTTATACCACTATATTTTATACAAACAATCTTGCTCACTCAATAAAATAGACGGATAGGAAAAGGACATATTGTCATGACCTCTCATAGATGGTTGACTGTTGCGGTCCTGGAGGATCATAAGTTTTCTTGGAATTAATTTTGTTTCAACTCTCAGTTGCTTATTTCAGTTCAGTTCTATAAGAAGTCACAGCACATAGACTTGCAGGTGTAAACGCAAGTTATTTGAATGGAGATTGGAAGACCCTAAGTACTGGAAGAGCCCATCCCTTCACAAACATATACAGATAAACTGTCAGATGATTTCAATAGCCTCATGCTATGGAGATTGGCATCTGTCCAGTGCATTCTTGATGTTACAATATGTAACACTCATCTCGAATGATAGACAACCTTTTTTCGGTTTAGGACAGAACATTTTTGAACTGTGGGGAATTAAAGTCGGCTGCAATGGCAGGCAATTATGAAAAGCCGGTACGGTGAGTGTCAAAAAAATGTCAGAGCACTGCTCTGCTGTGTTAGGAACACGTCAAATCAATGACAACATTCTGAAACATGTCATCGCAATTTTACTTTCAAATGTGTCCATTTAAAGGGCTGCCTTTTCAACAAAAAAAACCTTTATGTTAAATTCACCTATTTTTATGGTTGCCATGACTTATTTCATTTTTGAACTGAACACAGAGTTCTTGAAGAAATTAAAATTATATTTACAGTTGTTTTATTTTTATGAACATTTTTATTTATTTATTTTTATTTGCCTAGAACTGTCCAAGCTAATGAGAACCAACAAGACACAAGCAATGTGTACCCACGCACACCTATATCTGGCGACAAGGTGGGAGATATAACATAACAATATAACTGAATTGTATACCATGTAAATGTCCACATAGAACAGTCTGCATTGAGGTTCTGACCCCTGTCTTATTTTCCATGAACAACTGTATTGCACTTGCCCTGAGCATCCTACCATTGGTGAGATCCGTCTATGAATTGAGCAGTATATTGGCACACCGTTGCGAACACCAAAAGCATGTCTTTGAAACACAGGGAGTAGATTGGTTTCTAGATTAAAAGCAATCTAGCATTGAGGTTAACCAGATTAATTGGAGAAAATCACATTGTAACATCTTTATAGAATTGCACATTGTTTATTTTGAATACCACATATTTGATGTGTCACGGGTACAACTCAAAATTTGTTGAAGGTTTTTTACAAAAACTTCCTGCCTTAAATGCAAAAATCTATGAAAATATCTTTCATTCATCCTTTGAGACGAGTTTTTAGGTTTTTGTCTCTCTGAGTCATTGTATTTTAATATAGAATACTGATGTTATACTGTATGACAATATTGAAGATTTCAAACAAAGCATTAATTAAAAAACATTCCATAAACATTGTGCAAAAAACAGTTTTTTGTTAGTTTTGCTTAAAAATGTCACAAAACTGGATATCTTTCTCAAAGTAATATCATGACATTACGTCACATCAGGCATTTGAAAGAAAATACATAAAAACATTTTACACAATTATGACATGATAGTTAATGTCGTAATTATGCATTGTTACACTGTAACTGGTACATTTCTATGCAATGCAGGTACACACATGCAATTTCAAGATACCTACACAAAACAACAACACAAAATGCCCATCGAACTTTAAATTCAAACTTGGACAGTCTCGATTTTTCATAGTGTCCCAAATGTGAAGCAGCTATTAACTAATATAATTCATAATCAATTTTTAATCCATAATTGTGTGTGTGTGTGATATTATACTAACTAATATAATCCATCAGTTATACCTTAACTGCAGTGCAATAAAACATGAACTACAGTATACTAGTGCAACTTAATGTTAAGTGTTATCCACCCAGCTTTATATCCTATTCTGTTGCTGACAGTAGCATGAAACCATGAAAACAATACCTTGCTTTTCTTCTGGCTAGTTGTTCCTCCCTAGCAACTGGATCTGCATTAATCTTTTGTTTGTGCAGCCTTCTCCTTATGGCATCTACAGTATAAAGATAATGTGTCTTGAAATACCTCTCAAATATTTCAGAGATAGTCACCTCATCACATTGATAAAGGGTCTTCAATGGGTCTTGTTTGTGATGTCACACACTGTCACATGATTAGCATCATGTGATATGCTTTAAAATTGATTTTTTCCTTTGTTATGCTGAATGACATGGATGAAGCACAAAAGTCTGGACAAAAGTATTTTAAAAATGTAGAAATTCATCCTAAAAATATAAATGAACACTTGTTTTTAACAGTAATGTTAACAGTTATATAATATATAACTGTATTTACTACTTATTTATTTGTAAAGCATAATATATTTATTTTATTTTACCTCCTTGTCATGCGGAGGGTCGGGTGTTGGTTTGGGACAATCCAGAATGAAGCAATTATTTCAGTACACATACACTACAGTATAAGTAATTGTACATGTGACTTTTAATTTCATTTAAAGCCTGTTATTCCATGTGAAAATTCTTTTGTGATCGCTAGAAGCTTAGTCATTATAAATTGGAGGATCCCAATGTCACTAGAAATAGTAGGTTACACATTTCTTGGATCGTCAATTCCTATGAACTATTCAAGTTTTTTATTCCACTTTTCCGAAATGTTTTAAGAACCCGCTGAAGTTATTACATAAAAAAAACAACAACAATAATAATAATTATAATTATAATAAATGGGGTATCATATATGTTATCATAAATGAACACCATTGAGTGGAACATATGCTGCTTCAAATTTGCATGTAGCAGCATGTTGAATTACAGATGTAATTGAAATTATGGATAACAATGAGATCCGCAATACAAGACACATTGGAACATTGTTTTTTCCCACCTTTTGACTCACCATTATGATGTCATCACAAATGTGGTTTTAATGCAATGGATTTGAATCCTCTGCTGTCAGGCTGTTGTTGGCATGCTCTGACTGTCAGTCAAGCCTGCAAATGGATAGGCAGATTGTTTTCTGGAAAATGGCCAATAGAAGACCGTAAACTCTCAGATATCCTTCCCCTTAAATGTATTAATCTATTCATTCCCAGATGAATTCACATGGATTATACTATTTAATCATTTTACTATTGTTCTGGATATGGAACTGAAACTGCAAATAAAATGCTTTAAGTGCGATGGTACAAATAGAGACCACAGAATGAAAAATCTCAGATGTAGTTTTTTCTGGGTGTTCATTGCTCTCAATGAATGCACAAATAAGAACAGGGACAGCCAAAGGTTGCAGAAACTGCAATTATTTAAACAGTTGCTGTTTTTAGAATTATCATCAACACTTATGGGCAAAATGTTTGCGAAACTTGGAACATTTTTCAGTGGGAAAAAATGTACACAGATAAAACTTTTACAAAAAAAAGAAAATAGTTACCTCTTCAGTTGACGACATTGTGCTGATATCTCCCCTGAATGTTTGTGTTGTCTTCCACGATATGCTAAAATATACATAAAACTAGCTATATTTTATTCAGTTTTGTCTATGCAGGCATTCGCTATAATCTGCCTCACAGCCAGGTTTCTTGACTTCTGATAATGCTGAAGTCATTATAGCAAAGGAGTGGAGTAAATATTCACAATTGAATGGTGACCGTCTGTCAGACAGAGTAGCAGTGTGCACGGGTGCGACTCTCATTGGCACTCACTCACTACTACATCTTTGCTCCATTTGCACATCTGTCATATTTCAGGGTACCATTAAAGGCAAAAAATAAATAAGTAAATAAAATCCATACCTGGCACAAGGTCTTGTGCAACTGCCCCCCCTACTGCATTCTACACTAATATGAGATGAATAAAATGAAAAAGTCAAATTCTGAATTTGGGGGACAAACAAAAATGTTCAAACAAACAAACTATATGGGAAAATTGTTGGGTGAGCATATCAGTATGAAATTAATGTGAAAGTTCCACCAGAAGTTTTCTGATGTGTGAACAAAATACACAATGGGTGTTAGGCTTGCTAGTTTTTTTTTTTTTTTCCAGATCTGCAGTGATACCTTATGGATGAAAAAAATGCCCTAATAATAGTCATTTGTCACAGATTTTCACTCCATGATCCATCAGTTTTGCTACACAGTAATTGTCCTGATGGAGTACATTGTCCGCGCAGCTGGCATAGACAGAGAGCAGGTGCACAATGAATTGGAGGGATCGACTGTGTGATCAGGTGAGGATAACCCTGCCAACTTAAACCCTGATTATCCTAAGAGACAGTATGGCAAGTTGTGTGTTACCCCATCTTATTCCTGGTCACAGTTGGCATGGACAGACGATTTGATTTATGACTGGGTTGTATCACTGCACTGAAGGGAGCAGAACGTGCCCCAATATTTTTGTGTGGGCTGATCTGCTTGAAAGTATATTTATGTATTATTGCATATAACTTAACTTCATTTCAAAAAATGCAATCTGTGGCAATGATTTAATTGAGACTCGAGTCCATTAAATATCATCTGATTGACTGACTGACTGATTTACATTGGAAAAGGTGATTTTACAAAGACCATTGTAATAATGAGCAATAACTACGGTGGCCCAGAGGTGCAATCCACATTTCTAAAAAGCAATCTTTGTTTCTAAATAGAAATCCTCTTTTCTAAAAAGAAATCTTTGTTTCTAAAACAAAATCCTTATTTCTAAATAGAAATCCTCTTTTCTAAAAAGAAATCTTTGTTTCTAAAACAAAATCCTTATTTCTAAATTGAATCCTTGTTTCTAAATGTAAATCCTTGTTTCTAAATGTAAATCCTCATTTCTAAAACAAAATCCTCGTTTATAAAACACAATCCTCGTTTCTAAAACCAAATCCTCGTTTCTAAAACACAATCCTCGTTTCTAAAACAAAATCCTCGTTTCTAAAACCAAATCCTCGTTTCTAAAACACAATCCTCGTTTCTAAATCCAAATCCTCGTTTCTAAAACCAAATCCTCGTTTCTAAAACACAAACCTCGTTTCTAAAACCAAATCCTCGTTTCTAAAACCAAATCCTCGTTTCTAAAACACAATCCTCGTTTCTAAATCCAAATCCTTGTTTCTAAAACCAAATCCTTGTTTCTTAATATAAATCTTAGTTTCCAAAATAAAATCCATAATTCTAAATAGAAATCCTCATTTCTAAAACAAAATCCTTATTTCTAAATGTAAATCTTCATTTCTAAAACAAAATCCTTATTTCTAAATTAGATCCTTGTTTCTAAAAGTTAATCCGAGTTTCTAAATTGAAATCCTTGTTTCTAAATTTAAATCCTCGTTTTTAAATTCAAATCCGAGTTTCTAAATTGAAATCCTTGTTTCTATTAAGCCTGAAAGCTAAATGCTACAGTTAGCCTGTGCGCAAAGCATACTGGGACCAGATGACGTATGCACGAGTGAGTCTGAGAGTGCAATTTGCATAGCAAGTTTAACGAGAAGCTGGTCTTCTGGCATAACAACTATCACAAAATTGCCGAACAAATTAAAGTTGAGTTTTCTTGCAGACATATTAACATAAAGCCTGTTAACAAGTCCAATAATTTCAGGAATATAACGGAAACTCGCTCTTATACGGAACTGCAGCTTGATTACAGGAGCCTACATTAAGCCAATCGTGTGGTTCAGTTTGCCACCTACAAAAAACAGGCTTATCATTTCCCGTTCATTGTAGGCTACGTTGCCTACAGTACGGTACACACTAATTAGCTGTTATTTTATGTAAAACGAAATTGATCTCTCGCCAAAGTAAAATGAACTCCATGTAGGCTAACTTAGCCTGCATGTGGTCCTGACAAATTGTTAACTAGGCTACTAATTGTAGTACTGTGGCGACCTGGGGATTGTCAACTGGCCAGCTAGGACCGGGTAGTGAGCCGCTACCCGGTCAAGGTGTACATAATTGTAAATAACGTGCTGTGTGTGTTTAAATTGTGTCGTTAACTTGTTAGCCGCGTCTTGTGTTAACCGTTTTGTTTTAAATGTTACTGTCAATTTTAACTGTCTGTTATGTGTGGCTGTGATTGGCTAGGAATCGGTAAGTGTGTGCGCCAATCACAGCCTATATAGTTCCTATATAAGCAGTGTCTGAAGCGATTCAGTTGTTAGTGTGAAGAAGTGTTTCCAAGCTGAGCTGTGCTGATTGTTGTGCAGAAATTCCAAAGGCTCTTTTGAGAGCTGGTGAGGTAGCGCTAATAAAACGAAGCTCGGCTGAGCGATTCGGAACTGCAAGCCGCTGTCTCCCTCCCTCATTCTCCGCGCTCGCTACAGTACGTTTAGATTCTTTAAAAATATATAAAGTCAACACTTTTTATGGACTTGATAATGTCTTGACCAATTAATATTATCGTGAGTGGTAGCTTAACTGTCGGGTAGCTATATAAAAATACTGTAAATCCTTGAAAATAGCAACTGTATTAGCCATGATTCACCCAGTAGAGCGGGACTGGTAGCAGCATGACGCTAACTGCACAACAAATTAGCTATTCAAGTGTATAGGGCAGGCTAATTCATAACGCTTTCATTAACTTTAATTTGTGACTTTATTTATGGAGGGGGCACACGGCTAATTGTGAGATTTAAAAATTCAGGCCGTAGCTACATAAATGGGAAACAATGTTTGTTTCTTAATTAGCTACGTTGTCTAAATTAAACGCGTGAAAGGTAGGCTATAGGAGAGCCGATGGCTCAGATCACAAACACCGCTTTTGAAAGTAGAACAGCAAAGTTTCCAGTTTGTGGAAAGTGCTCTCTGGTAAATAGAGTGATTTTATTTTTAAGTTAACGTGCGTACGGATAAATGTTCTGCAAAATGACGTTAGCACAAACGCATTCCTGTGGTTTTCCCTGCCTCAATTACTTGCGATTAAAAAGTAAAACCGACATCGGCATGTCAAAATTGGAAATTCAATTCTAAGGTTATGTGAAATTTTACTGTGTAGGCAGATTTCAGATATCAAGAGGCAGCCTTCTAATGGATTTCATGATAAGAATTGCCTAATAGGTATATCAGTACAGCAAGAATATGAAATACAAGGCTGATATTGTAGTATGTAGATTGTTTTATTATTACAAACCAAGAGGGCATGACATTTGTTGCTTTAAGGGCCTGGTTCCTTCGGTAAAAATGTTATACATTTCCCGCAGTGATTGCAGAACGACTGCAGAACTGAAAGGACCTTGCCACAAAATGGACAAAACATAATGAAAAAATACGACACGGAAAAAAATGTTTTACGCGAGTATTGGAGGCTAACTAAGTTAACTATCACGCAATATACATTGCTTGGCAACGTTAAGCAAGCAAGGCCAGCGAATAACTTGGCTTGTGTAAAAAATAATGTATAGTACACCATACTAACAAATTGGTAAATAGCTTTTCAAGTCCACGAAGCACGCGTGAGCAACGTTACGTAGAACGGGGAGTCCTGGAGTACAACTCACAATTCATTATGATCATCATAAAATAATTAACAACTTTTCTGTGAAAGCATCGAAGTTGACCACAATTGGTAGGGTGTCTGGACCACATGCAGGCTAAATTGAGTTTGTTTGGTGAGAGATCAATTTCGTTTTACATCAAATAACTAGTTAATGTGTACCGTACTGTAGGCAACGTAGCCTACAGTGCAACAATGAACGGGAAACAATAAGCCTGTTTTTTGTAGGTGACAAACTGAACCACACGATTGGCTTAATGTAGGCTACTGTAATCAAGCTGCAGTTTGTACTGTAGCGAGCGCGGAGAATGAGGGAGGGAGACAGCGGCTTGCAGTTCCGAATCGCTCAGCCGAGCTTCGTTTTATTAGCGCTACCTCACCAGCTCTCAAAAGAGCCTTTGGAATTTCTGCACAACAATCAGCACAGCTCAGCTTGGAAACACTTCTTCACACTAACAACTGAATCGCTTCAGACACTGCTTATATAGGAACTATATAGGCTGTGATTGGCGCACACACTTACCGATTCCTAGCCAATCACAGCCACACATAACAGACAGTTAAAATTGACAGTAACATTTAAAACAAAACGGTTAACACAAGACGCGGCTAACAAGTTAACGACACAATTTAAACACACACAGCACGTTATTTACAATTATGTACACCTTGACCGGGTAGCGGCTCACTACCCGGTCCTAGCTGGCCAGTTGACAATCCCCAGGTCGCCACAGTACTACAATTAGTAGCCTAGTTAACAATTTGTCAGGACCACATGCAGGCTAAGTTAGCCTACATGGAGTTCATTTTACTTTGGCGAGAGATCAATTTCGTTTTACATAAAATAACAGCTAATTAGTGTGTACCGTACTGTAGGCAACGTAGCCTACAATGAACGGGAAATGATAAGCCTGTTTTTTGTAGGTGGCAAACTGAACCACACGATTGGCTTAATATAGGCTCCTGTAATCAAGCTGCAGTTCCATATAAGAGCGAGTTTCCGTTATATTCCTGAAATTATTGGACTTGTTAACAGGCTTTATGTTAATATGTCTGCAAGAAAACTCAACTTTAATTTGTTCGGCAATTTTGTGATAGTTGTTATGCCAGAAGATCAGCTTCTCGTTAAACTTGCTATGCAAATTGCACTCTCAGATTCACTCGTGCATACGTCATCTGGTCCCAGTATGCTTTGCGCACAGGCTAACTGTAGCATTTAGCTTTCAGGCTTAATAGAAACAAGGATTTCAATTTAGAAACTCGGATTAACTTTTAGAAACAAGGATTTAATTTAGAAATAAGGATTTTGTTTTAGAAATGAAGATGTACATTTAGAAATAAGGATTTTGTTTTAGAAACGAGGATTTACATTTAGAAATGAGGATTTCTATTTAGAATTATGGATTTTATTTTGGAAACTAAGATTTATATTAAGAAACAAGGATTTGGTTTTAGAAACAAGGATTTGGATTTAGAAACGAGGATTGTGTTTTAGAAACGAGGATTTGGATTTAGAAACGAGGATTGTGTTTTAGAAACGAGGATTTGGTTTTAGAAACGAGGATTTAGTTTTAGAAACAAGGATTTGGATTTAGAAACGAGGATTGTGTTTTAGAAACGAGGATTGTGTTTTAGAAACGAGGATTTGGATTTAGAAACGAGGATTGTGTTTTAGAAACGAGGATTTGGTTTTAGAAACAAGGATTTGGATTTAGAAATGAGGATTGTGTTTTAGAAACGAGGATTTGGTTTTAGAAACGAGGATTTGGTTTTAGAAACGAGGATTTGGATTTAGAAACGAGGATTGTGTTTTAGAAATGAGGATTTGGTTTTAGAAACGAGGATTTGGTTTTAGAAACGAGGATTTGGTTTTAGAAACGAGGATTTCGTTTTGGAAACGAGGATTGTGTTTTAGAAACGAGGATTGTGTTTTAGAAACGAGGATTTACATTTAGAAACAAGGATTTACATTTAGAAACAAGGATTTTTTTTTAGAAACAAGGATTCAATTTAGAAATAAGGATTTTGTTTTAGAAACAAAGATTTCTTTTTAGAAAAGAGGATTTCTATTTAGAAATAAGGATTTTGTTTTAGAAACAAAGATTTCTTTTTAGAAAAGAGGATTTCTATTTAGAAACAAAGATTGCTTTTTAGAAATGTGGATTGCACCTCTGGGCCACCGTAAATAACAGCAAATTCAGTGCCTGTTCTAAAAATAATAATAATTATTATTATTATTATTATTAGTATTATTATTATTATTATTATTATCCAACTATAGTGTAAGTATCTATATGTATGGCCCAGAACAATGGCAAATCACAAACATAATTTTTGACATCATTCATGCCAAGCATCAAATTAATAAATTATTAATAATTTCAGGTAAATTTGCTGTCAGATTAGGCATGGCTTGAGGCACAACGTAACACAAAGTATTGAACACACATCAATGGACTGTGACAAGTGAGTAAAAATAGCCAGATACTAACCAAAGTTATGGAACACAGAAGAGAGCATGCAGGAAAATAATTACATAAATAAATAAATAATGCAGAAGCCTCACCAATAAACAATAAACTGTTAGTCATCCTTGGCTTAAAGCAAAAAATATATATACAGTATATATATATATATGTATTTTGGGGAAAGCTTGATGATCTCTAGGTATCATTGCAGATTCCAGGAGATGGCTGAGAATATGCTTGCTGATCAATGCAAATAAGGTTTCATGTCAGCTAATGGAGTGCAGAGGCAGAAAGCTCTGGAACTTTTTTGGAGCACTTTACTTTCATACCTGTATTGATTCACAATGACAGGAAAATATGAGCACAAATATGATACTGGATATTAAAAAGTGTGAGATCAGGAGATCCAGGATCACTGGTGACACTGTGGCATCCTGTAATAGTCCGTGGCTATTTTTTTCTGTTTCGCGACGGTTCTCGTCCTCTCTCTCTCCGGCAGTCTATCGGATTTTTTCCACATACCGGTTCGGGGTTGTGCTTCTCCCCACTTATCATTAGTTTCACCTGTCCGATTACCTGCTAGGTATTTAAGCCTCTCACTACCACTTCCTCGGGCTTCTTTGTCATTTCATGCCTTCACGTAGTCAGGGTTGGTTATAAAATAGCTGCTCTATATTTTTACTACTAGATTGGCTTTAGCTGCCTTTGAAGCTCTTTAGAGATTAGTCCCTTTCATTATTTTTTGTTTCTTACCCTCTTCTACTCTCTGCTATATTGAGAGTGAGAGGTTTATTTTTATTTAATTTATTTTTCACCTCTTATCGGGCGTCATAGTCTATGTTCCGAAGGTGATTCTTTGTTTTCTCCTTTTCGAGTTTATGCTTGTGTATTTCTGTTTAGAAGGCTCTGTTCTCTTATTTTTTCTGCTTGTGTCTACGAGCCACACCTGTGTTAGTGGGTTTTTTATTATTTTGCTACTGAGACTCTTTTATTGGTCTTCACGTTCGTGAGTGACTTGTTCTGTAATCGTGTTTTGGTTTTGTCGCATTTGGCTCATTGCTACAAACCCAAACCCTTACAGATCCTGGTCCAAATCCTGGTTGAGACACTGCTAGATAAATGTGACAGAATATCAGGAAAAAGAAGCTATTAAATACATCAATGAGAATATATGATTGGACTTATTGTACAAATCCATATCTCTTCTCAGATATTCATCCATTGTTTAGCTTTCTGAAATGCAACTTAATGCTTTATTTATTCAGTGTGTTCAGCTCTGAAGACTGGGAATTTATACTTGATGGCACATTTTTTGGTTTATTTCTACATTGATTTGAACCATCAAAATGCATGAAATGCACAGACTCAAAAAGGATTTTAAATGTTTCTGGTGTATTTAAACGTTTTTTCCAGAACATCTGTAATTCATAACTGAGTGTACTTGCACATAAACAATTCATCTTCCCTTCAGTAAGTATTTCAATCTTATTTTAAAAATACACCAAAGGACAGGTTGTTTATTTGTACAAGATGGCTGCTGAATGATGTAGTTTAGTTGAGTGATTTGTTCCTTTATTCTGTTTAGAGACTAAAAGGGAAAGATGTGCACACTCGGTTACTAAAAAGCCACCCGTGTTTACATATGAATGTGCATGTAAATATTTACTAGCACTTAAACTGTGCATAAATGATTCTTGGCAATTTTGACACACATCAGTATTCAGAAGAAATGGGTTCAGCAATGCCCTAAAGCAGAAATGCATTACATGTAACTTTTATGTCTTATCACATGTTCTCTCATCTGCTTTCACAATATATTCCCCTCTATTAAAAAAAACAAATGAAATAAAATCTCAACTTTCACAAGGCGGCACATCATGAAGGATTCAGAATGTATTCTCTATATAATTTAATATTAATGCTATAGCCAACTGGGTAAACTATGGTGGTGGCGATGTGGGGTATGACCAAATTCAAATGAGCACTTTGATGTTGGGGCGGGGGGTGGGGGGTCAAGAGAAGCAGATGTACTCTCACTGTTTAATATTGAAAATGGCCTTTCCAATATGACAGCTGGTTTATTCTCACAGAGGAACTTCTTTCAGTCAGTCTCTCAACACACACTCATACCCACCCCTCTCCACACACACACATACACACCCTCTCCCCACACACACACATACCCACCCCTCTCCACACACACACATACCCACCCCTCTCCCCACACACACACACATACCCACCCTCTCCCCACACATACCCACCCCTCTCCACACACACACATACGCACCCCTCTCCACACACACACAAATACCCACCCTCTCCCCACACACACACATACCCACCCTCTCCCTACACACACACATACCCACCCTCTCCCCACACACACACATACCCACCCTCTCCCCACACACACATACCCACCCTTCCCCACTTAATTTGTAAGCCTTTGGGCAGACTCATAAAATTAAATAAATAATTTCTAAAGCTTAGGGATACATAACACTGAGGCTTAATATTTTGTTGGTTTTACTATAATTCATTATTATGTTTTTTATCATTATTATAATTTCTATGCAACATCTGCAAGGGGGCTATTTTCATTCACTGGGATAATAATATTGATGTATAGTGGGGTCACTGTTAAATCTGAGTATAGGTTGAATGATAAACTGTGCTGGGCCTGGGTGGTTCTTTAGAGTGACAGCAACAATAATATATCTCAGATATGTAAGGACCAGAAAACGTTTTTCTCTGTTTGTCTACTCTGAATAATTCCGCAGATGTATGAATGTAATGTGAATTTAGCATATATATTTATTTATGTTGAGAAATATTTAGTTAAAATTTTTCATCAAATAAATTGTTTGTTAGGTTTTAGCATTTAACATTAATCATATAAAAAATGAATCATAGTTTAGCTGATAGTTACATTAATAACCCTCTTATTTATCTTTACTGCGTTATGAATGCAGTCCTGGTCTTTTGGTGAGGCTGACCATGGCTGATGTAATCTCCCACATCAAAATTTAAGTGGAAATCACATTCCATTTAAAAAGAAAAACATACTGGGCCTAATTTATTATTCAGGCGTATGTTCAAATCTGAATGTAAAGTGAGCGTACGGTCATTTTTAGAAAAGATTCCGGATTTATCAAAATTAACATGGGTGTACGGTACGATAGAATCATATGACAGCTCTCGACCTTGTGTACGTTTTTCCCAGTGGCGAGGCAGTGACATTCCATGCAATGAACAGCGAGGGAATAGTTGTGCAGCCTATAATGAAAACAAACAACTTTTGTTCAGAGCACTGCGGAGTCAACAGGTGATAAACAAAAAGGTGCTCTTTGAAAAACATAAGTTATGCAAGCTTTAAAATCATAGTTTGCCTTAAATGAGTAGCTGATCATAGAAATTACATTTCCAAGTCATTCCATATATGAAAATATCAAAAGCAGTTAATGCATCTGGGCAATATTTTAAAATGCACTTGATCTACGCGTTGTGGCTGTAGATGTAGGCTACGTTGTGTAGTCTAATTGACAAAAATAGTATCTGAATAAGTCGATTTATTAAACATTTTTAATCATTATTATTTTATCGCTATTGTGCAGCCTAAATGGAATGAAGCAGAAGCTGGTTAAAATTAACAGGAATCAGGGCCATGTCTAGGGGGGGTATGCCTACCCAAATTTTCCGCCTGCCCCCCCAAAGCCAAATCCAGAAAAAAATTTATCCGACAAGATTAAGTCGCCTCCTGTAGCGTCATCAGTAGGCTATTAGAGCTACAGACGATTTGGCCAATCATAAAAATGCCACATCGAAATAATATATTTCTTTAATATCTGATTGGTTGGTTTGGCCATATGAAACATGGGGACGCACCGAGAGAGAGGTCAGTTTTTGCATAAATTTTTGATCAATCTAATCATATAAGCATACGTTTCCATAGAAGATAATGATTTGGTATTATTGGGCATAAATACAGTTGTCCTATAAGATGAGAGCGGTGGAGGTTATAAAATTATCTTATCCACTAATATACTGATTTACCTATACTTTAGCGTTATATGAAAGCATCTCAAATTTCATCTAGGGCTTTGAAGAAAAAAAAATATTCAAAATTTTCATAGATTAAACATTTTATTTTAGAAAATGCCCTGTGTGAGGTTGTGTATAAATGCAGGAAATTCGTTTTAAAAGGCAAGATTTTTTCTGGGGGAGTACCCCTAGACCCCCCGCTACTTCATCAGCCCCTTGGGTCCCACCAACATCTCTTCATGCCCCCCCAATCAAAGCAGTCTAGAAACGGCCCTGTCAGGAAATAGCTGTTATGCTCTCATTTCACTGTGCTCCGTGTTTTCCCATTTTCCTCACGTCTCTTGTCATGTTTTACGTTTCCCTGTCTGTCTTCCGTGTTGTGCAGGATTGGCATGGTTTTCCTTGTTTGCCCATTTCGCCCTCTCTAATTCCCCAGCCAATTACATTCCTTCCCCGTTTGCATTCCTCACACCCTTGTTACAGCTCAATCACTCTTGCATACATTCTCAAACTGCAATCACTCATTATCTCAATTACCAAACTATATATTCTCCCGTTGTTTTTAGTCTTGTTGCCAGTTCATTAAGTCTTGTTCATTGTAACCTCGTTCATGTCAAGTTTGAAACTCGGTCTCAGTCTTGTCTTGCTGAATTAACGCTTAATCTTGTCTTTCTATTTGTACCTGCCAGCCTGTTCTAAGCCACGCTTCCCTGCTTCCCGCACTGCCCCTGCTACGCCCAACCCAGGATTCAGTCACCATCCAGCTCCATGCCTGCTTCCCTCTCCTGCTCTGCCCTCTGGTTCTGCCCTACCCAGGATTCAGTCCCTTCCCCTCTCTCGCTACAAGACTTTGCTGTAGCAAATAAATGCTCTTTGTGAGCTTATTGTCTCTGTCTCTGAGTCGTGCATTTGAGTCCAGTTCTGATCCGGAACCTTAACAATAGCCTCGGTATAATATTTATTGGAGCCATATGAAAATAATTACGCAACACCAGTCATGTTGTGTGCAAGACGCAAAACTGTTTTCATATTTTTTCTATAAATCCGATCTAGTTTTATTAGCCTAGAAGACCTAACAAACGTCGCAACCGGCGTGATAGAATCTCAAAATCTAGTCACAGTCGCGTCTTCTATCACTCCTTACATGGCCACTTTCCCAATGATATCCCCCACCCTCTCTTCTGCAGACAAGCTGTCCAGGATGCCATGGTCCTGTACCATCTGGCAGAACTTAAATTTTTATCTCAGCTGTAGTCCGCAATTCAGAATATGCATTTTAGCCCTGGTTATCTCCTGCCACATAGCGGCTTTTGAGCTAGGGTGCACACCACTACCAACGCTCCCAATTAAGCACACGTTTATTTTCTTGTTCATTCATAAGCATTTAAAGTTTACCCTTACAGACAAATTATTTGCTTTCCTGTTGCCTATAGGCTAATACTGGAGAAAATCCCGTTGGCATGTGCGTTTTAAAGGAGGTGGAATTGCTAAATGGCCGCGTGAGTATGGTAATTCATAATGATGTGAAAGCACTTTCTAATATACTATCAAGTCTGATTTATCATACATTTACGCTCAGATCAGTGATTTACACAAGTTTGATGAATCACACGTGATAATTTTGTATGCAAGCTGGATCCATCAAATATATGCTCTTTTTTTACGACCATATTGATAAATGAGGCCCACTGTGTATTGCAATATATTTACTGCAAGTATGTTCGTCAAAAAAGAGAAATTGTAAGCCATTCTAAAACAGAAAGGGTGCCCTGTGACAAGAAATATTTGACAGATTTGTTGTATCCAAATGCAGTATTCAACACCTTTTCTGGAGAACCATAATATTTGAACAGGTTATTTTCATGATACAATTAGCACATATGCACATTGCATGAAGGTACACACCAGTAAAACAAGTGGGCAGTATAGGGGCATCATTTAGGTATGGCAAACTATGGCAGTTGCCATAGCCTAGGCTAAAAATATTTTCTTTAAAAACAAAAATGATGAATGAAAATTTAAAAAGTTAAACAGCATTCTGAATCTTTAATTTGGTAGTTGCTTGTTAACACTAACAGGCCCCTGTTAGCCCCCTTAGGGCTGCCAACCGAGAATCTTCAGAATCTTCCTGTAATTGGAGAGTAAAAAAGTGTTCCCAATGTGGTCATAGGCTACTGCACTGCTGTTGTTTATGACATCGCCTGTCACAGTCACAACAATGGACTGCTCAGTTTAAAAGTTTTGGGGATCATGCGTTTTTGTTCATGTTGTTGTTGTAGAATTCGGGGAGGGGGGCTTTTGAGAGCTTGAAGAGAGCCAGGGTGAAGGCGGTAAAAGGGGGATTTTATTATTATTAGCTAGCAAGTATGGTTATACTGTGCAATCTTGGCTGTAGCAATACTTGCTACCTAGCTAGGTGGCTATCGAACTTCTAGCCCAGTGATCAACTCGGTCTGATGTGGCCCAAACAATGTATAGGTCTAGCGCAGGGGTGGGCAATTCCAGGCCTCGCGGGCCGGTGTGTATGCATGTTTTTACTGCCACCAGTTACCACGGCTCAATCAGCTAATTAGTCATACACACAATCACCGATTCACTCGTAAATTACAGAACGATAAAACGCTACAATACACGCATACCGGCACAAGAACATTCATCAGCTGCTGTTCATATCGCGGATATGTAGATTAAAATATCAGATCATGTAAACGATTGGGCTAATTCAATAATTGTTAACTGGCGGCAGCAAAAACCTGCATACACACCGGCCCGCGAGGCCTGGAGTTGCCCACCCCTGGTCTAGCGAGTTGGAATGTTGTTTGTTTCAGTGGCTGTCTGTTTATGTCTGTTTACTTTGACCTACTTCCCCAATAGCCTAACTTGTACACCCCAACACAGTGTACCACTGGCATAGTGGATTTAGGGTTTGAACACCCCTGAAATAAAGTTTGTGCAGTAGATCACATAGTTAATGGTTATAAATATTTAATTTAATCATAAATTAACCACATTGTTACGGTTCTAACCATTCCACGCCATGTTTTATGTTTATTGTTATGTCACGCCCTTATTTGTATTCACGCTCTGTCATAGTTTATTAGTTTGCATACATATTTCCATGTTTTTCCGCAGCCTTGCGTTCATGCTGTTTCTTCTCTTGCTGTCACTCACGCTTCCCTAATTGTTTCATTCTCCCTTGTCTAATTACTAATATACTAACATTAGATCAGGATTGGGTAATACTAACTATCTAACCATGTGTTCATGTTTACCTTACGTTTCTCGTACATGTTAATTACTAATTTACTAACGCTAGGTCAGGATAGGTTAACTACTAACGATTTACTAATTGCCTCGTTACGTGTCTCATTTTCTCAAGCTGTTGTGAATTTCCTGCTGCTCTCAAGCTAAGTGTCTGCACCTGTCTACACCTGCATATAAGATCAGTGTTCATGTCATGTCCTTGTGAAATTGTTGCCTCACTAGCACTCTTAAGCATTTTGTCAAGCATTCTTATTTTGATTTCCTGTTTTGATCCAAGCCTGTTTTTTGACCACTGTTTACTGCCAGCCTTTTGTTTTCACGGCCTGTCCTGACCACGATTCCTGTTTGCTGATTTTGTACTTTTGCCATGCGGCGAGGACTCCGGTCTGACCCTGTTTGTTTTTCGACTATTCTTTTGCCTTCTCCCTTTTGTACCTCTGCCACGCTGATTGCCTTCCTGGTTCCGAACTACTGCCTGGCTTACCGACGACGAGACTGCCTTCTCCCTCGGTACTTTTGTTTATTGGCTGGATCTTTTTGTGTATGACCTTTGCTTGTGCTAAGACAACGATTACTGGACTTTTCTTAATAAAACCCTTGTGGGTATTTATTACATCTGTTGTTCTGAGTTGTGCTTCTCGGGTCCAACCCTCCACGCACTACGTCTCACACATACAATTTAACCACCCTCTTTGTCCGGGAGACATACTTTCATGTTAATTTGCTATGCACAAGGTAGTGCCTACATATTTCCACTAAAATAGCTAACTTACCAGTTCACAAGACATGGTAGTTTCTTTAATAGATAACTCCTTTTTTATTTGTTTTTAACAGTTTTTTGTACCTATTTTACGAACTATTGCTCCAAACTTTAGTAATAATGTTCATTTTCATTCCTTTGATAGAGCCTCAGTGCAAATTCGGAAGTGTTTCTATACTGGGCAAAAAAGTACCAAACGTATTTTCTCCACCCTCCCCCAAATTTCAAAAATTCAGTTTACTATAAAATATGTAGACCTAATGGTCCCCGCTCCGCGATCACAACCTACAACCCCCCCTCTCCCCCTTTCTACCCAAACATATGTCCCTGGGGCAGTACATTGTTACTTCCCTGTATATAGATAGATTTAACATCAGTGTAGTAGTTCACATTTTTATTATGAGAAATGCAGGTGCAAGAGAGTACACAGCCTACATGGATAAGGGAATCTGTGTGACATTAAAGATAGTAAGAACAGGCTTTGCTTTGATCAAGCAAGACACTGCAATTGGAGTTCAACACACCATGAATGTTATTGCTACCCTTATACCCTGCGGAACTGCCATCATTAGAGGGAGGTGATTATTTGGTGGACAATGATTAGAAGGGATGTGGCTCATGATTAGTAACCATACAATGAATGTGATGAAGATTAATTATTAAGAATTAATGCATCTCAACTAAAACAAATGTTCTTCAAGGCAATTTCTTGTCAGAAGAGAGGAGAGATGATTCAAAACATTATAGAGACACGGGGAGCAGAGTACTTTTTGAGATGACCAAGGGGTAAGGGATGTGCACAAAGCCTTATAAAAAGTGTTCAAAATTATATTATTCACTCTGAATTGCACTTCAGTACTAATCTGTGAATAGCATTTGGAGTATCCTAGTAATTGCACTACAGCTTTGCATTGCACATCTTGCAACTTATCTTTATACCACAAGACTGGCACTTAAATAAATTGGAAAAGCATACAGGGAAGGTAGCAGTGAAAATGATCTATCAGAGGCATTGGTCAGTAAATATATTGTTATTTAAGTATATCACAAAATACATGTGGTAAATGAGATAAAACATTGTCCAAGCAGGAAAATAAGGTTCTGTATAAAGAAAATACAGAACATCTGAGAGATGCATCCACGCGGAAAGGGTGTTTCCTACTGATAAGACTGCCTCCCGAGTCATGAGAAACCAGACGGAGAACTTGGTATTCTGATGCAGAGTACCATTCCAAATACACTGGGTTTTATTCAAGGTTGGTGGAAATGGATATGGAAATTACACCAAGCACCAATGTATTAAAAAGGCTTTGTTGGAAGACATGAATGGTTTGGAGAAATGGTTGTGCCACATAGAAAGAGTTTGTTTGACCTTATCTGGTTTGAATGTTGGGAAGGCAGAATTCACATCACCTAACTGAAGCAGCTCATGAATGAATAGCGGACTACACAGTGGACCACACAACAGGTTCACAGCACAGACAAAACAAAAACTTGTTAATGTATTAAAACATTCAATGATATAAAAGAACCCCAATCACTGAAAAAAATAAATGATGGTATGGTCAAAGACCATTCACCTCAAAATCCTCTTTCGGGATTGTTTAACCTGTTTGCAGGATGGATTTAGAAAACATCCCTATTGAAGACATTCCAGCATTGATGAGGATTCCCAGTATAGAACCAATAATTGCAAACCTGAATATTTTTTGGATCTACTACAGCTTAAAAAAATAATTTATGCTGGGGGAAACACATCTTATCTTTAGATATCTTTATTTCCATACATCAATGCCAATACATGAAATAGGAGACAGCAAAACCTTTTGACACAGACGATTACATTTAACTACAAAAGTTATAGCACTGTACTTTTTTCTTTATTTAAATGTATGTCAGCTCTCAGTTGCCCCTGTTTTTATGTACATCCTGCCCCCTTCCATCAACATGGGGAAGATCAGAAAACACACAAATGAAATGATTTGCAAACAGCATGCTAAGGTAAATGCCTGGATGATTTTTATTATTATTTTTTATATCAAGGGGATACAGATTTAAAAAAAGTTTTCCTAGTTTAACACTGCAATCAGTTGTTCCAAGTTTTGTTGATGCCAAGAGAAGTGTAGTTTATCTTTACACGTTTACACACGTCAATGTCAATACATGAAATAAGAGACAGAAATGTCTTTTGGCACTGATGATTACATTTAACTGCAAAATTTATAGCACTGTACTTTCTGCTTCATTTAGATGTGTGACATCCTCAGCTCTCCCCCCCTTCCCCCCCCCCCCCCCCCCCCCCCCCCCCCCCCCCCCCCGCCCCCGCCCCCTTCCATCAACATGGGGAAGGTCAGAGAACGCACAAATTAAAAGAAACAACAGGTTGTTGACTCAGACAATGACTATAGAAAAATAGCTTAATGTCAAAAACTATCTATTTCCACAATTAGGGCATTAATTAAGATGTTTAAAGCATAGTGGAGCTGTGATGAACCTGCCTGAAGAGAGCGCAAATGTAGTTTGCCCCCACACACTGTGAAAACGATGGTTAGAGAAGCAAACATTTATCCTGGGGTCACCAAGTCTCAAACAGTGCAATTAGACCACCAAGCTATTTATGCTGTCATCATACCGCAAACATAAGTGCCTGGAGTTTGCTGGAAGTTCTACTGGAATTTAGATGGGAATCGGGTGCTACGGTCTGATAATAAATACGACAAGTGGGATAGGCATAAGAAGAGGCATAGTTACGCAGAAAAGAGCCTTATCCCCACTGTGAAGTGTGGTGGTGCATCTGTGATGCTGTGGGGCTGTTTTTACTCCAAAGGCCCTGCAAACCTTGTTAGGATACATGGCATCATGGACTCCCATAAAATACCAGGAGACATTAGACTAAAATCTGGCTGCCTCTGCCAAAAGGCTAAAAGTGGTTAGTGATTGGATCTTCCAGTAGGACAATGATCCAAAGCATAGCTCAAAATCAAGGTTTTGCAATGACCAACCCAGTCCCCTGGCCTGAACCCCATTGAAAACCTGTGGGGTAAGCTGAAGAGGAGAGTCCACAAGCGAGGACCAAGGACTGAATGATATGGAAAGATTCTGAAGGGAGGAATGGTCTCAGATCCCTTGCTATGTGTTCTCTAACCTCATCAAACATTGCAGGAGACAAATAAGTGTTATCTTGCCAAAGGGAGTATGCACAAAGTACTAAATACATGGATGCCAATGATTTTGACACGTCTTATTTAAAAAAATATATTTGTTTTTCTTCTGATCAATGGAATCACAATTAAACTATATAGTTTTCAAATTTTTCTAAGCATTGGCGACATTTGATAAACACCGAACTGAATTTAATCCTGCACTTTTGCTCATATTAATTGAGGCTGCCAATAATTATGATGGGCACTGTATACAAACATAGATAAGGTTGCTCATTTTAAATCAATATCAAATTAAAGCAATTGTATGCATTATTGCTTTATTGTCTAATATACTACGAGTCCTATACATGGAATGTTGACAGGCATAAATATTCCACTTTCATTCTTTGCATGAAGAACAAGAGCAATTAAATGGTACAATATCTTTTGTCAGTACTTGTAATATTTAACCTTTTTGGCTACTTAAAAATGCTTTATGTAAAGGACATGATATGGGAACATCATTGTCTAACGAGGACTGTTGTCATCTTATTTCTCTAGCTGTTTTGACCTTCAATCAATTGTCATGTAAATGTTTCAAAAATGGCACTTTTAAATGCTGTCAAGGCCAACACCAATGAGTAACACAAAGAACTGACAGGCATGTCGAGGCCCTTGTTGTGACAGAATTCGCACAAGAAAAAAGTTATTGTTTATTGTGCTGCTTCTTCAACCTTTGTTGTATCAAAGACTGACCTTTATCTGATGCTTATTTTTCATATATCTGAGCCAAATATGAGCTATGTGAAGAGACACAAAAAAAACCCTTCAACAATTTTCACTTAAAATCATGAAATGTCTGATATTTAAGAATTTAAGGTCTCCACAGACTCTACTATATCAGCGGTTTCAGTGGACTGACTACTGTACATTTTTTTTTTTTTTAAACATCATTATTTTATTTCTAAGTCATTGGGCTTTTTCAGAGTCACCATTGGCCTTGTGGTGGTTTCTCTAGTCAGCTTCATCCGTGCCTACCTCCTCAGTTCTGAGAAACATCCTGATCTTGGCAGTGGCTTGGTTGTACAATACATAGATAATTTGCACAGTACAGTCTCTGTGAAAGATTTGAACCTTTTATACAACTTCAACATCCACTGATTTGAAAGTTCCTTCATCTTTGTGGCTCATCCTCCACTTGAAATTCAAATATTTCTGAAAACGGCTGGCTGAGAAGCCTTACAGAAGTGTTTTTCATTGATTCACTTTTTTTTGACAATTGTGTGAGCCAGTATTATGTAGACCGAAAAAAAAACATTCAATTGAATGTGTAATCATTATTTCCAGCTAAACTAATCCAGGTTTCCCACAGGATTTGAATACTCAATACAATGTCAATACATGTTTTAAAAAAAAAAATATATATATATATATATATTTTGTTGATCCAAATAGTGAATACATATTTTTTTCAAGGGTACAGTACATTATTCAGTCAATATGTGTGTGCTGAATCCAGTCACATCATTGGCCTGATTGTCATCCAAATCATTTGAAACCATGTACTGCATATATTTACCTGATTATTAGATGGTACAATGGTAACCATGAAAACTGTATTTTATTTATTTAATAATTTATTTTTGTGTATTTCTTAAGTCATGGAATGTAGGCTGGTATATGTTTTTCAGAGTAATAATAATAATCTGTATTCATTATTTGTGTGCATCATACTCAATATGTTTTAAAATTATTGTTAATATACATGTAGTATGGTTTATATATATTTTGATATTAACCTATACAACTTATAATACATATTTTAACAATAATTCAAATGATTAATTTGGCATGATATCACACAGTCTGACTGGCATGCATATTGTTAATTCTGTTGTAGCCTAATGATAAGTATATGACTGCATGGCATGCATGCCCAAGTGAAAAAGTAGTATACTTTAGTGTAATAAAAATATAATTTAAGTATTTAAAGGTTATTACAAGTATATTTTACCTTTTTGTACTTATTTTGAAGTATGTTTAAAATGTACTTTTAAAAAGTGTATTTCAAGTATAGATTCAAACACTCCATAATACTTTTAAAGTTTGTTTCAAATGCACTGGTGACAATTAAATTGTACTGCAAGGGTATTTAAGATACCAACAAATCATACTTTTTGTTACTGCACTTAAATAAACTTAAGTATACTAAAATAGTCCCATTTTTACATACACACTGCACTTTAAGTACACTTAAGTTCTACTTTTGAACAACTTTAGTGCACTTAGTATACTTAAAGCGTTGCTAATTTAGCAGAAAGTACATAATTAGTAAAAAAACTACGAAAAGTATACTTTGAAAATTTAATATTTTTTCAACTGGGTGTATGTACGTGCATGTGTGTGTGCGTGCGTGCGTGTGTGTGTGTGTGTGTGTGTGTGTGTCATTAGTCAACTATGACTGAGATCCTGCAGGCTTGGAGTATAATGATCTTTGTCCCACCAGTGGACTGGGAGGTTTGTGGCTGCAATGGTTTTTCTGGTTACTCTTCCTGTTCACTCTTGCATTATTCCCAAGAACCTGCCAACAGGCCACAGGCTACCAGTTTACAGTGAGACATATGGCTTTCCTCTAATCTGCACCAGCTCCCTTATAGTACTGTGTGGCATGTAATGCGTGAAATGTAACTGCTGCCTTTATTAAAAAAAAATGTTTTATTTGATTTTCAGCAAGAAATAAATGCAAAATGACATGTGAAATAGAAAAACAAATACACTTGCAATTGTCGTGGGCATATCTTATTGCTTTGCCCATCTACCTCAGAGGTGGATCAAGGGTTTTCTCATTCCACGGGGCACCAACTAATGCATTTCACATTAACAGTAAAAGATTAATAATTCAGGAGAAACCTAGCAATATCTTTAATTTGATTTTGTTTAATCAGTAGATCCCACTTATTAAAATAAAGAGACAAAACATGTATTACAATTAATCTACTAAAGACAAAGATAAGTGTTATGGGAAGAAAATAACGTTATGCTCAGACAATAATTATCTTATACTCTCAAGTGTTTGACGATACGGTGAGTCGGTTAAGATAGCTCAGGGGTAGGCAACCCTGGTCCTAGAGAGCCGCAGGGTCTGCTGGTTTTTGTTGTTACTCACCACTTAATTGATCAATTAAAGCAGTTGATTACACAGTTAACTCACCTCACCTGGTTTCTTTGGTCTAATTAGTTGCTGTGTTTAAGGTGAAAACAAAAACCAGCAGACTCTGCGGCTCTCTAGGACCAGGGTTGCCTACCCCTGAGATAGCTGAAGACTGGATTCAGGGTCCCACGGGGTGAGAACAGGAATGGCGTCCTCTATCCTTCGCGGAAGGGCTGGTCACATGGCAGGGCCGTGTCCTTCGGCTGTGTGATGGCGCTGAGAGAATTCTGGTCCTTCTTCCCAGCAAAGGCCAGCTGACTTAGGTTTTTCATTGAAACCGACGTCTTGACCTCAGGTTTACTCGTAATCTTCAGACGCGAGTAATGGAGTGAAGAGAGGCTTGCCTCGTTGCAAAGGCTTGTCCCAGCCTGCTGGACAAAGTCTCTTATACTCAAGGGTTCATCACAAGGGCAACGTCTGGTCTTTCCAGGGCCTGGAGTTACAGAGCTCAGAGTTAGCTCTCACAACAAACCGCCGACTCTCCCAAAAGTCTCTGCTCCCGCACGGCTCTGTGAGTAATCTGGTTCCAGTGTGTTGGGACTCATCCAACTACCCAATCAGTACTGATTGCCTCAGTGTGAATAAAAAGTCCCTCCCACAATCAGAGCTGTCGGTCTGTTCTGCCATAATGCAAGGTAGTCTGTGTCACTCGACTCCCTTTCCCTCCAAAGGGGAAATAAATACCCCACAGCCCCATTTACTGATGGCAGCGACAGTTCCTTTGTTAAAAGCAGAGGTGAAAATAAGAGCGTTGAAGCCTAGTTCAACAATGAATGCAACACAAGTATGCTACACTGTCGTGCTAGACACACGAAAAAGGGCAATCCATGTTTCGGTTAGATTGCATCTTAGTGTGATGCATTGCGGGATCGAAATAGTGATTTACAAGACCGATCCATCATGACCGATCCATCCGACACCACATAACCAATTTCAGCCTTATATGTTATTCTAGACACTGTCCCACACGTGTATTCTCCATGTTTAGAAAGACCTTTAAATTGCAGAATGCACAGATGGATTGGCACATTTTCTTTAACACCTAATTTGAGAGTTTTTTCGAAACCACAGGCACTCCAGGATTCAGCCAGGATTACTTCCACGTCTGAACTTTGAAGTGATTAGTGTCTTACTGGGTCATACAGTCATGCTTGATACACAAAGTAACACGATTATATTTAGCAGAGGCAGAATTCCTGATGTGAGTCTACATCAAACATGCTGTACGGCTGTATATTTAGAAGAACCATACTGTTTTAAACCCTGGCTTCTGTTCAAGATAAAAAAAACACACTGTTAACTTAGTGTAAATGTTGTCTCTCATACAAAATAGCTCATTGTAATGGTAAATTTTGTTTGTTTAAGTTGACACTGTTTTTGATGCAAGTAAAGCATTTGCTATGAAGGAAAATTATGCCATCAACAGAGTTGTAACATAGCTAGCATGCATACATAAGAGGGTACTGTTAGGGTTATATACCGTACGGACAAAAGAGAAAATTAAAAAACACCAGAGAAAAAGAGAGAGAGAAAGAACAAGGCAGAGTGTAACAATAAAAGAGAAATGCAGACCATATGAGGAATAACTGTAGGCACTGGTCATAGCTGGGCATATGGTGGCAGAGTGAACTCTTAAATATAATTGGCTGCTGGCCAGATGCTGTACATATTTCAACCTAGCCCATATGACAGTGAGTAAGAAAACTCTCATACGCATAAAAGTGTATGCACACACACACACACACACACACACACTCGTCTCCATGAGAAGTAGCTGTATGAATAGTTGGCTGTATTATTTCAGTGTGCACGTGTGTTTTTCTTTACTCGCTTTCATCTAGGTTGCACGGTTGTCTGATTAACAATGTTCCATATGACACTGCTCTTGCCACCATTTGCAGATACACATAAGTGGGCAGTACTTCAGTAAATGCGGGTTAGTGAGGATTATTACTGAGTCACGGTAATGAACTACTTACGATAAAGTTTGAGAGCCAATTTGTTCTGTAGGCACACTGCATGTACAGTACATTATTCTGTTTTTGAAGTTTGGTTCCAAGCTAAAGATCATTCTCAGTCCTTTGGGATCAAAGAACATATTTATCTCACCATCTCCTTCTGCTGTGCAATAATTACACTGTGGAACTTGTGATAAGCAATCAAAGCATGGTTAAAAATACAGACAAAGAGAGCCACATATCTCATTGTTTTCAAGGGCCTATCTACCATAAACAAATGGCAGTTTCTGTGACACCTCCTGGTGGATACCTAGAGAGAATATAAGATAAGATATAATATAAGATATATTTTATTGTCCCCGTAGGAAAACTGGTCTTGCACTCACTCAGTGCTGCATTACAAAAGGCATAGCTACACAAAAACATAACAAATCTAATACATATCATACGTACGTACATACGTACATAGTGTCGCCAACAAAAACCTAAGCATCTATTGCACAACCCCACCGTGACATCAAATTGCACAATATTTAAAACAAACCAGAGACCAGTGGCAGCTTTCTTGTGGATTTTACTTAATTTCAAACTTATTGCTGCACATAGGAAACTGAATACTGAATTGTTGGACAACCTCATTCCTCGTGCTTTATGTAAAATACCTCAGTGTCTAAGTACTTAGTATTCATGTTATGTATCACACCTCAAATCTGCATGTATCAGTACTTGTCCTTCACTCATCACTCCTCCCATATGTGATTACATAGTGCTTTAATGCATAGTTCTGATTTGCAGGTAACTGCTAATATAAAAAAACACCTACCATATCCCTCTGTGAAGTTGCTTTCCTGTTTTGGCTGTTATCTTAAACCAATGAACTGACAGTGAAGAACTTACCGTGTGCTTTCAATCGCAATTGCCCCTGAATGATGATGTCTTTCCCTCAGACTTCCATGCCAACATCAGCTTAGCCGCTGATCCTCATGAAACATCAGATAATTCGGCAGTCTGTCATTGAAGCTGCTGATGAACATGCCCCAACAAACAGCCCTTTTTCAAAGTCACTGCAATCTTATTTTCTAGCTATGGAAGCCAATGTAATAGGCTACATTTTTATACACAACCGTGAGCATGCCTAGATGTTAATTTCTTACTTTACTCAGGAATTACACTTTTGGGAAGAAACTGCTTTCAATAGAATTTGTATCCCTCATTTAGTTTTTTTTTCTTTATTTTGGCAGTTACCTGTATCAATGCAATGAGTCATTCCTTAATTGATTTATGGATCATGACTCTATTATAATCATTGCATTTTATGTATCATCAAATCCTGTATGAAGTGAAGCTATTCACATTATAAATGTATCCAACACAATTTTGTTGGCAGTAGTTAGTGCCTTTTGCCCTTGGCAGAGAAGCACCTTGACAACAAAGAGCATGATTGGAAAATCCCTGGGTTCTGGCGACAGACAGGAGCTGCAGGTTCCTTTGGGGAACGGGATGTTCTGTTCCTCAGTCCTTTTTCAGGTAACCCAGGGTAAATCTTTATACAATTACACTCCTGCTGGCAGAACTGTCTTGTCACAGAAGTAATCCACACCATGTTGACTTGTGACAATGTCATTTCTCCCAATCCCCCCAGGATACCTACGGCTGTCTATCTGCGCCGTGCAACTGCGTCGTCCTTCTGCCGTCCACAAAATGGGAATAGCGCTTGTCATAAACATTTTAACCGGAATGGTATGTAATGTTTTGAACTATTTCACATTCACCTCTGATTGAACCCTCCCTTCACAGAAACCCTTGACTTTCAGCACAAGGCTGTCAAGAGCTAGAGTAATCCCCAGGGTAGCGAACGGCACAGCCATTAGCCTACCGGTTCAATTGTCGTCTCGGGATGAACTTGAAATATTCTTAACTCATGTAGACACGGCGCAACACTCTGAACAGTAAAATGTGGAGGGAATATTTGTAAATGCATTAGTCTGTTTTTGGGTGTCTACAGCCCCAGCAGCAATCTACCTTAAAGGGGCTTTCGACAGCTGAAATATTTTCTTCAGTAAATGAAGTTTCCCTGCTTTTGCTCTACAAAGAACATTGAGAACTCAGTGACACTTTGTGGTATTGATGTTCCAGCCGTAGCATATTTATACTCTAAGGAATGCTTTGAATACAGTGTTTCCGCAGCTGTTTTCAGAACCACATTATTTTCAAAAGGCCTTTAGTTCATATATGAAGATTGTTTCGCTGTTTTTCCTGGCATGCTAGCAAAGTCATGGAAGGGTATTGTCTTTAGCCATCAATTGTGCTGGCTCAAGAAGTGGTTTGCCATCTCTATTTTGACCAGGTAAGCTTGAATATGTTGTTGTAGGTGCCTTAATCTATTCTTTTTTTTTTAAAGCACTGCAGCCGCTACACAGGCCTGCAGGTTCTCCCTTCACAATTATTGCTGGCAGTCTTACCGGCCTGTGCCATCAGGCCACTGCAGATGGTTCTGCAAGTGCTGGTGCCTATGTGACCTTCAACCTTCCAAAATACATTTATGCAATACCTCTATACCACTCTTCACAGGCTTTTGGATAGTGGAGCAACCTTCCCAATTAGTCAGGTTCCTTCCCAGGAAGGCAGATTCACTGGCGGTTTTCAAACATCTTCAGATGACGACAACATTTTCAGACTACTAAAGAAATGTTTTCATTTAAATTAATTCCTTAATTTTTAAATACTAATTCAATTAAAATGCAAGCTAGACCGCCATCGAGATTTGTGAACTTTGACTATAAAGTTAACTCACCCGCTACCAACCCAGCTATCTCCCCAAGAGGAGAAAAACGTTTCTAATTGTAAACTTTTTTGTCAACTGCAGTCATATTAGCTCGTTAGACAGCAATGGAAGTTGAATCAAGGCTGTTTTACCGAGTCTCAATATGTGGTGCAAGTCATTTGAAGTGATGGAAATAATAAAGTTGAATGGCTTGCTAACTAAATCAAGTACAAGGTACAGTATAAGGGAATAGGGATTTCCAATTGATTTCAGTCATCCTTTGTGTATTATTAATATTCCAGAGAATATTGTACTGGATAAAAGATTACACTGTAAGCCCCTTGGCTGTCCTTCTCGGGAGGAACTGAGAAATCACAACAGAACAGAACAAATTCACAAGGTAGCTTGAGGCATGTTTTTGCTCTGAGACAATTGTAGATACTATCCCTTTTGCACAGTCCTCTCATTTATAATTGAATCAGTTCTGTGATATGCAAATCAAATATTGTCAAGTCTCCATTAAAAGTCTCCATATAACTTAGTACGTTCCCTCATAGTTTGAGCAAATTTACCAAATTTCTGTACCCATTGGAAGGAGAAAATAAAGATAAAATCACCTGGGAACCTCTGACAAAATGAATTACTTTCTTGTGAACTCATGTTTTAGCAATAGACTGCTATGGGCGTTATATAGTAATATGAACTGTGCCTCTTGAACTGTGTTGCTCTATAAAGCACCCTTTGCCATTTTTAAACCAAAGTAAGCACCTATCTGTTCTTTAAGTCAGTCATTGATCAATCAGTTGCCACTTAACTGTCACATAATTGACACCAATGTTCTCACATGTGTTGCAATCAGTGTAGTTATTAAAACTACAGACATGTAGCAATAGCATATTTGTGTAGTGTTGTGCTGTATAATTTTC
Organism: Ilyophis sp. 1 JC-2022; assembly: GCA_022702515.1. Taxonomy (NCBI): domain Eukaryota; kingdom Metazoa; phylum Chordata; class Actinopteri; order Anguilliformes; family Synaphobranchidae; genus Ilyophis; species Ilyophis sp. 1 JC-2022. The sequence continues at coordinate 117,772,855 of CM040404.1, read as the reverse complement.
TGTGGGAAATAGCCTACACCAAAAAGTAGTTTTAGCACCTGTACAAAAAATAAATGAAAGAAAGTAAAATAAAAAATAGAAGCCTATTCATAATTATAAAATTGTTTACAGTCAGGTTAGGATACAAAAAAAAACAGATGAACTGGAATGTAATTAAAATGTAACGTTTAAAGGTTTAACTTTGTGATTTAATTTAATCATGCTCAATTTATAAAAGAAAAATCCTTTATCATTGTTTGACAATGCTTAGTGCAAATTTGTCCATATGAAGAGACACATTTTTCTCAACAGAGTTGGTTGGAATGGATAAGTATTGTTTGCTTTTTTTTATTGTTTTGCGTTTTTAGAAAGATTGTGTCGCCACTTTTCCAGAGCTCTCCCAGTGCTATTGCAGTGCAGTTTCTTGTGCAAATAATTTGAAATTGACAAGTTCGGAGAAATGGAGTCCAGTGAGAGTTTTGTCCAGTCAAGTGTACAGATTTGCTTAGGGTCAGAAGTCCAAATGGCCTCAGGCAATCTGTGCCCTGGTTGAAAGAGTGTACTGGGGTTTCAGTAAGTTTCTCCTCAACTTCTCTGAAAGTTTTGACACATTGGCTATGTATTGTTTTGACTGAACTGCTTGTCAGCTGAGCCAGTGATTGGTATTCATTTTTCAGTTGTTCAGTCATATTGTATGTGTCATGTACTCTGATGTTCTACTCACAAAACAGTAGGTTGTTTCAAAAAGGCTTCTACCATGTTCCATGATTAATGTGCTTTATTGCACCCCTAAACCCTAAAACTCCCTAAACTGTGCCAGCACAGCAGTGTTTGGTGAGATGTCCATCCCCAAGTCCACATCTCTCTGATATAAATCAAGGTACCAAGGCACAACACTGCCCTGTCTCGTTTATGGTTGACGTTTATTGGTAGGCCTGAACCTTGCTCTGTTATTGTGTTCCTTAGAAGCGCTGTACAGTGCAACTTTGTGCTTGGACAATACTTACATTTTTTTTTTTTTTTACAATTTGTCAGTTTGTCACCAAATAAATAAATAAATTAATCCTTTCCAGTAACGTGTTGGCTCATTTGTGACCATAGACATGCTGTCAGCTGACTTGACCAGTTCCTTTATATTTTCTTTATGTAGGCTACCTCAGCAGCATGTGTCACATATAGTATATCTGCCAAAGTTGCTTTGCCCCTCCATTGATTACATGCTTAATGAGAAATAATTTCAAGATGGCGTCGCGACAAGTCGCTGAGGCTCACAGCTCTCCCGTTTGGTGCTTTTTAATGTTAGTTGTGTATGTTGTGTATGTTTTTTTACTTTTTCCGTTAACATCATGCTGGGCGGAAAATAGCTACAGTAGACACGATTTACTAAAAGTCGGATTACTCGGAGATAGCACCGTCACAGCCGAGTTTATCCGCGAATTAACATACCGGTAGATATAGCCGGAAGCCCCGGCGCTCCGTGGTTCACCATACCCGGAACCAAGCGTCGCAGACGGAGGAAGGAACGTAAACAGAAACGAGGGTGCAGAGCCGGTCTGCTAGAGAGGCTAAGGAAACGTCCGGACAAACCACCGCTGCCGAGTATTTTCCTAACAAATGCAAGATCACTCGCAAACAAGATGGACAAACTGAGACTACAAGTGGCAACTAACAACACTGTGAAGGATAGCTGCGTGCTAATCGCCACAGAAACCTGGCTCCATTCATCCATCCCGGACTTAGCTATCGAGCTAGCAGGCCGCACTCTCCACCGTCAGGACAGAACGAAGGAGGCTTCAGGGAAATCGCGTGGAGGGGGCCTCCTAATATACACAAAGGACACTTGGGGGACAAACACAAACATTGTGAGTAACCACTGTTCCCAGGACCTGGAATATATGACAGTTAAATGCCGGCCCAGTTATCTTCCAAGGGAATTTAATGTCGTATTGATAACTGCAGTGTACATTCCACCGGATGCTAATGCTAGCGTGGCGCTAGGTCAGCTGCATGATACAATTAGTAATCAACAAAGCACGTATCCTGAGGCTGTCCACATCATTGCGGGGGACTTTAACCATGCTAACTTAAAGGTAGTGCTTCCTAGACTCTACCAGCATGTTAAATGTGCCACGAGGGGGGAAAAAACACTGGACAAGGTCTATTCCAACATTAAGCTGGGCTACAGAGCTAAAGCGCTAGCCCATCTAGGCCAGTCAGACCACGTGTCCCTACTCCTAATTCCATCCTACACCCCCATCAGGAAAAGTGCTTTCACCACACTAAAGTCAGTTAAAACCTGGCCCGAAGGCGCCACTCCACAGTTGCAAGATTGCTTTGAGACCACCGACTGGGAGGTCTTCGAACATGAGGACCTGGAACAGTTCACATCAGCGGTCCTGGGTTACATCAAGCACTGCACAGATTCCATCACTGTGGACAAGCGCATTCGGGTTTATCCCAACATGAAGCCGTGGATGACTAGAGAGGTGCAGCGTCTGCTCAGGGAGAGGGACACCGCCTTCAGATCTGGAGAGGGGGAGCTATACAGCACTGCCAGAGCTGACCTGAAGCGGGGGATCAAGAGGGCCAAGAAGGACTACAAGGGGAGGATTGAGGACTGCTTCCAGAGCAACGACTCCAGGCAGGTGTGGCAGGGGGTCCAACACATGACAAACTACAGACCCAGCCACCCCTCGGCCGACGGGGGCGACCCTCAGCTGGTGGAGGAGCTGAACTCCTTCTACGCCCGCTACGAGGTGGTGCCAACGGAAGCAGCCACACCACATCCATCAGCCCACAGCAGCCTCATCCTCACAGAGCACGAGGTGAGACGCACGCTGAAGGCCGTGAACCAGAGGAAAGCAGCGGGGCCGGACGGCGTCTTGGGACGGGTGCTGAGAGACTGCGCTGATCAGCTGGCGGGGGTCTTTACTAAGATCTTCAACCAGTCCCTGTCCCAGGCCATCGTCCCATCCTGCCTGAAAACGTCTACAATCATCCCGGTGCCGAAAAAGAACACCATCAGCTGCCTAAATGACTACCGTCCAGTGGCACTCACCCCCATCCCCATGAAATGCTTTGAGAAGATGGTCCGATCCCACATCGTCTCATCCCTCTCGCCCAGACTGGACCCTCACCAGTTCGCCTACAGAGCTAACAGGTCCACGGAGGACGCCATCGCCACAGCTCTCCACTCTGCCCTGTCCCACCTGGCTACGCACGGCTGCTCTTCGTGGACTTCAGCTCGGCTTTCAACACCATCCTCCCTGACAGACTGGTGACCAAACTATTAGACCTGGGATTATCCCACTCCACCTGCCTATGGATCAAGGACTTCTTGACTGACCGCCCACAGAAGGTGAGGATAGGTACCCACACCTCCACGGCCCTCAGTCTCAGCACTGGTTCCCCTCAGGGCTGCGTGCTGAGCCCTCTACTCTACTCCCTCTACACTCACGACTTCACCGCCGCCCACTCCAGCAACTCCATCATAAAGTTTGCTGATGACATCACTGTGGTGGGCTGCATCTCCGGGGGTGATGAAACCGCGTACCGCGACGAGGTGGGGCAGCTGTCAGTGTTGTGCAAAGCAAACAACCTGCAGCTGAACAAGCTCAAAACCCAGGAGATGATCATAGACTTTAGGAGGAAGAAGACCGTCATTCAGCCCCTGTACATTGATGGGGGCTGTGTGGAGAGAGGTTCAGTCTTCAGGTTCCTGGGCGTTCACCTGGAGGAGGACTTTGCACTTTCAATTTCGTTGTACTTGTACAATGACAATAAAGATCATTCATTCATTCATTCATTCATTCATTCAAATGCACACAATTTGGTGTTATCCTGTTTTTAGGGACTTGCACTTAAAAATACGTCTGTTAAATTCTGAATAACATTTATTTTTTCCCCCCACATTCCACCTGTGTTTCCCATTCCACTCCCTGTGTTTTGAAAATGAATTTATTGTATCACTGGCATAGCACAGTTTCTCTTTATCCTTCACTTTCTTCAAGAAATCATTAAATTGTTTCCCTGTGGTGCGGAATAATGTGTAATTTTATTTATTTAAAAAAAAAATATTTTTTTACGTTGATATCTATGCCTTCCCTGTGTCTAAATGCAGGACATTGGTGGCTGGGGGTTCAGTGATCATAGACATAGACATGAATATGTCTTAAGATGCATTTCATTATTATATGGTTGTTGTTTTTTTTCACACCAGTTAGACTAATCGAGAAAGTCCCTCAACACCCTGTTTGGTTTTCTCAGAGTTTGTGAGAGATTGGTCTCTGCTAATAGAACTGTAATGACAACATGTGGTTGAAGGTAGTTTTTCTGAATAATACATGAACAATAGTGTTCTAAAATCACAGCACAAGCCAGACCTTAATGCTAGCACTTTCCACTTCATTACATGCTGGGAACAATGCCCACTGCAGGTACCCTCATAATTTCTTCAGGGGTTGCAATATGTGTACACATTTAGGACAGTTGCATGCAAACTGGCATGTTTGTGTGTCCAGATGATGCGTCAAACCAATTATTGTCCTCAGGGCTAATTATGACATTACTATTGTATGAAAGCTTGGCATTGCTTTAAACTCAATAACTTGTTATTGTACAACTGGAATATATTGTATTAAGTACATTATGACAGTAATAAAATTAAAATCCATTTTCAGGCACAAAATTAACCTACAGTAGTCTCTTACCCTTCTCATGCACCTGCATTTAGTCCAGTTGCAATCAATGCCTGATTACATGCAGGTGGGGGTCAATTAAGTGCTGCCAGCTTACAATTCAACAGCCATAATTCACAGACAAAAATCACTCAAGTCACCGTAAGGGTGGTCATTATACAGAGTTTTCATACAAGTTTTTGCGAATTGGATTGAAATGTATCACCGGCAAAACATTTTAATTCACAAACAATTCATACAGGAAGTGAGCAACATGTAGACCTACTTGGCAAATCAATAGTAAACAAGTCAGTTTATTGTGATATTGCACAAGGCATGACAAGTGCTGTGTTGTTTTTTTGTGTCATTCATTCTTTTTTTTCTTCTTTTTATTTGTCAAAACAGATGATCAATAAAAAACATATCCATGGCTTATCCATTCCTTGAACTCAGCAAGGGGCAAAGCCGTGCACCAACCAATCTGGCACAGCAATGTATAGTGCATAGTTTGTGCCTTTGTCCTGTTTGTCTAGGACCATATACCTCCACCATTTTGATTCTACCACAAACAATTACATTCACATTATCGCAGGTTTGCTGATCTATGTTTAATCTTCATGGTACTGACTGTGGTTTAGACATTTGCAGCAAAACCTATTATTGGTGGAAAATGACTCAGCTACATGTCTAAACAGTCATTAACCCCAATGTCTTATCAACCAGCATGGACCTTTTTATTCACATTATTTGACGATGGTACAATATGGTCCAATGCACCATCTTGCTATGTGAAGGACATTTAAAAGTTGAGCTGGGTCTCATTATAAAAATATTTGTGCTACCTTTTACAGTTGTCAATTCCCTGAAAGAGTTCATATCACAGCCTTCCCTCGGGCACAAATCTTGTCACTTCAATAAAAACATCATCCTGATCTCTCCCTGCCTGGAGTAGAAGGCAGACTTTAATCTACATCAGCGTCCAACGAACACAATTAAAACAAATCATTATAAACTGGACCTATTTTTGGCATTTTCCCCTCCTAACATTTCATAAGGCATTAACATTTTCATCACCATGCCAGGAGGTCAAAAATATCGGAGCTGCCTTAATTCAGGCTTCCGGTTTAGATTTATTTATTTTTGGTCAGTTTAAAATAGACAAACTTCTTTTTCCCCCACTCTTTTCCAAGCAGACACAAATCCTGACCTTTTCAGAAATGACAGAGTGTCTCAGCATTATAATAAATCAGCATTTTTTATGAGGGAATGACTTTGAGGATGATTAAGTATTCTTTCATTTGGGAAGAATATCCTTCAGGGCTTTCTGAGAACAGCTTAATTTGAAATTTTCCTCATAGTAAAATGCATTGACGTGGCGATGAATGATAGCATAGGACTGCTCAAATAACGGCTGAGGTATTGATTTAAATATTTTGGGAATTTATCTCAAAAGATTTTGCTTATGCATGATTTCCAGAAGTGTTGGAGCCGTTGGCCTAGACCTCTTGAGGAGTCACAGGCGAGCCTTGTTACCCGATCTGCCTTAAAAACTGAAATAAAGAAAAATGAACTTTGATAGTTGCTCGTGTTAATATTTTGATTTACAGAGTCTATCTAAACAGATATTATTTTAAGATGTTAAGAATACACTGTATACACTAAATTAATCCATATCAAAATGATTTAAAAATCAATGAGTAAAACATAACTGAAATATCAAAATTAATTTTTTTTTTTAGTATTTCATAAAGTTTCACATTTTAAGATGTGCATTGAATAATGCTAAATATGGTCTTTTGTAATATAATTATTATCTTTAGGGGTCCAAACAGCGAAGATGGGACAAAACGTTCACAGATCTATTTGGCTCATGTGTTATGGTTCTGTTTGTTTGTGTATTGTGTTCTGTTTATTTTCTGTTACTTTATTATTTTTCTTACATGTCTTTGTTTGTGTTCATTAGTATTACTGGTTACATTCCCATTTGACGCTCCACTTCAGTTCCCTTGTCTGTCTACGTTTCCATGTTATCCTAGAATCCACTTCCTGTATTCGTGTTTGCACATTTCAGTACATGCGGGTTTTCCCCTGTATTTCAAGTCTTGTTTTCCTTTCTTCTTAACTAATTATTATTGTACATATACTAATCCAACTAACAATACTGTGTGTTTATATTTATATATTAACGATAACTAATAGATTAATGTGTATATATAACAAACGAACACACATTTACTAATGTAGGAGATTTAGAATTTTGTACTAACGTCACTTAATTACTAATCACTCTCTTGCACCGCACTGCAGCTGTCATTCTCTCTTAGCTTTTCTATCTCTGCTCTATTTGTTGTTATTCCTTAAACTCTCTTCAGCTGTATCCACTTTCAGAATCCACCCCTCGTGCTGTGCACTCATTTACCTGCTAATCCCAGGCTGTGTGCTTTCTATGTGTTTGCGTGCATTCCAGTCCATGTCTTCTGTTCCCCCTCGTTATTTAATTATTGTTTTCTATTGTGTTCACCTGTGTCAAGCTCTTTACTCCTCCCACCCACACTTGATTCCTTTTTGTGTCATTAACACGACAACCCATGACAGCCCTTCTGTACGACTTCGAGCCTGCCTTTTCCTTCTGTTTTGTTTGCCGTGTCTTTCTGTTTATTTTTACTCTTGCTATGTTTATTTTTACTACTCTTTTGGATTTCGATTTTGTACAGTCTCAACTCTGATTACCTGGCTACTGATCTTGGACCGTGAATAAACTATGTTTTTGCCTGCTACCTGTGGTCTGCGTTTGGGTCCTTCTCAGAACATCACATTATGGCCACGAGGGATTTTGATCACAATTTTTTTCACTTTGTGCGAATGGGACAAAACTTTCACAGATCTATTTGGCTCATGGCCATGAGGGATTTTGCCCACATATTTTATATATATTTTTACACTCTATAGCATAACCTTCAGAAAAGGCACATTTTGTGCATTTTTGACCGTGAATCTTGCGTTCTTTGACCAAGAATAAAAATGTGGTGTTTATGCATTCAGTAAAGAACTTAATAAGATTTAACAGTTGTTTCAATTCTGCCATATGTCGTTTTCCATAATTTAAAATATTGCATTCCACAGCCAAAATGAACTCCTCTGAGACAGGATTATGCTCCTTTGGAATATGCTGATGAAAAGTTATCAAAATTGTCTGTAATCCAAAGTGGTCAGCCACAACGCACTTTCAAAATGTGTGGCAAATATGGCTAAAAAGTATCTGATGCGTAACCACTGAATGACGTATGCGACCTGGATGAAACATACATTACCATTTTTGTCTGACGTCCACAACACAGACTACAAATAGTTGAGTTCTATAGTGCCACCATCAAATGAAGCATGCATTTTTTACTCAAACTCCTCAACTACCTGGTCTACATTCAAAGGCCTTCCATTCCAAGATTCATCAGAGTCCGGTGTTTTTGTCATTCATGACATCCTGACAAATGACACATAAGACTGTGCTGTTATGCACCATTTGCCAATACTGCTTGGACCCTGTTAATTGCTGCTTGTGGCTAGATTTATTATTATTCTTTTTAATTATTATTATTATTATTATTATTATTATTAGCAGTAGTAGTAGTAGTAGCAGCAGTAGTGTAGTTTTATTTTTATTTTTTATAAATATATATATATATTTATATATATACACATTCATATTTCCATAATATATTATGCAATAATTATCATGTTAATGAAACATAACAGTCGCCACAGGTTCCTGCAGTTCTTAATCACTCAGTAGTCCCCATCACTCCACCAAATGTCAGCTTTCAGCTATGACCAAATGGCCAAAATTTGGTGCAAGTCATTCTCAGGGCAAAAAAAAGTGTTCTGTTGACCTGTCCAGGTTGGATGTGATTAGATCTAAGGTGACCACCTACAGAAAACAGGGACTATCACTGTGTTCAGTAAATCCATCTGGGAAATGTCATTCTGCTGCGTTTCCCTGCTGATGGGCAGATTGCAGAGATCAGAGGGGAGGGTCAGGGGGTGGGGGGAGTGGGTTGGAGAGATGCATTGCTGACCTGGTATAGAGACAACAGTGTTCAGATGAAATCGAGAATGACAGGCTCAGACTCAAATATGAAACCAAACCACTAGGGCTGGGCTGATATGCGATTCATAAAGGGAAATATTGTGATTGGTCTCATATCATGACATTAATTTAACATTCACATAACACGCATTGAAATAACAAAGATGCATGTTTCATAACTGTGGGGGAAAAAAAACATTAAACACCTTTCTTTTTTCAACCATTTAAGTTAAGTTAAAAATGTAAATATTTTCTACTAATATCAAATATCTAATATCTAATATCAAAAACAAAAAGGGGCTATTTGTGAATTTGTGAGGGAACCTTTCGCAATATTGCCACAAAAGTTAATGAATGCTCATAGAGAAAATGGGCTGCTGGGTGGTATATGATATGAATGGATATGATATTGTCATATAACATCCTCTCCTCAAATACGTAGGAGACATAAACTATTGTGTGTAAGATGAGAGCTGACCAATAGCTTCAGGGGCTTCCAGCTTCTGTCTTCTCTTCAAGCTTCCCTTTGACGGGAGGCTTTGCAGCTCTCTTTGTTCGTGACCGGAATAGACTCCAAGGCCATGGACCAAGCCAGGCCTGCCCTTACATATAGGCTGGGACTTGACTCTTCACTGCATTACTTGCGATGGAAGATTCTGAGTATACCTGAGGTCAAGACGTTGGTTTCGGTGAGAAATCCAAACCAACAGGCTTTTGCCGGAAAAGCCAGGAGGAAGGACCGACCTGTGATGTCACCACAGACCAGCTCAAGTCTTTACCGACAATGAGACAGACTGAGTATAATAACCACAAACACTGAGAGACTTGAGAGTATTAGATAACTATAGTATTTGAGCAAAATACATATTTTTTTCAATACATTTTTTCATCTATGTCTTTTGTTAATGATTTGTAAATACATGTTTTGTGTCGTCTCTTTATTCTAATAAGTGGGCTCTACTGATTAAACAAACTCAAATTTAAGGTATTGCTATGTTCCTCCAAAATGAATAATTATTTACAATTAAAGTGAAATTCATTAGCTAGTGCCCTGTGAAAGGAGCAAAACCTTGATCCACCTCTGAGGTAGATAACTCAGAAAATAGAAAATACCAAACAACCTTACTTTAAGTGGTGCCCAGGGCAAAGACTGTTCAGACGGACATGTTTTATTTATCTAACCTCACCACGACCAAATTTATATGTAAACCACACTATAACGCTCTCCCAAATTAGCAGTGGAGATTTTGCATGAGCGCAGCTACATATACTGACTTGGAGATTTCAAATTAGGGTGGGAATTTGACATGTCCGGCCCCACAAAGAGTGTGAAACACAAAGTATCTTGGCATTCTGTGCATTCAGATTTATACAGCATTTTCCGCAGTTTCCTTCATGCAGCCTGATATCTCTTCTTATTTTACTATCTCTCTCTCTCATACTGTCTCTTACCAAAAATTGCAGGGTTATCTTCTCAAAGTGGGAAAAAAATAGAATGGGCTACTGTATTCATTTCTCCCAGAGATTATTAGATTTTCTTAGCTGTAGGACAAAATTCTCTCCTGTCCACTTTTTCAGAAATTTTGCCATTGTGACTTTCTAAGTTTTGTATGGGACAGCAGATTTCTTGTGTGGAACACAGAAGTCGGGGCTACAGGATGGCTCACCCTGTTAAGGCATTAGTCCAGCACTTGGAATAGCCCCACAATCTGGTATAAAATTTGGACCTTGTCAGTGCCTGCTGTGGCTCCTGTGGTTGATGCATGACTGACACTACCGTCACAGGAAGGCAAGATTTCAACCACCTTGGATAACAACCTTTCATTGCACACCAACATGTGGACACTTAAATACAATTAGATTGGCGCTTCAATATGGCATTTACGTCCTCAAGTCAACGTGAAATAAATGTGGGTGATCACTTTACAGATAAAGCTGTAAATAACCACATCACATACTATATAATTCCATACACACATGTATTATAGTCAGGATAGTTTACATACTTTCAGAATCTGTATTTCCATCAGTATCATAACAGAGTATCAGAATATATATATTCATCAGTATCATAATAGAGTGACATAATCTGTATTTACATAAATTGTAATGGATTTTAGTGGCGGATAATCAAGCGTGAAGGTAGGGGGATCAGAAACAAGTCACTCACGCAGTGAGGACCAATACAGGGAAGAACAAAATAAATGCAATGAAAGAAAAGACAGGAAACTAATTCCTTGTGGCTAAACAGCCAAATGAAAATCAACCCACTAAAATAGGGAGAACTTGAATAACGAGTGAAACACAAAGTCTCCCAAACTCAATACTGGAGCCAAGAAGGGAAACCTAGCACAGAAAAGAACACCTTCAGCACATAAGTTCAGACAGCCAAAAGAGTGTAAAACAAACAAAACAAACAAAAAAAACTGTCTCAGAGAGAACAGCAAAGAATAAAATAAATAGCACAGAACGCTAACAGACGGAATAATACCTATACCTGAACTAAAAGCTAATAGCAAGTCCCCGTGAACATAAACAGCGTTTAATATCACAAGGTCGCTAGTACCTGGCTATACCTGGCTCATTGCAATGTCGAAAGAGAAAGAAGCCCCAGGGAAGCGGAAGTGAGGAACTTAAATACCCCGAAGGTAGAGGCACAGGTGAAAACAATGATGAGGGAAAGCAAACCCCGGAACGGAAAGTGGAAAAAATCCGATAGATTCTCAATAGGAAAATAAAGACGAGAACCACAACGCAAAAATAAAACCCCAAACCATGACATAAGTATCATAACAGAGTATCATAATTTATATTTCCATCAGTAGCATAACAGAGTAACATAATTTGTTTTTACATCAGAATCATAACAGAGTATCATAATTTGTATTTCCATCAGTATCATAACAGTGTATCAGAATTAGTATTTTCATCAGTATCATAATTTGCCTATGGTCACTATCCTTCTTCAAAAGTATCTCCATATTGGCTATAACCAACCAGTGGTTATAGCCAATCTGTTCCTCCAAAGTAGACAGGCCAATAGAAATGCATCACCTATGATTTTGTGTAGACCCCACCCATGAGATTCTGTTCAACAACCAAAATTTCAACTCACAACCAAAATTTCAACACACAAATGAAAGTAGAACATTTTTTGTTTGGAATGTAAATAGTTTTGTTATCAATCAATTAATCTTTGATTTCAAAACTTTTAAAAACGTTATTTTTTTATTTTTTATTGCAGTGTGAAAAGTGAAAAGGTTTGCTTGCACAATACAGGCACAAATGTAATTGCGTACGGTTGCAGACTGAACATTCCAATTAAGGTAGAAACATGCAGGCCCACATTGGCACCAAATTTATAATTTTTTTTATTGTAAGATGAAGAGGACATGAACTAGCTTTCTAACTATATTTATCCTGATATAGCTCATTGCTACTAATTGCCTGATTAAAGCTGTTAGTAAGGGTTGCGTGAGGCACGCGCTTTCAGGCTCTGTCTCACATCCACGCCACCGAAACCAATCTACAGACGATCTCAATTGCACAGTAGCCTGTTGTCTGATCTTGTCTCCATTTTGAGACAGAATGAGGTGATGTCACGTTATGAGGTTATAGATATTTTCTGTAGTCATGTGTTTGTGCCCTGGCTGTGTTATTAGCTTTTTAAAATTACTTTATTGGTTCATCCCAACAATGTGACTCTCACAGGCTATGAGAACCCCACACACTTCTGCAATTACGAAAATAACCACCGGCTCACAGCCGAGTCCTTCTGAGCAGGGCGTGTGCCCTTCAAGGGCAGCGCTACTTCTGTGCGCTGTGTGCGTTCGGGTGGCACAGCCAGAGCGCGCAGTCAGCGGTTCGACATTAGGGAGAATGAAAAAGTGGAAAAATGGGGCATTGTTTGAAAAGTTAATGAACATGCAAACGAGAACATTATTTTGCAATATGAAATGTTATCTATATGTGTGTATCAAAATTTATGTGAGATGTCAGTCGAAAGATGAGTATAAAAACAAGTTTGCTTTCTACAGCGTTCAATTATTTTCTTTAAACAACTCCCAATTGGTTCTGAGGGTGTGAGAATGTGTTAGCTCTGATGCAGACACAGAAGAAGATTCAAAAAGAAGATTTGAAAAAAAAAAAAAATCAAGGGATTCTTACGCGTCGTAAGGGCTTTGGAGGAGGGCTTGCCATTAAAACATTACCTACAGGCATTTCTTGATATTTCATTTTTACACCCAGCGCCATCTTTTCAGCCATACATACCACAATGATAATGACAGCATTGGGATCACCTAGGGGTGAATATTAACAGTACAAGTTGACATCAGACTTCACATGCCTGTCCCCTTGCGGAAACAGGTGATTGCATCGGCTTGTGCCATATTTATTGCAGCTTCATGTCAACGACTGATACAGACACAACTATGTTTCACTAAGAAAATTAAGTTTAAAAAAAACAAAGAAAAAACAGGACCCTGGTTGCTATGATAACCAAGTGGCATGTCTCAGAACTGTTTTAAGATGACAAATTGACAGGAATGAGGGTGGAAAGGGGGAAATGGCAGGAGCCACACAGAGGAAACTAGCAGGATAAGACAGTCTGTTCCATGCACCAAAGACTACTTTTTTCTTTTTGTCTTTTATTCCCTCATGATTTTTGCTCTTAAGTTTCCTCAGTCTACCTGCCTTTCTCTTCACCCATTTTGCTCATTTTCTCTTTCTCCTTTTCTCCCCTTCTCCCTCACTCTCTTAATGTCCATCCCTTTTTATGAATTTCTATGGGACTGCAGGCAGAGCTGATGAAAGAGTCCACACAGCTAAGCTTTAATAAGACACTTCTGTTTCCACATTAAAGGTCAGTATGGTGGGTGGAGCAAAGGGGATTTTCTTTCACATTTGCAGGAGGACCTTTCTCTCCTAGGCCTTTGTGTTCCATTGTCTGATTCATTGGGTCTGAAGATTTTAATGACATTTTATGAAATAAAATATAGGGCCAGCAATCTAAAAAATGCAAAAAAAAAAGAACACAGACCTGCAAAATGAATGAAAAATGAACAAGTAATTTTTTGAAGTTTACTTAGTAGAGGAGAATGTGTATTTTTCACGACACATCAGTGAGACATTTTAATTTATCTTCCTTTCCTCTGCTTCTTGACAGCAGCGAACCGTAATCAGAGTTATTACTGTCATTGAGAAATATTTCATACATAATGAGACATAGTGTTTTAATCTATTAGTTACACTTTAATGAAGCAATGCCATGATATAGCTCAATTTTATTAACTTGATTTTATGCACAGTGCCAAACCTTGAATTACAACCTCAAAAAGAAAAAAAAGCACATAGTTATTAAACCATTTGAAGGAATGGACTTCAGTGGAAATAAAGACACTCTGGGTTTCTCACTCTCATGATTTGTTCAATTGGTGAATAGTCATGTTTAAAAAAAAAAGCAGCGGGTGATCATCTTTATATAATATGAGCCTCTTGACATGTTGTAATTTTGTATGGGATTTCCCTGGCTGATTTGTCATGGAGAAAGGTTGCTTGTCAGTCAAAGGATCCATGAAACCTAGTATTCTTACCTGACCCAAATAATCATAATTACCATATCAATGCTGATAAGGGTTGATCTGGAGGCTGGACACCAGAAATAAAGCCCCTTGTCACATGGTTATTCATGTATCAGACTTCTCGCCAGTGCTATTCAAAGGTTATACATTCTCCACATGTTCTGGCTAAATCGAGCCCACTTTTTCCACCTATTAACATTTCTAAGCACACTCTACACTTCCATTTGAAAAATGTCAAATGAACCAAGACCACTTCAGTCAATGACTGCTTTAAAGTAAGACTTTTATTTAAATAAATGTGTAGTGAATTAATGGGCCACGCTAGGCATAAGGTTGGAAGTATCTAAAAACTTTATTTTTTTAAACTGCTTTCATTTAATTAATCACAAGTGTGTTACAGGGTAACAATTGCTTAGAGCTGATTGTAGTATAAATCATTACTTTGTCCAGTATTTGAAGGGATGCAAACATGTGTACATACATAATGCTATTACTCAGTCACATTCTGCTAAATTGTCATCATCTGAGCCATACAATCAGTGTAATGGGTTTATTAATTGTTCGGAGATTCAAACATGAAGGTGGGAGGAATCTGAACAAGTCAGCTCACAAGACGTGAGGACCAATAATTAAGGGAGAGAAAATAATAAAGAAAGAAAGAAAAAAACAGGAACGTAATTCCTTAAGGCTAAACAGCCAAAACGAAAATAAACCCACAAAAACGGGCGAACTAGAAAACTAGTAAATAACAACTAAATCTCCCGAACCCAAATAATGACACGGAAAACTTATATATAAGATATCAAGAGTTTTTTGATGTTGTTGGGTCACAGACATCAGGAAGTCATGTTTATGTCATGGATCTGACCTTTCTTCCCTTATCTCCACGTCGTTTTATTCGTCGTTATCGTTTACCGGTATTCTATCGGATTTTCCTGTGTTCCGTCACGGGTTTTGCTTTCACCTTGTCATTAGTGAGTTCACCTGGCCATTAGTGAGTTCACCTGGCAGTTAATTCCGCTCACTATTTATACCCCGCTTCCGGACTCTCTCATTGCTTCCATGCTATTCCACTTAACATTCGAGCCGGTAAAGAGGTATAAGAAATTAGTTACAAAGCTAGTTTAAAAACGAAAGGGTTAGAAAGTAGGGTTTTTAGAAAGAAAGAAAGTTTATTTTAGCTCTCATTGCTGAGCAGAGGCTTTCTCATTTCTTTCATTATATACTCTGACTTACGAGTGCTCTTACCCAGGAAAAGTTAGGGTTGTTGAGTTCTCTGTTTCCTTTAGTTTTCACTCCAATAACGGGAGTAAGATAAGCGTGTCTGCTTATTTCCTTTTTTACCGTTTCTACCGACTAGCGCTCTAACTGCGCTGACTCCAGTTTAAAGGGGTCTTATAGTTTTGGTTTCCTTTGTTCGTTCGCTCCACAAACGGAGTTAGATAAGCGTTATTGCTTATTCCTTTGTTTTGCTCGTTTAGCGAGCTCCTCGTTTATAGTGCGAGGTTTGTTGTTTCTTCATTTCTAGTTTTCTCCACTACGGATCATTGTCCGTTTTCAGTGGTGTTCTTAGGAACACTTTAAGATTGCCCAGCTATTGCAATTGGATCTCCAACACTCCCATCTCTGTCTCTGACAGAGATCCCTTACAGTTTAAACTTGGCATATAAAAAATGATTCATTTATTGTATATATAAATGCAGGGGTGCCAATAATTGTGGCAAATGTGGTTTCATTAAAAATAATAATTTCTTGATGAGGGATTTTTTTTTTCATAATAAATTTACTTCAATTAAAGGTTGGGTTTTTCTCATTTTTTCAGTATGAGATTAAGCAGAATTTTTTATAAACCTTTTTACTCATCTTTACCAGGGGTGCCAATAATAGTGGAGGGCACTGTATACATATACATATATAAATATAATTATGAATAGATGTGAGTTTATTAGTAGTAGTAGTAGTAGCAGTAGTAGTATCTGGCTTTCTGGCATTGTGGATTTCACTGTGTTTTTCCAGTGTAATTTCAGATTTCCATTAAAGTTTAATGTCATTAGCACAGCACAGCTTGACTTAAACCTTAAATTCAATGCCATGGGACTGCTTGATCTAGAGTACTTTCTTTGTTCAGATATCTGTAGTGAATATCTTATACTGTGAAATTCCCACAGAATTGTACATGCTAGTAAGCCCCATTGCAAGCTGTTAGACCTTTTCCCCCTGTTATTCATTGGTTATTGGCATCTGAAAAAGACTCAATAATCCGATGGGAGACACTTGAGCTACAAAGCTAATTAACAGCTTGGAGATTGGTTCTATACAGGGAGCAACGTCTTAAACCAGTGAGCAAGGAGAGGCATTAGGAACAATGATGCCCATGCTGGTCATAGAATAGAAATGCAAATGACATTCATTACCTAAACTGGGAACGTAAATGCAGTTACAGGTCTTTTTCAGAATGTATTTGAATAGTCAACAAAGTGTCAATACATATCTACTTCTATCCATCAATATGAGCAGACTAAATGTGGAAACCTCACATGACTCAAAAGTAATTAAATGCTTACTATGAGATGCTATCCTAATAACATTACAGTCATTTAGCATACGCTTTTATCCAAAGCGACATACAGTAAGTGCATACAGAAACATCTTCGAAGTAACTACAGAACAGATAGGTAAGCACATTCTTCCCATAAAGTAGCAGATATCCCTAGTTATGAACATTGAATGCAGTTCACAGTAAACTGGGTAAATAGTAAACACAGTAAATAGCTCTACAACAATTCTATATATTATAAACTTGAATACACAGTTCAACAAGAACAAATACCATGAGGTCCTAGATAAGCATCAGTCCAGGTGGAGTCTGAAAAGGTGTGTTTTCAGGCCACGACAGAAAGCAGGCAGGGTTGGCATAGAACGCAGGGGAATGGGAAGTTCGTTCCACCACTGGGAAGCTAGGGTGGAAAAACTCCTAGTCGGGACGAGCGAGAGCCATTGACACGGAGGGGGGGGGGAGTGCGAGTCGCCCTGCTGTAGATGAGCGAAGTGGTCGAGCAGGAACATAGTTCTTGATCAAGTCCTGCAGGTAGACAGGGCCTGTCTTATTGGCTGCAGTGTAGGCCAGGGTCAGAACTTTGAATCTGATCCTGGCTGCAACTGGCAGCCAGTGGAGTGACCTCAATAATAAGAAACAGGAGCAGGAACAACTTTCCAAATAGAAAAGGAGCTATCTTTGTGCTCACTGTACAGTTGTTAAAGGCAACGTGGAACTGTAATGAGTGTTTCTTGGATGAAGCCCTTTGTCTTGGAATATACTTGCAACAATTTCCACACTACACAGTGCAGGATATTTCATCCATTTCAGTGTAGCTGCTGACATGATAATTGTTCCCCTGATTGTATTTGTGAGCATAATTCTGATGTGCAATTTATTTTATTTTCGTTTTGATCACTTTAATGTTTTGGTATTTTTATGTGGCTCTGAACCATAGGCAGATGTTATGTATTTACTGGCTGTTCAATTGTCAAAGGGCAGATACATGTTGAATGAATCTGAGCCTTGACTGTACTTGAAAATCCTACTGCTTCACATAACATGAATGTTGTGAAAGCCGTCCAGGCGTCTGGTAGTGACTGTCAAAGGCTGAATCGGTGACTATCTGATGACGCTTGTCATTTCCGGTCGGCAACTATAGAGGTGTCCTTTTGACAACTGGTCCATGATGACAGCCTCACTTTCTGCACTTGTCTGTCATTGTGGTCCCACAGAGAATTTCTATACTGCACAAGCTTTGATATATTTTCTCTCATTACTACTTTACAGACAATATATAAATTGTGCATGCCATACAGATATGGGATCACTCTATGGAGCAGCAAATGAGACTTGGAATGCGACTGGAAAACACATGCACACTCACACACAGACACACGCACACATACAAACACTCCTGTGGCAGACCACATTTGAATACTATTTGATGGAAGTTACAATATATCCCTCTTACTTTTTTGAATATGACAGACAGTGATTTCATATATTTATTAAATCCCAGAGCACTGGCAAAAAAAGCAGGGAAAACTAAATGAGATTTGTTTCTCCGGATTTGGAGTCCTTACATTTTTAGGTCTCTCATATGTTTGATCACCTAACATTACGTTATAGCAGGAGATTAGCTTTCTGTGCTAAGTCTTGTACCCTAGGTGTGTTTCAGTACTGTAAAAAGCTTAACAGAATATGTCTGATGGATAATAACATGTATTTGCATGTACTCAGATTATTACTCACATAATCAGATTTTCTTCCTTTCTGCAACTGATTTGTCACATTTATAACAGAATGAGTGTGTTCACAAAGTTTTGTGTCTTAATTTAGATTTAGGCTAAAGTAAGACCAAGCATGAATGTTTTTGTTTAGTGTTCTGGTTCTTGCACTAGTTCTTGCAAGGGAGTACAAAAGAGATATTTTCCAACTGAAGAAATGTCTCTTAACTTCCGTGTGCATGATTAAAACATATGAACAACACGTTTAACAGCAGCAAAGGTTATCAGTGGGTGCTTGAAAGGTATAAGTAAAATACATATAGGTATTGGAATGTTTCATTGAAATAAAAAAATGTTGATATACATGTATATTATTAGCTCATTTTATTTTATTATTATTATTATTATTATTATTAGTGAACAGCCTAATTTGAGAATGTCACCTGTAAACATCTTGCTACCACATGATGCAGAAATGAAGAATGCCCTGTGCTGTGACACAATCCCGGATGGAAATTTACAGCTCTAGAAAACCTGTGGAAATGGATTTTCTTCATGACCCTTCTTATCAGAATGGCCTACATTACATACATGATGGGATTCATTTTGAACCTGGGGGGTATTCCATAAAGCAGGATTAGTTAGTTGGATAACTGCACTGCATTGAATCCAGAACAGCTCTTTTTACCAGTCCGTGTTCCAGATTTGGAAGGGTTCCGGGTTTTACTCAGTGCCGTTATCCAGCTAATTCTGCTTTGTGGAATACCCCCCTGCTCTGAATCTACACATGAAAAATGGGATAATTGAATGTACACCACATTAGATAAGAACGTGGAAATAAATGGTTGAAGGCTACCTCTGTGTGAGCTCTATCTACATTATTCCGACGAAGACCCGTGTTGGGCTGAAATCTATTGAGACTTGTGATGGAGGAAAGAATACGTTTGGGAGTTTTATTTTTATTTGCTCTTGTGGACATATGTGACTTACACTTACCCCAGTAGTTATTGTTGCGCTAAGTTATTCGAAGAAAATCTAGAATCTGAAAATTTAACAACAAGAGATGTTATTAGAAGGTATCACATGTGCACGGTGTCCATTTTAGCATGCTATCATACGTGACGTTGTATGAACATCAGTCCTTATTCAGAGTTGTGTCAGGTTCAACCAAAGTTTAATCAGGCAAACATCCCTCATTTGGAGTTAGTGTCAGAGTCAGCAAATCAACCTTTATTTTGACTTTGAAGATGCACAATACATTTTCATCATTGCCGATGTTTCAAATTTTCTTACATTTTGTAACCTGGCAGGGCATCCTCTTTCCCGATCCAACTAAACAAAATTAGTAGCCGTGAAGTTTTTTTTTTCTCCCTCTTTTATCTCACACAGAGCCAAATCTCAAACACTAAATAATTGAGGCAATTTGTTTTCGCTTTAACAGTGTCTGATACAAGCTCTGGGGAATCAGGGTTAGATTAATTCAGTTGCCAGAATTTTTTTTTACTGGACTTCAGCAGGTTGAATATTTACAATATATACATACATATACAGGTGCAGCTCAAAAAATTTGAATATCGTGAAAAGGTTCAATATTTTTTGTCACTCATTTCAGAAAGTGAAACTCATATATTATATAGATTAATTACACGTAGAGTGAAATATTTCAAGCCTTTATTTCTTGTAATTTTGATGATTATGGCTTACAGCTAATGAAAACCCAAATTCAGTGTCTCAGAAAATTTGAATATTGTGAAAAAGTTCAATATTGGAAACTCATGGTGTCACTCTAATCAGCGAATTAACTCAAAACACCTGCAAAGGTTTCCTGAGCCTTTAAATGGTCTCTCAGTCTGGTTCAGTAGGTTACACAATCATGGGAAAGACTGCTGACTTGACAGATGTCCAGAAGACAGTCATTGACACCCTCCACAAGGAGGGTAAGCCACAAAAGGTCATTGCTAAAGAAGCTGGTTGTTCACAGAGTGCTGTATCCAAGCATATTCATAGAAAGTTGAGTGGAAGGAAAAAGTGTGGTAGGAAAAGGTGCACAAGCAACAGGGATAACCGCAGCCTTGAGAGGATTGTCAAGCAAAATCCATTCAAGAATTTGGGGGAGCTTCACAAGAGTGGACTGAGGCTGGAGTCAGTGCATCAAGAGCCACCACGCACAGACGAATCCAGGACATGGGCTACAAATGTCGCATTCCTCGTGTCAAGCCACTCCTGAACCAGAGTCAACGTCAGAAGCGTCTTACCTGGGCTAAGGAGAAAAATAACTGGACTGTTGCTCAGTGGTCCAAAGTCCTCTTTTCAGATGAAAGTAAATTTTGCATTTCATATGGAAATCAAGGTCCCAGAGTCTGGAGGAAGAGTAGAGAGGCACAGAATCCACGTTGCTTGAAGTCCAGTGTGAAGTTTCCACAGTCAGTGATGATTTGGGGTGCCATTTCCACTGTGTTTTCTGAAGTCCACAGTCAACGCAGCCATCTACCAGGAAATTTTAGAGCACATCATGCTTCCTTCTGCTGACAAGCTTTATGGAGATGCTGATTTTATTTTCCAGCAGGACTTGGCACCTGCCCACACTGCCAAAAGTACCAAAAGCTGGTTCAATGACCATGGTATTACTGTGCCTGATTGGCCAGCAAACTCGCCTGACCTGAACCCCATAGAGAATCTATGGGGTATTGTCAAGAGGAAGATGAGAGACACCAGACCCAACAATGCAGACGACCTGAAGGCCGCTATCAAAGCAACCTGGGCTTCCATTACACCTCAGCAGTGCCACAGGCTGATCGCCTTCAAGCCACGCCGCATTGATGCAGTAATTCATGCAAAAGGAGCCCCAACCAAGTATTGAGTGCATAGAAATGAACATACTTTTCAGAAGGCTGACATTTCTGTTTAAAATATCCTTTTTTATTGATCTTATGTAATATTCTAATTTTCTGAGACACTGAATTTGGGTTTTCATTAGCTGTAAGCCATCAAAATTACAAGAAATAAAGGCTTGAAATATTTCACTCTATGTGTAATGAATCTATATAATATATGAGTTTCACTTTCTGACATGAGTGACAAAAAATATTGAACCTTTTCACGATATTCAAATTTTTTGAGCTGCACCTGTATATATATATATACACACACACACAATATGTACTATATATTATATAGCACATGCTGCCCTCAGCCACCGATCATTTTGCAGTCTACCAGTTGAGTGAAGGCAGTCATTTTGGCAGAAGAGTGCAGTGTTTGTGCAGTGTTTGTGCAGACAAACTACACATGCCTGATTAATCAGAGTTGGGTTGTTGTTGTTGGGACGGTGGACTACAAAGCATTCCATAGGAAATGCAGCCCTTTTCATGGCGCCAAAAGCGATCTCAACACCATCACCTTCCAGCTGTGATATTCAAATTTACACTCTCGCTCTCGCACATGCTGTTGTGCTTTATGCACCAAGAGAGATTAATTTATCCAAAAAAAAATAAAGCAACAGCCCTTTTGTTTGCACGACCATTGATCACGATTCATGACAGTAGGGCCAATTACTCTTATTTGCAAGTCCCCAGTGCTAAGTTAGTGGCTGATTACTGGAGCTTCAAATGCACAGGCAATCAAATCCCTTCATTACTTGCCCTGTCGACAACGATGCTTCCTGAAAAAAAAACTCCCATCGAGCATTTGGACTGCGCATTTGTTTTTACGGATCTACATTCTACACTGCTTAAGACAGAAACGTCCCTGTGCTCGACAATGGTCAAATTAACTAATTTTTCTGCGACTAAACTGAGCCATTGACTGCAATTTAAGATGGCAAATCTCAAGTAAGCCTGTGCCACCGAGCATAGATAAACTTTAGAATGCTGTGTTTTTGTTGACTTGTGTTTTTCAATTGATTTTCTTTTTTGATTTTGTTGATTTCTCTTGTTGATTGGTCGTATTTGCTCGCGTTTTGGTTGCTTATAAGGCGAAAGGCCATTTATTGCAGACTTTGTGCAGTCAGGAAAATGTCTTAATCATTGTTAAATAATCAAGCATATTTTTTGCTTGTGATCTATCCCTTCTACTAATCTGGTAATAATCCAACATTCTGGTCTCACTACTTCCTGAAATTAATTTCACTCCACACCATTTATATTTGTGCCCATCCATAGCATCCCCCCTTGGATCCAGTCAGGCAGCATTTTTACTTACCTCAATTTCTTATCAATGGCTCACATTGTCCATGTGGTCAATCATCAAATCTCTCTCTCTCGCTCTCTTTCTCTCTCTGTATGCCTTTTGTGTTTTCTGTGAAACACTTTGGGCTACAAACAATTTGAATAAACTTGAATTATATAAATGCCATAAAAATCCAGGCAGTTCCACTGCAATACAATTCCACAATCCCAAAAACCCACATATCAGCAGTTCAATAACATAATGTTCATAACAGCTCAACAGGCTACAGTCATCCAGGCCAGGGGACTATGGTGCTATCCAATCAATGTCTATGGAATAAATAGTCTTGGCAATAGCAATGGTGTCCCTGTTAACAACCATGGTCAGCAGCAATAGTGACGTGCAGCACAATCGAAACTTTTTTTTCTCCACACAGTATCAGTCGATGGGGGTGTCCATGCACGATGGTCTGAGCCTGAGCATCTAGCGGCTCAAAAAATCTACTTGCAGTGATTGATGCAACCTGACTGCAGCGGGGCTACTCAGATTAAGTCCCGGGAATTTACTGGCTGCCTTTCATTCATCCTGACATGACAGCATTCTAACAGGATGACCACCTCCTCCCACCCATTGCGAACTGTAACGGGCAGCTTTCTGTGGAGATGATAAAGTACCTATCACTCCATGGATGCCCTGTTCATCAGACATGAACTCCACACAGCAAAGTCTGCACAACCTTTAACCTTCTCCACGTTTTATTACGTTACAGAGTATTACTTAAGTCAACGAGTGAAAGCAAAATAACACATGGTCTCTATTAATATTTACGGGAATAACATGAAAATGTAGCACTCCGTCTTGTAGCACTTTTTGTAGAACGATGTGGCTTTGTCATCACAAGCTGTGCCACGTCTTCCCATAATACGTGCGCGCACACACACACACACATACACATACACACACACACACACGCACACACACACGCACATTCACTTGAGTCCCTCATTGTGAAATCCCCTAATTTTCAGCACGAATGAAAGCAAACTTTTCTTAATTTGGGTGCTCATTTCAAATTTGGATATCCTGACACATCCACAAACCCTTTGACAGCTTTTAACAAATAGGTGACATGTGAAGATCACACACAGAAATATCCCAAATTAACACTTGAATTTCACTTTAACTATGGGGTGCCAAATGCAAAGTAAAACACAACATGTTTTTCCTATGTTTTTTTCTCAATTTAGCATAAATGTGGAATTTACCTGAAGATTTATGCTAAATATTTGTTTTATTTTCAATAATTAACTGACATGCTAAATAAACTTTTTAGTTCATATTTTAAGATTTAATTGATAAATCTCAAATAAGCATGTCCTAAATATATAACTTAAATGTTAAATTTGAGTTTTCAAAAATATATATAAAAAAAAATATATATATATATATAAACATCAAACAAAAAGTTTGGTAGATTATTTATCTGTTGTAACAATGCTTCTTGGCAATAGATTTTATACCGTTGGAAAGCCTGTTTATTTCCCTTTTAAATGGTGCCCCATTCGTAAGGAACATGCATTTGTGGGATGAGCAGCACAGCTGAGTATGTGGGTTGTGCCCATGTAACATTTGCCAAATCTTCTCTGCCAATGCCAAACAGCTTATTCTGCTGTTGCTAGTGACTCTTGTTTGGTGTTGTTTGGTGGATTGGATGATTGAAGTCTATCAGTAACAAAGAAGAAACAAGACATATTGGCAATTTTACAATTTATTAATTTAACAAACAGTCAGGAGCCTCAGTAGCGTGTGGAAGAACCATACACAGCCACAACAGCCTGGCACCTCCTCCTCATGCTGGTCACCAGCGTGGTCACACACTGCTGTGGGATGGCATTCCACTCCTCAACCAGGATTTGTCGCAAGTCAGCCAACGTGGTTGTGTTGGTCACTCTAGCACGCCCAAGCTGATCCCACAAGTGTTCAATTGGGTTGAGGTCAGGACTGTTGGCAGGCCATTCCATTCTCTCTACTCCCAAATTCTGGAGGTAGTCTCTGATAAACCCCGCTCTGTGGGGGCGAGCGTTGTCATCTTGGAGGCTGGAGTTCGGTCCCAGACTGTGGAGATATGGGATTGTCACTGGTTGCAGAATCTCATCTAGATATCTCTGCATTGAGATTGCCTCCAATGATGACAAGCCTCGTTTTTCCAGTGATGGAGATGCCGCCCCACACCATCACACTGCCTCCACCAAAAGCTGTTACCTTATCGGTGCAGCAATCAGCATAGCGTTCTCCCCGTCTTCTCCACACTTTGACCTTACGATCCAACTTCCGTAGGCAGAATCTGGACTCATCGCTGAACATAACGTTCCTCCACATGTTCAGGTTCCAGTGCAGGTGTAAGCTGTTTGGCATTGGCAGAGAAGATTTGGCAAATTTTACATGGGCGCAACCCACATACTCAGCTGTGCTGCTCATCCCACAAATGCATGTTCCTTACAAATGGGGCACCATTTAAAAGGGAAATAAACAGGCTTTCCAACGGTATACAATTTATTGCCAAGAAGCATTGTTACAACAGAGAAATAATCTACCAAACACAAATTTCCAAACTTTTTGTTCGATGTTTATATATATATATATATATATATACAGTCAAGCCGGAAAGTCTGCACACCCCTTTCACCTTCTCCATGTTTTATTACGTTACAGACTTATACTACAATAGATTGAGTTAATTTTTTGCCTCAAACATCTACACACAATAGCCAATAATGACGAAGTGAAAACAGGTTTTTAGAAAATATGCTATTTTATTTTACTGACAAAAATAGGTTATTTATGGGTTACATAGCTGTATACACCCTTAGCCTAATACTTGGTTGTTGCACCTTTGGCAGCGATTACAGCTTCAAGGCGTCTTGGGAAAGAAGCTACGAGCTTGGCACACTTGTTTCTGGACACTTGTTTTCATTCCTTTGGCATATCCTTGCAAGCTCTGTCAGGTTAGATGGGGAGCGTCGGTACACAGCCATTTTCAGCTCTTTCCACAGATGTTCAATTGGATTCAGGTCTGGGCTCTGGCTGGGCCACTCAAGGTACCTGGTTTCCTCTTGACAATTTTGGTTTCATCAGACCAGAGAAGCTTGATAGTTTGAGAGTTTTCTAGGTGCCTTTTGGCAAACTCCAAGCGGGCTGTGATGTGCCATTTACTAAGGAGGGGCTTCCGTCTGGCCACTCTACCATAAAGGCCTGATTGGTGGAGTGCTGCCTAGATGATTGATCTTCTGAAAGGTTCTCCGATCCCCACAAGGATACGCTGGAGCTCTGTCAGAGTGACCCTCGGGTTCCTGCTCACCTCCCTGGCCAAGGCCCGTCTTCCCCGAATTCTCAGTTTGGCCAGGCGGCCAGGTCTAGGAAGATTCTTGGTGGTTTCAAACTTCTTCCATTTATGAATGATTGTGGCCACTGTGCTCTTTGGGACCTGTAAAGCTGCAAAGATTTTTCCGTACCCTTCCCCAGATCTATGCCTTGGCACAATCCTATTTCTGAGGCCTGCAGATAATTCCTTTGACCCCATGGCTTGGAGTTTGCTCTGATATGCACTGTCAACTGTGGGACCTTATATAGGCAGGTGTTGGCAATCCCCAATCATGGCCAATCAATTGAATTTATTACAAATTGACTCCAATTAAGTTGTAGAAACATCTCAAGCAGTATCAGTGGAAACAAAATGCACCTCAGCTCACTTTTGGGTGTCATATCAAAGGGTGTGCACACTTGTGTACATATGATATTTTACATTTAGATTTTTAATAAATTAGCACAAATGTCTAAAAACCTGTTTTCACTTTGCATTATTGGCTATTTTGTGGAGAATTTTGAGACAAAAAATGAACTCAATCTATTGTAGAATATGTCTGTAATGTAATAAAACATGGATAAGTTGAAAGGGTGTGCAGACTGTCCGGCTTGACTGTATATACTGTATATATATATATATATATATAAACTGGATGGAGAGCTTGTATTGCATTATCACATACCTATTCTTATCTCTCTTCAAGGTGTGATTAAGTGAGAGCAGCTAATCAAATAGTTAAGTACATAAACTTTAAACAAATTAGTTTCTACCAATCAATCGGTACATTGAATTGTGCTCATACCATCGATATAGCTTCATGATTAACTTGCCAGTAAAAATAGTTGGGCTGTTCAAGCTTATAAAGCTATTCATTATTTTTGTAAATAATACATTGCAAGTTATATAAACACAATATTTACTCACCCATATTTAATGCCACCGCAATAAATTATTTGACATACCTGCAATATGACTTAACTTTGTATGCATTAAAAAACTCTGAATTGAAATGAAGTGGAATGGGCAAAGCACATTGTGCAAGCCATAAACAAAAACATTTACCAGTAAATGGCTGTGGGAAGATTCATATTGGTTGCAACCACAGCTGCTGGATGTGTTGCTGCTATAATAATATGAAAAGTGAGTGAGTGAATCAAAAACTAAAAGCAACCTTTGATCAACTATATCTAAAAGCTTTAATTGCATTGATTATCTTAATTGTATAAAATGCATATACACATGTAATTTAAACACATAACTTTTCAGGTTATATATATTCTGAAACACTAAATGTGACCATCTGCTAAAAGAATAATGTATTTTTATACTTTATTATTACCATTAGATATACAGTAGGTATCACGATGGTGAGATAAAATTGAAAACAAATTTACTCTGGCACACCATAAAATATGATCCACATATAGCTGAATTGCAATATAATTAGGTGCAACTAAATGTTTCATCATGTAACCCACATTACTAAAAATTATATAATGCTCCACAACAGACTGTGAAGGTAACATTCTGCCGCAAAACTATAAACTGTTCAAATGATTTACACAGTTAATGTCCCTCCTGTGGATAATTCTGGTACTTTATGGAGCACCATAACAAATGAAATATTATTCATAATATTTTAGTGTCAGGAACAGTTGAAGTTTGTTTCTTCCATCCATAACTCTTGACAGGCCAGAAAAATCAATCAGACCTTGAGCGAATGAAGGAAGGCTCTTTATTGCTGATGCCAAATTTCAATTTTGAACTCTTTTGTACAGTACCACTGATATATTTAGAAAATGCTGATGTGCTCACCTGCACCGATGCCCATCTTCCAGCTGTCTGGGTTCCCAGTTATTATGCCATTTTTAAGAGCTGTGTCTGGAAATGCTTCTATGAACAATCCGGGCTTATCTTTCATATTATCACCATATAAAAATGAATTTTAGGAGGATACAGTAGTGATTGAATAATGCTCATCTTTTCTGTGTACTGTGACTCATAAAATGTGTGTGTGCGTGTGTGTGTGTGTGTGTGATTTAAAGACATTGTGTGACCATGCTGTTGCAATGTCATAAATGACAAAAACAGGTTAGCTCCCAGCAGTATGAAATAACTATAATCTTGCTATTGTCCCCATGTTCATAACTATGATTACATTGTATACATTTATGGTATTCAGTGGTGGATAATTGCAGAATATGTGATCCAGGTGGAATACCTTCTCAAGGGTGTATCAGTAGCAATCTCACAATGCAATCCCTTAACTGCCTTATTAAAAGTATTGTTTATGAATCACTGTGCCACTCTGCTTCCTATAATTTAACACAAGATATAATTACAGTTCCACGTTGCCTTTACCAACTGTTCAAGTTAATACAGTGAGCACCATAATTCATTGGACAGTGACACTTTTTTTGTTATTTTGGTTCTGTACTTAAGCACTTTGAGTTTGAAAGGATACAATGACAATGATACAAGGTTGAAGTGCAGACTGTCAGCTTTAAATTGAGTGTATGTTCATCTATATTGGATGAACCGTTTAGAAATTATATAACTTTTTGTACATAGTCCCCCCCATTTTCGGGCATAAAAAAATATAAGGTAGTGTAACATAATGTAGAATAAAGTAACCAGTTTTAATATTTGGTCATATATCTTTTGCATGCCATGACTATCTGATGTCTGTGACCCAACAATATCAAAAAACTCTTGATATATTATTTTGTGGTACTCTTACAAGCGATATTATAACTTATCTGCATTTGAATGGATCTCTATGGGAATTGGGGGGTGGGACTATATTTAGCTGTAAATTTAATTGGAACAGTATGGAATACATGGTTGATGAAATGGCTGTAAGTCAGCAAGGGTCTGAGGTATCAAACAAGCCTTAAACCATCACTATGCTGCCAGATAGACAGCAGATATGGATGGATCACTTTAAGGGTTGTTTCTCCTGACAAATTTTCCCATTGAACTCTATGGAAAAATAAGTCAGGAGAAGAAACCTTTCAAGTTATCCATCCATATCTACTGATCTGGCAACGGTCCGGTCCACTGATGGGGAGAGGATTGGATTGTCACTGGTTTCAGAGAGATCATCTAGATTCTTCTCTGCATCCCAATGATGACCAATGATGTTTGATGCCGTTTTTGATGCCCCCACCACCCGCCCCACACACATCACAAAAAAAGCCCACCAAACGGTGCATTTATGCAGTGCAGCAATAGCATTCTCCCCGTCTTCTCCACACTCACACTGATACCTCCAACTTCAACTTCCATAATCAGACATCTCTGACTCATCACTGAACATCACCACATGTTCCAGGTTCAGGCAGTGCAGCAAGCTGCTGTTTGGCATTGAGAGAGGCAAATTTTACATGGGCGCATGGGCGCATACCACACACTGCTGCTGCTCATCCACAAATGCAATGTGTCCTTAAAATGGGGGGGGCACATAAAAAAGGAAAAAAAAGGCTTTTTCCACGGTATACAATTTATTGCCAAGAAAGCATTGTTACAACAGAGAAATAATCTACCAAACACAAATTTCAGAGTGATTATTTAAGGCTTGTTTAAAACGTCAGACCCTTGATGACTTAAAGCCATGTAGCCAACTATGTATTCCATACTGTTCCAGTGTAATTTACAGCTAAATCTAGTCCCAATGGGGGGATTATGTAAAAAAAAGGTTCTATAATTTCTAAATAGTTTTCCCGATATGGATGACAATACCCTAAAATTAAAGCTGACAGTCTGCCATTCAACCTCATTGTCATTGTATCCTTTCAACTTCAAAGTGGTAGAGTACAGAACCAAAATAACAAAAAATGTGTCGCTGTACAATTAATTATGGTGCTCACTGTAGGGCCTGGACAAATTTGTTCTGAACTTTGACACAAAATTGAATGCTTGTATTCTGCACAAACATTGCAATCAAAGTAACACATTTTGTAGCCATTGAAATAAACCACCACTTTTATTTATCTGATCATTAAGGACAAAGTTTGGTGGATTCCACATCAAAATCATGGCCTATATCTCTAATGCAAACCTCAGACTCAAAAATTGAGACATTAAGGACAGCAGTGCATGAATAAGGTGGCTGGGTTTCTTGAAGCTCATACTCTCTGCATTAAATCACGTCTTTGATAGAGCAAAATTGTACACCTCCAGCCCAGTATTGATTTTCCTCTCCTCTGGTATGACATAGATCAGTTAAAAAATATCCCGGGCAGTGACACCTCCAGTTGGCTGGCCCATCCCTCATCTGAATTAGCTGCCAGCCATCTGGCAGGCATGCGCAAGCCCGCATTACAGAATGGCAATC
Source organism: Ilyophis sp. 1 JC-2022 (assembly GCA_022702515.1). Taxonomy (NCBI): domain Eukaryota; kingdom Metazoa; phylum Chordata; class Actinopteri; order Anguilliformes; family Synaphobranchidae; genus Ilyophis; species Ilyophis sp. 1 JC-2022. Next base: position 117,742,401 of record CM040404.1, on the reverse strand, counting down.
TCGCATCCACCACTTCAGAACCGAGCTAAATACCTTTGCGGACGTGATCCAATGGGAATTATGAAATAAATAAATCCCAGAGAAACGTGATTTGTATCGATGGTCTGTCACACAGAAGGAATGAGAGTGGCCCCGCAGATGGTGTCAAATGCCATCGCACTAGGACACGTGTGCTGGGTTACCAAACTTTATTTGCCCCTAATGTGCTTATCTTCAGGTATGGAGCCATTAAAATAGTCTGGTCCACCAATTTGCAGGTAATATGGCGGTATTTTTCTTTGTTCGGTAATGGCCCATTCTGTCCTGCTGCATTGAAAGTGAGCATCTCTCTTTGACCTGTAATGTGCTTTGCTGAAGATTATGGAAGCTATGGAGCAGGACAATTTGAGACATCTCATATTTTTGTATATGTTGAGAAAGCTGACCTTGCTGACTAATGGTACTCCAAACCAGGACACGGAACAAGGCCATTATGCAATTAAACATTTTTACAGTCTTCTTTTTCTTTTTTTTTTTTTTACAGCAGCCCTCATTTCATAAGGCAACATATTAGGTCAGTACTTGAAACGCTGTTTACTGTTTCGTATATTTTATACTCTTCTACACATTAGTATAATTGCAATGGAGTGTGAAACACTGTGCTTTGCATTGTTGGAACTTTAACCCCTTTTGGATCAGATAACCCACTGTAATATGATAACTGAACGTTGCACAAAAAATTAATGGTTCAAGTAAATGCATTTTTTGTCGCAAAATACTGTACATCCACCACAAATACTCAGTATTAATCTTATTACTACAGTTTTATTTGAAAATTTCTTCAGAATTATTTGCATCTAAGCACATTCTGCACAAATGCAGCCAATTGGATTTGGAGCATGATGTGATGGGCTGCATTAAACAATGCATCAAAAAAAATTAAAGTTATAAATAACCCAGAGATACTAATGTATCAACTGTGAACCAGACAAACTGTAATCACATTAGAACATCCAGCAGACACCATCCTATACATATCCAATAAAAAAAATTAAAAATATATAAATAAATATATGGAAGAAAAAATCTAAAATAAACAAAAAAAATTGGACCACGGCCATTGTTCTCATGCGGTGCAGGACACTTAACCTAAAGGGAGTTAGTTAATGGCCAGCTGGATAAACAGGTAATGTGTCAACTTTAAACTATGCACTAGTGGCTCTAAGTGGGGGGTGTCTGTTGAGTATAAAACTATGTCATACAAAGGTGGTGAGGACAATAAGGAATCCAAATGACCCAATTCACAGCATGACACCTTTGTTTAGTAATGCATCATTTCACTGTTTTACTTCCAGTGTGGCATGCTTAATTAGACATTAATGACACCACATATATTAATCGCTCCTTAAATAAACATGACATTACTCGAGTTCCACCCTTTTGCCACTTGCCCCTTGGCAATAAAGACCATAGATTTTTCTTCTTGTTTTCCCCCCAACCAGAACATAGCTGTGTGCTACACTGGAGGGAATGAGAGAGAAAAAAAAGACAAGAAAAAAATGACCAAATCGGACCGCAAGCGCGCCGAATACACGCGACTACTATTCAAAATGTCAGAGCTCAGCAAGTGTAATGAGCGAGGCTATCGAACATTGAGTCTGGAAACCTCAGGCTGCCAGATATGAAGCAGTCCTCCCTGGCTAGACACTCAATCCTCATGCTCTGGCATGTATGTGTGTGTTTTATTTAATGCATTAAATTTAATTTATGAACCGTGGCTGTGGAAAATAATGCAGTAAGTAACTATTTAAGCAACAGAATTTTTTTTTTTTAATATACTGTAACAGTAAGAGAAAAGCTATTTGCAAAAACCTGTCAACTTTTACTGTCCATGACTTTCCTGAAACCAGCTGGACCTAAAACCACAACAAAATGTGTGCCACCAGAACCAGAGCAAGGAAGTCCGGCTACTAAAAACTGTGGTTTTCATGAAAACTATTTATAAACCACAGAGGATACTTACACTTAGTTGTGCCTAGGTCCAGCTAACGGCTATCACTAATCAGCAAAGACACCTATAATTGTATTAATATATGCACCTTATATTTATAGTGACATAAGTAAAGATGCTGCGCCGTGACATATATTGTTTTTAATATGTTGTTAGCGGAATTATGATGATCTGTCTGATTAGTGATGTTGTTAGCTAGCTAGCTTGCTAATTGCTGCACTGATTCTGAGGTAAATTTGGCCGTTTTTAAGTGAGGAACAACGACCAGCCCTATTACAGATGTTGGAGCTAATCTTGTGAAATACTTTTGTTGTGAGCTAGCTAGTTACTTTTACCGTTTTATTTGCCTTTTCAGCAGACATGGAAAACAATAACGTTACAGCACGGCACAATCAGTTCATATTGGCTCTGTCATTATATTAGATTAGATTCAGGAATACGTAGATCAAATAAATTACCGTGAAATAATAATATATGCCCATGATGTTTATCCTACTATGCTATTGCCTAAATAAATCAAATATAATTTGAGTAACTGTTCTTCTGTTGGTCTAATATTTAATTCAGAGTGTTGAAGAACACATTTGCTTGCCATTGTTGGAGATCCTTGATTTACAATTAGAGCAGCCCATATTATTATGACATGGATTCAAATGTAGCAGATTTGTCAGCTAAACATTCATTCTGTGAACTCTACTCCAGCATAGTATAACAAAAATAGGTTTCAAGATTAGTAATGCTGTTTACGCCAAATTCCTACCCTACCTGTAATGGAGGGGGTTGGTTCGGAGGACCAAATGCGACAGAAGGGGTTTCAGACAAGTGACTCCGGAGAGACACCAATAGAACAGAGCGGACTCCATAGGAGGAAGAGGGAAAAAAAGAAAACAATCAAAATGGTACCGCATGCTACGTCGGATTTAGAGATCGCATTCAGCTTCACAGTCAGGTACAGCTTTGGAAAGAAAAGATAGATAAGAAAAGGCAAATGGGAATAAAACTCCCAGCGTAAGCCAAACAAAAAACAACCCACAAAATAGGGCGAGGAAACTCGAAGACACGAGCAGAGAAAAGGAAAAAAGGAAACGAGATACCTCTAGCTCAAACTGTAAATGAGCTAACTAAAAAAAGCTAAATGAGACAGGAAACAAAGGTATTCTTTAATGAGGAAAGGTAGGCAAAGAAGGAAAAGTTATCAACAAAAAGGTGAAAATAATACTAAGAATTCACCTATACTCAACGAAAGAAGTTCCTGTGTTACTTTGAAAAGACAAAGGAACACAGTCTCCTAGCCTGTACCGATACCTGGCTTTGTGCTGTGGCAATAAAGACACGGAAGCGAAATGAATTAAATTACAACTTACTTGATTGTTTCAACATCATAGAATTTTAACATTTTGAATTAATCTTTTTTATTAAAGTAACATGATTGAATGGAAAACGGTTCTAAATATTGGTCTGCGTACAATGAAATGGCCTACTTAAATTATAACAGAAACCAAATTGCAGGTGTCCAGTTTGAAATAGACTGTGCCTAATTACCTCCAGGTTTTAGGTCATTTGCATTCATCTTTTGAATCAGACAAGCCCTGTATTGAGCCCAATTTGCATAAAAGTTTGTCAATTAGTTTGACCCATACAGTGCATTGTGTTGCGGTTTCCATGGTAGTGCAGTTGCACATGCATTCCACCGAATCAGCGTGCTTCGTGAACCATACATAATCATACATTTTTGTCTGTTATCAGCAATGGAATAACTGGCACGAAAGCACCACAAACATTTTGTGGATTCCCCCAAAGTATATTGCTGAGATACTTGAAACTACAAAGCAACAGTGGCAAAAATATTTTGCTGTAAAATGGAGGTGGTTCTGGCAGTCAAAAAGGCAGTCATGATAATCATTGTTTATATTTTGGTGGCCACAGCCATATTAACAGTACAGTCTCAGCTCCTATCTCAGCATAAACATTGATGGTGATTGTAGCTTATTTGACCTCTTTTTACTACATTTGAAAAATAATACATGTAATTTCCAATTAATTCATAGTATAAATATCTCTCTCTCACTCTCTCCAGAGTTTTAAATTTTATCTCTCTCACTTTTAAAATACATTTTTTTAAATATCAAACAGTCCCTACCTGCTGTCATTGACATTGTTTTTTTATTTTTAGTGTGAGAAAGTGTGAGAAAGCTTGAGCGATTAACCTCTTCAAACTGGAAAAACAAGATGTGAAATTCTATAAATGTGAATTCTTTCAAAGCAATTGCTGACCTGATGGCAAGTTGGGAGGGTAATCAAGGTGACAGGGCACTTTCAGTTAATTTACTTTTTGTTAAAAATTGGAGACAAGTGGCATTGCTAATACAGCTATTGATACAATGGGACAGACCAGTTTTAAAAATGTATTATAATAAGTCATACCAATTTTTTTTTGCACAACTGGCTGTTCTTCAGTTATGCCCCTTGCACATAAACCAAAGCATTGCTTTCATTGTTCTCTCGTCTCCAATGTCAAATAAACTTTTCAAATGATTTCTCATGACCTGTTCCTCATCAGTGGTTGGAAGTCTCATTTTAACAGTCAACGCCACTACAAAATAAGTTTTATGGGGAAAATAAGTGGCATACACAGCCGCATAGTCACAAGTTCCATGGCAACATGGACACTGTGTAAAGATTTATCCAGCAAGTTTTCCTCTATACTTTCTTCTCTTCATATCTTTCATATAAAAGCTGAAAATGGCAAAAATATGTAAAAAAAAAAAATTGTTTAAAGACAACTGAGGGAATGTTTGGTTTCAGACGAAAAGGGTGAGCTGGAAGTTAAACAGCTGTCCATTACAGAAATGTGACTTGGACACAGGGGTGGGGGGGGGGGGATCACTTTGTGATAATCACTTCAGTATCTTGCTGGATAAAGTGATTATCTCTTGAGGACAAGAGGAAATGAATGGTTATGTGGCACAGTCACAGTAACAGGACTTGTACCCGGAAGGTTGAAAGGTCAATTCTCAGGACAGCTATTGTGTTGCTATGATGAAAGCTCTTAACAGCGTCTGTCACATTAAGTGAAATTGCCAATGGCATTCACGCCATTATGAAAGATAGAGACTCAACTCTCAAGTGTTTTTGAGGACAAGACAAAAGGGGAAAAATTTACTACTTGCTAGCAAAGCACCAACTTTGATTCTGTGGAGCAATTCTGATACACTTTTGGCCATGGGAATGTACGTTTGCAGCCACGTCTTGTTTCGTTTTCACGGCATGTGAATGTGTTGTATATTAAATAATGTATTATCTCTATATTAGCCTGCATAAAGAACAAATAAAATGAGGAGAAGAGCAGGTAAACAGAGGGATTTCATCTTAAACACATCCATTGATTCTAATGCATTGAAGCCTGGATAGCAAGTTATTTGCAAAATGATGCTTTAGTCCAAATATGGAGTCCAGATACAAGCTCTTATTCCGAAAACGAATGCAGATTTTAAAACATTATAATTATTGAACCCCCCCTTCACTTTCCTCCCATTGCACCCCTCCGATACAAATAGTTATAGCATGAGCCATTAACTGTTTTTCACCTTGTGGGCTAAAAAGCACTGCAGGGGGACTAGTGTCAGCCAGAGGATAGTTGTAACTCTCACTGATAAGAACTGGCAGTCTGTTGGTGTCTGGTGCATTGTTTGGAGACTAAATGTAGTAGTAACCGAAGGAATCCTGGCTGACTTACATCCACTCTAACCCTAGGTGAGGTCTTGAGTGCCACGATTGTAAAATTCTGGTCAATGTCATAAAGACATAGCCCGGACTTGATGCTTAGAGTACAGGGCCTAGCTTGTGCCCACAACAGACAAGCTGGGCTACTCAGAATCATGTGTGTTCACATGATACTGACTATAAAGCAGTTTACAGATTTGTATTTTTACAAAAATATGTTTTCGCAGACAGGTAGACCCGAGAGCCCTAGATCCTTTTTTCCCAAAGTCACAAGTCTAATCAGCCGATCCGGCTGTTTCCTCTTTCCGTAAGCTTAACCCAAGGTCAGAATAGACAAATGCAGGATGAATCCAGAATCCAGGGAACACCCACAGGCAAGCCAGGACTAGTATGTAAGAGAGAAGCATTTTGAAAAACCGTCAAACAGAACTCCATATTTTTAGCAACCTCCACTGTATTCAGTAGCTTGTTGCTTCTGCTATAGATTAGATTATAGCAACCATCTAAAAATATATTTTTAAGAGAGATTTAAGTACATCAAAATACACCTTTAAAGAATTAAACAATAACATACAGATGTATGGAGCCATTCCAATGGAAAAAAAATGTGGATAAGGATTAGGGTTTCCTATATCTAATATTATTGTTCATTTTGTAATTTCCTGCAGTTAAAAAAGGCTAGCTATTTCTAGAACACACTTATCAAACCTGTAATGGAGGTTTCCCGCAAAGAGAATATTGGTAAGGCTATAAATTGCTGACACAAAATGGAGATAGGTAGAGTGATCAATTAGGTCAGCGATCAATTGCATCAGCTGATCAAGGACTGCTTTGTGACAGCTGGCAGCAGCTAAACTTGAAGATGGAGATGCTTCCACAGAAAGTGAAATTGATTATTGAGCCTGTCTTTACCAAACTATCACTTTGAAATACAAAAAGCCTGATGGAAGGAGAAGCCGTGCTCGAAATGTTAGAAGATAGCTTCTGTTATGTATTATGTAAGTAGCTGTGGAAGTAAGTGTTCAGTTTAGCGTTTAGGTTGTTTATAGCATTCACTTAATATTGGGAGTTGGGAAATAAAATTGGTATTGTTCAAAAGCTTGTCCTCTTTTCAACAGTATGCAAAGCAAAATATGTATAATTTATAAAAATATTTTTTTTACAGTGAACACCAACATCATCATGATGTGTAAGAAAAGGGGGGAAACAAAGTCAGACTTTAGTTCTATAGTTACTTAGAGTTATGATTAAGCCTACAGATTGAATGACCTGAAAAGTACTCTACTTGTCAACATCCTTGAAGAATATAACTAAAACGCTCTCCAAAGACTTGTTTTTGGCAGACATGCTCACTTACGCTGCCTGGCTCTGAAATGGCTCCAAACAAGACGATATGGACTTCAAACTTCTCTCTTTCGGGAGCATTTAAAACAACACTATGGAAACCATCAGCATAGGTGTGCATCTTGATGGTTCAAACTTTCCTATGCTCACTCTATGTACAGATGTCCACTTAAAGGGCCAATTGATGCTTAATGCTAAAACAAACACAATTGTTTATATACAACGTTATATTTAAAGAAAGGGTAGAATATCCAAAGATTCGTTTTTATGGCTGAAATATTATATAATGCAAGTATAAAACAGGTGTGAACTTCTCTTAATATTCCATTGAAATGTTCTACAATTCCCTAGAGTGGATATTCAAAATATATCATCACCTGCCAGTCACTATAACCCTATTTTATGCATGCTTTGCTAATAGGATGAATTGCCCATTAATTAGGCTACCGATCCGTGATAATGTCATTGTGTCATGGATCTGACCTTTTTTTCCCTTATCTCTACGTCGCCTTATTCGTTTTTATCGTTTGCCGGTAGTCTATCGGATTTTCCTGTGTTCCGTCACGGGTTTTGCTTCTCCTGGTCATTAGTGAGTTCACCTGGTAGATATTTCCGCTCACTACTTATACCCCGCTTCCGGCCTCGCTCGTCGCTTCTATGTTATTTCCACTTAACATTCGAGCCGGTAAAAAGGTATAGAGAATTAGTTAGTAAGCTAGTTTAAAAAAACGAAAGGGTTTAGAAAGTAGAGTTTTAGAAAGAAAGGAAGGTTCTTTTAGCGCTCAGTTCTGAGCAGAGGCTTTCTCGTTTTTCTTTCGTGATACACTCTAACTTACGAGTGCTCTTCCCCAGGAGAAGTTTGGGTTGTTGAGTTCTCGGTTTCCTTTAGTTTTCACTCCAATAACGGGAGTAAGATAAGCGTGTCTGCTTATCTCCTTATTGTTTTGGTTGTCATTGTTTGTTCGCTCCTACAAACGGAGTTAGATAAGCGTTAGTGCTTATTCCTTTGTTTTGCTCGTTTAGCGAGCTCCTCGTTTATATTGCGAGGTTTATTCTTTCATTTCTAGTTGTTTCTCCACTACGGATTATTGTCCGTTTTAGTGGTGTTCTTACGAACACTTTAAGACTGGTCAACTACTTGCACTTGGATCTCGAATATTCCCATCTCTGTTTTCTGACAGAGATCCCTCATACATTGAGCACAAATCAATTATTTGAAGAGGAACTACAGTGATCCATACGGTCCCCATTGTCTACTCTCCTGAAATTATATTTATCACATCTGTGTTTACTTAATAATTTTGCAATTATCAAACATTTCAATTACTGTAAAAAGTAATCAAGTGGTAATTATGTCATCACATATTTATATAATATATTGTTGGACATTTAAAATAAGCAAATAAATTCACAAATACATATTTTAAAACACAAGATATACCCAAGACATGCAACAAATTTCCCAAAAACTGTTTCCCCGTATCTTGAATTTTATATTATCAGCCCGAAACAGTTGTAAACAGAGATGCCGTGGGAGCTCATTTGAGGGCAATGGTGGATTTTGATCAGGCTGTAACATTTGTTTTGAATTGTTGACAGAAAATTTACACTGATAAAGATAGAGGTTTACTGTGTATTTTTGTGTGTACTCATACTACACATATTTTAATCTTATACATAATTCATAGGTTATGCTTCTTAGATTTGGTATATTTGACCCAGAATCTTATGCATACTTTATTGGTTAATATTCAAGCTCTGAAAATAGGATGCCTTTTTGAACCCAGGAAAGCTTTGATCAACACCTTCCATTTAAATTTCATCAGTATTTGTCAGTAAAGCAATTTTAGAGAATGATAAGTAAATCAATTCAGTATCTTTAAATTGTGCATATATTTCCATCTCTCATGAGCATTTTTTCCTGTGTGTCTCCCATGTGAGCATTTATGTGTGCGTGTTTGTGTATGTGTGGTTTCCAGTGTCTGTTTCCTATCACTGTGCATGCATGTGCCTATAGTGCACGTCTCGTGTGTGTGTGTGTCTCCTTTGTGTTTAGTTACCTCTATGTGTACACTGTACACGTGTTCTTCTCGTGGTTGAATTTTCAGTCTTTCATGAGTGTTTCTCCAGTTTGTGTTTGTTTACAGTGTGTATTTCTGACATTAGTACATTTTGTTTGTGCGTGTTTTTGTGTCTCACATGAATGTCTCCTCTGAGGTTGCATGCATATTTCTCGTCTATATGTGCACATCTTTGCTTGTTTCTCATGTGTGTTTCTGTCTTACATGTTTGTTTCTCAGGTGTATGTGTGTCTCCTACCTCTGAGCATGTGTGCACTTTTATCTGTTGCATGTGTGTATTTTGCGGTTTCTCCGGTTGGTGTGTATATCATTGGAGGCTTTCCCATGTGTTTCTGGGATATGGAGTAGATGTGGATGGATCACTGCAAGGGTTATGGCTCCTGACTCATTTTCCTATAGAACTCTATGGGGAAAAAAGTCAGGAGAAACAACCCTTAAAGGGATCCATCCACATCTACTCCATATCTGGCCGCAGAGTGATGGTTTGGGGCTTGTTTGATACCATAGACCCTTGATGATGTACAGCCATTTCATCAGTCATGTGTTCCATACTGTACCAGCGTAATTTACAGCTGAATCTAGTCTCACCCCCAAATTCTCATAGAGATCCGTTCAAATGCAGAGAGGTTATAGTATCGCTTGTAACAGTACCTGCAAATAAGATATCGAGAGTCTTTTGATGTTGATTGGTCACAGACTTCAGGAAGTAACAGCATGCAAAGGATATGCGACCAAATATTAAATATGATACTTTAAAAATATGTTAAAGCAAAGGGTATGACTACTTATGTAAATGAGAAATTTCAGTTTTCGATTTTTAATACATTTGCATCTATGTACAAAAAACATGTTTTCACTTTGTCATTATGGGCTATTTTGTGTAGAATTTTGAGACAAAAAATTAACTCAATCTATTGTAGAATATGTCTGTAATGTAATAAAACGTGGAGAAGGTGAAAGGGGTGCGCAGACTTTCCGGCTTGACTGTATATATATATATATATGCTGTATACTGTATATAAAATGGAACGGTGACTATGAGGTTAAGGTGAAGACTTTCAGCTTTAATTTGAGGGTGGTTACATCCATATCGGGTGAACCGTGTAGCAAAGCTCTTTTTTATACACATAGTCCCCCATTTTAGAGGACCAATCGTAATTGGAAAAATGAACATAAACTTAAAGTTATATTTAATATTTGGTTGCAAATCCTTTGCAATCAATGATTGCCTGAAGCCTACGACCCATAGACATCACCACCAGACCCTTGATATATGCCCTGCTGATGCTCTGCTAGGCCTGTACTGCAACCATATTCAGTTCTTGCTTGTTTCAGGGGCTCATGCTCAATATAGTTTGAGGTCGGGGGATTGACTTGGCCGGTCAAAAACATTCCTTAGTTGCTTTGGCTGTATGTTTGGGATCATTGTCCTGTTGCATGGTGAAGTGCCGTCCAATAAGTTTGGATCTGAGCAGACAAGATGTTTCTGTACACTTCTGTATTCAACCTGCTGCTGCAGTCAGCAGTGACATCATTAATCAACAGCAATTATCGAGATTCAGGGCATGAGCCCCGCCAGCGATATACAAAGGAAAAGTTGGGAAAAAAACAGGAGCAGCAACTGGGGAGAACCCTCTAAAATAAATACATATTTACCGAAAATAATAATAAAATGTATTAATTTAATGACCCCCATTTTTATCTCAAGTTGTTGCCAGGAGAAATAAATGCACAAGCGCAAGGGCGTAGGCCAAGGAGGACGACAGCTATCCTCCATCCTCCTGGTGGCACACCAGAAACGGTCCTGCAGGCAGCCTTTTCTAATATTACTTGGCTACAATGTGTCTGGTGACTCTGGAGCATTCAAACACTACACTCTCGGTGTATATGTCATCTAGGCCTCTTCACAGAGTGAAAAACCCGGGGCAGAAAAAAACTATAAATCCCATCTTTTGATGAGGAAGAAAGCCACTTCATCTCCATGGAACTTAATTCTACCATCCACCAATCACCAGCATCGCCTAAAGGAGAGGAAACTGGTGAAGCATTTCCACACATTGCTGCTTAACGCTTTCTCCAAACAGTTTTTTTTTTTACTGTTTTTTAGTTTTATAACTTCGCATTAGAAAATTCGTAACTATATGCTTATTTTTTATTTTTTCTAAATTTAATTTCTATTTTTAAACTTTATCAGACCTCCCCAGAATCTTCTATAGCAAAGTCAGTGTCCAAGTTTTATTATCTTAAGTGCGTTGGGATTTCTATACATATCCACATATCATAATATAACCTAATATCACATAGCATATCGTATAAACCACCAAATACACCAATATACCCCAGCCAATATCAGCAACCAATCCAAATAACATCATATAAAACACCCAAAAAACTCAAAATAACAAATACAACATATATAATCTAATAATAAAATATACTATAAAAACAAAATCATAAAAAAATACAATCGTAGATATCAATCTTTGATTTATTTGTGTATTAATATGTGTGGACAATCCCCCGTTAATTTTAACATTGGATTTCCCCGCATTAAATTTCCTCTGTCATTTATTGTTGTGTACCCCCCCCCTGAAAAACGTCTGTGTTACCCCCCCACTATTTTTCAAACGAATTTATTGTCTTGTTTTCCCCTTTGAATCCACCACGATCGCCAAACAATATTTTTTTAACAAATTTTTATTCTGTTTTTTTTGTTTATTTTATTTTTTAATAAAGCTTCCCAAAAGTTATTTATATGTAAATTGTATTATGTATTGATGCAATTAAATTTTTGAAGGCGCAGCTTTTTAATATAGTTATTCAATGACGCGTTTACGCCACGCGCAACTACGAATTTTTTTTTTTTTACTTTGCAACTTTTACGGTCACGGTTACGCAATACAACAACAGCAACAAGATTTTCTTTTAAGAGATTCTGACTTTTTCTTAGAAGAGAAAGAAAACCAACAACAGAAGATCTTCTAATCAATTTCTTAGAATAGATTTGTAGATTTATAGTGTATATATTCGTTTTTTATTATCCTTTAATATATTTCCTTTATTTATTTGTATTTTTATTATTATAATATGCTTTTCTTTATTGTGCTATATTTTTGTATTTGTATTATTATTTTTACATATTTTTTTTAACCTACCATAAAATGTACTATGAATAATACACTTTACTATTTTTGTTATTTTTTTTGAATACTTTTGTATTATTTATATTTAAATATTGTTTATTATTATAGTATATGTTATTTTTATGTTTATTTTAGCTTATCATAGTTAGAGCTTTATAGCTTAGAATGTATGTTGCTTTATATTGACTTGTTCTTATTGTGTTGTTGTTCCTGCTAGAAGTTTTGTAGCTTCGTATACGCTTTTTGATCTATTACCTTCATGTATTGTATTGTTGTGTTGATTCTGTATTGTAGTCGCTTTGGAATTGTACTGTTATGTAATTTGTTGTTCGTGTTTTTTTTATTGTGTTTCGTTTTTTTGTGCTTTGTCGTGTTTGTAAATTTGGTCATTCAATTAATAATGTTATTTTAAATAGCTCTGTTCTGTTTTGAAACGTCGTCGTAAATCTTAAAAAAATTAAAAAAATGTATATATTTATATTATATTCCTTATTATTAATCCCAATTATTTAGTTTATATTTATTCGTTGGAAAAAAATGATTAGCTACTGTTACAAGCTGTACATGTATACAACAACTTGTAAAATGGAATGAGCAACAACAAAAAAAACAAAACAAGTATTTAACAAAATTGCCACAACAATCGTTCCAAAATCCTTGTGTCACCTTTTGCTGTTTTTTTTGCAGTTTGGATTGATAAAAACACAAAAATCACATTTTTTGACCAAAAAAACACACACACACATTTTTTCCATTTTTACACATTTGACATTTTACACTTACAGGGACCTCAAACACTGTCAGGAAGAGCCACTGTCCACCAAGACAGCACTCCTCTCACTGGACATGCTGGTCACCAGCCCTGGCATACACACTGCATCCTGATCCAGCCCATGGTCCATCCCCACAGCACTCAATGCCAAGATTTTTGGCACTCAGGACGAAACAGAGATTTTTTTAGATTAGCACTGCAGGGCATTTTTTAGCCACACCATTTTTTTTTATTGTTGCTACCCACACGGTCCACAATCCTGCTTTATCCAGTTGACTCTATCCAAGGTGAATAATGTACCTTACAAAAATATAAAATCAAAACCAAAAAATATAAATACAAATTGATAATACAATTTTTTTAAATTTTAATAAATTTTTTTTTTTTTTTTTTTATTTTTTTTGTTTTTTATTTTTTTTTTTTTTTTTGTTTTGTATTATTGTTATTTATTTTGTTATGTGTGTTTAATTGTTTGTGCATATGTGTGTATTGTGGGGTATGGCTATTAGGTAATGGGGTATTAGTATATCTATGTAATATGTGAAGGTGATTGTCATAATGTACTGTGATGTAAATGTAAAGTGTAAAAAAAATAATAAAAAAAAAAAAAAATAAATAAATAAGTTGTGAAAGCAACTATTGTGAAAAAATGAACACTATAAAATAAACACCAAAAATACATAGCATGAAGTACAATGTAGAATATAAGAGAAATGAAGCTGAATGATTTCATATTTATGATGTGTTATTTAGTGTTGATTTTATGCCACATGTTTATATAACTGTTCATATAATGTGCCCTCTTCCCTCCCTCCACTTGCCTCCATGCACCACTCCAGCACTGCCCCCACCTGCCAGCCAGCAGACTGATGAAGATTCCAGCATATGCATGTGCATGCCATGTGCCATTGATGAGTGCATGTGCCCCAAAGCAGGATATGAAGGATGAAGCAATATAAATGAAAAAAAAAAAAAAAAATGGTGAAAATAAACACTGAACTGATGAAAAATATCATCATTTTTGTTTATTAATAAGTAATGTAAGTAAAAAAATATGCTATTATAGTTTTAAAAAAGCTTTTTTAAATAATTAATTTATTTTTTTGGTAGATATTGGACACCTACCACTAGACCCCACCCCCCTTCCAAAATCCAAAATAAAAACATGAAAATGATAAAAAAAAAAGTGAAAAAAAGTAAAACGGTGTGATTTTGATTTGAATGTTTGATTATTTTAAATTTTACAGCTATATTCATTTTTTTTGGATTTGTTGGGTTTGGGTGGACCCTGGGTACACAGCTGCTTACATTCGTTTCATTTGTCTTTAGATCTTTAGTTATATGTATATCATTATTATATATGGTTGATTGATGGACAAGGGGGTGTTATGATTTATGGATGTGTTTTGTTTTGTTTTTTTTATGTACCTCTTCAGTTTTTATTTTTTTTAATATTTTTTTTTTTTTTCTTTTTTAGCTTTTTTGCATTTCATTTTTTTTTTTTTTTTTTTTAATAAAAAAAAAAAAAAACAAAAAAAAAACAAAAAAAAAAAAATGGTACGGTTTTTTTTTTTTTTAGCCAATTTTACCAAGTTTATGTGATGCTCACACCTGGAGTTATAAAGCCTTAAACAGAGTACCCCCATGATTTACCAAATATGCCATCTGCACTAAGGGGTTACACAGTCCCAGTTTGTCATTTCCGTCCATTTTGTTCATGGTTTGAGTGCTTCTGTGGTGAATTACTAAGCAGGGCTATAGCTCTGCATTTGCAGATATGCTGTTGGAAAACATGACCCTTTCACAGAGCGTTTCTAAGAGACATCTTTAGATTTGCTACTGTTGCTAGTGGGGCAGGTTGTTCACGGGGGCGTAACTGTTGCTAGTAGGGCAGGTTGTTCACGGGGGCGTAAGCATGCGGTGTTGCAGTTTAATGAACAGCTCTCATACCCACCATCTCCCTCAGCCCTGACTGGAATATGGCTCTCATATCTCCCACCGTTTGAACACTTGTTCTGTATTGCTCCAGTCAATACCCACCTAAATGAATTATAAGGGAAATGCACAAGCCCATAGCCAGTCACCCTGGATAATCTGCTCTGCTGAGCAAATAATGCAATGGTTCCAGGGGCTTTGGATTTCAGGTTGCATCGTATATATTAAGGTAAGTGCTGCAGTATCTCTGTCTTTTTATTCCATCCGGGAGGTTGGGGATCGGCTCAGTCTGTATGAAAACACTACTGTACCTTAAGTGTCAGTCACGACTCCTGACAGGGATTACCATGCCTGAAACAAGATTCAAATAGCCTAGTGCTGGCTGGTATGAACAGATAGAAACAAATTTTGACAATAATGTGTGACATGTTTAATCAATCAGACTTCGTTATCCTGAAACCCCAATAAAAATAGTTAATCTGATAGGAAGGGGTAAGTTTCTAATAAAAAAGAGAATAAAGACAATAAATTGTTGTAGTTTAAAATCAGCTCCAACACCCCCAAGGGGGCCAGGCTATATGAGACCAACTGTACAGTAAGGCTTTCGCAAATCATAAAGCTAATCCAAAGATCAAACAATTGATCACTGCAATCACAATATCTTACAGTACTCTGTATCTACAGTGCACATAATGCAGGTAATCCTGGCATCCCAATATCTGTATTTAATAACACAAATTAAAAAAGAATGTTACATTGTTCTAGGCTGCTTATATCTATAAGAAGAAAATAACTGCATAAATCAAAACTTCCTGGAAATTACAGTGGATCTGAGAGTTAAATGAAAACAGGATCACAGATTTTGTGCAATGGTGGTGTGCAGTTCTGGCGAGATAGGGTTGTCACACTGATAAATAAGTTAAAGGGCTCCAAAAAAGCTCTGTTCAGACCAATGAATCTTTGCAGCTTAATCTGACTGCAAACAGACTTTCCCACAACTGTCAATGATTTTTTTTTAAGACATCGTGGGCCACAGTAGTAATTCAACCAGAGGCATCATGTTTATATTCAAGTTTAATCCATAATAGACTTAGCACAGTATGATTTCCTGTCATAATCACAAATCATTTAATTGTTTTTAGATGAAGCACAGAAATCACACTCATGCTGAATTAAAATGTGATCAACCAACCAAAGCACTCTCTCTATGAGGTTGAGTCTTGACTTAGCAGAGGGAAATTATTTCTACTAGTTGTTTACATGGATCAGCCACATATAGATAACATACATCTGTTAAAATGACACAACAATACCAGTTGGTGGCATATCAGACTGCCATTTTTTTTCTTCAGAATTTGGACAATGTACAGTGACCAAAGAGGAAAAAACAAGCCAATGCATAAATATATTTTCACACAGCAATAGAAGGGGGCAAAGTGAAATTGCAAATGTTACTGCAAATCAAGTAAGCATTTTTTTCTTTTTTCTTGTACTCAAAATAGTTCTTGGTAAAATGTTGCAAAATCTCAAACGCTCTATAATTTGACTTACACTTATGGGCTCTCCAGTGTCACAGCTTTTAATGTTTTGACTCATCCACTTAAATTTCTTCTGAGCAAATATGTAAAAATCCCACATAAGATAGACTTGTAGTTTAGAGGTTCATGTTTTTAAGAAACATTTATCCTATTGGAGTTTTATACAAAAATCGGGGGAGAACTTTTCAGGAAATCCCTAATACTGATACCGCAACCTGGTTTTTCCTACGAGTGTAAATTGCCACATATCTCTACTCCCGCTAACACTTTTGCAAAACTGCTTCTTGTGCATTCTGCATCCAACGATAATTTCCCTGGTGACTTGTCACTTCAGGCCCTTGATTCTCAGTGGATTCTCATAAACCTCAGTTCAGGCTCCGCTCCCGCATCCACCAATCATCTTCCCTGGTCGCCTGCACTGGTCACATCCTGTTGAGTGGGCTGCCTCAAGCCTTTCTCCATTCAGATCCTTCGCTAATGTTTGAACTTCAAAGCGATGCTGTGCCTGCCTACTCTGCTAGCTGACATGGTAATGCTCGCCCACTCGTGCGGGCGTCATCGGCTAGTCCTCCTGGACCCGGTGTTAGTGTGCCACTCCGTGGCCGACTGGACGGTGGCTCGGCTCCGGACGACCCATCTGGACTGAAGAATCCCATTTGTGAGGGCTGATTTGTTTCATCTGTACCCTGCTCCCTCCACAGTAAGTGGACTAAGTGGCCAACTGTTCATTCCTCCAGCATGGCAGCGATGTGACTGAACTGCTGACAGATGACATGTGCTGGTCCATGGCGTGGCCGTCTCTGATGCCTGTTCATGCTTGCGACTCTTGTGGCTGTTGCTTCCACGGTTCCTCCTGTTTGCCTGTCTTCCACATGCATCCACACAGCTATGTGAAGGCCTAGGCGCCGAAACGTCTGTGTTTTTGCTCCTCTGTGCTTTAAACAATTAAATTCAATGCAAAAAACTCTAAGGTTAATTTTGTTTCCTCCTTTTTTGAGTGTGAACCTACTTCTCTATATGGCAATTTCTATGGGTTTATGTGCACCTAATCTGCCTAATGACACACCAGACCGGTTGAGCGCAATGGTAACTATTTTCCACACAGTAATGTAATGTAATGACATGTACACACAGAAAAATCTAACATGTTCATTGAAATTACAAATTCAATGAACATACGCATTGTGGCATCTGCTATAGACATACTGTACGTCAATATTTTTGAAAGTATCTGAGTTAGTGAAAATGGCGTTCCACTGAGCATTATGCCCCTAGACCTCTCATGGCAAATTTATTACATATAATGATCACACCACTACATGCATGCATATTTGAATTTCATATCAAGGATGTAGGAAATACCCCGATAAAACTTCCTGGGTTAGGCGGTCAATATAAAAGATATTGATTAGTCATCTCTCAGATCCCCCAGCTTTCATGATGCTCATTTATGACCAATTGACATATTCCAAAAAGTGACCCTCAGCCAGTCATGGGAAGTATATCTGAGGAGAAGCTTGACCCACGTTCCTATAAATCTTGGTCCCGGGCTACTTTGAATTCAACGACTCGACTCAAAACAGACGGCATAAATTTTTTGACTGGCCATAACCTCGAAAACTGTCAAATTTCGATGAGTTACTGAAGTCCTGTAATTTCATGTGTCAAGGCATTTTTTTAATGTGCCCAAGCAATGGAAAAAAAAAAAAGTGGCAGCTTCTAATTCCAATTTCAACCGTGGTGATAAGGGCAGTTCGGAGCGTGAGTTATCGGAGTGTCATTCAAATGAAGCATTCGGATGGGATCAAAAGTTCATACCGCACTGCATTTCGGTCTTGTCACCACTGCATGAGACCGGGACTTCTGCATTTATCCTGAGATATATGCGGCGTGGAGCGATCTGTAACGCTGTCCAAATAACTGTGTGCGTTTCTTCAGAAGATCAGGGTAGTTGGGAACAAATCAATTTAGGATTAGTTAATGCCGTGTGGGGTTCTTAGACTGGGAAGTGAGTAATCCGAGCGCTTGTTCTCAGCAGACAAGCAGAGAGCAAGAACGAGGTTTATTTCAAAAAGAGGATCAAAAAAAACAGAAAAAAAAAAAAAAAAGAAAAAAAAAAAAAAAACAAAACAAAAAAAGGAAAAAAAAAAAGAAAAAAAAAAAAAAAAAGAAAAAAAAGAAAAAAGAAGGCAAAGCAGGCAGAGCAAAAAAAGGCAAAAAAAAAAAAAAAAAAAACAAAAAAAAAGAAAAAAAAAAGGCAAAGGCAAAAAATCAAAAACAAAAGCAAAACAAAAAAAAAAAAAAACAAAAAAAAAAAAAAAAAAAAAAAAGTAAAAAAAAAAAAAAAAAAAGTAGGAAAAGGTAAAGAAAGTCTGAGGGTAGGGGTAAGCAGGTTAAAGTTCTAAGGCTTCAGGCTTCAGAGGAAATAGAAAATACAGGTAACAAAGGAACGGGAAAAATAACAATAGTATTATATATATACGTATAGGGGGAGGGGGGGTAACAGAACTTAACACACAAACACAAATGATGAAAATCAAACAATAAAAACAAAACAAACAAAAAACAAAGGAACAAAACAACAAAAACAAACAAACGCTCGAAAGTGGAGGTGAGTGTCAGTAGCTCAATCGAGAGAGGTGATATACGAACAAACACTGGGGGAATATAAAGAGATCGCGGACAAAAAAGATAATGTTATAAATACTAATATAAGACAGGTTAGTTAGTTAGTTAGTAGTTATTATGTTTTTTAGTTTTTTTTAGTAGCATTTTTATTTATATAACCACCAACCAGATTGTTAGTTAGTAGTAGTAATAATACATTTAGCGTAAGGGAAGGAAAGGAAGAGTAGCAGAACGAACGAAAAAAAAATCCCGATCCGAAGTCAACTAAACACAACACACGACAACACAAGGGTAAACAACACACGCGAATGAGACTCAACAAACCCGAAACAGGGGGGATGCAATGATGAATGATAATAATAAACAAACAGACATACATAATAACAGAACATCACATGTTCACCTGACTTTTATTTATTTATTTATTTTTTAAAGCATCTTATGCCGTATTACTTTTACTTAAGTCAACGAGTGAAAGAAAAATAACACATGGTCTCTATTCATATTTACGGGAATAACCATCAATCATTCTTAAATCAAAATCTTCTTACCACCTTTTCCCCATCAACTTTATATTTATTTATTTATTTTATTATGAACGCTTAACCACTTACTCTTATACTTTTTTCCTTAAATATGAGTGAAATTAACATTTCATGAAAATGTAGCACACTTTTTTGTAGAACGATGTGGCTTTGCCGCAACATGTCATCACAAGCTGCGCCACGTCTTCCCATAATACGTGCGCGCACACACACACACACATGAACACACACACACGCACATACTCACGCACATTCACTTGAGTTCCTCATTGTGAAATCACCTAATTTTCAGCGTGAATGAAAGTAAACTTTTCTTAATTTGGGTGCTCATTTCAAACTTGGATATCCTGACACATCCACAAACCCTTTGACAGCTTTTAACAAATAGGTTACATGTGAAGATCACACACAGAAATATCTCAAATTAACACTTGGACTTTAACTATGGGGTGCCAAATGCAAAGTAAAACACAACATGTTTTTCCTGTGTTTTTTTCTCAGATTTAGCATACATGTGGAATTTTCCTGAAGATTTATGCTAAATATTATTATTTTTTACAATAATTAACTGAAATGCTAAATAAACTTTTTCGTTCATATTTTAAGATTTAATTCATAAATCTCAAATAAGCATGTCCTAAATATATAATGTAAATGTTAAATCTGAGTTTTCAAAAATAAATATATTTTAAAAAATAAAATAAAATAATATATATATATATATATATATATATAGCTTATATTTTAAATCTCTGTTTAAGAAAAAAATACTTTAATTTAAATCTGAAATCTTGGTTTCAAAAATAAATATTTATTTTAAAAAATAAGATTATTACCATAATTTAAAACCAATAATTTATACCATAACATATTGTCTCTTATAGTAAAGCTAGAATAGACTTTCTGATGCATCCATGGCAGAGATGTTATGACAACATTTTTAGTGTCATAGTCACTGCTCTTGTCAGCATATCATTTTCCAAACCAAATGGCAAAAAAAAACATGCCATCAAGAGGAAAACCAACTTCTTTAAAGGTGCACTATGCAGGATGTTTAGGTTTAATCTGGTTCTGTGTTTATAATCAAAGTATCCTCTTCCAGACTAAACCCCACCCACCCATCTCCATTGAAGGCAAGGAACATGCTTTGAACGCAGCAAAATGCGAAGCGAAGATAAAAATTTAAACAAAATTTTTAGCAACATACATTGTTCTAAACGGATGGCAACAATAATTAGGTAGTGTTAACACTTAAATAAATATCCTGCTACAGTCAAAGCTTATAAAAGAGAGAAGAAAAATGTACCAGAGCTCATCAAACTGACCTGTAAGAGAGCACTCATAATAGAATGAAGCACATGTATTACATACGACTGCATACCTGTGCATTTTCGCATTCATTTTAAAATGGTATTGTTTGCATATAAAGCCCTGAATGGACTGGCCCCATCATATATCACCGACCTCCTCCACCCCTATACCCCTTCTCGAACCCTGAGGTCGGCTGACCAGTCCCTCCTGGTGGTCCCTAAAGCCAGGCTAAAATGCAGGGGAGACCGAGCTTTTCGTGTAGCTGCCCCCAAACTCTGGAATGAGTTACCCCTCCCTGTCAGGCTGGCCCCTATGCTCCATATTTTTAAATCACGCCTAAAGATGCACTTGTTCTCTTTGGCCTTTTAAAGATTAGTCCATGAGAGTCGCATGGTTTCTTGATGTCTGTTTTTATTCTGTTTTTATTATTTTACTGTTTTTATTCTGTTTTATTATTTTACTGTTTTATTGTCTTATTGTTATGTCCTGTGTGTTGCTGCTGTGTTTTTATGCTTTGTTGACTACTGTACAGCACTTTGGTCAACTCAGTTGTTTTAAACGTGCTTTATAAATAAATTGGATTGGATTGAACATTTGGCTTTGAAAATATGGGAGATCAGTGTTTGCGAATTTCGTGAATTTTTAAGATAAATGCATCAATCTGATGTACTTTGAGAGCAAAATTAGAGGCTAGATCTATGACAAATTTTGTGGTAAAAGTTGTATACATACAGTGCCCTCCACTATTATTGGCACCCCTGGTAAAGATGAGTAAAAAGTTTTTTTTTTAAATCACCGTTTGGGTGTTAGTTTAATGTCACACTGAAAAAATGAGAAAAACTTATTATGAGAAAAAATAATCCCTCATCAAGAAATTATTATTTTTAACAAAACCACGTGTGCCACAATTATTGGCACCCCTGCATTTATATATAGAATAAAGTAATAATTTTTAATATTTGGTTGCACATATTTTGCATGCCATGTTTTCCTGACCCAACAACATCAAAAGACTCTTGATATCTTATTTTCTGGTACTTTTACAAGCGATATTATAACGTCTCTGCATAACATCTTGACTTTTTGACTTGGGGGTTTTAAGAAAAGTACTTACCAATGTCTATCAATATACTTTGGCTATCTAGCTAGCTACCTAATGTAGCTATATGGATAGCCAGAGGTAACATTACTTACAGGTCCAACGGAAAACACTCCAACTCTGCATCACTTTTCATCCCCTTGCTAACAATAGCTGTGGCCATTGAGGAAATGCAAATCCTAAATTGACTCTGCTTCTTGAACGCACCCTTTCGGCTTGCTGTACCTCCACTCCTTAACTTCTGCCATTGCAATAAACGTCCCAAACACATCTTAGAATTATAAATGCAGGCAGAGGAGCAAGGTATTTTGGTATTAAAAATACCAAAACTTTATCATAATTTTATAATAATTATTTAATAATATTTTCTTGGTAAAAGTCCTGCATAGTGCACCTTTAACTTAGTTAACAGTCTTTCAAGTCTTCTTTCTGAACTAATCTAAACCTGATATTTAATTTAACATATTCCGCATGCTTTTATTTACTTTGTTTTCTACACTTTTATTTTTGTTTGTCATCGGTGATATCATGAAAAGATTGCACCTTGCTTGAAAGACACCGTACATCATAAACTAGGACAGACCTTTTATTTTTATTTAGCAAACACAAACCACGATAAAGAATACTGCAAGTAATATGACGGTCCCTTGTGCTTGAACAATCATGAGGGGTTTTCTCTCTTTTTTTTGCCTTTTTGTAAGCTATCTCTGCATTTCACCGCCCTCTGTAGCATTAAGGACTGCAGGGATTGGCTTTAAATGTCAATAAGCATTCTCTGCCACTCTATCACCTTCTCACGGTCATTGTGTTTCTTTGAAAACATTGCGTCCCAGGGACTGGCTTCCGCGTCAATGTCGGCAGACACTCAATAGCATTTGAATTGCTGAATAAATTGACCTTATAGTTGAGATAGTGTAAGTCATCTGGGAAGATTACATGCACAGGGTCCGCAATGTTTCAGATAAAACTTCTGCAAGGCCCAAGACGACCAAAAATCACGTTCCATCAGAAAGAACCCTCAAGTGATTACCTGACACTTTCATGAGCCTGTGTGCGATGGGCGACAGCACAAATAAGGGAGTGTGTAGTTTGTTGCTGTCAGTGTTCTAAATGTCATTTGTAATCAGACTTGACAGTCTTAGATTTATATTGATAGACATTGGTAAATACTTTTCTTAAAACCCCCAAGTCAAAAAGTCAAACATGGATAATGATATGTTTTTTTTGCTCTGAATTTCGAATGCAAAACATTGCACTGATTAACACTTGGTAGAGTGCCTGCAGCTATACCATTTTCACATTTTCAGATTCTGTTTAATTGTCTCTACAGGTGCTGTTGGCTTGGTTCAGATGAAAATTAACACTGAAGAGGCAGCACACAGAGGGAAACCTAGTTTTCAAGCCTCACTCTGAAGACCTATTTTGTGGCCTTTAGCCTAAAATAAGCTTCCAGAAGTTTGGTGTGTGCAATTTATGTACAATGCATAAACTGGTATGCCTACAATATATTTATTGATGTACCTTCTGAAAGTAAATATGTGACGTGAGCTCCTAAAATGGTCCGAAATTCACACTTCTGCAATTCACAGTCAAGCGAAAAATAGGGAGGAAAATAAAATAAAAAGTTTTTTCCATATAACGAAAGTTTAAGTGTTTTAGAAGTCACTTAATAGAATATACAACGTATTTATGATCTCGAAATACCTGTAATAAGTAAACATGCTTGTTAAAATCATGTGTGCCGGGGGCAGGCTTCAATTTGAGGGACAGACTATAATCAGCTGTCCATTAACACCTTCCTAGTTTTTATTGGCTCTGGTGTGCCTAGCCCATAATGAACCTACTTCTCTAAATTATGTAGCTGCCGGTAGAAGCATAGACAAGTTTAAAAGTAGTTCCTGAATGGTAGTAGCCTATAGGCTACTTAACGTTTAGTTCCATGAAATACATAAACACTGGAAATACTTTAAATACATACATTTTTAATAAATAAATACATTTTTAGTATATCTTTTTCAAATATGTGCATATTGCAGTGTATGAGACGTCATTTGAATGCTCAGGATCTGTACTTTTGTAAACTATATAAAACAGAAAAATTACCCCTTGTGTGGAATGTTTTACCAGCACCAGTCACATTCATGATGTAAATTATCTTGAGTTTGTTTTTTAAACATTTGTGTTTTGTTTGCCATTTTACCCTTCCTTATGAGCAAAA
This sequence comes from Ilyophis sp. 1 JC-2022, assembly GCA_022702515.1. NCBI lineage: Eukaryota > Metazoa > Chordata > Actinopteri > Anguilliformes > Synaphobranchidae > Ilyophis > Ilyophis sp. 1 JC-2022. The sequence continues at coordinate 117,718,074 of CM040404.1, read as the reverse complement.
GTAATTTAAAAAGCTGTGTGTGTGTGTGTGTTTATTCGAAGCAAAGGTATTTTAGAGCACTCTTTGTCTTGCTTTATGCTAATAACATAATTGTAATTAAATACATTGTACTCACACACATATGTTATGTTACAAAGCTGGGTTGTGGAACTCCACAAAAGTAATGTGCGAATCTCATCCTTCTTTCCATTTCCATGTTGTTGCCAATGAGCAGTATAGCATTGAAATGAATTTGCATATACTATACATCCACACCCACATCTATCTCATTGAAATTATATTCTGTTCTAAAAACAATGACACTAAAAAAATTTAAGTCAATGTCAGAACCTGGGGAATGAACTCACATGTATGCAGCACACACATGGAAAAGGAGATTCAATGGAGAATGTGTTTTAAATGCCATATTAAATTTTCCATAGTTATTTTATAAAAAAATATGACAGAAAGGAAATGTGTGTGTGTGTGTGTGTGTATGTGTAAGCTAATGTCCAGATACATGGTGTGATTGTGTGAGGCACAATGATGGCTTGTTCCTTTAAATATAGGTTTGAAATCACCACAAGCCAGTCTTCTGTACATTTTTCAGCTGAGTTAATGAGTGTGTTGAAAAGCAGTAAAAGATCCAGAAGGTAATGTCATTGAAAGCACATGATATACAGCAGGAACAGTCAGGATAGGTTTTATTGTGAATAGGGGAAATGAATGCTCTTTTAATGAGCCACAATCTCCCATCTGCTTACCCATGGTCTCTCTCTCTCTCTCTCACTCACTCACTCACTCACTCACTCACTCACTCACTCACTCACTCACTCACTCACTCACTCACTCACTCACACACACACACACACACACATATGCACGCACACACACCCATCCTGTTACCTGTACTTAAAAAAATAGATTGTAAAGGAGAGAAGACAGGCCTTCCTTCTTTTCATATGTTTTCTATTTATTCAGACAAGTAGAAAGCAGAGAGGGTAACAGATAGAGAAAGGATTAGAACTGAGAAGGTGTCACGGTGGGACTCAAACCCCCATCCACGCAGGGGGGAAAGTGGCTTGAGACTCAGCTGCCCTACGGACTGCACCACACGCCTGGCCAATAAACATTTTCACAGGCTCGATACTTTTTAAGAAATGTGCTCCTCGTGCGCCCTCCGCAGTTACCGCAACGTAGCTTACCCTACAATGCACTGCTGATAGATAACAGACAATAATAGAATACTATAGTTAGTAGTATTTAGCCTAACTTGCAAGCATGTTTATTAGAATTTAGGATTTATAAAGCAGTCACAACCTACATTGAATAAGCACATTTTAGCATTCCCAATTGCACCATGCAAAAACACCAGTGTCAAACGTGCCCAAGCGCCCAACATTGACGTATCACGTACGGTCACGTATAGGAAAAATGGACTATTCTAGAAATCGATCGAACGTAATCACTAGGGCCCCCTTGTTTTCTCACATGGTACTGAAGTCCTCTGCCTCGCGATAGCCTCTTTGTCAAGTCTCTTTCAAGCAATTATCCCATTTGCACAACCTCAATAATCTAAGTTGATAAAGCAATTGCCACTAATTAAGCACAAACAATGACTGACAGCGATGTTTACAAGCAACACACACATGTTAAATTCAGTTTGATTACTAACTACCACATGCTGTAATATTTTTAAATGCTGTACAGGAGCAGGTTACTATAAAAAAAATTGATTTAACAAATTGATGATTCAACTAATTAACTATCTGGTTATCTAATCGAGGCCTTAAGTAGAATCAGGTGAAATAGTGCTGGGCTAAAACAAAAACCTGCACCCACACCGGCCTTTTCGGATAAGATTTGACACCCCTGCTTTATATGGATGCATTATCTTTTTGTTGCAGTAATACTCAATCCTGGTCCCGGAGAAACAAAGAGTCTGCTGGTTTTAGTTTTTTCCTTAAAATCGGTGACCAATTCAGACCCACAAAACCAAGTGACCTGAATTAACTGTGTAATCAACTGCTTTAGCTGAACAATTGCTGTGTTTCTCAACTCTCCAGGGCGGTATTTCACAAATCAGGATTATTGAGTTAGCTGGATAACTGCACTGCATAAAATCCGGAACAGCTCTTTTTACTTCAGTCCATGTTCTAGATTTTACTCTAGTCCATGTTCCAGATTTTACTCAGTGCAGTTATCCAGCTAACTCAGTAATCCCGCTTTGTGAGAGACAACCCAGAGGACCAGGAGCGAGGACCACTGACTCAGTCCTGGCATGCTTTTTCTAGCATTCAAATCACTTCCCTTCCTAACTCCCCATATTACATTGCATTACATTGCAGGCATTTAGCAGACGCTCTTATCCAGAGCGACTTACACATTATTATTATTTTTTTTGCATTGTTTACATATTATCCATTTATACAGCTGGATATATACTGAAGTAATGCAGGTGAAGTACCTTGCTCAAGGGTACAACGGCAGTGTCCTTCCTGGGAATCGAACCTGCAACCTTTAGGTTACAAGGCCAGTTCCTTAACCATTATACTACACTGCCGCCCTTAGAATATTAGAACGTCTGTATTACCTTCCACAAAATACTACAATATACATAAAACTTGTTGTATTTTATTTAGTTTTGTCGATGCAGAAGTTTGCTAGAACTTGCCTTGCGGCCAGGTTTGTTTACTGCTGGTAATGTACGAGGATGCTCCACACATTATAGCAAAGAAGGGGAGTAATGATTCACACTTGAATGGCGACACTCTTGTCAGACAGAGAATTGAGCGCTGTGAAATGGATGTGACTCTCATCCGCGACTCTTGTTCGTAGTTACTCGCTACACAATCTTTTTTTTTTTTACATTTGCATGTATCTGACGTCATATCCCACGGCCCTGTGCGACAACCCCCTCCCCAACAGCAGAGCTGACAAACCGTACAATGCTACAGGAGAGCTAGTTCTCACTGGTAGCCTGTGGATATCTGCCATAGTATTCGATGAACTGTGCTTGGCAACAAACTTCATCTCACCTTGGCTGAATTAAGCCAATTGTGTGCACGGCCGTGCCCTCCTTGCCATATTCAGCGAATGAAAAAGCTCAAATCTATGCCATCTAGGCTATTGTACTGAGCCTGCACTCATGCCAAGTTCTTTTACTGGACAGATTATGTTTCTCTGTCCTCGTTCAAACAATGATTGGTACTCAGAACAACCGTAGAATGTAAGGGTAAATGTTTCCAATAAATAGATTTGTCCAGTATCCTCGATACTCAAGGATTATTTTTAATTAACAAAAATCATTGCAAGGGCAGTCTTGGAGCAGTATTATGCTTTATAATTAATTCACAAAATAATTTGAATTGTGCTTGTTATTCATCATTGACAAATGACCAATGTTAAAATTCATTTGCATTTACATTTGGAACGCACTTAACCCCTTAACGTTATTTCATTTGCATTCATTGCATTTATTTTTACGGTGAAATGTTAAATCAATCTGGTAACACAATATGCCATTTTAAAGTGGCAAGACTCACGATTATATCTCTATAAACTATTTTATGGTTCCAATTTTTTATAGCAACAATGGTTTCTTATTTTGTAACTTGACACAAAACAGGCTCTATCAAAACAACAATTCCATATGTGTTCCAGAAATCCCCAGACGACACAAATCACTGTAAGGTATCCTTATCCCAGCAATAAATAAATAAATAATTATTTTATACAAGAAAAAACATCCACTTGCATTGTGTTTGAGCTTCTGTTACTTTGTTTCAGTAACATATACAGCAATTCTGACTCGTGGAAAACAAACTCCCAAGGGCTACCTTACAGAAGAGACCAGGTGTAGGCCTGTAGTCAAAAGAGGTTCAAGGACAGTAACCCATTTTATTGTTGGGCTTGTGTTCAAAACAGATGGAGAAGGGGTTAAAAATGTATTGACACTTGTCCACCAGGATGCTTTTTCATGACTAAATGATAACATCAGAGTTTGGTATGCCACTTGTCTGGAATTTTTTTTTTTTTCGGTGACTTTGACAAAACTTGCTTGAAACATTCAAAGGCTGCTGGGGAATGTTCTCATCATAATGCTATCTCATACCCAAATGGGAATCTATCCGGAATGCTCCACAATGTTCCCGAAATGTTTTGTGTTATCTGTGTTGGCAGAAGGCTAAAGGGAACTGTGCACTGAATACTAATGGCAGTTTAAGTGTTCTGTGGAACAGCACCTTTCTCATGCATATGTACTTGATTGGTTTAAATAATCCAAATGAACTTGGTAAAGTTTGCTTTGACATTCACCTCATTTACTGCCATTTTTTGTTGCTAATCTGAAGGATGCATCAGCAGGGAAATGCACACAGCCTCTCTGATCACTTTTTTTAGAGGAGAAACAGCAAAAGTATGACTGTGGGTCTGGAAAATAAACTATCAATACTATTATTTCTATTGTAATTTCTAAATGAAATGCTTTCAATGCAGGGTTTTCAGTCAGATCACATTAAGTTACAATTTCTACAATGTTCAGGTCAATGACATCAATTTGCATTGTCAGTTTACTACTGGCATGAACTTAAATGCTTGTATAGTAAACAATGCATTTGTCATCAATCAAGTCTCTTTGTTGATTATCTGACCCACAAGTTTTCAGGCTACCACCCTGTCCATTCAGGCTACCAATAACTTGGAAGTGGAAGATAATTTGTCTTTCTAGTAGTGGAAGCTCAATTTATTTAGCCAGAAGCAACACAACAATATTAAGCAACCAACCTTTTATTTCCTACCCATCTCGATGTAGATACACATATTTCATCTATCAGTATCCTGGGGCTTATGTCAACACAGGGTGTCCTAGAATACTGGCGTGCTTTGGTTGATACTCTGTGCGGATATACACGGTTTGGCATACTTTGGTAGAAAGTAGTTTTCAAAAACAACGGAACACAACAAAGTCTGTGGATGTTTGTGAGTAACCGTGTCATTATATTTGGAAAGAGACGCTGCTGTTGATGCTTTCAAATGTGCATTTTTGGCGCTTTGAGCGCGACAAACTTTGGACTTGTCGAGGTCCGTTCTATCAGGGTGATATCATGGTGAGCTGCAGTGGATATCTACAGCGAAACTACCTGGATGGATAGATAGCACACCGGGTATTTAGAAACATATAAAAGTTACATTTTTGGGTGAACTGCTCCTTTAAAAATGTACTTCTTCAGATATTATTTAAAATATTGACAATATTCATTAACAGCTTTTCATATTTTCACGAATTGAATGCATTAGACGTTATATTGCCCCAGCTACTCATTTAAGGCAAAATTAGATTTTTAATCTCACATAACCTAAGTTTTCCAAAGAGCGCCTTTTTGTTGATATGAGCAACAGTAACTTCTTTTCATTATTTAAGCTGCAAAACAGTTGTGCCCTCACTGTTCATTACATGCAATGTCGCTGCCTCGCCACTGGAAAAAAGTGCATGCAATGTCAAGAGCAGTTGTGAGATTTCATCGTACCATTCCTCCACGTTTATTTAGATGAATCCAAAAATGTGCGCATAAATACGATCAAATTTGAGCATACGAGTTATAAATGATGCCCGATATCTGTACCAAAAATAAAAATGAACAAAATCATGTTCCAAAATGTCTTTCAATCATATTCTACTCTATTAGTTGTTTACAAGCAGGGGATTCACGTGGACACCAGTCCGTTTTAAGGAGAGAAAAAAAAAACACTCGATAATTAGAATGTATTTTCGCTCTTCATCACCACCACCGGTAAATTACTTACACTAGTTAATTTAATTTCAGTTCAACACACAGTCATACTATAACACAATATAACCACAAGCGCAAAGTAAATAAATGAGTACATAAATTTAAAAGTGCTGTTGTGAGGACTGCTCTTCCAGGGCGAGGCCCTGCAAGGAAGGCAATAAAGGGGCGGCGGCACTGAAAGGGGGCCGTGTTCAACATGCCGGCGCGACTCGGGAGATTTTCGCTACGCTTCATTTCTTGCACCAGGTGATGTTTCATTTCTCAACAAGACAAGTGTAGGACCCGCCAAAGTGTTAATGGATTTTCAGCGGGATTCCGTCAGACAGCAATAATTAACACCAACGCAAAACATTCCAGTGCACCAGCAACAGATTAGGGGGGTTATTCATGTTCATGACTTTCTTTTCCCACTTAACAGCACATTCTTGTTAATTATTATGGTTATAAATAGGGTGGGTTTGTGGGTAGGGCACAACACAACTCGTGGGAGGAAGAAGAAGAAAAATGGCCATTATTGTATTTTTACTTAAGGGGACTGTCTTAACATTAAAAACCAGTCCCTGTGCTTGACATGATTGGTTAATATTTTCAAACAAATGTGTGCAAGTAAAGGCACCTGAAGCAGTCTCTTTCACTGTCAATGTTTTCAGCACAGTGCAGTTCTAATTTGCACTCAAGTCCTGGAAAAAATAGGATTGATATACGATAATAAATTTGCTGTCCTTGTAGCTATTACTCATTAGCACTCTTCAGAAATGAAAGAACTCCTATCAGTTCTCGTGAAAGGGTATGAGAAAGAATGCTCTCTACAGAAATATTCAATATGCACAGCTCTGAGGAGATAATGGTTAATCTAGATTATTTTATTTTTTTTCATTTTTATTCATTTATTTATTTACTTATTTTTGAGAGCAGAACTGTTTGACCCTTGTGCTGGAGAAAATCAAGCCGTAGTAATGCCTTATTTCACCATTTCATGGACTCAACAGAGACCAAAACCTTACTTGTATGGGTACATTGCAATCTGAAATTAAAGTATAATGCGGTGGAAATGTAACAAGATAGGATATATTCCACATTATGTTTGAATAAATCACTTCTTTTAATATTGGGAAATTAATCGGTGATGGAAGGGTATGTTATACAATTGTGCTTTGTAATGGACATTGAAACAGCTGAAAAAACTTAGATTTTTTTTCTGGCTTCATCTTGAAATGTGTTTTGCCCTCCTCTAGAAAATGTCGTAGCCTATTACTTCTGTGCTCCATTTAGACATGCGGGTTTAGTGACAGCTGTGAAAAGACTGATAATGAAGCTACTGGCATCGCTTTCCAGAGCTATCAGTAGCCCTGCTTTTAGCCTTAAATGTTGTTTTTAAAGGAAACATTGGCACCATGATCTGCATGCAAGTGTGTTATCAATCTAAAAAGCAAGAGAAGCTATTCCTTCACAAATGTGTTCTCTTCTTAGATAAATTGTTGCACTGATGTGTTTGAGAGATGCATATTATTCCCTTCCATTTTGCATGAACGTGCTGATCACTTAGGGTCAATCAGGTGCGACAAACTGCTTCCAGTACAAATTTTCACATTAGGCTACATGCCTAGCATTGGCTTCCTTTTATTTTCAAGCAATATCCACAGCCTTATCATCTCTTTTCCTCTGCCGTGACATGTTGGGTATAATTATGTGTGTTTCATGGACAACCAGTCAATATCTAAATGTACCCTCCAAATAATAGTGTACCAATGTATATTAACAATTACACCTCCTGTGACCAACAAGGCTTTAAATATGCCTCAACCCACCAGTGAATGACACCTGAAGCAACTTGGAATTAAGACCAAAAACCTGTGATGCTGCTGTGAACACCATCAGTCTGAAATCCTTATTTTATATACTTTTTATATATAAAAAAAGTTGTATTATTATTTATTTTAATACAGTGTCAAGAACTGCATTATTACGAAGCTAATTTTTTTAAATAGATATAAATGAGCCCAGTAAGCTAAGCTGAAATGAATGTCGACTCTCTTAATTAGTCTTGTACTGAATGTGCAGGCAGTAGCCGCTGAGGCTGGATTTAGGGGGTGGGGGAGGTGGATGGGTTCGGGAGCGTTGGGAGAAATAACCTCCCCAGTGCCAGCTCTTTTCAATTTCAGAGAACGGGCGACGGCCGCCTAATGTGCTCCCTCATAAGAGCACTCCGGATGTCTAATGAATCACGCTGCCCCTGGCCGGCTTGGCCCTCGCTACACACTCTGTCAGGGACTATGTGCATACGTCACATCACACACTAAATCGATATTTCTGACCCCCCCTTCCCTCCCGCCCCAATCTTCAACCCCCCAAACCCACCAATCCCCCACTGCTCCCCCCAAAATGTAAGTCAATAGCTTGACAGTTTGACACATCAGGGCTTTGAAGAATTGTATGTCTGATGGATGAAGTTTCTCACAAATATGCGGGAAGTGTGCGTGTGTGTGCGTGTGCATAATACTTTGCATGAAATTCAAAAGTAGGCTACAGCCATCTTTAACTATAGAAGCTAATCAAGTGAACAGCATAATGACCTTCAGTTCTGCTAGGGGGCTGTGATTATGTATTTGGATTCAGAGCTTATTTAAAATCTCATTTACTAACATTGATTTTAGCCTAAACAGATCTGTGCTGAGACCACAGGAATAGAGAGACAACACAATGAAAAACAAAAAAGAAATGACAAACATGAAACCTTTTACAGACCGACTGATTAAAATGATCCTGACATGTTTGATATCCCTGAACCAGCAGCTAATAGCGAATAATAAATATGAACAGTTTCGCCTTTTTTTTGTCAGTTTCATCAGTTTTGTTGATTTTCAATGTCATAAGCTCCGATCCATCGCGTTCCAGTGAAGCACTTTCATGTTGTGAGAAACCTCCTTTTAGGATTAATATTAAAACAAAAGCAGTCCATTGTGCCGATCAGTGAGTGCAGAGGAAAACAAAAGGTATTGTTCTAGATGCTGTGTTTCAGATGATTAGCTCACTGTCTCCCTGGGAATTTTTAGCCAATGAGCTTCAGTGTGATTGCGCAAGAAAACAAGCATTCACATTCGCATTGCTGCTATTTGGAGTAGGTTTTGTTTTTGTGTCTGCTGTTGCTGTCCTTGCTCCCGTAGACACGTCAGTCTGAGGACTTAGTGACAACTAGCTCTGTAACTCAGCCTGACGTGGCCACAACAGAAACAAGAACAAAATCTACTCCAAGCAGGAAATTATGTTCAAGCTTCACTTTATTTGTTCGACCTACTAAAATGGATGTGTTTGCAAGACAGTAGTAAACCTGCAGCCACGTCGACTGTTGCATTTGTATTGTGAAATTTACAACTGCGTGGGTCCCACCCACATCTGCTTGCACTTCACAAATGTGGCTAGGGCTTACCTCTGAATTCAGAAATCCAGGCTGCCACATTTAATCCATTTTAATTTATACCCAGCTTTGATTTTTCATTTTATACTGTACAATAAATTGTGCAGCATGCAAAAAATGTTGACTAATCAAGTACAAGACCCAGAACACACAATAGTAACATCTACAAAGAGTTCAATGGGAAATACAAAGGCATTAGAATTAAGAAAAAGGAGAACGCACCCAAATTGCCCTGATGAAAGCCACAGTATTTGTGATTTTTGAAGTCCAGGGACCATAAACCTTGGTTTTACAGTTTCTTCATTCAAATATAGATGAAATATCATTTTTTGTTCAAATAATGAGAATGTGTGTTTTGACACAATCTTGGGCCTGGATTCAAACAACAAATCAGCATTTTTTTTCTTAAGTTTGACAACCAATACAGCTATCATCAGATTTTCTAAGCTGTATTTGTGAATCCAGTTTAGAAAATAGCTTAGCTAACTTGCTAAGCTGTATTTGTGAAGAAAAACCAAACTTATGTTTTGGAAGTCAAAGTCGAGGACAATCCACTGATTGAATTCCGGCCAGGGTCATTGTCCCACGCCGTTTGTGTTGCAGTGGGGAGTTTGTAAGCAGAGGAGAAAAAGATTTGGACCCATAATTTCTCACTGATGCACAAGCAGGACTTTACTGATGCAATTCCAGATTGGACAGAACAGCCCAAGTAGAGAAGGCCTGTGTTGCAGGGAGCACAGGTTGGGCCCTGTAATGTGTTTACAGTAACCGGCAGAGCTGGTAATCTCTCCGCCTTTCCTGGCCAAATCAATGCAAAACTGAAAGGCGAAACGAGCAAGCATTTGTATCAAAAAAACCCCCACGGTGCCTGAAAGATCATGGTGCGGTCATCCTTCAGAGGCATCAACGTGGTGGGCGGCGGGGCAACGTCACCATTACAGACGGCCTTAAGTATTCCGCAATACAACGTTTTCGTTCCCCCCCCTTCCATTCTGAACAGATTGACACAGCCGTCGATCGGCGGTCTCAAGAGCGGTTTTCAATCGATAGCTGCAACAAACAAACCTGTGTTCTGTCTTCTGCGGCCGGGCAGCCGGTCCAAGGCCCTTCAACAACAGACTTTTAATAAAGAAAAGTGAGGCCCGCCTCTTTTTAAGCCTGTGTATGGTTTGAAGTCGGTCCCATAAGCTGGTAATTGCCAGGTTAAGATATCATATACAGTATGTCCAACCTGCTGTACACAGGGGACTGAGATAATCTCTCGGTCCAGGAAAGGAAAATCGCTGGACAAGGGGACATTGGGAGGTTCCATGTGGTTTCATTGTGGTCTCCGACCAGCTGAGAAAGGCAGTGCTAAGAGCAAGCAATAAAGCATTGAACGTGACAATAATTTTTGGAGGATTTTTTTCATGCACTATGACTCAAGCATTTATTTCTCCTCTACCAATCCCTCTCCATCTCCCTCTCAAAATACCACATTTAAATGATATTTATGCTCTACGCTGTACAAAAAGAAGAAAAAAAAACAATATAATTTATTTTTTTAACAAATTGGAGAACCAGGCAACTGCTGATTTATACTCCATGGTACATATGATTTAGAGCTGAAACTCAACAGGAGTGTGCATGTGTTTAAGTGATCTGGGAAACTAAAGCCGGGGAGTCTGAATATGCTGTATAAAACGCTGTGCATCCATATATAGAGCAGAATCAGATTATGCAAAAAAAGGGACTGGTCATTGTCAGTGATAATGGACGCTTTCAAAATATTATACATTGTGTATACATTATAATTGTTATAAAAAGCTGATTGGGTCACTCCAAGATTGAAGCATTAAGAGTGTCAAACAAGGGCAAATGCTCTGGCTCATATGGACAAAAAACAGGGTGTTGAAGAGACCTTCCTCTTTGACTCATGTCAATATATTGATGGTGCAGTTTGGTTTGCGGGAACTGAGACTCAATAATACATTAAACATTCACTACATTTGCATTATACATTATTTTAGCCTATAAGCCGAAATCCTCATTCAGGGTGATTAACAGAGTTGAAGACACAGTTTATACGACATCAGTTTGTACAACCTGATATTTACTGAAGCAGTTTTGAATGGCCTTTCTTCCTAGAGGCTAAAACGCCTGTCCCACCACGTGATACAAACCGTCTGCTTCACCACTTTGTGATCGCATCTTCAGGAGCAGCATCGCATGCCATCTGTGAAGTACGTCTCATAACGGTTTAATTAAGGCCGGCGATAACCCCTCGTTGATCATACCACCCTGTCCAGGCTTCCTGTCCAGTGGCTACAGTCTTTCCAGCTGTGGTACGTGGCATTCAGACAATTGTAAGCATTGCATTACATCGCAATACAGGCATTGAGCAGATGCTCTTATCCAAAGTGGCTTTCAATATAAGATAACATGAATGCATTCACTTGATTTATATGAGCAGTGGTGCCAGAACTGGAGCACAACATTCCCAGACCAGCGAGTGTACATGCGACATCACTAAAGCACTAATGGAAGTTAACTATTCTTACCAAGAACCAAAGGACACGTCCTGAATGCATCCTGATTGCATCCATTACAAACAATTATTTAGCTTTTAGACATAAATTAAGCCAAGAAAAAATCTCTCCAAACTTGCATTCAGCTGCCAGCCAGATAACCACTTTTAATTCCCTTCGATGCTCTGGTTCATTTAATTATTATTCATTACTGTGCATTATGGCTTATTACATCTTATTTACATCACTGTACAATTAGGCACCCAACTCCTGCCCAAAATAAGAAACAGAAAAGCAAGCAGCAGCTCCAGTCCTCTGTTTCTCTTTAATCACTCAACTATTAGTCATATTTAAATTGTCAGTGAAAACTTCCATAATATTAACTTTGGCATGCATGTGTAAAATCAACAAATTGCTTTACGATGTAATTTAAATGTGCTAATTGTTGTTTAAATGAGCATTTACTAATTTTATTTTGGTGGAGATTATGCTTGGATATGAATACATAAGTAAGTGTGACGGCGTGATTTAAATACGCTTGACTTGATGGTATTCAAAAAATTGAATTATTATTATTATTATTATTATTATTATTATCATCAAGAAGAAGGAGAAGTGTTATATTACTAGTAGAATGAATTATGAACAGGAATATTTTAATCAGCATTATCATAATAAGAAGGCAAAGGCCTATCTTATAGGTTATTTAAAAGTTAAATGGACAGTATTCAGCAAACTGACTGTAAATTGTCATAAGAAGCATGCTTAGCAGAAGGAAAGTATAGCACTGTGTACAGGAGGTGACAAGGGATTGTAAGAGAATGGTGAATTATATGTCAGAGGTCAGGTCTCTCCACCACTATGGAATAAGAGAGGTCAAAGATCTAAAGAAAGGGAGAGCTTAACGATTGAATAAATGCAACCAGTGAAACATTCCTGGAAACTTTTTTTGTATTGAGAAAAATGACAATGAACACGATTAGGACCACATGGTTTTGATATGAATATTAATACCTTCACCTGTTCATACCTTCAACTCCAGTGGCAGCGCTCTGAGGGATCTCCATGTCCAGCCCCTCCCAAAGATCTTCCCAGAGAAGACCTGATGTATTTTTGATTTTGTCATCATAAAAGCACACATTATGGTCTGCGTCCTCTGAGGTGTTAAATATTCATTGAAAATTGGATTTTTATTTACACCTCCCCATTTCGGCTCCAGCCTCCTGATACGGACGCAGTTTTAATTTAAGCGGTGCGTCTTCCGAACACACCTCTCCCCTGTGATCGAGTGTGCTTTAACGAGCCTCAGCCGGTGTCGTTAGCGAACGGGCGCACCCAGACCATCGGTGACAGGTGTTCCGTGGGAGTGAAAAGCGAGTTTCTCCATGTCGGGCTCACCCCGCTTGCCAGGATCCCGTAAAAAAAAAAAACGGAACACTGTGAATCAGGCCCCCGCTACTCGGCGGCAAGCGTCATAAAGCGACGCGGGCATCCAGGGGCGATTTATCGCTAGGTTTCCGTGGGGACGCGCGTAGACGTAGTACTTTGCAACTTCATTATGTACATAAAGGGCCTGTTGACCCAAATCCCATCCTTCCTCACAGCTGCCGGTTTGATGGCGCTGGTCTGAATTCATAAATAAAGAGAGGAAACGGCTCAAAGACTGCTTTTAAGGAAAAGTGGATCTCGCAGATTTTCAGTGGATTTTAGGACTTCCTTCGGGCAAGGCCGGTTTTTTAGGACAGTCCCTTGTGGCCTATTTTTGGGTGGATTGGAGGCAATTTGGTGGGACAGGAAGATGGAAGAGGGGAAACACTCCTGAATTGGGCTTATATCACCTGAATTGTGAGGATCCAATGGGCCTCATTCATGAAACGTGAGCAGAACGAATTTATACGTAAATCGTTCGTATTTGCCATTTTGCCCGTATTTTGGTATTCATCAACATTTTCATATCTGAGATTTGTTCGTACCTCCGAACAAAATTTACACCTGCTCCGGAGCAGACGTACCTCATTTGTAAATTCAGAATACCGGTAAATGTAGTTTCTGAGTGATAATTAGAATATGAATACATTTTTATTTTCTGTTAAATTCACAAGACTAAATGTAGCATTTTAAATGCACATTGCAAATGTAATAAGTTATGATTGTAAAAAACAAACACTTTAGATTACACCTATTAATCAATTGTAGGCTATGGAGCTGTTTAATTAGACACATAACATAGTCTAATGAACGCTCCCAGTAGCCTATTTTTTCTAAATTGCTAAAATTTTTAATTCTGCATGACCTTACATAGGCTATGCTATAACACACATTTAACCAATGATCGAAATTTGCTTTAAAGTGGCTTACATGTAGCCAGGGTTGCATACCCCATAGACTGCATACTCCAGTGCGCGTTTTTGTTGAAAAGTTGGTGAAACGCCGTCTCTCGCGTTCAGGGGGGAAAACCGGATAAACTTTATTTAAAAGTTAAAGTTTTTTAACTGGTTAGAATGTAGCCAGCAGGCTATATCCCGGTAAAACCTGAGCTGTGTGGCCGTGGGACACACGCATCAATGTGACTGCAATTAGAACGCACCAGAGATATTCTAAAATAAGGTAGCCCATGTGATTACCCGATTTCAAACCACAACTCACATGCACAGAACCCCAACAGAATTACAAAATGAATAATGTTTAATTTATTTCCAGGCTCCAGCAATGCGCTCATACTGATGGTGCATGTTATCTCCTGCTAGGCCTTTACTTTACCAGTTCATGACGCCGGTACTGACAATATTAAACAGTTTTTATTTTTTTATTGAACATCTGCTAATAAAACTTTGATTTCAGTGTCAGAATAATTATTTTCTTTGCTTTTTCTGGGCCATTCTGACTAGGTATAGACCTTTAAATGGAAGTGACAGCCTCCATATAAGGCAATTCATGGGCGTGGATTTGTGCTAATCATAAAATAACGTGGACTCGCATCGTACGTGAATAGAAAAAAATCTACGTTTTCTAAACGGTTTGATGAATCTGGCGTAAATGTTTCGTACCAACTCCCTTCGGACATAATTGTATGCGTATATTTAGGAACGCTTCATGAATGAGGCCCATTGAGCATGTAATTTTTCCCACAGCTATGAGGTGCCAATTTGGCCACCAGGCGGTGGCGGCGCGACCTTGAGTTGAGCGAAGGGCTTATAAATTCCAAAGGGGCTCCTGTCAAGCCCCCTGCCCCACGAGCTCAGTATTACAATGATGGATAGCCGCCTGGCTCTCGCCGACCTTAAATCACCATGATATGAATCATCCCAGGTTCGCACCCTAAACCGCTCACCTGTTAATCAAAACGGGTCAAAAAAAAAAAACCTGACTGTTGAGGAGGGATCAGAGTAATGGATTGATGATTTATGTCACATGATCTACATCTCTGGTGTACATATATATATATATATATATTATTCTTTGGAAAGGGATAAGTTACTAAAAAAATATTTAAAATACATGTATTAATAATAATGATAATATTACGATAACTGTTTCTTTTAAACCTATTTGGAATTGTGTGCCTCAAATGGTTAGCCATCAATTCTATAAATAAAAAAGGGAGAATCAGAAAGAAAGTAAATAAAACGTTAAAAAAACTTGCCATATTGGTACCCCATTGGTCACATGACCATGTAAACTGACAGGTACATTTAAAGCCTTTAATCTATCTTTAATGAGAACAACAACCATTGTTTTCTAATTTTATGTCAGATTAATGTTTATTTGCATTTGATGAAGCTGAGTGGACATTTGCATCTAAGTACGTGTATGACTAGGCCAGGTCTTTCTGTATGCTAGCGTCACAGACATCAGTGATAATCATAGGGGGTGGATTGAAGCGTGTCTTCAGTTTTTAGTATGCAGCTGTGTATTAAGACAGGGTTCCAAAGTACCGTACTAACATGGGGTCCGCTGCGTATTAAGTTAAGCGAGGTCTTAATTGCAGCGTTCAATTGGACTTCCGTATCAGCTGGTCCCCAGCAAGTATCCGGCTCATCCCGAAGTTCAGTGTTCAGGTTTTCCCCTCCATTGTGTGCATGCTCCTGAGCAGAGTTAAGAGAGTTTGAAAGGAATAGGCACAGAAAAAGCAGAGAATAGAGTATTTGACCTGGGCTAAATTTATTAAATGCAATAAGTCCTCTTTAAAAATAGATAAATATGCTTGCTAAACGAATACGCAGCTACAAAATTAAACTCTCTTATAGTCCTGAAAATTTGTAATTATGCTTGTAAATGTTGAGGTAGCGGCACCTAAATGCATGTAACACACAGCATAGTTTAACGGACGAATAGTTCTGAATTTAACCAAGGACATCAACCCTGGTCAGCAGCAGGTTTTAGTAGTATTCAACTTTACTATCCTCTAGGTGGCGTTTAAGGCACGTTGCAATCGGAATTAGCCTGGGAATATACTAACGAGTTTGAGAGCATGCTGCAATCGAGAGTTAAGCAATTTGGTCTTGATCTTGATCTACATCCGGGAAATATGGAAAGTATTGAGAAAATCCCGTGCTAGTTTCCAACTTGAAGGCACGCTGCAATAGACCCAGCACTTTTCTCGCTGCAGAATTCTGCTGAAATATACTACTTTTTAGTCATGATCATGCTCAGCCAATCAGCATTAAGTAGCCAACAATAGAATAGAATAGAATAACTTTTATTTTCCCGATAGGGAACTTCAGTTGTAGCCCCAGCAACAACAAAAAATACATAGACAGTGGAGCAGACCCACAACATACAAACAAACATATCAAATAATACAGCCAAACGTCATGATTAAAAATAGCCCCTGCTGTACCGAGATGTCCAATGTCATCAACCAGTCCAACACACAAACTCCGCCTCCACGACTTTCCTCCCTCGGCTACACTACTCTGTCCACTGCCGAAACGGTGCTCAGCCTTCCCAGTCCCAATTACATTACATTATTTATTTTTATTTTTTTACTGGACAGTGGCTTTTAAAGTTCAAGCACGGGTCCCACGCAGTTATATGCCTAGTCTAGTGACAGCTATCATACATTACAAACAAAACCCATTTGAATGTGATTGGTATAGAGCAGGACCATTGGTTTAAAAAAACAAAAGGCGACAGTACAATTGCCAAGATTCACAGATTGTGCGGTAGTTATTCACAAGGCAACCCGATGGGCAGCGGTAAACCGGTAACGGCAGAGAACATAAGTAGATGCAACGTTTCCACAAGTTTCAACGAGAAGCTAAGCAAACCAACTAAAAGATCATTGAAGCCCACACCTGCATCTGCTGATGCAGCATCCATCACATCATGAAACTAAGAACACACATATTAAAAAACAATCCGTCAGTTTTCAGGCTAGACCAATTGCTGCCACAAAGAGGAGAGGGAGTTTGTGTCTGTGTGTGTGTGTCTGTCTGTCTGTCTGTGCGTGTGTGTGTATGTGTGTGTGTGTGTGTGTGTGTGTGTGTGTGTGTGTGTGTGTGAGCATGGGTGGGGGGGGAAGTCTGAGACAGACTCCAATCCAATCAATACATTAGGCTCCACTGGCAACAGCCTGCCAGGAAAACAACCAGATCAAAACACACAACAAGAACGCATCTAAATGGCTCTCAGCGGTCAATGAGTTTTCTTATCAGCAACTATATTGGGCAGTAATCTTTTTTATCTCTTTCCCTGAGACTGCCTAATCCAGCACTGTTTATGCAGTTATTCATACAACAGTAATACTGCTATAAATTATATATATATAAACGCAGTGTGCAAATTGGGACGAAAACGGAGAGGGGGGTCCCGATGCTATTAATAGCATAGAATAT
Source organism: Ilyophis sp. 1 JC-2022 (assembly GCA_022702515.1). Taxonomy (NCBI): domain Eukaryota; kingdom Metazoa; phylum Chordata; class Actinopteri; order Anguilliformes; family Synaphobranchidae; genus Ilyophis; species Ilyophis sp. 1 JC-2022. The sequence continues at coordinate 117,700,544 of CM040404.1, read as the reverse complement.
ATTTGTTGGATAAAGCTTTCTAGGCTAGAGTCTAGTTAGAAGGGTACTACAGACTCCTGACCTTGGGCTATAGCTAGCTGCTGCAGGTTTGATTCCAGCATTAGACTATGGTCACTTAATTAGGAGATAATTAATAAAAACACAGGGAAATCCCCCCCCCCCCCGACCTCACTGTCAATACACACGTTACATAAAGTTGCCCATTCGCACTCTCAAACACACGTGCACACATGCACACACACACAGCTTTGAAGGCCCTTAAAGTGCATTTTATTGCTTTAAACCAAATGCTCCATGTCAGCCCTTATAAAGCCAGCAGGTCATCAGAACCTGCTGTAAGTATCTAAGTTATCCTTCATCCTTAATCAAAGACATGCATTAAAACTGAAATCACATCAAAAACCCCAGTAGGTAAACCACCCCTTTAAATGTCCCCTCTTTTCAGTGTGGATGCTTGATAATACAGACGAGTGGGTCCATCTTAACTCTTTGAAGAGTAGTTTTTTTGGAATTTATTTATTATTTTTGTTCAAAATTATAAGTCAGTGTTCTAGAACTTAATTGCTGTTCAGTTAAAAGCATTCCAATCACTACTGATATTCCACTTGTCCCATCAGTGGACTGGCATGTGCAGTTTAGTGGTAAGTAGTGCTTTATGGTAGATGGGATTAAAAAGATTTATTTGAAAATTTTCAGTTCAACTCTAAAGTATAAAGATTACAAAAAAAAAATAGGAGGAGGTGGTTGGAAGCAAATCTGGTTTACTAGCTGTAAGAAGATCAGAGAAACTAGCAGTTTTTAGCTAATGGGTATATGGGCCTCTAGCCATGAACAGACCAGCCTAATCCAACAGTTTGAATAGGATTATCCCTGGAAACATTCTCCTGGGCAGAATTACACTGTCAAATGAAACTTCCTGCAGCAAGGCACACACGCTCCAGAGACGTCTGCAGACGCAAGCTGAGGCCACGGATAGCCACGTCTGTTTCGACTCATCCCTTCATACCTCCCCTTCTTCCTGGAAGGTAAGTCCCCTGCATGGTTTCTAAGGGTGGCAGGCTTGGGAGGCCATAATATGAAAATACACTCATTTTTCTTTGTTGAAGAAAAAAATCACATTAAAAAAGCAATGCAAGTTAAGTTTACATTATCCATTATCTGAGTTGCATTTTAATTGGATCAACATGATGATACCAAAAGACCTTTGTTCATGAACGCTGTTATCACTCATGCAAATACTGTGTTGCATTACACTGTGTTGTCATGGAGACAGTGTGGCACAAGCAAAATACATGAGTTGTCTTTCAACAAACCAGTTTAATCCAAGGTTTAGAGACATTTTCACATAATGTCATTTAATTGATCTATACCTGTTACAAGAGACTGCTTAGCATAACTGGATTGGAATGATCCAAATTGATCTCTTCTTGCATAAAATATATGTAAATTTTATGTGTATTAATGTATTTTTTATTTTGAGTATTCAGCTCAATATTTAAATGTAATTTCATTGCGTGGTAACCCAACATGTATACTTTCACCGAGAAGCATATTCTTGGTTTCACACAAAGAGTTTTACTGCCATCTACTGGCAGCATGTGGGAAAATATGCAAATTTCCACATATCCATCCGTTACTGTCCCAGAAGAAATTCAGCTGAGCTGTGTGTGTGCGTGCGTGCGTGTATGCGCGATTACGTGCGTGTATGTCTGACTGCGTGCGTGTATGCGTGACTGCGTACATGTGTGTTTTATGTGAACAAAACAATATTACGGCAAGATCACTGAGGCAAGAATCATTGAAAATCTTAGCAGCAGTAACTCTATTTGTGATCAAAGGTAGATAAAGGCTGTGACAAAAACGTTGTGTTCTATTGTACTCCGTTCTCGAAACAAATTGGCTCTCCTCTGAGTGGAAAGAACAGATGCCTTGAGGATTTTGTGAAACTATATATCCATAATGTGTGCAGGCTGGACGAGCATGTTACATTTTAAACGTAGCATTTGTTTTGTTTTATTTTTTAGACTACATAGCCCACAAACCATTGCACGCATTGCAACAGATCTTTTTAAACATAAATTATTGAATACATAATTTAAAAAAGAAATATAAAAATAAATGCATACATATTGAAGAAAAACAGAGCTGTGGAGATATATAAAAGTGATCATGGTCAAGACAAAACAGGAGTAATCTGGAAACTACATAAATGTAAAGTGAAATAGAAAAATAGAGGATAACACACACAGACAACAAACATCAATGCATTCCATGTGATAACCGCTCAAACATGACAAAATGGTGAAGAAGAACAGGCTCAGGAGCTAAAGGGAGCAGCAACCGCCCTTACACACACACGCACACACACAGCACACGCGCACAACACACACCCTTGGAACCACTTGGCACACAGGCACCCTGTTTCCATGCAAATGCTCTTATTCGTATTAAGCCAATGCAATTAAAGGCATTGAGCATGTAGGACACAAGACTCGCAGGGAAGAAACAATGTCTATATTTTAGTGCTGGAGGCTTTTCTTTTTGAAGACTGTTTTGCAGTTGAACTTCAAAGAAAACCTCAAATGAAGAGAGGGGATTACACTGCATGAAAAGGGGATTAAATGTTTCTTCATCATTAGATGTGGACAATATTTCTTTTTAGCGTGATATTCGGAGAAATTATTCTATTTTCATGCATATGAAGTGGCAAGGACATTGAGCGTGAGGGCAGAGGTTGCGCACTAAAGTGATTCTACACTTATTCACCTGGTAATTCTTTGCTCTTCCTGCTCGACCTTGAGTGAGGATAATAGCTACGCTTCCCTGAAGAAAGAGGTGATAGATAAGGGGGTTCTACGCATGGATGGCTCGCATACTCGTATGTATTGTTGTTATTGCAAAGTTCCGACCCGCATCGTCTTCACTGGATAAGTACGAGATTTTCTTTGTTCTTTTGCTTCAATTACTTTTTGTTACCTTTCACCTGCTCCTATTACTGACTGCGCATACATTCTTCTTTTCCCTCTAGCTCTCCTGCAAGCACACAATACACAGACACACACACACACACACACACACACACACGGTGGTCAGTGGGTATATTATGATGAAACAAGAGAGGTCAGAAATGCATTGCCAATCCTAAAGTAGGTCAGTGGGAACATTTGGTAGCCAAATTAAATAGGCCATTTTGGGAATATCAACCTGACACTGGGGTTAACACGGCTAAACGCAACTGTAGCCTACAGGCAATTAAATTAAAAGGTGAGTTATCGGTTTGTTTCTTTGTTTGTTTTGTTTTACATTACTAATTATCTATTGCAAATATCCTCCACAATCCATTACACAGACATATGACTCTCGCTAACAGCCGATACTGCAAAATGTACAAGTCACTGTTCATCGTCCGTTGCATCCATGTTTTGGCGAAAGCTATCGTTCATCTGAAGTTGAAAGCTGCTCGTTTGTTTGCCAAGCTTGGACCTCTCCACCAGTGACTCAAACTCACCACGAGGTCTCGTAACCATGTCCTTAGGCATGTCCTGTTCACACACGCCGTCCTGCGGTAAACAGTCATTAATTACAGCAGTTTGTGTCACTGTGACTTGATCAAATATAACCTTGGGCTTACCGCTCAGTGTTGTAATTACAAACAGCAATGCGGAGGTAGATGTTCTAAGAATACTCTGGACCCTTTGTTATATCAGCTCAATAAAAGGTTTAACAAGCTTTCAAACAGAAGTGTTTTGTCTCATAGGGCCTGCAAATTATGCAGCGTTGTCACAAATGCACGAGCTATTAAACATATCTTGATGCATGCATGTTATTGAAAACTACATGATTTTTGGTATGAGTTGGGTCAATGCTGAACACTAGCACCAGCTACATCTGCTTGTGGGTAATGCAATAGAAAGGTAATCATACTGCGCCAGATCAGGTCATGCCAGCCTAGTTCCAGCTCTCCCGTTGGAAAGGGGTCCTGAATTTATGTTCCTGCCCTGTGATGTAAATAGAAGGCAATTTTGGGCATCGGTAGGCACCTTTTCCCGTTGACTTCAGGTGAAAGAATAATTTGTAGCCTCCCTTAAGACCTTCAAGTCCCTCTTTTTCTTCCCGGCCCAGCAGTTGCGTAGCGGTAGAAGACAAAATGGTGACCCTAATCATGTGACACAAAGTTCCAAGTGAAAATCTTTGGTCATAAATATCAAATATTTTTATTTATTTATTTATTGAAAGCTAAATGAGAACTCTGGACTAAGTGAGCCTTGTGCATTCAATTGCAAGTGTGATGAACACATCATGTCCTTTTTTAATGTATTTCTTTTTTTAGCATTCATGTTTTAAAATAGTTTCAGACAAAATCCATCTTGGCTCCTTTACGTTAATGCCACCTTTAAGTTAGGGCCAATGACTTCAAATGTGCTTCTCATTTTGTAATCACTAATAATTTTCTTCCCTGTCAACATTTTCCATCTACATAAATTCCAAATACATTTGTTCATTTAAAATTCATTAAGAGGGGAAGCCTCCATGTAATGTACTTGTGACATTTACAAAGGGGTCATCTCTGGCATTTGCAATATGCAATTACCCATAAACAACATTCTTCACACAAAGTACTTTTGGAAGGGTAGTTTGTAGAGTGCATGCAATCGAAATGGCATAAAAGGCGTGTTTTTTGTTTTCCTTCATACTATTTCTATATTTTGCTTTGCTTTTCTGTTTTCTTTAAGGCACTCTGTGGAAATTCATTTGTTTTCTGTGGTGCATGAAGTAAACCTTGATTCAGTGAAGGAGAGAGTGTTTATTTTATTTCTGAATAGCTTTGGGGGGAAAGTAATATTGTTTCAATATACGAGTTCTTATGATCACTTACTAAAAAATATGACCAGTTTTCCCAAAATATGATTCAGGTGCAAGCACTAAGAAAATGCACGTTTTCAGTTTTCAGCCACTGAGTAACGGATTTACTGGTGCATTTAGGGTCATTGTCCTGTTCCATAATGCACTTTTGGCCAAGCTTTCACTGTTGGACAAAATGGTCTCACATTTTCCTCTGGAATATTCTGGTAAAGAGAGGAATTTATGGTGGAATCAATGATTGTGAGGCATCCAGGTCCCGGGGCTGCAAAACAGACCCCAATTCATCACCCATCCACCACCATGTTTGACAGTTGGCATTGGGTTTTTGTGGTGATATGCCAAAGAAGGAATTGCCTATTGCAGCCAGACAACTCCAGTTTGGTCTCATCTGTCCAGGGGACTGTTCCAGAAGTCTCCTGGTTCATTCCGGTGCAATTTTGAAAACATATAAGCCATGCTGCAATGTTTTTTTTGTGCTTTTTTTTTGATAGAAGGGATTTTCTCTTGGCGAACATCTTTCTAATGGTGGAGTCATAACATTTACCATGCTATTAGAGATGTGCAGTTCCCTGGATGTAGCTTTAGGGTTATTTGTGGTTATTTCCCAGCATCATACAGTCTGATTTTGGGTGGATTTGCTGGGACGCCCACTCCTGGGTAGACTGGTAACTGTCTTCAATGTTCTCCATTTATAAATAGTTTTTTCCACCCCCTTGGCTTTGTCAAGGTTTCTGCTTTTATATACATGTGATAGCACTTCCTGGTGACTGACTAATTGTGTACACTTGCCTTTTCACATATAGCTTGTGCGTGTTGGTGTATTTTTGGCTGAATACATAATGACAAAGTAAAAGTTTGTGTTATGACTTATGAGTAGTTACATGAGGTTAGATGTATCTACTGTTCTAGGTAGAACTAGATGAGGGTTAGTTATGTCCTAGTATGTGAAAGCATATAATTAAAAGAGGGTGTACCTTAATTTTCACATCACTGTACATATCTACAAACGACACAATTACTGTAGGTTTTTGTAAAGTCCCAGGTTATTGACTCAGGGGCCAAATAAGCCTTTCCCCTGCACGTGGACCCATTTTTGAGAGGCCTGTTATTCAAACAGCCCTTGCCAATTCATGGACATCAGTCTGACTTTTATCACTTCAATCAATTCTTTCATCTCATTCATTAACTTAATGAATTGTCAGCTGATGCTGCCCCATGGCAAGATCACATCACAGTGCTAATTACAGATGTGTACCTATTGTAAATGGAAATCACAACAATGTTAACATTCATAACTGTAAATAATGGCTTGGTAATTACAATAGATAAGCAGCGATTCATATAATAGATCAGAAACGCATTCAACAGTCTATGTGCATATTAGTTATTCATTTTGATGCAGGTGATTGTATATTTACATTCATATATGCCCTATGGGCATTTTGGGAAAATAAATAAATAAAGTACAATGTAATGTTTGTACAGAATGCTATGGAATTATATTTTCTGTTCTAGCATGCAGGTACAATACATTGTACCATCACCCTTTCTTTCAGCTATGGTTGGCACCTGTGCAAGCTCTAGGCATAGGCGACAAGGGCGGTGACCTAGGGTGATAGTCATTGGCTGCCCCCCGCCCAAATGGTCCATAACCTTGCCTAGGCACGACAGGAAGGCTAGATCCTAGCCTGGTTGCCACCAGTGTAGTTGAGATTTCTGCTGGAGCACAAGGGGCATCATCATGCAAAAAAAATCTCGGATCCCTGTTTAGCTATAGATTGTCGATATGATTTGTCAGGACGCTCATTTGCCCTGTGGTTGCTGGGCGAAGTTGATGGGCTGAGCGAGGCGAATTAAATGAACCAAGTGAATAAATCACAGAGGCAGGCCTTCCAACTGAGCTGCACTGAGGGGAAAAAAGCTGGAACATGAGGCCTCAATCTCCGATCACTGCCCTGTCTTCTCCCCTCCATTCTTTTCTAAAAAAAAGAAAGGGCAGTCCCTGTACTGAGAACAACGACAAGGAACATGCACGGCGGATGAGAAAAATAGCCTGTGGGGCTCGGTGACATATGTTTTAGATGTCAGCAAGGTGACAGAAGACAGGGAGAACTGGTTTGAACTTCCACTGTTCGTCTTGCTTCTCATAGATGTTGTCTGCTGGGAAAGCGTATTAGAATCTGAAGAAAAATAAATCAATGACAATTCAATTTCAGGCCCAGCTAGACTCTTAGTAACTTCTTTGAGCCCAGAAGGCCTGTCCCTTGCTTAATTTTGTCTTTCAGCATAAGCAGAATATATCTTATTGGGATGGCAGGTATGCCATCCGCCAAGTTACGGCTTGTTGTTGTATTAGTCAAACAAATAAGCAGTTTTACCACTCTGCTCTTGAGCCACTTCCGTTCAACTGGCACCCACAAAAATAAAACACTGCAGTTGAAGTACATGCACTCCCCTGATGCATTCGCCCACATGCAGGTGTGAATTTGACACTACAGCCTGCACATTACTACATGAGAGCTATTACTACTTGAGGCGTAGGCTACAGTATCTCGCACCGAGGACTGTTGGTAGCCGATGGAGAACTGGCACATCACTGGGAGAAACTAATGTAGCGGTACGCTAAGGAACCTCGCCGAGAAAAAAAACTTCACCTATCTCTGGTGGGACAGCGACAATTAAAGAGGGCTTTTTCCAAAACTCTCAGTCCAGTTTTTGGGTATTATTTTTCTGATAAATGGTCAGATATTTGCACTATTGTTCTTTGGGTTTAAAGTATTAAAATACGATTTTTTGACCAATTTAAAATAAACAAAAATGTTGATTTTCTCAAAATTGGTCAAAGTGGATTTTCGGATAAAAAAAAAATTAAAAACACTCTTCAATTGTGTCCCACCGCTGCTCGTTCCCGGTCATTGTTGCTAAAATTTCACAGTTGAGACCCGAACGTAGAGCCCAGCCTACACACACGGGAATCGCCTTCAGTCATGAGCTTCAAATGTATTATCACCAAGGGGCATTAAGCTTTCCCGGCAACTGCCAATGTCATACCAGGGATTTTAAACACGATCTACACATCTGGGAATTGGCTCTGTAATCAAAACAAATTGATTACTGGGACTGCTACTCAGTATATGAAGCATTGTATTGTAATTGCGTCAAATTGGAAGAGGACATAGTTAAGGCGAGAGATTTAATTCATCTCACAATGCCATTCCCATTCCCCTGGTGGGTATTACTAACCTTTGTAATTATAGCTTTGCTTTTATTTATTTAATTTCTCTGCCTTTCCTCATCTGTATGTGTTTATATTTTGTTCATAAGTCCTCCTAAGAATGCTTAATTACACAGATTGCTAGAGCAAATATGGAGGGATGGAGCTATATACTGTATAATAGACTAAACGTACTGGACAAACATTAAATTACCCATTAATTATTCACACAGGAAACAGTTGTCAGACCTGTCGTTCATGTGAGAAGGTGGAATGTCCATGTCTGAAGTCCAGTTCGGTGTGAATAGGGCAAGGCAATGTGCCCAGCCATCTCTCCCCAGGTGAAAAAGTAGTATACTTTACTGTAATACAAATATTATTTAAGTATACAAAGGTTATTACAAGTATACTTTTCCTTTTTGTACTTAATTTGAAGTATATTTAAAATGTACGTTTAAAAAGTTTACTTCAAGTATAGTCTCAAACATAACGTAAAAGTTTGTTTCAAATGCACTGGTGACATAATGAAATTGTACTGCAAATATATTTAAGATACCAGCAAATCATACTTTTTGTTATTGCACTTATATATACTTAAGTACACTAAACATAGTCCCATTTTAACATACAGACATAGTGCACTTAAGTATACTAAAAAGTAGTCCCATTTTAACATACACACTGCATTGAAGTGCACACTGCACTACTTTTGAACAACTTTAGTGCACCTAGTATATGAAAAGCGCTGCAAATTTAGCACAAAGTACATAATTAGTACAAAAAATACTAAAAGTATACTTTGAAAAAGTATATTTTAAGTATAATTTGTTTTTACCTGGGCCTCCACGTACTCATCCAGGTAATCTGGGAAATGGCTGCCAGAAGAAAATATTACGATAAATATTTTGCATTTAACTTCTTGCAGTTTTTTTTTTTCATTAAAAACAAAGTGGAAATGTTTTGAATCTTTCAAAACTACAGGTGGCTTTCAATGTCTCCAATTCCAAACACACATTTATCATGTGTTTAATAACACTTTTCTCCTTATGAGTGCAGTAGATGTGTTTGTCTACTGCCACAAATGTGGTTATGTAGACTTTATAGCATTCGGGTTCTGAGGGATTTGCAGTATTTTAAGTATTTGTGAGTTGTAATTGTTAATCTCTTTTATCACTGAGATCAATGTGTTACTGACTAAAAAAATGTTTCCTAAAAATTGTTAAACAAGTTCAGATGATATCTAATGCAGAAAGATTATTCTGCTAAGAGAAATGTTCCTGGGCCAGTTGTGTTTCTCTTGACTGTGTGTTCAATCTGCTTACCCATAAACCTTTCTGGTTGCTTTATCCACAGATGTCACACAGACAGAGTTATGAGAGACCTTGTTACTAAGCATCTCTGGCACTTACTTTTTTACTTTACATTTTTTTTTACTGTGGATATTGACACATTTATGTATTGTATTGCAACCTGTATTCTGCGAAGCTGTGAAGAAAATGACAATTTTTTCCCCATATCCCTCAGTTGCATTACATATAAAACTGCTACGTGTTGAATACATTATACATTTATATTATATAAACCCTGTAAAATATAACCTTGTAAATAGCATTGGATGTATTAGAGCAGAAGGTATGCTAAATAACATCAGATAATTGCAGCTCAGCTTGTCCATCTGTCTCCTCTTCTAACTCAACACTGGACATGACTAGGGCAAGAGATATGTTTTTATATTGTGTGATCGGGTTGCAACTAGGTTTACAAATTGTAGTTTGCACATTGTGTAATAAAATATATATATTTTTAAAAAGTGAATAAGTGAATTAATTAATACATGATTGATTCAGTCTACTTGGCTGATGTGGTTTGCTGCTTGATAATTTTCTGTTCTTCATGTTTAGGCCGTGAGGCTGCATACATTTGAAAATGAAGAAGACTATATTGAGACGCAATCGTAAAGGCAGTTCACGACAGTACAATTCCACTTCTCGTGCGGACACAAACAAGTACTGACATATACTCTGCCTGTTCTTGACACAGGGTTTACAAATAAAGATTGGTAGCAGCACCAGTGTCAGCACTATGAATGGCAGGGGCCGGTTAGGATAATGGCTCCTTATTCGAATCAAGAAGAACTTACAGATATATATGGCATTTTACAAGCTGTTTGCTCTTAACGTATGAATCCACTTCTCTTTGCTTGTTTTTGTTCAACCAACCTGACTATCTTGACCGTATGATTGAGGCTAAGAATGGGGTCAGGCTGGCGGGTTTGATTGAGGTCTCGGAGCGCTTTTACAATAATATACTATCACCTTCTGCTATCAGAATGCAAATGCGGGAGCCACTTCCAGAAAGATGGATCGGGGATCTGTGTCTGTTTCAAGTACATGATTGGCAGAGAGCGCTGCATTCCACACCTCTCACAGTAGGTCACATGTTAAATATGACATTCAGCAGAGACAGCACTTGACACAAGGCTATATGGTTTACTTTAATATAACCTTTATAGTGATACTGCGGATTACACACAGCCAAACAGACAAGAATTAAAGGAGAAACAATACTAGCATAAATGTTCTGTCATGTAATGTTCCTTAAATTCCTTATAGAATGACACCGGCCTACACATAAAAAAGCCTGCAAAATGGCTGCTATTCCAATGCTTTTCATTTTTATCTTTGTCCATTTTTTAACAAGACATGCTCAAATTAAATTTGAAATTGTGAGTAGCATTTTTGCACATTGGAAGCTGCAGTTTAATATGCAAACTACATATTGGCAAGAAACAGATTTAAGAAGACAACAGCATTTAGCTAAAGTGAACTAAACCTGACACATTTCTCAAACATAAGAGTCTGAACATGAGGAAATATGTTGAATTTAAATTCCACAATTGCCAAACGTTCTGTTCACCGGGTTAGCCAGGGTCATCCCAGTCATACAACTATAGCATAAAGAAAGAAGTTAAACACTATTTGCCATTCATGGTTTTCACAGAATGCTCTACCCTCAGTCCATCCTACTTAGAATTTGTTTGCAGGTGCAGAGAAGACAAATGACTAAAGAACTGTTCAAGAAAAATCCAAAACATAATGCAACCAGGATTCAGTCAATACATGTCCTTACCTTTGCCTCACAATGGCATGAAAGGGCTAGCTATCTCTTCAGAAACAGTGTTGAGAATTCAGCAATAACTACAAATAACTTGTCTCGCTGTTTTTTTTCCCTTTCTGAATAAATACAATTGCCTTTGTAAGTGAAAGTGTGGCAGGGATTGGTAAGTAGGCACACACACCTGGGTTGTGTTCCAGTGGACCAAGCAGTTCCAGACGTTTTTTTTGATAGCGTGTTTGTGTGGCGGCCCGCCCATTGATTAGCCCTGATTTCTCATTCCCGTGATGCCTCAGATAAAGGACTGGGGGCGGAGCTTTCTCAGGAGGTGGATGGGCGGAGCGTCCAGTGCTCTCCTTCAGCCGCAAGCTCAGCCCCAGGGAGAGTCGGTACAGTATCAGCGAAAAAGGTTCCACAAAAGGCCCTCCTCCAATGGCGCCGCAGAAAGAAAGACACCAACTCCAGGACAACCAGGTGGTATCTGGCTCTCCAGCCGTCTGCCAGGGTCTACTAACACAAGCTTGCGCTGGTTTCCTCTCCAGGGAGAGGGTGGTATGAGCCAGAGTGAACACACCTCAGCTGCATTCTGGTGGTGAAGGAGTATGGCAGGGCTCGGTCAGGGAGAGGGAATCGGGGCAGTCTGGTGCCACGCCTACACACCTCCATTGCATTAATGCTCAGCCCCGGGCTATAAAGCTTCTTTCCACATTCGGGATCTCGGACTGGAATCCGCATGTCGAGAGGGAGAGCAAAACAGAGAGACGTTGCAGCCAGCTGAAAAGCTTAAGTCTTGTTTGGGTTATTTTTTGTTTGCTATTTTAATTTATTATTGATCCTGTGAGGGGTGGGTGGCACTCTCGCCTCACAGCAAGAAGGTACTGAGTTTGAATGCTGGCTGAGGGCCTTTCTACTCTGGTTTTCTCCCACAGTCCAAAGACATGCAGGTTAAGTGAATTTAAGACTAAATTGGCCATAGGTATGAGTGTGTGAGTGAATGGTGTTGGTGCCCTGCGATGGATTGGCGACCTGTCCAGAGTTTAGCGGCCGATTGTAATGTCAGCTGTAAGTGTGTTGTTCAGATTCTGAATGTTATCCATCAATCATAATAAATGGGACATTTTTCAACATAATATCTCAAAAAATAATTGAGAGCTTTAAATCAACAATGCACAAACGACTCAATCCCATACCAGGTGAAGCTACTGGCCAAATTAGGTATTTCTGGTTGAAAAGCTGTAGGAGGAGTAGAGTACAGACAAATGATGTGGAATAAGAATACAAAATAATAAGGAGAACAGTAAGTTGGCATTTTCAAGCCAACTTAATAATAATAATATTTAAAATAATAATAAAAAAAATAAAATCTATATATATATAATAATAATAAACTCTGATTAGTTGTCAAACTTTTAGCATACATTACAGTATGTCTTCATACATTCGATCTCAAAAGGGCCCCCATGAAAGATTCAAAAGGCCAAGGTCAAGATTGTTCAGGAATTATGCTTTATAAAGCCATGGCCGCTGCTTTCATGCACAGAAACATGTACTTTTTATACTTTTTCTACCGTTACCCTTAATGCCATTACCAGGCTTGGTATTAGGCGGGGACTTGAATTTCCTATTCATAGAAAGCTTCAGAAAAAATCGGCACAATATTTGTGGAATCCGAGAGGCACCAGATAGTGTTTCCGTTTTTCCCTGTCTTGTCATTTTTGGTTATGTTGAAAATAGAAAGCCTGGTCCAGGTCCTGCTATGGGCTATAATTAATTAGCACATTCTGCATATTACCAATGATATACTGTTCCCATACTCTGAGTGCACATAATTACAAAAGACACAAGCATCCCACAGGCATGTTTTAATTATAAGGCGTGACCTCTGGAAAGTTAGCTCTTACACCTCTGGGTACTCCGCTCCCTGAAATATAAGCAGGGACCAGAAAGAATGTAACACTGAAGAGAAATAAACAGATGATATTTCGATCAGCGTATAGACTCGTGTTTTGACTTTATGTCAAAACAATTTGCGCCACACACTCCTTGTCCTCCAGCGAAGTTTATGAGTTATGATAATGATCGGGACTGTCACAATGAAAATCCTACTTTAGTTTTAATAAATGCACCTCTGACAGAGAATCGCTTTCCGAGTCATGGAAATGACAGTGCCACTGCCAGGGACTCTTTGACTGCAACCATTGCTTCTTGCTTAACTCCTTGAGTGCGTATTTAGCAGTCCAGATAATTATATTCAGAAAGGGTTTTAGACAGATTTATTTCAATAAGTAAACACCAAATTGCCTTGAGCCCAGATAAGGCTTCCATTAGAATACATTGAACTCAGATTGGTAACTGCTATTCCAAATTTGGCAGGATGTCAATGACTTACAAAAGTATATTTTTAAATCTGCCCTCAACATCCCACCCACCAACCACACACAGACTTTCATGAAAGTATGCATCCATGCATCTGTATTCGTCCATATGACAGTATTTATTTGAATTTTATTTGTTATACATATTCTTTTCAAACACCTGGACCTTATGGTCTTGCACCCCTTGGTCTGGTCTGGGGCTGCTTTTCATGTTCAGGCTAGGCTCCTTAGTTCTATTGAAGGTAAATCTTAATGCTACAACATACAATGACATTCAAGCTAGGAACATCACAATATGTTTCACATGCTTTGCAGTAACGCTAACGTTACGTTACCTGTCCAGCTCGGGTTTGGTTTTGATCTCCAACAACAAACGCAGGTCTCTCAATGGCTGGAATTCCCGGCCGATGTTCACATTTTGACGGTAAAAAAAAAGTTATACCGTGCGTGAATGCGGAACAGGGAACGACCGCAGAAGTAATCTACAAAACCGGACGGTAAACACCATGTAAACGTTACTATGGTGATTTGTTGGGATAGAGTTTTATTATTTCGGAAAGGCGCTTGGTACTGTAAAATCATAGACGAGAAGAGGACAGCACGAACATCTGGTTAGCCGTTAATTACCGCTACGTGAACGAAGCAGCCAGCCAGAGAGAGGAAAGGCGCTCGTGGACGTCACATCCTTCATTTTCCCAGCAAATCAGACCCCCAGCCTTTACATAAAAATCAAACCATAGACTCTTACATGCGATGGAGAAAGTCAGGGAAGGTCTCATTTTTTAATACGTGACAATCTGTTCACACTTTGGAAATGAAAGCGATTCATACATGTAACAATCTTACATATAGCCCCTTTAATACAAAATAATTTTCTATTTATAACAACATACCGTATCATAACGTATCTCCTTATAATGTGAAAACAATGTTGTTATAACAAAGAACTTTCTTATCTCATTGATATGCAGAATTAATTCACTCAAGGACAATAACAAAATGGCTCATGTGCATAAATTTGTACTTAAGGCTTAGGTTGAGACATGGCGGGATCCTGATATCCCTCAGCTCTTTAGATGGTATTGTCATAAGTATGCGCAGTGCGCATGCTAAATTCTGAAATGTATGGGGTTGTACAGAAGAAAGAGTTGGTCTGAGTTATTGGCCTTTACTCAATGAATTCTGTGTCTTTTTCAATAGGCTATGTGTATTGACAGCAGTAGCTATCATAATTAATATTTCAGTGTGAAAACAGTTCTCTGTAATCCCAGAAGAGGGTTAAAAACAAATGTGATATTTAAAATGGACATTCAGTACAATGTGATGTTTAAATGCATTTATTTTGAAGGAGATTTATTTGATCTGTCCACAATTGGCTATCAAAGCAGTTCGACAAATAAGAGGGCAATATAAGTCACAGCTGTCCTTGAACTCCTCTGTGCTTTTCTATGCTTAAAGGCAGCTTGGAAATCCCAGCCCTCCTCAGGAAGGTAGGCCTAATCACATTTGTAAAGAACCATCTCGCTCACTAGCACAGCAGAATTTTTATCTCTGTGATCAATTCTCTCATAACATAAAGTTATAAAGGGGAGTTCTGCACTGCACACCCTATCACATATTTAGATCTCTACCAGGAGCACCATGTTCACTTTGAAAGCAATATATTAGTAACTATGTAATTCAAAATTAAAGTATCTCAAACCACGTGTACAAATGCATGCTACCACAAACCCATGGACTATATCAGCCATTGTAAAGCCAGCAGGTCATCAGAAACGTCCGTAAGAATGAAAAATATCACAAAAACTGTCTGGGCCAACTGAGATGGTGGCACTTTTAAAAAGAAAAGCCTAAAACAAGGATGTAACTCCGTGTCACTATTGAGGCAGAGTTATTCAAAATCATTGAATCATCCAGAGCCAGTGCAGTTGTATTTTGTTCATGTTTCCCATTTGTGGAATGTGAGCGGTCACAACGACAGGGTTCTACTGCCAAGTATAAGGCAATCATGTTATTTAATGAGCCTGTATCACACCCAGCTATTCAATGTAATGTGTTGTTTAAACATCTTAAGTTCAATTAATATTATGATGATGATGATTATTATTATTATTATTAGCAAGCAGCTGCAGTAGTAGTAGTGGTGGTGATGGTGCTAGTAGTATTCCTAGAAGTCTTTTCTTTATGAAAACAATGTAAGCTTAGTATCTTGCTCAAGGCAATTGTTTATGACCTGGAATTTGGACCCGCAACCCACCGGTTATGCACTTTCTTGACTTCCCCTAAACAACGTGATTCCATTCATCTTGGGTAACTTGCAGTGGTTAAATATAGAACATATTCATATTGCTGGTTGTTTACTAAAGTATTTATGTTGCAGTACTTTCCATGGGGCTTACAATGGCAGCAGTCCACTCAGGAGTTTAACATTGAAGATACAAACTCAGTTCCCTATCCACGAGGGCATTCTATCTACTCACTGAAGCAAATGGACACATTGGTCCATTAATTAAGCCGATTATGCAGCATAACTATATAAAAGCCTGCTATTGTTCAGTTGCTGATAGACTACAAAGCATTCCAATTCTAACAAAAGACAATTGTTATGCTGTTGCGTATGAAAGACAAATATAGTTAAGCTGGAAGGGGCTGGATGTTCTCAATAATTGCAGTAGTTGGAGCTGCCTGAGCCGTTGTCTTTGAAATGCTGTGGGGTGTATGGCTTAGAAACCCCACTCAAAAACCCATTCAGTCATTTCAAGATCCATACAGCTTCAACTCATGAAATGAGACCAACTGGCTCTGACAGAAGCTGTAAGAATTTAGTCTGGTAGGAAAGTATCCCTGCCGTTCTCAATGCCGTGGACTAGTATTACAGCTGCTTTGACAGATTCCAAAGGGAACATTTATCCCTAGTCACAAAATGCTGGATGTGCGAGTAATGTCATACATAAGGAAAAGGGAAATACATATTTATTATGAAGTTGACATATTTATTTATATATTAATTTTTTTTCAGGGAGTGGGTTATCTTATCTTCACCACCACTTTAAATTGTATAATTTAACATTCTTTTTATTTTAATTTGGGGGGGGTATTAACAGGATGTCAGGATGTCAGGACATTGCTGAAACAGAGTAGGCGTGTGCTCAGTCAACAGTGAATTTTGGTGATTGCAATTTCTGATTAATTTGCAATTATAATTCGGTTTGGATCAAAGTTCAGAACAAAGGTTTACTGAGTCCAGAACACTGTGTTCCCTTTAAGATTCTACAAATAATGCATATAGTTCTGTGATACAAAATAACAAAGTTGTGAGTCAAATTTTTCCATCAGGACAGAAGCTTTTCTGGTTGATACTGCAAATTTACCAAATGCATCTACATTCTGCTTGCGTATGGTGGAATAACAAAATTTGATGAATATTGTGCTTGCATTTAGTTAAAGGCTCCCTCTTCAATCAAATTTCTGTGGGTGGATAGAGGTTCCAGGAGACCAGTTCATTAAAGCGCACTATAACCTCCATAAATCCAGTTCTGTCATAGATATTCAATGCTTTCTGGAATGAACAAACATGAATGGTATTAACAGCAACAGAATGAAAGCAAGGGGGCACTTTTACTTAGAATTTTCCTAAGATTTTCTTTTAATTTGAGGAAATAAACAAAGACCAATTGCAATGTTTAAAAAGTCAAATGACGGCGAGATTCCATTGTTCACAAAGAAACGGTCCTGACTCGACGTTCCGCCTTTTTATGTTCTGAAATGGAATTTTTACATTACATTGGACTGAATCTATGGTTGGCTGAGTATGGCTGACATAAAAGTAATTAAATACAATTATAGGGGCAAAGGAAATTGACTCTCTTGTTACAAAATTAATTGTTTCACAAAGCATTTTATATAAATGTCACTCTCCTTTTTGCTGATTTTGTAACACTGTGCATAAAGTGCATTTATGTTGAAAACAATGTACATACAATATACTTTGTATTCTATTTGTTTCATTTCTGCAGCTACTTTAGTGTGGATATCCAAAATAGTGCTTGATGAGAATATGGCCCCTGCTAGCTGTAGCATGTGAAACATATCATATGGGTATATGGAGGCTGTCACTTCAATTTAAAGGTCCATATCTAGTCCGAATGGCCCAGAAAAAGCAAAGAAAATAATTATTCTGACACTGAAATTGAAGTTTTATTAGCAGATGTTCAATCAAGGAAAAATCATGAACTGTTACAGTAAAGGCCTAGCAGGAGATAACATGTAGGCCTACCATACGAGCGCATTGCTTTATCGCAGCCTGGAAATAAACTAAACGTTATTCATTTTGTAATTCTGTTGGGGTTCTGTGCATGTGAGTTGTGGTTTGAAATCAGGTAATCACATGCGCTACCTTATTTTAGAATCTCTCTGGCACGTTGTAATTGCGGTCACATTGATGCGCGTGTCCCACACAGCTCAGGTTTTACTGGGATATAGCCTGCTGGCTACATTCTAACCGGTTAAAAAGCTTTCACTTTTAAATAAAGTTTATCCGGTTTTCCCCCTGAACGCGAGACGGCGTTTCACCGTGCACTGGCGTTTCACAACAAAAATGTGCACTGGGGTGTGCAGTCTATGGCACCGATAACATTGGACAGGTTGCCAATTTCATAAAAACCATACTTTACCTCCACCTGTCTTTGCATCTTGTAGGGGGACTGGATGTATGCTGGCATTAGCTGGATTAAGCTGTTTACCAAAATTGCAACCCTGGCGACAGACATGTAAGCCACTTTAAAGCAAATTTCGTTCATTGGTTAAATGTGTGTTATAGCATAGCCTATGTAAGGTCATGTAGAATAAAAATATTTAGCAATTTAGAAAAAATTGTAGGCTACTGAGAGCGTTAATTAGACTACATTATGTGTCTAATTAAACAGCTTCATAGCCTACAATTGATTAATATGCGTAATCTAAAGTGTTTGCTTTTTACAATCATAATTTATTACGTTTGCAATGTGTATTTCAAAGGCTACATTTAGTCTTGTGAATTTAACAGAAAATAAAAATAAATTAATATTCTAATTATCACTCAGAAGCTACATTTACCAGCATTATGAATTTACGAACGAGGTACGTGTGCTCTGGAGCAGGTATACATTTTGTTCGGAGGTACAAACAAATCTCAGATACGAAAATGCTGATGAATACCAATATACGTGCAAAAATGCAAATACGAACGATTTACGTACAAATTTGTTCTGCTCACGTTTCATGAATGAGGCCCATTGAACTTCACTTTTGAGAAAACAACCTCAATACTGAGACTGGTATGTTTATGTTGACGTTAAATAGTTTGAGCAAACTAAGAACAGTAAACTGCCTACTGGAGTTTACATCACTTTCATACCTTTCTTTTGCAATCATTTCACCGCTTTTTTTCTCAGCTTCTTCTACTCTGCGCCAGAGAGAAATAAGATTCGGTAAATGTCAAAAAGTGATTGATGGTGTCAAAGGTCAATTTATGAATATTAATGAGTTTATGAAAAATTATGATTATGCATAAATTATTTTTTTTAATGATTTTTTTATTTTTATGATTATGATGATGCATCATCATTCGGGGCAGGGGTTTGTGGGTTTTTCGTTCCAAGGGTTTGTCGATGTCATTTTATTGGGAATTGTTGTAAACGTTGTGGTTTTGTGACGAATTGTTTTTATGGACGGGCCATGGTGCTTAGGGAAACATATTGGCAATGTATTGTGTTGTACAAAAACATCGTGAAAAAGTAATGGTGTATAAATGTATATGTTGTTAGTTGTAGCAATAGTAGCAGCGGCAATTAAGTTTTATTTTAAAAAGCAGTTTGTGTTAGCTGCAACAGCCGCGTGTTAAAAAGAATAGAATAATTCAAGCAGGCTGTTAAAACGTGAAAAATCGCCGTGGACTATAATGAAAAAACATTATACAGAATCATTGTAAAGACTTGTTAGATGCCAAGAAGGAAGAAAAAATAAACTCCGGGGTGAAAGGCGTTCGCAATACATCGTCCGTGAACAGAGACAGTAGACAAAAACTTAGAAGAAATCCAGGGTTCCGCGAATTCACAATACCATGCAAAATAGATAAAGATAGGTCCAAAAGGTGAGATTTAAAAGCCTAGAATGGTTCGCAAGAAAGACTATGAAGAAAATAATTTAAATAAAAGAATATGTTACGTTTTAAAGAATTAAAACGAAAAACGAAAAAGCACTGTCATTGTATCGATGTCCAGGGTTCCGTGGGATACGCTAGAAGACTTCACAACATGTCGGCAGCTAGAGGCTATCGTGCAGGACTAAAATGGTCCCGAGAGAGAACTTTGGGTGTATCAAACACCAAAATGACTCACCAAACGTCTTGTCACGTGGGGTTTGACGCAAGTTTACACAGAGCGTTTGATGGACGTTTACGCGAACCAATGGTAATGACGGTGTCGGAGGGCTGGTCCAAAGGGGTCAAAGGGCCCCAGCACAGGCGCAGAAGCGTTCTTAAAGTTTGTGTCAAAGTCCGGCGAGACATTTCTAAACAGGTGGGAGATGGGGGGGTGATTGGGGGTGTAGCCCACAGGCGTTGCAGGCGAAAAGACATGCATAAAAGACCGGCTTTTCGGCACAGATATTTAGCAGAAGCTGGTATCGAAGCACTAACTTGTCAAAGCAACCAGAAAATGGCGAACGCACAACTTATGACACCCGGTGGGTTTGCCGCTCCGTCTTCATTCCAGCGCTGGACTCTTCCTCCGCAGAGTAAGAGCCCTGTGTTCTCCTCCTTTCGAACAATCAAGCGATCCAGGGTCGTGTCACGGAACTCGACTCCGTCCTGGGCCGCGAGAGCCAGATCCTGGAAAGCTGCTGCTCTTTCCTTCACGGATAGCTTCTGGCCTGCCTCCCACTTTGCTGGTCCTGGAGCCTGGCAGTTGCCACCCAGCCAGGTTTCCACTGCTCGTCTGGTCCAGGCGATGGTTCCGCACAATCTTGCGAGTGAGCTGAACCTCTGGGGCTCCACAAGGTGCACAAGATCCACGCTCCACCGTCTTTGCTGTGGGACAGGGGGGCAGGTTCGTTCCTTAATGTCAGCGTTGGAATCCACTTTGATTTCAATGTCGGAATACATTTGGATGTCAACGTCGGTCGGACTTGACAGTTGTCTGGACTGAGCTCGGGTGACCGCTGCTGAAAATGCTTTCCTCTGAAGTCCTTTGACCTCTTCAGCGACAGAGATGGTTACCTCGCTGGCGGTCTTCACGGGCCAGTCTGATTCCGGCATCCTCAGAAATCCAGGGCCCTCCTGCCACAATGATCCTTTGGCGAGTTCCTCTGGGGCTGCTCCCCTTGTGATGATGTTGGCAATGTTTTCTCTCCCCTCGACCCATTTCCAGTTGTCCACTGGACCGGCCTTCTGTATTTCTCCGATACGGTTCGCGAAGAAAGTTTGATAGCCATAGCTGTCCTTTTGGATGGCTCCCAAGATGGTTTGGCTATCCACAAAGTGAGTCCAGCGGTCGACCTTGATGTGGCAATGCTTCTTAAAGTAATTTTTCAGGCGAGTAGCGAAAACTGCTCCGCACAGCTCTGCCTTGATGACATCACCTTTTTGGTCGAGGGGGGTGAGCTTCGCTTTAGACTCAACCAGTCTCACTACGACTCCATCTTGCGCCGTCTCCCACCGGAGGTAAAGTACAGCTCCATAGGATGCTTCACTGCCGTCAGAGAAAGTGATCCCCATTGGGCGGCCTATGGCTCCACAGGGCGTAAGGCTCCTTTCGAACTTGACCTGACCAAGCCTCACATATTCTTCGAATAATTTCATTGCAGCCTCTCGAAGTCGTGGTGAGAGCGGATTGTCCCAGGTGTCCTTGGACGGACGGTCTTTTCCTGCCTCTTGATAAGATTCTCTCACGAGCATGACTCCTCTTTGTTTGGCAGGTGAGGCCAGGCCGATGGGGTCATAGAACCCGGCGATCTGACTAAGAAGCATACGCCGGGTCAAGGGGTCGGGAGTGTTGCCTCTGATCTCCTCCTCCCGTAGGTCCAGCCCTGTTCTCATCTTCCCTCGCCTCTTCGAGAAGTTTACTGAGGTCAGTACACGGAGTTTGTCTGATTCAGGCTCATAGCCAACCCCCAGTGCCTTATTCTCCTCGTCCTGCATTTGGTTAGGAAGTATCAGGGTCCTGGGCGAGGTTGATCCGCTTTTACCGTGGTCGGTGGATTCCCCGCTCCTCCTAATTTTGGCCCGTCAAGACCCACGGTTTGAGCGAGAAGCCACCTGCTTTCAGGATCTTTTCCACTCCTTCGGTTGTCTCAACCAGTTTCTCAAGGCTCTTGTCTGACGTGAGAATGTCATCCACATAACAGTCCTCTGTTAAGACCCGGCGTTCGGTGACCATGGAAGAGAACTGGGGTAGGTTTGCTGTTTCCCGCATGGCGACCTGGGCGATGCATCCGGCAGGCTTGTCGCCGATGTTGACCCTGACGACGGCATAGACCTTGATTTCATCCTCCGGGTTATTTCTCCAGAGGAAGCGATGGAGATGGACTTCTTTGTCTTTAAGCCACACCGAGTTATACATCTTCTGTACATCACCTAAAGCAGCGTATAATCCGCTCCTGAATCTCAGTAGGACCCCTCTTATCCTTTGCAGTTGCTGCGGAGTGACAGGCTGGCTGATCTCTGCGATACTCTCTAGGCCGTAGCAGAGCAGTTTGTGTTCTGTCACTGCCCCCTTGGAGGTTCTCACTCTAAGACGCAGGGTATACCTCTTGGTTGTGACTATCTTTTTCATCCCTCCGATCCCGTGGACGATCAACTTGATGTTCTCGCCACTTAGTCCGAGGCGCTTGGCAGCGTTGTTTGTAATGTAATTAGTATCCGATGCGAGGTCGATTAATGTGCCGATTAGCTGACCTGAATTGGTTGTCACTTCCAGCAACATCAGTACCACTGGGTACTCCTTCGGTCCACTTCCAGCATTAGTGCAGATTGTTGTTGAGGCTTTGTTCGAAAATGCCTTTCTGAATTCTCCTCTTAGCTCTGGAGGGACTTTTGCGAGGAGCTCCTCTTGCTTGCTGGTTAAGCCAAGCCCTTTCTTCTCCATCTTGGTGAAACCTTGCTCTTCGCTGCCACTGTCCTTTTTCTGGCTAGTGGACTTGGGGCAGAGAAGGTAGTTGTGGGCAGGCCCTTCTTTGCGGCAGTCAGCTTTAAGGCAAAGGAACTTTGTGTTACAATGGCTGTCTTTGGAGTGGATGCACAAGCACCGCTCGCATGTTCCATGGGTCTTTAGATGAGCCTTTCTTCTCGGCAGATCCAGTTCCCTGAAGGCTTTGCATGCGACCAGCCTGCCAGCGTGTGCTTCATCACCACAGGCTGTGCATGAGCTTAATTTCACCTTCGATTGAGACTCTCTTTGGTCTGACGTGGCTTTGGAGAAAGCTTTCTTCACCTTTCTTTCCGGTTTGTCTACCGGGCCTTTATCTGCGGGGCTCTTCTCTCCAGGGCTCGCCTCCAGCTGGTCCAACTCTTCAAGGATGTCCTCTTGCCTCTTTAAGAACTGCATTAGGCAGTCAAAGTGGTTCTGTGAAGAAAACCCGTTTGTGGGGTCACTCTTATGGGTGATCCACTCCTTTTTCAGAGAGGTTGGGAGCTTGCTTTCAAGGGACTGCGCCACCACGCGGTTCTTCACTGCGTCCTCCTCTCCCAGGATCAGGAGATTGCTCAGGGCCCTTTCCACCGCCTGGATTAGGTCGATCGCCTGCCTGGGGTTGTTTCCCTTAATGCTTCAAGTGTGTGTTGTACAGCTTTTGAGCCCATGTGTCGTCACTTCCCTTGGGCATCTTGCACTCCTCATCCAGAAGGGCAAGAACCCCCATTTTGGCCTCGATGAGGTTTATGCAGGGCTGATTGTCGTAAAAGTCAATGAGGGTCCACGGCATCTCCTCCTTCATGTACTCCTCCTGCTCCAGTTTGAAGACATGCATGTTGAACTGGAGTTTCTCATTGGCGTAATTTATACAAAACTGCTCAAAGCTGTTGATATCAAATGTTTCAAACCCGTAAATGTCCAGAACCCCAATGAAGAAGTCCTGTCTGACCGTAGACCGCAGGGCCTTGTTGACCTGGGCAACGATCCATTTGAAGAGCTTGGCATATATGTGTTTGGCAAGGGCATCCCGGCTGTTGACGGCCTGACGTTTGGGAATGGGCTTGATGTAGGTCTCCGTAGCGGTCTTCAGCTTCTTGTGGCACAGCCAGTGGGACATGTCCTGGTATGTGACACCCATGATTTCACAGAAGACAGTGAGGTTGCTGTTATTCGGCTCTATCCTGCTGCTGTCTGCATCTCGATCCTTCACTTCCACATTGCCCAGATGGAGGATGGAAGCCAATATCTTGAAAATCCCCATCTGATAAGTTTCATTAATTCCTAACAAAAAGAGAGCATGCCTTGCAGAAGACAACTCATGGGCATCGTCCACCCCGTCAATGACAGGGCTTTGACCCTGGTTGGTGAAGCGAAAATTATCCGCTTTACCTAACCAGGGTCAAAGCCCTGTCATTGACGGGGTGGACGATGCCCATGAGTTGTCTTCTGATATTTAAGTTAACCCCACGGCACTTCCCCATCGCTCACCACGTTAACGTTAACCCCAACTAAATCACTGCACGTGTATGTGTAACGTTATTAGTTCTAGGCTAACGTGTAGCATTGACGTTATGAAACACAGAGCAAGCAAACGAACATTAGCAACAAACAGACACTGCAGAGCTGACATACAATTGCAACAAACGGATTGCTTACCAGTTGGGTGTTTGTCGGGTGTGAGTGTGAGTACAACCTTCATTGGTGTTGCACCTTCTAATATGCGCGATCCCTCTCACCTGCGCCGTGCGCACCTGCCCCCACCCCCATTTCAAGTTAAAGGGGTACACCCAAGACACGTTAACCTGTCATGGGGTGTCTTCGTAACTATAAACATAACCATTGAAATAATATTACACTTGAGGCCCCACAGAAAACCCAACACCTCCCACTTAAGTTACTGATCCTCGATCCAAGGAACTTACCCCAAACAATCCTCAGTGACTTTTTTTTTTTTCTTTAAACAAACTTAACATTTCACTGGTTTCGCACAGCATTCATGCGGCAACTGAAGAAGGAGCATAGTCCAAAGTCAACCACGTCCCTTGGCAGGTGTAATGTACTGCCAGGTCAGTGGGGGTTATGGGGTGTGTATGCTCTGCTTCTTCGTGTATATGCATGTGGGGGCATGGTGGCAGCGTATTGCGTACACCAACCAGCCAAAGGGGGTTAGGGCTGTGACCGGATCCAGGGGTTTGGACGGTGAATGGGGGATGAAAGGGGGGTTTGGGCGATGGGCGGTGTCAGATGAGCTCGGGAGGGTGAGTCTGGTCCTCCACGGGGAGGAGAACGACCAGTCTTCTCACGTCTCTCCGAACGATGGTCGAGGGCAGTGAAGAGCTCCTCTTTTGTTGACCAACCACCATGGAAGCGGGGAGGCCGGCACATGTCACGATGTCGGCATCCCTGGTGATCCCCTTCTTGTCAGGGTACACCGAACGGATCCTGCCAAGACGGAATTGACCACGTAGAGCGTTCGGGTCGGCGATCCATACGACATCACCGACTCTAACGTTCCTTTCCGTCCGATGCCATTTGGGACGGATGAAAAGATTGGGGCCGGCTAACTCGCTCCACTTGGCCCAGAATCTATCCACCCCGATCTGAAGGGCTCTGAGCCGGCGCCAGGAATGAGTCTCATAGCCGAGCCCGCTTGTGTCCCCTCCCAGTGTTGTTCGACCCAGGATGAGGGAGTTAGGGGTCAGGTACTCCACTGAGTCCTCCTGCTCTTGTGCTCTGGCGTCGATAGGCCGTTCATTCGTCAAGTTGGCTGCTTGATAGAGTAGGGTTTGGAGCTCTCCCCATGTAAGCGAACCCGTTACTCCACCAAGGCTTGTGAGAGCTCTTTTGATTAGCTTTACAGCAGCCTCTGCTGCTCCATTTCGATGGGGTGCGTCAGCGGGGTGGAAACCCCACTCCCATTCAGTTCCGTTCCTCGCAGCTACGTCCTCCACGCATGCAGCCTGCAAGCAAGCCAAGTGTTTGTGGAGTTCACGCAGAGTGACTCAGGTTGCACTCAGCATCCGCTCCGAGCGAAACCTGCCGGGCATTTACAGCGAACCAGTCCCCGCATAATTACATTTACCTGTTGTTTGCATACTAGATGCAACTATCAAGGGGCTTGGTCTAGCACATGAGCAATATTAAGCAAAGCACCAAATTTTACAGTTCTACAATTGTCCTGACCCTTCTAGCACTTAAAGCTTATATTTTAGCTTAAAAATTGAATACAAACATACTAGGAAAGGAATAGAAAAATATGTATTTGAAATAAAACTTCACACCCTGAAATATTCAATTTTATTGATCTGCTTTACGGTGTTCTCCACTGCTCGAACATCGCCTGGGTCTCCTCAGGGAGTAGGTCAATTCCCAACACATCAGTATAGTATTTGGCTGCGAAGTCAGGATCGGTCTGGAGTCTTCTGCTCAGATTCTCCATTTCCGGGCGGTAGATCTCAGCCCACCTCCAGCACTGCCAACCAGCTCCAGGACCCTTTCCGTGCTTGCAGTACGGATTCCCAATGGGGCAGTTCTCCGTGTAGGGACCCTCAGGGATGGTCCAAGGATCACCTGAATCTCCAGTCACCTGTTGATACAAAAGCCTACTGGCCATGGTAGGAGAGTAGCCGTTATGTCCCTCCCACCCATTGTCTACTGACAAGGTGGAGGCACAATATATAGGGAACATAGGTTGGAGCTCTAGGTCTTCGTCGGCTTCCTCTAGGTGGTACTGTTCCTCAGCAGTGATATCCCTAAAAGGAGGGCTGTTCCCTCCTTTTCACATCCTACTATTAGTTAATTCTGTCTCCTTACCCTCCTCCGGTTCTCCATCAGAGTCGTCATCAGACTGATTTAGTCTAGCCAAATTTTCTCTTTCCTCTTTCAGCGTATGTGTTGGTGGGTGCACCTTAGAACAGTGAGCAAAATGATGCCAAACCTTATCTCCCTCCTTTTGGACCCGTACAGCTCTATCTGATACCTCCTGAACCTGGTATGGTCCTGTCCACAGGGGCTCGTGCCACTTCGGTTTTCCTGGAGCCTTGACCCAAACCCAGTTGTCTACACTCAGGCTGGCTCCTGTTCCTTCAGCTCTGTCTTCCCCTGTGGAGTGGGCTGCTTGGACCTGTTTAGACAAGAGCTCAGTCATCCTGTTTAACATTCTCATATACTCATTGAGTTCTGTTTGTTGCAGAGCTGTATCGGGGACAATATTAGTGTCCCTAGGTGGTAGAAACTCTGTGCTGCTCTTTCCCTTTCTTTGACTATTAGATCCAACCTTGCCTTTTCGTTTAGGAAGGGCTGTTCTGGACCGGGAAACCAACCGAGCTTCCTCCATTCTTCAATTAATTTTGAACATTTTGATTTTTTCTTTGTCCCTTCTTTCACGGAGCATTTATTCTCTATTATGCGCCAGATCTTGGGCAGAATCTGGTTTACTGTTAGCTTGTCACTCATAACTACGGCTTATGGAGTTGGGCGCTTAGTGGCACTGTAAGCGACTTTTGTATTTATTGGCTCTATTGGATTTATCACAAGTGTGAGTGACTCTATGGTAGCCTGGCTGCCTCCAGGGCTCTGCTTTCCAATTAAGTATAATGAATCTAGGGATGGCCCTCCTTCGGTGTCAATGTTCACTTAGAGTAGTTTCTACCCTGTGGCTCCCAAATCTTAGTGATTCGGTGCGGGGTAAACTGCGGGGTAAACTGTTTCACACTCTATTGTTGAATTACACACAGTTCCTGGTTCCTGTCTAATTAACAACTTGTCATATACGTCTTTTATTTGGTTCCTATTTCTCAACCACGCGGCTCAGTGTTCGTTCGATACCCTGAGATTGATGAGGGTAAACTGTTTTTATTTCGTTTCAATTTATTATTTGTATACTGTCACATAAAACTTCGGATGCTTCTGATCCGCTTAAATTATCGGTGGCGTCCCACCAGTGAGTATGGAGATCTCCGAGGGGGTGAGATCATTTTGGTGCACCGGTGTTTGTACTTTTACACATTTATTTTTAAATTACACTTTAATATTTCTATTTTCCAATTTATAATATTCTCGAAATTATCTTTGTTGTATTTTGTTCAATTATACTTATTTGCGTTCTTTATTATTTTATCATTTAATTATTTCTTATTATTATTTATTATTTAATTATTTATGGGTTCACCGAGATTTTGTTTAAAATATTTATTATTTAGTCATACAAATTCCCCAGAATTACCAATGTCAGTATCATAGATATTGTATGTAATCCACCAGACGTTCCAATCTCTCAGCTCAAGCCGTGTGTGACTCCGGGGTGAGAGATCTAACTTTCCAGCATTACGATGTACAATATCTTTCAGCGTCATGTAGAGAACACAATAAATCCCCACAGTCCTGTACACAGGGTGTCCGAAATGAACCGTATAAAGCCGTGTTCACTTCTTCTCACCAAATAGGAGGTATCATTGATCACTAGGTGTGTATCGTGTCAATAATCCCACCTCCGTGCACAGAATGCTATTCCCTTTTAGCCTAATTACCACGAACGGATTTACACAGAATATAACAATTCTATCTAAGTAGTTTCCAATACACAATGCATAAGCTAATCACGCGGCCGTATTTTCCCTTTACTCCGCGGCGAACAAACTTCCCTGTTCGGTTTGAGATGAACTGACAATTTTTATTTCTTTATTTTTATTTGGTTTTTATTTTTTCTTACAAAAGTTATTGTCAGTCGATACCGGTATCTAGGCACTTCCCAGCCTTTTAGCCTCTCTCGGGCTTAACACTTTTCTCTTTATCTTATAGACAATACGTATTTCTCCTGGCGTCTTGAGCCATTTCGCAAAGAACCATAATCCGGCAATACCACTAGCTGACGTCGGTCTAATGAGCGTAAACCGCACCGTAAATCCCCATACTTAAACTTCAACGACGCCCGTATGTCTTTCCCTAACTATTTATTAAACTAATGTGCATTGGAAACTACAATTACTCACCAGTTGTCTCTTATGTTATATTATAAAATCACCTATATCAATTTAGACCTTAGTCACCAATCCTCAGACACTTCACTGTCCTATTCTATGCAGATTTTATGAAAAAGGTTCTGCTTACCTGTTTCTTTTGGGCCCTTGTAAGTGTCTGCCGACTGGTTCCCAGGTGGATTCTTTTCCCGGTTCCCGGCCGGGAAGTCCTCTGTCACTCTCCCTCCTCCACGCTCGGGGTCACCAGATTTGTTAGGATATTTCTTTTCTTCTCAGCGTGTTTGTTCAAGGTGGTGGTGAAGACAGGACTCTTGAAACCAAATTCAAAGTATAAGTATTTAATGAGACAAATAGCAAGTAAAGTTGATTACAGCAGACAGCTCAGCAAACTCTCAAACAGATGTGCTCAGGTGTCGGCCGGAGAGCGCTCTGCCCTCCAATCGTGGGGTTCAATTCTTGTATGACCTCACAGGTTCCTGATTGGTTACTCTGTGTTGTAGTTGGGCAACCAATCAGCCGTCCGTGCACCATCTCAGTCCTCCAATCAGAAGGCCTCACACCCAGAAATTCCCCTAAATTACATGAACTTTAAGACAGTTATTTTCATTGGTAAAAGTGACCTGGGGGCCCCTTAGCACCCATCTACAAGTTCCTGTTATTTCAGCACAGTACCCTGACTTTTTAAACTTGTGGTTGGCTGAACTTCCTGTAGCAGTTAGTGTAGGGCCCCTTAGCTCTACAGGTGTATAAGTCAGAGTCATGCTATATATTTTTTTTAAATATTTCCACATAATGAAAAACAGAATTTATATTAGCGCAGACGAAAATCTATCCCTGTCAGCTAACGGAAAGCTCGCCAGAATGCTGGGGTTGGAGGCAAATGTTGCCTTATCGGGGGCAAAGCCTGTGGCACCCCACCCAGCGGATATCAGGGCGGGGTTCTACACAATGTATGTATACACAGACATTATTGACTACCAGAGAGTCGGAGATAGTTTTGTACCATTGCTACGATGTGTACATATAACAGGATCTAGCAACGACGTAATCACAATATCTTACGAGAAGCCACACTACGTACATGTCAGCAAGAAACACATTGCCGATATAACAATTGAGCTGAAATCAGATCAGAACGAGAACATAGCATTTACTTACGGCAAAGCAAACATAAAACTACACTTTAGGCGTGTGAAATATCACTATCACGAATAAAAATGGCGAGGACACCACTCTACGTAGACCCAAATAGGTATATAGCCTATTATACGGAACAGGCTGGTAATGGATTGCCGGGGTATAAGGGTGCTAGTGTTATGTATGGCAGTGGACTTGGAGGACTATTTCGAGGTTTATTCCGAATGGCCTTACCCCTACTAAAGAAAGGTTTCAACATAGCCAAACCACATTTGAAAGCAGCAGCCAAGAACATCGCCAAAGATGTGGTCAACAAAGCTGTGATGAGTCGTTTGAACAACGGTGACCAGGAAGGTTCGGGGCTTATGGTAATGACAAGACGTGCACGTAAGAGGCCCCCAGGGGGGCGTGTCACAAGCCGGTCTAAAGCTAAAAAGCGTCGCGCAGTGAACAGTCGAGCCACAGTGACGAAAAGCACGCGGAGGGTGAAAAAGCGCACCAAGAAGGTTAAGAGAAAAAGTAGATACATTTTTTTTAAAATGGCCTTCATACACAACATGTCAGAGGAATGTATGAAGTCAGAACTGGACCTTTTCGCAGTACCGTATACGCAAACAAGCATTGATAAGAACATCTATGTTGAAGTATCCCCCCTGTCAGCCCTTTCGGACACGGGCCCCCTAGAGTTCTATATAGCCGGCAATGGTGAAGATTACCTTGACTTAAACAACACTGTATTATACCTACATTGTAAGCTAACCCGTGCAGATGGTACCAATATCACCGACGCAGACAAGGTTGGGATTATTAATTACCACATAGCGACCATTTTTTCACAGGTGGATGTTTCGCTGGGTGACAGGCTGGTGAGCCAGTCTAGCAACACGTACCCCTACAGAGCAATTATGGAATGTCTACTTAATTATTCTGAAGCCACAATGTCTAATCAATTTACAAGTGGCTTATTCTATAAGGATACCGGTGGCCATATGGACGAAACAGACCCGGCGGGGAACAACAGCGGTTTGAAAAGCAGAGCCATATATACCGGGGGGAGCAACACTTTTGAATTGCTCGGACCCATCCACACAGACATGTTTTTTCAGGAGAGACTACTTATAAACGGTGTCGATATTAAAATCAAGATGGTGCGTTGTAAGGATGATTTCTGCCTAATGACCGTGGATGCACAACAACAACAGTACAAGCTTAAAATAGTCTCGGCAACAATGTTTGTTAAAAAAATCGGGGTATCGCCCCCTGTTAAACTAGGCCATGCACAGGCACTACTAACAGCGAATGTTAAATATCCTATTGACCGTGTTAGCCTTAAAACTTTCAGCTTGGCGGCTGGTCTTAGAGTTTGCAATCAAGAAAATTTGTTTTTGGGGCAATTACCGAAATCGATCATCATAGGTTTAGTAGATAACGACGCTTTTACAGGAGTTTACAATAAGAACCCTTTCAATTTCAAACATTATGACGCCGAACATATATCACTCAATATGGATGGTCTTCAGATTCCGGCAAAGGCTTTTACCCCAGATTACACAACCGGTTCAGCGGTTCGTGAATTTTATGGTTTAGCACTTGCAACGGGGCGACATCTGAAAGATTCACCATTGTGTATAAATCGTCAAGAATACATAAAAGGCTACACACTTTATGCATTCAATCTGACCCCCGATGAAGGATGCAGCCAACATCTGTCCCTAATCAAAACGGGCAATATTCGTCTGGAGATGAGATTCAGATCCCCGCTACCCAGAACCGTTAATTTAATTGTTTATGCATGCTTCGACAATATTATTGAAGTGAACCAGAGGAGGAACGTTTTGTCTGATTATTATTAAACATGAACACCCGAGAACTAGATGCTATTTTGTGCAACAACCCTTACACCACAAATTACTTTTATGGAACGGTGGCCTGCGATGAGCTACCGGCTGATAAACTAGATAATTTACCCTCCATGTACATTGTGAATACACACCCTCGAAATAAGCCTGGGGAACACTGGTTGGCTTTGTATGTGTGTGCGGATAAGACGGGGGAATTTTTCGACTCCTACGGCAACCCACCGGACTACATTTACTTCCCTGATAGCATCAACACTTTTCTGCAAAAGAACTGCACAAGGATTGTTTACAACACAGTACAGATGCAAGACCCGCTCAGTGCAAAGTGTGGCCAGCATTGTATATGTTATCTACACAACAGGGCCAAAGGGGTTCCGTTTAGCAACATTATAGACCTATACTCTGATAATTTGAAAAAGAACGATGCTATGGTGTCAAGATATGTTGCCAAAATATATTTGAATAAATGCCTTAAAAACATGTTAAACTGTGTACAGACGGTTGGCTGTGGTGAAATGTTTAATATCTGTCACGGTTGTTGAAAATAAAAAATAAAAATAAACAAGCGTGTTTCGTTTGGTTTTTACTTTATGTATTTTATTGTAAAATAAAAACATGTTAAACATGACATTTGACATTTTCAGCATTTGAAACACACACACACACACACACACGCACACAAGTACACACATTCTGCTTCAGAAATCTAACCACGCTGAGTGATCTAAAACCGACCTATTACCATGCTCTGGCGTAAATACGCCCGCACTTGGTGTTTTTTTGTGCCGATTTATCTTGTCGCGAACATTTTGATTAGGTATAACAGATAGAGGCATGTTAAGCATGGCCATAGCCTCTATAAATTCACCCCAACCCCTGGGTCTTCTATTCTCAGAAATCTTTTGAGGTGCGGTTATGTTCTTTATTAGATCCAACATATGTGAGCCACTTACGGCGTTGCCTTTAAACACAAACTCCCCATCAGCGTTCCACGTTACCACATCTCCTGATTTTGAAATTTTATCCAACACGTACGTGGCATTTTCCCGGCTTCTAGGTGGTACACTTTGTAAGACATCATCAAATCGGGAGGTCTCAGGTCTTACAGTATCGTGAGTCTCGACAGGCAAGGATAGGGTCAATTGTAGTGTTTCCGCAGCACCTTGTTTAATCAGAGCCATAAAACGTTGCAGAGCAATCGTATACAGTTTTGCCTTCTCGTGTGGTACAACATCAGTCCTCGACAAGATGTTACGTATGGTTTGATCCAAATCATTTTCAACAGTTTGTCGGATGGGTTCCGGTGTAAAAGTAAGATTCTTTAATTTGTCCATCTGACTTTGAGGTACCAGAAACATCTTTTGTGCATGCTCCATATTTTTAGCCGCCACCGCGACCAGCTATCAAACTGGTTAGAAAAGGTATCGCAACACTCAGTAGAGGCAGAAGGAAGCCGCCCCTTTGATTTATAACTTTACATTTTTTTTTAATTGATGTTTTCTTGTTAGCCAGCAGTTTAATACCGGCCTTTTGTTTTCTTATTTTTTTCAATTGTGTGTTCGTTAGGGGAATATTACCACGCAAAACATTGAGAGCTAGTTCACAAATTGTGTTTATGAGTTCATCAGAAGCAGACTGTAATATACCCCGTCTTTGCCGGGCATCACCTTCAAATAGAGCTTTTAGAAGACTCCAGTTCCGTTTAATACGTGTCGACATATAACTTTTTCTTTAGCACGTAAGCAACCGGCCACTCTGGAGCGTACAAACCAGTTCTGATGCGGCAGTCCTCAGGCGTCTGTGCTTTTAAGTCCACCAGCAGGTATCCATAAGGTTTTCTGGTAGCATCATCAAAACATTCTAGGAAAAACTTTGAATTTCTGGGGTACATTTGTCAGGCCAAAACATTAACTTGCATTTTATCTCTTGGATTTTTGAACAGAACAATATAGTTTGCATTAAGATTTATTGTGCGGCTGTTTCGACCCTGGAAGAAAAGATTCTGCACAAGATATATGATGCTTAGGTTTCTATGGTGTGTATACTTGGTAAAAGCTCTCTCAATTTCAGAGCTCTGACTGGCCGCTTGCATAAGATCATCAACAATGACCATATTGGTTTTGTGCAACGGTAGCAAAACTTCATCGGTCAAAGATTCAGGAAGCCCTTCTACAAATTGTACATTCTTTATTTTATGAAGCACCTCATCATACATTGGTTGCCAGCAGGAATAAAACCATACAATGTTCTGCGGTACTTGTGACAAAACATGTTGTGCATTATCGAGCAGTGTTTTCACAAAAACACTTTTACCACTGTTTGAGGGGCCGGAGATTATGCATGAAAAAGGATGCTGAAGACGATTGTCAAATCCTTCACACCCAAGCACTTGTTTAGAATCCATATGGTAAGGTTTTGAAATCCGGGAGCAGTACACTTTTGTTGTAAACCACTCTGAATATTTTGGAAACTGTTCGTGTGTTGAGAGAGAAACCTCTCTTATCCCTAACAATTTGCTTTGTGCTGGTCATAATTTCACGAGCTGGTGCCTCGGGATTCTGTACATAGTGCTGTACCAAGTCTGTGAGTGATGAAAGATTGACAACTTGTGTGTTAGTGTTATACCTTTCACTTTCATGCAGGTTTTACCGAGCAGTGTTTTATAGCCGTACGTCTTGGGTCCTCCTGAAACAAATTCAACAATGTGGTCACCAGGGTCTAGCTCGCTAGTCAATTCACCCAAAAAATCACAGAGAGAAGGCATCCAGTCGCCCGGCCGGCTCACAAAGATTACAGAATCTGTGTCGTGGTACAGAACTCTGTCGGACATTTTATCCATGAGCTCATAAAGCTCTAGCCGGGCATAAGCGGTGGTGAAGGCCGCGATGAACACATTGCTGTATCTGGGTGGTTTTGGGAAACCCTTTGCAAGTCTCCAATGGACCAGGGCTACTGTCTCGGTAAGAAATGAAAAGTGTGAGATGTCATACTCATCCGAAAACATGAATTGCAGAAACTGCTCGGGATCACGGATCAAGGTTTTGTTTGACTGATTGCTTCTCTGGCCAAATTTGCCCCAAAGACTATTTAAAAACAGTTTAGAAATATGTCTTTTGGCTTTGTTTACAATGATATTGTTTGGGTCCAATCGGACGCCCTCCTTCTCCCAGTAACTCTGCACATATGCCGCCTTGTCAGAATCATCAGAAACCCAAGAGGGGTATCCTGATGCTTCTTGCTTACCCTTTAAGTGCGTCTTAATGTAGTCACTGAAAAGAGACTCGGAGCTATCTTGGAAGTGCCAGATTTCAAAAATTTTGTCAATGGTGTAACCTTTTTCAATAGCTGTAAGCAATTCAATGGTACACCATACACCTGTTAGAGAACGCATATCAGCAGAATGCTGACAGCAACCTTGATGCTCGGATTCCGCGCAGGTCCTGCAGAGTGGAAACATTAATTTACCAGAGACTCTGTATGGTAACACTGGTATTTTAAGGTTTCTTGGTGTGTTGACCCTGGCTTTGATCAGACCGAAATAGTTTTCGATCGGTTCAAAGTCACGGAAGATGATGATGGGGTGATTTGTTGGGTAAACTTTAGTTTTGTTCACAAACGGGTATAGACTGGTGAAATCAAAATAGTGCATTTGCTCACCTTCTTGAACTTTGTAGTAAAGTTGCAAAGCATTCGTTCGACCACCAAACAGAGCAGCCCGAGGCTCCATACGCTCAGAATAGTCCTGATGTATCAGGAACTCCTGAACCTCGGGGTTCTCACGTTTAAGTCTTACCCATTCATGCTCCCACATCACGACAACATTCAGGTTGTATACGCGGCGTAAAGTGTCAATTTTTTCCTGAAATTTGTGGTAGATTGAGCCAAAATCTGTTTTTGTGATAGGGCTAATCGTGTTTGGCTGAAAACATTTTGTGCAACCATGGTATAGGCAGCCAGCGTATTCATAAGCCGTACGTACACCGTCCGACTCTGAATACCCGTCTAGATGGTAGTTACCCATCTTAACCTCACCATGGTTCAAGGCATGTTGAATGAAAAACTTTTCCTTGTGGCACACATATTCTAACCATTGGATTGATGCGGTGGAAAAGGCTTTCTGCTGTCGGACATAATTATCGGGCGCTGTGACTGCAATGGTGTTTTTGGGTAAAAAGTTTGTGCAGAATTGCTTCATACACACAGAGGCTATTGTAATGCATTGGAACGGGTCTAAACCCGTGCTCTCAAGCACCTCGGTCCTAAAACGTAAACAAGCCTCCCGCAAAATAACAACATCGTTCTGGCAGTACTCTGACATTAATTTACGAAAGTCAAACACACCCCCAGACACATTATCATACCAGGCATTAAATGCAACCCTATCCTTCTCCATCATTGTGTCAACTCCATAGTACAAGGGTGGCGGGTACGGGCCGATGTAATTCTGGTTCTCAATTTTATTCCAGAAATGGGGAAAATGCCCCTTTTTCACATTGTCAAAACCCGTCAAAACGCGTTGGGCATGTCACTAAGCTTCATAGTCAAGAAACAGAGTGAATCAACATACCTCTGCCCAAAAGCCTCTTCTGTAACACACAGGAGTTTGCTGCCTTGTGCTATGATGTTTGGTGTCACACCCTGCTTAACCAAATACTGCATCAGCAGGTACCCGTCATAACCCTTCGAATTATGTGCAATGAATGTATAGCCCTTGTACTTTGGTGTTCGGTATCGCTTAAAAAAAGCGTTTACACAATCATCACCAGCCGCCGTCCAACGCTTACCATTAAAATCAATGCAACATATGAAATTTGCAATGTGTTCACCATGGTCCTGCCGACACTCAAAATCATAAAACACATAACGTACGCTTGGGTGCTCTGTTTTCACAGGCTGTATGTAGCACACATGTTCAACATCCGGGGTCAATAAAGCCTTGCAGGCTGTGCATGTCTTTAGACCACATGTGTGTGGTTTAGGCGGATTACCGACATTATATGTTCGGGCACATTTGTCGCAGAACTTGTATGTGTCACAGATACTGAGCATCTTGCCGCTCGACTTCTGTTGTTTCAAAACTTTATGTTCTGCATGGCAAAAGCTTGATCGACAGATTCGCATACAGTCGTCACACCTTATCGTTGCCGACCGATGGTTAAAACAATCTGCATGTAAACAGACGTTGCAATTATGTTTGCATTTGTGGCTATGTTTCGCTGTGTACGGTGTGTAACAAAAGTTGCAAACATATTGACTACCTAAGAAACCTTTCAATGACTTGATGCCATAATAGTGCATGCCATCGAGGTATAGGAACAGTGTTTTTGCGTGTATAGCCTCGGATGTTTGAAACTTTATTAAGACCCCGTTATTTGCACTGTGTGACAACACAACAATCTTGATGTTTAAAAACTTTTCAAACATCTGAATGTCTGAAAAACAAACCTTGTGCTGAACACCCAAGCCTACGGAACGTTGCAATTGTTCAGCCTCTCTTTCAGCTTCACATGTGTTTAATGCCGGATTTAAAAGGTGTGTCAAACACATTGCAAAGCATAGGTTGTTACCGCGGTTGTAGCTAACAATTAGGTGTTTTAGTTTTTTGCGAATGATTTCGCTCTTGAGACATGACGATAATTTTCGCCGGTCCCCCACACCACCATTAGGGTTCTGAATAATGTGAGCCACAAGCATCAGCGTTTCATCAGCCAGAATCTCAAAATTGCTCTGTATCAACTTTTCAACCATGTCCAAAAAAATTTCCAATTCAATGTTGTCGCTGTTTAGTTGTACAGTTACGCCCTCAGACAACAAATCACCCCTTAATTCTAGTTGTACAACATCATTGGGGCACGACAACTCGCGAACTTTAACCAGTATCTGTTCTAAAGTGTTTAAGACATACACATAAAACTCTGCGTAGTTGTCAAGGTCGTACAGTGCTGCAAAGTTAAAACGGTGCCGAATTTCTGTACTGTTGAATTTGGGCCTGCGTATCACCTGAATGTCTGGGTCATCAACCGCACCACCATCATGGTTGACTTCTGTAAGTCCACGCACGTTATCGTCTACAGGGCTTTGGGGCATCTCTAACACAGTAATGCCATGCGTGTTATTTTCAGTGTTGTTTGGGTTAATATCCGTTTCAGCACGTGCGCGTTCACGGTTTACAGCGGCCAGCGCGCTTAACAGCCCGGCAAAAACATCATGCGCTACAGTTTAATTACTTGTTTCATGCGTGTCAATAGAGCCTTGATTAACATCCTCAACAAGTGCTAAGAGATGTGGGTTAACATTTTCATGCATTAACTCTAAACGGTTAGTGTTTTCAGCATCATCCACAGCAGGTCTTTTGCAGCTCGACCCCTCGGAACAAGAAGCAGTACGTGGTCTTTTCGGGGCCATATTTATTGTAAATGTTGGTTTACAAGTGCTTGGAAACTGTTGTAGAGTTCTGCTCGTTCTCTATCATTGGCAACTATTCTATCGACAATACAAAGGAGTTGCTCGTTTACACTCGCCGGACGGCCCCTGTGGTCCACGGTTTGTGTGGCTTCTGTCACCCTTGCTTGGCCCGGCTCTTGCGCGGTAGCTTGTTCGGCAACACCACGATTGCTCGGCCGCCTTTCTTGGACGTTTGTTGGGGTTTCTGGTTCGGGTATCGACACCAGCTCCTCATCCGTTACTTCGCCGTCTGTAAGAAAAAATTAAAAATACTTAGACATATTTAATTTCAAACACACACACTAAAATTTTAAGAAAAAAAAATAAAATAAAAAAATAATTAACTACTTTAAAAATACTAAATTAAAAATACTTTAATAATCAGTTAATTTAAAGCAGACATACACACACTAACATTTTTAAGAAAAATAAAAAATTTAAAAATTTAAAAAATAATTTAAAAAAAATAATTAATTATACTTTAAAATTCTAAATTAAAAATACTTAAATAATCATATTTAATTTAAAGCAAACAAACAAACATTGTTGTTTAAAAAACATTACACATGCGTTCACACCCACAAGCGTGCAAAACCACGCACAAACACACACACACACACACACACACACACACACACACACTTGCACACCCCGCACACGTTTTCAAGACATGTACAACTCACAGCGGTATGCAGACGTTTCCCACGTCGAACTTTCCGGTCCGCTGTTTGTCACCTCTGTATACGTTTCTAGAGGTGTTTCTGGGGCTTTTTAAAAATAAAATGTGATAAAATCAGACAAAACGATAACTACAAATGCTCAATATCCCTAAACCAGAAAAGTTTTTAAACGTTTCCTACTTTGAACATCCGTGTATCGTACGTCCTCCGACGAAGCCAGAACCTGCGCCTCGATGTTGATTGTCTGTGTTGTAACCACCGTGTCTAAAACAATTAAACATTAAACAATCATATATAAATATAAATCATCTTTAAAAGGATTATTTAAACAACCGTAAAAAAAAAAATATATATATATATATTTAAAAACACAACATGCTCTGTTTAATGGCTCGGTCTTTGTGAAATAAAAACCTTAAAATAAACCCTAACGATGTTCAACAGTCCAAAAACCGTTGTTTACACCGGTCTTTAAAAGTTTCAGACTGTGGATATATAATATATATGCGAGTTGCGAAGCTGTATATAAGCATTTGTCGACCTAATGTAGAGAGTGCCACGAACAACCATTTTGTCTGCCATGTGCCGCGACCACGTGTCTAACACCTTTAAACAATCGGCCATGTTTAGAGACCACGTGTCTAATACATTTCAACATTCGCCAATAAATAAATACATATACGCACACGCACACACACAGCCTCTTTAAAAGTACATTTTAAGCAAATGTATAATACAACTTACAAACACTAAGCTCTATAGAACGGCTTAATTCGTTTTCATTGGGGTAACAAACGTATAAAATCATCCAGGCCTACAAACTGTTCGGACATATATCAACTATATCAACGTCGTCTAACACATTTACATCAACAAAAGCCAGCTCTGTTTAATGGCGTTGTCTTTGTGAAATAAAAACCTTAAAATAAACCATAACGATGTTCAACAGTCCAAAAACCGTTGTTTACAACGGTCTTTAAAAGTTTCAGACTCGGCCTTGCAAGCATTTGTAGGCCTTGTGTGGAGACCACGTGTCTTAACACCTTTAAACATTCGCCAATATATATATGTATACACACACACACACGCGCAACCTCTTTAAAAGTACATTTTAAACAAATGTATAATACAACTCACCAGCACTAAGTTCTACAGCGTTGCGTAATTCGTTTTCATGGGGTAACAGATGTATCAACGCTTCTAGGCCGTCTAGCTGCTCAGATCCCAAATCAATGGCGTCAACTGTTTCAGCAAATATGGCGTCGTAGTCTACAATATTTACATTAACAAAAGCCATGTTAAGAAATAGAACATTCAGCATGCTTAATTAACAACTTGTAAATCTCATACTTGCAAGATAATGAAATATAGGAAACACATAGCTACCTTGCGTTGAAAAGTAGCCAGCAGACATCTCGATGCGTGTATAGGTATAGGTGACGTCTTCAAATATTTTCGGCTGTGTTCGTTGATCTCGCCAGCAGTATAAAGGCGTGCTTTATAATGTTGAATTTTTTATTGGCCCCCTTCAGCTTTTGATTGGTTGTGCTATGCTTTTATAAATACGCCCACACCCCACACCCGCCTATGTTTGACCATATGGGCTACGTAAACCCAAACATTTATACTTTTAAAAGTAAATATTCTTACACGTTATATGCTACATATAATAACGCAACTGTTTAAACTGCATAATCTTTTACAAACCATTCGATACCAAACAGGCCTATTAACCCCTGCAGAAAAAACGAATTATAAAAAGTTGTGCTGTGAAATTATCTTTAATAGGCCTTGTACGTTTGGCGACGTTGTTTTGGGAAAAAGTTCCCAAAAGATCTTTATATTTTTTTGTTTTCTGGCAGTTTGTTTCTAGTTTATATATTTAAAAACCATGTATTTAATCACCCCTCAACAAAGCCTCGTGGTTGAAGCCACCAACCCCCACCCCCAATCACCCCCCCATCTCCCACCTGTTTAGAAATGTCTCGCCGGACTTTGCCACAAACTTTAAGAACGCTTCTGCGCCTGTGCTGGGGCCCTTTGACCCCTTTGGACCAGCCCTCCGACACCGTCATTACCATTGGTTCGCGTAAACGTCCATCAAACGCTCTGTGTAAACTTGCGTCAAACCCCACGTGACAAGACGTTTGGTGAGTCATTTTGGTGTTTGATACACCCAAAGTTCTCTCTCGGGACCATTTTAGTCCTGCACGATAGCCTCTAGCTGCCGACATGTTGTGAAGTCTTCTAGCGTATCCCACGGAACCCTGGACATCGATACAATGACAGTGCTTTTTCGTTTTTCGTTTTAATTCTTTAAAACGTAACATATTCTTTTATTTAAATTATTTTCTTCATAGTCTTTCTTGCGAACCATTCTAGGCTTTTAAACGCGCTATCTCGCCTTTTGGACCTATCTTTATCTATTTTGCATGGTATTGTGAATTCGCGGAACCCTGGATTTCTTCTAAGTTTTTGTCTACTGTCTCTGTTCACGGACGATGTATTGCGAACGCCTTTCACCCCGGAGTTTATTTTTTCTTCCTTCTTGGCATCTAACAAGTCTTTACAATGATTCTGTATAATGTTTTTTCATTATAGTCCACGGCGATTTTTCACGTTTTAACAGCCTGCTTGAATTATTCTATTCTTTTTAACACGCGGCTGTTGCAGCTAACACAAACTGCTTTTTAAAAATAAAACTTAATTGCCGCTGCTACTATTGCTACAACTAACAACATATACATTTATACACCATTACTTTTTCACGATGTTTTTGTACAACACAATACATTGCCAATATGTTTCCCTAAGCACCATGGCCCGTCCATAAAAACAATTCGTCACAAAACCACAACGTTTACAACAATTCCCAATAAAATGACATCGACAAACCCTTGGAACGAAAAACCCACAAACCCCCGCCCCGAATGATGATGCATCATCATAATCATAAAAATAAAAAAAATCATAAAAATAAAAATGTTATGCATAATCATAATTTTTCATAAACTCATTAATATTCATAAATTGACCTTTGACACCATCAATCACTTTTTGACATTTACCGAATCTTATTTCTCTCTCTTGCGCCTGGTGCACAAGACACTTTAGATGCCGTAACGTATAGCGAATCAGTGTCTTGCTGTTTGTAGTGGTTTACTGTTGCACTGCATCCCCCAATAGCTGCCTCTTTCACCTGCCTCTCTTTTTCATGCAACCAACTTCTACTACGGCAAAACCGCCGACCCACTCCAACACGCATGGACAGACACGTTTTAACTGGCAGAATCAAATAGGGGGGTGGGGGGGGGTGACAATGGGGGATGACATTTGGGTCCCCATGAACAGGGGTGTGGCCCTTACTGATTGTCTTTACTGCAAATGACCATGACACAACAAATACTTTTAAATCAATCCCCTAAATGTAAGGTCTTCTCTAGTGCCCACCTCCATACCCTGTAAGCAGTGTGTTTTCTCTTTACCATACGGTAATATTAAGTGCGGCAGGAGCACTTTCACTATGGGCCTTAAGTGACTATACTATAGGAACTTCACTGATTTTTATGCACTCCCAGTAACACAGGGTTGAGATTTGCACATCTTCACTTGAGCTCAACAATTGCAGAGAT
Organism: Ilyophis sp. 1 JC-2022; assembly: GCA_022702515.1. NCBI lineage: Eukaryota > Metazoa > Chordata > Actinopteri > Anguilliformes > Synaphobranchidae > Ilyophis > Ilyophis sp. 1 JC-2022. The sequence continues at coordinate 117,658,081 of CM040404.1, read as the reverse complement.
CCATGCAGTTTCACTGAAAATAAGTAAATTAGTTTGTCGCAACCCATGCCCACAGAACGAAAATGAGAATTTCTCTGCCTTTTCCTTTATAAAAACCCATTATTCAGGGCTGCAAGGCATGGGTGACTTTAATTACAAAATATTCAGCAGTATGTATATGTTTAAAGGGATTTTGTTTCTGTATCTCAGTCGCCTAAGTCCCCAAATGAAAATGTGGCTTGTAAAAACAACAGCCCCAGGCAAACACTTAAATATACATTTTACAAGCCACATTTTCACTTGGACATTTAAGTTAAAACTAAAATAAGCAGGCTTCCTTTGAGTTTGTAGCTCAGGTTTATGTGGCTAATTGTTAGCTATTGAGTGTCATCCATTGCTGTGCCAACCACTGCAGTTGACCATTTCATACAAAGTGGATACAGCAAGTTTTATAAAAATGAAACCTCACCAACATGATTATGACGACTCCATGACGACTCCAATCTAGAAATCTACCATATCTATTTTTAGATCCTTTTACACCCTAGGGGCTTACTCTCAAGAAGCATTACCCTGTTTCTGTAAAAAAATAATAATACTTGGAATTTTCCTAAGATTTTTCCTTAATGTGAGAAAATTAACAAAGACCAATTGCAATGTTTAAAAAGTCAAATGATGGCGAGATTCCATTGTTCACAAAGAAACGGTCCTGACTCGACGTTCCGCCTTTTTATGTTCTGAAATGGAATTTATACATTACATTGGACTGAATCTATGGTTGGCTGAGTATGGCTGACATGAAAGTAATTAAATACAATTATAGGGGCAAAGGAAATTGACTCTCTTGTTACAAAATGAATTGTTGTAATAAAATGAATTGTTCAATTGTAATAAACTTTCTCACATTCTGAAAACAAATAAAGACTCGATATCTTATATCTGCACAAGTATGCGTGCAAGGTTTTTTTTTAGATTACATATCATAACATTACCTCTGTGTATTCCACTGTGATAAGGTGGTGACATACAATATGATTCATGTGCATTCATTTTTCATAATCATTTTATCATAATCATTATAGAACTGCGGCTTCTGATGAGCCGAGTTTTTTTTCCTTCATATTTTTTCCGCCCATAGTGGAATTAAGAGGAAATGCGGAAAATATTTGCCTAGCTGCCTTAGAATAAATTTATTAATTTACATTTTTATCGAACAATGCATGTGCCTTGGAATCACTGTCATAATATATTCAGACAGGTGCATGGGGTTATTGCAATGAAAAATTTAATTAAAAATGAATATATGAAAAGTTACCTTGCTTAGATAGGGGATATGCATTGGTGGGTTTTTTAGATTTTTCCCTAAGAGCTAAGGTAAGGAGATGCGCATCCACTTCATGGCAGGACTGATTTTCCCCTAAGAGCTAAGGTAAGGAGATGCGCATCCACTTCATGGCAGGACTGACTGAAATAAGAATGCAAGGAATGTTACATTTGCAGGTGATTCTCAAGAATACTGACTACAGTGCAGTCCTTTCAATACATCACCATCTGCAATGCCTCTCTTGAAAACAGGATAATGAATAAAAAGAATACAATAAGAGGGTAAGGTTGCAATTCTCTCGCAGACAACGATCAATCTGTATAATTCAATTGCCTTCGAACTAGGCTCTTTGGAACATTGGCACGGTCCTCTTGGCAGGGGTAAACAGACCAGAAAAAAACTCTGCTGTCAAAACTGCAGGTCTTGTATGGTTTATGCTAGTTGCTCAAAATGCGCTATCAAACCAGCATTGTACTTCAGCCAATATTTATCTTATCGGGATTCTTTCTGCTGTATCAAGTAACACAGAAACATTTTATTTTGCTTGTTGTAGGAAGAAACAGGCACCAAAAAGGCTGGGGTATTAAATAATGCAGGGGATTTACCGGTACTGAAGGAAAATAAAAATATTTATTGGCAGAGAGATTTCATTCTCTCTCGCTTCACATCCTAATGCCGTTACAACAGGCAAACCACAGCAGACAACAAGAGACATGTATAAACACGTCGCAAAGTTACATCAAACTAAATTGCTGTGAAGACTCAACTTTGAAAATCATAAAAATTTAAATTGGTGCAAAATTATGCCCGCTTGCTTTGACAGGTATACATAAACACATGACAGAATAAATTTTTGTCAATTTGCTTTTTGATTATGAAAAGGTTTCAATCAAAGGAAGATGGATTTTGATATAATTGTGTTTAACCCTAACCACCCACGCCCAAATAAATAAATGTATAAATAAATAAATATATTGTGATGACTTTAAAATATAGAACAAGGCCCTCCAATATACTGGAAGCTGATTTTTCATTATGTGGCCAGATCTTTATCTCGGAGGGCTGTTCCGGTCGCTTTATTAATGTTGTGTCTACCTCTGAAAACTAGCCTAGCGCAATCAATACTGCACGGTAAGGCAATACTGTAGGCACCATCTCTACATGATATTGGAGACCACATCAATTTTTACAAGAAATAATATCTCTCTGAGGCTGGAACACCTCAGCCTTGAGCTGCAGCGCTTTTTGAAATATATACTTATTTTACATTTTTAAAAGAGTAATCATTTCTGTGCAGGTCTGAGGATCTTGGTGGCTTTTGGGAATTGGTGCATTTGGGCGATCGATAGAGTCGACCCCTGGTGTTATTAAATGAAATTATATTGATGTGTGGCATGCCTTCGACAGGAAGGCACTGCTGTTCCAGCTCTCATCAGCGTCTCCCTTTTCTGCCTGAATGGCAGCCTTGTCTAATTTGTCCATTTGTCTCATGGAGGCAACTAACATTGACAGTAATTGGTCACTGTTATCCAGATATCCGTGAATATCAGCACTGGCCCCTTCAGGAAGACTCACTTTCCAAGATTCATTTTGTATGACTTTTTTTTTTTTTAGCTACACTAGCATAATCCCAAACAATTTCTAATATCTTCCTAAAATGTATTCTTAATATAATGGTACTTACTGTATTAACTGCAGTTCTGCAGGTGAGAAAACATATCTGTTCAACCAACAACATTATCCAAATCTGTATCTGCATTTGGGTAGAAGTGAGATGTGGGAGAATGGCTTAAACCAGACATTGCAAACAAGATAAAAATGAAGATGTACATACATGCATCCATAATCCATCCATATATACATACATACCATGCATACAAAGTTGGCAGATTGCACATAGCTGGGACATACATTGCACATATGGATGGCTTATTCACATGGGAGGAAGGCTGCCACACAGAGTCATTGCACATAGCTGGGACATACAACATTTATATACATTTTGACCCATTGCTTTGTGCTTCTCTGCCTCCACCAGCTGCGCTTGATTTGTGTCCTTGTAATATTACAATACAACTTGTATTCTTACCCCAATCGGCCCCATGGACTTCTATGGTAATGCTAAGCCATTCCGCCTAGTTATCCATGCTTAATCCATGCAGCCTGTACTTTAAGCATATATATATATATACTTATATATATATATATATATATACGTACATATACATAATAGTCATGAGATCAGAAAAGAAACACTTCTGAATATATGGATAGATGATTTTAACAAATTGTAATTAAAATAAAAAATTACGTAAAGCAAGCTATGTTTATGTGTGAATGTAAAGTACATCGTCCCCTTATATAAGTTTTGTGAAAACACAGATGCATTACTGAGGACACAAATATGCGATATGTGGAGAAAAAATAAATAAATAAATAAATACAACTTTTTTTCCTGAAACTCATCCTACCATTGCTGCTTAATATAGTTCATGCCTCATTAAATGTCTTGACTCTGGAAACTTGTGTTTTTCAGTCGACAATTTTGAGATTTGCAAATGAGAATTATTTATTTATTGTAGCGTTATAGGTATTATTAATTGTATTATACTCAAATGGGTTGAGTTGTTCCTCCAGGCATTGGCCCTGATTGACAAAACTTTTCTTACAAAACTTTTGCTCTTAAGAAAAGTTCCTATGCACAACATAAATAAATAAATAAAATGTGGGATTCATAAAACATGTGCAGACATTTGACACTATGTATCCTAAGTGTACCAGATGATGAATGTCAATTGTTTGTAAATCTGATGTGCCTGTTCATGTTGAGTAGCAAATGGAAACACCCTAGCGATCCCATGCCAACTTAAGGGTTGTGTGAAACATCAACAATTTTTCATAAAAATGTGCTCCCTCCCCAAGGCCTGATTAACAATAGTAATTCAAAAGCACCAAATATGACATGTGTTTGGTTTAGCTGCGCTTGTGGATCTTGTTTATATATTGCCATCAATACCTTTTATTAATAAAGGGAATTCATTAGTGTGGATCCGTCAGCAACAGATTGCATGTTCTCTTGCATACTTTCTGTGTTTGCTTCATCAGCATACTACCTGTTATCTTGCATACTTATTGTGGTTGCTTCAGCAACATACTACCTGTCTGTCATGCTCATTCCACTACTTATGTTCTTTCCGCCTACATTTCTGCACAATACTCTGCATGCAGCTTTTAAGCTCGACATGCTATTCCAACTTTACAATATAAATTTTATTGTGCTTGCATTAGGTTTTGACCTTGTCCGCATGGTGGTGTTATAATAGGGAGTGATACTAAAAGTTACCGGGTCTCTTACCGGATGTTCATAAATGTAAACAGAGGCTGAAAAGACATTTACATTCATATACATACATATACAGTAATTCATATACAGTAATACAGTAACTCAGTAATCAGATGTGCATTTTAGTTTCCAACAACGACACTTGTAAAGCTGTTGTTAAACCTTATTTGAGTGGATTTAGGTGGTGATTTTTAAAGCAAGTTAGCCAGGAGAAATTATATCCAATGACAAGATGCTAATTGGTAGCATTGCTCCAATTCAATCTAGCTACAATGTTGAGACCAGGACTCCATCACTACAGCCTTACATAACAAACCAATTTTTTTTACTATCCCTTTAAGGTGATCATTTTGAACGCTCATGCCCCTCACCCTGTTTGACCTAGGGTCATTGAATATGGTACATAGGTCCGTCTCCTCACAAGGAACAAAAACACTGTGTGCGTTTCAATATTCTTTACTCCTCTCGTTCTTTCCTCCACTCCCCTACTACCACTCATCTCCTACCTAGAAGTATGTGAAGGAAAGCAGGGGAGATGGCAAATGAAGGAAAGGAGAGAACGAGGACCCGTGAATAGGGTTGGGCATTGTTTGGATTTTAACGATTCTGATTCTGATTCCGATTACAATTCTCGATTCCGGTTCTTTGAGGGGCGGGGTCAAACCAGGTCACATGCTTATTTCACAGAAGAAAAAAACTAGTACACAAGTCATATTCATATTCACAATTGACTTCATACAGTTGAACCTGTAAATGAATGCATACAGTTCAATTTGTTTTCTGTTGTTAATGATTCAATAATAAATTCATTATTTCTTAATTCACTGTAATATAACTGTAACCTGTCGAAATGACAACACGGCAAAACCAACTAATTCACAGTTTAGGGAGCTGCAGCCCATGTGGGTGTTGACGAGAGAGAAGTAGGAACGTCTGTGCGTGGTTCTTGGTGCACTTCCATAATTGCAACCAAACCAAATAACAAATATACAAAACTCCTGAAGAGCAATAACTTTGCAGTAACTAGCGTTACTAGCAATCTGCGGACGTTCATCTACGAAAACATACATTACAGTATTTGCATTTGACACACAGTTTTTAGCAATTTGGTCAAGTATAACTTGTTTGCTGTCTCACTGTTGAGAATGAGACAAACGTTATTTAATTTTCACTTACCCGATTGCAACGAGGTGCTGGCTGTTGGCTCAGGGTTGACTGAGGAGGACGAGGCAGAGGGAGACCGGCGCAACACGTCAAACGCGGTATCTACACTCGTTGATTTGTACACTATACAGGCGATGGTGTTTAATCATGTTAGTAGTACATCCTCCCCTGCACGATATAAGTTTGGCACTGTGCCGAACCCTCATTTTTTCTAACAAAATAAAGTCACACTTTTGAGCACCGCTTGCTGTGATCCATGATGGCGCATGGCTCACCCAGGGTCCAAAGTTAACGTTTTAGCTCACCGGCCAAATGTCTGGTAGATTAAAAAATCTATCTGCCAAACATTTATTTTTTTTGGTTTGAGCAGATTTTATGCTAAAAATAATTGTATTGATATTAAATGTTCACTGCAACAAAGATAGCCTACATGGCATACGCGAATGAGAATAGTAGCCTACAAAGGATACTATTCAGAAAGCAGCTATTTTCAGCTCAAATGTATCTGCTTCTAGTGCTATTAATTAATAAATGCATTTTTCAATGTGTCTAGAAATGCATTAAAACATGTGTTTCATTGTGTAGAAAACACCGCCACTGTTGTATTTTCATTATTCCATTCCGTCGGTACTACTTAATTCATGATTAACCCACACACATGCATTTATTTATTAATTTACTTACTCATTTACTTTAATCATTGGAGTGTCTGAGTGAAGTGCTCATTTATTTGTGCGACTCACTTATCTGTGAGAATCACAAGGTCTTTTCTGTAGCAACATGCAAGCTTGCAACGTACCAACAAATGAAAAAGGAGAAAAACTTCAACTGTGGGAAGAAAAAATATATCTGTATACAACATATGATCTGTGCATTTCTAAATAGGGTATTTGGGTTTGAATACAGCCCTGCAGAACAGTATTAACATTTTGTTTTGCTGAATTAACGACACATGTGATACATGATTGATGAAGCAGGCATTGTCTTATACAGGCACTGTAGTAATAGAGGAAAGGTTTGAGAGCAGGGAGAAGAGACGTTACAGGGATCCTGTTGTATGCACATGTTCCATTCAGTGGCCTGACGGTAACGGTATATCTTCGAATCACAAAGTTCTTGGAACATGCACTGGCTGTAAAACAAAGGCGGAAACAGAGGTGGATGTGGTAATTATGGAGGGAAGAGCCAGTTCAACACATTGCGGGTGAAGGAGATCACAGACAGATGGCATGAGAGCTGGCGGGTTGTAGGGCATGGGTGGGAAATTTCGGTCCTGGAGGCCCAGTGCGTATGCAGGTGTTTGTTTCCATCAATTACCCAGACTAAATGAGCTAATTGACTGTGTACATCAACACTGGTTCTCTTGTAGATTAGAACACTGTAAAACTTTTCATATCGGGATGCAAAAACAGTCTTCGGCTGTCATGTATGCGCTTTTCAAGAAATGTAAATGTTATATGGCGTAAATGTTAGGGCTAACTAGGTTATTATGACCAGAAGTTTGTATGAAATCCAGAAAGAGATAGGGCCCTCCTTTCCCACCTCGGTTCTAGGGTCTGGAGCACATATAACTTCATGAGTGTCCCAAACAGGTCTCCCAAAATAATAATTTCCTCTCATCCTTTACACCATTTCTGCAGTATCAGGAGTGACACATCCCTTTCTTTTTGACATTGTGCAAGATTCTGAAAAGTCAAGATGTTTGGTGCCCTATGTTTGCAGTGACACGTGTAAAATCCATGGCATTTTTGGTGACAACACCCATGCTTCTCCATGTTTGAAAGGTGTATAAAGACTGTGTCCAATTTTCTACACTCTCTCTTAATTGGAACTTGGCTTTGAAATGTGACTTTTTTCTAAATGTCACTATGATGCTCTCAGTAACTTACTGAGAAAATTTTGAATTGAGCACAATATTAGTCATTAAAGAAAACCTTTTGCCCAACGCTGTCATGGTCCGTTGCTGTTTTCCTGTTTCGCTACGGTTCTTGTCCTCTCTCCGGTAAGCGGTCCATCGGATTTTTTCCGCATTCCAGTTCGGGGTTTTTCTTCTCCCCGCTTATCATTAATTTCACCTGTCCGATTACCTGCTAGGTATTTAACCCTCTCACTTCTGCTTTCTGGCGTTCTTTGTCATTTTGTGCCTTCACGTAGTCAGGGTTGGTTAGCAAATAGCTGCTCTATATTTTCACTACTAGATTGGCTTTAGCTGTCCTTGAAGCTCTTCAGGGATTAGTCCCTTTTGTTATTTTTGTTTCTTACTCTCTTCTACTCTCTGCTATATTGAGAGTGAGAAGTTTATTTCTATTTAATTTATTTTTCACCTCTTATCGGGTGTTATAGTCTACGTTCCGAAGGTTATTCTTTGTTTTCTCCTTTTTGAGTTTATGCTTGTGTATGTCTGTTTAGGAGTCTCTGTTCTCTTACTCTTCTGCTCGTGTCTACGAGCCACACCCGTATTAGTTGTTGTTTATTATTTTGCTACTGCTCTTTTAGTGGTCCTCACGTTTGTGAGTGACTTGTTCTGTAATCGTGTTTTGTTTTGTCGCGTTTGGCTCGTTGTTACAAACCCTGACAGACGCGGAGGTAGTAAAGGGCATTTAAACTGTGTAACGCCCGGCTCCGAGCTCATTATTGCGCTTATACCATGGTTACCAACAATTATTCTATATAGTTACATTTATATATTATTTTTATCGACTTAATCAGCTGAAATTGAAATATCCTTCCGAGGCCATTTTGCCATGTTGTTTGCCGTTGTCAAGCACAACTGCTCGTTGATCGTTCTATTTGAACAAAAAACATCTCGTTGCTAATTCTATTTCTGGATACTAGTTATATTTTGTCCGTAGTTATGCAAAACCCTATCGTTGGTAGTTCTGCAAACAATTAATTCTATAAGGAAATAAATAGTTCCTTCTCAACTTTATACCATGAAATTAGCACCAATTTTGGTGATTTTTGTCAAAGTTAGATTCTTTAAGAATATCGCATGAAACCGCAACTCAATTGACCTCCCTCTCTCTATCTTGCTTTTTAAAAATGCTTTGGTCACACAGCCTATTTTAAACAGCCTAGGCTAAGGAAATTGCATTTTCAGATTTGCATCATGAGATGGGAACGTCTGAAAAAATTTCCGATAGATACAGGGTTTGTTACTGTTAGATGTAACTTGTCATATCTAAGAGATTTCGCTGGATAAAATGTTTTTTAATACACAGACTAATGTGCTTTGTGAAGTAATTAACTTGCTCGCATTCGCAACCAGCGTTGCTCACGTTAACGTTACATTACATTAGGTCAAGCCCTACTATGTTACGTTCATATTTGCAAACTGAATAAACACTCACAGCATTCCATATGTACGCTGCCCAGACACTGAAAACATTCCATATGTACGGTTCCAGACACTGACAGCATTCCATTTGTACGGCCCCAGACACTGAAAGCATTCCATATGTACGGTGCCCAGACACTGAAAACATTCCATATGTACGGTCCCAGAGACTGACAGCATTCCATATGTACGGTCCCAGACACTGAAAGCATTCCATATGTACGGTCCCAGACACTGAAAGCATTCCATATGTACGGTCCCAGACACTGAAAGCATTCCATATGTACGGTGCCCAGACACTGAAAGCATTTTTGCCAAATTTAGTCCTGAATCATCGTATGTCTAAAGAGATCCAGCCCTGAGATCTAGTGGAATACATTTAACCCTTTATTGAAAGAAGCATGGTGAAGTTTAGCTAATACGGCCTTATAAGTAAATAGGATAGCATGCTTTTTCGTCCGTAGGCCTAAAGAGAACCAACCCATTGAACTATACATGTCACAATGATGGGTTCTGAACCCATTACCCATGATAAACCGCAACGCACACGGATAGATGGCATCCAATGGTTTTAATACAGAGGTAGGAGCGTGCATATATTGAGTGTCCCCATAATCTAAGACTGGTAATATTGTAACCTGTACAATTTTATTCCTATTGACCATAGACAAGCAGGACTTATTTCTATAAAGAAAGCCAAGTTTCACTTTAATCTTTCTTGCCAGATTTGTTATATGAGATCTGAAAAAAAATCAGGGTCTTGCCAGATACCTAAATATTTATACTGTTTGACACACTCGATCTCTGTGTTGTTCAAAGTGAATAGAGGAGAATTAATGAGCATGGACCCCCTTGGGGAAAAGAACATGTATTTGGTTTTCCCCTCATTTAGAACTCATTTCAGATTGGCCAATGCCCGTTGGATTTCATTACAAAGTTGGAAATGCTTGGGAGAAAACTGTGGATTATTTAATTCATATATTGGTGCCTATTATATATAATGTTTAGAATTTAGTATAAAATTAAAAATACATGAACAAATGAGTTTGTTTGTCCCCCTAGATAAGGATTTCCAAAAACAAAATATACCTTTCATTGCCATTATGTGTGAACCTCGTATTTCCATTTTTCTGTATATGTGTGTTTTTCGCACACGTTGAAAGTTCTCATCTGTTGAGTATTCCAGATGATAAAACCATAATGCTCACTAGTAAATAAAAAATCTACACGTGTTTATTATTGTCGTTTGTTAGTTTTGTGTTGTTCCTGAGAATTACATTTCTTGCAGATATGAACTTTATGCACGACACTAACAATATATTGTATCCAAACCTAAATCTACCTCAATGTGATTGTATGTGATTCCCAACTGGATGAAAGATTCAAGATTCTTTTCAGCTCCACAAAAAACACAATTGACCATAATGATTGCAGCTGTGAAACATAGCAGTGGTGTTTTCATTGTTTATTTTTTTCAAGACTTTTCAAATATGATGTTCCCTCTTGGAAACCATCAATCCAAAGGCAGTACATTCAAAATCATGGTAGGCTCTTTTCATGCTTTATTTATTTGTACACACTTTATAACATTAAGACACCGCATGTATTACTCGGATAAATCCCTGAAGGGTTAAAGCAGGGTTTTTCCTCAGATATAAAATGAATTTATTATTGGAAGTGGAAGAAGCAATTCTATTAAGCTAAGGCGTGTTAAGATATTAAGCTCTTGTAGGGCTTAAAAAAATATCAAGCGCTTATTTTTCCATTTCTCAATGACTCCCTAGGTAGAACCACCGATTATCTGAGAGAGAAAGAGAAGCGCAAAACTAATAACTCCAAAAAAAAAAAAAACAGCGGAGAACTTGATTGGATTTCAGTGATGCACCCTTCCAAATTGAATAATGTCTTCAGCCTGCTGCAATGCCTTTCCACATGCCGCTTTGCCAATTTACTTATCGTTTTCTTTATTCTCACTGATCTATTTACACTTGAAGTTTGGTCGTGGTGTGCAGCGGTGGTTGGGGAACTGGATAGCAAACAGAAGGTTGCCATTTTACATCCAAGAAGGTACAGAGTTTGAATCCCAACCGAGGGCCGTTCTGTGTGGAGTTTGCATGTTCTCCCCGTGTCTGCGTGGGTTTCCTCCCACAGTCCAAAGACATGCAGGTTAGGCTAATTGAACTCTTTAAATTGCCCATAGGTAGGAGTGTGTAAGTGAATGCTGTGTGTGTGCCCTGTGATGGCTTGGCGACCTGTCCAGTGTGTATTTCTGCCTCTCATCCAATGCATGCTGGGATAGGCTCCAGCCGCAACCCTAACCAGGAATAGGCAGGTTAGATAATGGATGGATACATACCAGATGTATTTACACATTGAAAGAAATAAAATAAAAAACTATACAAAAATCTCAAAAATAATGATTTTTATGTAGTTAACTGCTACTGCACTATGCTCTTTGCAATACATCAATTCCTCAAATCTGGCATTGCTTATGACACTCTAAACTAGAAATGGGTGGCAGAGTTTACCAGGCCAGAGACCCTGAGGCAGAGACCCTGAGGGTATTCAGGTTCAGTTTTGATGCAGTGCTGAATACTCTGTTATGTTATACTTTTCGTGCCATGCTTGACATGCTAACGTTGAAAAAGCATCCTTATTAGTCTTCAGTTCTTTCTACATTGATAAAACCTTTAAGTTAGTATTCGGCTCTCTATGCATGGTCATCTGCAGAGGTGGAAATCCAGGGGACATAAAGTAAAAGTCCTACCATGTGTTGCTTCCACCCATAGATTTCACAAATTAGTTCTACCTCCTCGCTGAAAAATTATGTTAATTAGCAAATCCAGGTGATTTGAGCAAAATACTGGGGAGCACTTTTACTTTATGTCCCCTGGATTACCACCTCTTGTCTGTCAGTCAATAAGTACATCCCTCCCATTAGAGAATAAACTTAGAAAAAAAGCCAAATCTGTTTCTGGATTTTCTTCCAACTTCTCCTCTTAATTAGATATTAGTAACACGCCCATGAATGACACTTGACGACTGTCCTTACATCCTAAATGTTTCTCTGTGGCCATACCTGAGAGTGAGGTTGGTATATGCTGCTAATTAGCTTATTGAGCCTGGGTAATTCTTGGAAATAAAACCTTGCATGCACTTTCCTTCATGTAGAGGCTGGTAGATTTGATATGATTTGTGAGAATAGTCAGAACAGCAGCTTACTAGATATCTGAGGGTATAATTTTTTAGAAGGGCAGAATCACTTAGTAAACCGGGAAAACCAAGGTAGTGTACATGCATAATCGGGACGATGGCTAGAAATTAAAATCAGATTTTTCTTATCACCAGTAGTGTTCCGCGTAAAAGAGAGGGGTATTAAAAATGCCTCAAAGATAAAATGTGTTTTTCCTTATTTTCTTCGATTTTGGGTTGACATTATAGTGCAAATTGTGCTTTCATTAAATTAAAATTGAAGTAGAGAACTCACTTGTGTTATTAATGAGGAGCAAAATGTGCTTTAACCTTTGAAATGGATTAACCTAATACTTTACTAATATTTAAAAGTCAAATATGTAAAAGTGAAAAGCTATAAATTCATTAATAGGAAATGATTGATATTTAAACTTTTATTAGCTGGGGCACTGCAATTTATCCACAGTACTCAGCTCTTTCAAACATATCCAGAGCAGTTAATTGGAATAATTCAAATCAACTTAAAACAATGAAATGTTCAAACAATTTGTCAAGTTTAATCATTTCCAATAATTAGATTACCAATCCTCCAAGCCTCCAAGGCTACCTCATATGCATTTTAAAGAATATATTACTTATCCTTATTCTCATCTTTACAGGCTAACCTTCCAGAAATGTGATATTTTAAAATGGTAAATTAAACACAATATATATCTAGACTTCATCACAAATCACAATGGGATGGGAATCTGACTTCAGTTTATACGGGGGGCACATTGGTCAATTGTTATTTTGTTCTCAAGAAAACATGTTTGTTGTATCCCAGAAAAAAGGAACCTTTCCTTGAGGTGAATGTGCATATTGCTCACAATATACAGCACCAAACTCATTGGCAGTGATGTGAAATCTGGAAGCATAGGTGAGGAGACATAACGTTTTCCAGTAGAATGAGAACAACTACTCAGAACCCAGATAGTGGTGCAATATATATCCCTGTGATTGTGCTCATGCTAACAATGGAAGGTATGTTTTTCAGATAATGCAGTGGTGTGCCAAGTCAAAATTTCATTAGTAGGTTGAAACTCTTAATCAAGAATACCAGAATATTTAACATGTATACTTAATTTTCCAAGAATATCAATTAGAAAAGTTTTTGCATTCAACTGTTAACCCCTGGTATGAATTTTACATAACAGCAAAATTTTATGCTTTTATTTTTTAGTTAGAATTTGAGATAAGCGTACACTCTTTACACTCTTCACTCTCTACACACTACACACAACAAATTAAGCAAAAAAAAAAAAAAAAAAAAATCTCTCTCCCTCTCCCTCCTGTGATGTGTGTGTGTGCTGAGCTGCTGGGCGCTGGCGCTGCATCTGCCAGGTGGGTGCTGCACATTAGTGGTGGTTGAGGCGAGTTTCCCCCTCATCATTGTAAGCGCTTTGAGTCACCACTTGGTGAGAAAGGCGCTATATAAATGCAAGGCATTATTATTATTATTAAGAGAGTTCAGTAAAATGTACAAAGGTCGGTTTTTCATTCCGTTAGTTAATTTTTTTTTCTGCATGTTTTCTGTATATCTGCATACTCTCACTGCATTAGTTTGCATTGATGTCATTATGTTGTATGTAATGTACTGTATATTTCCTTGTTTGGTCTTGAGGCAGTACTCCTCAACTCTGCAGCCTTGGCCCTAGTGTGGCTTAGCTTTATCCTGTAGAGATCACGTGATTCGTCTTGAAGACATAGACACCAGGACAGAACAGACCGGAACTTGTTAAAGGTTTTTCTAGTTTGGTCTTTTGAACATCCAGAAGAATATGTGTAGTGTCTCTGTATGTAAATTTCATTGAGCTACTAAAACAGACAGTTGGAGTATGCAAGAGTATGCAAATGGCTGCTGACCTGAATGTTACACCGGGTGTGAAATCGTTTCAGTGAAAATTATTGATATTTGACTGCATTAAAAAAACACTATAAAATTTGCTTATTCATCAATATACACCCAATGTGAACTATAATGACTCACTCTGAATTATCGTTATATTGTCATCATTATGAAAAGATGTGTAAAAGATACCACTGTCTGAGACAAACTGACTTGATTCTGCTGGCTAAAGGATATTTTTTTATGAACTGAATACATTGCACACACAAAGTTTTAACTTGTATGGCCTAGGATGATGATTGAGAGGTTATTAATGTGATCAGTTCCATATACATATTAATAAGACGAATTAAATGGAGCTTTAAATATAAGCCTTCATGCAGACATTTTTTTAAATAAGAAGTTAATGAATATGCTAGATAATGACAAAGCCGGTTGCTGGCCTATTGATTAGATGGCTGAGGCAGGCAGTATATGCACAGGGATAAATCATAGATCTGTTGACCAGCCCCTGCACTTGAAGTCTGCATAGCGGTACAGTGTTTTCCTGTTTCTGTAAATGAAAAGCAAAATATGTAAATAAATGGAAAAACCCTGTAATTTCATGAATGACAAGAGCCCACACACCACATTTTCACAGCGCCATGAAATTAATTTATGATCCTTTGTTCTTGATTGTTAATTTTTCAATTAATGAATCAACAAGTCATTACCAAAACTGACCAAAGTATTGGAATTCATGCAGAGAGAGAGAGAGAGAGAGAGAGAGAGAGAGAGAGAGAGAGAGAGAGAGAGAGAGAGATGCACTGAGGGGGATGTGTACTACATTTCAACATTACCAAAATATTTCTTAATCTCAGTGTAATAGTTAATGTGTCAAATTTTACAATTACATTTTCACAAGAGTGAGCCAAAAACAAGACTTAATGGATGTTACATTGGATTTATGCTGTGAGAAATTTGGAATAGGTATAACAGAATAGTATGTATACATTGCCACATATACAAACCTTTTTAACTTTATATTTTTACTATAAAAGATATTGGGCCTCATTCACAATAAGTAAATTCTTCTTACATTTTGTTCTTAAAAAAATGTGGGATTCATGAAACATGCAGATATTAAATTGTTTGTGTATCCCATGTGTATCAGATGATGAATGGCAATTTAAATTGAATGCACATGTCCATGTTGATTAGCATAAAAAACACCCTAGCAATCCCATATAGGGCATGCCAACTTCACGGTAGTGTGAAAACATCAGCCATGCATTGCTCTCCACAAAACATGCGAGGTCCCTAAAGATGTGCTCTCTCCCAAGGCATGATTAGCCAAGTAACCCAAAATCAGCAAATATGCCACTGCTGGGTGTTAATGTCATCATCAGTTATCATGTCACTTTTATCAATACGATAAATGAGTTCCATGTGTTTCCAACAAGGTTATTTTCGCAAACTAAAATGGGGCAGCACAGTAGTGCAGTGGCTAGTGGCTAGTGGCTAGTATTGTCGTCTCACATCAAGAAGGTACCGAGTTTGAATCCTGGCCGAGAGCCTTTCTGTGTGGATTTTGCATGTTCTCCCCGTGTCCGCGTGGGTTTCCTCCAGGTACTTCGGCTTCCTCCCACAGTCCAAGGACATGCAGGTTAGGCTAATTGGAGACTCTAAATTGCCAATAGGTATGAGTGGTTGAGTGAATTGTGCGTGTGCTCTGCGATGGAACGGCGACATGTCCAGGGGGTATTTCTGCCTCTCGCCCAATGCATGCTGGGCTTTTAACACTCTAAAAAGGTATGTTTCCATGAGGGCTGCAGATGACAAGATCGGAGATGATTTAGAACTAAATAGCAGTATGTGCAACAGACAAAGGTCGGACAAGGTTTTTGTGGTAGGGGGGCATGGTTTTAGGCGAGGCCGGCAAGAGAGAGAGTGAACTCAGGTGGTTTATGGAACCGGCACAGCTGTTGGCAATCAGGCAATTGGTGACGATTGATTGTGGTATTGTTTGTATCAATTAACCAATTGCCTTGATTGTTCAACAGTGAGCCTGAGAACCTATAAAAAGGAGCCTTCTGGGAGTTGAGGGGAGGAAATG
Source organism: Ilyophis sp. 1 JC-2022 (assembly GCA_022702515.1). Taxonomy (NCBI): domain Eukaryota; kingdom Metazoa; phylum Chordata; class Actinopteri; order Anguilliformes; family Synaphobranchidae; genus Ilyophis; species Ilyophis sp. 1 JC-2022. The sequence continues at coordinate 117,641,759 of CM040404.1, read as the reverse complement.
ACTAAGGTCTGGAGGGATTACTGGTTTGTGTTGTGGAGAAAGGCGAACAATAAAAACCCCGTTCTCCTTACCCAAGCTTGGGCTGGACTCTGATTGATTCACGCGAGCGGTACGACTCACTTCGCCACAGTTTTAATGAGGCTTTGCTAAAAAAATGGGTCTGTTTGGCTTCCAGTGTGTTCTTGTCTGTTATTTGTCTGATAATATTCTCAATTTGGGCCATAGAAAGTTCAGATTTAACTGCTAAACATGGACAGCTCACGAGAGCAAAGTAGTCATTTATCAGAATATTCATACTATGTTATTTTTTGATGCCATATGTCAAATACTTGACACATCATACAAGTTACAATGGAGAACACCGGAGTACATGCATCCAAACAAAAACAACACATCTATGTACATTATATTAAAACCTTGTATTTAGATGCATTGGCCTGTAGTGCAGAGTCTCTTTAAAGCAAGACATTGAGGCATCTAATGAGGTAAGAAATGAGAATTCCTATCCTACTTGCATATCTGGTTAATGGAAATTCTCAAAAAGAAAAAAACTGAGATGTGAGATATAAACTTAATCAAGGCCAGCAGAATATTAACCGTCTTAATGCAGAAAAGAGCACACTTCAATGCTTTCTTTACTAATAAAAAGATGGATGCTTTTTTAAGTAAGCAATGACAGCCTTGGGTCTCAGGCGATCAATGGAGTGATTAAATTTTAATGGAAAAAATATTGAAAGACATTCTCGAATTATGCCATATTTTCATTGTTCTCTATTCCTTATGGATTTGTGAGCGCAATATAATGTCCTAGAGTATTTGTTGACTTTGTTGACAGAGTGGCCCCACAAAACATTCTGCAAACTTATTGACTTGTAATATTTCTCTTTGTGTTAATCAAGAAAAAACTCAGCATGTGAATTCATGCCTATTTGAGGTGTATAGTCAAGTGACTCTTGATAGTTAATCTGAATTTTTGACCATTCTCCCATAGTCAGAGTTATACTCAGGCATTGTTCATACTCTGACCAATACATTCCTTCCACCAATACATAAACGATGACTTTGACATCTTGAACACCTCTCCCAATTTATATCTCTTAAACATGCCAAGCTGGTATAGTGTTACTATGCTGTATGCTTTGTGTGCGTAATCCACACTAAACACCACCCTTGTAGGGAAACAATCTTTATTTGATTTAATTTGGGTTTAACCCCATAACGACGACCAGTCCGTATTCGGGCCGGAAGTGGTTTAGTTTATTTGCATTTTCAGTGCATTTTTTTACGGTGAAATCTTGAAATAATCAGGTGACAGACTATACTGTTTGAAAGTGCTATCTCTATAAACTTTTAAAATCCCAATGTTACAGCGAAAAAGGTTCCTTGTTTTGTAACATGACACTAAACAGGCTCAATCAAAATGACGACTCTACGTGTTTCACGGAAATCCACAGATGACATGAATAACGATAAAGTCTGTATTCTTATCCCGCCAAAAATAAAAAAACTTCCACTGTGTTTGGGTTTTGTTTCAGTAATACATGACTTTTGGAAAACAAACTCCCAAGGGTTACTAGGGGTATACCTGTATTCAAAAGGGTTCAAGAACAGTAAACATTTTATCTGCGTGCTTGTGTTTGAAAAAAGAAGGTGCTAGAGAAGGGGTTAATAAAAACATCTATGAATGCCGCTAGTAAGGTTCACTCTGTGGACGTTTTGTACTCCAAAATGAAGACAATGCATGTGAGCATCCTTAAAAGGATTCACGGTCAGACACAAAGCAGCTATGAGCTATTTAGATATTTGAAAGAGTTGTGATAAACAACGTTGCGATTTCAGTGCCTCAGATTTGTACATTTTTCTGGCTTGAATGTGCATCAAGTTTGTCAGAATTTTTGGCCATGGCTTTGGTACAGTGCTTGATTCTGGGTTCTTAGATGGGGCTGGCTGGCAGTTTCCAAGGGAGACAGGAGGGATGTGTCGGGAAGGGGAAGATTACAGTGCACATGGAGTAGCCTATTTGTATTTAAATTCAATTATTTAAATTGAGATTCAATTGTGCTGATTGGATACATTAGTCTATTAATTGCACAAATTTTAAAAAGTGCAAAAAAAAATGGTAATTTCTTAATTCAAATGAATCAGCTGAGATTCTTATTACACAGTTGCTATAATTAAATGATATGGTTGACTGATGAATTTAAGCCACATTAAACGGGCCGCCTAATACGATGGGCCAAATCCAGTTGGCTTATTGATCGAGCGCTTAATGGTCTCGCGGAATTACACTGTGACCTCTATTTAATTACCATACCCTTAGAATTGCAAGAAACATTTAGTCTGGTTAGGAGCTATCAAATTACAAACGTAAAATAAGCCTCACGCTCTCAGTCAATGACTGTCTATGCCATTATATAAGGTAATATTGGTTTTATGATCACTTTTAAGTACTACAAACTACAGTGGAGTTGTAAGCTAAAGGTCTTAGCATTTTGTGATGTTGATAGCCTGATAGCATATCATTGTATTATTCTGTACTTACTTATGTTTTATTTTTGGTGGCCTAACATAATATTATTTTGGACTCAATCACCTGTGGTGCACCCTATTCTTTCATTTGTTTTCTTCTACTTCCAGCTCTATTGGTAATTATTTAAATGGTTCTTATGCTTGTGCAATGGCTTATCAATGCAGATTGCATTATAGCACAATAAAAGTATATATATAAGTTACTACCATTGGGAAGACTACGTGCGGAACAGGTTTTAGCCAAGACCACTGAAGCAACAAAAATCACAGCCACAACATAATTGTCAGGGTTTGCTCCATCATGATGTTGGCCCCTCAGTCTTACTGGAAAGATCAGCAATCTCCCATCATCTACGACCTGCTGAAGCCAGCAAGGAGTGAGACTTTTACAATACTGTTTAATGTCCTCTCTCTTCCTCTCTCCTTCCACCACTTCTTAAAGAAAGCAGAACTGCAACATCACAGCTTTGGACCGTAGAATGTATAAACGATATCGACAAAGTGGCTGTGTACGTCACCCATTGACTGTCCATGGGCTTGTGAAAAGCTAATTGAAACCACGGAAGTGCTACCATGTTGTCCAAAAATTGGAGCCATTGACTATGCAGTAGGGAGCAGAGGGGGATCCTTATATGGCCATTAAGTCAGGGCCGGATCTGGGTCGTCCATTAAGCACATCCTAGTGCGTGTCACTTCCTAGTAGTGAGCAGTGACTAGAAAGTGCTGCAAACTGTCCCGGATTGGTCCAAATAATATTGTCCAAACGACAAAATTTAACAAATCGGCAGATGGGGAAACATTAGATGAAGAAGAAGCATCCGTTGCGACTAAATGTCCCTGTGGGAAGAATGCATTGACTTCATATTTTGACTGCATTGGTACCAGATGACTTACACTGAAACAAGTGGCTGAAAGACAACGCTCTCAACAAGACCAGGAAATGAGCTTCAACAATGAAGCCCGGTCTTGGCCCCTTGCCGTGGCCCACGATGAGGTCTGAGCGGATGCAGAATGAGGAGTGAGAGAAAGCAGGGGAATGGTGTATTCCAGTGGAAAAAAAGGGCTCTAAAGAGGACAGTAATGGACAGCTGAGAATTGGTATGATTATTTATTTTGCCATAAAGCAGGCGGAATCAGACTCTATGCTATACTGACTCTATGGTATCCTTATTTCTCCTTCAGTAGCCTACAGTGCCTATGCATGCCTATATGTTTATATTGATGCATCATTCGATTGTAATGCTGTCCATTTGTGAATCTACCGGCAATCACTGGTAGACACAACCTTTATTGTACAAACTGTTAGTCTGTTTGGACTTACACAAAAGAGATTCAACAAAACTAAATAAATGTAAATGTAAAAAAATATATAATTTGAAGTAATACAATAAGCTGGGATGAGGATAAACAAGTGTGAGATATCTGGGAAACCAATAAGACTCCAGTTAGTGGAATTCTTGCAGGTTATATTCAAGATTTCAGGTCATAAATCCATAGACTTACAATATTTTAACATGTATAGGCATATGCTCCTCTTGGTTGAGCCAAAATACTTCCCTTTGCATTGACCTGGCTAGAAATGCTTATCACATATGGAGGAGAACAATTTCCATCACTCCTCACAGAAATCACACTTCATATTGCAGATCTCTTGGAAGATTAATGTTCCATTAAGACATCTTAATATGGGATGTGGAGAATGGCCATTAATGTGCAGCAGTTTGCCTTGGGGAGATGAATGTCATTGTAGTTAGCACCTGTTTTCATTTCTTCTTTTATTATTTCACATGGCGTGCTTTGCAAAGCGTATAGCTGATGTACAAGGAGACACGACATTCTGAGATGGCATATCAGGATTCCATAGCATGTTCTCAAAATCCAATTTTCCTGGAACACAGTAAAATGTATTATTTGAAGAAATGCATTTTAAAAAGCTCATTAAGGGGACTCATGCATGATACTATCATGATCATGAGTTTGCGATAGTGTCTTCATCTACTCTGTTGATTTGACGCCAATAGACCAGGTACAGTGATCACTGATCCTAAAAGAAAACAGAAATACCTAATACTTTAGAAAGACTATATTACATTCTACTTAATCTACTTAACATGAAGAAAATATGTGTATGCACATTGTCTCTTCAAGAATAATTCTATGCTCTTGTATTTCTTTCTCTCTGCTGATTTGATGGCAGTTCCATACTAACGACATCAGCATGCCAGTATAAGACATAAATTCATTAATCCGACATATATCAATAGAAAATATAGGATTTTTCTAGGATACAGAGAGTGCATGGCCCATACCTTATTGTGTTAATGAGTTGCAGAGATATGAGACCCCAGTGGTTTTATATGAGTGCAAGCAAACCATTGTGGTGCCAGCTTAAATTATGTTATATATCATTGAAACAGTTTCAAAAGAAAATTACACTGCACTTCCAATACATTGTGTCCTAGTTGCTGTAGCAGTGAACAGGCATCATCTCTCTACTTGAATTATGAACTGATTTGACTGAAGGCTATATGTGATCTTTTTTTTGTTTGTTTCATTAAAAAAAATGTCTGACCAAAGCATTAGTTACAACTCAGCATGGCTGGAGGTTCCAAGCGACTTCCACAATGACATATACCTTATTAGTGTCAGTGAGAGCTGTAAAACAAACATTGATTAAAAAAATACATCTATTTGTCATGCCTGTCAAGCGTACGTGAAAGGCATGTTTTACCATGATAAAATAAAGATAGAATGAAGCAACAACACCTACAATAATAACTAAAATGTGTCGGCATCCTGGCAATGTTATGTGATAATCCGTTTTGTAAATTATGCGCACAGAAAGGAAAAACAGGAAAGAAATCATTCAAAGCTGCTATCCTCATATTGGATGCAAAAAGAACAAGACGTTTCAGCACATATCACTGTCATAACATTATCTGCATCAACTAAATTACAAAACTTGAAGGTTACTTTGAAATTTTTTCATGACCAAACACCACAACTATAATCAAATAAAACGGTCATGTTCAAAGATCACTATAGCTATAACATTCACGTTTGGTGTGAGCTCTTTCACTTGTTTTTTACCTGCCCAGTAGAGGCCAAGCAAGTATTTACCTATCTTGCCTTGTTCTTACTCTGGTGAATTCCCAGAAACCCTTTCCCAATGAATCCTGTACAATGTGCAGGCTTTCCAAACTATTGCTCAAATGCCACCATTCCCTTGAATTGAGCACTCGGGAGGGGAAATGTGTGGTAATATAACCTGTTGTGTTTACTCAGTTTTGCATGTTAATGTGCGTAGAGGAAGTCAAATCGCAGTGATGCACAGCGCACTGACCCTTAACAGGAGGATTAGGCATGATTAATGGATGCATTGGCAGCAGTGCTTTTCCTGCTGTTCTCTAGCACTGGCAGGGCTCCAGCTTAAGGAAACCTAACCGTGGTCAGGCTGCAGATCCTACTGGCATTTACAAAAATGTATAATAAATAAATGTGGAAAAAAAACAGAGTAAAAACTAGTCCCCTATTTTTAAGGTTATATTGTGTCATTGAAGCCAAATTGAGCTAAAGAGTTCAGGCAAGGAGACCAGTATTAATAAGTTCTATCTATTCCACTTTAATTAATTTAATTCACGCAATGATTCTATTGAATGTCTTTATTTGATATGTTTGTTTATGTGTTGTGGGTCTGCGCCACTGTCTATGTATTTTTTGTTGTTGCTGGGGCTACAACTGAAGTTCCTGAAAGGGAAATAAAAGTTATTCTATTCTGTTCTATTATATCCTATGATTTGGAAGTGCTCCTCCTATTCCTTCTAAGATAGATAGGAAACAATTAAAAGCCACCTAATTATATTTCCTCCAAACTCATTTATTTATTCCTGAATTACAGTAAATACATAATACAATGAAAGATTATGCAATTCAAAATGAATGCACTCTCATTTTGCACACTATTGCAATATAGGGCACTGCATAAACGTCACCTTCATTAGTTTCCAGGCAACATATCAATGGTGTCGTTATTTGACAGCTGCCACCCCAGTGCATTGTTGAGGCCAAGGATCTGAAGGCGGTTTGACAGGATGCAGTTTTGAAAACCCTGTGCACCACAGCAACTGTCAATGAGAATGTGACAGCAACATCAGCATTGTCAAAGAACGGGTGTCCAATCTTATCCGAAAAGGGCTGGTGTGGGTACAGGTTTTTGTTCTAGTCCAACACTCAAGACACCTGATTCTACTTTTAAAGGTATTGATTGAAAACTATGATTAGTTAATTAGTTGATTCAGTTGACATATTTATGGGTTAGAACAAAGACCTGCACCAACACCTGCCCTTTTTTGAAAAGATTGGACACCCTTGGTCCAGAGGTTTGGGCACACTTATTTGAGCTGCTTATTGTGAATAAAGGACAGCAGTTCCAGTGATATAATATTTTTTTCTGAGTGTAAATCTAGAAACAAATAAATTAGGTTGACAGGCTTGCCATCTACCAAGTGACCTATTGGCATGCCCCATACCTACACAGTACCAGGAGTTTGGTGTGCTTCACAGGTTCCTTCATTTTAATGAATTTCTCAAACTGACATTTCTCCCCCTGACAGAAACATGTAATTAACAGCACTACAAGCTGTTGAGCTGGGCTGTCAGAATCACACTTTGTGTCCTCAGACTACTGCTCACCCCTCAATGTCCCCTCACTGTCTTTCATGGCATGACAAGAACCACCCCTAGCTTGCTTTGAACTTGCAGTACACATTGTTTATCTGTCTACTGCTTTTCTTGGCCCAGTCAGGACAACTTGTCGTCAAAGTCAGAATCTTTATTATCGATCTTAAAAGGCAATGCAGTTATGTTTGGCGGTATGGCTCTGTTCCGGAAGCCTGCATGGATAAGGCAGGGAGGGCAGCAGAACCCCCCCCTCTGAGTACATACAGAAACCATGCAGCGGCAATGAGGACATTCTTATAAACATGAGGGTGGGGGGTATTTTAGACTGGCACCGTGGAGCAAGCATGCATGCAGGAGGGAGGAGCCACATATGAAGGGAGAGGCCATTTAAATAGACTGCCCTGTTATGTGATGGACTGTGATTGGTGAACATCACTACTGATTCAGCTGAAGCGGTGCCTGACTCTCTTGGCCTGCCAGAACTAACATGATGCTCAATCTAATAGGTTTCTCTATAATCAACACACATACTTGTTTCTGCTTTTCAAGAAGAGTAAACGTTGTTCTATTTAATTTGATTTTTTTCTTGCAGTTATTGTGTGTTATCATGCTGTGTCTTTTGGAAAGCCAACCTAGACAAAAAATAATGCTCTTATGAGATTATGCATACGGCTTGTTTAAATGTTTGTTTTTAACTTTAAACAATATAGTTATGAACATATTATGAGAAGACTCACCACATCATAGTAAGTACTTTGTTATTTGTCCTGCACTTTCTACTTTCTAGCTTTTCCGAGTGACAACTGGGGATCCTCCTACAAGAACGGCCACTGTGGACTGTGTGGTCCTAATTGCAGAAGTCACACCTCTACACCAACAGGACGAGGGTAGGCCACTAAAACCACAGGATTAGAAGCACTGGGAGAAATTTGGGTCATCATTGTCATCAAATGGATATGTTGGGTAAGGCAAATACAGCTATATAAGAGGTGTGATAGGACAAAGTGAAAAAAGAGGAAAAAGAAGGAGGCGTGAAAAAGTGACACACCGTGCGTTGACTGTGTCTCCATGGAGCTACTCAACATCACTGCCTGATGATCTCGTATCAAAAGTAATCATATATTGTTGAAAGGAACCATAGATGTGGGGGAATAATCTTACAACAGTTATTTTCCATACAAAGTAAGCATTTGGGCTGTATATGATCGACAGTTGTCCATAATGGTCCACAGACTTAGAAATGAAAGGCGCATATTTGTCCAATATACGGCAGTGCTACATTCTCCCTCTCTGCTGTCCCGTCTCTTCAAACTGCACGGCTTTAATGCTCCAGTCGTCTTGTCAGCTCAAAACTAGTGTCTTAGAGTTTCTCCTGAGAAGAAGACAAAGTGCTTCTGGACATGTCCGAAGCAATCAACGGCGTCATCTTTATTCGCTTCTGCACCGGCTATCATCAAATCCAACGTGTGATCTCCATGAGGAATACCACAAACTTTTGGATTGTTTTTCTTTGCAGTAGCCTCATGAGAAACTTTGTTTTCCCCGACATTCTTCATGTCAGCGTCAGTATACCACAGTGAAATTGACCTCTGCAGTTGTCAAAAGGAATATTCGTTCTTACGAGCCTCCTTAAAGTGACAATGGGTTTTTTCTTTTTTATTCAATTGAATTTAATTGAATTCAATTGTATCTGTATCGCGCTTTTTACAGAGAACTGTCACAAATATGCTGTGCAGAAAAACAGAAGGAAAATTTGGCAAAAAACAGACCTGCACCCCCACAAAAAAAACAAGAACTCCCCAGTTGGGAGAAAAACACTCAAAGGATGGTGAGAAAAAAACTCCCCAAAGGGAATAAATCTAGAGAGAGAATCCATCCTCTGCTGGTCAGCCTGGTTTAAAGTAAAGGTGGAATGGATGGTAACAGAAATGTATTGAGGGATCTATCACAACAAATAATCAAATGGGTTGAGCAGGTTACAGTCTGAGATACTATTAAACTAGCTTGTAAGTTGTCCAATGAAGAGATGTATAATATGCAATTCAGAGGGTTATACACGTGGGACTTAATATTTTAACGTCCCCCAATTCATGAGGCACACCACCTGCAACATATATGCATTGGTAGTTCTCTAATTGGAGAGGACTTGGAAGGTTTTTTAACTTTTTTCAGAAAGTGACATTTGTCTGAATTATGCATTGTGTTTGAAGCAACAGACATAAGAGTAACAGACTGAGCAGCATAACGCACACCAGTCAAGTCAGAACAGTCCGGCAAGGTTTTTTTTCTGTTTTTGGAGCACTCAATTTTATCAATGGCTTTGTTTTAGTGCTCTCTTTTACTTGAGAGCGAGAAGTACTCTTTTCTTGTCTTTAGTTTTATTCACCTCCTAATTTCGGCCGCTATAGTTTTACATGCCAGCGGTGTCTTTTTCTGTTTTTGTCTCCCCCGCTTGTTAGCTCTTGTGTTTGAGCTTGAGGGATATTCACCTAATAATACTCGCGTCTTCGAGTTTCACCCACTTCTACTGGGTTGATTTTTGTTTGGCTATACGCCGGGAGATATTCCCTTTATTTTATTTCTGTCCCGTTTGCGGATTCCTCGTCTCCTCTAGTGGTCCTCACTTTCGTGGGTGACTTGTTCTGATCCCCTCCCAGTCGCATCTGGTTCTCCGAAATCGGAACCCTCACAGTGATGAGGTGTAGTTGTGCTACCGGTATCATCTGTAGACTTCTTTTTCACCTGTAATGGTAGTCAAACCATGTTGAGCATGTTGTGGACAGAAGTGGCAGCAGCATTGTGTAAAAAAAAAAAAATGCTTGTCTGCACGCTCCTCAATCAAACGCTGAGGTTGTGTTGCAGAGTAACCGCGATTGGGTGATCTAAATTTGGGAGGGAAAAATATGAAAAGAAAGGTGGAATAAAGTATTTTCACTCCCCTCAGGAGCAAAGTATGAGACACTGTTAGTCATAAACCAAACTGCTTTGGGGTTACACCCATTACTACACACTAAATGTAACACCACAGATTTAAATATGTTTTTTAAAGAAAGTAACCTGTGGGTTAGATTTAAGACAACATTGGAAAAAAAAAAACTCAGAGATTGTTACTGTTTCTTGTCACATTCCACTTTAAAAAAAAAAATTAAGTAAATGATCCACTTTTTTGTTTTCTTCTTTTCCCACGCATGCTGCCATTGTTATTCATGTATTCATGTATTGTTTTTGCAATCATAAACCCAATCGTTTATTGATATGCTTTTCAGTAGAATGTGTCCCACATTGAAATCCACACATTAACTGTCTCTTTGCAGAGTATTCTCTGCCTGCTGCAGCAATTTCATGGTTGTACGAGGCAGAGCAGCAACAAGTGAGGTGTTTGAAGCCTGAGGAAATAGCTTTTACCAAGCAATTTGGGGGCTGTTTAACTTTCTTTAAATGTTAAAGGCCAGATTCAGAGTTGAGATAAGCACGCGCAAATGGGACTTACTCCCAAAATTCCGCGCAGCTTAAGCTATTTGTTATTCAGACATTTGACTTATCGGCTGTTTTAAGCGGCTCTGCAATATATCCATGGCATTACGTGCGTGGGGCGGAGATTTGATGAGAATGTGGCATGTCTCCAAATCGTGCAAGATATGCGTATTCAGAGTTTTCACTCATTTATTTCCGCGCAACTTTGTTCGGAAAAAAAGGTTGTTTATGTCTAGCGCTGCCAATAGATGATTATGAAAAATACAGCATCCTTTTCAAAAATGGATATTAGAATGCGTGCACATTCTTAGAAAACAATATTGGTTTTATTTCTTATTTTCCTTTGCCTAGCCTACTTACAATTATAAAAAAGCTGCCATAAAAAAAATTATATGTACAAGTAGGCTATGATTGACCGTCTGGTATATCATACCAGACCAATATTAGATGTATTGATTGATAGACAGTGTCTGGATCATATTCGCTTTGACAGAAAGACGGCACAGCTTCACCAAAATTATTGTTGAAATTAAGTTGAAGAAGTTGCATATAGGCTATTGTGTTACACCACCTTAGGCTACATGACTTTATTAGGTAAATCGTAAAAGAAAATGTTACATTTTTAAATCTTTTTTTCTTCAGTAAATCCAACAATGCATTTGTTTACTTAATAATATTGCGTGCAACCACTGTCCAGCGATTATTTATTTAGTTTGAATGATAGATATATCCAAGTCATCAATAGGAGCTATGATCATTTTATCAATGCGAAGGATTAATATGTTCACTGTCTTCCTCATCACGCAAGAGCAACTACGATGCAGGATTTTACAAAGGCAAATGCGGTTATTAAAGGCAATGTCACTGACACGTTGAAAATGTATACCCCCACATTTTTTTAGTAGAAAGCTGGCAAGCCAGGGGGCAGGTACAAGAAACAGGTCATTAGAATATCATGCCCTGTGCCACCCACATTTGAGAAACGCACCCGCGAAGTGCAGGTTAGATTATGACGTATCTCATCCCATGTTAAATCCGCGCAGGAGAGGCATTTAAGTGCATGACTTAAGTTGGCCATCTCTGAATCTGGCCCTAAGTGTTTCCATTCCAAACTACTTTACTTCCAGGAGTCCTCATACACACATAAACTCAGTTAGGACTATTATTATATTTAGATATGGTTTTATTTAGCAAATGATCTGCTCTTAGCAGTTCCTTCATTCAGTAACTCCATGTATTTTTTCCAAAGTTTTGCTATCGGTTTTATTAATTGAACATTTATGACAGCACACAATACGCTCAAGCAAATATGGCAGGTGAATCACCTCATTAGTGAGAGAGGTGATTGGGTTCAGAGTGATTTTGACAGCCAAGCTCACTGAAAATCAAGAAAACGTAAGAAAAATGGGAACTCAGAATTGAACCAATGTAAAAATACTAAAAAATGTTTTTTTTTTTCATCCCAATTTGAACTGCCCTGTCATGTTCTTTTTGCTGCCACTTCTTTTCTGAATGCAGTCGACCGACTGAGACCGTGCAGTCACTTCATGGGAAGCCAGAGCATGCAGACTGCAGATGACCAATCAGCACGAGGGGTTACTCTTGCGTGATGAGGGAGGGACTGAAACTCACCCCTCCCTGGGCAGTCCGTGGTTGAAACACGTCAATTTGCATAATGCCTTAGCACTGTTTGAGGCTGGACCATGTTTAATGGGTCACTTCCGTAAACAGCTCTTTCTTATTATTTGTTTTAGTCTCACAATTTAAAGCTTGGGTGTTCCATAGTGTTGTAGGGCATTTAGAACGTAGCTATACCCACCAATCGAATGTTCATTTCCTATGTAGACTGTGACATAAGTTATGTCATTCCTAGCAGCAATTACAAATAAACCGACAGAAACCATTGTTTCAGCTTATAGGTTTGTCACTCCTTTTCTGTATAGCTTGTGCCTGTGTCTACACGTCTTGTACTTGTCCTGTGTTACACTGTTTCACTCACAAATGGCTGGTCTTAATTCCCAGACACCTACACCTGGATTTGATTCACAACACACAGTAGGAATTAGGCCGTTGCCCTTTCTGTTGGGGGAAAATAGGTTAACACATTCTTTTATCTGAAGTCAGGACACAGCAATAAGAGTGAGTGCAAATGTAAACCGTGCTGACTGAGCTGTTGAAATTGATTTCTGCCACCCTGTAAAGGTCTGTTGGCCTCAGGTGAGAACGGCGTCCGGCCGGCATCCGGGGCTAACCGCAAACGCGGTTTCATCTTCATTAGCATTAGCTCAATGCTCTGTGCCATTAATCCTGTTGGAGGCGAAAAGAGCCCCGTTTAAAATGGAGGACCGATACGCCCCGGCGTGTGTCTCTGCAAGCATGCAGTTTCCCTCAAGCGCAGAAAGGGAGACAGGAAATGGTTCGGGAAAGGTTAATCACCTGGTTCCACCAAATGGCAGGACCGGCTCTCTGCATTGCAAGAATCAGGCCCAAAGCTTTTCCACCTTTTCTTTTTGTTTTTTTGAAAAAGACATTCACATTCTCACGTAGTAGGTTTTGACCTTTCAGCTCAGGTAATATGGGCGAAGAGACATGGTTCATGTGTCATTACATGAGGTCTTAAGACGACAGGGAGGAAGAGGGTGGTCAGAAGTGGGGGAGAGGGGGCTGGGGAGGCTAGGGCGGTGGGGGGGCTCTGCCATGTCGCTCCTTGCAAGACACACACCTGCTGGCGCAACAGTAGCCTTTGAGAACAGATCATTTACATGTAAAATGTGCAAGGTCCTCCTGACTCAATACATTGCAACAAACGTTCTCTTCATTATTCAAGCACATTTTGTGGAAGTTCAAATGTGCATATTAGCAGAGTCACAAAGAGGGGAATTGCATTATTGGCAACACTTAAGAAAATGTAATAAACTTCCATAAACTGAAATTAAATAAATAATTGTTAAGATATTGCAACGCTTAACAATATATGAATGTCTTAAAAAAAACATTGATGTACATACAATGTGAAATTATCTGTATGGTTTCCATTACATTGTCCAAACTGTGCATATGCTTACCATATAGGAGGAATGTTTAGTATTTCAAAATATGCATACTATGTGCAATCTCGAAATCCCTGACATTTTCAGACATTCAGAATATATTTTGAAATATGTTTTTTTTCCCTTTCATACAGCATGAGTGAAAATGGCACACTGTTTAATTAATTGAGTTGTAATAGCAAAGAAATAGATTTATAAAAACATTAATTTGGTTCCCATATTTCCAATACATTTTACTAGAGTGCCAGACATTGAAAGAGATTGAAACTTGGTCCTGCAGAGTGTTTTATGCAGTGGTCTAGTCTCTGCTGACATGTCTTTGCCTCCAGATAAAATGTTTGTATTGTACAGCACATAGCACAGGTCTTGAACATGGAGATTGCTTCTGGTGTACTTACGAGAGATGATTTTGACATGACGACATGACGCAGGAATTATGCGGATCCCACTGGTACCGCAATCGATCCCATGAAAGATTGGGGTATACAGTACGGTGTGATTGCACTAACAGAGACCAGTAAATAGATTCATTTTTTTTCATTGTACAGTGACTGCTGAGAGAAAAATGTCAACCAGTGCACACAAAAGTGTCTGGCGACCCTGGACATTATCCTTCCAACGCTCAAAACCCCAATAAACATTATCCAACTACCACGCATCAATCATGCCATTTCATAATTACTGCATGGCATATTTCACTTTTTAAATTAAATTATATAAATGAAATCATTTTCACTATTTATTTATTCATTAATTATTATTATTATTATTATTATTATAATTATTATATATATCTGGCTCAATTCAAACAGTATTTTATGTTTATTAACACATGGAGAAGTATATTTTATTGTATATGTTATCCGCCGATGGATAAATATCATTAAATGTTCTTGCAAGTGGCATACAAAATCCTTAGATTGAGGTTCATCTGCAGCACGCTGCGTCCTATACTCACAGCTAAAGCCGCACAGTGACCTTGGCACGCAAGAAGATGCCATGGAGCACAACGGGGGCTTTTTTGGAAACGCAGGCATGAGTGACAGACGGCAGACACCGAGCAGCCTGCTCTGCCACTAATAACTTCTAAATTTGCGGATGAATGAGCTGGAGTTCGGCTGCTCCCGCGTTTATAGAAACTATAAAAATGTGCCTCTGATCAAGCGCTACATGATCCAAAAATCCATAAAATCATCTTTTTTTTCTTTTCTTTTTTTTTTCTTCAAAGCAAGTGCAAAGAAATTGGCAGTAAAGAATGAGTCATAAATTCAGTTATTTCAAGCATCTGACAGGCATACTGCTTCTCCTCGGGCGGAATCTGGGCAGTGGACGGTGGCACTAATGCAGCCTGGCACAGGGGAGGTTTGGGGACAATGCTCTTGCCCAAGCCTGAGTGGCTAACAAACAGGTCTGGCCCAGTTCCAGCGGGATCTCAGCCGGTTAAGGCACAGGGAGCCGCATCCAACACCGGGCTTCCCTTACATTAAATAATTGATTTGGAGCCCGCAGACCTTGGAAGGGAAAGGTCTCTGATCGCGTTTCCATCTGTTGAGATCAATTATCTCTTATGGATATATGATGCCGCTCGTCTGCGATATGAATGCATGCGGTCTGGGGGCCCGGCCTCCGGTCTCAATCGACTTCGAGCTCCATTTGTCCAGGGAACGCCTCGTCATTAGGTGAGAGTGACACACGGACATTTGTCAAACCAGAAGACCACTTCTCCCTCTCTGCTTTCAGGGTATATATATCACTCGAGCAGTGTAAGCGTGCTGGAGGGAGATCAGAAGGCTTTCCTTTACCAAATGTCTGCTGAAACTCAGTGTTGATGTCGTTTTTTTCTATGTTGTTTCTGGGGATTTCCTTGTTGCGTATCAAAATGTGCTACATTCATGACATTGCCACTCATTCTGTACGTGCTGCCGTAGCCCTCTTGATAGTTTTCGCAGTCCTCTCAACATGAAGCAGCAGCAGCAGATGCGGTCGCTCATCCAGTTGTTTTACGTACCCCGCCAGCCCCCCACACAAGAGCGAGGGTCACTTCCATAGCAACGCTGGCTTAGCAACCAGCAGCCAATGAAAGGGATACAAACAAATGCAGGTGCCTGTTTGAATAAACAATCGTGCAGTGTTTAGAGAGAAAAAAATACTAAAAGATCATCTAAAAATACAAAAATGAAATGTGATAGTAGTTTTTTAAATCAGATGGTGTGCATTTTGTATTACTTTCATATGCAATCCATTTTTCCCCCTTTCCAAAGACACAGAGTACACCCTGCTGTGAATGTTGCTCTCATTTAGACCATAACTCTTGAACTATGGTTTTGAATGTTATGGAGAATTGTATCTTGTCAAATTAAACAATGTATTTAAAATGTTCTTTACTGCATCATGGCTATCCTTTTAGCACTGAGAAAATTCTGAAATGAGAGGGGAAGTATAACAGTTATGCTTAGCATTACTGAATCGATTCAATATGTGATTGTAGGCAAGTACCACATATGTAATTGTGTGTGTGTGTGTGTATATATATATATATATATATGTATATATATGTAATGTCCTCCACAATTATTGGCACCCCTGATAAAATTGAGTAAAAAGGGTTATAAAAATTTTTCCTTTTGGTGAATTAGCTTAATCTCACACTGAAAAAATGAAAAAATCCAACCTTTAATTGAAGTAAATTTATTTTGAGAAAAAAAAATCCCTCATCAAGAAATTATTATGTTTTAACAAAACCATGTGTGTCACATGTATTGGCACTCCAAAAAAAATGTATGAATAAAATGTAACTGAAGCATTTTTTCCATGTATATTTTACTTTTTAAAGTTGATCAGAGTGTTTAGGAACTTTCAAGCAGTAATCCATGACTTTCTGTTTTACTGGGGTATAAATATGAGGTGACACAGAGGCCATATTCCTTTATTCATACATCAACATGAGAAAGATAAGAGAACACATGAGGGAAAAATGTGTTGAGCTTTATAAGTCAGGGAATGGCTATAAAAAAATAGCTACTCACCTGAAAATGCCCATATCTACCGTTAGGGCAATACTTAAAAAGTTCAAAGCAACTGGAACTGTTACAAACTTGCCTGGAAGAGGACCCAAGTTTATTTTGCCCCCACACACAGTGAGGAGGATGGTAAGAGAAGAAAACAAAATTTCCATGGATCACTGTTGGAAAATTACAGAGGAAAGTAACATCTCGGGGTCATCAAGTCTCCAAAACTATCATTAGACGTCACCTCCATACCAACAAATTATTTGGAAGGCTTTCCAGAAAAAAGCTTTTCCTGTCATTTCACCACAAATGGAAGCACCTGGAGTTAGCTCAACGCTACTGGAACTTTGACTGGAATCGTGTTTTATGGT
Source organism: Ilyophis sp. 1 JC-2022 (assembly GCA_022702515.1). Lineage (NCBI taxonomy): Eukaryota > Metazoa > Chordata > Actinopteri > Anguilliformes > Synaphobranchidae > Ilyophis > Ilyophis sp. 1 JC-2022. The sequence continues at coordinate 117,624,647 of CM040404.1, read as the reverse complement.
CAGATTAAATTAAAATTTAGGCTATACTGAAAATAACCTGATCCCCACTGTTTAGTAGTAGAGGTTCTGGGCTGTTTTTTCTCCAAAGGCCCTGGGAACCTTGTTAGAGTACATGGCATCATGAACTTCATGAAATATCAGAACATTTTAAATCTGAATCTGGCTGCCTCTGCCAGGAAAATAAAACTGGGTCATCATTGAATCTTCCAGCAGGACAATGCTCTAAAACATACATCCAAATCAACACGAAAATGGTTAACTGAACACAAAATCAAGCTTTTGCCATGGCCATCTCAGTCCCCTGACCTAAACCCCATTGAAAGCCTGTGGGCTGAGCTGAAGAGAGTGCACAAGAGAGGACCTAGGACTCTGGATGATCTGGAAACATTCTGTAAAGAGGAATGGTCTCAGATTCCTTGCTCTGTATTCTCCTACCTTATTAGATGTTATGGGAAAAGACTCAGTGCTGTTTTATTAGCAAAGTGAGGTTGTCCAAAGTATTAAATGCAAGAGTGCCAATAATGGTGGCACACGTGGTTTTGTTAAAATTATTATTTCTTGATTTTTCTTTCTCTTAAGCTAATTCACCAAGAGGTGATTTTTTTATAACCCTTTTTACTCATCTTTAAATTAGCCAATAATTGTGCAGAGCACTGTGTATACAGTATGTGTGTGTGCATGTGTGCAAAACAATGCACTTAGTATTTCTACTCAATTATAAATTAATCTTATTTTATACACATTTTCTGGGGTGCACTGGAGATTATTCTGGATAGCTATAGTCAAAATGTACATGGGGATCTTCAATTTAATGACCAACCACGATTTCCACCATACACATACATATTTATGCACCATCTGTATTTTATCACTTAATCAATCGCTCATGTTTAAATTGTCTGTCAAAATGTGATTGTCACCGAACCCTTTATATAATGCAAACAGAAAAGCAATTGCCAATAATTTTATCAAAATTCTGCAGCAATTTGCTTTTTTCCAACTTATGGACATAGCATACAATGAATAGTGTAAGAAACTGAGCAGAAAAGATATGGGCCTATCGGTTAAACACCCATTTATTAAACCACTTTTCAGACTCTTATCACAAATCAGCCACAGCTGTCAACAGAAATTCAGACATTTAGAAGGTTATGTCTTTTTAACAGGAGAAGGAGTGGGAAGATAACATGTTCAAGTCTGTGAGTAACTGATCCTTTGACCTTACAGGACTTGCAAGCAACACTGCTAATAGAGACAGTGCCATCTAGTGGACAGAAAATATTTTAAAAAACAAATTGTGGCAAAAATGACAAAGCCGTGCTGCTTATGTGTGAAAGCCAAACGTTCGGGGAGGCAATCACAGAGTATTTTGAGTATTTTGGCTAGTCAAATCATATAACACAACAATCATGGCAGAATTTTTTGGTTTGCTCCAAGAAAGCTGTGCTTCACAGCACAAGCACTTCAAAAACAAACAGTGAACAGTTGCGCATTGAAGATACATTGAAGAGAATAAGACAATATAATTCACTGAGCCATTTGCTATTGCCTGTGGGTTGGTAATATTGCATCATAAGCATACATGTATAATTAGGCCGTATAGGCTTTGTTGTTGGATGTACACAGTTCCAAAAAGTGAATTTTAAATAAAATGAAAATGGATGCTTCCTGCATGGTTTCATATTGATGGAAGCCATTGGGCGAAGGATATCTGGCTGTAGGCCATGCAGCCTCTGATCAATTTAATGTGCTTAGCATTTCATCTCTGAAGGCACTGTGAAAGAGCTGGCTCCTAATGAGAATGAATGCACTCACCAATGCAACAATCCTGGAGGCAAATCCTTAAGGTTGGCCTCTGCTGCATGCAGTCATCCCATCCCCCCTATTTTTTTTTTTTTTTTTTTTTTTTTGTTTGTATCACATTTTTTTTTTTTTTCTCCATCTGAATATCTTCCATCCCCAACCCATACGTTTTGTCCATCCCACAGGTGCTCCTCTGATAGGTTGGTTACTCAAGAAGGGAGGGGGGAGTGTGGTCAGGTCAGAAGAGTGATGTCACAGAAAAATAAATTAACACAAATTATCCAAAATAGCAACTTTATCGCAAGGCAAACCAAAGTCTAATCACTACAGGTTGTCACATTCCCTCTGGGAGTCCAAGCAAGTCTCTTCTCATCGCTTTGTCTTTGACTCTCGGAAAGCCAATGGCATTATAACGTAAGCTGGACAGTGGACAAAAAAAATGACAACTGCGTAAACTTGTATCTCAAAGTTTAAAATAGGCAACGTTTATGCTGAACCGAGGCCTCTGTAGAAATTATACGGGTACCTTGGAGCACCGTCACGCTGTTTTGCGTTTAGCAACAGTACCTTTTCAGAGTGGGCAGAGCGTGGGTGGGATGAAATGACCTACCTGAGTTGTGCCGTGTCCTCCGGCCCCAAGCAGTCAGAGAAAGGCCCACTGAATTACTGCGCGCCAACTGCCTGCTGAATGAAAACCTCCTGAGTAGGTGTTCAACCTCTTTCTCTCCATTTTGTCAAACAAAAACGCTGAAGGCTGCCTTCACTCTGAGGAAATATTTTTTTATTTTATTTGTCTTTGAAAATAAAAGAAAGCGAAACAGCCAGGTATTGGAATCCCCCATACATACTGGCCTTGTTCCGGGGGGCAACAGTTCACAGAAAACCACCCAGTTCCACACGAACCAACAATCTGGGGTTTGCTTAGCATGTTCAATACAGTAGAATATACGGAGGTTTACAATCATTAGTACAAGTTACCCCAGGGTACTTCAAAAGCTTGTATGAGATACCCGGGATTAAGGTAAATAATCATAGATAATATAAAACTCAAGGGGTAAAATGTGAATTAAGAAAAAATATGTGTTTAAGCCTTGGGCTGAAAAAGATATAATTTAATAATGAGGGTGCCTACAAGTTATAGAGTTTGAAAAATAAATACAGAAAGGTGTAAAATGAACTGGTAAATGTATATAATTTACACCCCAGGCTATAAATAATATTGTTTCAAAGCCATGAGGTATCAGAACAAACCTCTATTTAGCAAAATCCCGTCTTCGTGTGGCTTGACACACACACAGATGCACATACACAGGCTCGCTCACTAAACTACCCATCCACGCACTCACTCACTTACCTACTCACTCAAAAGCACACACACACACACACACACACACACACACACACAGATGCACATACACAGGCTCGCTCACTAAACTACCCATCCACGCACTCACTCACCTACTCACTCAAAAGCACACACACACACACACACACACACACACAGATGCACATACACAGGCTCGCTCACTAAACTACCCATCCACGCACTCACTCACTTACCTACTCACTCAAAAGCACACACACACACACACACACACACACACACAGATGCACATACACAGGCTCGCTCACTAAACTACCCATCCACGCACTCACTCACCTACTCACTCAAAAGCACACACACACACACACACACAGATGCACATACACAGGCTCGCTCACTAAACTACCCATCCACGCACTCACTCACTTACCTACTCACTCAAAAGCACACACACACACACACACACACACACACACACACACAGATGCACATACACAGGCTCGCTCACTAAACTACCCATCCACGCACTCACTCACTTACCTACTCACTCAAAAGCACACACACACACTCACACAGTCCAGTATTCATATCTTTGTGGAGTCGTCCTAAACCTAACCCTTGTATTGCTATCATTATTGGGACTTACTATACCTAACCCAAAACACAACCTTTGACCCCTAATCCGAACCCTAACCATAATTGCATAATTGTAACCCTAGCCCTAAACCCAACCCCTAACCCTAAAATTTACTTTTCCCTCATTGGGACCATTCCCGAGACCCCACGAGGGAGCATTTGACAACCTTTTCTATCACACACACACACACACACTTATGCACACACACACACACATATGCACACACACAGGCTCATTCACTAAACTACCCATCCACCCACTCACTCACTTACCTACTCACTCACAAGCACACACGCATACATATGCACACGCACACACACATACACAGGCTCACTCGCTATCCTACCCATCCACTCACTCACTCACCTACTCACGAGCATGCACACACACACACAGATGCACACACACATACTGTACATATGCACATACACACACAGGCTCCCTCGCTAACCTACCCATCCACCCACTCACTCACTCACCTATTCACTCGCATGCACACACACACACACACACACACACACGTGCATAAATCCCAATTGCACTGTACCCAAGAAATATACTCGCAGTATCAAGATGACGACACCTCCAGCACCCAACCCACCCGCCAAGGGTAAAATATAAAGCAGATCAAATATAGAGCAGACTGCAAGCTTTTAATGTAGCATGCTGAAGCTGAGCGAACTAACAGGTCTATGCCATTACCAACCAGCCATTCCCATCACCGGGAATACGCACAACTGCTGCTCCCTTCTGCGCTGGGCAGCCTCACAAGGACATCGCAAATGGGCTCGGCAGACCGCAGAGGCGGAAATGAGGTAACGTCGCCACGTGGCGGAGGCCGTAGCAACCTAAGTTCATGCTGAATGGAGAGCTGTCACACCTCCCCCAAAATCATGTGGTGTGACTGCTGGGGCGATAAATACTACTTTAAATATTCCCAGTCTCCCAGAGTAACCCTGGGCTGCTCTTATAGATATAAACATACAGAGTTTTATTATGCTTAGCCCATTAATCATAGGAACAGAGGCAACTCGCAGCATTGATGGATGAGTCCCTTGTGGGAGATCCATTTGAATGAATCATAAATCCAAGCCCCGGCGTAGGTCCAGAACCGAGATATTTACCCTAATTGAATTTTTTTATTTAAAAAAAAACAATGTCATGCCAAGTCTTAAATCTCCTGGCCAATCAAAGTGCAAAATGTTAAATCTTTACAGGCATAACTTTTCACCATTTTTCCAATTAAGGGGCAATCTTCACTAATATACGCAGTCCCTACTTTAGATTAATTAATCTAAATCAACAGAAACTGAAATCAAATGTAAAAAGAAAAAAATAATAAGTTATTAAATTATAAGTAAGAGTGACCAGTTATGCGTTAATTGCCACGTGCCACTTTGCAAAGATGTGAGCGAAGGGCTCATTTTGTTACTGCAGTATATGTTCATGAGGGACTAGTTTATCGAGGGCAGTTTCTCACTTGTCATTCCTCAGCAAGAGGTTGATACAACCTTCTTTTCAGTCGATTATCATGTTGCTTATCATCAGTAATCTACAGTGCCCTCCACAATTATTGGCACCCCTGGTAAAGCTGAGTAAAAAGGGTTATACAAAATTTACCGTTAGGTGAATTAGCTTAATTTCACACTGAAAAAATGAGAAAAATTCAACCTTTAGTTGAAGTAAATTTAGTCTGAGAAAAATCTCTCATCAATAAAAAAATATTTTTAACAAAACCACATGAGCCACAATTATTGACATCCCTGCATTTAATACTTTGTACAACCTCCCTTTGCCAATAAAACAGCATTGAGTTTTCTCCCGTAACCTCTAATAAGGTTGGAAAATACAGAGAAAGGAATTTGAGACCATTCCTCTTTACAGAATCTCTCCAGATCATCCTGCCAGAAGCTTGATTTTGTGTTCCGTTTTTGTGTTGATTTGGACGTATGTTTTGGATCATTGTCCTGCTGGACGATTCAATGACGACCCAGTTTTAGTTTCCTGGCAGAGGCAGCCAGATTCAGATTTAAAATGTTCTGGTATTTCATGGAGTTCATGATGCCATGTACTCTAATAAGGTTCCCAGTGCTTTTGGAGGAAAAACAGCCCCAGAACATCACAGAACCTCCACCATACTTAACAGTGGGGATCAGGTTATTTTCGGTATAGCCATCCTTCTTTTTACGCCAAACCCACCTTGAGTGTTGGTTGTCGAAAAGCTCAATTTAAATTTTATCTGACCATAAAACATGGTTCCAGTCAAAGTTGCAGTAGCGTTTAGCAAACTCCAGGCACTTACGTTTGTGGTGAAATTACAGGAAAGGCTTTTTTCTGGCATGACTTCCAAATTATTTGTTGGCATGGTAGTTTTGGAAACTTGATGACCCCAAGATGCTACCTTCCTCTGTAATTCTCCAACAGTGATCCTTGGGAATTTTTTTGCGTCTCTTACCATCCTCCTCACTGTGCGTGGGGGCAAAATAAACTTGGGTCCTCTTCCAGGCAAGTTTGTAACAGTTCCAGTTGCTTTGAACTTTTTAAGTATTGCCCTAACGGTAGATATGGGCATTTTCAGGTGAGTAGCTATTTTTTATAGCCATTCCCTGACTTATAAAGCTCAACACATTTTTCCCTCATGTGTTCTCTTATCTTTCCCATGTTGATGTATGAATAAAGGAATATGGCCTCTGTGTCACCTCATATTTATACCCCAGTAAAACAGAAAGTCATGGATTACTGCTCAACAGTTCCTACACTCTGATCAACTTTAAAAAGTAAAATATAAATGGAAAAAATGCTTCAGTTACATTTTGTTCATAAACATTCCTAGGGGTGCCAATAATTGTGGCACATGTGTTTTTATTAAAAAATAATAATTTCTTCATGAGGGATTTTTTTTTCTCAGAATTAATTGTCTTCAATTAAAGGTTGGATTTTATTTATTTTTTTCAGTGTGAGATTAAGCTAATTCACCAAAAGGTTTTTACTCAACTTTACCAGGGGTGCCAATAATTGTGGTGGGCACTGTACACTGTACACCAATTGTCGCTAATTAGCCACAAACAATGTTCCCACACTGTGCCATTATTTGGAAAATGTTAATGTCCATTGGATTATTTGGAGCCATTTTTTCACCTTTAACTCCCCAAGTATCAATGCAATACCTTGTCTCAGCAACCTCAAAGCACTGTGTAGTACATTGTTTAATACAACTTTATGTTTTGACAGTGCTTGTTGAAACTTTTTTTGACTGCTCCAAAAAATTTGTTAACTTTTGAGAAATTCATAGCCTAAATACACTCCTGAGTGTTACAATGTGAGCACTGCTAGTTAAGTGAACTACACATGGCATCGACCTTTTGAGAGTTTCAACATGTACCTTGCATTATCTGAGACAAATGCAGTCACATTTGTTGAAATCAATCCCAAAGTTCAATAAGCATTGTTTGATGATATCCGTGACTGAACTATAATATAGGACATCAAGGTACACAGTGTCAATATGAAAAAGATTTAAATCAGCTATAATTGGTTTTCCTTGCAGAATAAATAAAATGTGTAAATAAATCTGTGGCATTTGTTGAATTGTCTGCAACCACAGATATGCTGTTAACTGAGTTGACCAACTCCATCAGTCCTTACATACTGTATGTATTCAGGATTTAACACTTTTTTAATTTTTGTACTCAAATGTTTTTTTTCTGTACATGCTGGTCTATTGTTGTTTTTTGTGCCTGTACGGATTTGTTGCAAACATAAATTGACTCTGTCAGTGTGCAGTGTACAAGAAAGGTACTGTTGCAGGTCCGGTCGCACAAATATATTTTTTTCTGATGTTCTGGTGTTCAATCCATGTCTCATTCCTTCCTCTACCAGATGTATTATGTCCACTAATTGCTTTTACGAGGATCATGCCTAATTGTCTAATTATTCAGGTGATTGTAACAATCCAATGTGTACAGTAATCTCGTGGAGATTTAGATGGCAATGCAAACTAGAAATCGTATTGGGCCACATGCAGTAAAGCTGCTCACCCTAATCATGACACAATACTTGTTTTATTTCATAGCTTCAGATGAGGGCAATAGTTTGTCAAAAGCATGTAAATCCTCCATGTTATAGACTATTTAAAGGTATTCAAGTTGCGTCCATACTGGAGTTTTCCATTTTTCATTCAGTAATTTGCAAGTAGCCAAACTGGCACAATTTCAAATAACTGTGAGTCAAAAAATAAAAGTGAGTTTTAAATTTAAGTGGAACTATGGATCAATTTATATTTCCAAATGCATTTCATAATTCCCCTCAAAGTTATTTGAACCTAAAATTATATCCATAGCGATGTGGTTCTCAAACAATGATATAATAATTTCTGTATTATAAATATTTTATATACATTTATTTTGGATAGATTGACTAGTTGAATAACCACACTGGGGTGGCTTTCCCAAAGCGTGTCTTAGAAATAAGTATGCCATTTATGATGCTTTCCCGAAAGTGCTCGTAAATCAAAGAGATCGTGAAATGTGTCGCGAGTTCAAGACAACATTGGACTAGTCGTGAAATCTCAACTGTGTCTTGAGATGCGGTACTACGTGCAAGTCTCACCTCTGCAGACAGAGGCCGCTATTCTACATGATAGATAGATAGGTAGATAGATAGAAACAACAACAATAATAATAATAATAATAATAATAATAATAGTAGTAGTAGTAGGTACTTAGTCTAGAGCAGGTCTAGATTATTATCCCATCACTGGGTTTATAAGGACTTGTGCCCTGTGCTGACATGTACATTGGCTACATTCACGATAGGGAAAATAATTTAAATAAATGTAGACAGCAATACATGGATCCTATCCGTTTGCCAAAAGCATCATATAGTTAAGATAATAATTGAGTATTTAGTTATTTTTTTTGTTGCTTGTGTAATGAACGAGGTTCTGGCAGGGCTCGAACCACAGAACCTCAGGGAGAGAGGCCACCGCACTAACCACTGTGGCAAAGGTGAATTTACTGACAGTAGAGGAGTCAGGCTGCCTAACTCCTCACTACACTTGTTTGTTTTCGGTTATTTATTTTTCCTTCTCGCTCTTCTCTTTCTTTCTCGTCTTTTTATGTCAGTTAGGTTTAATCAGATTTAAAACAAAAAGCAAAAAGAATAAATATTGCAATATGTCACGTTTAGACAATAATTATAATTATGTTCATACAGTCGAATGCATCCAGCAAATAACTCGTTCATACAGTTGAATGCATCCGGCAAAAAATTTATAATAACAATGGTCTACTATGAGGTGCTAAACCCCTCACCTCTAGGGGGGTCCGGGGGCATGCCCCCCGGGATACATTTTTGTACATTTTAACAGTTAAATGCATCAATCTGGTGCACTTTGAGAGGAAAATTCAGACGCTAGATCCGTGAAGAATTGTGTGCTTTTGTAAACAATCCAAAAACCCATCAACTTGTAAGACGCTTGATCCTATACTTGAGCCATCAAATAAATTACATAAAAGCTGTCACGTTTGTTGCACTGGTTTATTTAAAGTGTTTGGAATCACAGTCCAAGGTTTCAGAGAAAATATATGACACCGCATGCTACGTCAGATTTAAAGATCATTATTCAACTTCACAGTCGGGATACAGCTTTGCTAACTTGATGCTGGAAATAATGTTTTAAACCATTGTAACCACATTCACATCGATGTGGCTAGCAAGTATGCAATTACTGCAAACGATGTTGTCACCTCAAAATGCGTTCTGGACCGATGGCTTAACTCAAGCGACGCTGCAAAGCAGTAGGCCATCATTTATGTTAATTATGTGAGTAAAAAAAATCTGCCTTCATTCTGAAACAGTGATAGAGATCTGTAAAATATTATAAGATGACTGTATAGTCCCTCAAAACTATTTTCCAAACAGGATATTGTTATCAACTCCTGTCATTATTCCGCTGTGCCCCCTCAGTTTTTTAGTTGCAGGTCACCCTTGTTCTGAAACTGCAGCGGAACAAATGACAGTTTATGTAATTTATCCCCTGCCAAACCAAAAATAAAACTTTAACAATTACATTTCAGCCATAATTTTACAAACAGACATTTGTCCTGCCCTAATAACGAGCAGAAGTGGAAACCACGGCATTAAAACTGTATGATTGAGAAAGAATAATGTAATTTAGCTTACATATATTTATGTGAATTAGCTGTCTTTTACCAATGCAATTCATGTCATACAAACACATTCACACGCACGCGCGTGGCACATGGCGGCCGAACAACACACACACGGCCAACTTTACATGCCTTTACATGACCAATCAATATATGACCAATCAATATATGACCAACCCACAAATGAATAGACTAGAATATGAAAACAAATAACTGTCCTACCCCTCTCCATCTTTCTCTCACAGTGTAGTGTAGAGTACAATTATTTCTAGCATATAATTCTTTCCACTTCCAGGTCCGTTGCTTGACTGTAGGCTACGTCTCGCTAGCTACAAGCACCTAACACTGAACGAAACAGTGCGAACAAGTTCATCGTTCTCGATTTAGTGTTTGTCGGTTGCCGAAGCTATCTTGTAAGTTAATCGATTACCTTGTGATTCATGCTGTAGGCCTATAAGGTTTTTTAAATGTATTTATTTTATGATGTGTCCTATTAAAACTAATGTAAATGAGAGGCCGGCAGTGGTGAATGAGAAGCCCGCTTGATTCACCGAGACTGGTGCTTTGTTTAGCTTCCCACTGGATTTGCAACGGACTTAGCTGGTCACTATAGCATTTGGCTGGTCACTCACGTAGCATACCTAGCCTGGCAACCCACTGGATTGGCGATTTTATTTAGATTTTTTTAACTGTATTAACTTATCATCTCTCATTTGCAGTTTGAGTCTGCTATATCCACAAGGCAACAGCCATTTACTTCAAGCCAAATATTTACTTTTAGACAGCAGTAGCTATTGGATAAATCAAACATAAATCTGAAACCTCATCTAGGCCAATGACACAATGTCGAATACAGGTAGCCAGTGTTGAATAGGATTGCCCCTGTCCAAAAGAGAAAAAGTTCTGCCCCATATGGGATTCAGACCGAAATCTGGATTTGTAAACAGGACGTTTACCACTGGGCTACCGAGAAAGATGCCTATTCTGTGGAATAGGCCTATCATAAGTTGTAATGCTCGATTGGTTTTGCTCATACAAATTTTCAACGTGGAAATTAAATCAGTGGACTGTAATTAATCGAGTTTTTAGTTGTAATGGGTTAAAATTTTAAAAAAAATTGACAAGCCAGTTATGAATATCTTAGCCACGGTGGCCCCCTAGTGGTAGTTGTCGACGTCCCAATTACATGTTTCTCTGAAATTATTATTATTATCTTAAACCCCAAAATTCTGCCTCAACATTCATCTTGCCACTGTCACAGACAATAAATGAATAAAACGCACTGTTCCTACACGCAAAAAGAAGGAACTTATATTGTTAAAAAGCTTATATTATTAAAAAGTTGTAGCCTATAAATAGCCTACAATTTTGGTTTAGTAGACAGTACATTACTTCCCCTACAAAATCCACTATATAAACACATGTTAGGAACCAAATACCCTGTTTGGCGCTACAAGTGTTTTCTTATTAGGCTAACCCTCAAGAGTTCATCTTAGGTTATTACAGTTCGCCAATTTCCAGCAAAGTTGGCATTTCCACAGCTACAACCTATCGCACTAGCTGCTGTAGGCTAATACATTTATGTTGTTGTAAAACATAGGCCTACCTATGTAAACATAGGCCTTTTTTAGCCTTCGTAGCTATATACAAACATTAGGCTACGCATTTTTATGGGTCGCCTATATTATGCAGCCTATATCTATAGGCTACTGTAACTATGTGACGATTCTGACATAACCTACATTTATTCTGTTGTACATTTCTGAATGGTAGCCAACAGCCTCTTCTTTAATTTGAACTTTAAAACATGGTTGAGCAGTGAATAGTTTTTGAGATATGACACTTAACTAGTAGGGCCTAACATTAGATGAAAATGGCTTCTAGTGGGCCACATTTAATAGGGTTAACTGATTCCGTAAGTTCTTCACTTAAATTGAACAACTGTTGCCTTGTGGATACTAGAGACTCAAACTGCAAATGAAACAAGTTAAGTCATAAATAGTAACAACAACAAGAAATTGCCAATCCAGTGGGTTGCCAGGCTAGGTAGCCTACGTAAGTAACCAGCTAGTGACTAGCCAATTCAGTTGCTAATTCACAGAGTAGCTATGCTAGGCATGTGAGTTACCAGCCTAAGAATGCTAGTGACCAGTCAAGTCATTCGCAAATCAAGCCGGTTTCTCATTCACCACCGCCGGACTCACATTTGCATTCGTTTTAATAGGATAGCTACATCATAAAATAAAAAAAAACCTTATAAGCCTACAGCATGAATTACAGACCGCTCTGCAGGTCCAATAAATACCAGTCCCTCCAGGATTTTGCGATGTCACGATCGCAACTGTTAACGCAAAATCAACGAAACTCCGTGAAAGTCGCCGCAAATTTCCTGAAAAAAATGGTCAAATCTTTGTGTTACAACCCCGGCTCGAAGAACACAAATGATTTCAATAACAAATAGGCAACTTAAAATGCTTTTATTAAAATATCTCCTCCGTTAAACAGGGTTATTAGGTCCCGTCATTAGGCGACTGAGCGCAAAAATGGTTTCATAATAAAAGCACGTTTCGGTTCTGTTGTGGCGAGTTTACACATAGGGTACATTCGGGTATCACACAAGCACAATAATTACACAATATATTACTTCATTAACTCTGATTTTCAGGTCCAAAAAAAATGATTTCACATTTCAATTTACAAATAAAGCAAAATATTTTTGTCATATTGAGCCTTTTTTGTATGGTTTCTCGGAAACAAAAGCTCCACAATATTTCCAGTTGTGTTATACAGTACTGTTTCATTCTCACAGAACTTATATTACATTAGATTTTTTATTGAATTACATATAGCCTATATTTTTTAAATCACAATTTTTGTTTGCAACTTTCACTAATTACCGCCACTTCACACTCACACAAAACATCACACTGTGCATCGCACCATTTAATAACAGCTGCCGTGAAATCAAGCATTTTAGGCCGCAACAATCACAAAAAAAAAGAGATCCTGGTGGGACTGAAATACAATCACGAGTAATGCTTTGAATTTTGTCACATCCCGTGTGGAACGCAGTGGCCACAAAGCGAAATGCAATCGGCCCCGGTTTACATTTCATTTTTGGCACTGAAAACGCACAGCTGGTGTTTAAATGCAATGGCAGACCACTCTGCAGGTCAATAAATGCAACCATGAGGGTTGCTTTGAATTGTGTCACGTTCCGTGCTCCACGCTATGCTTATGAAGCTAAATGCAATGGGCTCGTTTGCATTTCCATTTTGTCACAAAAATCGTGCAGCTAGCGTTGAAAAGTAATACACCCCGTATTGTCTTTCAGTGTGAGTTTTTTTTTAAAAACACACAATGAAATGCAATGCAATATGTGTTTTGTTATATGGTATGATAAATGCGCATCCTTACGTAAAAGCAAATGCAGATATGTATTATATTTCATGATGTGTCGCTAAATCGATTGCATTTAATTAAGTCACTAATTCACAGGATGCAAGTGAACCCTCTACAGATATACAATTCTATGTTGAAACACACTATCCAAAATATAGAGAATCGATTAACTCAATGTGTATCAATGGATGAACTATAATATTTCAGAAATTACTCAAAAGTGATCGTTTCACAACTATACATGCAGGTCATATTTCAATGCATTACACAATAAAGGCATTCAACAGCACATATGAAAGCTGAAAAGACAGATTAACGTGAGACATTTTGACATATCTCTTGTTTTGTTTTAATTTAATATTTGTAACAAACTTTTTTTGTGAGCGAATGTGGTTCCATGATGTGCGTCGGGCTCTTTTGTGCATAAACTGTTGCTTGTTCAGGGCACTGGCTGAGAAATCAGAGCCACAACAGAGCTGACAGCGGGGCTATGTTTGTGCATGAAAAGCAGAACCAGACACGGTTCGGACCACTCCAAGCTCATGAACGAATGCAGACACCCTGACACCAAACTGTCCAAGGGCCCCAGAATGATAGCCAATCATCGGAACCCCCCCCCCATTTAATTTAATTCTGAAACAACACTAGTTTCATTCTGAAACACATCCGTCTGTAACTAATTTAGAAAAGTGAGCCAGGTAAGATTGTTTTTTTGTGCAATTTTACAGTGAAATACCTTCTTGTTATTATTCCATCCTGCTTTTGAATGTTATTGACAATGTGCATGAACATCCCTATACTGGGTCTAGAGGGTCTGTTTTCTTTCTCTCTCTCGTTCCTGCGGCTGTTTCTCAAGCTTTTTAGTTTGACCTTTGACATGCAAATATTGGACAGCGTTTCTTTGATTCGACCATACTGCATTGTTATGCATTAAGTTCTTTCCAACATCTAAGCACATTGTAAATAATGAACAAAGTAACACTAAATAAATGAGATACACTTCCCCCATCTTTCTCTTCCTATTGCCCTAAGGTACTTTGCACTGACTAAGATTGGAAAAATAACACATATAATTACTTTGTTATTCTCATTAGATTTCTGTGTCTTAAATAATTATGTCTGTTAGATGTATGATTAATACAATATAGAGCCTCATTCCCTTGTTCAAAAGCGTGGGCCAGGGGGAGGGGTATAAATCTTTAAATATCTTATAGCCCAGTAATTATGAGCCATATTAAGTCTGTTGGAAATGTGCTCTGTTTACACCTTTTGAATATGTTCAAGCACTTACTTTGTTACTAATATAGCATTTGATCATTTTATATGGGGCTGTGTTAAAAAAACAAGATTCTAAATTAAAGATGTAGCATTGTGTTGTCTGAGTAAAGAGACAGAATATGATATAAATACGCTCATTATACTCACTCTGGACCTGATCAAGTGGGGGTTATAGTACTAAGAATATTGTTATGTAGCAAAGGAAGCATCCCAGCAAAGACATTATAATGCAACCTGGATATCAGCTATGCTCCCAACTACAGTACCATTAAACAAGAATGGCATTCAATATCCAGTTTAAGGACATGGTCCCCATACATGCTATGCCTTACTTACATGTTGGGTACCATTTGGTTGGTTTATGTCCCCAGTAAAACAAACTGGAAATTATGTCAAGAAATGCATGACACCAGTAATGTCATAGTGTTTAAAAAATAAAAAGTAAAACAGATCAGGTATGAAATTCAACCTTTATTTCCTTCAGTTTTAACACATGTTTTATGTTGAAATATATAATTTTTAAACAGTAGTTTGCATTCAAATTAACCATTTCAATCATCATTTTTTTATTCACAAGGTCAATCCTGATTACTCTGTCTAATCCTTTGACAGTCACTATCTCATTGCGTGAAAGAGGTGACACTTTCTCTTGGAGTTAATCGAGACACATCACCTGCCAGTCTCTTAGTTATCTCTCTCCGTATGTATATTTATTGGCTATATTGCTGCCACATCGCCTCAGTCACTTATTCCAGGGGCATGATTAATAGATTCGCTCTATTCATCCTGACTTCCAAACATGATTTACATCGCAAATGCATCCGATCCGGCCAAAGGAATGCGGCCTCAATAAAAGCCACACTGCACAGGTTGCATCATGCATACTGAGCGCGGGAAAACGCATGCGTGTCATTCCAGGTCTATCAAAGCACTTGCTTGGCATTCCCCGTGGTGCAGTTACATACAGATAAATAGCTTGTGCAAATGAGTGGAAAAAGAGATTTTTCCCAATTTTTCGTTTGTCATTGTGTAACGTTAAGGAATCGAGAGAGGGCCATGAGCTATGTCTCCAGTTTCCAAACAGTCAGCTGACCTTATGGTTTGTTCCAAGGTTCCTTTCCCAATGCGACTGTTTGTACTGCAGGCTAGCCAGAAAGAGTCACATTGTTTTCTCATTCGCATACCTAACTAAATGTAACTGCAGCAAATGCTAAAAATAAACGCCATATCCCACTTGCGTAAATTGCATTTCATTCCTATTCTGGGCTTTGATTGGACAATGATACATAGGTGTCAACCAATATGGATTGCCCGTATAAAACACGTATTTTCCTTATTTTCGAAGGTATACGGGCGTATAAGGTTATGATACCGAAAATCTAGTTGAATACGTTATTTCCCCCATATGTTTTCCAACATAGCTAATTAATTTAATCGCAGCAATCACATTTTTTTCTCCCTCTGCTATTCTCTCGATTTCTGAGGCCGTGGGAAAATCAAGTAGCAGAGGACTATGATCTAAAAATGCACTTTATGACAACGAACCACAAGACGTAGCCCACAAGATACCTAACAACTAGGCTATCTAACGTTAGTTAACCTAGCGAACAGTTAAATGATTATGACTGGACAATGTTCATGTTTATGCAATTTTGACCAACATTAGATTATGTTCCATGATGTTTTAATGCGCTGGCTATGATTGAATTTAGCAAAGTTACAAGTTTCATTGTAAATTAATTAATGGCTAACTTGGCAGTCTTAACAATGTTAACTGTTACTACATATCCAAATTAAGGTGAGAGCTAAATTTATAACCATACATTAAGCTTAATTAGGCATGTTATGTAGGCTAAATGCACAGAGTTCCGTTTGAAACAAAGCTAAATTCCTCAAAAAACAAAGCGGCTGGCGACACCTTTCGGAGGACAACCGTGGATGTCAGTCTCCCGAATCGGGCAGTAGGGTACACGCAACATAAGCGGCAGCCGTTGCAGATGATTGGCCATTTCAAATTGGGGTGGGAATTGAATATGCCCAGCCCTGTGTTTGGCGCCAAATTTATAAAAAAAAGAAAAAAACAATGTTGTCTGACATGGTAACATTCTTCTTTGGATATTAGATGCTTGCTCTTCCACATTGGACATGCTAGTTCCTGTGGAGGTCTTGTATGGCATGAAGAGCAGGTCAGTCTTGTTGAGGTTGCGCTTCAGATGATGGCTAGACATCCACACAGAAATGTCAGCCAGGCAAGCAGATATCCTCTCCTTAACCTGTGGGGTAGAGGGAGGGAAAGAGAGGTGAGTGTCTATGTCTGTGGTTAGAGTCTGTGTTTGTGGTTGACCGTGTCAAACGCTGCAGACAGGTCAAGGAGAATCAGGACAGAGGATAGGGAGGAGGCTCTAGCAGTGGCGAGTGCCTCGGTCACAGCCAGGAGCGTAGTTTCAGTAGAGTTAAGGGGTTAAGCAAGCAATATTGTACATTTTGTGTGTACAGTATTGCTTGACAACTGAGCATTGCATCAGAAGTGTATGGATCATACATAGAAACTTCTCTCAAAAATGATATTAGAAGAGAAACACAATTTCACTTCATCATCACTTCTCAGATGTGCATCTACTAGAGTGTACAAGAAAGCCTTTTGATAACAACCAGCAGCATTGGGTGTTTGTGTTATCATAGATTGGACTGTAAACATGGCAGTCTCATTTGGTTGTGTAGTTTTTGATTGTACTTATAGCAGATGGCATAAAATGATTGGGTAATACAATATGAAGACAGTGGTTTCTCACAAAAGCAGGGGCCAATGCAGTAGCACACAGAATACAACAGCACAATATTGCCAAATTTGCCCATCGGTTTTTCCCACAAAGCTCATTCCAAATGATTAAATCCCATTGCTGTAAAGCAATCAGCCTCTGTGAGCTCCTCCAACTGATAATTCTCCATGAAGCTTGTGTTCAATTTACCAAGCTCTATTGTAAAGTGCTGACTCTGGCTTACTACCAGGAGAATGCTTCATTCCTAAAATTAAAATCTTTGGTCACAGTCCTGCAGCTGCACACACACACACACACACACACACACGCACACACACACACACACACACGCACGCACACACACACACACACACACACGCACGCATACTCACACACATACACACACACACACACTCATACACACACACACACACACACACACACACACGCACGCATACTCACACACACACACACACACGCATACACACACACACACTCATACACACACACACACACACACACACACACACACATGCACACACACAGCTCAGTTAAATGTCAAACATGTTAGTATTTCTATAGATTAAATTATATATTATAGAAAAAATGCACCTGCCATTGTATGCAATTGGAAAGTCATTGAAATGGGCTTAAAGCCACAGTTTTTCCATATATCGACACTTAATGACACAAATATGAGGCACTATATCCAAACCGCAAGTTTCCTTTTTACTTGAAAAGCATGACTTTTAGATAAGTTGTACTATACAGTGATGCTATCCTTTATATATCTCCTTGAGATGGACGACAACAACCAACACCAGCCAGTGGCTGGGTGATTACAGGAAATAGTGCCTCCCTTCATCAGTAGTGTTTTCTTGCAATTAACTATAGAAAGGAAGGGGGTGCCCCAACTCTTGATTCTCCAACAAGCCACTTAGGGAATTTGTAACTATTTCTGTTAGAAAGGGTAATGGATAACATTTTTACTTTAAAAATGTTTTATTTGTGCTGTCAGGGGAAACTTATTAGTTATTACTTATTTCTGAGAGTGATACCTCAGTGTACTTCTCACAGTTATGAATCTCTGGAGCCAAAATATATACAGAATCAATGCACTTTATAACTTTTTTATTTATTTATCTATTTATTTATTTACTTATTCACACAGTTTGTCTGAAATGGAGCCATTTACTGCATAATTAATACTGCCTAATACTGGGAAACCTGGTAAATATCTCAACTGATAGTGCTACTGCGCTGCAGAGTTGGCCTACTTTATACAGATCTGGCCACTTTTCCTGCCACAAAGCTACATCTATTTGTGTTGTTTTCTAAATCAATACCTAACCAATGCAATAGAAGGCTATAATCCAGTCACAGAGGTAAAAGCACCTGACTAAAGCATATAGAAAAGGGTAAATCTTTGTTTTTTTTAATAGTCACTGCATTAAAAAATTTTTTAAAAGCGACTGGCTTTTAAAATTTTAACTCTGAATGGTTCAGACCACATTAATGTATCAAATGCAATGCACAGTAATTACAAATAATACTGGTTTGAACACATTTCATTTCTTTAGTGATTGTTTCCAATTAATTGATTTTTATTGATTCTTACCTTTACCTACAGACCAGGATATCCACAAGCTAAATGCTAAACACACATATACTGTGCATGATTAAATAAAGCCAAGGGAAACAAATTGGGCATATTTATTCATTTTGATTGGAAGTGTTTGCACATCAGCCTCATGCAGGACTCCCTGTGTGCTCAGCATATTCCACTCAGGGGCTCATTTTCAATGCTAATTGTCCTTTTCTCAAACTCTTGACACACGTTTCAGACTGCATACATGTACATGTTCCATGACCGTTGTAAGGAAAACTGCTGGTATTCTTTAATGGAACAGCCAAGGTGTCATTTGAGTGAAATTGATGGTTGCAGAGTCACTTCTCATTGTTAGTCGTCTTAACATTCAGCATTAAAATGTACGAGGAGTCCACGCCTAGCAGGACGAAGCCATACAATCCCCCGGGGCTCAGAGGCAGCAAAGAGAGGGGGAGGGTCGGAGGGAGATATAGAATAAGAGAGAGAGAGCAGGAGAGAAATAATGAAGGGAAGGCACAATCATACATCGGCACACGATGAGCAAGCTTCAGTCGCTGCAGTTACGCACACCCATCATCCTTTTTAATTCCGCCTGCCTTGCTGAGTGGATTCCAGTCAGGCGAGATAGCCACTGGTGGGCCGAATCTGCTGTAGTCATCCGCATTAATTTAGCGAACAAACCTCGCCAGTCAATGTTCACCTCACAAAGGAATAAGATAGAGAGCTTTAAACGTACATAAAAAAAATAAATGCTTCAAAAAATTTGTACCTACGATGCTCTTCTCCTTGAATCTACTTGGGGAACATTTTTTTTATCCTATTCCAAGAACTCAACTTTCCAATGAAACTAAAATTAAATCCACCCAGGTGTAAATTGATAGATTCTGTATTTTGGGCTAATCTGAGGCTTGTTGTTAAAAGTAAATCTGTATTTCTGTTTTTAAATAAATCTGTGACCATACCTGCACATCATACTATTCATGATTAATGATCCATTACTTCCAATAATGTCTGCATTTCATAAAATTATATTGTTGGGTTCTTGATTGGCTCAGTCCGCCTATGCACTCACAGTGATTGCTGTCAAAGCCCTACTGCATAGTGAATGCTTGCTGGAGTAGCCAACTATGACTGGGCAAAATTTTTGTCAACAGATACTTTCCTGTAGTATGCTGTGTGAATCGTAGTGTGGAAAATCACTGATGTGTGGGTGGAGAAGTGTTCCTTATGTAGAAGTGGATGACAATATAAAATTGTAAATGTTCCGAGTAGGACACAAAAACAAACACATAGTATTTAACCACTTGTGGAAAAGTGACCAAGACTATTCTAAATTTGGTTTAAAAAATCAGAAATACGATTTTGCTAGGTGCTTGTCGAGTGGAGTTCTCTCATGTCTACCTGACTGAAGTGAAATAAGTGGATGTGTCTCGAAAGGAATGTGGGGAAAAATGTCTCTTGAGACTCTTGTATCTGCAGCAAAATTTTCCCATGTTGAAACTTCACAAGTTTTTTCTTCCTCCAAAAGTGAAGGCAGAAGTGCTTTACAGATACTTCCCTCTCCATGCCACTTTCTGCTTTAGGGCATTTTCAGATTAAGAACTAATTTGAGTTATTTCCATCTCAGAAGAAACACAGGCAAGATATGTATCTGTGGGGTGCACATATTAGTTTTAAGGAAGAAATGTTTAAGGAAGAAATCTGTGTTAATACATTATTGAGTCTAATCAAAGTGGACTTCTATTTAAGTCCTTGTGTTTAAGTGATAATGTAATATTTAAGTTTTTCTCTTGGTAACTGTCTTCAATTTCAAAAGAAGCTTACAAAGAATTTAAGAAAAAGTTTAGGCCAACTTCCTTTTAATGCGGTCTCCGATGTACTTTGTATTTGTATTGCCCCTCGGCTAACGCTGCTCCTCAGCGCAAGAGAAGATGCTTAAAAGCATTCTAAAAGGAGAAAACAAGACTAAACCAGGGGCTAAATGCTATGACTTTTAAGGTGGGTTGAAGGGGGAAAAAAGCAAGAACCGTTTTGAATACTAACATGTTTTCTTCCACATCTTAAACGAGTATGCGTGTAGGATTTAAACACATTATATATTTTATTTACATTTCTAGGTTTAGCCTGAGAGGGGGAATACAAATAAGTCAGTCATCAAAAGATCTGAGAGTGTTGCAGACGGTGATACACACAATATCCCAAAATAGACACAGAGAGAAGTGTCTTGTGAATTTAACTTTTAATCAAACATATTTAGCAGATTTAGGGCTAAGGGAAAGCTCCTGCTGTATGGGAACAGCTCCATATTTCTCAGTGTCGTATTTATTCTTTTTTTATTAACTTTTTTTCCAATGATGCAATTAATCCTTTTACTCAGTATCCCTGCACAATGTAATAATTTATTAAAACCAGTAGATTTGCAGAAAAAAACCCACTGTTTACCAAGTAGTTGTTAATCATGTGTCACAATTGGGACACAAACTGATATTTTTATACATTTTGTGTTATTCGCCAAAAGGCAGTTGTTAGCTTTCAGGAACCAGTTTATCAGTTTCAAAATTTTATATTTGTCTGTCTTTCTGCCTGTCTGTCAGTCAGTTAGTGCGATGCACTTGGTATATCCACCATTTAGAATACAGTGGCTTGTTTCACGAAAGTTGCGACGTGCGAGCTGCGATCTGCGAGATGTGATACATTTTTCCTGAACTTTTTGGAGTGTTTCACGTAGAAATCACAATTGCAAGCCACGAACGCATGTCACAAAGTGCTTTCATGTAGGCAATCCATAAATCTGCAATCGTTCTCATCCCCCTGCCTCGTTTTTTGTATCAAACTGTCAATTATCCCAAAATGCAAACTAAAGGTGGCGCTATCGATTACAGGGTATTTTACTGTCTGTAAAATATTCAAAATACTTTTAATAACCGAAATTATGTTTCAATTTATCGTGTCTGACTTTAATCCAACGTTAAAATATTGAAACTATGTTAATGGCCAAAGCACAATTCACATTTGCCCTTCAGGAAAAAAATTATCAGCATCATCTGCTGAATGCTGAACATTAAGGATACATAGCAAGATTGTATCACCCTTCGTTCTGTGTGGGCTGGCCACAGGTGTAGCCAAGGTTGCAAGTATCTTGGAGAGGATGGTGGGGTTCTAAGGAATTATGTCTAAATTATTATGTATATGATTTTATGATGATAGACATACCGCTAAGTTCGGTTTAAACCCATATTTTGGCCATCACTCTCTCCGTTTTAGCTGTCTTAGCATCAGTTATCAAGCCACTTAGTTTGCCATAAAACGAAATATTGGGAAATATTTAAAAATGGGAAATATTTGTTCAGCTGTTTTTATATAGTTTTTTAAACATTTTTTATAGTTATTTTTTAGTGAAGCACATTAACAAATTGGCACCTTTTTTCCCCACAATCCTAGCTCAAAATTGCTGAAGTAGACATAGTGATTTGTCAGGCATGACATGGATTCATTTTTTTGATGGGTTTTTAAATAGGCTAAACCTTTATAATTCTATGATACCGGAAATTAATTTAGGAAAATAGAAAAAAATATGCACATCCAACTTATCTTTGCATGAATTTACCATTGACTTAACATGGGGCATAAAAATGGTAGCAACATATATGCTAATTCAACATTCTACTACCAGTGATAGTTTTAAGATAACTTATGATAACATCTTCAGGCAACAGCCTATAACTCAGAAACAAGCAAGTACAGTGACACTGTTTATTCCATTCCTAAAATAAATGTTCACAAATGTTCAAAATAAATCATACAACATAGCACCACTATCTTCTCTGTGAAAAGTCTCATATTTGTGTAATAATTGTTGAGAGGGCAGTAAGCTATTTATTAAATAAACTGTGCCAGCAACAAAAGGTTTTATGTTGTAACATTGTGTGTGCTTTATCTGGGAATGTTTCTGCTTTTGTTCACATTAGAGCCATTCCGGGAGATTTTCAGAAATCTTACTACGTTCTGATCCGGAAAATTGCTAGAACATCTTACACGGAAAATAGACTTTGGCTCAGTTCACACATGAGGCCAATACAGAACATTTCCAGAAAATTTACGGGTTAAAATGTTTGTGTGGAAGTGGCTAAAGACTTACATTAAGCTTTCTCAACACATAAACAAAGTCCAATACAAGTTTTGAATTGGCTAGTTGGCTATGCGGAATACCTGTTAAATTCAGCCACACCAGCACCACACAGCCATGGCCTTTGATACCAAACCTAACACTTAACCATTATTACCATCTTTTCTGAAAGTGTTAGGTTTTGGTATCAAAGGCCATGGCTGCGTGGTGCTGGTGGCTGTCTGGAGCGTGTGTGGCTGAATTTAGCTGGCTATTCCGCAGCTAAATTCAGCCACACAAGCTCCAGACATGTTACATGATTACCATCTTTTCTGGTTATGTTATGTGCACTGAATGCTGTTAGCCTAACGTTACCTGTTTCATAGAGGACCTGTACGCTTGCTAGCTAGCGTGGCGAGCGATGTCAGGCATTCATTTACAGAAATCCATTTAGTTGCACACTCAAAATCCAGTACAAAATCCGAAAACTGGACACAGCTTTTAGTAATGGTAGTTTACGACCGCTAACACACTAACTAAACTGAAATTATCTGGAAAATGGTTATAGCCATATGCATGTGTGTGCGTGTGATTCATCAGCTAGCCAGGTTTGCACATGCTGGGAATAAGGTTAGCTGAGCAAATACGAAATGTTTCTGAATTTTGGACAGATTACTTCTCTAATGTAAAACATTTACAAAGTACATGTATAATTTAACTACAACATATTGGTTGTTGTTTGTCATTATTCAATATGTTTTATTGTAAGTAAGTTATGTTTTATTGTAGTAAGTTATGTTATGATTATGTTCTATAAGTTATATATGATTGTAATGCTATTTGGTCTTATTCTGGTCTATTAGGGTGCTCTCGCGGCACACTGACTAAAGTTTCTAGTGATTTGTAGCCGATACATTTTCTAGCAGATGTGTTTATTGCCAGTAATCTTTAGCTATGTTATTCAACATTCAAGTGTATGTGTTATTTTTTAAAAATGGACACCTCGTGGAGAAAAAATGTTAACTTAAATATCACCTACTGCTTGAGTGCATTTGCTGGAGGAGAGAAGCCTATACTCAACATACGACCTAGGCTTATACCACTGCCCATGAAACGTACTCATGTACACCTAAACAGTATGAAATATATGAAACCATACACTGTTGATATACAGAGTTGTAGCCTATAAGATTTCACTCATAGCATAACACGTAGGACTAGAAACCCTCTCCAACTTCAAGCCTGTCAGCACAAAACCAATTATATCCTGCCACCTCTGGTTATGGTCAGCTAGTGACACCGACAGGGATTTAGCCTGAAATATCTCAGTTAGCTCAGTCATAATGAGGGCATCTTGCATAGTGATGTAAGCATATGGTCTATGGAGCATCACTGTGGCCTACCACTTAAGTGCCAGGCCCTGTGACTAGATGTTAGTACTGTAGATAAAATCCCAGATGGTGACCTGCTGTCATAACCTAAGGAATGGTCCAGAATGTGAATTGCATTGCAATGTTAAATGTGCAGCTGCATATGGATAATATGTAATAAGCCTAATATGAGCTGAGGATTGGGGAATCTCACATCCAACTTGTTAATGGAATACTGATGTGATGTGATCGACCACAATACCTTTTGACTGCTCCACATCTTTTTCTCAAGATACTGGCTCTGAAATCCACGAGAGCCATGCGTCCCTGATCTGTCAGAATGTAAGGGAGCTTTCACCCTCAACAAAACCTGACAGAAGAGAGACGTATTGCTTTGTCCCTGTGCTCTGAGAAGTCTGATTTGGGTGTATTGGCGCTAACTCTCTCCTGCAAAGCTGCGGCCCATAGAGCGACAGCCAATCAGTCAGGCTGAGAGGCTCTCCCGCCACAGAACCACACAGTCTGACCGCAGCACCCCTCACCACCATGTGAGTCATTGTCTCCTCCCCAGACCTGTAGCCAGGACTTGGTCTTAAGGGGGGCATATGAACTGCATGGGGGGGCACAATTATTATTAAATATTTTTGATAATCCGATGTGCTATTGTATTCGTGCAGCACTGACGCATACTAATTAGGCTATACTGAGGTCGCATACTAACCAAATTGGTCTTCGATAGATTTAATATGTCCCGATGTATTAGGCTATGCCTAAAATTATTTGAATGCTGTAAGTTACGATTATAACGTGGAGAGTGGCAACAAAACTGGCGCATTCACAATACATTCACTGTTTAGACAATTGGAACCAATCAGGTGCACTTACAAGGTTTTGTAAACAATTAGCTTTAGAAAATGAATAGATGGGATACCATAACTAAACGGGGGAGGTTGGCACCGTGACCGCGCAATCAGTGCACTTGCAAATAATAACTTTAAACCATCAACTGCAAGATACCACATCAGTCCTCATAATTTACCACATCAGTCAATTACACAGAGGTAATGTTATGCACAAAGCACTAGACAACACATTGAATATAACACCAGAAGTGCAAAGCAACCCACACCTCTCGAACTGAAAAAGCACCACGGCGGATGCTGACGCGTTATAATATCATGTCGTCATTTGGTCTTTAACTGTTAAAACATTTGTTGGAGGCTATTTGTGGAAATGGGGCATGTTCATCATAAAAAAAACATTGGATTTGGATCTGCCCAACCCCAAAAAAATGGTTTGCTCTATGCAGTTGTGGTCCAAATACCGTTCCTGTGGTTGCAGCAGCAAGGCTAGTAGTCGGATTAGTCTCAGATCCGCGGCCGCTGCTACTGGTGCTAGGCTGCATTTCAGCACCATCTTGATCTCTGACGACCACGAGTCCGCCATCAACATCACGGGGCTTGGGTGCAGTCACATTGTGCGATTTGGAGGCGGAATCTGATTCGTTAGAGTTGATAGAGACTGGCGATTTAAACCATTTACGAATGTCCATTGCAAATTATTGTCCATGTAATTGCAAATTAGCAAAAGCGATCCTACTGGGAAATAGAGCTCTGCTGGACTCCCAACTGAAATGGCGCGGTAACCTTAGCCTACATTGGCGTAACTTCCTGTTTCAGTATGGCGGAACCCCCTCAAACAATAACACAATTTTTTTCTCTATTTTAATGTCTTAAAAAGTTAGTATTTTTAATTTTTTAACAGAAAAATACTATAATATTTTTTTTTTTCTCAATTTCCAGTGGGGGGGCACTAGCACTTCCATGGGCGGGCCCGCCCCCCTAAGGCCCGCCCATAGCTACGGGTGTGCTCCTCCCCACGTCTTTAGATCCCGCCTTTATATTCCACTCAGCTGTACCACATTTCTGGAGAAAGAAGTTTTGAGGGTCAAACGCTCAGAGTAGACAGGGGAGCTTTCTCACATTTGTGGTTTTTCAATTATTTAAGGACTCCCACATTTCATTTGGATGGGGATACACTTTTGCAGAAATCAGAAAAACATTCACACCAACAACACTGGTAAAATACCAGCAATACTGGAATTAATTCTGATGCCCCATTTGTGCCAATGACCAATTGCCAAAGATTTCACCAAATAACTTGTTGGCACTCTTTTATATACCCCAAGCCATTGACCCAAGTGGATGTCAAAATGGCAGCATCTCCTTTTGTTTTTGTTCCACTCGGTTTGCACATGATAATGATTTACTAATGATAATAGTTTTTTTCTTCTTTAACAAAACTTTAAAAAATAAAAAGACGCATGCATTATTATTATTATTATTATTATTATTATTATGCTGAATCACTGGCAAATCCGGGCAAAGAGTTTAGTACAGTTTGATTTTCCTCTGCTGCATATATTTACTCTTCCTCAAATGGTCAGACCAATGTTAATGGGTTTTCTTTATTAAAAAGGGAATTTGAACATAGTCCTGCAGAGAATGTGTATTCATTGAAGTATGTGAAGTATGTTCATTCCAGCTCTCTTTCGTACACAGGGAAAGGGAATTTTGGGAAATAGTACCCACTGCTGGAGCCTCTGGTCACAATTTGTTTTGAAATAGTGCATTTGCAATATTTAACAGAATTCTTACACAATATACAGTATGTTGCTTGTCTTGTGTAAATTATATGCAATATGTTGGTTGTGACTCAGGGTGAAACTCATTAGTTAAATATTGAATTAACCGCTTAGGACATTGTATGGCCTTTACAGGAAAATGTGGCATTTGGATTAGACCATACAGTGAACAGTAACACTAAAGTTAATTAGGGAGTTGAGTCCACTGGATTTCCTGCCCATGTTTTCTGATGTTCCCAAGGAGCCGTGAGATTGATCTCACTTAAATATTGATAGTTTCAGGGAACCATTGTGATTTAATAATGCCAATTTACAATTGATTTGTTTGGCAGATGATTTAAAAAATATATAGCATAGCAGGCAAACACCACCAGAGTGGTAGATAGGCAAAGCTACAATGCTACTGAGGTGGCGAGTGGACATCCAGTCTGCAAAGTAATGCAACTAACCCTAGTTGTATCCTTTTTGCTGTACTATTAACACTACAGTGACAGCATTTCAATGGTAAAATGTTGGAAAATGACAAAATTCCACCCAAATCATCTACTCATTTTCAAATTCTATTCATGCCAAACTCAATAATATAGACTGGTCCCTCAGTCAGTGAGGAATTCCATGAATGGTGGGAGAACTTTATTCCTTTCATTTAATTTGATTTCCTAGGGAATTTATTTATAAATACAAATAAATAAACAAATAATAATAATAATAATAATAATAATTATTATTATTATTATTACTAAAAACCTCTATAAATACTACTACTGCTGCTAATACTTGCAATCACTCGGCTCTACAATAATTAATACCACTAATACAGGGCATACCGTAGTCAAGAAGACGGTGCATTTATACCTTATGAAGGCAAAGTTGATATCGTTATCATCTTCTCCCCATGTTGAAGCATTCATTACCTGCGGAAAGTGGTGGATTTTAAGATGAAAATTCCCCTGTCCAAAGAACCTGAGTCGTACAATGGTTTGATGAGCGAGATACTGACATTTTTCATGTACCATGACCTTCCTAGTCACCTGATCTGAACCCAATTGAGCATTTATGGGATATTCTGGCACACCAGAGACAGCAATTTCCACTTCTATTAACGTGAGTTGATTGACCTTCTGGTGATGCAGTGGTGTTGTATTCTTGAAAAATCCCTGATGCTGGTAAATGTTTTATGGTGCAGTGCATACAGGTAGTGCCATCCCCACATGGTCCAATACCCCATTTTGTGACTACATTGGTGTTTATATTTTGTGCAATCTCTGTCTGCATGCATTCAGCTCCGGAAATGTAAATGTATCAATGAGAGCTGGTTCTTATTTTTAAAAATAAACATATTTGCGGATTTATTCCATGCTAAATCACATCATATTTTTGGTCGAGCCCAAGAATGAACAGCTGGCTTGCAGAATTAATATGCGCAACACGTCTTTACAGCACACTAAGATGAGCCTTAACTTCAGAGAGGACTGTCAGCCACTCCCACACACAGAGCCCAGAGTTGTATGCAATGCAATGCAGTAGTCCCTAGAGGTCTCTGTATCACACTAATTTACAGCATCATCACATTCGAGACATAACAGGCATGAGGACATGACGGATCCGGATTCATACAATGGTATTGGATCTACACAAATAAATATAATTATCCATTGAGCTCTTATCACTGGTCTTCACCACGTTTAACAAGAGTATTTGCGTAACGCAGACAAACGTGTTATGAGAATATAACGGTACTCCAGGCAAGCATTACAATTGATTGCATTCCCTATACTTTTACTAATCCTAAATTTATAAATATCAACAAAACGTGAAACATAGACATATGCAATTAGTCTGTGGATTGTACCCTGGATTGTGGCTGTTTTTTTTTTTTTTTTTGGTTTTACAAACATATTATTATGATTATTTTAATTTGATTGTAAAATGTTTATTGTAGACGAGGTCTATAGCCTACTTCAGCTTTCTTCCCCGTGGATGTACAAACAACGTGTTTGCCGGTTTACCGTCGGCAATAAGTGAAAGGTTGCAGCTTTCTGGCAGAAATCTTGCAATTAGAGATGGGAAAAAGACCCATCTATAACTAAAGACAACAGCATTGACCTCTATTTTAAGACTCTGGAGCATTCAAAATTAAGAACAGGTACGGCACGACACGACAAATAGCCTACTAATTATTGAAATTACATTGTAAACTGATCACCATTTAATTTGTATAGACTTTACTGTACTTTACAGTCTAAACACTGGAATATTTTAGAATATTATGCTTGGAGACCATTAGTATAATTTGTTGTCATATCAATTGTACTTTGAAACTTTCATCTGAACAAACATCTTATTGTAGAATGTGACTGCCAAATGTTATATAAATCTTGCGGAATTCAATATGTAAATGAGTCTAATGTACCATATAGTACCTTCCATATGTAGATGAAAGTAATTTAGATGCTATCTACCATCATCTGACAGTCGTTATAATCTGAGTTCTGAGTCATTACAGGAAAAAAATCTTTTTGAAAACAGCCATTCTTATCTCTGAACAGCAGGGGGAGCTCATGGAAAGTTGGCTTTTCAGTCAAATCATGAGGACAGAGTCGCTTAAATTAATCAGTTTTAATGTAACATAATCTGCATATCTTCACAAGAATATAGACGCACAGTCTTTCTCACGGTGTTGTACAACAATACAAAAAGTGGAATTGATCAGCTGGTCAGTGACGTGTAAACAAACTCCAGGCTTAAAGACTATGCAGTCACAGTCATGTAATAGCAGGCATGAAGGAATGTTACTTCTGTAGTTACAAATAGACTAAACATGGTAACCATGCTTTTAACACCCCCCCAAATAAAAATACATATAAAATACAATAAAAATGTCAAGTGCAACTGTAGCTTGTGCAGCAGACCGACAGATTTGTGTTTCCCCACAAACAACCTTGATTTACCTTAATTTGCATACACTGTGAACATTAATGACACTACATACAGTACGCAATTTATAATTAATCAACAATAGTTCATATTTGTTTATTATTCAACTGGTTTCTTTCTAAACCCACCTCCAAAATAAAAAGAACCATGCCAGATAAATACTTCTATTTACAATGACACAAAATGAATAATAATAACAACAATAATAATAATAATAATAATAATAATAATAATAATAACAAAACAATAACAAAACAATTTCAATATTTTTCACATGTCAAAAGCTTGACACGTTTTTATAACATGCATTAAGAGTACAAAAATAGACTTCTGTTTGATTGACTTTTATATACACATATAAATATAAAAGGGTACAAATGTATTTTTAAAATACAAAGATAATTACACTCACACTGTGTACACTGTGTACCGAACAAGAAAATACAATATATTTGGATAATTAGCATTCACAAAACATGTTTACATTATAAATGCAACTGAATGATAATTGCAGGTCTCTTGGTTTCTTAGACTCCCATAAATATGGAAAAGACAATAATTTTTTGGGAGGGGGCATATTTTCGCCTGCAGCTAGCTCTGCCGGACATCTTGCAAGAGTTTGTTTATCTCGGCCACCAGCTCGCTGGCGTCCATTATCTCGTGCCTGCTGTCGCTATGGCCAGCCTGCAGGTGGCTGAGGACGGTGTCCAGCTCGTCCTCCTCATAGTTCTCTGGGATCTCCTCCATGGCTGGAAGCCATTTTGAAGGGGGCGGGGCACTAGCGTGATTGGCTGGGCTCGGCCCAATGCTGCTCCCCGGATTCTGGAAGTGAGTGTTCGCCGCCCAGGCTGCTACACCCTGGGGGTAGGCTGAAGACTTCCCAGGAAGGTGCCCCTTCCTCCGCTCCAGCGAGCCGCACCGCTCCGTCTCGCTGCACTCGGCGTAGGTGTCTAGCGGGGTAGGCAAGAGGCGCTGAAAGACGCTGCTCATCTCGGAGAGGAGGGAAGCACCACCACAGAGGTCCCCTCCCTCCGCCTCCTCAGCCCCGGGCTCCTTGCCGAAAGTGGAGAAGCTCTTCTTGCGGTCGTTGGAGTCGACGGACTGCCGGTCTTCCTCAACCGAAGGCTGCTGTGGGTCCTCGCCGGGAATGAACATGTTGCTTCGGTAGTCCGAGGAGGCCGGGGACGGGAGAGGAGGCATCCAGCACTGATCAGAATGCCCAAGGACCCTGCACTCGTCTGTGCACAGTTTCATAGCTGGAAGGGGGTGAAAGAGGAAATTAGGCAGGAATGTCAAAACTGAATACTCAAATCCGGAATCCGGAACAACACACTGTTTCAAGGTACAGAAGAACAGCGAAGATGCATCAAAAGCCTCCATGGATTTATGACAGAATAATGACAGCAATTACTACACATTTTTCTGCATGTTGACTTGAAAGCAGCGAGATCTCACTCATCTTAACCGGTGAATGCTTTTACACAAGTGGCACGGTCGTACACAGACATATGTCTCCGCATATGGTCCTCATCTTGCTAGTGAGTTGAACACAGCATAACGCAAGCTAAGAACAATCAAAAAATCTGCCATTTTAGTTCCCTTGTAAATCAATGTAGCGCATGTGCGGACATATTTCAACATTCTCTCAAGGAAGCGGGCAAATTAATTTGAGATTTGCGCACTGTAAGAGATCCCACGCTGAATAAAGGTTAACCCCATTGCTCCCCTTTCAATGTGGAACCCATCCCATTTTCAAAAACTGCTCCGAAGAACCGATCATACCAATCCAATATGCCAGTCTATAAGATATTCATCATATACTGTGCATTATTTAGTTAGGTACATTATTAAGTGCCCCGTTTGAAAGGTCCATTTATTATACATCATGAAAATAACAACAACAAAGTTCCACAAAGGAAAACTCAGATGCAAATTATGACTGATGAGAGCTGTACCAAAAACAGATTAAAACCACTCATTTACAACAAAAAAAGCTCTCCAAAGTGCAGATATGAATTCAGAGCCGTGTCTGTATCAAGTCTCAGAAATAATTGCATTTAAGATGAAGGCTTCTCATTTGAATAATGAAAAAAAGAAAGATGATTCTGACTTTTTCAGTAATCATACTAATTTACTGATAGGCACTCTCTGAGAAGCTTTGAGTTTATCTCTCTGAGGACAGGGGAAAAAACTGCATCAATATGCCCGGATAGAAGGGAATTTCATATGTTTATTTATTTATTTACGTTTATTAGTTGTGTGATAGCCACAATCCTGAAAGCAATTCAAGAATCTGTGTATTTGCTGCCTGTGGCTGTGAATATCTATGGTCAGGGTAACTGAGAATATCTATGGTTTGTGCGGCTAAGAGTATCTATGGTCACAGTGGTTGAGTATGGTCTCGAAAGGCTGATAATATCTATGGTCAGAGAGGCTGTGATGAGATGTGTTGGATATCCTATCATGCATACCTGGGTGAAGTCTGTGGTGCCCATCAGTGAGGAAAATCTCGCTAAAGCCCTCACCCAGCAGTCTGTCAATAGGCGACTCTCTCCCCAGGTCGTAATCACTGTCCCCAGCTTCACTGTCCCCGCGGCCACTGTCCTTTAAACTGAACTTATCCATATCTTGTAAAGCATATCTGAAAAAGAAAATTGGACACAATGCTGTACATCATTCTGATTGAACTACCATGCTGATCTATCACATATCAAAGGGACCATAAATCTAGATGTAATGTTGGTGTCTAGGCCAATTCTGTTGAACAAACGTATTTACTTGTAGTGTCATTTGGCTTATAGAACTACTACAGAAGGCCCTAGCACGGCTACTTTACATATGCGCTGGTGCATCCACATAATCACTGCCTTCTGTAAACACCAGGTTTTAAGTAGTTTTAACCCGAGCAGTAGCCCACGTCATTACTGAACACAACACACAGAAAGAGGGCCTATGAACACTAAGATGACAGCAGTGGTCCATTATGTTTAATCTATAAATCTAATGTATTTCCACAGACATAGCCATGGTTTTCTTCCATGGACCTTTGTTAAGCAATCTATGTTATCACAGTTTAAGATTGTAAAGCAAGGTTCCTGCCATGCATGATGTCAATTTCAGATTAAATAAATAAATAAATACATAAAATAATGATCATCATGGAGAGCCAGCCAAAATGAATTAAACAAGTAAGCAATTAAATGACAACATGTATGAATGGTGACATTCAAGTACATCAAAATACACTTTATTAGTAAGCCACTTTTACATGCTGACATAATTCTCCCTTTTCATAATATTTTATTTAATTGCATTATTAGTTTAGGTCATTATAACACTTTTTTAACAATGGAATTTCATTCCTTGAACATTGAAGTAAACTGGCCATTCAATTGGTTATTCGGTGGCATCAACTGTGGAATTGACTTGAGAGTACTTTAGAAATACAGGTATTCTGAATATGCTGACAAGCTGACATGACTGAAGTACTCAAGAGTTCCAAACTATAATGGTTAGCACCCAGAAACATCCTCCAAGCACTGATAACTATTATTAGCCAATTATGGACTGAAGCCATATCGCCTGAAAGACTTACTAATACACAAGTTCTACTTTCATTTGGTATTTCATGTACCTTGCTTGTAACTGATGCATAGTGATCTGGATGTTGTGGCCTACAGCCTCTACTCCCTAAGATGTGCTTAGGTTGAAACATCAGCATGAGTTTACCTGTAGCTCCTTGAGTATTTATTCCCACGGAAACTTGGTCTTGGCTGGTACTGGCCCTGATGGAGCATTGACAGAAGCTGTGATACTTGCTATATCAAAAATAAATAAATAAAAAATAAAAATGAATGCTGATGGAGCAAATGACAGGGAACATAAAGGCATGACAAAATCACACACAATAAACATGAGGAATGCATTCATGAGAATTGCAATTGCAACTGAAGATGATTTAAAAAAGAATGTGGAATAGGCATACATTACATTACACATGTATATACACATGTAATACCATGTACATTCATTTGAAAGGTCAAAGGAAATCTAATCATCATTTCTACCACTGGTAGAGTTTAATATGTTTGTTTTGTTTGTTTTTAATAGAGCCACAGCCTATTTTACAAGGTACAAACTGGCTGTATATGCTTTTTTTATTTTTTTTAAGCAAGTAAGTTGGACACTGGAGCATTTTTTTTTCTTTAATATATAAATCAGTTCAGAGTATTCGGAACCGGGGTGGGCTTCTTACCTCTACAGGTGGGGTGGCATGAGCAAGCTCCAGGGAGAAGTTCTCTGGAATGTGATTGGACGAGATGGTGACCAGGCTGCTCAGCGACTGTCGGCTGTGGTGGCTCTGCCTGCTGCCCATCTGACCGCGGTCCATGGCGGGCGAGGAAGACGGTGACCGATGGTGGGACCTGATGGGCAATGTGCCATTTACCGTGGGCATAAGCGTGATGTCCCCCTTGTGGATCTGCCTGGAAGGCTTCTTGGGGTGGTTCTGATAGGTCGACTCGGCCACCCTGCAGTTGTAGGAGCGCATGTCCTTCTTCTCCCGGTTGCACCGTGTGGCAAACATCACCATGACGACCAGGAGCACAGCGCAGATAGCCCCCAAGGAGATGATGATGATCATGGAGGCATCCAAGGTGGGCTGGCTGCTGTTTGTCGGAATGGGCAGGATGTGACTCTCCATGTTCTCATGCAGAGTGCATCTCAGGACTGCTCTGGTACTCAGCCTAGGGGTCCCTTTGTCTTGGACCAGGATTGCTAGCTCAATGTGCTCATGGGGAACATCCTCCATGCTGACATTAGCGCGCACCTCACAATTCTTGGGGTCCATGATGAAGTAGCCATCTTCGTTGCCCGCGACGATCGTGCACATCAGCTCGGCGTTGACGCCCGTGTCCCTATCCGTCGCCCGGACGGCAGTGACCAGGTGACCTGCCTCCGCAAATTTGGAGACGGGCACGTTGGCCGTGTGGTTGCGCATCTGGGGTACCACAATCACAGGAGGGTTGTCATTTTCATCCAAGATGGTGAGAGCTACGGTCGTATTGCTGACCAGCTGGGTACCGCCTCCGTCCCTGGCTTGGACAACAAAGGTGATTCTGCTAACGTCTTCATGGTCGAAGCTCCTGAGCGCGTAAATTGCCCCATTGGAGGGGTCAATGGTGACGTAGGTTGAAATGGCACTCCCCTGAATGAAGCTTTCCAGAATAGTGTACATGACCTGTCCATTCGTTTCCAGATCGGGGTCGCTAGCCACGACCGACGTGAGATAGGACCCAGGAGAGTTATTCTCTGACTTAAAAATCTCATACCTGCTCTTCTCAAAGTGAGGCGGATTGTCGTTCTCGTCCAAAACCTGGACAGTAAAATGCTTTATAGTGGAGAGGCTTGGAATGCCTTTGTCTTCAGCTATCACTGTCAGACTGTACTCTGATCTTCGCTCCCTGTCTAATGAAACGTTGGTTAAAATCATGTAATTTTTCTCATAGGTCTTCTGAAGCTTGAAATGTCCGTGACCATGGAGCCTGCAGACAACCTCCCCATTTAAGCCCGAGTCAATGTCTTCCACCCTTACCAGAGCAATGAAGGTGTCAATGGGAGCAGCCTCTGATATATAGGCCACGTCTTCTTTCCCTGGGGTCATTAAATTAATGCTGATTTCAGGTTTGTTATCATTGACGTCCACTACTTTAATAATAATCTTACAGTGTGCTGGGATGGAATTTGGTCCAAGATCTTGAGCCTGGACATCAATCTCATAAGAGGCTGTGCTCTCAAAGTCCACTCTCTTTATCAGAGTTAGTTGGCCAGTTTCTGAAGTGATTTTAAAGGTTTCAAGAATTTTGGGAGACACATGGCTGCTAAATGAATACACAATTTTGCCATTAGTCCCTTCATCAGGGTCAGTTGCATTAAGATCTATGAGCACCGTTCCCAATTGTGAATTTTCCAGCAGCTCGATTACATATGATTGCCTTTGAAAAATAGGACTATTGTCGTTAGAGTCTGAGATGCTGACTTTCAGAAGCGTTGAGCCAGATTTGGCAGGCACGCCTGTGTCTGAGGCCACTAGTTGAAGCTCATAACTAGACTGTGTCTCTCTGTCCAATTCCCTAAACACAACAAGCTCTGCATATTTGGCACCATCGGTCCTTGTTCTTACGTCAATTTTAAAAAAGTTGTTTGCGGTCAAAGAATATGTGTGGAGGGAGTTTTCTCCGACGTCTGGGTCCGTAGCACTGTCAAGGGGGATTCTCGTCCCCACGGCAGCACTTTCAGATATCTCAATAGGGATTATGGAACGGGAAAACTGCGGTGAATTATCATTAATGTCCAGCACTTCCACTTCAACATGGAATAATTGTAAGTGTTCCGTTGGCAGGGTAATCACATCAAATTCAATTGAACAATTCAGATTTTTCTCACAAAGCTTTTCCCGGTCAATTTTAGCACCGATACTGATCTCTCCATCCTCCTCCCGAACAGAAAG
Organism: Ilyophis sp. 1 JC-2022; assembly: GCA_022702515.1. Taxonomy (NCBI): domain Eukaryota; kingdom Metazoa; phylum Chordata; class Actinopteri; order Anguilliformes; family Synaphobranchidae; genus Ilyophis; species Ilyophis sp. 1 JC-2022. The sequence continues at coordinate 117,588,101 of CM040404.1, read as the reverse complement.
AAAGGACGTGCTCCCTCTTTGCATAGCTCGGAAACGCAAAGGAACAGAACTTGGGAGTTTGGATAAAACATCAGCCACGTCTTCTTTTAGCCTTGCAATCACAGTGCCTACTTTTTGTTCTTCGTAAACTTTGTATTTTAAAGTCTTACCTGTAACGTGCTGAGTTAATGTCGCCAGCAAAATAAGTTGAATTAACCCCAAGGTAAAAAATACGTTTCCCATGGCTGTATTCATTTTCAGTCGCGTGCTCCGTTATGATACGTCCAAAAAACACACACAAAATGTTCAGAAAAAATAAGGTATGACCATTTTACAATCTTCCTTCAAGTCTTCAAAGCTTACTACTGGAATAAAACATTATTTAGCGTATGCATCTTCGATTTAAAAAGTTTGAGAGAAAAAAAGGTAAACAATAAAGTAAAATCAAACGGGAAAATGTCCAAGCTTTGTTGAAGACGGAAAATGTCCAGGCTTTGTTGGCGATTGACTTCCACTAAAACATGTTAATTCAACTGAAGCGTTGCTCCCGCACACTGATCTGTTGCACACACCCACCACATACATCTGTGGGAAGCGCAACTACAAGCTGGATGCGCTCTGCTCAATACTCCCACTGGCTGTGCTGCCTCTATGCAGATTGACTGTCCCACATAGCCCGCCCTGGACAAAAACAGCAGCTTTTCTTCTTCTCAGACAAAACGCTTCCCAAATCAAGTGCTGCCCCTGTAGCCTCTTGGTGTCCACTCAAAACAGAGAAGCTATTGATTCACAATGACTGATTGGAGTAAACCCCGCCTTTTGGATGTCCTTTCTTAAAACGTGCTCAAAAAATGCTAAAACAAATTACGGACGAATTTATATTTCAGATTTTTTTTTCTAGCCTATGATACTGAATGAGATACTCCAAAAACAGGGCTGGAATAAATTCCATCTGTTTAGCTAAGGAGCAGGTGCGATTCAAATAGTGACCCAGAAATCCAGCTTTTATCAAAACAAACGTGATTATCATAGCCATTCTATGATCTTGTGTTGCAGCCTACACGAGTATACTGTAGTTCTAGTGTAGGCTATATCCATTATATGTAAAATAGTACTGTACATATGTCTATCAACAGTTTAAACAGATCCATAAAACAGCAAATTTGCCACGATGCCATCAAATAGCCTACTAAAAATTGTGTCTATTTTGTAACTTTGAGGCGCACATTATTTTAAGAATTCATATATTCAACATGTCCAAAAGGAGATATCGGAAACGGCATTGACGCCATTGATTTAGGCTATTTATTTATTTAGGCTATGTTTAGGAAATGGCGGGAATCAACATATATTTAGCTCAAGGAAAGTAGCGTTTTGTAAAATGCATTTGCACATCCAACTTTAATCTGGACCTCAAATATTCTCCCATCTCTTTAACTCACTTTCATGGACACACAGGCTATCGGCCAATACTCGCTTTCCACCGAAAATATTTAACCTGTTTTATAGTGCGTTTCATCTGAATGAAGTCGTGTGAGTTAAACGTGATGGGGGGGGGGTGATCTAATGAATGTATTTAGTAGTGGGTCACCCTGATGGACGTTCTGCCCTCATGAATAATTCTGTTTTACAACTTTGGAAGTCTTTCAGACACCAGATCTCTGAATTAGCATCCTGTATACGTTTTTAAAGTAAACATGGACAACTGTGGCTTTGGAAACCAATGGCCATCTGTCGAGAGTATCCAACAATCCAGCGCAATAATTACATCAATTCAGCTCTGAGCTAACTCCCATATAAAAACACCAAGAAGTAGGGGCCTATAGAGCACAGATCGAAGTTGCATTTAAAGCTAAAAACCGAAATTGACCATTGGTTTTCGGAGATGTTTTTTTTGGTGACCGGTTTAATTCAATAAACGCCTCCGGGAGTGGTGAAGAATTGCACCGTACAGCCTAATAATTCAAGTTCATAATAATGCATGAATTTACCTTGCAGTGCTCAATTACAAAATTAAGGGGCGGGGTTAAATGTTTAAAGTCTCCATAAATCCAAATGGTTTATGGGCAGACAAACACATTTACATACACCATTACAACCTACAATACACAACAGCGTATGACAAAATAAGTGCAGGGTATACAATGAGAATAGTATTGGAATTTACATTGTACCATAGTTTACAAATATGACATATTGTACAGATATATACATCGCAACATATAATAACTGTATCCTAATCACACCTAAGAATGTTGCCTATATATCACCACAAAGTTTTAAAATCTACTGACCATGATTTAAAGATCAACTGTGTATGAGAATGTAGCCTACAGGTCAAGCCTCCAGACTTAGACTAGCCTTATTTAATTTCACCTTTGCACTCCCCATGTTGCACTGAAAATAGAGTGATGTTGCTTCCTTGATAGTCCTGTTGAGGGGCCTTCATTGCTGGAAACAGGAGGTCAGTTATTCTTTAGAGTAGCCTACTCTCAGATAATTGAACCCCAAAGCTGTGTCTAGGAAAAATCGTATTAGAGTAAAACATACCCCAAACAAAATAGCGATGCAGCAATAGCCTACACAATGTTATCAGTTATCAGATGTCCCTGAGGATGGAAGTTTCCTCTTGTGGCACTGCATTGTGTATCGCTAATCATGTTTGCAATCATGAGAGTAGAAGTGCAACATTTTTCTAAATATAGAAAGTTGATTTTAACCATCATGGCTTAGCCTGAGAAAATTCTAAAATTGAATCAGGGGATTATGTTTAATAGAGGAGCCATGTCACACGAATGGCGCGCTCTTTTCATGCTTGAAACACATCTATTGAACTAGTCCTGATTTTGACCAGCGAAACTCTTTGAATACTTTCGTTTGTTCTTTTCGCGCGAGTAACCTTTGAAAAGCTCGTGAATAAGTGGACTCGGGCGACGACTATTCTAATCAAACTTAAGAAAGTTAGATACGGACTGATGGCTCGATTTTCTCAGATCTGGCTTCCAAAGAGCGAGCGCGCTCAAAGCGGTATAATGTAATTATTGCTGCAGGGAATTGGTGCTAATCACATTTCCAACACAAAGCCGTCGAACACAGCTTGAGTTCAAACAAGCAACATTGTTGAAAAAAGACATAACGGGTTTTATAAGTAGGCCTACTAGAAGCAGATGTAAACTTAGACACGGTTCTTTAAATAAAATCCTATTTTTCCCTTGTCCACACATATTGAAATGTCGACGCAACGATCTTATTCAAACCTCTGAGCTATATCGCATAAAGCAGGTGTTCTGACAGAATAAGTCGGCTAATACTAACCGAATTAAAACCACGTACCGACCACAGTTCCATATTCTTGGAGTATCTTGTGATTATAATTTAATTTGGGAAAGTAGGGAGTTGTGAACTAACAAATACATGATAAATGCATTGTTTGCAAGATAATGCCGATTCGTAAACAGTGAAAATGTTTGGTCAAGATTGTGTCCACTTCTGCCAGCTCAGAATATTGGGTGCATCAGGTGGTTGTATCTTATTTGGTGTAGCCTAATTTATCGGTTTACTGTGATGTCATATTACTAAAACCGTAGGCGTTGAATTTTGTCGCTGAAATAAAAGGGACCGGGCACACAAAGACCCAGCAGGTGGAACCTAGTAGAGATGAGGTCCACTATGACGGTGCGGAGCCCCACACACCACTAAAGTGCGTGGCACTGGAATGCATAGTGGGAACTGGTGTTGTAAAGGCACGCGAGCATCTGCTGCTGAGCCCGTCTTATTATCATTCATTCAATTAGCTCCCGTGGATATCGTGCCTCGGTGGAGTCATTCAATTGTACTGCCCCTCTGAGTCCCCCAACAATGCTCATTGTTATTCATCCATCCGCAGACGAACTTTCACTACGCTCAGTAACTAGGGAGGTTTATTGCTTTACGACACGTGTAGTATTCGCATATCTCACACGACGAAGTTGTTAGCACTTTTTTTCTTCCTGCTTCACATGTGGCGAGCAGACATGTAAATAGGACAGTTACAAGTTGCCACAATGTTCGGTCACATATTTATGGCTTCTCTGGGAAGACTTTTTATGGTGCATTTTTAGCAAAGTTAGACCGTGTGGAATCAGTTACCAGATGTAAATTTGTGAAAGTAAAATAATAGCAATTAGAAATATATATATATATATATATATATATATATATAGCGTAATTTTGTAACATAATGATGGCCATTCATTACTATCTTACTTATACTATTACACACATAAAGACACTCATATGGTTAGAGTCACAGTTTACTGGTTTAATAAACCCTTGTCGATACACCTAAACCGATGGTATTGCTTCATACTTTGGCACTATCATGTAATGTAGGTAGATGTAGGCCTGTATACAGCTTCAACATAAAGTAATGTTATACCTTTGCAAAGTATTATAAGGCATACAAAAGTACAAATGTTATTCTTAATAGCTATATTGCATATTCATGAAATAATGAGACCTGATTTCACTACTTGTAGTCTGTACAACAAGTTTGAATTTCTCTTCTGAAATAAGGGGAAACTATTTATGTATTTATTTTAAACATCAGACATCTTAGGGCACATCCAGAGAGTGTCCTGTTGTTGAGTTCTCCAATCCTTAGACTTCCAGGGGTATCTGCTTATATCTAGGCCCACACAGTATGACTGACACCCGATTTGCCTGAGATAGATTACCATTAAAGCAAAGACAGTCCTAGAGTAGTGCATGCAATTCTTGGTGGGCATTGCATTTTACTTTAAAGCTTAACAACGCTAGGGTAATGCTATTTATACCAATCATGTGTTGCATTACAGGCTGATGGGGAAAGGGCATTGCTGAATTCCACATGAAAATTTTTTATCTGTTTAATCTGTTAAATGCAAGTTTTATTTAGATCAAGACTGTGTTTGCAATTACTGAGTAACATACCATTGCCGGTGGAAATTGCAAACATCGTCCTGACAATGTGCTGCAGCCATTCTGGGACGATATCAAATAATCTTACAATCTCAGTGTTTTATAGTCAAGTAAAATGTATTTATTATAAAACTATATATTAAGGGTGAATTTAGACATCGCCAATCAAAATATGACAAAGCTGAATACAACAGGTCCATATTCTGTTTAATAAATTGAATTTTTGGTCAGATATGCTTTTGATTATTTGAGTACCAAAATAAGGGGGCTTTTAATTTTGCAAGAAGTGAAGAAATATGCACCTGTAATACTCACTTTAGCTGGTTATAGCCCTCAAAGCAAGTGGCATGACCCACACTGTGTAGACTGGCTGCATTATATTAAAATCTTGGTATGTTCATTTAGGTAAATGTGGTGCTGTATCAGAGGTTCTGACAGGAGGTGAAGTCAGGTCTAAAAATGTATATAACCTCTAACTGCGGATGTGACCTTTGTCAAGAATGTCTGAAAAATGTTTAAAAACACCTGGTGCAGCCCATTTAGACACATCCACCTGGCACAGCTTTATACTTTACTAGATTATAGCACATAGTCTACACACATTCCATAAAAATTACAAGTGGGATCCTGAAGTATTACCAAAAGTATACCAAAGTACACATGAACACATATCTGAGCATGGGATGTCTAGTGTGCAGTGTGCTAAGGCTGTGGTGTTAGCTATAATGTCAGACTGACTAAAAAACATAGCTCAAAAATGATTTGCTTATTCTTTTTTGCCTTAGCCTCACTACAAGATTAGCAGGCTACAGACGACTCCACACAAAAGGATGGCCTTCTTCAGGTTGCACGTGTTTAAAAATCAAGTAAATGTTCAATAAAAGGATTACATCAAGCCATCTGGAAATGTGTGCATTGAAATGAAAGCCGGCCCTGGTAGACCTACATCTAGCATATGCTTTGTGGTCATTTGATAACTTGTTTTTTGCTTTTTTTTTTGCTCCTATTTTCACAGGAGGCCTTTGCTATCATATGTCAATTCTTTCCTTTTCTATTAATAGCTGAATTTGAATTGATGCTCCCCAAGGGGGGGGGGGGGGGGTTGGATCAAAAGCAGGTGCAAAGCAAATGTTGAGTCCTGCTCAAGTTTCACACATGGTCTCTTGAAATAATAATCTTGTCTCATAAAATGTTAGTTGTTATTGTTACATTAGATATCTGTCTTCACCTCTCAACAATCCCTCAACAAAAAATGTCTCCATAACTCAAGGCCAGACTGGAAGCAGAATTGATCATTCTAATGCGCCTTGGTTGTAAAGTTGTAATACTATACTTTGTTTTTGTTTCATGAATAATACCTTGGCCGACTAATTTGTCAATGATTGTTTTCTTGAGAAAGCTGCAGTCTCGTTACCCATTGGCTGAATGGCACAAGGCTTGCCACCTCTTTGCAGAAACGCATCCTTACATTGTGGTCTATGCAGGGCGTAACAGAAACAAAGGCCAATACAGAAACCCAGTCACTGCGTCCCTACATTTCAGCGGGGAATCAGAGAACAAAGGGACACCCCACAGACTTTGTCTAATGTTTAACGCCAAAGAGGTCCTAGGTGACTTTCATTTTCTTTTTCCTGAGGTTTCATTTTTTGCTTCTTGGAAGTGCAATTTACAGTCACCATACCTTTTAATTCAAACGGATAGGGAGCCGTTTTTGGAGCGCAGTGTGTTTTTAATTATTTCTGTGGAATGCCACAGAAATTCTTATTTTGCCTTTTGACTACACTGAAGAAAACCTGTGTTATTTCAGAGTTAAGCTTTTGTGTCTCAGTAATAAGGAATCCTGAGTCTAGCCATAAATGTGTCTCTGCGGTTACTCTGCCCAGATATTCAATTGTTTAGTTTCATTGCTGGCCAGTGGGCATGACAGTTCAGCTACACTATATTCGGAGCTCTGACTTCTTTGAAAAAAATAACATTTTTGTGTCAATTTCTCACAATTTAGCAAATATACTATGTATCTAAATCATTAAAAATGAAAATGGGCTGTAAATTTTGGCAAACAGATCAGCTAAATAAATAAAAATACATGATAATGGGTACATGGGTTTGTAGCCTGTTTAGTTTATATTGCTTGGATAGAATGCCTCATTTTAGTGCCCCAAATTGAGCAATCAGGGCTCAGCTTCTGTCCTTGAATGTCAAAGGATGTCCCATGCAAATAACTTTATGTGATTGCCTAGTTCTGGCTACCATTGCCCAGTCTGCCTTTTTAATGAAGCAGGCTTCCATGTGACTGAAGCGAAGCATGTTTTACAGCCTCAATTAAGATACAGCAATGCAAGAACAGAGGTGGGCTCTCACTGCGTTTATGATACGAATAAGGGTGGAACATTACATGCATTATAACCCGGGAAGTATAATTGTTCCCAGGTCGCTCGACGCTTTCTCTTTCACCTACTCTCTCTCCCCCACTCCACTAACTCTTTCATCCACATCTTATGGCCTGGAAGCTGTCTCAATCAACCAAGTAACAAGGCCTCCGTCAAAACTCAACAACAGCCTTGAGAAAAAGAGCGCATTGAGTTTTCAACAAAATTCTAAGTGGAAAATGGTCAGAGCTCACTGTTACCCAATAATTAAGTCCACGTGCTCCAGGGCTGTGCTTGAAATGTTTCACTTTAAAAGTTTTAGCTTTAGAAAAGGCTGACCTGGAATGTTTACGAGGAGCATAGAAATAACTACTGTTGTAATGCATGCCCTGTTTGAGAACATAGGGCAAATCGTTTATTTATTTTTTTACTTAGAATATTTAATTTCTTTATGTAATGGGTGCTTAGGAAATTTAAGGCAAGGTAATGTCAATTCACGGGGACACCTTAAAAGTTGAAATATGGAACACTGGAGTTGGTAAAGCTAAAGCTAACCCATTCAAACAGTCAGACTTATAAATCATTCATTAAAATTTCACTGTTGCGTGCCCATTATGCAGGAGAGAAAATAGCATCAGAAGGAGTAAAACATCAAGCAAGTAAATGTTGCCAGCCCACTTTTTGGTAAAAAAAAATTCCCAATATTCCCATTTCCCAAGGGCTTCATCAGAGAGAGAAAGAGAAAGAGAGAGATATTGCCACATTTGCATAGCTGTGTTCCGCACAAATCAAAGACACTGCTAATCAACAGCATTGTTCATTTACATGATAAAGTTGCCGTAATTGCATACTTTATTCATTAGTCGTCGGAGCTAAATTCCTCCCTTCCTCCATCTCTTATCAAAGTTTGTTTAGAAATGGCTTGCAGCAAGAGTGAGTGCTCTTTGTCAGAGGAGGGTCCGGGTAAATAACCTTTATGTAATGACGATGCTCTTCTTGAACGAAAGTGATCTCTCTTCCTGCTGCTATACGCTTTCACCCATGACCTGCCGATAATACAGACCATTTTCCCACCAATAAAGTAAAATGATGTTCATTCTGCTCATCAGAAAACATACTAACAGTCATTTTGTTATACTGCCTAGCATAGTCAGCTCAGTAACTGGTGATTGCAGTTTGTTATAAGTAGGCCTAATGTTTAATACTATGCCTGTTACTACCGGTACCGTAACTACTACGTCTACTGCTACAGTCATTACTGCTAATAATAATAATAATAATAATAATTTTTAAAAATCAGTCGATAGCACTTTTTTCTCAGCAGGAAGGCCCTGGGTTCGAATCCAGGCCATGTAGAGTTTGCATGTTCTCCCTGTGTCCGCATGGGTTTCCAACGGGTACTACGGTTTCCTCCCACAGTCCAAAAACATGCAGGTTCGGCTAAATGGATGGACATCTGTATATTTCACAGTGGTTTAGGCACATGTATATATGAATATAAGGAAGCCATTGTCAGACATTGAAAATCATTCCCGTGTAGAATGTCATGCATGGGTATGCCTGATTGGTAGTCCCCATTGATTATGGGAATGTTGTGGCAGAATGTCTGACTTTTATAGGCTGAACTGTGTCTATTGTGTGACTATATAATAATAATAACTTTATTTATATAGCACTTTTCATACAGAATGCAGCCCAAAGTGCTTTACATTATACAATGAGTAGTAACACAAGTAAAAACATAAAAATAGTTCCACACAATGCAAAAATCACAAGTATAATAAAAATATCCATCTCGCCACTCAAGAGAGTACACAAAAAGCTACACAAAAAGTTGATCATATTATCGGGAATTCCAAGGCATGGGCTTTTTCTGATATTATTGTGTAAAATAGCAAAATAGGCATCTTTTGCATTCATTCCTTCTTTCAGTTCTTTGTCTCCACACTTCATCTGTGTGCGCCCACTTCTGGCCCCAGATAAGTGACACTTCAACTCTACAGATGCTTTTGGCTGATAGTGCTCCGTCATTGTTAGCGCGGGGGGGTATGTTAATGAGTAAGTCGGCGCTGACACACTTCTATGCCTTGTGTGGAGGCCTGGCCTTTGTTAGGCTCTGAGTGATCCCTTGACCTCAGCAAAACTGGAATAATAATGGCCTGGGCTCTTCAAGAGTGACAGCAAGAAGGACGAGAATCCACTGTTAGATAATCCTATTCTTTGTGGGGTAAGATCTCCCCAGTTTGTTAGTGAGCAGATCTACTGGAGATGTGATTAGAAAGCCTGTGTGTAATTTAGAAACAAAGTGTACGTCTCTTGAACGTTGTACATTTTTATTGCCGCTACTTAGTGTTGAGCAGATATTTCTGTGTACTTACATTTCTCCTAACCTCTCCCCCCATGGTAGAAATGGTTTCCTTGCATGTTAACTCAAGGACAAGCCGGGAGAATTTGTGTTGATCTCAACACTTGTGTTTTACAATGCAAGTTTGGCAGTCAGTGGGAAATGTTCTAACGAGGATTGACTAATGAACTGAGTAAGATGAGATTCGATGCCGGCTCTGCTCCTGTTGCACTATGCTCTCAAAAGACATTGCTAATTGGAATTTTATAATGTCAAATGTTCCTACTGCTGAGGTTTTTCTTTAAAGTTGGAGTTGTGCATGCTAGTTTCTGCTAAGAAAATAAAAATGAAACGTGAAACTATTGAAGTTTTTCTAGGGTAGATATTAAATTGAGTCCAATTTACATTGTACATCAATTGCAGTTTTCTTGCTTTTGAAATGTATGTTATCTTTCAGTTTGCCTTCAAATAATGTTTTGATTCAATCAAGTGCATGCATTGAAGGATACTGAGAATTCAGTATGTTTCACTTTGGAGTGACAGAAAAAAAGGGAAATTAAGTGATATGTAAGATTTGTCTCCCAAATTATTGGCAGTGGCTACAGTGACATTTTAAGAAAGATAAGGTTAAGTTATCAAACTTTCATGTGCAGCAGACAGACTAGCATCTTCATCACATTGTAAAAGGGTTGTGCATGTGACAGTAACAGGTCTTTGATACATGACAATATGAAAAATAATATTGCACAAAGATTCCCATTTCCCATTTCCAGTTCTGATACCACTAATATGCACATAAGCAACAGAAATGGACCCAGAATATGTCACTTCCTTTGGCTATTCGCGTGAAGCTGTCTGAGTGCTCTAGGAAATTGGTAATCTGCAGAGTGTATATTCTACCATTTTTTTGGGCTCCATTATACACAACACTGAAAACCAAATTTGAACAATCCAATGACTACATCTCAGAATGGGTGCATTAGAGACATCCATGCATTGTACCCAATTCACACCAGACAGTAGAAAAACTGACATTTTACTGGAAGCGGGTTTGGTGTTAATGCGGCTGACTGGAGCAGTGTGTAGAAGAGTAAATGTGATGTGAAGATTCTGCCGAAGAGTGGGCACTGTCATAATGGCCACTCTTTTTTTGTAGCAGAAGTTCTTCTAAATGTCATATAAGATAAGTCCATTTACTTGTGCACTTTCATAAGTCTTTGGGGTTTTTTTAAAGAGTTTTTGGGCTGACTCATACATCCGAATGAAAGGCAAGGAGGGAAAACCATGCACAGTTTTTCTCTTGCAGTTTTTCTTTGCACCAAAATATACATCACACTGGTTTCCTCTACACCTTTTTAATTTTCTGGATTCATGGGGTCTAGTTTCATATCAGTGCCCCTGTGAACAGTGCACATGCTTGCAAGCCGACCATATAATATTTATACACTCATCACACCTTTCATGTTTGCACCATGGGCAACAGAGAACACAAGAATAACAGCGAGATCTCAGGTTTTGATCATATCTAAGCTGACTTAATTAGGTCAGGATCCTGCCGCTCCCTCTAGTGCCTTGACCTGTGGAAATTACTGGAAAAATAGCATATATTGGGTTGCCTGATCACAGCAGTAAATCCTGTGATTTTTTTTCTCTCTTATGTTTCACTACAAAGTCTATCTGTATAAAGAGACTCTATAGTCTCTATAGTTGTTTGAATGTTCCTTTCATGATTGTATGGATCTGAAAATAAATCTAAAAAGCAGGACAATGGGAGGTTTGAGTTAAAGAGAACAAGAAGATCTTATGTTTTTAGATATGACCCTTATTTTATTTTATTCCCCCCACTGCATGTTTCCATCACTATAATTGTAATTTAAATTTCAAAAGACGAATGTGAAAACAGAGCAGCACATTACTTGCGTTCAGCAGGCTGAGGGCTGAAGCCTGTGGCTTTTTCAAATGCAGGAGGCGATGCTACTTAAAAGTTAAACCCACTAAAAATAAATACTGCTTGATTTCCAGCAGCAAAATGGGCAAACATTTCCCCCCTACAAAAAATGATCTATTATTATTTTTTTAATAACATTCTCGTAGTTTGCTTGTGATCAAAAGTAGAAGAGCAACACATTTTCACCCGGAATGGTAGTTTTGGCTCTCATTATTTTCCCTCCTTTATTTTTTCCCCACAGACTTTGGCTTCATTTAAAATGGCCGTGAGTTCTGCTAATCAGCCCAGCAATCAGGCCTGTGCTTGAATCAAGCATTTTTTCCTTTTTTTCATTTTTATTACTCTTTCTGCTCCATTTGCCCTCCCTTAGAAACTTTCTTTTGACATATCTTTTTTTTTTCGGAGGGGGATGTCCTGAGAACAGGCTGTCGGCCTGGCTCGGAGAAAAGGTTTTATATTTCAAGCAAACCTCCCACCCCCACTGTCAGCAAAAAGTAAATCAATTTCATCTGCTGTGGCTGTAGCTGCTTTCTCCCCCCTCACACACCATAACCCCCCCCCACCTCAAATTCTTTTTCTTTGCTTCCATTGTGGACTCCACTCACTGGCCAGCCATATGGCAGCTGAGAGAGAACCAGGGCGTGATATGAGGTTTCACCTTTCAACAAAGGAGGCTGAGCCGTCAATGAGCCCCATGAATGCATGGGGACGCATGGCAACATAAAGGAACCTGCAGCCCTGTCAGAGTTGACTTTAGGGGGAGGATGATCCACATGACATCACGGGGAGGGGATAAAAGGATTGAAAGTTCCCTCTCTGCTGGATTCTCCACCCCTCGTCCCTCCGCACCCCTAAACAAAAACACTGTGCCCCCCTCGCTCAGCCACCCTAAGCCTGGCTCTGTTATCACAGCAACGTCTCATTATCTCTTCTGAAAGCATAGTAAAGTGTGTCACCATTCAAGACACACTCTAAAACCATTTTCTTTCCACCATTCCAAGAGACAATGTAAGGCTTGCCTCTTAGGAAGTGAGAGTTCACCTGTGCTTGAGAATCTAGTGATCACTGTTCATTTAAGGACTGCAAACACATGTAACACACACGTGTAAATATATATATTTTTTACATTTTGTGATGTTTGTACAGCCTTGAATAGATTCAGGCTCATTTGTGTCAAATTATTATTTTCTTTTTCTCCGGAAGCTGTTTGATTTGAAAAATAAGCGTGATTTCACGCCGAACCTGCTATGTACAAAGTCAGTTCTAAGGCTTGGAAGCAGTTGACTTGTTTATACACCACAGGCAAATCCCACTCTGAAAATAAAGTGTGTTGTATGCTGCTAGTGAACATTCTGTTGCCAGTGAATCTTGACATTCCTGGCTTAGTGCTTAGCAGTTTGTACAATTGTGAGTGAATCTGGCCTTGCTGCTGGGCCTGAGAGTGACTTCACTGTTGATTTGCCGGATGTGAAAGATAAACATTTACTATGCGTTCCTCCCACTGACAGCTTGCGGGCTGTAGCAGCACTGGACTCCATGCCGGACGTGCATCTGTGCACAATGAGATCGTTTCAAATAAGGTCCACCAGCTGGTCTGATGATTCAAAGGGGTTTAATAACCTGTGGTTAAAGTGGGAGACACAAACCCCGTTTGTATCTGCTAGCTAACTCTATTAATTTGGCTTGTGCTGCGGAGCCTACCGAGACCAGCCACTGGAAAAACTACTGTCCGAGTTCATTTAAATTTCACTATTCTTGACATTTTGAATTACCAATGACTATAAAAAGGAGAATATTGTGACAAAATAAAATATGTGTGTTTCACTACTAATTCAGCCCCTCTGCAGTGCATTCCGTTTTCTCAGTCACCTGAAGTCTCTTTTCTGAGTTAATGATTCTCAGTATTGCCAGAACTCACAAATATTTATTTCTTGAAGTGATCCATGAAGAGACCCAAAACATTTTGCCATGCTCATAACTAGTTACCACCTCAGAAAAAGTAATACTAATAACAATAATGTATGCAAGTTTTCAGACAACAGTTAAATGATAAGCTTTAAACCCCTCTCAACCTCATCAATACCAGCAATCAGTCAAATCCATCAACACCCAAAATAAAGGGCAGATCAGCCATTAACTTTCACAGAATAATGGGATTATATCTTGGTTTGGACTACAATATGAATACACCCTCTAGATCAGGTCAGGAAAGCTAAGTTCCTTGTGGAACGTACAGAATGTTTGTTTATATGGCTTATTTTCAACTTTCATAATGTCTCTAAGCTCAGCAGCATGAAGCCATATAGTTTTTTTTTTTTACATTTATGTCAAAGCCTTCACATAAACAAGAAACCTATTCTTTTGCACATTCAGTACAATGATTTACTTATGTACCTTATAACTGGAAACAGACTAGCCTGCCTTCGGGTGAATTGGATTTTCTTGAAACAAACTTTAAAAAACACCGCCATGTTCTTCCTATGTTAATTTCTAAATGGTACATTCTGTCATAGTAAATTTAGATGATTTTTTTTTCACGTTAGATTCATTGAAGGCTTTGTTTTTCACATTAATGTACACCAGCACCTGCGCAAAGCTAGAGGAGAAGTGGAATCCCTTTGTAAGGGCCTGTAGGCAGATTCAGATTGTATCTGGGGGAAAGCTCAAACTCAAACATTTCTGTCGGAACTGCGAAAGTCAAACACTGTCTGGCTTTTGTGGAGCCTATAGGAGCCACTTGCGTATCCAAAATGATGATTTGACTCGACTCAAAACATAGTTCCTGGAGAATGGAGGCCTAACAATGGAGCCTATTATTCACCAAAGCCCCTCCCACTCTCTCTCTTTCTTTCTCCAAAGCCACATCTGTTTACATGGCCCCCATCCACTAGAGAATGCCAGTGCCTCCCTCCCTCCCTCTCTCTCACCATCCCTCTATTTTTTATCAGCAACACAACACGAGGGAAAGACAGGCTCTGAGGACTTTTGTTCTCATTGTCTCTTAAATTATAAAAACAACAAACTGATGGAGACTATATAAATAACAACAGTAGGTCATTTTTGTACTATATTTCAGGAAAACTTTCCATAAGAGGAAGAAAAAAACTGTCTCTGCATTGTTCTAAAAGTAAAATTGAATCCTGCATTATTCACTTACATCAATGGAGAAATGTGCTTTTAAAAACCTACAACATTTGGTCAAATAAATGCTTTGAAAGTCAAATTTGATTAAAGCTTTTCTTCTTTTTGCATTTTTTAAGTTTGCAAATGATTCCTTGTGAATGTCTAGGTTTATTTATTAGGCACACACTATGTCAATGATACTTATTGGGCTAATTTAAAAATGTCTGGTATATTCATACTTTTTTGAATTTTTATCCAGAAACACTTTTAAAGAATGTGTTCCAGTGCAGTAAGATGTGAAGGTCAGTCACTATTTATAAGGATAGCCTTCTCAAACACTAATGATTCATACATTTGGCATTATTAAGCTTCACTCATATCATTCAGAAGTAAAGTATGCATGTGTGTGTGTGTGTGTGTGTTTGTTTTAATCCTGACATCTGAAATCAGTCAGTTGGATCATATGGCTTTTTAATCTGGTTATGTATGTTGACATCTTTTATGAAGCTCATATTGAAGCTCTCATCTTTGTAGTCTCAGTCTGTCAGTGACAATTTCACATTGCTCTGATCAGCAGTTTATTTTGAATATCCTCTGAATATAGAGCCTGATGGAGCAACCGTCTCAGGCTATGTTCAGACTGCAGCTAAAACTGGCCCAGTTCACATCTTTTTTTTAATATGTAACAGTGCGGATGTTTACAGTGTCATCAGCGAAAAACCACATGTAGTCACATTTTTTTAATTAGGCCACAGCTGCATGTGGTAATAAATTGAATACGTAGTCATGCGACTTGCATGTGACTTTTGTGTGGACGCTCACGCTTAAATCAGAATTGTTCAGGCGTGCTTTTTCCATGCCTGTGTTTAGTGCATTAGTATATGCCAGTTGGGCTGGGTATGCCCTCACTGAAGTACAGGAATGAGTCTGAAAAATCTATTCTGAGGACATTTTTTTTATTTAGCATTAAGGTATGCAGTCTCAATGTAGCCTAAAATGAGCATAATAAGACAAATGCCCGGCATATGATATTAATTGGTCCAACCTCAAACACACAGTTGAAAAAGGCTATGTTAGTGTCCATCCTTCATTACGATGAAGGCTGTGACCCTTTAGGTAGTGGCTGAAATATACTGTGTCCTTTAGAACTGTGACTACAGTATATGTCCTTATAGGGGAACAGGTAGGGGACAAAAATCCCACACCAAAAAAAAAAAAACATTGTAAGGATTTGTGGGTAATGTAGTAGCAATGAATAGCAAGAGGCATGATTTTGATGGAGGATGCTACAGGGGATGATTGGGGTGAAGTTCCCGTATAAGTAGGGCAAAATAAAAGGTAACTTGTTTAGTATTTAGTGAGCTCTGAGCTGAACAAACCATGTTTATAAATAAAAATAAAAATAAATAAAAAGCCTCAAAGTCATCACCAAATGTTCATTGCAGACATATCTCTTAATATCTCTGCTCGCCTATGAAACATATTTCTTAATATCTCTTAAATCTCCGGTAGCCTATGTGATATCTTTTAATTTGCATCGCTGCTGGAAACAATGATCACAAGCGTTTAAATCCCTTGGCATATTGCAAAAAATGTTTTGCCGCTGATAGGCCAGGATGGTACACATTTGCTCTGTTCTGTTAAAAAGCTGCATCAAAATGGGAGAATCTTGAGAAAAAGAGTGAGTTCAGCGCAGGTTTATGTGTTGATAAATCATCTTTCCCCCAGCCATAATTTGTCTTTGAGTCTCCTTGTCGGCAGTTCTGTCTCTGAAGGCTGCCCCGCTTTCTGCAGAATTATGGCAGGGGAAAAAAGCATGAAGTATCTCACTTCCGCTCCTTTGTTTAGATTAGGCTGCCTGCGCCGAGGGGTAACGTTGTTCTCTGATTCGGTTCACTCATCAGCCTCCAAAAAATCCACGTGAGCCGTCTGAATATGATCAAGATGTGGGACCGGGCTCGGGGCTCAGGCGAAAGCTATTGGCTCTTTGTTAATTTCATTATTTTGGTTTGCCCGCTGAAGCCAGCCTACTTTGCAGAACAGAGGACCTTTCACATGCAGAGCAACTCTTAACCACCCTTTTCCTGGCATCGATATCGGTAAACCGTTTTTAACCCCTGCGTGGGACGGAAAGGAACTTCTGCATGGACTGTGGGCTGATGTTGAGTTTTCCTGGAAGGCAGTTTTAAATAAGCTCTAGCAGACTTATGAACAACGCTTTCCTTACACCAAGGAAAAGTACAGAGGAGCAAATGCAAACAATGAACAAAAAATCTGGCAATTTCTTTTCTGGAGAAAAAATTGTTAGCAATACGTATTGACAGAAGCTATCGACAGGTCATCCAAAATCAGCTAACTCCCTCCACAAGCAGCGCTCGTCATGTTACAGCAAAGGAGTTAAAAACCTCCACCACCAAATTAAAGTATCCAATTCCTTGGGTCTGAAGGAACTTTAAAAAAAGAAAATGTGTTTTTTTTTTAAGGACCCTTCTTCATACTGTCAAGTTAAGAAGGGGGGAGGGTTGTTTAAAATGAGTCAAATAAGACTTTTGATTCAGAAAGCTATATGCACATATTCTTTGTCCCTGGCATGTAGGATTGAAATAACCTAGCCTGAGCTGCAGTATCTCTGACCGGTTCTTGAATGAACCACACGACTAACTTTGTTTCCAGAATTTATTCCCATCAACTGCATGCCAGGAATTAAGTTACTATACGAATATGGAAGGATTATTATGCGTACAATGCTGAGGATCACAGGCTCTGCTGCATTCCAAGTGTGCCTGAAAGCCAGAGGATTTCCCTGTAGGAATGTTGCTAGGACGCTCTGGGTTCGACAGAGGTGCCAAGCAGGTCACCTAAGGATAGAGACCAGCAATGAAAGGCTTTGATCGGTGTGAGGCAGGGCCTTTAAACACTTCTGAGATTGCGCTTGTGTCCTGGAAAAACCGCTGAGTATTCACTGTCTCAGTTGAAAGTCGTCGCTGTGCAGAGCTATGCTGATACTCCTGACATCCAGGCATGCAATGATCCATTCCTTCATCTGACGCCGGGGACACATTCTGCACTGACTTGCTCACACAGACTGCAAGAGTCACAGAGACAAGAAGTGCATTGAAGGTGATATACAGAGTTCTCCATGTCACCTACTTAGCGCATGTTATCCAGAGAAAGGGAACGTGAAATCATGTTCTACAATGAAGCCTCCCCTGCCCTCCCTGGGAACAAAAATATCGCTCGCATCCCCCGGTCTCCCTACTCTAACATCACAGCCCAGAAAGGAGAACAAGCATTTCATAGCTGCTCACTAGCACCAATCAAACCAAACAATTGGCTTTGTTTATGTTATAGAAGGTAAATGATAATCCATCAGCCTCACAATGAGGTAGAAATCATACATTCCAGAGACGTAAGTTTTTTGTTGTTTGTTTTTTTGTCAATTTAAAGTCCATGCTTAGCTGGTTATGTCAGCAAAGCATCCATACAGCACAATGATGAGTATTCTGAAATTAATGTAACATTTTGGAAAGCCATAACAGACAATTGAAACACGAATGGAGTGTGTCACAGAAACAGACGACAGTGTGAGGCAGGAGATATTCTCTTTCACAAAATATGTTTTCTTTCACAGGAGATATTCCTTTTCACAGAAGATATTATTTTTCACTGGAGATGGCTGCTCCAGAAGGCCTTTTCTTGGCTAGCTACACGGTGCCCCCAGTGGTGGACTCCAGGCAGCTAAAAAAGGCTCAGGAAATCTGGGATGGTGCACTACACGGGATATCAGTTAGTTTAAACCTGTCAGACAAGATGGGGAAGCACAAACTGCTTTTCATCTTTCAAGATGAATAAAGATGCTTAAAATCATACTCCATACTCATCCAGCAGATCATTTATAGAGCTGGAACTATTTAAAAAATATATATTTTTCTGGGGCATCTGAGGTAAGTAGGCTTGTTTGAGGGTGCAACAGCAGTTTGTGCCCACAAAATTCAGATCTATATTGTTCTAACCTCGACTGAACATAGCCAACCTAGCTAAACCAAACAGAGATTCGCTTTTTCTATTTGATTTAGAATAATTTAAATATAGCCTTTATGAATTTGAATGTTTTATGTAATGCAACGCTATTTGTTTGTTCTTTAGTGTCATTTGCCCTTTAAGTTTAAATGGGAACTGTTCGAAACACCACCTGTTCGAAAATTGTGTGTAATTTGAACCATATGATTTTCAGAACTGACAGGAAATGGTTCTTGGCCAGAACGTGGTTTGTGCTCTCCCTAATTATAGAACAAATTTATCTTTCTGTTGATGAAATAGCCTTTGCTTATTTTTGTGGGTTGCAATGACTTCTGGGAGGAGAGAGCATGCCATCTTTCATGGAAAATCCCGTGACCGCTCAGTTTATTTTCCCATGTGAGAATTTATTTGAACTTTAACTGCTTCAGATTTTGAATCAAAACTAACACATGACCTACAGAGAACCAACATTTTGTTCTCTCCATTATTTCATACATGGAACACAAGCTCTCAGTTATCTAGTGGTACCATTCAGTAATTATGAGGAGAGAAGCTGAACAAAAATATTTTGTCATACCTCAGTACATGTTCTTTTCTTTTTATGTACAGTGCATGTATTTCCTCATTGTTAAAGAATCAGGTGGTGGGTGGGTGTTGAAGAAAAGATTTAAAAGACAAAGCCATCGACGGTTCTGCCCATCCAGGCCCTCCGACTGTCACATCCCCAGTCGGGGTTCAGTCACTCAAGCTCCCCTATCTCTTATGTTTACATCCGCCGCGTTGGGGTCTTCATTCTGAGAAAAAAAACAAAGCCACAAAAACAAGCGAAAAAAATAAGTCTGAGGCCGCCAACATCTCCAAGCATCTTTTTCCCCCTACCTACTCCCGTCTCCCAGTTTTTAACGGCTGTCGCTGGCGGGCCTGCCGCCGCCTCACTTCACAGGCAGTGCCTGAGGCTTCCGAGGCAGAGGGTGCGCTCAAAGGGAGGAAGAGACGGACACCTCGCCCCTACACGCTGTTGTCTTCACAAAAGACGGAGGCGTGCTCTGTCTGCGAGCGCTCACATCGCACACCCGCCGCTCACCCTCCCGCTCAGATGACGACAGTGACGCCCGCCCGCCAACACCTCTCTGACGAGATGAAAAGTACAGCGCCAACATCTCTGTGGTTCCACTCACCCCTGTCCTGTCATTTCTGAAGGGAGCTATCAGATCAGGGACATAGCAACATAATGAGAATTAGACTCTGCCCCTATTTCCAACCCCCCCTCCCCTCACCAACACATATAAATAGTGCATGCACCCACAGACACACATGTACACATGCACGCAGGCACACGCACGCACGCACGCACGCACGCACGCACACACACACACAGATACATACATAGATACATACATACATACAACCAGAGCCATTAATTTCATTAAGTGACAGACTGATATTATATGAATAAAAAGCACAGGCATCAGTGCAGGACGATAAAAAACAGACACCATTGTGGCATTCTATGTGAACCCTTCTTCTTTCCCATATGGCACCCAGAAAGCAGGATACATTTATATAACTTAAGTTGAGGCTTAATGACTTGAGGGATCCTTATTGAATTACCATTATTGACATTATCAGGTTACCTTTCAACAATGACTGTTTTCAGTTTCGGAGCCGCCCCCTCCCTACCACGTTAACGAATACTCATTGTGTGTGGGTCTGCTCCATCACCCCATGCCAAGAACTGTGTTAGTGTAACCTGTCATGCTTTAAATACTGTATGACCCTCATAATCATCTGCTTTAAGATAGAAGTATGTTAATGAAGAGTTCTTGATGGTATTGTCAGATATTTCAAAGATGTATTGTGTTCTAAAAGAAGGGGGGGAGGGGGGGATAAGCAGAGATATTGCATCAAACTGTATTATGGTGTGACACACTATCCCTGCCTCTGCATATAAATCAAAGGTTATTTTTGTCTTGCCATAAGGTATCCCCTTATGTGCAGAGAGCCTGAAAGCATGGGGAGTCTGTCTTTGTGAATCCCATTTCAAATGTGAAAAAAGGGGTGTGGATCATATCTTGCTGTATATGTCGTTTGGAAATTTCTTATAGTTTACAGGATACAAATGTGTTTTCTGTATTTACATAGAAGGCCTCTGTCAATCAAACTGTTCTCACTTTCCTTTTTCCTGTAAGAAACAGATTTAAGGAAGGGCTACTGGGTACCTTTTTCAGTGTGGTGAACAGTGAACAGTGGCTTAATTGCCACTCTCTGTCCATAGGCTTTGATTCAAAAAGATACCGAACCATAGTGAAAAACATGGCAAATTGTTTCATAGAACTAATGCATTACATTCATTTAGAAAATATCTATGGAGCGTCAACCACACTCAACAAGACATATTTAGTGAAGATAATGCACCAGAGACAGAAGGGGAATCGAGGTGGAGGCAAGAAAGAATCAAGTGAAAGTAATGAAAAATAATAAACTTGGTGCCGCTGCCTCCAAAGTGGAAAAGAATAAAATGTAATTCATAATTGCGAGGCTTTCGCTTTGGCAGTCCATTTCCATGGTTGCCGACATGCATTCACAGCAGGTCACTTATAAAGCATTTCTTAAAAGCTTATTAAACAGGCCATATCTCGGGCAGCCTGGAATTACGGCGGCGTTTCCCTGGAGTGTCCTCCCCAGAAGATGGGGTAAATTGGGCCGGCGGAGCGGGAGGCGGCTCTTAAACCCTCCCGAGTAGCCCCCTCCGCCGTGATTGCCTCCCAGTAATTGTGCTTGGGGTGGCCTAATCAGTACACAGAAAGTGTCTCGCTCCCGAACATTCCAGCCACAGGTGAGCGCAATCAACACTCGCAAGCTGGCAGCAGTGGCCAGACTGAAACGCGCCGGTGGCGATGACCTTCACGCCCTTCCACATAATGGAATGCCCTGCAAAGTAAAAAAGAAAAAAAAATACAATAATGTTACTGCTGTAATTATGCAGCACCCAGTGTAGAACTCACATCTCCTAATTCTCTGCAAATTGCTGTCGGATTATGGTGTCTGTCAAATAAAACATTTGAATAATGTGTGGTCTTAAGGTTTGCCTTAAGATCCCCTCCTTCATTCCATCCACTCTGCAAGGCATCCCCTAAGTTCCTTCACCCTTGCGTGTTAAAATAAAATGATGTTTTATTTATATATTAGATTTTTCTTTATTATTATGTATCTTAATACATTAAGAAGTATAGTTTTATTGACAAGGTGTTTTTTTTTTTTTTTTCACACTGCATTGTACCCAAAAGCTTTTATACTTGTCTGGCAAAGTCAGAGAGAAACCAGTTAGTATTTTACCTTGGTGACGTCTCCAGAAATGTCTCACCTTGATTAGACCTCCCTGTTCCATATCAGTCAAAGCAGGGCTTATATGTTTTTTCTGAGTAATATTTTGGTTTCTACATTTTTCCTCTTTTAAATTATCTGAGATGATTGTACAAACTACAGGACTTCTGGAAAATATCATAAAACCTCTTGCTATTGTCAATAGAATTGGTGGAGGCTGGTATATTAAACACAATATATTCCAGTTATCCTCAAAATAAACACACTCTTGTGAACTGCTGGTATAAAAAAGGACAGTAATACACAATATCCACACAAATTTGGTGCATTCACAAATATTTTGAGGTACCATTATACAGAGATACAGTCAAGCCAGAAAGTTTGTACACCCCTTTCACCTTCTCCACGTTTTATTACAGACATATTCTACAATAGATTGAGTTTATTTTTTTTGTCTCAAAATTCTACACAGAGTAGCCTATAATGACAAAGTGAAAACAGGTTTTCAGACATTTGTGCTAATTTATTAAAAATCTAAAAAAATCGAAATATCATATGTACACAAGTGTGCACACCCTTTGATATGACACCCAAAAGTGAGCTGAGGTGCATTTTGTTTCCACTGATACTGCTTGAGATGTTTCTACAACTTAATTGGAGTCCACTTGGGATAAATTAAATTGATTAGACATGATTGGGGATTGCCAACACCTACCTATATAAGGTCCCACAGTTGACAGTGCATGTCAGAGCAAACTCCAAGCCACGGGGTCAAAGGAATTATCTGCAGACCTCAGAAACAGGAGTCAAGGCATAGATCTGGAGAAGGGTACGGAAAAATCTCTGCAACTTTACAGGTCCCAAAGAGCACAGTGGCCACCATTATTCATAAATGGAAGAAGTTTGGAACCACCAAGAATATTCCTAGACCTGGCCGCCCGGCCAAACTGAGCAATCGGGGAAGACGGGCCTTGGCCAGGGAGGTGAGCTGGAACCCGAGAGCTCCAGCGTATCCTTGTGGAGATAGGAGAACCTTTCAGAAGATCAACCATCCAGGCAGCACTCCACCAATCAGGCCTTTATGGTAGAGTGGCCAGACGGAAGCCCCTCTTTAGTAAAAGGCACATCACAGCCCGCTTGGAGTTTGCCGAAAGGCACCTAGAGGACTCTCAAACCATGAAAATCAAGATTATTTGGTCTGATGAAACCAAAATTTAACTTTTTGGCCTGAATACCAAGTGTCATGTCTGGAGGA
The DNA here is from genome assembly GCA_022702515.1 of Ilyophis sp. 1 JC-2022. Classification (NCBI taxonomy): domain Eukaryota; kingdom Metazoa; phylum Chordata; class Actinopteri; order Anguilliformes; family Synaphobranchidae; genus Ilyophis; species Ilyophis sp. 1 JC-2022. The sequence continues at coordinate 117,564,801 of CM040404.1, read as the reverse complement.
AACCAGGCACCGCTCATAACCTGACTAATACCATCCCTACAGTGAAGCATGGCGGTGGCAGCATCATGATGTGGGGATGTTTTTCAGCAGCGGGAACGGGGCGACTAGTCCTGATAGAGGGAAAGATGAATACAGCTAAGTACACAGAGATCCTTGCAGAAAACCTGCTCCAGAGCACTCTGGACCTCAGACTGGGGCGAAGGTTTACCTTCCAACATGACAACGACCCAAAGCACACAGCCAAGAGAACAAAGGAGAAAGTCTGTGCATGTCCTTGAGTGGCCCAGCCAGAGCCCAGACCTGAATCCAATTGAACATCTGTGGAAAGAGCTGAAAATGGCTGTGTACCGACGCTCCCCATCCAACCTGACCGAGCATGCAAAGATATGCCAAGAGGAATGGGCAAAAATGTCCAGAAACAAGTGTGCCAAGCTCGTAGCTCAAGACCAACCGCCTCAAAGACAGCTTCTATCCCCAAGCCATTCGCATGCTGAGCTGAGACCTCTAACCACTGCCCAGCTCCACTAACAATTGAACTGCCCCCTCCCACCTCTCCCCCTCTTGCCTCTTTATCATTTTAGCACTGTCATGTGATCAGTTTATACTTTTTATTTTTACTTATTATTATTATATTTTACTATGTATTACTAGTTGTGTTATTCATCTGTAAAGACTGTGTATTATTTCACTGTTGCACTACCTTCTATGTATTCCATTACTATCTTTATTAATTACTTAATTTTTTTCTATTTTTATTTTATTGTGTTCACTGTGTTGACTCAAGAGAGATGTATATGGGAACAATGAATCTCACTGCCATGTACGCCATGTGTATGTGATCAATAAAACTCAAAACTAGAAACTTGATCTTCAAATCCATGGATAATTCTTTGAGCTATTTGAGCTGGTCTGTTTCTGATCCAGGAAGCAGGAAGTATTTTATTATTAATTTATTATTGTATTTATTATTTTCCTCCTCCTCAAACCCAGGACACGGATGGGATTGATTATGATTACTATATTTTATGGCATCATTTCAGGAACTTTACATCATAGAAACATATGTATCCTATGTATTTTACATTATTAAAATAGGCACACTTGAGGGTTTCTGGTCTTTAGACAGCTATAATGTTGGGACTATTACATTTAATTTACTTAATAGTTGGAAAGTGACATCACATTCTATTGGGAAAATGGTCCGGAGTTTAATATCAGGCTTGTAGAACAGCACGCCAGTGAGCCCAGCAGCCTCAAGGACTGTAAATAAAATTGCTCTATCATTTTAGGACGCTTCATGCTTTAATTATGCACAGCTACATGCAAAATTGCCAAGGAACACAAATCATAAGTGTGTTAAGAGCATCCACAGCATATGTGGCCATAGTTTATGTTATCGCTGCAGTGGGAATGAAGTCCAGGAAAAATGGTAGGTCACTCATAATAGAAATTAATGATGCTTTTATACACAGCTGTGCACACTGTTCAGCACACATGCCTTATGTATTTCCAGACTGAGATGAGTGAGCATCATGGCATCTATATGTAAAAAAATATATATTCTTTTTAATTTTAGGTATTATTTAAGATTCTCTGTCACACATCCAATTTCATAAATTTCCACATTTTTAATAAAATGTAATCTTCTCAGATGAAATGTGAACCATATTTTGCCAATGTGTTTATTTAACATGATACAATTATATTAAGTGAGACGATATAGTAAGATTCATATAGAGTATATACAGCACACATATTGTACAGTATGTACATACTATTATACTTTTTTTGTGATATAAGTAGAATGAATGTAGTTTATTTGGTGGGCATTGTGACTCTAGTAAAGCACCAGGGGAATCAGCAAGGAGGACATTTTTGTGGCTTTTTGGTCTGGGATAAAAGGCTTTGGTTTCCTCTTCTTCCACATTTCCACGGCCTCAAAATAAAGTTACTTAAAAAAAACAGAGAGGTATATAAAATGTAGAGCCCATCTGCTGCTTAAATATTGAAATGGTCTTAACCAGTGAAACATCATGTGAAAATGGTGATATTTTATGGAGAATGTAGACGATGAATAACTGATAAGTCCACCCTGATGACTGAATATGAGTGCATTGATACATGAGTGCAAAAATTATTATATAGGAAGATCCCAGCTCTGCCTTGCTCTTAGAATAAAGGCGAGTCAAAATCAAAATTAAATACACATGCAGCATATGCAATCTGTTTAGTTACAAAAAATAAACGCTCAGCAAAAGTTTATCCTATAGGATGAATAACTAAATATAACCTTCAGGTGCTTGAATAATGGAGAAAGAATTTATCGTTACAGTAATAGATGGAGAATTCCATATAGATGCTCATTTACAGTTTTCCAGGTCATTGGAAACATACTCCAGTCGGCATAAATCTGTACCTTATGAATGTAGTCCTACTGATATTAATAAGCAGTTCATATTTTATCATGACAACCGGACTAGACGTCCTACCGAGACCCAACATGAGCAGCCCTTTTTGAAAATGTGGTTTTCATTAAAACCATGGGTTTCGGCGAGACACGTCACATTTAAGTCACCAATGGGACAGGCAATGGCACAAAGCCATTTTCCATTAAACTTCCAGACCTAAAATAAAACAAAAAAAAACATTTACTTTTAAATGGCAAGATAAAAATAAACGCATTTGTATTAAAGCATGGACACATTTTTACCCATGGAGCGTGACCTGCAAAAGAATTCAGCAACAGAGCCTGGACTAATCAGAACCAAATGGCAGAATACACCACAAATATTTTTGTCAAATTATTAAATTACTTATTCAACAGACTGTGGAGCCAAGAAAAGTGGGCTGATTGTGTCTGTAGCAGCTCATGTAACCATGAGCAGCTGTTCCTCTCCAGTTTCTCTGTGACTACTCCATGCCTGCACATTAAGGAAACAGGGATACATGAGGACATGAGAGAGAGCGAGAGCGAGAGAGAGAGAGAGAGAGAGATTGAGTGTGAGGTGTGGCATTGGCAGAAACAAATACTGCAAATAAAGGAGGCAGTATAATATTTTTAAAATGTAGTTACAAATTATTATCTGAGGCCATTTTATTATTATTATTATTATTACTGCCACTTGTTCTCAGTGGTTGCTACAATGTACCCAGGTATCCAATATGTTTGAGCAGTGTGTGTTATTTGGAAATTATGAGATTGAAATAATTACAATAATCAAACTGGCTTTGTACATGACAAAAGAACATACATTTTCCCAAAGCAAATATATGGCAATAGTTTCTACGACTGAATCACAGCCGTGCTGATATACAGTATAACAGCACTCTCTCCTGTGTGATATTGCTTAGATATATATATTTTTTTAAATATATATATATATAGATAGATTTTACAGCATTTGTGGATGTAATGATACTACACATTATAAACTGTTTATATTCTAAATTTGATTTTGAGGGGAATATGTTCTCGGTCTTGCATCAGTCAAATTGGAAGACATGTCGCAAGTCCTGTGTTGCAGATTTTCAATTTAGACAAAAAACCTGTCATCCCATTTTAAAATGACAAGTTGATATAGAGAGTTTAAGTCATGAATGAGCTTGTATGGCAGGTGATACAGTATATAAAACTGTGCAGGGTGCAGTGTCAGTGGTCAGGTGAATTTTGTAAAATCATGATTTTAGATTTTACTTGCATTAATGTGCCCATTGATGCCCATTACATTTTTTATTCAGAATTTGAGTTTGTTCCGTAACATTTTAGCTAAGACATGTTGTCAAACATTTTGAATAGCATTTTCCAGCTTATTTTTGTAGTACTGTGTAAAGTCAATTATTAAAGTAATTTTCTGAGTGCTAAGTGAGATTAATGTACATACTCAGAGAAAAAAAGAGAGACAGCAACCAAGAGACAGAAAGAGGATAATTTTCTCCAAGCTGCTCTAGGGACACTGGCCCATGAATCAGGACATGTCCATCAGTAATGGCACTGCCTGAAAACTGCCAACCAGCTGCAGCTCTATGCTGGGGGCACAGAGGACGGGGGTGGGGGGAGTAGTCGCTAGCAGGGAGAGAGCGAGAATAAGTCTCCAAAAAATGACAGAATCTCAAATCAACCATTTATTTATTTATTTTTAAAGCAGATGAACATGGAAGTTTCAAATTTAACACTTGACGTGCCAAGTAGTTTCCGTTTTTGAGGTTCACTACTCTGTTTGCTGTTACCAGAGTCTACACGGGCCACCTTTGTGTGCTTTTCACATGTTTGGGTGCAACAGTCTGGTCATGCACGTCTGGTTTGGAAGGGGGAGGGGGTTACGATCCCATACAACCATTAAAAATCATAGACTAATTGGGAAAGCAGCCCCAATCTGTGGTCTGAAACTGTGCCTTTGTAGATCTCCAAGGCAGAGAGGGCAGGGTTAAACTGAACTCTCTCATGAACTCTGTTTCCTGACAAATCACTTGGGGACAATCTACATGTCCCACCTAGTGGCTGTTAATAGCCAGATGGTGACAATAATAAGTACATAAACAAATAGTTTGCAGTAAACATTTCAGCTACATGGAAAAAATCATGGGAGGTGTATTTGTGTGTGAATGTTTGTGAGCTTGGGATAGAAAGGAAAAAATAGAAATCAAATATCATTTGATATTCAGTTCACTGTTTTATTAGATTCTACACACACACACACACACGCACGCACGCACACACACACACACACACACACACACACTGAATACTGTACACCTAAACATGGTTGGACTCAAATAGACCTACTTGATATAATGCACCACGTAGAGCTAACAGGTATGACACCCTGATGTCATTGGCCAGAATCTGAACTGTGCCCTAGCCACCTGTATGTCTAATCACCTTCTATTTGTTTCATCCAATTAAATGTCTAAATATCTAAATTCCCATGTATAGTTCATCTGCAAAACAGTACCACAGACTGCACTTCGAACTGTTTTTCTTTTATTTTGTCATTCAGATGATGCAAACTTACGTCTGCCAGGCGTGGAATTGTCCGAGCTCCCAATGAGAGATACTGCAGATCCTCTTATGTAACGTCATTACTACAGTGGATCCATATTGAGTCTCATAACTTGAACTGAGTGCCATAACTTGGGAATTTCTCAACTTTTCTTCCCCCTCTTGTCCAATCATGTGTTGCATTGTCCCTGTCAGTTGTGGTTTGTGGTGGGGTGGGGGGTGGTTCAGGAAGTGCCCATCTGTCTCACTGGAGAAGTTCCCTTTGGAGCGAAGATGGGCAAACAGTGACAGCCAAGCTCCAGGCCTTCACAATGAAGGTCACAGGCCCACAAAGGAGGAGCCTTTGGCAGCCATGTCTGAATCGGAGACAACACAACAACAACTTCCAAACTGCAATATTAGCCTTAAAGACTGTGTAAGGATTAAAGTCCTGATGCCACACTGCCCGACACAAAACCAAAAACTTTTTCTATGCTATGTCGTATAGTGTGTAATATGGCTAAATGAGATTGCATGTACAGTATGTACTTAGTGAGGTACATTTCCTGAGAGAAACTGCAGGTACAGTGAATTTGTAAAGACATTATATATATATTTTTTAATGGGATTCACATTATGTATTCATATTAAACTGGATTTTAGATGTGTTTTGAGTGGTATCTTTTGTCCCAGATCAACATCTTCAAAGATGCCAAATCTCACTGCAGAAAACCCCTATAGAATCTAAACAGACGTTTATTCCCTGGGACTAATTTTCTGTTTTGCTCAGTCTATGTATATGGGGGTGCATTTCAGAAAAATGGCTGGGGGGTTATAAACCAAAGCATATAAATAATATGGCACTGCATAATCACCAGGGATCAAAGCAAAATTAAAATAAGACACAAAACAGCGATAAAACAGCAATAATGTTCATATGGACTGAACAGAACCCCTGGAATTTTACATCATCTCCTAAATAATTAGATCTGATGCTTTCAACGTCAATCGTTCTCATCTGTGCATCTGAAGCCCGTCCCTGCGCATGTATTTGAAGTGCTGCACCTCAGGAGGATTACATTAGCGAACAAAAGTCCAAAAGTCCATTCAGACATCTAAAATATTCTGTCATTTCTTGCGTCACAGTTTAATCATTTTGAGCATGTTTAATTCCAGGGGAGAAAATCAAGGAGAATGAATGAAAATCTGCCAGTGTATACCACTCCCCCAAATCTTAAACATCTGCCACTGTATACCTCTCCCCCAACTCTTAAACATCTGCCACTGTATACCTCTCCCCCAACTCTTAACACAAGCCTGGAAAGGAGGTGCCCGTGCTGGTGGATATAAACCCAGCGATTCCTTCTTTTAATAAAATCTTGATTTTCTGAAAAAGTATTTACTTTTAAACCTGCATCCAGTCCAACCCCAGTATCTACTGTGAAGCTGGTTGCATCCCTTCTTCCTTCCACCATCTGAAATAAAAATATATATATTCAAAACGAGCAGAAAAAAATGAAGAAACAGCAATTACTTTCATCCCAAAGTGAGGGACAGGCTGTTAACTTTAATTGAGCCTCAAACATGCCAAGAATACATAGCTTTCCATTTGTGCTACTCATCAGGTTAAATCATCTCATCACATCTGCTCAACCACCTACTAATGAGGTGTTGTTGGGCTTATGTTGTCAAAGTTAGTCAATCATTTCACTAATGATGAATAAACCAAAAATGTTTCATCTGTAGCAAAAATCATACTCGATTATGAAAATATTGTAAGCATAATAACAGAGATACATTCATAAATTGTATTCTAATTGTGTTTCTAATGCTTGGTATAATATCGTTTTCACAGTTACTTCTCTCCTTCAAATTTCCAAATAATGCCTTATACATTATTTATTTTTTCTTTTTTTTCTTTCAGTTTCTCTTCCAATTAATTCAGACTGAGCTTGCAATCACCCCCACCTTTGCAGGCAGCAAGATTTTCAGCGTCGGTTTGCCAAACAATCTCCGTTGGATTTGTTCTCACCTCATTTAACGATCAACTGTTCCTAATTACTGTTTGCTGACTGTAAGAAGCCACCTCCGGGCTAAACTCAAACTTTTTATTTTGCTTAATGAACCGTAGTGACGTCATGTCAAGCACAGAGAGGACCAAATCCCTGACACCGCTGATGAATATTCATGCCGGTAATTATCAGTTTCTTTGAGCCTAATCCGCAAAGCATGTGGGATAATTAAAGCTCCCCACAATTAAAATATTAGATGGTCATTTTTCTTTTATTAAATAGTAATTTGGTGAACTTGGAATATGAATAGAATATTGATACTAGTAATTGATCAATAGTAATACTGTAGCAGCGACTAGCCACTGCCCAGCTAACGTTTTGGGCCCTGCCATATTTTTTGTTGTGAATTTTTCCCATGATTCTTTGCAATCGTGCCAGCTAGTGTTACACACAATTTCATAGTGTTGCGCCTTTCTCAATGCACACTGATGCACAAAGACATACCATCTTAATTCAGAACATGCAAACTAATTTAGGAAGTGTGTGCACAATTTGGATGAGCAATATGAAGGTAAAATGCATCCCATGATCAGTTCATGAAGCAAAGCTACAACTATTCCAACCAGGAGAATATGTGTGCCAAAATGTGCACTGATGGTTAGGAAATGCCTCTTTCTTGTAATTGCATCAGCATTGCATAGCTTTTATTAAATTATAATTTACAACAAAAAATAAAAAATAAAAAAAAATTCCCAGGTTGCAAGGGAATGAGCCCAATCTAAAGCCTTTTGAACTAGTTCAGAGCTAACAGTCTCAAACGTGGCCGTTTCAGATTTGCTGGAACTTACTCTTGTTTTATGTTTAATTAGCTTGAATAGAAATGAGAAATAGGTAACCTCAAACTATTATTTTTGTTAACCATTGACAGCTGCCCTCTGTTATTATCAGGCTTGCTGAGGATGAAAAACCTTGCACATACTTTTCTTAAACACTTTTTCAAAAAGTTGTTTACTGCAATTGTTAAATCGCTGGGGGTGGAAATAACTGTGTGTGTGTGTGTGTGTGTGTGTGTGTGTGTGTGTGTGTGTCCATATGTGCATGCATGGTGTGGGCCGAGGAGTGGACCTAGATTTGGGGAATATTAATTCTTCAGCAACAGTTCTGATACATCAACATTGCTATAGTCATGGTCCTTTCCAGTGGATAACAGTTGGCTATTTAATGGCTGCGATCCCAGATAAACATCTGAATGCCTTACACAGGTGACTCACCCCCAGTCTCTCTTCTCACAAAACAAGGCGAACCATCTGGGGAGGTGGCAGTTTTGTGGGTCAGTTCACTACACCAGGCTGAATCTGGCCCTCTGAACTGGCTCATTGCCTGGAACTGCCCTGTGATAAATTAATTCTAACATCAAAACTGAAAGAGTTTCAAAAGTATTTTTTAAGCCTGGAAAAATTCAGCTTGGGATCTTGCAGATAGGGAGTTAGAGCCCTGAATGACAGGGGCCCTCAAAAAATGGTGCTGGAAATTGTGCAAAGATAGGGTGCCCTGGGGTGGTGGGGCCCAATGTGAGATCTTTTCATGGGGACCAAAATCCCTGGTGGGCCCATGAGCGTAGCACAGCACAGAAACCCAATTCAAAGTGGTCTGCACTTCACTTAAATTTTATTTATTTAAAATGTGCATGGGGATTCTGCATGTGGATGCACAATGCATATGTATATTACTCTGTGATTGAATTCATGATGAATACCTCAGAATACAGCAATGGTCAAATCCACAGGGTGATCAGTTTGATTGTCACGGTTTGAAAGCAGGTTGTAAACTAGAAATCCACCACTCTCCAAACAATACACAAGGCAGATGTAAAAGGCAAAAAGTAGATTTACTGCAATTCATAAAACCTAGGACACACACACACACACACACACAACCTGATGGAGCAATGCCCGTCTGCGAGTCCCTTTATCCCCCCCAATCGCTCCCCACGTTTCTGCTGGGCGCAGCCGACCCCTCCCGCAGGTAAGCGTGCCTCCTACACCACACACACACACACACACACACACACACGTCACACTGTCGCTCAATCCCCACACACTGTGCTGTTCAGGCTTTGTGGCAACGGTAACGCAAAGGACACACACACACACAAACACAAACACACACACACACACACACGCGCGCGCGGGCGACCACCTCTCAAATGGCCTACTGTGGGGCGGCCGCCCGGCTCCACAATACGTCCAGGGGGAAAAGCCCATGCACAGACAGACACGGCAGTACTCTCACATATCCATTAACAGAACAAAATCGAACATTCTCCGTCACAAACACATATGAAACACAAAAGGAAATGTTGTGGAGTCCGGCCCACACTGCAGTTCTGGGAGGACTACCACAAATTTGGAAGAAAAAAATAAAACATAGCCCCAGGAAACCCAGCCCCCGCGTTCCCCATACAATCATCCAATTTCCCAATGAGTACCCATCTTACATTCACTCCTGTATTCATCCAATCATTCAATCAACTCACACAATTATTCAATCCGGTTCCACAATTATCTCATCAATCATCGCTAGAATCCATGCACGCTCAATCTCACTGAGGAAGACCGTGACATGTTACATGATGAAGCCACTGTCAACCATGACTGTGATCTCAACGGCAGTGATTGGATCCGAGTATAGGTGCCTTTCATCTGCCATCTCTGCTAACTGCTGTATTGGTCATTGTAAATGTGCATTATGGTAATCTAACCATTAACTCACTAGTGGCCCTTGCAATTTATAATGTTTGTAGAGATGATGCCAATGAACCATTGACACAAATTAAGGGATGCTACTCAAAAAAAGCAACAAATACGTGCAAAACTTCTGTGCTTGGTTAAAACAAATGGTTAATTTATGCATTAAATATATGTTTATGCATTTATATATGCAAGGCAGCTCACATTATGTACAATTACTAATGGTACTGTTATTTTATAATAATAATTGTACTTTTAATTGTATACTGTTTATAACATAGAGTAGAACTGTTTCTTGATTTCACAACAATACACAGTTTGTGCTTATGGACTGCATATTGCATGTACTTTAAATATGATTCAGTGATTTTAGACTGGATACGTATATATTTAAGACACATATTCAGTGTGTGTGCGTGCCAAAAATAGAGATCCCAGTTCAGAAAGCCAGAAGAATGAAACACTGTCTCTGCAGAGAAGGCAGACGGGCATCACAATATATATGCAAATTGATCCACTTATCAAAAGAGCTGACGGCGCGTGATAGTTGTGTTCGGTAGCAAGATGAGGAATAAGGAGTGTCTAAGATGCTGCCGTCTAGGCGCCCTGGCCTAGTTTCGCTGCTTTTGTTCTCTGGCGAAATGAATGGTTTGGATCATCTTAAGTATGCCAAGTGCAACAATGCATTCTAAGGAAAACAGGTCCGAATAATGTAGCTACTTTGTCCGGGTAATTTTTTATTTATTTTTGTTTTGTCTCGTCTTAGACAAAGGTTTTCTTTCTTCAAGTCCGGGTGTACATCTTCACCTCCCACGCTCGGTGAACACAAAGCCAGGAACGAGCGCAGCCGATAGCGCGTCCAAGCGCCTTGGTTGTACAAATTAAGGATGAAAAGTACAACGGTTGGCAACACACTGCCACTTAATGACGTGCGGCTGTTGCCGTGGAGTATTGCCACACACCCCATGCCAGAGCCCTGGCAGATGTGCTTTGTGGATCAAAAGACAGATTAAGTTTCATCATTAACGCTGACTGTGGCCCTGGGTCCTGGAGGGTGGAACAAGGCCCGGGGTGGCCGATGTGTCACACGCATTGCCACGCAGGGCTGCCGCCGAACCTCTCAACTCACCCCTCAAGAGTCTACTAGATCAGGGGGGGGGGGGGGGGGCCGCGGGGGGGGGGGGGGGGGGCCGGGGGGGAGGAAAAAGAAAAAAAAAAAAATAAAAAAAAAAAAAAAAAAAAAAAAAAAAAAAAAAATTAAAAAAAAAAAAAAATTATAAAATTCATATTATTAAATATAAAATAAAAAATAAATATAATATATTAATAAATAAATCATATCGAAATTAGGTCTTTGCCATGCCCTTCTTTCAATCGCACGCAATAACTAACCTGCCTGTCTCAGTCAAAAACAACGCGAAGCTGCTTAACGCCCGATTTTCAAAATAAAAATAAATCAAAAAAGTGTTGTGTTGTTTTTGTTGAAGTTGTTTTTTTTTTTTTTTTTTATTTTTTTTTATTTTAATTTTTATTTTTTTTTTTTTTTTTTTATTTTTTTTTTTTTTGCATTTTTTTCAAGTGGGGGCCCCAGCCAGAGTCTACGGCTATTTGGGGGTCCTTGGCATGGAAAAGTTTGGGAACCCCTGTACTAGATTACATGTGTATGGGAGCAGAATACTATCCAGTGAAAGAAAATAAGTGACAAGGGAAAACACAGTCTCAGTTTACACTGACAGTGTTGTTCTGAGGTCCCTATCTTCAGTATATGTATTAGTTGCTCCATGACACAAAGCAATTGGTGTTGAAAAGCTAGCAGTACCTATATAGGCACAAAGATATGCTTAATATGAAGTATAGCTGACTGGAGTGTTCGTGAGATCATTAGGTAGGTTGCACATATAGACATAAATTATGTTTTACACATATTATAAAAAATAAAAAAAACTGTACAATTTACATGAAAAATAATTTTAATGTCAACAAGAAGAGGCTCAAAAGGGCAGACGATGCCCAGCATACACACTGCTTTGAGAGTACTCCTTGGCAAATGAAGGCCCAGCATATGGCATACAGCCATTACACACTCACTGAATAGGAGTTATCTAGCACCGAGACTAGATACAGCAGATCGGGCAGAAACAAAAGAGGGATTTTTCAGGGATTGAAAGACTTGGAAAGAGAGATTGAATTATAGTGAAAATTTCCCTCCAAACGCATATTGGTACTCATTCAACATGTATGGAATAAACTCATTAGATTGATTATTTGTAACTTAAGTCACGTGAGGCAGATCAATTGACATCCAGGTCAACAGTACAACTGTTCACTGTTCATAATAGCTTGGATTAACGCTGCCTTTGGTTTGTGTTCTACATTTTATGAGGAATAAATAAATAAAGCAAACGTTAGCACGTTTCCCGCACTTTCCCTAACACAGACATTAAAACTGAAGGGCCGCTGAGTTGTGCATTGTTGCGGTGGAATATGGCGGCCTGGGTCCAGACTGTTTTCTATATGGTAACCCCTTGTCTTTCTCTTCTCAGGCCCAAAAGAACAAATGATAAACCGCACACCACATTTGTCAACAATTAAGTAGTGTATTGTGCTACTCAAGCGACTGGCTCAAACCCATTATCGGCTTTGTTTCTTTCACCCATTCGCTAATGCGCCCACTGCCAACCTTCTTTGTTGGGGCCCTCGCTTTTAAACAGCAAGGGAACAATAGTGGTCTGGAGACAGCGTAGCTAGAGTCGGTGGTGAGTCTGTGTATGTTTTTCTTTTTGGGGGTGGGGGGTATTCTGGCAGTGGGGCGCTGCTATTTTTGCTTTCTGTATTTCTGGTGGGTGGTGATGTCATTGTGGCTTTCATGATTAAATTAGGCACGCTTTGGTAGGAAATGAAAAAAGACGCACTGCAGCAATATTAGAATTATGCGCTGAAATAAGCACTGTGTAGGCAAACTTTGGTTATGTTACTGTGACCCAGGTCAGCATATGTCCTCAAAAACACAAGCATATGAAAAACGTAAAAGGCTATAATTCATGTTTTAAGCACTCTTAGCCTAATATTCTTGAAGTGAACCTTTCAAAAGCATTATTGGCCTATCTCTTGACACCAAGACTGTGGCCTTTAGGTAAAGACAGCCCTCAAAACACCTTCCCCCACCCTCCCACACCCTTTCTACTGTATCTGCCTCTTCAGTCATAATCAATTAAAGCTTAGTAAAGCTCTTCTAAATGTATGCTTCTGTTAGCTATTAATCTTAACATACATTGCCACTGTGCCACTTTGTAAAGCCAATCGACTTGATTCTGAAGAAAAATATCACCCACAAATCTCTCACAGTGGTTGCATCGACTTTATAGTCGGAGCAATAACAGGACTCAGTGGGTTGCGAGAGCCCACTAAACTGCAGGCGCATTCTTCTTTCCCCCCTCCCTGTGGGTCCCTGCCTTGATTTGGATGCCCAGTTTTCGTTGCCGCTGATCTCAAAGAAGGGATTAATCGCGGGGGAGCACAGAGCTGCCATTCTGCCATTTCCCTCTCGCGCCTGAGACGGGAGGCTCCGCAGAGATCATCCTCCAGGATCGTTGATCGTTACTCGCCCTGAATTATGAATGCCTGTCAGTTCCTTGGAAATCCAGGCGGGCTGTAGATACGTTCAGGCGAATGATCCAATTTCTGCTTACCCCCCCACCGCTCTGCTCTCAGCCGGGCCCTTTGCCAAACTCCAGGGAGCAAAGTCTCTAACTTGGTCTCACTTTGAGACCAAAAACGATCTGAAGCAATCATTCCTGCACTCAGAAAAGAGAAGAACTAGTTGGAGTTCAGATGAATCAACATTACCCATTCATGGAAGAGAAAAGGACTTCCTTCACAGGTCATCAACCAATGACGGTCTTCCCGAAGGTTATATCAACACAGATGAGAGATTGTCCCATTCCATTTAACTATACATGAGAGCACTGATAGAACTACCCTGGTGTGTAATTTTATCCAGTTTAATGTTGAGGTGTTTGATTGTTTTGATCTATAGTTGGGAATATGAGGAACAAACACTGGGAGATTAACACAAAGTGGACATGAGAGTCATGGGGGGCGGGTTCTAAACCATAGCAAGGAAGGCTAAATCCAGTTCTGGATTTGTTGTAAACTTCTGCAACAACTTCAGGACTAACAGTTGAACAGTGTTGTGTCCCCATGCACAGGACAATGTTCAGTTAAATTACTTCTTACAGTGCACATGTGGTCCCTATTGGACTCATAATCTCTGTTAGAGTTTAATTAACACAGTGCATAAATATACATATAGCAATTATACTGCTGTTTTTAAAATCATTTTCCATGGGTTATAAATCATCCAAATGAAGGTAGAAGGAAAGTGTAATGGCACACACTCGCCGTCAGACAGCCAACTGATTACATCTGTGTGGAAAAGCTCAATTACATCAGCGCTACAACAGTTTTCCAGTACCTTGGCCCGATTCATCCATGGAAAAATTTTCCATCTGTAAGATGATATTTTAAATGGTACCAATTCCATATTCAATAAGTGAATTATATTTGCTACATTCTTTCTTGTTGAACTGAGATAAACCCTCTTTGAGTAACAACATTTTATTTTCTTTACTGCATGCGATTAGAATACAGACATTTATAATATAGAAATTATATATTGAGATATACATGCAATTACAGACAGGAAACAAAGTAGTGTGGGGATCAAAGCCTTTCATTAAAGCAAGTGAGATTAAGTACAGACTTTGAAGCCAGTGGGTTTCAATTTGCTGAGCTCAAACTGAATGCTGCAGAGCCTGCAATAATGCATTAATTAAGAGCCAACAGGGAAACAAATTACCCTAATTTAGTTGGAACATAAAAAAGTGAACCTGGACCACAAAAAAACATAACATTTAGAAAATAAAATACCTCTGGAGTGCTTCACCTTAACCGGCTTTCATCCTACGGCAAACATAACGATGCCGTTAAATCATATGTATTTCCGCAATCTTCCTGTATGACGGCAGGAAATATTTCTTCACTGCTGTCACCTTGGAGGAGAAAGTGCAGTATTTAAACTGTATTAATCATCTACAGTCAAAGCTTAGAACTCATGCACATTGCATCTGAAAGCAATTATGTATATTATGTCAGGGAAGAATATAACGCTTTAATGTGGAAAATCAGTATACCACCAGAAAACAAGGTACCTGAATCACCTATGCGCCACTGTCACTGAACCACAGTGGTGTTCCTTTACAAGAATCCATAGTGCTAAATGCTGTCCCACTGCAGGTCTGCTGAGGTCTTTTCAGAACTCGCTTTGGTTAGCATCCCCCGTGATATCGTGCTAAAGGGAAGAGTCAAGGAAGAGAAGGAAAGGGTTGTCCATCCTATTTATTGAAGCCAGATAACAATGGCTTGATAAAACCGTGATCCATTATGAGAAGAATGGAGGGAGTGAGGAGGGAAAAGGAAGATTGGTGACGTCGGATGATAGAAGAGGGAGAAGTATATCACAGAACGGACACAGATGTGCACAGATTTCCCATCTTTTTTTTTCCAAAGACCTAGGAGCATACATGTTATTCAGGACCATATTTTCCCCACACAACGCCACATGAGCCCCCAATGCAAGTCTGGATCAATTTGTCAAATGTACTGATATTTCACTCATGGTAAAGTTTGCAGGTTTCCAATTCAAATAAATTCAAGCATAAATTAGTTAAGAAGGGGTGTGTTCATGTAAATTACCTGGCAAATGACTCGTTTTTTTCCCCGTTTTTTTTCACCAAAAATGAATAAAAAATTTTTTGTCTGCACTTTTATTGCTAACAGTTATTTATCTGTGATTTTGAGATTACAATTTACTCTGTCACGCTGATATTTATTTCTCATGTTCTATTGTTTTAGCACTCTACTTCTTGTTGATGCATGTATCAGATTTTTCTCTGTGTTTATGATGACAGTTATGCTTCAGTGATTAGAGCATGAAATAAGGACAAAAGATTTTGCATGACAATGACACTACTTGGATTCTGCAACTGAATGCTGATATTATCTCAGCTACATGTCCCCTGTAGATGTTTTCAGACGGGCTGCCTTCAGCAGGGCACAGCTGCAAATAAGACCTCTTCAGGTGATGTATAATTCAGGCTGAGGGGGAAGCGAGTGCTCTCAAATTGTTTTGCACACAAACATAAGTGAAGTAAAGGTTGTTTCAATGGCTAAAGAAAGCTGTAGCAATAATGTAGATTCCCTTAAGATTACCAGAATTAACTCAACCTGTTAGGTAATGGTGTGCAACCAAAATAACAGTTTCCAATGCACTGCTGTTTCAAGTGAATTCCAAATGCACTGCTGCACATTGCCAGATTTACAAAAGAATCCTCCATTTGTATCAAGCTCTCAATTGATACTACCACACTTGTTTCGAGGTACTTCTTACTTGTTGAGAGCTTATTCTTTCCAGTGAATCATGGCAGGTTTGCTGTTTTTATTTGATATTTCAGGTTCTCCGGCCTCACTTGTTTTTGACTTGAGTTCTGACGGTTGAGGTTCTGATCAGTATGCAAAGGCTTGTCTTCTAGTTATGTTATTTCCAGAGGCCACTGGCAATCCCAGAAGCACACTCACACAGGTGCAGACTGTAACAATCAAAGCAGACAGAAGTTTGTCACTTGGTAAGAACGGGAACAGTGCTTGCAACCAGCATGCTGCAGGTTTTGTTTCTACATAATTATGTCATCACCTGCTAACTCTACTTGAAAAAAAACTATACTATTGTCATATTTTCATGCATTATAAACAAAATGGCAATAATCATTTAGGTGAATGTGTGTAACTGTAAAGAGTGGAAGTAGCCTACTGCTTAATTAAATCCATGAGTGTGTGAATTATGTTTTTCTATATAATCAAAACCTAATGCTATTGTACTCTATATGTTGAGAAGCTCTATATGTTGTAGTGGATTCATGTGATCAGTCACATATGCACACATTTCTTAAATGGTGTACCAAGCTAGGCACCAGAGTTGACTTGTCTGTGTCAAATCAAATTAACTCTGAAAAAAGCTTTCTGCTTGGTGAAGACAAATGCAGTTGACTAATTGAGAACCTTAATGCAAATCAATGACTGTTAAACCACACCCTATAGATTTTGTCAACAGCACGCTGCATTGTGCAATTATCTAGTCCTACTTTCAGCATTTTATAAATGTTAAAAACAACAATGAATGTGAATAACAAAATAATACATTTTGAAAGGTCAAAATCACAATTAGTTATGTTAAATCCTCTTAATTTGTGCTATGATTTGCACTTTTTAAGTGGGACATATTTTATAAAAACTGTGTAAGAGTCATTTGGCAAAACAAGGTTTTATGAGATCACAGCATCACATAATCTTTCATTTAGTTAAATCCATCATTGCAAAGGCTGCCCACCACATTTTATCCAAATTAATATAATATGGCAATGGGCCTGATTGTAGTGAGCTAGCTAATACATTAGCTTACTAGCGAAGTCTTTGTCAAAATAAGTATTCATTTGTTATGTTTGTATCTAAATTGATTCATAGCTTAGCTCGAGTTGCAGCTCAAAGTGGCATTACCACTCTCTTACTCTATTGAGTTTCATGACTGCCTAGAGGTCCTGAAGATACATGATGGTAATATGCTATTTTTATTGCCTCACAACCAGAAGGTACCGAGTTCGAATCCCGGCCAAGGGCCTTTCTGTGGAGTTTGCATGTTCTCCCCGTGTCTGGGTGGGTTTCCTCCAGGTACTCCGGTTCTCTGCCTCCCACAGTCCAAAAACATGCAGGTAAGGATAATTCGAGACTAAATTACACATAGGCATGAACATGAGTGAATGGTGTGCCTTGCAATTAATTGGCAAACTGACCAGGGTGTATTCCTGCCTCTCGCCCAATGCATGCTGGGATAGGCTCCAGTGCCCCCCCCCCTTTGGCGACCCCTTACTACTGCCTTTTACTTATTCTGTTCATTGGTTTGGGAGTCCTGGTTTCCACTATGCATTGAGCGGAGCATTCCCCAAGTCTTGTGGCAATATCGAAAAAACAGTCAAAGCTATTCCTCCACAGCATGTGAATTATTCATCGACCTGGTGTGGGCCACAATTGAAATGCAGCATGTGTCCATGTCTTGTCAGCAACCGGTGTTCCAGCCCCGAACCACAACAATGCTGTCTGACAACTCCCTGGCTCTGCTATCTTACTATAAAGGATTCAAATCTGGGCCGTTTAAAGGGCCTTAAATCAGCGTATTGATTTTCTTATCAGGACCAACCGCAGTAGTTGCGGAATTGGATGTCTTACGAATAACTGCATAAAGAAACTGATCCAAGAACCAGAAGACAGATATTGCCCTTTATCATTGCAATTACCCATACTGATATTGATTGTGTCCATCCAGATCCACACGTATAGCATTCACATACAATGGAAATTGATTGTTGGTGGTTTTGCTTGTCTTTATTCCATTAAATAAATATGGGTGGTATCCTGTGTCCTTTGGTATTTGCTGTCACTTTGCTGTGAGTACAAACACACAAACTCACATGTTTCAACGGTACATTTATTTGGCGTGTGGGAACAAAAACGCTTCAAGAAGCAATTAATTTAACCCTCATCTTGCCACCCTCTGTTTCCCAGACACACCAGGAAATCTTTCTCCATGAACAACCTGACTTGAACCTGAGATTTCCCTGCCATATAGATTTTTTAATATTTTCATGCTTTTTTGACATCATCAAAAAAAAAAATTTCATCTACCCTGTTGACAGATTTACAAAATTCACCACACATCATGCTGTTTCACATTACTTTGTGCACAACAACAGTGCGTGTGTGTGTGTGTGTGTGTGTATTTTTAAATGAACCTACTTAGCGAGATATCCCACTTCATTACATTGCACAGCACATTAGGGAAACCATTGTTTGGGTTCAGAGAGTAAATTGGGTTTGTGCATGGGTATAAGTGTGCACGGGTATAGGTTGAGCTCTGCACATAACCTGGGAGTACAATTGATTAAAAAAAATTTGCTTTAACAAAAATGTTAGTTTTCATTGGCTAGTCTTACTTGCCCAGCCCCCTGGTGCCACTGCTTTTAGGTCTGCATCATATAAGGCACATCTTGTGGTATGAATGTCAACTGTAAGCCCTAACCAACACCAAAATTGAGAAATACTGGTTTTACTGTTCTCCTTTTATGGAAACGGCTCTTTTCAAAGTAGTCATTACAGATTCCTCATGAGTCTATCTGAGTGGCCTTCTGTAGTTCTGCGTAATATTATGATATTCCTAGGCAGTGCTTTCTCGAAAGCACTATGCCAGGGGTGGCCAACCCTGGTCCTGGAGAGCCGCAGGGGGTTTTTTGGTTTTTTTTTTCAAATGAAACAACTTAGACCAAAGAAACCAAAGAGGAGTGAGTTAACTGTGTAATTGAATGCTTTATTTTTAAAATTTAAGTTTGAGTAACACAAAAAAAAAAAAACAGACCCTGCGGCTCTCCAGGACCAGGGTTGGCCACCCCTGCACTATGCAAAAAAAACTAAAGTGAAATATGTGCTGGAATACAAGTCCCGAGACACAAAATGGTTTCCAAAATGAGAGCAAAGAAAGTCTACAAAGACGCCTCTACAAACAATAGTAATTATGGATAGAATATAAAGATTTTGTTGATTAACAATGACTCTATGGAAAAGCATAGCATAACTGATTGTACTCCCACAACTTCCTTTGATGTAATTGAATGTCTTTTGATAAATGTAGGAACTGTACAAACTCAGGCATGGGACAAAAATGCCAACACTATACATATATGGATATCAAAAACAACATTCAGAGCATAGGCTTGCTTATTTGCATATGTAAACATGCATGTAAAATAGAAATCCCAGCCTGATATTCAAACAGAAACACTTGTCAGTTGAAGCTGCATATACTGTATGTAGGTCAAATGATCTCTGCAGAGATAATTATTTTGTAGAATTGTCAGAGTAGCATCTAAATCTAGTGTTTGAGTACAGTTTGTATTATCATGACAAATAACATGACTCTTTTGATGCCTCTCTCTCTCTCTCTTTCTCTTTCTCTCTCTCTTTCTCTCTACCCCTCCCCTAATAGCAAAGGGAAGCAAAAATAAATATACATAAATCGCAGGGATGGGAAGAATCATTAAAGTTTGCATGTTTTACTTTCAATGACAAGCATGGAACACTTGTGTTTCTGTGGACTCAGATGCTAAAGGTCAGATTTAAATACAGTTTGAACTGATATTATTATTATTATTATTATTATTATTATTAATAATTATTTAATTTCTAATTCATTGCCATCAGCTTTTCATGATACAGTTCACATGTGGGTTACTATCCTAACCAATACGAGGCAATAAAATGGATAATAAGCGATTATCGGAATTTTCTGTTTGATGTTGATGTGATTTAATCCAATGTTATCGATTAACCAGCTACCTTAGAGGGGGCATTTAAAGGTCCACTTAAGGGGTTAAAAAACAGGCAATTAAAGTGAGCAAACTGCCGGATGAATAAACCTTGTCAAAAGCATTGCACGTTCCTGGGATGAAACAGGACTGTATTAGCATTTTCTCAACTGTAATCTGAAGGAAAGATACCAACATAATTGGCGTCCCTGGTTGATTTAAACAAGACTGAAGTGTGCTTTCCTCTAAACTATAATCACCCCCTTTACTGTGGGAAAAAATAAACCATGCCACAAACAGCCCTGCCACATGAATTAAACATCACAAACAATTATTTGCGTCAGAAATCAACAAATTATTGTATTTTGTAAATATTTCATATGTCAATTTGTGCCACTTCATTCACTAATTCAAAGAAGAAGGAGATGCTTCGGCCTTATTAATGCATTTTGTTAAGCATTAATAGGGTGAGTGCTGTGAAATTGCCTTTAATCTTAGTGGCCGCTTCACTTCTCTCTGCTCTCGTTATGTGCCAAAGACTGATTGTGCTGTCAGCCATGCGGTCCGTCATATTTCAAATCTGGGTTACTCAAATTAGATTTAAAAGCTTTTTTTTCTATCCCTCATACTTTTTAAAACATGTTTGTCATCTTTCATAACGTTCTCGGGAGACCAGAATAGCTGCCGGACATTGAAATAAAGAGAGAAAGAAACAGCCGACAGCTTTAGGAGTGACAATTCCCAGTTTAATATGAGTCAGATTTGCCCCCGGGTCGAGCTAGCTGTCTGGGAGGTCCAGATGATGGCCGCTCGCTCTGTCAGAGATGGCCTCAAATGAGGGGCACATATTGAGCCCGGAAAGGCGTGACTCTAGGTTACTTCTGCGCATGCCACAAGTGTAATGTTAGGCGCGGCCTGTGGAGCTCCCAGCCCCTTTGTGTAGTGTAGTATAATATAATAGTTAAGGAACTGGCCTTGTAACTGAAAGGTTACAGGTTCGATTCCCAGGTAGGACACTGCCGTTGTACCCTTGAGCAAGGTACTTAACCTGAATCGCTTCAGGATATATCCAGCTGTATAAATGGATAATATGTAAAAATGCTATCTGGATTAGTAAAATACCTGTAATGCAATGCTATCACATAGGTGGTTAACAACATGCTAAGTGAGCACAGGCTTTGTTAATCTTCCCATAAAGTGTCTGCAACAATGAGCTGTACTCAAGCAGCAGCAGTTTTCTCTCCTGAAGAAATAAGACTGAAATGGACACGAAAAACATAAAACAATCATAATTGCAAAAAGCAACACCATTGCCACCAACAAAGCCAGAGAGGAGTTTTGGCAAAAAAATAGCTAATCATGTAAATGTATTAGTTGATACATAATTTTGCCTAATATACCACTCATAACTACATAACTAATTCACTCTCACTAATTGTCCTACAGTTTATTTCTGATATGACAACTGCACATTCTAGAGCTCCTAAACTTTAGACTTGTTATAGAATATTTAAAATCTTGCCTGAAGCACATCAACGTTTATTCATAAACTCAATAAGGCTAACTGTCCCATACTTAAGTGGATATGGACACGTAGGGATAAAGGAAGCTTTTATATGTACTATATTCCCTCCATTGAGAATTTATATCTTTCGTATAGTGTATCCTCGGAGAAAGTCAGCAGATTTAGTCAGTTTCTAAATACTCTACACCCTGCGAAGAGACGCCATAGCTCTACAGGATCCTGCAGGAATGGAGACGACTTTTTTCAAGGAGTTCATTGATAAAATGGTGGTGCTTTAATATCTTTTAATTCATTAGCCTGAACATAACTTTCCCCAGACCAGGGTAGCCATGCAGCATAAGATTCCATGGTGATACGCCTTTCATGGTTATTGGCAGCCTCTGTTGTTTCTGCGGTCGCTATTCGATTTGCCATCGTCGGAAAGTTCTATCTGATTTTTTTCGCCTCCATACCGGTTTTTGGATCTCGCCCGGCTATTATTCCTAACACCTGTTTTGGGCTATTGACTGAAACAAAACTGTATATGTATCTTGCATCATATGTATGTGCATGTAAATTAGGATTAAGTAATTGTGGATAATATGATAAATGTGGTGGATTGGGATTAATACTAATTGAAGTGTGGGGTATGTGAAAGTATAGGAGGGGGAGGAATAAACAATGTAAAAGAAAGGAGGATTGTATAAGTTATCAGGAATGCGCTTGTCCATATATGTATCTGGAACCTAGAGTGGCCATCACTGGGACCTCACCTGATATCTAGATAAATGATAGGGAAGATCATAAGAATCTTATTACTATCACTAGATTGGGGGGAGTAGACTATGCAGTTTCTCCGGTCCCCGGGTGGTGAGAAGTTAACTCTTTCTGCCAGACCTTATTTGGAAAAACAAAGGGAATTGTGGAATGTGGAAGGTCTGCTCAGGACTGCATTTAAGGGAAGTCCAAAGGGATATTCAAGGAGAATCTGCTTAACAGTTCTCCTGGTACCATAGTCACACCGTACAGAATCATTTGGTTATATACTTTGTTAGTGAACTTGTTCATGTTTCTTTGTCTTAGCAGCATGTTATCCTGTGTTTAGCTATATGTATTGAATGTGTTCGTGTTTGCTCTCACAGTTTTAACCAGTGATTATTATCATTAATAAATTACCATGTTTCACATCATCTGCATCTTTCTTTTCAACCCTTTTTCCAGCTTCAATTGCCTGTATGATCTGAGCTACAGTGTTCCAAACACTGTGGTATGTATGCTTGAGTCTCAGAGTCAGAAATTGACTCAGAGACTCAAGTCTGTAATTGACTGCTAATTCTAAGCTAATGACCTCCCTGCCTGTTATTCAATTATTTTTATATTTAACTTGCGTTGTCTCCATGACTCTCATCCATCTTATACCCTTTCCAGCCTAAATTACGACTGAAGACTTAGGGGGACAATTCTGGGACTAACTGATCAGTGGCCTGGTACAGCAAGTCATTAGTGGCGTTCTCAAGTTGGGAAAGGCCAAGTTCTGCCCGCAAAACAGGGTTGGAAGCGCATGGTTCTGGTGATTTGATGTGAAGAGAACCCTTGGGCGTTCTATGTCGGTTCTTGTCAAATTTGCCTTTAGGAGCCCTTTGAATGCACTCTGACCTGGGCTTGCAACTATCTATGTAAAAAAGAATGCATGTATTGTGTTGGCTAGAGCCCCAACCTCTGTGTTCTCCAATAAACTGAGATTCAGCAATAATGCTGATTCCGGCAATCATATATTGAGTAATGATGGTACCTACGGACGAGTCGAGTGTAACCACTCCGTGCTCCACGCATGATTAAAACCAAATTCTAAATTATAATTTTAAATGGAGTCAGATAAACAAGTAAATAAATGAGTGATATTTCATACAATAACTTTTACCTTTTCCCCCAGTAATAGCGGAATACATCACGCTTAAACCTTCGCTCCGAGCTATTCCCTCATTGGTCTAGCTGCGTGGGTTCTACAGTTATATCCGCTTTTGTGGCGTATCTTCTTGATACACTTTTCGATTCCTTATCGGTCGCATCTGGTTCTCCAAACCTTACACCAACCCTCACAAAAAACCCAGGGTTAAATATTAAATTAGCTTACTAACCATAATCTTCCTAGCACAACCCCGGCTCTTCCTTCTCACCAAAACATGCAAAAAATATTTTTGTCAAAAAATTATAACCTTGCATACACAATGATGGGTATTTAGAAACAGTCTTGAATTATATACTGTAGATACAACATGTTTTGCTAATCATTAGACATTTGGTATTTGTGTGTGTGTGTGTGTGTTTGTGTTGTTAGGGGTCAAAGGTTATGTTTAGGATTTAGGGTTAGGGCAAGGTTTAAGGGTTATGGTTAGGTTTAGGAAGTCCCAACAAAGATAGGATTACAAAATTGTGTGTGTATGTGTGTGTGAGAAAGAGAGAGAAAGAGAGAGAGATTTTCATGGTGTAACATGTAGTGCACAGTAGAAGTAGTATGTTTGTTGCATGTCTGTAAAATAGATGCCACACTGGGTCGCTTATCCCTGTAATGGCAAGAATAACAGACACATTCATTCACAGGTGCCAGTAAAGCATGATTCAATAGGATAATTTTGCTGCAACATAAAACTGGCTACAAGATTATTTTCTCAGTTTATAATATGAACCTTGGGATACATTTTCAGTGTATCCGTAGTACATCTGACTAAATTAGAAAACAGCACAGTGGTTTGTGTGCTCACAGCAGTGGCAATTATGTGGCAAAAAATGAGTTGAGTTTAGGAATTTGTGTGCTCATTGCTTTTTTTCTTGGGGGAATTTGCATTACAAACAGGCCTCTATTCCCTTTTGTAATGGTTATTGGAGGAAAGAGAGGGATTACCAGTGGCGAGCTTCTTAGCAGAGCTGAAAACCTGTTTTTTTTCTCCAGGTTTACCCTGATACTGATGAGCCCACGGCCATCTACACACAAGTAGCTTACATTGCAGAGCTTAAACCAATGGAAGCTTCCAGAAACACTTGCACAAATTTCTATCAGTGAATGAGTACTGGAATACTAGCATTGGAAAGTTATTTCAGATAATACATTATGTTGCAATACATTCCATACTTTAGACAGATCATGTGGAATTCAATGCACTTTTTATTATTAAATCACTTTTTTACATGATTGCTTTGTATGTGACACTACATCTTCATGGGTGTCCAAAACTTACCATTTTTTTTTTTTTTTTTTTTTCTACTTAAGTTCAGTTCTGAAGAGAATGATCAGTGAAGTGAATCAGGTGTAGTTGTGCTGGGCTAAAACAAAAACCTACACCCACTTCAGTCCTTTTTGTATAAGATTGGACACCGACATTTAGGCAGAGAGGAGAAATGAGAGATGCAGCGAAAGAGATAAAAAAAAAATTGGAATAAGCTTGCTTCAGGAGAGAATCACTGTTTTCAGCTCTATTTTAAGATAATGGAATCTATTCATTATCTTTCTCCCTCTAATTTCCCCTCTCCCTCTGCCTGCATTATTTCCCTCTCTTTCTCTCTAAATTCTGTTTGCCTTGCTGTCATGACCAAACCAATATTCATAGTCCAAAGCATTGATACATGATATACAAGTAACAATGGCAATAACCAATAATGATGAATACAACACCATCACTGTTTACGTTTCAGCTTCATTATAATATAAAGACAAATTTAAAAAATACTTATATACCCATATTTATTATACGATATACTTATTTTATTATACTATTCGATACACATACACATTTCTCTCATATATCTTGGTATTCCCTCTGCTAAGTGCCACTCTTTTTCTCATTAATTCTCTCTTCCTCTGCTTTTGTGTTCTACAACCCCACCCACCCCACATGATCGCACAGGATTAGATTCTTTCGCATATCCGCCTGAGCTGCCCAAATGCCCCAAGCCGATCTGCATGTCTCTCGTCTCAAAAAGGCAGATCACACCGCATCGCGCCCCATGAACTGAGAGGTGCTTTCTGGTAAACCAGAAATTGCTCACGGTGAATTGCGGCCTGGCTGCGCTATCAGCAGTCGCTTGACTCGTTTGACAGGAGAGGAGAGAAACTTCTGCAACGCTTCTGTTTTTCTACCCCATAGCCATTGAGAAAAGATGGTAAATGCCAAGTGCACTTCTCGTCCAGAACTGCAATCTGTTGCAGGGGGCATTTTGCCGACGTAATCCTTATTTTTGTCTGACAGATGTTCAGATATGAGTGCTTTGATTTGCTTAGAATTTCAGAAAAAAAAGTAATTTAAAGAGGCGCTTGTGACTGTGAAAATGTGTGACATTTTTTAAACACTGTTTACTCCATCTTTACTTAAATTAAATTAATAAATCAGTGTTTGTTCAGCAGAAAATAGCAAAAATAAAAATAAATTATTTGTTTGTTTTTGGTTTGGTTACAGACTTGACATGTTTGGTATATCTTAAAGTTGCTAAAAATGTTGAAAGGTATCTGCAAACTGGGGGAATGAGATAAGAGAGAGAA
The DNA here is from genome assembly GCA_022702515.1 of Ilyophis sp. 1 JC-2022. Lineage (NCBI taxonomy): Eukaryota > Metazoa > Chordata > Actinopteri > Anguilliformes > Synaphobranchidae > Ilyophis > Ilyophis sp. 1 JC-2022. The sequence continues at coordinate 117,538,557 of CM040404.1, read as the reverse complement.
AGAGAGAGAGAAAATATCACATTTTTAATATCAACACCCCTATCCACACAGAACGTATAAATGGTTCATCTGAATACCTATAGGGTGAGTTTACTTATATAAACTAAAATAAAAAATGGGGGATGGAGAGTTGAGGGTACAAAGGTGGTTTAACAAAAAATATATAACATGTTTCAGAGTAATACAAATAAAAAAAGTGCTTTTGCTGAAGATAATTCTCTGCATTTGTATGTTTACACTAACAACAAGTACAGTGGGCACTATGCATGACGGGTGCAACGGCGACTTTTTCTTTAGCCAGGCAGTGTATCACACGGGGCCATCCATATGCAACTGGTGGCATAGTTTTTGTATAATAAATCAGTCTCATAACATTTGATATGCTATTCTCAAAATAAAATATACAAACCAAAACTGAGCAAGTTCCATTAATAATTAAATTAATTATCAATAAAATTACACAATAATTATCTTAACAAAATGACAATAGTATGTACTCAGTTAATTTATCAAATTGATATAAATGATTCAGCTAAGGTGAAGGCATTTTGGGGAATCCCAGCAATTAGCATTGGCTCACACAGTTCAACACAAGAGCAACATTCATACACACAATCTTGGAAAATATAATAGTTTATTGAACACAAAGTACCAAACAGAACAAAGCACGATTCTCTACTATAATGTACAATAAACTATGTGCGAGTGCGTGCGTGTGTGTGTGCCTGCGTTGTCCTCACACCTGAATAAATTTTAAGGTTCAAGTTAAACACAGAAGAGGAACAGTATACATGTATTTGAGAATATAAAAATGTAAATCTTTGTAATTTATTTTATTATTATTTTCAAAATCATGTCAAACCGAATGTGATATGGCACAGTCATAGGTATGAAAGCATGGTGAAAATATATGGCACAGTCATAGGTATGATAGCATGGTGAAAATATATGGCACAGTCATAGGTATGATAGCATGGTGAAAATATATGGCACAGTCATAGGTATGATAGCATGGTGAAAATATATGGCACAGTCATAGGTATGATAGCATGGTGAAAATATATGGCACTGTCATAGGTATGATAACATGGTAAAAATATATGGCACAGTCATAGGTATGATAGCATGGTGAAAATATATGGCACAGTCATAGGTATGATAGCATGGTGAAAATATATGGCACAGTCATAGGTATGATAGCATGGTGAAAATATATGGCACAGTCATAGGTATGATAACATGGTACAAATATATGGCACAGTCATAGGCATGATAGAATGCTGAAAATCACCTTTTTCACCCTAGGTGGGGTATTGAAGATGGCCTCTGCCTTTTGCTGTAACTTCATGTGACTGACATAGTCACACCACCGCCAGCACGAGTCTAGCCCAGGGGCGTCCAATCTTATCCAAAAAGGACCGGTGCGGGTGCAGGTTTTTGTTTTAGCCTAGCACTACAACACACAATTCAACTTATTAACTAATAATGGTCTTCAATCAAGACGTTTAAGTAGAATCAGGTGCTGGGCTAGAACAAAAACCTGCACCTACATAGGCCCTTTTTTATAAGATCTGCTCGAGACATTTAAAGTTCAATCAACCGTGTAAACGGTATGCTATTGAGTGAACTCTACCCAAATGCACTGATTTAGTATGACTGTGAACCAAATGAAGTATTAGGGTGGCCCAACCTGGTTTCAAGAGCAGAAAACAGGAAACTTGTTCAGTGAAGCTAGCTGAGTATACGGGGTGGGGGCAGACAGGTGAAAAAGGGGGTGAATTATATCCCCGCTTAGGCGTCTGGTAGCAACAGCAGTGGAGCTTTCAGGGATAAATCCCGGCATCAATCGGCCCTGTCAGAAAAGCAGGTGCTTTGACTACCCCCCCCCCCCCATAGTTCATTTTCATACACATTTGGGGGGTGAGGGGATACAGAAATCACCGGGGATCAAGAATAAACGCTGCTGACAGAACTTATCCCAGCAGACGCAAGGGTCAAAATAGAACTGTCTCCACACTTTGAAATATACCTCGCTTCGGCTGCCTGGATCCTGGCTGGCATAATACCATGCCTGCGGGCTCAGATTATCCCCCCCCCTTTTAATCGATACGCCCAAGGCTTTTTTCACCCCTCCATTCTCTTGTGATGAATGGCCGCGGCAGCAAGGGTAGCACTGGAATATTAACAGATCTATAGTGGGGCTCACGAGATTGGACACAGATTTGGCCCTCTATCCAGTCCATTATAACCATCGATAATCCAATTTTATCGTTACGGCTCTCACAATATATTTAAAGTGTACATACAAAAATGAGTATACACACAGACGCCGACCCCCCCCCCCAAAAAAAAAACCATTCACATAAATGATGTGATGTGCAAAATATACTTAGCCTTGCAATATTCAATTCTTTGTCATATTTTATTTGAAGAATGTCTCACATAATTGGATCTGATGAACAGTTGCATTGTGGCTCTGCTTAGAGTGCTCGCCTTGAAACATTTCAAAAAGTACAGACAGATACATCTCAATGATTCCCTTGAGAGAGGGCCCTCGACCTATGAATGTATCAATAGAAATAATATATAACTATCCATAGACATCTTAGTTGAATTCTTAGTTGAATACATTGAAAGCTGAAAATGTTATGAGTACCATAAGACTGAATAAGCAACACATTATGTTAAAATAATAATTTAAAAAATACCTTTATTATTCATAGGCATCGAGGACTACTTCTTTTACAGGATGGCATTAATTTAATGCTGCAGCTATTAAGAGTGGTACAAGTTTAAAATTAATTACGGCTCAGGCTTGTTCAACTAAGCTAACCTTATTGCTGCACTTTGTCATCTCAAACAGTTGTCATCTTTGTTGTTGCAGTTTTTAGTCCTTATTATTTCTCCCTGGTTTGGAGATCTCGATCACAGCTGTGTGTCTCCACAAGAGACCTGGTAACGTGTGACATCAGAACCTCGAGGCACTTACACACTTCACTCGTCTCATTTCCCATGGTTATGTTTGGCGGTTCTTAGCCATTTTTAAAGGTAGGTTGACTGGTTTACGAGAAGAATAAGCCAGGTGCCGTTTTATCACATTCTGAGTTGCATAAACATCAAAAGCTTTCTAAAAAGGCTTGAGGGGGAAAAAAAGCTTCCTATGAATTGATGTAGAAATGTATGAATCACAGACTTATTGGTGGTATTTACATAGTTTCCCAATTTCTCATCACGCTGCCACAAACCATTCTGGATGGATCACAAAAACATTGGAGAGAGGAGAAACAGCAAGTGATTAATTACAGTTTAGGGAAACATTTCTAGTCGTTTCTTATTGTTGAATATTTATCACCATTTATAAAGCTCAAAAAGGAAAAACAGCTTAGTTAACTGCATTGGTTTGCAGAATAATTATGGTTTGGTTTGTAGTTTATTATGCCTAAAAATGGTATTGCTAACGTGATATTTATTTTACGAATGCGTTTTCTTTTTAAAAAGGGCCCAAGAACCTATGGTGAAAGGAATTATATTGTTTTTGATGGGGATTTTTTCTCAATTAATTCCACCTTCTTTATTTCGACACATTTAGAATTCACTGTGTTGTAAGATCATTGCAGACACACCCCTAGAACCACTATTTCCCAACCCAAAGGACTGCATGGCTACCGTTACCCCCAGCATTATCACACAACCTTTCTGTACCCATTCCCTGCACATAGGTATCGTGATGTGAAAAAATGGACAAACAGATTGTATGTTCTATGCACAGGCACAAACCCACAAGAACAAAAATCAAACACAGACAAGCGTGAAATTGAATACTTCAAAATATAATTGATAGAAGACATAGCGTTTTTTTTTTATGTTTTATGAAATATAATGTTAAAAACACACAAATACAAGGAAAAAAATTGAGAGAAAATAAGGCAATTGGAAAAGTGAGAGAAGATTACTTTTACAAGGCACACTGCATCATGGGTAGATGTAAAGTATGTGACCAAGTGGTATACTTGTGCTATAGCTAATATTCAAGTCATTTGGGAGAGGGTTTTATATTTGATTGAATTGGAGTGTTGGCCTGTTGATGCAGTCTTTTTTTTTTACTCCAGGTGATTGTAATCAATGAATAATTTATAGAGAGTATTGATTTTAATCTAAATTTTTCAGTATGCATTTTCCATCCAGGGGCATGGGTGGTGATAATTAGTTTGTTTTGTTTGGGTGTGTTGTCCAGATCCCCCATATTGGAATAGTAAGTATCAGAGTGGGATTCTCTACCATACGAGTTGTGACAGAGCAGATGTAATGTGTCCCCAGAACAGATTAGCCAGTGGTCAAATAGTGTGAGTGTATGTGCCTTCATTTGAGATTTTTCCATTTTGACAAGCTCATGTATTGGAGTACACTGGCAGAAAGACCCAAGTCTTCATTCTTGTCAGAGTACATAGTTTAATAGAGGATGTGTTTACAGGGTAGTTAATCAGAAGTAACAGGAAGCTGATAATTGTTGCACTGTCTCTAAGGGCGTTCACTAGCCTTTGTGTGTTTTTTCTGCTGGTAATGCATTTATGTAAGTCACTGGTCCAGGGCATCATGAACAAAATCAAGAAATAAATTCATATAATTTAAAAAATTGAGGGAACATTTACGCTACTTGTATGATTGTTATGTTCATATGCTGGTTGTTTATTCTGTATCTGCTACAGAAAGTGGGAAAATGGGCTGTTAAATTATTTAGTTTATTCACTTCATGGTTGGCATCAATTCCACTTCAATTCATGTCAATTCAAGAAATTAACTGTAATCTCCAGTTTATGAATTGAGTTTAATTCCTTGAATTTACGTAAACTCAAAGGGAACATATCTCAGCCCTGATGAATTGGGACAATTAATCATCTTATGTGTAATGTGTTCCTCATTTGAACAACATAGACAACAAATATTATAACGGCTATTACAATAATACATACTAAACATCTGTTGCGTGGCACTATTGGTCGACAGCACAGTGGAATACAGATCTTGCCATTTCTTCTAAGCAACAACATCTGTGTGATATCATATTGAATGCCAGTTTCTAAAACCAATTGTGATTTACTGTAATACAGTAGCCTAATTATTTAGTGCTTTTATTTCTGAGTCTATATTTCTAGTCACCTTCATCTCTCTCAGGTATGGCTTCTGCAGTACCCTATTAAGACCAGAACCTTCAGTAGAAAGGCTTGTGGTGAGATCTACTGTATGATCTTCCAGCTGTCCACCATGCAAAATTATGGTGGGAATAGTGTTTTATTTTTAAAAACAGGTTCGCGATTACATTTTTTTGTCAATAAAAAGTCAATTGCAGTGGTAACGTGGAGCAATGGAGCATAGCATTCAGCCCACGAGGGTATTGCTGTCACAGGTCATTGTCCTTTTCATTTGAAACCAATGCTGATGCAAGAAACACACATAACAAATTGTAACAGCCAAGACAATGGGTGCGTTTACATGCACTCAATATTCCGATCATATTCGGAATATGGCTGTTATCGGATTATTCAAAATGTCATGTAAACGCAATATTCCGAAAACCTTTTTCGGAAAAAAGCAGTTATCGGAATATGAGAAATCCGATAACTACACCTGGATTTCTGCCGTGTTTTTCGTTTTATTGGTTGCATGTAAACGCTTATTCCGATCTAGTTCGTTTTTTAAAATCTGCGCATGTGCGTGTTTGACAGCAACAGCCATGGCAACAGCTACTCCGGATATTGTTAGTAACGTAACGCTAACGTCAAAACAGTTGAGAGGTCTGAGAGAGATGTCAACAACGGGAGAAGTCATTTCTGGAGCGAGGAGGAGGAAACCCTCCTGATGTTATCCGAAATAATAAAGAGGAATATACTTCATCTCATAGATGGGAAAAAAGTTAGAAACGCGGAAATAATGAGCACGTTTACATGCACTAAATAGTGCTCTTATGGGTTTCGTCGTCATATGGTAAATTAATTCACCGATTCAGAATGGAGAGGCAACTTCAGTATGGCTCAGAGATCATTTATGAAACTTTGTGGTTTGGTACAGAACATAATGAGCCCTGACGAAGTGACAGTGCGCCCAGCTGTACCTCTTCAAATGCGAGTCGCAATAGCGCTGTACAAAGTCGGTAGCTGCGGGGAGTACAGGCTGATAGCGAACCAGTTTGGTGTCCACAAGTCTACGGTCTGAATCTCTCCCACCAGTCCTTGCTCTTAATGCGCATCCAGCACTACCGGGTCCTTAACAGTGCTGGAGGAAGGCCTATTCTGGGTCAAATAATCAGCACTTGTTGTAACGTTAAAGCTCTTCGTCGTCTTCTGCTCATAACACAGAACGCTTGAAAGACAGTGTTAGTTGCCAACTGCAACCATAACATCTGCCATATGACGACGAAACCCATAAGAGCATTCCTGTCTAACGTTACCATGTTTAACGTTACTTTCTTATACGTTATAGGCTGCTGTTCTTTCTTATGTAACTAACGTTAGGCTATAGTTAACGTGTTTACTAACTTACGGTTACGCATACCAACCCGCGTGCTGTTTCTAGCAACCCAACAGGAAGTATAGTCACGTTATGTATAAACGTTAAAATATGTAATTTATAATATATAACGTTAGGCTAATATATGTTTCTAATTTATGTTTGAGTTACACATCGCGTTCAGGGAAAGAAATCGGAATATTGACAGAATCATGTAAACCTGGATTTTCCCCATTATCGCATTACTTAAGTGCATGTAAACGCATTTATCGTATTATTGCCATGTTCGGATTACTCCCAGTTATCGGAATATTGAGTGCATGTAAACGCACCCATTGATATTTCTTGTGCTTCTGATGTTTGGAAGTTTTGTATGGGATTTTAATTCCAAGGCATTTCAACACAGTGGTTGTCCACCTTGAAGAAGTGTTCCTGCAACAACAAGGTAGTGTTTCAGATTTGGACCAGTTTTTTAAATCCAGAAATCCTAGCCTGGCTTAGCTTCATCAGTTTGACTTGAAGAGGGTACAGGGTGGTGGGGTTGTTGACAAATTTGTTGGTATTGACTTACACCATGCACCATCTGTTTCAATGAAAAGCACACAGTTCCAAACATTCTGCGCAGTCTAGTTGTACAAGGATGCAGTTTCTCCAGTGAGGCTTGATCTTGGTCTGCTGACATGCTTGACTTTAAGAAGCCAACAGGAGGCTTCAGTTAGCAGTTATTATTTCCAATTACCAATTCTGCGAGAAACCCAATTTCAGCTTTGGCTAGACACCATTTACCCATTCACTTTCCATCAGATTGAATTGCTCCGGCCATTGCCTTTCTAAATGGTAATGCTAGCAATAACTGGCTTTCTCTGTTTGAGTATAAAACTCTCCATCTCCATATGCAATAAAATGAAGCGGTTCACCAAGCGTGAAAACATCAAATTGACTATTTGACCTTATTTAAACTTTCCCCCCCTGCTGCACTTACAAATGATTATTTTCAATGAACACCATGGTGATTCAAGTATAACTAGTGAGATCTGCTGGCAGTATTTATTTCGTAGCCTTTCGATGTAAAGGCCCCTGTTGTTTTAACCTGAAGCAAGTAAATTAGTAAGTCCTCAAGGACTTATTCAGTGGTTTAGACAGCCATTCATCATCATAGTGATGATGAACCCCTTACATCCCTGTGTAATGTGAACAAAGGTGCACTCCCATGGTGAGATAAATGTGAGATGTTTCACAACAGGACACTATGGTAGGAATATAATTATAGGCAGTGGTTCCTGGACTCTGTTAAATGACACAATGAATGCTAATAGATGTAGATGGTATTTGCTGGGTTCATCCACCATGATATTTTGTACCTCTATTTTTTATCTAAACTGGAGTGCAGGGAAGTGTGCATGCTGCTTGCTAATAAACCTGTTAATACAAGTTATACAGCCAACAACTCGCCAGTGCATTTTAACCTTCCTCCAGTGTTCGTTGCTACCCCCCTTGCCTTAGTGTTCCCGGGCAAATTTGGCCAGTCGGTTTAACTGCTCTTATATTAACAGAAAAACCATAAATCATCACCAATTTATTTCCAATTGCTTTGACACGAGTTTCAGAACCTTGATATAATTTTTCAAAACTCTAGACACAAAACTCACAACCGATGATCAAAATGCACATTTTTTCAAAACTCTAACACTTTTTCCAATTGCTTGGATACGATAGACATGAACTAAAATCATCTGTTCAAAATGACACAACTTAACATCAAAGCATTACCATTTCAAAATGCAATTCACACATTACATTTGAGATGACTGTCTATTCATTGCATTACAATGATGTAACTATCAATTGATACAACTGCTCAAAATAACAAAACAAAACAAGTAACTGTTGTATAACTCTTAAAGCATAGTTTTATGGAAACTGAGGAACAACATTCCATGTTCACACCATGAGAGTTTCAGAATAAAGAGATCCATTGACATCAATTTCTTACTGATGATTGATTTCACCTTGTGGTATGAGTATAAATGAGCGGTATCCAAAGCAACATAGCGATGCTGTAACATGGAGCAGGCAGGTGGTCACGATAGAGGTCAAGCAGGAGGAAAATGTGGTGGTCAAAAGAATGGCAGGGGACAAGCACCAGATCTGAGAGGTGGTCGTGGGCCTTGTTTGAGAGGTGTGGGGAAACATGGCCGAGGACAAGGCCACAGACCAAGACAGCGGCAGCAACAGCGAAGGGTATCCAATGAGATCAGAGCAATGGTTGTAGACCATGTCATAAATCATGGTATTACATTACATTACATTACATTCATTTAGCAGACGCTTTTATCCAAAGCGACGTACAGTAAGTGCATACAGAAAGGTCATCGAAGTAACTACAGAACAGATAACAGATGACAATGACTGAGGCAGCTAGAATGATTCAACCAAACCTCAGAACATAAACCGTGGCCTCAATCATCAGAACCTTCCGCAATGAGTCTTCAGCATGCACCACAGTAAACATTACAGTACTGTAGGCCACTCTCAATTGTCAAATGACTGTATACTGCATGCCAATGTGTAGCACAGAGTAGGAGATGTGACTATGTAACTGTGTTCTACAGTATGACAGCATGTTCCTCTTGTAATTTTTCCTACAAAATTGAGACTAGACCAAATAGTGGAGGCAGAGGAAGACTTCTGACTGATGAACAAGAGTGGGCTGTGGTCAAGATGGTGCGGGCCAGAAATGACATTCACCTTACCAAAATCAGACAGCATATCCTGGACAATGAAGACACTTTCAACAATGTGGACGCCATAAGTTTGCCAACCATTGCACGCATCCTGAAAAGCCACCATGTTTCCATAAAATAGCTATACCGTGTGCCTTTTGAGAGAAATGTTAATAGGGTGAAGCAACTGAAGATTGAGTATGTTCAGGTATGTTCAGTTTCATGATGCCTGTTTGTGAAAAATTCCCCATCATTGTACCCTTTCCAACAAGTCTTTTTACATAGAGGGTGATGGCCCTGGATGCTGATGAGAACCATCACAAATTTGTTTTCATGGATGAGGCAGGCTTCAACCTGGCCAAGATGAGGAGGAGGGGTCGGAATTGTATTGGTCAACGGGCAACCATCCAAGTACCCGGACAACGTGGGGCCAACATCACCATGTGTGCGGCGATATCAGAAGATGGTGTGGTGGGACGCAGACCTCGCATTGGCTCATACAATGCTCCTTGTAGCCTTTCTTGATGAGCTAACCTTAGTCTGTAGAGCTGTTGGCGTGACCTATGTCATTGTGTGGGACAATGTCAGGTTTCACTATGCTCAACTGGTGCAGGCATGGTTCCAGGCCCATCCACAATTCACCACTGTGTACTTGCCCCCATACTCTCCATTCCTCAATCCAATTTAGGATTTTTTCTCCACCTGGAGGTGGAAAGTGCATGCAAATCTTTTCAAAACTCTAACACTTTTTCCAATTGCTTGGATACAATAGACATAAAACAAAGATCATTTGTTCATTGAACTAAAATCATCAGTTCAAAATGACACAACTTAACATCAAAGCATTACCATTTCAAAATGCAATTCACACATTACATTTGAGATGACTGTCTATTCATTGCATTACAATGATGTAACTATCAATTGATACAACTGCTCAAAATAACAAAACAAAACAAGTAACTGTTGTATAACTCTTAAAGCATAGTTTCATGGAAACTGAGGAACAACATGTTCACACCATGAGAGTTTCAGAATAACGAGATCCATTGACATCAATTTGTTACTGATGATTGATTTCACCTTGTGGTACGAGTATAAATGAGCGGTATCCAAAGCAACATAGCAATGCTGTAACATGGAGCAGGCAGGTGGTCACGATAGAGGTCAAGCAGGAGGAAAATGTGGTGGTCAAAAGAATGGCAGGGGACAAGCACCAGATCTGAGAGGTGGTCGTAGGCCACAGACTAAGACAGCGGCAGCAACAGCGAAGGGTATCCAATGAGATCAGAGCAATGGTTGTAGACCATGTCATAAATCATGGTATGACAATGACTGAGGCAGCTAGAATGATTCAACCAAACCTCAGAACATAAACCGTGGCCTCAATCATCAGAACCTTCTGCAATGAGAACCGGTAAGTCTTCAGCATGCACCACAGTAAACATTACAGTACTGTAGGCCACTCTCAATTGTCAAATGACTGTATACTGCATGCCAATGTGTAGCACAGAGTAGGTGATGTGACTATGTAACTGTGTTCTACAGTATGACGGCATGTTCCTCCTGTAATTTTTCCTACAAAATTGAGACTAGACCAAATAGTGGAGGCAGAGGAAAACTCCTGACTGATGAACAAGAGTGGGCTGTGGTCAAGTTGGTGCGGGCCAGAAATGACATTCACCTTACCGAAATCAGACAGCATATCCTGGACAATGAAGACACTTTCAACAATGTGGACGCCATAAGTTTGCCAACCATTGCACACATCCTGAAAAGCCACCATGTTTCCATAAAATAGCTATACCGTGTGCCTTTTGAGAGAAATGTTAATAGGGTGAAGCAACTGTGGATTGAGTATGTTCAGGTATGTTCAGTTTCATGATGCCTGTTTGTGAAAAATTCAACATGTAATTGTTCTCTTTCCAACATGTCTTTTTACATAGAGGGTGATGGCCCTGGATGCTGATGAGAACCATCACAAATTTGTTTTCATGGATGAGGCAGGCTTCAACCTGGCCAAGATGAGGAGGAGGGGTCGGAATTGTATTGGTCAACGGGCAACCATCCAAGTACCCGGACAACATCACCATGTGTGCGGCGATATCAGAAGATGGTGTGGTGGGACGCAGACCTCGCATTGGCTCATACAATGTAGAGCTCCTTGTAGCCTTCCTTGATGAGCTAACCCTAGTCTGTAGAGCTGTTGGCGTGACCTATGTCATTGTGTGGGACGATGTCAGGTTTCACTATGCTCAACTGGTGCAGGCATGGTTCCAGGCCCATCCACAATTCACCACTGTGTACTTGCCCCCATACTCTCCATTCCTCAACCCAATTGAGGAATTTTTCTCCACCTGGAGGTAGAAAGTGTATGACAGGCGCCGCATCAACAAGTCACCCTCCTCCAGGCCATGGATGACACACGCAACGACATCACAGCAGACCAGTGTCAGGCCTGGATTCGCCATGCCCGAAGATTCTTTCCAAGATGTTTGGCAAATGAAAACATCCTTGTTGATGTGGATGAGAACCTGTGGCCAAATCCACAGGACAGGGTTGATGGAAATTAGTAATTGATCTTTTGTTTTGCTTTTTTAAGCCAGATGAGACACACTGCAGTTTGTTTTGCAGTACCTTTTTTGGAGCAAATTGTTGCTTTCATTCAAAGGGAACCTATGTTGTGATTATGGTATTTCATCAATAAATTTCAGATTTGTTCAATGATTCCACTGCATCTGTAGTATTCTCTCTGCTGGTCCTTTTACAGTGACATTACGTGTAGCACCATTATGAAACATGTATCACATATTTTGTGCTACAATATTTGATGATTGTACGAACAACTAAACAGTGAAACTATCGGTATCTTGTGTGTGGGTGATCTAAAGAAATGTTCCTATGGTATTTCATGATAAATTAGTTGTTTGAACCAATGATTCTGTGAGTGCAAGGTTTCTTTAAAGATATGAATGCAAAATACAATGTTTTGAACATTGGACAGCCTGGTGACAGTTTTGTGTCTAGAGTTTTGAAAAATTACATCAAGGTTCTGAAACTAGTGACAAAGAACACACTGAAAATGTATTTGTAAATAAAAATAGTATTGTAAAATCGTTTTAAACTAATTCAAAACAGAGACCATATGAACAGAACATCAACATGAACAGTCCTCTGTGTGTGTGGTGAATGTATGTGTGTGTGTGTGTGTGTGTGTGTGTGTGTGTATGTGTGTGTGGTGGATGGATGTGTGTGTGTGTGTGTGGTGAATGTATGGGGGAGGGGGGGGGGGGGGGGTGGAGCAGTGGGGGAGAGGGGGTTATGGTTGTGGATGTGTAGGTGAGTGGGTGTGTGTATGGGGATGTTTTCCATCTGCTGGATGAACATAATATACTGTAGTCTTACCCATTCATTTCTTATGGCGGTAATTTTTGACCGGGAACACCACAGGTGTAACAAAGTTGAATAAACCACTCAAAATATTATTATCAGCTTTTTTACATGTTCAAATGTCTAGTGTGGAGGATAACATACAGTCTTGAGACAATCAGATGAAAAATACAATATTTATGGTTTAAGAAAGTTGTAAATCGGTCAGATTTGATCCAAACAAAATAGGAGGGTTAATACAGCAAGCATTGCTAGATTAAGATGTATAAAGGACTCTGGATGATCAAATAACTACCTAACCTGGCACCTCAGAATTACTACTGGTATTTCTAACGTACCATCTAATATTTAAATGACGTTTACGTTCTTACGTTCTTATTTCATTGGTTCATTGTATTGGTTCATTTCATTGGTTCAAACCAAATGACATGACTGACAAAAAGAAAAAAATGTCAGTCACTGCACAGATCTTAAAACATTAAAGGTCTGGGAAACCTCCTCATTGCTAGGTTAGAGCAGATTGCTGACCCTTCCAAAAATGAAAACATAGTCATACTCATATGAACCGGAGGAACCTGACATTGCCAGATGAGCACGTACACGCTCTGGCCAACACGTTTCAGAATGGCGAGTTTATTGCTTTATACATTGGTCAATTTCTACGGACTAATTTGCGCAGGTCAATCTACATGTACAATAAGTTAAAACTACTGCCAGTGCATTAGCATTTTTCAGTCATTACTGTAACACAATGTGTCACATTTGTGGCCTATTTTTAAAGTAAAATGTGTGTCAAAAAATTTTTCAAAACACTGTCAAAGTCATGTAGAATAATTCGTTTTTCTAATAATTAATGATCATCTCGTAAAATAACAGGATAGATTTTTTCCCCCCATTCATTAAATGGTTTTTCCCTTTGCTGCCAGTCTTATCACCATTTTTTTACGAGATATATTTTTTAGTGTAACCATTCCAAAAATGCTAAATATTTAATTTAAATATGGCTGTTTGCAGCTGGAGACTCTTCCGTTATGCAAATGTAATATACTGCAGTATATTGTAAATGGATCACAATTATAGTCACAATATATTTACAATATACTGCAGTATATTACATTTCCATAAGGATTGGTTGATCACCCATAAAGTGTGAAATGATAAGACAATCAGATACTTTGGCTGTGCCCGCAAATTGACCCCTCAGTGTAGTATATTCACATCTGGGTAATATGTGTTCATCTAGCCAGGGTCAAAATGGGCAATCATTGCAGCGTACAGTTCTAGGTGATCAACAATGTATCAAACTATATTTCTGACATGTGAATGATCTCTGATCTTACAGGCAGGGAGTAAGATCACACCCTAGCCCCATGTAAAGGAAAAGGTCAGAGAATTACTGAACAATACTGATACTAATGGGTTTAAGACCATCTGTTCAGGAGCAGTATAGTTTGACAAGAGAAAAGAGGTGAGACTCCTCGGTCAAAGATCACTGAAAATAAATATGAAAACATCAGTTTGTAGTTTGTATTGGGAAATAAAACAGGCGGTGAAGCTGAGGTCACTCAACTTACTAAACCTGATAGTCACTCAACTTACATTTACAGTTAACCACCTTTACAAAAATGTATTATTTTTAGTTTGTTGCACTGAAGATACTTACCTTTATGTCATGCAGCTTTAATAAACTATGCTGATTTAACATGCTAAGTTGATTTAACATGCTGCACACTAGAAATAGCATTTTGCTGTAATTCTCTAAAATGGATATTCCTTTAAAAAATAAAAACATTTTTCAAAAATTTAAATGTTTTGGATAGCAGTTTTGTTCTGTGAATGCAAACATCACGGTAGAATTAACAGCATGATATTAAACAACTCAGGACACTTTGTAATACACAGTAATATTCAATGACATGGCCATTTGTACAAATGAATCAGCTCCTAAGCTATATTTTTGGAAAATGAAATTAAAACACCATTCCAGGCGAGCTCCTCCAAGACCAACTGGATAATGTATCAGTGGTATCACTTTCCCAGCCCCTCACATGCACAAACGCCTCTTCTCTGCAAGAACAGCAGTTCCTATTGCACACAATTAAAAAGGACAATAGCAACAATAAACCAGTTGGCAGGGAAGTTATAGCTTTATTGCAAGAGAAGTTTGAGGAGATAATTTACTCTTCGCCAAATGACAGGGTGACCATACTCTCTCTCTCTCTCTCTCTCTTAATGAGCAGTCTCTTCTTTTGGCATACCGAATATTGCTGTCTGCTCTGGCAGTTTGGGTCTTCAGAATCGGTTTTCCTCATTCATCCTGTTTGCCAAGTCAAATTTTATAGAATAAAAAAACCTCCAATTCTGAACCCATTAACATCATTGACCACAACATTTTCCAGCGTTCTACTTTGCCGCCAATATCAACAGTAGAAATGACCAGTCAACTCAACTCACTGTATTTAGTTTAATTACAAATTTGAATTCAAATTTTGATACAAGGTCAAGCTTAATTTCCGTGCGGTTTGGAAATGTCACAAAATAGACATTGGTTGAGATTTTCTGCTGTTAAAAATAGCAATAGCTGTGCGTGCACAAAGCTTCCCTTGGTGGGAACAGCAGTGCCCAAACAAAGTGGCTGAAAATGCAAAGGATATTGAGACTATATGGGATTAGCTGGCCTTCTGTAGTTCTGCTTACATGCATAAACAGACCCATGTTACCGAGGCGACTCACAGGGGCCGGCGGGGCCGAAGCAGTCGGCCGCCCCAGTTGAATCGCATTTCCTCTGGGGCACGTGCCCTCTCCCCTCCCCTCTGCAGGAATGTGGCCTGGCAGATGTGACCTTTCTGATCCGGCCTCCCGACGGGTCTGCGTGCCCTGACCACGGTTGACCAGCTCCTGCAGCTAGAGCTCCGCGCCTCGTCCGCGTGCACATTGTGCCGTCTCTACTTAGCGTGAATTGAAGAGCGGGGGGGCTATGTGGGTGTTGCGAGACCTTTTTCTGCCAGAATTTGGGGATTTTCGCCCACGGCTGCCCTCCATATGCTCAGCACCCCTCCACCCACCCCCACAATAGAAAAGCAAACAAACACACACACACACACACACACACACACACACACACACACACACAGCCCAGTGACTCATTTGTTTTTGTGTGAGCTTCCCGAGCTTCTCCGACCCTGACCCAGTTTCAAATAGTCTACCACAGTCACAAAGTGGGGGAAGAACACCGAATCACGGCACATCATCGTCATAAACCGGCCCATCTCTGTTTATTTCTCCCGTCGTTTAATGTAAACCAAGCTGGGCATAGCGAGCCCGCCCGCAGAACTTCTGAAAGCGTGATACCCTATGACAGGACGCGGCCTCTTTTGAACTTTACAGATAGAAAACTACTATAAAATATAAATATAAAATACTGTTCATAGGCTGTAGTGCATTGGTCTGCTACGACCAAAAGCAGTTTGACAATCAACATATTTGTTTTACAAGATAATTAGTTTAACCTTTTTTTAATGCCAGCTTGTAACTGCTTCACAAACATTCAGCACGTAAGTATCAGAGAGTTGGAGCGGAGGACCAGATGCGACGAGAGGGTTAAATATAAATATAAATATAAAAATATAAAATATAAAATATCTGTGGGTCCGCCCCCGAAAGGTTTTAGCGGGACGTTTGCCAGGTCCCCCCCCCCGCCCTTTCCCTCCCTTTCTTCCTTCATCCATGGCCACCCCGGTTGATTCATGTCTGTTTTTAAGACAAACTGTGTTTCCTGCAGGCTGCAGAGGAACAGCTGGGAGGTGCAGGCCTCAACTTCGGCGCGGCAACAAAAGACCTCGTCTCCCCTCTGTGGCTCCGTCCGTGAGTAATTACCTATAGATCTCTGTGCTGATGAGGAACGTTAAATAACTACCCTGGCCAGCGCTGACACAGGTCAGTCCAGTTAATCAGCCCCGAGACGCGAGACGCGATAAATTTCGCAGAGGAGTGCCCTTTTGGAAGCGACGACAAAGCGGGGACAGATCTGACACCTGCAGCAGACTATCGGCGAGCATCCTCGCGCCCTCGGCCGTAACCACCATGTAAATCTTGCTCCTTAACTTTCCTAACTACCAACATTACATCAGCTTTATTGAGAAAAAAATGTTTCACTGCAGATATATTGTCGGCACTATAAAAAGGCTCCTTTGAACTGCGATACAGTACTTGCAGCCACAGGGGATGTGGGGGGGTCAAGTGGCTACGGCCAAGAGTTATTTAATGCTGTTACTTTGTCTCCGCAGCTGGCTTCACAGGTTTTTTTTTTTAAAAGCAGAAAAGAGAAGGAACAGGCGGTCAGCTTATTCCTCTGGGTTTAAAATCCTACAGATTCCAGTGCTAAAGATATATATTCATCATAATCAGCATCATTCTTTCCAGCCATTTTGCTGCTCCCAGAGGAAATCGCTGACATTATTATTTTCCCTTTGGCTGTTATTGTCAGTAGATACCCTTAGGCCTGTAGTTGAATTCTGCCCTACCCCAAAATAACTGGCTCTGCATGCTAGCTGAGGCCCAGCTACCCACCCTACTGTACCTTCTGAGAAACAACTTTCAATAGATAAAATCAATTTTATTGCCTTTCATCTATTGATCTCAAAATGTTTTACAGAAAAGGTGGGAACTCCTCCGAACCACTGTATTGTATTTTTTTAAAAATGTTTTATTATGAATTTCAGAAGCTACCAGAACTAACCATGCTTAAATGCATTATTGAGGTTTTTGTGATGGGTTTTTAGCAAGGGTTTTAAAATAAATTCACCCAGTCACCCAGGCATAATTCTTGATCTCTGTTGTTATTTATGATCACAGAAGAGCCCTGTTGAGAACTTCCTTAACCACAACACTCCACAACACAACACTCAGCTGACCACCACCTACACTGTGATTGAGATTGAGATTGGCTGGATACTACATGTGCTCCTGATACTGATACTTTTGAGTGCTTTTAAATTGTTTTATCTTAAACTCAAGAATTTTAAGTTTTTAAAATATCCACTCTGAGACTCTATATTTTATGAGAAAACAAGTGAAAAGTGGTGGATGATCTTCATACATTGAGATTTTGGGTGGATACTATCTCGGCCTGCTGTATCTGCTGAAGCCTGAGGATTTCCTAGCAGAGAATCTTAGCACATCATGCCACCCAAGAAGGACCCAAGTAATGGAGAGGAGTTGGTGTCGCTCTCACAGGTAAGAGATCTAATGAGTCAACAAAAGGATTTGTTTATGCAACTTCTGCAGCAGCAGGAAAGCAATTTCAAGACTGTTGTGGAATTACTTGTGAACAATGTGAACACTCGGATTGACCAATTGACCAGGGAGACACAGGAGCTGAGAAGCAGCCTGCAATTCTCCCAGAAGAGTACAACTGCTTGTGATGAAACCAAAACAATTCAGGAGACCTTGATAAAGATGAAGGAGAAAGCGGACTACTTGGAGGGTCAAACAAGAAGGAACAACCTTGTTGTGGATGGCATTCCTGAGACCCAGAATGATAGCTGGAAGGAGATTGAGGATAAAGTCAGATGTGTGATCAATGATAAACTTCACCTGGACAGTAGTCAGATGGTGATTGAACGCGCACATAGGATTAGTAATCCATCTGGATATTCTGGAAAGAGACCTAGGTCTATTGTGGTTAAATTCCTCAAATACAAAGATAAAATGGCTGTTCTGGGAAAGGCTAAGGATCTGAAAGGCACTGACATCTATGTGAATGAGGACTACACTGAAGGTGTCAGGCAAAAGCGAAAGGAACTCATTCCAGCCATGAAAGCCGCCAGAGAACGAGGCGACATAGCCTACATCCGATACGACAAGCTTATTGTTCATCCCCCTTTCCAAAAGCCAGGAGCAGGAGCTAGAAACTAGCTCTCTGGTTTCCTTAACGTTAGCTCATTATAGACTGAACTGAACCCCATTTTTTATGGATAGTGATGATATGCATCTTCTTCCTTTTTCAAAGGGTCTTGTTATGGCCCATTTGAATGTCTGCAGCATCAGAAATAAGGTACATGAACTTAACTATCTGATTACAGTAAACACCATTCATATTTTGGCAGTATCGGAGACTCATCTGGATGCTACTGTGCTTGACACTGAGGTTTCCATTGATGGCTATAATATATTTAGAAGGGACAGGAATAAACATGGGGGTGGCATAGCATTATATATCAGAAATCACTTTCCGGCAACACTGTGCTCTGAGTTCATGTCAGATAGTTTAGAATCTCTATGGGTCAAAGTGCATCTTCCTCACCTAAAGCCGGTGCTGATCGGCTGCTGCTATAGACCTCCCGGAACTGATATGCAATACCTGAATGACTTATGTGTGTTAATTGACAGAGTTACAGATGTGAATGCTGATCTTTTTTTACTTGGGGATATGAATATAGACTGGTTTGCGAATCAATGTCCAATGAAAGAAAAGATGGTATCATTAATTGATGCTTGTGATCTGTCTCAGATGATCTCTAAACCAACCAGAGTCTTTACTAACAGTGCTGGCCATACTTCTGCCACTTGCATAGACCATATTTACACGAATATTCCTGAATGCTGCACTAAATCAGTTTCTCGATCTGTTGGTTTTAGTGACCACAATATTATAGCAATTGCCAGGAAAACTAAAATTCCTAAATGTAAGGTCAACATAATACATAAAAGGATATTCAAGAAATTAATTCCTGGCTGTTTTTTGGCAGATGTTGGTGATATTGACTGGACTGATGTGTATACTGCTGAGGAGCCTGAGGCCTCCTTAAATATCTTTATGGAAAGCTTCATGAAGATTGTTGATAAGCATGCCCCTATGAGGAAGTGTATTGTAAAAGCTAGACCAGCTCCATGGCTGAATGAGACTCTAAAGAGCCTCATGAAGGAAAGAGATGTAGCCAAATCTACATTAGTAAAGTCTGGATTAGTGGAGGACAGATTCAAGTACTGTCAACTGAGAAACCAGGTTTCAAAACTGAATAGATCAATGAAAAAAGAATATTACATACAAAGAATAAATGCTGTAAAGCAAGATGGTAAAGAGCTCTGGAAAACCCTTAATGAAATAATGGGGAGAAAGACAACTGGCGAGGCTTCCTTTGTGGAATCAGAAGGTATGTTTCTGACTAAACCATCAGATATAGCGAATTATTTTAATGATTTCTTCATAAATAGGGTCTATGAACTAAGGCAGAATATGGACAATACTGATTCTGATTATCTAAAGCTCATACAAAATAACATGATGTTAGACAAGAGTTGCACTTTTCAGTTTAATAGTGTAGATGAGCAGGAAGTGAGGAAGTTGTTAAAGTCCCTTCCTGAACACAGCTCAGTAGGTACTGACATGCTAGACAGTAAGGTACTTGGTCTGGCAGCTGACTTTGTTTATGGTCCGATATGTTATATTTTAAATGCATGCTTAATGAAGGGTGTTTATCCCACTATCTGGAAAGAGGGTAAAATTATTCCTTTACCTAAAGATGGCAGACTTGCACTCACTGGGAAGAACAGTAGACCTATCACTATTCTCCCAGTTCTCAGTAAACTGATGGAGAGAATAGTCCATTCACAAATACAGAATTACTTTGACTGTAACAGCTTGAACACAAGTTTTCAACATGCTTACAGACATAACCATTCAACTTGTTCCGCCCTTACAGTAATGACAGATG
Organism: Ilyophis sp. 1 JC-2022; assembly: GCA_022702515.1. Classification (NCBI taxonomy): domain Eukaryota; kingdom Metazoa; phylum Chordata; class Actinopteri; order Anguilliformes; family Synaphobranchidae; genus Ilyophis; species Ilyophis sp. 1 JC-2022. Next base: position 117,518,225 of record CM040404.1, on the reverse strand, counting down.
ACTGGCTCAAGGAAATAGATAACTCAAAGATGACTGGTGCAGTACTACTTGATTTTAGCGCAGCATTTGATGTTATAGACCACCATTTGCTCATAGGTAAACTAAAATGCTATGGGTTTTGTGCAACAGCCATCACATTTATGGAGAGTTATCTCACAAGTAGGACACAAAGAGTTTATTACAATGGCAGCTGGTCTCACTCTAAGGTCTTGAACTGTGGGGTCCCGCAAGGGAGCTGCCTGGGACCACTCCTATACGCCATCTTCACAAACGACTTACCATCCGTTTTGTGTAAAGCAACTGTACAAATGTATGCCAATGATTCCACATTGTATTATGCTGCAAAAACTGTCAGTGAACTGGACAATGTTTTATCAGCTGAGTTAAATGTGGTTTTTGATTGGATAAAACGGAATAAGTTGGTACTGAATATCTCTAAAACCAAATCAATTATTTTGGGATCGAGTCATAAGCTGTCACCGACACCAAAAATGAGTTTGAACTTGTTTGGGAAACCCATAGAACAGGTAAATAAAGTAATATTACTGGGTACAATAATTGATAGCCAGCTGTCATGGGCAGAACACATTGATACCTTAGTGAAGAAGATGGGTAGTGGTATCTCCATGGTGAGGAAATGTCTTTCTTATGTCCCTAGATACATTGTGGGACAGGTGGCTAAATCTTTAATTTTATGTCACCTGGATTATTGTGCACCTGTATGGTCCTCTGCATCCAAAGGTCAACTAAAGAAATTGCAAACTGCCCAGAACAGAGCTGCCAGGTTAGTCTTACATTGTTCCATAAGAACAAACACTATCACTATGCACCGTCAACTCTCATGGTTAACGGTAGAGAATAGGCTGGTTCTCAACACGGTTAAGTTTTTCAGGAACATTGTCTTTTCTTCTCAACCTGTTTTTTTATACAATCAAATTGTCAGATGCAGTCAGGCTCATTCTCATTTTACCAGGTCAGCCGATGATGGTCAGATTATGTTACCACGTCCAAAATCAAATGCTTTAAAGAGGACAGTTGTTTATCGTGCCATTAATCATTGGAATAACTGCCCACTGAACATTCGTGAATTAAATAATAAAGTGTCTTTCAAGTACCACCTAAGAATGCACTACTTAAATATGTGAGCAAATACTGTTAAAGTTGGGGAGGGGAAATACCTACTGTATGAATGCAATAATGAAATACTTACCCATGAATGTAATAACTTTTCTGAAAATTATTTGATGTTTATAATAATGTTTACAAGGTTTTACTGTTTTTAGTTCATCATTGTTATGTGAATTGTGATTGTCATATGTATCTCATGTATTGTTATGTTTTGTGTTTTGTGTTTTTTTTGTGTGGACCCCAGGAAGACTAGCTCGTCACTTTGGTGGCAGCTAATGGGGATCCTTTTAAACAATTAAACAATAAACTCCATACTCAATAATACTACACTTTTTGTTGCCGTTGCTTTGGTAAGTATTTCCATCTTGCCAAGGGAAAAAGCAGGCTGGTACAGTACATGCTTGTTTTTCCCGCCAGTGGTTTCTACATCTATTTGAACTTTCTTTTGAGTACCTCATTAAAGGGAAGTGGAGTCCCTTCAGGTAAACTTTCTGTAGCATGATGGAGATGCGCTGTGAAGCCTTATGGCAGGCAACAGCATGGCTTCCGCTCCGCACAGGGCAAACTGTCACTTCTGTCGGAAACGGATGATGATGGCACATAACTATTTCCCTTTTCTAGGGCCTCTGTTTCCCTAACATCACGAGACAGGTTTTAGATTTTTACACTCCTCGCCCCCCCCAAAAATTTGCCTTTTAAGTAGTTTTGACTTCAAAAAGTGTGTTGTCAGTGGCGCGTCACTGCTCTGCACTTGGGCGTTAGGGGGAACTGTAAACAAGGTTTTTAACATACATGGATGCAGAGTTCACCATGACAGGCAAGGAAACTAGACATGATCTATCCCTGGGCCACAAGCTTCTTAGATTACTTTTTTCCCCACACAATTTGATTTGTGAAATGTATATTGTATACGGTAGCTCCCCCGCAAGTTCAAAGTAGACAGTTTTGCAGAAGCATTTTGCAGACTTTTTTTACCATGGGGGTCGTGTGTGGAGAATAATGAAGCGCTCAACCACTGAAAACATTTTTTTAAAATCTGTTGTGAACTAATACGCACGTTGGTACTTCATGGTAAAATGTTCCTTTTGAGATTTTGTACATGACATAATATCTCATATTCAAAAACCTACCAAATGCAAGAGTGCATGTGTGTGTGTGTGTGTGTGTGTGTGTGTGTGTGTGTGAGAGAGAGGTTTGTCTTCCCTTTTGAGGGCATCCTCACATCTGATATCTTTGTATGCATCATACATTCCTGCAAAACCAGAGACCTATGCATGAAAACAGGAATCAAACAAATGTCAGACACTATAAAGTGCCATTTGTCAATAGATGGAAATATACTGAACTGCACATAAGCAAGCAATACTGCAATAATTGTGTCCAGAACTCACACCCCCAAGCAAGGCGCACCATCTGCTTGCATCTGCTATTGTGACCAACTGTGATAATGAGTACACACTCATCCCTTCCTGCTGAAACTACACTTGGATATTGCATTTGTGAAATGTGTTTATTTTTAATTTATAAATGTTTTTATTTTCTGGACTAGGTATGCTTTTTGCTATTTGGGAAATGGGCTCCACAACACACATGGCCCTATCCGGTTCTTTGTTTCCTAATCTTGAAAGCAGCTCTTGTTTGATGCCACTGCCTCTGAGGTTTGAGGCATTGACTGACAAAATAAAAATCCTTTGTGAACTAATACACACATTGGTACTAATTAATATTATTTTTGTGATGTTGTACACCTAACTATACTGTACTAGAAGGGATGATGACATTATATATCATCTGCAAAAACCTACCTGTGGTAATCTCTGTAACAGATGATCATGTAGAATGTGTGAGAAATTTATGTAGTTTTTTTTTTTCAAACTAAAAAGTTAAGAAATCAAGTTAAGATAGGAATTGAGCTACTAACTCATACATCTCTGTAACAGGTGATGTAGAATGTGCGAGAAATGTATGTAGTCCAAATTTTCTTTTTCCAACTAAAAAGTTAAGAAATCAAGTTAAGATAGGAATTGACATTCTAACTCATACATTACGGTATTGCATTGATATACACTACAGGACCCCTCACCCAATCTCAAAGGCATCCTAGGGGACTCCCATCATAAGCTAAAAAGGGTTACGTATATTGCAAAAAAAAAAAAAGATCTTATATTTTTCAGATATAGCCATTGCCTGGCCAGAAACCACCCTGAATTTGCCTTCAAGGACCCCCAGGATTCCGCGACCACCTGTTGAAAACCCAGGGACTACATGTTATGTTCTGAGTTCTGTTCTGTATTTTTATTTTTCATTTTCATTCATGTATTTATTATTCTTCATATTATCATTGCATCCCCCTCTGTTTGTGGGTTGTCCGAGTCTCATCTGTTTGTCTTTGTTTTGTGTTCCCAGAGATTCCACTCCCTGTCTTTGTCATTGCACTATTCGGGTGATTTTGGTACATTTGGGTTTCCTCTGTATTTCGTATCTCGTTTTCTTCTTCACAATTAATTAATATTTATATATTATACTAACATATTAATCATACTAACTGTTCGATTAGATGTAATACTATTCTACTAACAAACTAACATGTGCATAATACTAAACAACTAACTTACTAACATTAGGGATTTAGAACTTTCAACTAGCATTACTAATTATTAATTTATCTTGAGTTTCTACCTGCAGCTGTCATTCTCCCTTGTTATCCTATCCCTGTATCTATGTGATTTTGCGTTCTTTGCACGTGTTCACTTCCACGTTCCTCCTCTTCGAGCTGTGCACGTGTTACCTGTTAACTCCTGGTCGATTGTTATCATTGTGCTACGTGATATCCAGTCCGTGTCTTACGTCTACCCTCGTTTTTATTTTATTGGTCCTTGTTACCCTCTTGTTTTCACCTGTGAGCTATCTCTCCTCTCTGCCTCTGCACAACGTATTCCCATTATGCAGTGGCGGGCCGTGCATTTCACACCTAGGCCTTCAGTGATGTCCTACACAGTCCTACCTGAATTATTCCACCTCTTAATACCATCATTATGACGCCATGGCTCTATAAACTATACATTTAGACAGAAACGCAGTATAACCGGGCGTTGCATCACCTTAACATAGTCAAGTACAACAGAGTTATATTAATATTTCCGAAGCATTTATAATCAATAAATCCGCATTTACAATTAAGAGTGTTAAACTACCAGCTTTAAGATCGCTTGGATACTGTCAAAACTTTAAAATAAAAGGCGCTTTTAAGGGATTAGTCTACAAAGTTTTATTAAGTCCACCAAAAGTATGTTAGCTTTAACAAGTTTGTTCGCTAAACAGCGCATTGTCGCACCCAAAGCAGTTTCATTTAAGAAACGTGACGATAAAGACACATAAACTATTCACTGAAAATAAAAGAAAACAAACAAATAATTAGCATTTGTTCAAGAGGATATATTTGCGACAGTGGTGAAAGTGTATTCCTAGCCTTGAATGTCCACTTTGACTCGCTAGCGTCGGCTCGCTAGCGTCAGGGTTGGCCGTTCTCTTCTGACGATGTCTAGCTTTTCTTGAAAAGTTTGTCTTGAAAATGACGTTGTAATTATATCTGCGACCAAATCGATCTCTTCTCCTCCTTCAGCCATTGTGGGTTGAAAAAAAACAGCTTGTAGAAATCTACACAAATGAGCTCGTTCAAGTTCAGTTTGCTAGCTCTGCGATAGCTCTGCCTCTGAATAGTGCGTATCCAATCAAAAGACGTGCACGTGCTGACGTTATCGTACGCCTGCTAGCTGGCCCGGGTGTCGCCAACTCGAAATCTGATTGGTTAACGCCACAGTTAACGTTCCGTTCACTTTAAGCTACAGGGGCCCGCAATGTTTATTCTGAAGGCCTAAGGGCAGATTTCTTGGACCCTGGCAACACATTATGGCTGAAATATGATTGGATAAAAGCTCTAACATAAAGGCCAGCCCTCCAAATCTCGATCTGAGGCTGGAAGCAGCGCAACCAAGAGGAAAGCTATGAAATGAAGAGAATAGACTATGGGGAATAATTTAATACATATTTGTGGAAAAAATATATCAAAATTAAATTTATATTCTGATGATGTTTAGGCCAGCAGAGAAGGCCTTGCTAGCCCTGACGGCCCGCCACTGCCATTATGTCTGTCTCCCTCTGTGCATTTAGCCCAGTCTTCCCAGTCATTCTTTGTGAGTTCCTCACCATTGTTAGCAACATTGTTTTCTTTTGCCTTTTTTGTTTTCGAGTCGCTTTCTGAGTATCCGGTTTTTTTTTTTTAGTCATCTGTTCCAAGTTTCTGTTCGTTTTCTATTTGTTTTCCTTGTCCATTCCTCGTTGTTTATTTTTCTGTTTCCTTGAGATTATCTTATTTTGACTTCTGCCTGTGTTCTCGCGACCCTGACTTTGGACTTTGTTTTTTGTACCTCTGCTGTGCCTTCCCGGTTCTGACCTGTTTTGTGATCATTCTTTGGACTCATTAAACTTCTGGTTTTTGTACTCCCTGCCTTCTACTGGGTCCCTTTTTTCCACCGGTCCTTACACTACAGTATTAACAGGCCAAAGGCATAAGGGTTAATAAAGGACAAGCTACATAGCAAAGTGAAGAAAATAAACATCCACCTATTTTATTTATTACTTATTCATATTTATTTGCAGGTGGTCTATCATGTTCAGCACGGAGTTGAACCCTCATCAATCATATCACTGGGACATGCCTGGCTTGTCACTATGACAGAGATCACTAGTTTGGTAGCTACAAATCACATGTACATAATGAAATACTTCCTGGAACCTTTGCTTAATTGTATTTCAGCACTCTTGTCAAAGTCAAGGTAACAAATACATTTTTCTATAGGGATTCATCATTTATAAACAAACCAAACCAAGGTTTTTTTTGTTTGTGGTTAAATATTTTTTTTTTTTAAAACATATACTGGGAACTTAACATTTAACATAATAGTCTTGTTTGTTGTTTTGATAAATAGTATTGAATTGTATCATATGAACAACAGCTGTTCCATGTCAGCCCTGACTACACCCTCTGTGCATTCACAGAGCCTCTTAGTGCACTTTATGCCACTTCATTCTGTTTCTACTGGCAGGTTAGATGCCTCTAGTCTGTCTTTTTTCTCTTCATTTTAGGGGGGGTTATAAACTAGGGGAAAAAAACATCTGATGTGAATTTTGTAAATGACACAACAAAGGGTGTGCTTGGAGAAAATCTAAATTCGCTGACCGCCTTGCACTGATTGACAGCATCAATGTGATGATTTGATGGGAAACACCCTTCTCAGACCGACTCCCGTTGGTTGCGCAAGACATCCAGGCCAATTAGAGTTGAACGATCAGCGATCACTGGAGAAAAGCAACGTGACAAGTTCAAAGAACGGCGTCCTCTACGAAGCATCCTTTCATGGCTGAATGACTGACAACTGTGGATATTGCTCTGCCACACATTTTATTGGTTCACAAAGCAATAACTGCTTCAAAAGGAGGCTCTCTGGGATGTTTTATCATATTTTATATGTCATAGCCAGATCAAAAAAGCATAAAAAATTAAATTAAATAAAAATGCAAGAAGAGGAAAAAAGCACCCTTATCTGTTAACACTGTATAGAAACTTTATGTTTCCCCATGCAATCCTTTTTCCCATCTGAGTTACAATTGAATTCTTCCATTTGCATTGCATGTTTCCCCGTTCTACCTTTCTCTCTCCCTTCTCTTATACCTCCCCCACCCCCAATTCCACCAGGCGAAGCTGTGAATGTCTCGGAAAGGAGATCTAAAGGTCCTTAAATTGATACTTAACTCGAAGAAATCTTAAAAGGCTCAGCCAGATGAATATTTTATTGCAACCACCCGGGGTAGGAATTCATCTACCACAAGAAGCAGAATGTCTTTCCTTTTGATGAAAGTCCTTTCCCGTGGCTTTCCACAGAAACATTAGAAGAAGAAAAAAAGATCTTCAGCATCTACGCTCCTGCTTCACAAAAAAGGAGTGATTTAATATAGTTTTGCTTAAAAAAAAAAAAAAAAAAGGTCATGGATAGAACTGCTGGAGGTTTTTAAAAAATGCAAACAAACACACAGACCATTTACTATGTATGGAACATTACAAGGCATGTCCTTAAAGTTCCAAGAAGTTAACTTTTCTAGTGCTTGATCTATGCTACCATTTTTTTAAACTGTAAAATTCTCAGCCATGTCTCTAAATCCTAATCAGATTACAGATAACATTCAGATCAAATTCAAGACACTTGCTCTCAAAAATCAAAATAATATGTGTCGCGTGTCGGTACATGACATTGTGATCATAATTCCAGTAGTCGATTGGGTTCTTATCTCTTCTTTGAGGGCTAAACAAAAATCGTGCTAAACCAAATTTCAATAAATAAATAAATAAACTGCTACAGCAACAGACTGAAGCAACATCCTTGCCATGTGCAATCTCTTTCCAGAGATTCTACCTGGCAGGGAATACAATAATTGCATTTAATTATAATTTGTTGTAGTGTGTTATTTAATCAAGGCAAATGAAAGTGTAGCTTCGAAGACAAATCATGGGTCCATATCCAATTTCTAAATACTATCTTAATGTTATTGCAAGTTATAGCTTGAATCCACATTAAATTGCAGTCAGACGAGAACACTTTGATCACATTTCACCAGCGCTCTTCATTCCAATATTATATAAACTTGTCGCAAATCAAATGAAGGATATGAACGGCTGCATGACAATAGCCGCAAGAAAAATCTGAATCGACTTTTTTTCTCCTCACAAACTAAAATGGCTCCTGCCAATCTGCTTTTAAGTGTCTCCTAGAGCTTAAAAATACATTACTAAAACTTTAAGTTTACTTACAAGTGCAAACTGATAAGGCTGAATATGTGTGCTGATAATGCATGCTTAGATGTCAAAAAATAATAAAAATAACAGAGATAACATTAATCCCAAATGTCAATACCAGCATCACTTGCAAAATATGAAACTTCATTTATTAGCCTCCTGTGACACTGTTCATATGGGTGATTAAAATGTGATATTACATTCATGTTTAGATTACTGACAATATACAGTAAAGTGTGTGTGTTTGTGTGTGTGTGTGTGTGTGTGTGTGTGTGTGTGTGTGTGCGCGTGTGCGTGTGCGTGTGTGTGTGTGAGAGAAAGAGGTTTGTCTTCCTTTTTGAGGGCATCCTCACAGCTGATATCTTTGTATGCATCATACATTCCTGCAAAACCAGAGACCTATGCATGAAAACAGGAATCAAACAAATGTCAGACACTATGAAGTGCCATTTGTCAATAGATGGAAATATACTGAACTGCACAGAAGCAAGCAATACTGCAATAATTGTGTCCAGAACTCACACCCCCAAGCAAGGCGCACCATCTGCTTGCATCTGCTATTGTGACCAACTGTGATAATGAGTACACACTCATCCCTTCCTGCTGAAACTACATTTGGATATTGCATTTGTAAAATGTGTTTTTTTTTCTTCTAAATTTTTTATTTTCTGGACTGGGTAGGCTTTTTGCTATTTGGGAAATGGGCTCCACAACACACATGGCCCTATCCGGTCCTTTGTTTCCTAATCTGGCATTATCTCCTGAAAGCATCTCTTGTTTGATGCCACTGCCTCTGAGGTTTGAGGCATTGACTGCAACCTCAGAGTGACAACCAGGGAAAAGCTTAGACTTGGATCACTAAATAAAAGTGACTCGCATGACAGAGTCCGGAATTTGTCCTGTTTGTTTGTATATAGATTGAGCTGATGCCTTGTTCTCCTTCTTCCATTGAAATTCAGACACTTGAGCCTAAATAACATATCTGGAGGAATTTGTAGGTATATTGTATGTGCACACATCCACACAAACACACACATACATGTGCTCAAATTTGACGTGCTCAAATTTGTTGGGTACCCCTGGTACAGATGAGTAAAAAGGGTTATAAAAAATTCACCGTTTGGTGAATTAGCTTAATCTCACACTGAAAAAATGAAAAAAATTCAACCTTTAATTGACGTTCATTCAAAAAAAATCCCTCATCAAAAAACTATTATTTTTAACAAAACCATGTTGGCCACAATTATTGGCACCCCTGCATTTATATATAGAATAAAGTATTCATTTTTAGTATTTGGTCGCATGTCCTTTGCATGCCATGACTTCCTGATGTCTGTGACCGAACAACATCAAAAGACTCTTGATATGTTATTTTCTGGTACTACAAGTGATACTAAATGTCTCTGCATTTGAATTGATCTCTATGGGAATTGGTGGGTTGGACTAGATTTAGCTGTAAATTACACTGGAACAGTATGGAACCAGAATTAGGTTAATAATCCAAAATGATATTTTTCACTTGGCCGAAAAAGTACCAAGTATAAAGAGTTCCATCACTTTACAATTTGATCCATCACTTTACAATCCAGTTTACTTCACTGAAGAATACAGCAGTGTTTTGAAGCCAGATTGGATTTAGTCCAACATAATAATATATTTTAAAAGTTTTATTTTTAGAAATGTTTTTTTCCCCTGATGTAAAATACCACTGGGTGTTTGATGTTATCAAAGCGTAATCAAAAAATATACTTTAATTGACAATTGACTGGAGATGGAATAAAAATATGCTATAAGGTGTTATGCTGTTTTCTTGTGAACAGGTCAGGAGTTTACCAGTTACATTAATCCTACCAGTATGTGAATAGCATTCAGACTTGTGGGTCATAAAATAATTTCCTGTGGAGTTAATTAATGTGCTCACTAGTTGTGTTTTAATATGTGATTGAGCCAGATTTTTGGCTGTATCAGCCAAGTATGGGTATAAATGATGCATATTTATCAGCAAAGCATGGGTAGAAAGGACAGCAGGGAACATCAGTTTAAATTTCTGTCTCATTATTCAGCCATGTCAATGTACAGGAAGTACACATCAAATTGAAAAGGTAAATATTTTGCACTTCAATAATTGCAAAAGTTTATAAACTAGATGGAGCTGTACATATTCCATGTAACCATTCAGAGGTAGACTGCCTTTAATACAAAAACCACTAGCCTTGAGGAATACAATTTCAACAAATATTTACCCAGATATATATTATATATATTTTATATAGAGTCTATATAGAGTCTGTGTTCTTAACATGAAAACAAATGGGAGGATGGGTAGAATGTGGGATGAGACCATCTGGTTAGTCTTTACAACCTGTGGTGTTACTCCTGAACTCGGAACCCTGCTGATTAATGCACATATGCTCACTCTAAATATAACTTGCATCATAGAAAAATATTTAAAACAGACTGTCTAGCAACAGAAAACAACATTACACCAGTCTTGAGTTATTTATCTGAACATATTTGATTCCACTCATAAGGTGAATGAGTGGAATCAGAGAAAAGAAAACGTAGGCTCCTGAGGGAAATCAAACGATATTAGATCATTAAATAATTCATATTGATCTCTCCTAATCATTGCTTAATTTATTTTTTTTGGTCCAAATCCCTACGTGACAGAAAAGAGGGTGAAGTAGAAAGAGGAGAAGAAAGCAGTTCTGGTCTCACTCAGTAGAAATGGATTTTGGTTTTGCCATGGCAAAATGAGAGATGCTCCACATGTGGTATTAGTACACAGCTATTAATAAAACTAAATAAATCAAATTTTAAGTCTGGGAAGGAACCTCAACTTTCACTCTCTGAAAGCACTCTATTTTGGGGATACTGAGGTGTGAGTCATTGCATTTGTTGGTAGACAACCAAGAATTTAAAACCCGGAGATAACATTCTCAGAGACTTCAAAGCCATTTGTTTGGTATAATTTCATGAAAAATGGATTACTAATCACACATGGAAAAAGAAAAAAAATATCAATAACATCTGTTGTGTTGTCACCGGTGATTATCACTCGTGACATCAGAAGCAATTTATAAGAAGCATGAGAAGCGATATAGGCTTAGTTGGCTGTTTAAAATGCAAATATGTTGCCAATTGTGAACTAGCATGGGCATTTTCTGAGATATCCAGTATTACACCCTCCCTCTCATGTATGCTATAGATATTGAGCACTTTATTGATTTTGAATTTTTCTGTCAAATGGTGTATAATGGTGTAATAATTTGCCAGTCATGGTGTCAATAATTAGCGACTGGATAAGATTAAATGAGTCATAACCACCCCCCCCCCCCCTCCACACACACACACACACACACACACACACACACACACATCCACACAGCCTGTGGTGGACAACAAAAAATGTAAGATTTGACACGAGGAATGGAAGGTGAGGTCTTTCGATGCTAAGTTGTGTGTTCAAACCTGCCCCCACACTGCCACCTGAGAACAAGAGACATCTGCTGGGGGTGGGTGTGGGGGCTTAAATGAGGGTACAGTGGGGGTCGGGGTTTGCAATATGTTTAGATGCATGTGTTAGGAGAATTACTAGATCAATCGCCCAATAAATCAAAATGCATGTTAAACCATGTTCTTTACAAGGGATTATCCGCAAAACATTTAGAAAAGAGTATTAGTGTATTTTCCCTCAATATAAACCACAGAGCTTCTCCAGAGCCCCACAGAAATCCAGCTTCCAATTTGAAGAAATAACTAACAATGCACACAATTCAGTTTAGTCCTCGCACTGACTTTCACATTGTCAAACCTCGAAACACAGGCTTTGTTCTTATTGGAACCCTGTGTTGTGTCCAGACGTGCTTTGTTGGGAAACTAGTTGGCAGAAGTGCTTTCTTAATTTAGTAGTTAATTAAAAATTTATAAAATCAATACATTCATAAATAATTTAACTACTGTGGCTTTATTTACCTTAATTTAGTCAGGCAAAATATCAGGGGGAAAGCAGAAAAGTTTCAGGGACATAAAAAAGAAAGGACATGCTAGCAGGGAAGGGTCTGACTACACACAAGGTGTAGACTGCTCTGCCAACATTTAAAAAAACAAAAAGCCCCGACCAGTTGTGTCATGTTCTGTATAATTTTGAAATTAGGCTCATAAAAATAAAGTTTTTAAATAATTATTCAGAAAGAAATGGCATGGGTTTTGCACATAGAGAACAAATGTGTCATTTGATCTGAATGGGCCATGATGGAATGTGTAATGGGTTTTATTGAAAAATAAAACCAGTTCAAAAGCATGTGGTTTCCATATGGAAGCAATGGATGTTGAATTTGGTCTTCTGTCAGGAAAGCCTTAGTGGCTACAGTGTTATGTGAAATTATTTGTTTTTTGGATCTTGAACTGGGTCCTCTGTGGTGGTCCAAACCTTTAATCTAGCTCCAGTCTCAAGCTAAAACATATCCTGGGCAGAGCCCCCAAATAAAGAAAATAAATAATATATTTCATACCACTATACTGAGATTTTCTCTGGGATGTAATTAGAATCTATTACATTGAGCCAGGCACATACCTTAACCAGAAAGCCAGCTTACAAATATTTGTTTTCCTATTAAAAACATCTGAGATCCCAGATGTATTTTAATCAAACAGCAATTTGTTTCAGTAGAGTTCCTACTCCCTTGCGAGACCAGCGTGCCTTGAATGGTGTTCTGTCGCTGCCTACAGGCTACAGGGAACTGGTAAAAATGGAAACAAATCATACTATCACTCTGTAAAGTTCAGACTGTTCTCAATTAAACTGCCTGCGCACGCCGTAGATTGATATGCGCAGTCGACAGATTCAGAGCTGCTCATCGTTTTTGCCTTGAATCTTGAATCAACACACCAATATTAAAGTCAAGGTATATACACTTTCAACCAGAGTTGCCCATAGTTGATAAGGTCAGATATTCCCTCAGACATGCGTGCCAACATCAGCTTAACCACTGTTTTGTTTGTGAAATGCACCAATAACCACCCTTCTTTCAAGATCACTTATAGAAATTGTAGCAAAAAAAAAAAAAAGATGAGATGCCCACAATTTTTATATACAAAGGTGAGCAAGCTGGGATGCTCATTGCTTAATTAATTCAGGAACCACACTTGTTTGGAAGCATGTGTTCATGTCCATCATGTCATAGTTATAAATGGAAAAAGATGTTCATTATTTTTTTGATTGTGCTCCCCATATGTCTGTTTATTATGAAAACAATAAAATAAGAATTACTTTTTTGAAATGTTTTACCTTCTTCTTTTTTTCCATACATTTGAATTGCACATACCAGAAAGACATTAATAGCCAAAGTTTCTTTATTAGAGGGTATGCACATATATTTAAAAACTCATCGTGTTAATATTTAGCTTTTTAAAGAAGGCAAGTTCTATTCAGGGTGGTTGTTTTCGCATTCCAAACTTGCCTTGGTAATCTCAGATTGTGTTTTGTGTAGCAGATTTTTTCAGACAATCAATACCCTGTGATACAGTGGAATGTACTAATGCACTGTGCCTGCATGGAATTCAAAGCCTGTGGTCCTTACGATATATTCAACTAGATATAAAATGATATGCTGTACCTCCCGCATAAAGCCAGTTATCTCACCTGCTGAACGTCTGCAGTGAATACTGCGACACATTCCTGTGATGAAGCCATATCTATATATTTTATATTAAAAGGCTGAGGCCCAAGAATAACACACTTCCATTTCACATAAAATATTGCCGTGTAGAAGCCGTTTCTATGATCACATGAATGTAGAAAAATGTTATGCTTGGCTTATTCATATTATTTTTTTCTGAAATTTGAAATTCATTGGAATTGATATAAAAGCCCGGCTTTAGAGAGTCTCTCAAGCCCTGCTTAATGTCACAGAAAAAACTATAATGTCAATATGTCCCCTTTCTTCTATTGATTGACGTGTTTGCACTGGCAGACCATTTGAAATATTCCGAGGAGAATTTGGAAGCATTCACCGAGCATGGCTATGCCTCTGCGGAAATTGCTGGGTCCAACCATTTTATTTATTTATTTATTTTTGTAGCCGTCAAAAATATATCTGCTCACCAAAGTCGCCGATGATGAAATAGATCAAGTTGTCAAAACCAGTTTGCAGCAAGTTCCTAACACAGGACATAAGACGATATCTGGACATTTGCTTTCACAAGAGCATGAATTGCAGTTCAAATTGATCCGTGACAACATGGTTGGGACAGATTCTAGGGGTACCGAACCTTCATTCTGTATAGTGACAGGAGAGCGGTGTCCTGTCCCCACTCTCCAATTGCTTGGGCACTCGGATGACAACCATAAACGGACAAGTTATGACGTTATCATTATTATATCATCTCATATAGACAAACCTCTGTAAACAACACCTCTGCATTTGAAACCAAATTAGACGATGACGTGAGACACGAAAAACTATGAAATTATAACTTTTCAGGTTTGATGATTGACAACTGAGGTGTGACAGTGTATGCAACGGCAGACGAGAATGATCAGCCGAAAGTGCATCAAACCTCTTCAACACCTCACTTTTCAGGCATATTTTAAAGACAGGTAAATAAGTCTGGATTTGAATCAATATTTATAAATGAATGGCGCTAACAGATGCAGCGCAAGGTGCATGTAAGGAGGTAACACCTCCATTGAGATGAAGGAATTGCCAATGTGTAACTAACCAATCAGAAAACTCTGCACTGTACTATTAAATGGTTGTGTCACGCAGCCAATTTTTCCCTTTCTTTGTTGGTGCATCATACAGGTGCATTCCGTTAAATTCATTCCGTTAAATTCATTAGAAATAAAAGCTAAGGTGGGGTATGTTGGTTTTTTAAGAAAGGTTCATTAGGAAATTGCCAAAAACAACTCATCAGCCTTGCTGGGTTTGTTCAGATTAAATGTTTGTGTAGAGCTCTTTCATTCTTACTTCCTTGTCTTGGTTGCCTATAACATGCTTTGTGCTCTTCGCGTTTAAATGGATGTAATCAAGGGCCACACAGAGTCCTGGGGATCTACGGTGTGTGCTGGTTTTCATTACAAACCAAATGCAATTCCCCAAGTGTAACCTGCCAATTGATCTCCTGTTTGAATTAGGTACCTTCAATGAACTACCCATTATGTATGCATGTGTGGAATGTTTATTCAAAGACCTGTAAATCAATCGGATCAGTACCCAGGTAACTAATGTGACTTGCCCTGTGGCTTTAATTTTAGAAAATGGTTGTATTTGCTCGATTGGTTGATTGATAGAGGCAATCACACAAGAGACTTAAATGCTGAAACTGTGGACACCTGGTTGATGAAAATGCCACCTGCATGCAGAAAACAAAGACAATTCAAACAGCAATGAGACAAAAATTACAGAAGCAATTCAGTGCATCCCTGTAATCACAATGAATTAGCAATCGGTTAGAATGAAAGTCAAAATGCATAATGGTTAGCTGGGGAAAAGATTAGGCATCCACGATTTAATCACGGAATCAATTCTGTATTACAGAATTATCATTTTCAAATATGTGGTCCTATATCTGAGAGTAAAATGCAGGTCTTAGTTAATGCTGCTCATTTGTGTTTATTTTGGAAGAAATTAGGTTTTTCAATTCAGAATCCTTTCAGACAAAGGATTTTTTTTTGTTGGGATTCCATGTGTTGCGACCACCTCTACTCAGTGGTCTTACAAGCAATTCATTTTTTTAAAAGAATAGCACTTTTGAAGATCTGCTTGCTTTGCCGTAACTGCAAGCAGGAGTGCTGACACACAGCAAAGCACCGTTTCTAATCCCATTTTTCACAACAGCTTGTTTCCTAAGTTATATATGGTGTATTGCTCTGTAAAAAACACTGCTTTTTCAATCTATGTGGGTGTTACACACAAACACACAAGCAACTGCTCTTATAACTTCAGTTGCATATTTCTGGAAAGCCAGGGCCTAGGAATGCACAGCAGCAGGTCCCATACTTGGACTCATTCCAGAAGCCAATCCATCTAGGGAGTGCTGTAACACATACAAAACCTGTTATCTAGAAGGTGCAGTATAGAGCACTGATATGAACCCACACCTCACCTAGACACACGATAGTGAAAGGTAGTGTATATGTACCTTGGCTAACACTGGACCGTACTCCAGACTCTGGTAAGGCGGTTTTGATATGGTTGGTAAATTATGTAGATAATGAAGGGGCTGTGCGCTCAGGCAACCTACGCTGGTTGGATATCGCCATTTAGAATTGAACGAATCACAAGCCGTTTTAATTACGCACCGCCTCACCAATTACTGTTCTTCTAGTCCAGCTGTTTGTTTATGTCTGTGACCTAGCTGCAGTCGGCTAAGTCACGAAAACCAACGCGTTGACGTTTATGCGACAAAATTGTTGGTGTTTTGCAACATGTACATAGTTTGTTTACCAGTGAGGAAAAAGTTTCTAGCAATTTCTTTAAAGTGGGAGTCTACCTTGAAAGGATTAGCCATAAATCGAACAATGTATGTCTATACGACTGCAGCAGTCATTAGCAATGCCCGAGACATTGAAAGTTGCGGTCAGGGGATGGAGCTGGTATATCAAACATTTGCCAAAAGTTTTTATGAGCTGAGTGTTCGTTCGCATAGGTAGCCACATGTTTGTTAATTATTAGCCAGCCACCTGTGTTACATTGTTTTTTCCGGTATGGGCGGACTAGCTAATTATGATTGACAGACGCAGGGCGTTGCAAATTAAATTATAAGAACCTATAAAAAAACACGCTCAGATTCTGAGCGCATATTACACAATCAATCACAGCCTTCCAGAGGTAGTGAGTCAGCTTGGTGTTGCCTGACCACGTCACCGAGTTAGCCAGGTTAGTGTATAGGAGGATTGATGGGTGATATAAACACTGTCCTGGATATATCAAGGGTTCCCAAACTTTCAGAGCCCTTGAGACAATTAATCAGCAAATTAATTTTCTGTGATCCACCATTTATTAGAGAATGTGCTAACTAACTAACTTTTTTTTAAATATGGAAGGAAAATGTTTCAAACTTTGTCAACATATTTGTGTGAATAACTAGTATCACTATCTAGTACTGTGCATGGAACTGGTGCAGTGTGTGACTATTGTGAACATAAAGTGTATCATGAGTTACTTGAGTTGTGTGTCTTGCGACTCACCTGAACCCATTCCAAAACCCACCTATGCTGGTCCTTGCAACGAGATGCGCAGGCTATTTATTTTTCCTTTGCACCCCACAACATTATTTAATGTGTGAGCGTGCGCGTGTGCACGTTTGGTCAATTGCCTGATAAGTGTATATTGTGGACTGGATGGGCAGCATTGTATGTGTTCACAGAAGTCCCCAAAATAGCCCAAAATGAGTGTGCAGTTCCATCCTTTTTCTCCACAGGGCCCTGCTTTTTGTTTTTCATTATTGCAGCCATAAAAAACAGTTTACAGTCTGGGTGATGTGACAGCAGTGGTGGCTCCCTTTCCCTACAGTAATTACTTCACTGCACCGTCTCCGTGGTCTCCCCTGGCGTGATCCAGTGTGCGTTTAATCCAACTCCTTCCGAACAAAGCAATACCCACGTACGGCATCCGCACAGGCTCGCCGTAAGCCCACCGCACATTAGCCGATTTAATGAATCCCCCCTCAAAGCTGAGCCAGTGGTGAAATTAACCAAGGGGAACGTTTGCACATTCGCACATAATAATCAAAGCACAGAGACAGACGCTTTCATCTGTGAAGCATTTGCACTACATATCAAAGACTTATTACAAAACTGCTCAAATCCTGAGTGTCATTCTCAACCTCCACTTGATAATTGGATTACACACGAGGACAAACAACCTGCTGAGATATTTCACTGATAGTCCTTGTGCTAAAAGGTGTGCAGTGTTTCTATTTGTGTGTCCCCCTGTGGCATGACACCCTGCCAGTTTACCCTATGAATGTGTCTGTTTATTCCATGTGTTGTCTGTGTGGTTTATGTGGCTTTTTAATAAGACCCTGAGAACATATCGGGTTTTATTGGCTCTCCGACTTCAGCTGAGTTGTGGATTATTTTTAGATGTGTGCCTGAAAACTTCCTTTTCAAAAGTACTGTTGCATAACCCCATGCTAATTAGTGACGGTATTTATCTTAACAGAGAAGTAACCTGACGACGAAAACAGAAATAGAATAAGATGATGGGTTTCAATTCTTCTCATTTATATCCAAACATCTACCGTTACAAATTAAGATCAGTATTAAATGGCAAATATAATGCTTATATTTTCTTATTAACAAAAAATCTAATCATGCACTATAACATGTGGTTATAATAATATCAATAAATGTATAGCCTACATAGTAATATTACCATGCCAGTATTTCAGTAAAATGAT
Organism: Ilyophis sp. 1 JC-2022; assembly: GCA_022702515.1. Taxonomy (NCBI): domain Eukaryota; kingdom Metazoa; phylum Chordata; class Actinopteri; order Anguilliformes; family Synaphobranchidae; genus Ilyophis; species Ilyophis sp. 1 JC-2022. Next base: position 117,499,840 of record CM040404.1, on the reverse strand, counting down.
CAATGGAAAAATTAAGAGCAGTCATGTAAATGAATCCCTTAAATTGGATAGGTTTTGGATACGTTACTTCTACCATAATCAACCCATCAACAAGTAGAAATATGTTTACAATAATATCTTTTGCCTGAAAGACAGTTTTAAGGCTATATGTTTTGGTGATGATTAGTATAATGGCATGGATGGATCAGCTGTGCGCAATAAACTGAGAAGTGTAGTGATTCATAAAAAAATATGAGAAAAATGTAATGCTGATAATAGCAACTCACACACATGTTTGGTTCATTCAGTCTCACTTTCTCATGTTGAAATTGGCCTTGCTTATGATTTTCAACTGGGTGGAGTCATCTCAGCTGAATTCGCTGTCGTTGGGCTTGCGGAAGTAAATAACCAGTCTGACATCTATTAGCCGAAAACTCCTCTCACATCAGTAAACGAAGAGAAAACTCTTCCTACAGATTCCACAGTTTGGCTATAGAAGATTTATAGGATTTGAGATTTTTTAATGGAGTGTAAATTCATCTTTTATTTTACATTAAATGTCAGCCTCTCTGCAAGATTGATGGCAAGCGTGAATATGGAAATTGTCATATCTTTGCCTGGTTAAATAGATGGGATATGGTAATTTTTTATATTTCAATTTAACGGGCTAAACAGTGTAAAATAAAATGTGAGTTTTTGAGATAAATGTTGGGATGATTTGGGCCTGAAATTAAATAAAGTTAAGAAGAGATCTGAACAGCTTATCTCATAACCTTGGGAGAATGAATGTATAAATACATATCTCCTTCTCTATACGCCTCTTCTTTTTTTCTGTCTTTTTGAAGAAAAGTCTGTCAGGCTATATTTATTTTATGTTTTAATCATGTTTTATGCAAAACATTTTCCCTCAGAGTTCAAATGTATTCTTAAGTAGGTTTCTCATGAGAGGCAGTTCGCTTCTTGACTCTTTTTCCTTAATATTTGCCATATAGTTCAGTCCATCAGTATTTGGACAGTGACACACTTTGTGTTGCTTTGGCTCTGTACAGTGCATTTAATATGAAATTAAAAAATGAATATGAAGAAAAAGTGCAGACTCTCAGCTTTACTTTCCAGGTATTTATATCAATATTGGGTGAACCATGTAGGAATTGCTGGGCTGTTTTCTGTGTTGTTGCATCATTAGTTCATGCACAAGAAGGCTAACAAAAGTTCATTCTAGTTGAGGAATTTGCATGTTGGGGACCAAAAAACATGGGGACCAAAAAAGTGTCAATGCCAGTAAAGCAGGCCATCATGGTGTGAAAAAATCTGAATACAGCAATCAGAGATATAGCCAAAAACATTGGCTTTGTCTAAATCAACTGTTTGCTACATTGATAAGAATCAAAAATGCACTGCTGAGCTCAGGTATTGCAAACGACCTGGTAGACTACGGTTGTGTGCAACAAAAACCCTTTGAACTGTTGATAACACCTTCCAAGGTGTAGGCATAGGTGTGTCAAAAATTAAACTAAAGACTGCACCAGCATAACCTCAGAGGGTTCTCTGCAAGATACACACCACTGGTAATCCTGCAGAACCCATGTTACAGTTTGCTAAAAACGTATAAAGAGGAGTCGGGTTCAGAAGACTGGACGCGACAGAGGGGAATCTAAAATTGATCCATGCAGTGGAATCACCACAAGAGCGGAAAAAGATCCGTGAAAGGAGAAGGGAAGAATACCGCTTGCTCTCAGTACGAAAGAGCACTAAATGGAGATTAAAAAAATAGAGGACAAATAATAGCGACCCAGGTAATTGGGCCGAAAAAACTTGTAGGCTCGAGTAACAGACAGAAAAGAAGATAATTACCTCCCACCCTCAATACGAGAGAGCGGAAGAGAGGTAACCAAAAACGGTAAAAAGGAAACAGTCTCAGGGAGAGCATAAATGAAAACCAGAACGAGGAACAGAAAGGGCAAAAGAAAAAACAAATCCCACAAAAAACTCTAAGCAGCTAACAGGCAAGTCCCGCGTTACTCCAAAGCAGAGCGATGGACCAAAGTGGTCACCTCAGTCTCACACAACCGATACCGGCTTAGCGGCAGTGTATAATGACAACACAGAAGTGCCGAGACCAGAATACGCAGAGCTTAAATAGCCAGCGGAAACACCTGAACAGGTGTAGGCTATAAGTGCTAGGTAACGGAAAAAACCCGGCGTGGAAGTAGGACCGAAGCTGCGGCACACAAGAAAGCGGCAACCTGCGAAACCGTGACAAAAAAGTACGTAAAAAACTTTATAGTTCTGGAACAAACTCTTCTGGACAGATGAGATCAGTATTAACCTGCTCCACAGTGATATAAAGAGAAAAGTGTGGGAAAAGAAAGAAACTGCTCATCATCCAAAGCACCTTCTTTCAAACAAGTTGTGTTATTGCATTGCCATCTATTTCTATTGATGATTAGTCATCTATTTATGACTGCTGACTTATTTATGAAGATTATGAAGATCCCAAAAACATCTTATCTTCTCAGATCCAAGCAAATGACCCCGAAACACACTGCTAATGCAACCAAGGAGTTTTTCATGGGCAAAAAGAGGAATGTTCTTGGACTGGCCGAGTCAATCACCCAACCTGAATCCAATTGAACATGAACATGCACTTCCCTAATTATTTTGGCATAACTCTCCCATTATCATGTAACTTCAAAACATTGATAACTGCTCTCTTGAAATATAGCAATAATACTTCAAAAACTGTCCATACATTTTGATAGCCACAATGTTATGACCCTCGGTTACGAATGAACTGACGGACTTTGTTTAGGAGAAATCAAGTTTTTTTTTGTTCGTTTGGTATTTCAAATACTACAGTGTCCATGATGCTCAGTGCCTGTAAATCGTTTCCACTCCACAGAAGAAGAAAAGACACACATGCATTTATTACTTACAATAAATGCATGTGTGAGCAAATTATTATATGTTGAAAACATTTTGTTTGGAGATTTTGTATTCACTGTCCATAATTTACATATGAATTATGAAAATAAATAAATTTAAGGTATGATAATAAATGGTACATGGGTCTTCCTTAATTTAAGCCATTATTGGCGTTTGCATAAAGTTAATTCGAACAGTACAAAACAGGTGAAAATAGGCAAAATTCAAAAATAAAGCTGACCGTCTGCACTTAAACTTAAACTTAAAACAAGAAAGTGTTTCACTTTCCAAATCATTATGGACTGCACTGTATATACATATATATAGCCTTTTTTTATAGAGAAGACTGACACAAACAAAGCCTTTGAACAGACAGGAAACCATGTGATGGACCAACAGAGACATTGTTTGCTATCAATCACTGTCTCCACTAACAGATACACATTCATCACCCTGCCCCTTGTCTAGTTTTAATATTCTCGAATGTTTCAACACCAACCGCCCCAGACAAAAATCTTGTTGTTGTGCCAGAAGCTGTCATTATTTCACTCACTCCACTTATTTTGCATGAAAGGTGCTAACTGCACTGATTGTTTAAAGCATTGCCATCAACAATAGATTCTGAAACGAGTCCAAAAACAGCAGTGCGTGCATAATCTGCTGATAGATAGATTCCTTTCGTCAATTGTACAACTTGTGAATTTACATGGAAAATGTGCAATACCATCGTAGAGTCTCTTCTTATTTGGATGTATTACATATTGTCCAAAAACTGATGGCAAATGAGTCATCATCATATCACATTTTTGAAGCGTGTTGTTTTGTATGCTGTAGTATGATTAAAAACAATGTGTATTCATGTTGTTTTTCAAATTCATGCGATTGATCATTTTTCATTACAAGTATTGCATGAGACTGGGCATCAGTTCAATTAGAAAAAGAAAATTGGGTACAAACCACAATGCAGGAAAATATGAAATTTATCTGTGCAAAGGCCTTGAGTATAATTACTGTATGTGTTTTAGTAAAGTACTTTGCTGTGTGCAAACGTGTGTGCGTGTTTGTGTGCATGTGTGTGTGTGTGTGTGTGACATTCTTCAACGTCCACAGTTACTCATATCTCATGAAGCTGGAAGCTTGTACGTGGGTGGGTGTGAAGCCAGCATATCTTCCGCACTGCTGCTTAACAGTATGTGCCCAAAAAAACTCTTCCGTTATTAAAATTGACAATGTGATACTGTACAAATTGTGAAGTAATATTGATCAAAGCTTTTCCTCTTTAACAACCGATGCGTGAAAATAACATATAGGCCTACATTTAAAATAATGGATCAACTTAGTTTCACTGATCTTAAAAATGGCAGGTGCTTTCCCATCAGTGTGACAGGCTTCTTTCAATTCTATGTGACAGTATGATGACACACGACTAGAGCCTGTGCGATCATGTGACACACGTTGCTTTGAAGAGACTAGCTTAGTACTGAACATTGCTGAAGGCACTCAAACAAAGGGAACAAGACTGCCTCATCTTCACGTGCCTTCCCAGTGACACCCCAAAACTATAATGAACTTGCGTAGTTTCCGTATATCCTGTGGCTCTTTTTATTATTCACCCAACAAACCCTCAGACTTGCCTTGTAACAGAAAATGAGTCCCTCTGGATTTTAAAGTGCCCACCATGTTGGCAGCCTCCAAAAAGAGAGAGAGAGAGAGAGAGAGAGAGAGAGAGAGAGAGAGAGAGAGAGAGAGAGAGAGAGAGAGAGAGGAGAGAGAGAGAGAGAGAGAGAGACTGCCTTGGTGAGCACCTGCCCCTTTTGCCCCCCCCGCCACCCCCAACAATAATTGAACAGAAAATTTTGAAAAGCATGTACTTGGAATGCTACGCCAGGGTCCTCTGCCCAATGAGGAGAGGAGATGTTTTTTCAGAAAAAAGCACAGAAGCCCAGAACTCCGGCGGGATCCATCATCTGGGTGTCAGTGACACTGTGCAGCCTAGTCTACTTCAAGCTAAACTGCTTTAAAGAATAGGTTTACCTTTTGTCAACCTGGACCTTATTGAATGGTTGTTTCTCGTTATTTATAGCCATACATAGCACAACCTCACCGACAGCTTTATTATCGAGAGTTTGAATCCCGTGTGTAACTCCACCCGTGTCCATGTGGGTTAGGCTAATTGGAAACTTTAAATTGCCCATAGTTAAATGGTGCGGGCTGTGGACTATTAGTATCATCGATTTAACAATTGTTTTATTATTATTAGTTAAAATGTTAGCACTACCAACTGAAGCAACAAAACTGCAGGCACATAGCATACTTATGGTACCTCTTCTATGTAGCCTATTGTGTGGAAAATCTTAAATACTGGCTCGCAGTTGAGTATTTGAGAAGGGTGGGCTTCATTACAGGCACAGTGCTGTCAAGTATGGAAGCTGCCCAGAGCCAAATTCTTGTAGGCCCTGGGCTGGATCGATCTGTCAGATGTGAATGTTCGATTTCATGTCAAGACTAAAGTGTACATTTATTTTATCTATTTATTTTTTTCAGAAACATACTGCAGTGCGTAGTGTGCAAAGATTCAACAAACCTCATTGGAAGAAGAACTATGTGATTGCTTGCACCCCTGCCCACACAAAAAACTCCCTCGAACATGTCATAACCACAGATAAACACATTTTTGCTCCAAAAAACAAAAATGTTCCAAAAACCATAAATATGTAACTTACTACTCTAAATTCTGGTACAATATTTATAAAAATATATATATTTTTAAATAAAAATCTGTCCTAAAGAGCAATAAGAGAAAATAACAGATTTTATTGGGTCTCCTTGGACTCCTTTCTGGGCTGAATTGATGCCTACAGATGTGTCAGGTACTAAAGATGCGCATGTGGATTTTATGGATATTTTATTTCAATATTGAAATATATGTTTCATTAAAAACACAACCATTAAACAAGTATCAAGTATCAAGTTTTATCCTAATCCATTAGACATACAAGAGAGCTTATGGATGGAGAATAATTAAATCATGCATGGTGTTGTACACCATTCAGCATGTTGGGTATATACAGTGCAAAACAGGTTAAATTATCACACTTTAACTGATCATTATAAGCATATTGAAGCCATGGCAAATAAATAAAAAAACAAGGTTATTAACTGTCAAGAAAGAATTTGAACTTTCAATATAGAGTCAATATTGGGGTTAGGAAAGCAACCTCAACAGACAACCGTTTGATCTGTGTGTTCTTCAGGCCCGTGCACAGTTAAGCACTTGATGATCTATATGGTGCCTTCAGGGAAGCACGTTTTCTGTACATGAAAGTACCAATATATGTGCCATTGCTATGCCCAATGCTGTTTGAAATCCATATAAATTAAACAGTACCGATATTAATTTTTTTCCCCATGTTTTATATTCCACACATATATCTATCACCTGAGCGCTCCATTATTCATTAAGTGGGTGAGTTGGGACTCGGGCGATTGCTGGCGGCTCCAGTGACAGAGATGGGTCTTCAGCATCAGTTTAGTCAACATGCCGTGCCATTGGAGTGTGAGGTGAAGGGATGTCATACAGCGCCAATTAAATATTTATAGAGCCCTTCCATCTCTAGGGCCTGGGAAGGGTGAAACCTTTCATATTTGGAGAAACGTGTGAATAAACCTTTCTATAAGGCACAACTCAAAACATGGCTGCAAAGAAAAAGTACAAAGTTAATTCAGTTAAAACACACTTTAATACGCACAGTGAGGGGTGGTCTTTAGAGCAGACACAAATCCAGAACATATGCTTAGCTAAATCATAGCTAATGGCATGAAAATTTTTATTTTGCACCTTACAGAACACTACACTTAGGTTTATGGCAGCCTTTTAATCATATCTAATGCTGGTTTGTAATAATATAAGTAAAGTAAAATGTCTAAATAGAATTGTTTTTGTAGATTATTTTTTCTCATAAATAAATGCATTTTTGCTTTTTCAAACCGTGTTGCACCCGTGGTGTAAAAATAACCTAAATTTAAATCCCATGCTTAAGCATGTCCTCAATAACTCTGATCCTGAACCTCTAATCATGTATTCATTATAAATAAAATAAGTAAGAACACTCGTAGTAATGTGTGGCTGCACTGATTTAAGGCATATGAATAAATTATGACTAAATGCTAAAGATGAATTATTTTAATGTTTTATTCTGATGGGGTTATGGCTTCTGTACTAAGTAATGGTGGGTGAGTGCATCTGACTTAAATGACTGTACATACAGGGACATGATTTGAATTAAATAGTAATAATTTTCCGGCATGGATGCAAAATTAATGCAGGAACATCAGCAGCTACTTGCTAACTGAGTGTTGGACCATGAAAAATGCTCTGGAAACAGATCTGGTGCTGAAAGGGCTAAGCTGAAATTTAATCACGCCACTATCCACGGCGATCAATCAAGGACTGACAATGTCTTGCAATCGGTGTGTTGTGTATACCGACATCAGGGGAAATCTGTGATCTAGTACCCATGTATGAATCTAACCAACATGCAATTTGAATGTCCAATTTTATATATCAGCATATCCTGACACTTGCAGATAGTGTCGCTGAGAACCACACTTAAATTGAAAAATGGAAGCATACAGTATATAACATTAATCGCTTAAAAGAGGCCTTTGTAGAGGGTAAATTAGTATGTGTAAAATGATATGCAATTTACATAATTAAAATTTGTACTCAAGCTGCAGAAGGGAAGTTAAGCGCTCAGAAATTATGCTTCTGGGAACTCGAACCCTTGACCAGCCACCAGTGAAGTCCACACAGCTTAGGCCCATGCAGCCATGCTGGGTAGTTCCCCTGTACCACACAGTCAGAAATGTCAAATCCAGGTTCAAAAAGTAAAAGTCTTCCCCAGTATTTTGTTCCAATCACCTGGATTTGCTAATTAGCACACTTCTCTAAAAATTGCTCTATTAAAACAAGCCTCAATCCCTCTCCGTATCTAATTGTTTGTAGCCTGTAAAATCACCCTCCTGCCATGTAACACAATGGAAGTGTTTACTTTTTATGTACACTGTATTATGTCACTTTAGAGTAAAGCTTGGAAAGCAGAACAAGGAGAACCATGAATTGTACTTTCAGTTTAAAGAAAATGGACAGAAAAAGTTTAGGAACAATTAAATGATCACTCGAGAGGCAGAGAGAATAAAAAGCAAGGACGAAGCCAGAAAAAATGCAAACAAATGTGTCTTGCTGACTGATTTTTGTCATTGATTATCATTCACAGGTGAGTGAGCTTTCGGCCTTGGGTTTTTTGACCACAACCATTTTGACCAGCATATACTACATTGTGGACAGAGGACAACGGACCTACTGTATATACAGAAAGTGATGTGAATTGCAAAGACGATGCTTGTAATTTTCCATAACTACAAACATTGTTCTGTGTAAGGAGTCATCATGACAAATCAGACCTACCAGTTAGGATAAATCCCAACAAATCCTTCAAAATTGTCATGGTTTGTGGGTTTTTGTTTATTTTCCGTTGCAGTTCTCATCCTGGTTTCCCGATTGAGAATCTATCGGATTTTTTCCATGTTCCGTTCCGGGGTTTTGCATTCCCTCGCTCATTATTGTTTTCACCAGTGCTTCTACCTGCTGGGTATTTGAGTTTTCCACTTCTGCTTCCCCGGTGCTTCTTTGTCATTCGACATTGCATTGAGCCAGGTATAGCGAGGCACTTGTGATATGAAACGATGTTTATGTTCACGAGGGACTTGCTATTAGCTTTTATTTCAGGTATAGGTATTATTCCTCCTGTTAGCGTTCTGTGCTATTTATTTTATTTTTTGCTGCTCTCTCTGAGACAGTTTTGTTTTTGTTTGTTTTGTTTTGGTTTTACATCTTTCCGGCCGCCCGAACTGTTGTGCCGAAGGTGTTCTTTTTTTTTGCAAAGTTTCCCGTTTTGGCTCCAGTATTGAGCTTCGAAGATTTAGTTTGTGTTTTACTCGTTATTGGAGTTTGCCCTATTTTAGTGGGTTGATTTTTGTTTGGCTGTTTAGCCACAAGGAATTTGTTTCCTGTCTTTTCTTTCTTTGCATTTATTGTATTACTCCCTTTATTGGTCCTCACTGTGTGAGTGACTTGTTCTGATCCCCCCACCTTTGCGTTCGATTATCCACCACAATAAATCCATTACAAAAATGGGCTGTTGAGTCTGCACGTTCTTCACTCCTTTAAACATATTTATATGCAGGCTTTAGGTTTTTAATAAAACAGGTAGTAGAAGTGAGCAGAAACTGTCTTAACTATTGAAACATGGCGGTTGTGTTTTAACTTGTAGAGTACATTATTGCAAGCATAATCAAAGGCCAACAATAACTTGCCACAGTCATGTATTATTTATTTATTTATAAAATAACCCATTGTGAGCTCTTCATTGATCATTGCTTTAACTGATCAAAGGTACAATAAAAGTAATTGCATTGCTTTCAAAAGGGAACCATCGAACGCTTTTTCAGCATTGCCTGCTGGCAGTAAATTTTGGCTGGAGAACACAAACATGTTATTTTCAAAATATACTTATTAGCACAACTATTGTTCCTTCCATCTTCCCACATACATAACATCTGTAGAAGCCTGATAATGCATACCAGTTGCATAAGCTGACAAGAAAACACAAGAGACAATCAAGTAACCATTTTTGATGCATGCGAGACTTAAAAGGTATTGATTTTTCCAAAGGCAGTGACTTGTCAATGATTCTTCTGAAGTCCTTTTCTCTACAGTAGGTGCTTTGATGTTCTATTGCATCGTTCTCCAAAGGGGTGCTTTGGTGTAAAGCAATGTGTTATTGTGTGACAGATAATGCACCTTATACCAAACTTATTTAAGTTGTGTGTGTGTATTTAGTTGTTAATATGAATGTGGGTAAATAGTAAAGCCTTTCATGACAAAGTCCGGCACTGCACCATGTAGGCCCGATTTTGCGTTGTTGTACAGACCAAGGCTGAGCTTAGAGGCAAAAGAGTATTATTCACTTGTAGTGGCTGACATTTTCAGGACAGACTGGCTGATGAGCCAAAATCTTTATGACAGCTGTCAATGTAAAAGGTATAATAATGCATGAACGGCCTGTGTCATGGTTTGGAAAATTCCAGCATACAAGCAGAGCCTTTTTATACATACATCCCTAGATACATACAAATGCTAGCTGGTTAGTTTAAGAGCATATGCAATTAAATCAAATTCAGTTTCATATCTGACCAAACCTTAAAAGCTCTTAACCCTTTCACACGTAAGTTCCAAAATATTTTCAACGGCCCAAAAGCGTGGGTTATTTTTTGTCTGCTACAGCTGTTCTAGAATTCGACTGTTACGTCACAGCACTAGCCTTCGGTTGAATGCGGAAGAACAAGATGGCAGCACCGCATACCAATATTAGCCTACTGCCGGATTATTTTTGAAAATGCGTTTTTCGAGTATTTCGTCAATTATTTTGATCACAGATGAGTTTACCCGTGATGTAAAACATTGTAAAGTGTAATCGCTATAAGATTGTGTATATTATATTTTCTGTCAGCCCGTAGTTAGCTCATTTTGACAGCTTGGTTAGCACTGACGTTAGCAAACTGTAGCTAAATCAACGTTATAGGCTAGGGGGTATTTGCTGCTTACGTTACGGCTGCATAAACAAATAAATGTAAATGTTGTAAAGATGTTTCTTTGCTACAATGTTTTTGTGGAACAGTGTGTTTAGTCCTAGGGTTAGCCCACAGGTTTATTGTTGCGTCATTCGTAAATAGACGATGTAAGCGTAAACGTAAGCGAGATCGTCGGTATAATACAGCTAGCTACGTAGTAACCCATATGCGTACACTGCAAATTAAACTAGATGACTATTCGGATAACAACTAACGTTGACATAGTAACATTTGCATTTCAGTACAACAATAAACGACTCAGTACCGCACTGGAATCATGTTTGCACTTTTACATTAGTAGATTGTTAGCTTGTGAGGTTAAAAACCACCAAACTGCTTAGCTTGCTCAGTGTTGATGTAACGAAGATATTCGATGCACAGCAATGTGTCATTTATCGTTCATTTCAGCTTCTGAAATCGCAAGTTGATGGTTTATTTTCCATAATATACACACCTCTGTGACGTGTCTGTTTAGCCGGCAGTAAACCTCATTCTCAACGGAGCGTTCCAGTGAAACGTTCTAATCACATATTTGTGATGGTACGCGTTTGGGCCATGTCTGGAATGATCACATATTTGTGATGGTACGTGCGAAAGGGTTAAAGACTGAAAAACCCATGGAACAGAAAGATCTGCGGCCTTAAAATGGAGGTTCCTGGGCTGGAGGTGGGAGCATTGCCCTTTGCAAATAATGTGTTTGTCTGTCTCTAGCTTCACCACCACAATTGTTTTAACACAATTAATACAACTATACATTTTTATTTTAAAAAAATTAAATATACATAATATAACACAGCATTCATGGCACATTTGGTTTCTCTGATTGGCCATCACCCAGGTTGTCAGTCAGAGAGTAATATTTTTATAATACTATGTACGTGCTGGTTTGCTAGGTTTTATGAGGGGGACAACAAATGTATGGTATTACATCAGTCAATTAAACCCCAGCATGAAGACGCAGACGGTAGAACAGATGGTGGCCCTGTTGGAGTCTTTAGCCTGTGCCAGCCTGGCTTCAGCTTTTTAGCGCCAGCTGGCTGGCATGGCCAGTTCATCATGGCACCCAAACGTGGCCTGACACTATATACTCTGTAGAGGAAGTTTACACCCTTAGCTGGGAACAGCTGTTGGAATTAAGAAGGGGCCACATACAGATTTGCTTATGTCTAAATCAAACCAGTTCCTGCTATGCTTTTGGATAGGCTGTATGGCACAGCAAGAATACATGGAAAAGGCCAGAGAGCTGTGGTGGTGTCAGTGGGAGTTCAAAAAGTCAGAAGAAGATTTCAGTAAACATAATATGTGTTTGTATCGGGTGGCAATGTCATGGCACTCAAACTTTCAGCTGTGCTCTCCTTTCCAGTAAAATTGCATATCTCTGTTCCCTTCACAACAATATAACCAATATATAGTTGATTACCTCCACTGTTGTGTTTGCTCATTAATAATTGTTCCACATCCTTAATTTTGATTAAACATGAATTAACGTGGCATTCTTTAAATTTAATTAAGTGATTTTCCATTTTATACATACTCTTAACATTCAGTACAGCACACAAACACACAATACTGAGAAAATTGAGTATTTATGATAATGGGATTATGTTTTTATAAGGGATATGTTGTGTTAGACTTTTCTCAGCTGTTGTTTGAAATTTTAATTAATAAGCAAGAAACATGTCTGTCTTCACAATAAAAATGCTGATCCTCGTAAAAACCTGTTTACATAAGACAATCTGCATCACCCTAACTGTATTCTTAAGTTTTGGTTCCTGATAAAACGTATTTGATCAGAACTATGCAAAAGACAGGATGATACATGACACAGAGAAAATCAGTTTATACCAATCAGCATGCAGGCATTTCCAATTAGCATGGAGGCATTTCTGAAAGGCACATTTCAAAGGGTTCAGTAAGGGCACAAACGCTTGCCAGTCCTGACTGAAAGCCATGGAGGTGCTGGTCAGTCTAGCGTGAGTGGAGACTAATCTACCAAACGTTCTGGCTTGCAAGAGAACTCATTTTCTGGTTCAACAGCTCACAAGCCCCTTCATTTAATGCTACACACAATGAAAACGCTGAGGTGCCGCTCACACACAAAAAAAACACAAGTTTTGTGCTGCATCATATAGGACCTCAGTTCATAAATGTTTTGGTAAAATGGAAAACATTTACCAAAACATTTATGACCAAAATTATATATACAGGCAAAACTTTGTTCAAAATTGCACATCATAAGTTGTCCAGATGTCATCTTTAATTACTGAATTTGCACCTTCTACATTTTTGCATATATGGAGAGGTGATGATTTATATTTATTTGAACCCCCAGGGACTGGTCTCAAATGCCATCCATGAGTGAACAATAGGAAAGGTTCAGGACAAGATGAGGGTTAGTTATGCCCTACAATGTAAAACCATAGATTTGAAAGAGGATGTGCTTTCTTGTTCATATCACAATTTTCCAAATTGTATAATTAAAACAATCAATCTTGTTTTAAGGCAATCTTTTGACACTAAACCCATTGCTGGTTTGCATGGCCAAATAGTTCTATTTTCATCTAATCTGACTATAGCAGCTGGTTCCCATCCAACTGCCAAGCCCATTTGTTGATTGCTTTCAATTGCTTTTTTACTGGCAACCCTTCCAAATAGCTTATTGGCATGTATGCCTGACTGTAGATTTGGAGGCTTGGTGGGCCCAAGATGCAAGAAAAAATGTGTGTGTTGTTTTTGAACCCATTGCCTGATATATGTAGGTCAATATCTATTTGTTTCTTTTTATTTGTGAGTTGTTTCTTTTTATTTGTGAGTTCATTGCATTTCCCCATGGTGAAATTAATGGGAATTAATGTGTTTTACATGTGTGCTACTTCATTGTTACATGCCTGTAACAGGAAGCCATGGAAGACCACAATGTAGCTTCTTAGACCTGAGATGAACTCAAATAGTAGAATGTGAATGCACATTTAAAATGTTTGAGCTTAATTCAAATATTAGTATAGTATTACTAAAATATTACTTGTAGAAAAAAATACCTTTTCACTGAGAAATATTATTAGAATGGTGCAGAGAACAATGTTTATTAATATAGTTTCTCCATCTTTTGAGGAAAAAATCTAGTTCAATACCTATGTTGTTGATTGCATACATATTTATACATATTTTTAAACATCAAGTTTTTTGCTTGTCTTTATGAAGGGTGACAATGTACTCAACATAGAGCCTATATAATATGCCTATTAATATTGTGTATGTATGTCTGTTCTCCACCATCAAGGGGTCAAAATGGGTCTATTTAAATCCATAATCATTGAATTCATCACACGTGATCATCTCAGTTAATCATTCACCATTAATTCATATACAAGGCAGAAGTTTTATAAGTATGGCAGCGCAATGTTTATGACACTTGATTCCATATTGTATTAGATAATGTGACAAGTTAAAATGTCTCCAGAGATCCCATAAAATATTTATCTTTCTTTGAGAAGGTTGGAAATGTTGATTTAGAATCAGCAACCTGTTGTTTCCTGTCTCTTATTTCAAGGATTGATGTTTATGTGTGGAAATATGCCAATTGCATATGCCATATGCAATTCTTTTGGCATCAACATAATTTCTAACGACTTAGTATCCGTTAGTCATTCTGCATTTAACTGCGATTTATTTATTTAGTTATTTATTTTCTAGCTGTATTCAAGATTGCATCCAAACACATTTGGGCATTTTCCTGACAGTTCTCATTAAGCATGGAATGGGCTAGATTATTTCTCCAGATCCTGCACAATATTGCACTTGAAAACCCCCAGACTCTCTTTGGTGTGGTATCGAATCCTGAACATGCCAGTTCAGAATGCAGTCGGCAGCCCGGCAGAGTTCAGTATAATTGGTCTAGCCAATTCCCAGGGAGGGAGTGCTACAGTCAGCAGTGCAGTTTTCTTCCCATATCATGCACAGGAGTGGCTCCCCCTGCAGTCTGCAGGATGAAGTGCACTCTTCAGACGCAATGACTGCACAGCCAAGCTGAAGGACAGTAGCGTGAAACAAATTTACCAGGACACTCCATTTGGAAAATACATGCTTTCCTGCAAAGGACATCGCAATTCAATCAGTTAGCAGACACTTTGAGACAAAATAACTTACAGAAGAACATTTCACATAGAAAGCAAGCAAACACATTTTTGTATTACAGTAAATAGAAACATTAGGGTGTAGCCTGAAAAGGTGAGATTGCAAAAGCAACCAGAGACTTTTCCTTCCTGACTGAATGGGGAAGGTCATTACACCATCGGGGGGGTGAGCGGCGGAGAAGAGCCGGGGCTACGAGGCACAGCTGCTGGGTGCTCGACGAGATGGGACAGCCAGGTGGCGATAAGATGTTAAACGGAGAGATCCGGTTGGAGGGTATGGTGTAATCATTGTCTGAAGATATGAACCATTACCTGTAACATTAGTAGCATTATGGTATGCCTGTGTACGAGATGTGAACTGAACGTGGGCACACACTTTACGGCGATGAGACAAACCTATTCCAAATCGGAGGGGAAAAAACTACTTTTCATTTATGTTTCATGCATGATAGGTTTCAAAATTAAAAAACATCTTGCGTGCTCTCAGTTTTTATTGCAAAAAAAAAAAATCTTGTTTTAGTCAGCTTTCAATACCATCTTTTTCTTAACATATAATAAACATTTCCCTCAGTAATGAGTTGCAATCAAAATGGGCAGCAATAATTTGAAGAGCGTGGCAGCATAATGTTAACATAAAACGTTGAATCTTGTCAACACCATATTCTGATAAAAAAAAACAGATTATGCTCTGATATGCAAGTCAACCTCTCTCTCTCTCTCTCTCTCTCTGCTGGCATCTGCCTCTCTCTCTCCTGCCATCCACACATTTCCTTAATGCTTTTACAATTCAATGAGTAAACTCATTTGAGCCGTTACTCATCGACGGATGGCGTTTAATGCAGCAGGTAGAAATCGACGATGATGAGTTGAATGGCGCTCTTAACTCTAGGCAATTATGGCCCCTGGCAGGCTGGCAAAGCCGTCAGTAAAGACCACTGCTATTGGCTTTTCGAATCTATCCAGCTGTGAGCCAATCGTCTTCTGAAGCAACAGATTTTCTGAAAGAAAAAAGAAAAAAACACTTACTTTGCAGAGGCCACTGTGAGGCAAAACTCAGTATCACAAAGATGCAGGCAAACTTCCCTTTAATACACTCTTCTTTTTTTCTGAAAGCTTTAGAGGTTAATAGATTGATTGAATACTTTAAAAGTCCTTCCTTTGGGAAAAAGAAATGAAAGAAAAAAACTAGTAATAGTGCACTTATATGAATGGGATAGTCCACAGCCTCACCCAGACATTGTGCCTCTCAGTTATAAATGTTTTGTTAATTTACCATGTCTTGCATAGAAGCACACCTTATTGTAAAATGACACATTTATTTATATGCAGAAAAATTTGGTCTAATGCAGAAAATAGACAGAACAAATTAAAGTCTGACTGTCATGCAAGATATTTGTTGGTTATTAGAAGATGCAGAAGCTGGAACATTTTTACTGGAATTAAATTAATTATTTATTTATTTACTTACTTTTTTTTTTCTTTTTTTTTTTTTTTTTTTTTTAACACACACCCCCCAAAACTACTTGCAGAAGAATAGAAAAATTAGGAAATTTGAAAAGTTAAAGAAGCGAGGCCTGATCCTCCAACAAGTCAGCAAGTAAAGTTAAGTACTCCCCATTGGGAAGGACTCTGGAGATGAGCCTGGCCTCTACTGGCTGGCTCAGTGTCAGTTGTAAAATTAAGCTAAATGGGGAATCTCATAGTAGTTGGGCAAAATACAGGTGGTGGTTTTAGACTCGAGGGTAAAAACCCATTCCAAGCAAAGGTAGTGTATATGTATACAAATTAATGCAGTATTATACTGTCAACCTCTGGACAATGGATATATTTTGGCTAGTTGGGTTAGGAGTCACTATTAATATGAAAAAAAAATTGTGAGTTTTTTATTATCAGTTATCTCTCTCTCTCTCTCTCTCTCTTTTTTTCTCTCATATAAGAATGTAAGCAGGCAAGATTACTCTCTCTCTCTCTCTATTTTTCTCTCTCTCACTTTTTCTCTCATATCAGAATGTAAGCAGGCAAGATTTATCTCTCTCTCTCTCTCTCTTTCTCTCTCTTTGTCTCTCTCTCACTCTCTCTCTTCCATATCAGAATGTAAGCAGGCAAGATACATATCCATCATGACAACTGTGAAACGATATCATGTTAGCACACCGTGAAGGTGAAAATGTGTTGACTCATACAGGACCAGGCTGTGTGCGTAAACACTGTCGAAAGGCAAGGCAAGGCAAACAGGCGCTACTTTTTAGCTTGTATTATTAATATTTTTCTTTCTGCCTTGTTTGGCTGTTGTACAGTTCTCTTCCTTTTCTTCTGAGTGACAGAAATCAATATTATGAGAGGGCAATTTGTTTGTGGTGTGCAAATACTTGGTATGCAGACCCATGGTATCCCAGCATGCAACTGCAGAGTAAACTGCACATTCTACACTGGCAGGATAAAATTGGGGGCTTCCAGTGCACTGATCCAATACGGAGTGCTCACACTATTACTGGATGATTTCATTATTGAAACAAAGTCATGAAATCACTGAATCATAAAGTCTTGGGATGGAAATAGAATTGCATTTGTTCAATTTTACCTCCTCTGTTACCAAACCGAGTACATAAATGTTTAGATTTGAATATACCCATTAGTAGTATGGCATGAATTTGTTAACAAATGCATACAAATGGCTGCTAATTATAGAATGCAGCTTATGGTAAGTTCAATGTTCTTTGAAATATTTCACATGGTGAAAACACAAGATCAATCTTGGTACGCAAGATTATTTCATATAAAAATAATAACCACGCACCACCACCATCACCACAATCTGTGAAGTACAGTTCAATGTTGGTTTATCTTAAAGCACTGTCCAGTCAATTATTCTAAGATAAGAACAAATATCATGGCAAGTCATGACAATATAATAAATGAAAACCAAACCAAAAAAAAAAAAACATTCACAATGAGCCATATGAAATTAGAGTAATACAATACTATACATCACTATATATCTTTTGGATAAACAAAAACGATTAATGTCTGATTCTGAACCATTTCAGCTTCATCATTTTGCAAATGAAAAGCTATGTCACAATGCAAGAGACTAATGTTGTGAATACATACAGCAGGTGATGTTAGTGTGGGGAACAGTAACATCCATCCTTCCAAATGGAATTTAAAATGATAAATTAATCTGAGTGAGCTGAAGAATTCCTCCCAATGTAAACAACCACATGTCCTCTGACTCTGGTCTTAGTTCCTGCTGATTATTACTGTAATGGTTATCTACCAAAATTATTCCCATATGTTTTTCTTAAGGCCAGCTATTATACATCAACCCACTGTATGAAATTAATTTCACCGTCTAGTTAAAAATCCGAATCACCTAGGAACGGACTTATGTGCAAGGCTACAAAGGAGATGGCGCAGTTCCCCAACACGAGATAGCATTACAGATAGGCAGTGAGTTTCTGTGTGGGAGAAGGAAATCTGCAGTCGGTGATAACAAGAGAAGGGATGGATCTGTTTTCCCAATCCTGATTCTGAAAACCAACAGATGGCTTGATTTATACCTACACATGTTCTCCCCAGTTTACCAATACAAACAATCAGCATGTATGAGTACTCAGTACTCAGAGTGTGGTAACTAATTAGGAGCCAAACAGTTTTGAGATATTAAATCCAGGTTCAAAGAAAACGTCTACACTGGAAATTAAGCGCAATCAGATGGGAGCCCCAAGCAGCCCCGAGCTTTCCAGGATAAATGGTCTGGTTGAATGAATTTATACACTCAAACACCTAAAACGTTTTGACGAACATCGCCTCCTTTTAATTTTACTCTTCATAGAGCAATATCTCATTTGGTTGTTCAGTTTCACCCTCACAGCCCTATGCCCACCCCTCAATTTTTCTTAAAATAGTTCAGTCTATTCAAAAAAGAAATTCTAAATCAAAATTGAGTATGCAACACAGCTGTGAGACAGAAATTACAGCAAGTGCCACAGTGTGACACTAATAGACATGGTACGTTTGAATTATGCAAAATGTCAATGTTTATACATCACTTGGTAAAACTGGGCAGTGGAGTTGGATACAAATGGAGCAAGATGCAACACTACAGTTCGTCTTACATGGGACATTGTATGCACACTGTTATATTGGAGCATATAAATTCAACATAATTAGTATGATACATAACTCAATTTAAAAAATGACCACAAAGTGAAATGTTTTTTTATTGATCCATTTCTTCTTCGTCTTAATAATAATAATAATGATATGATTTTTTTGCTTCTTGATCTGGGTCAATGTGACCGCTGCAGCGGGCCCTGTTCCATTTCCATAAGCAGTATTTCACACAGCAGCCTTCATTAGGAGAGTTGCAGAGATGGGCTTGGATATGATATGAATGTGAATATTTGCCATTTCATACCACTGGGGCACAATATCGTTTTCTTCAGTCTCACTTTGACGAACCCATTAAATGCTTAACAAACAGTGTTACAGTTCACAGCAAATTCAAATAGTAAAAATTTCCACACAGGAGGGCGCAGGTAATCCTTTAGCAACATCAAAGATAAAGATAATACTCTACACAAATATAAAATATGTAAATACATATAAATATGTGTATATATATACTTGTATTTAAATATATATAGATATACATATTTGAAGGTACTACAGTTTAAGAACCCTCCAGGCAAAACTATATAATTAACTATATAATTCACCTCCAAGTTAAACAAAGAGTATTGTTTGTCAATTAAAACATTATGGACTCCTCTATGAAATGTATGTAATTTGCTGCTTGACGTCCACAGATGCTGACCATAAAATACAAAAAAACACTTGGAATGATTGCCATAATGCAAATGAAGCAAAGTAGAGCTTTATAAGTGTCCCTTGGAAAGACATTGACCTTCTGACCTTATTGTGCATTAGGGAAATAAAATGACAGAGAGCATAGTGCTAAATGCGTGCGTAGAAATGTGATTTCTAATGTCCCGGTGTGCCTGGCTAGGTTATATTCAAAAGCTAATGCAGCACTTAGCAGGAGCATCCTCTTGAAATGTGCCCCCATCCTATAATTAGCATCAGGCACTTTCATTATGGATGGAGCCTTTGTCTGTTTCCTCCTGAGAGATCTCAGGAAGGTCTGGGTATACGGTAATGTCTCGTGCGCCGGACACCTCTACGGCTCTCGAACCCCCTTTGCGCTCTGCTTTTGAGTGGCTGTAATAAGGCACACCTCTTCTCTTTAGCAACACCTGCGCAGTCAGGCCATTTTGAGGGACGAGCTCCCTCACCTCATCCAAACTCCCCGGCCCCCGCTCCGGGAATCCCAGGCGTTCCAGTGAACGGAGGAGTTAATTTGTTCCGCCGTTACATTTTCCACATCCGTGCCCGACCGAGCAGTGCGGGGAGCACTCGCCTCTCTTCGGACTTCCCGGCGCATTTCCTCTGTCGGCTTTTCGCGTGCGGAAAACTGAGTTCATTGTGGCTGCCTTCAATGCAACATGAAACATGTCCTACTCGCACACGCAGAAGTGCAAGAATCTTCAGAGTCATCTATGCAAAACTCAACTTGATATGAACCCATCACAAACAGTCCATGTACAAATTAATCACAGATTTAGGTCTAGATGGAACATATTTGAACTGTGCGTGTTACATGTAATCCATTTCATCTCCAGCTATGGCTAATAAATAAATCAGGAAGTCTCCTGCTAAGCCTCATTTGTATCTATGCTGTTTTAATTTCAGATATGGATAAATCTCTAACTATTTTAATTTGAGTCTTATTTAAACTGACTGGACACTGTCACAGAATAATTAATACTGCTATTGTTGATATCGGCCCTTGCTTCCTCTTTGAGTACATTGTTGTATACCATTTTAATTGTGCTGCATATTCTGTAATATAAACAAACAGCCATTTAATGGGTAATTGTTGTGTTTTTCCTAATATTTAATTTATCAATACACATATATACATATGCAGACAGAAACTCAGAAATACACACACACACACACACACACACACACACACACACATTGTGATAATGCACTTCCCCGTATGTGTTTAACAGGCTCACAAGTTTTTAAATGCCTGGTGGGTCTCAGTGGTCTAGCAGTAACAATGCTCAGCAGATGTTCTGGAGATAAACACACAGGGTATAATGGGATCTGTGGTGTATACTATGAAGGAGCAATATATCATTTGAACCCCCATCTAGTGTCCACAAGGGAGAACTGCAATCCCAACCCAAAGCATGACACCGCCTCTCTACTCTTGGTCATAACTCCTCCCCTGCGAGTGGTTGCCAGATCATAGAACAGAATCTGGCGACTTTCTTTTTTCTTTTTAAAAAAAAATAATTTGTCTACATGAAACATATACAGGGTTTATTTGTTTTAGCTGGCTTGACAAAACCTAACAACCGCAATCAGGCTTATTTAGTTTCACAAATGTGGTTATCAATTTGCTAAGTGAACATATAGGCTTTGTTAGTCAAGCTCTTTGTGCATTCCCATAAAAGGGAAAATGTCTGTAACAATGATTCTAAAGCTGTACAGCATGGACCATACTCGAGAAGTGTATTTCTCCCCTGAGGAAAAAAGACTGATACAGGCAGATATAACGGACAGATATGAAGAACATAAAATAATCATTATGACAAAAAGAAACACCATTGCTGTCAACAAAGCCAGAGAGGACCATTGGAAAAAAAAAAGCTAATTGTGTAAATTTGTTAGTTACAACTTTATTCACCTCACCACTCATGAAAAATAAATCGACACGCTCACTAACTTTCTTACAGTTTATTTCTAATGGGAAAACTGCATGTGGTTATAGCTCCTAAACCTTAAACTTGATACGCCATATTTAAAATCTTGCCTGAAGCAATCACACCAAAGTCTATTCATAAACTCCTAGACCTAATCACTGTCCCTTAATTCAATAATGCATAAGTGAATATGGACACATAGGGCTCAAAAAACCTGCATGTGTAAGCCTACTGTATTCCCTCGGTTGGGAATCTATAACGTTTGTATAGCGTATCCTCGGAGACAGACAGCGGATTTTGTCAGTCTCCAAATAACCTCGCCCTGCGAAAACACCCCCTCACTATTCACACCTGCACGGAGAAGCCTTTTTACAAATAAGCTGATGAGTCAAAGGGTGGTGCTGTTATATGATTCAATCTGTTAGCCTGAACATAACCTGCTCCGGACCGGGGGGGGTATACTACAAAGCAGGATTACTGAGTTAGCTGGACAGCTGCACTGAGTAAAACCAAATCCTCCCAAATCTGGAACATGAACTGAAGTAAAAAGAGCTGTTTCGGGTTTTACTGGGTGGCCGGCAGCGGCCTCACATAGAGGCATGTGCACTTCCGGAAGATCTGCCTGTTTCCTCCATGAGATCTCTTATAAAGGCACTGCTCTTTGTTCTCCTTTCCAATTCCTGGTTTGAGTTTTTTCTGTTTGCTTTCTTTGGTTTCATTCTGGTCCATTATTAGTGTTTTTGAAATGCATTCCACGTGGCTGTAGATTGGCCCTTTCTCATCTTCTTTACTAATGTGTAATGCATGTGAAAATCAATAATGCCTGATGAACAATACTTATTTACTCCAACTTTGTGTGGGAACATAATTATTGGAAACATAATTTTTAAGATCTCAATGCTCCTCTTGTGTTATCTGGGACTTGTAGAGGAAATACTATAGGCAGCCTAACAATCAAACAGACTTTCATCTGTCCATCCCACATTTAAAGCTGTTCATCAGATTTAGTTTATGGGTCCCCTCAGTTAAACGGAGGCCAATTCTTTTTTTCACTCCTTTAATAAGGACATGCTTTCCGGCATTCCAGAAGAGAATAAAACTAAATCTCTCAAACTTCTGCTTATTTATACAATGAAAATGATAGACAGTCTTTATTTTTGAAAGGGGGACATTTTGAAATACACTGTAATTCATCGATTAATGTGATGAGTGTACATAGAAGATGGCCCGGTCATATTAGCCGCTCCTAAGCGTGCACAGCACACGTGTGCAAACAGTATTTCCACATGTTCTGCCAGAGTGTAGACTGAGGCAATGAGGTTCCAGAACCATCATGCTTTCAGGACCAGTGCCTTGCCATATGTGTTTCCTTAGATAGGATATGTGCATAGCGGATCAATAATGATCTTTATTTAGGATTTATGAGGTGCACTCAGCCTCCTCGACACTCTGTCTCTGTTCCTTTTTCTGTCACTCTCTCTTTCGCTCTCTCTCTCTCTCTCTCTCTCTCGCTCTTTCTCTCTTTCTATCTTGCTCTCTCTGAAGCTACAGTATATATTCACCATCCTTTGATAATTTGCCATAAGAAATATTCTATAAAATGTTTCTTAGCAGTCAGCATTTATTAAACAATTATACACAAAGATTAAAATTCATACCGGAATGATCTCCAGTGAAATATTGTATTTAGGTTCTTCAGGTTCTCCAGGTTCTCCATAAGCACTCTGACTCAGATTGACCATAAATTCATTTTCAGTAAGCCTCAAGCCCAAAACCTCTAAAAATAATAATAATAAAAAAATAAATGACTGATGTTCCTAGCCTCAACTGATGGGTTTATGTAAATACAGCATACACTTGCTTATTCTTTTTTTATTCTTTTAATTCCAGAATTTTAAGTAGAGAGATTTCCTCAACAGAATCATCTAAGCTTTTGAAAATCACGTCCCCAGGGTGAGGGGGTCTTTCGGTTGTTATGTCCCACGATTGCGGGAAAGTATTGCCAGGGGACATCAGTGATGCTGTTCCTGTCCTAGTTTTTCCAAATCTTTCTTAAAAACGTGTTTATTCAGACAGCCTTCCGGTTTCTCTTTGGTGTAAAATAAAATGGCACATAAAGAATCTTGGTCTGCATTACTGGAACTGAGCTTAAACTTTTTGAAATCTTTCAAAGACAAACTAAAATTCTAAAAGAGTTTGGAAGTGTTGTTTATGCATGCTAGGTGCACAAAAACCACCACAGTTTTGGGAAAATCACTTATAAAACCCAAATATTTTAATTATGAAATGTTTAGTACTTTAGCTATGTGTTTTTCATATGCTATATTATGCATGATGCATAAATAAACATGTATCTGTGGTGGTCTGTTATGCTTTTTATCGTGATGAATAGTAGGGTTTTGCTGTAAACAGAGATGTATAAATTGTATAAATTGTACATGCTATTTATATTTATGGGGCATATATATTCTCCCTGTAAAGAAATTGATTAAAGTGTGACAAAAAATCCTAGTTTATGTCATTGCAACAGATCTCTAAATATAATTGGCAATCAGCGAGTTTTAAATGTTTCACATGAACACAGATGTATGTGTTTATATCTGTACACACTGTAATATGTATAGATGCGTGTCTCCTAAAGGTAGGAATCATGAAAATATACTGTAGCTATACATTAATCTTATTTTAGGGCATTCCGAAAATACATTAAAAATAAAATCACACTTCACAGACAGTTGTTATTTGTTGTTGTTTGAAATTGTCAAAAAAAAAACTCACAATACTACAATAACTCATTCCACATAGACACAACTTTGCCATTTCATTTCAAAGATAAATGTAAATTGCTCATGAGTTGCTTAAGAAAAGCTAACGCTGGAACAAACCAAGTAAAACTGGAAATAGTAAACGGTAGCAAAACCAACAGAAATCTATCTATGAGGTTCATGGCCACACCGAGTTTCATTAACATTCCTTTTCATTTAATTAAGGTTACTTTATTAAGCATTGTGCCATTTCCTCCCCCTCTCCAAAGACACATACGCGAGCATGGAAAACACTTGAATGGCTTGTAGTTGAGGCAGTTGGATGGGATACTTAATGCAGATGGGGGACATAAAAACATAGGAAAACATCTGCCGTCAAAATGAGCATTGTCCACAGTCCTGACAGCTGCAGTTTGGACACTGAAAGGTTTCTGATGTCTCAAAGATACGAACATGCTCAGTGAGTACGTCTGTGTCCTCGGGCAAATGTAAAATGGTGGCATAAAAAGGCCTGTCACTGTAGCCAAGTATAGGGAGCATTTCAGTAGCCTTACGTAAGCATCTGAAAGAGCCCAACTCTGCCTTTAAGTTAATTGTCACTATACACTACCGATAAAAGGTTTTAGTACACCCACAATTTTAAATCAAGCAGAAATAAAAGACAAGAAAAATTATCTAAATGTTAGATGAATTAGAATAGCCACCTTTAGTAGTATTAACTGCTGAGCATATTTGTGCCATTTTTTCTACAAGGGCAGTCCTATGGTTCTGACCACGTTCAAACCAACACTGCTGTAGAAGTTCCCTCAGACATGCTGCACTTGTGGGTTGCTTTGCCTTGACCTTTCTGTCCAGTTTGTCCCAAACAAGCTTGATTTTACTTCTCTTGTTGGAATATGGAAATAATTTGTTAACCTGTTTATCTTTCCAAATATAGCTTTTTTATGAAAGTAAAAGACTTTAATTTCTGACTATTTACTTCTAACCATGTGCCATTTGAGCTTATTTAGTTATAAGTTAAACTGCTTAAATTACACTAAAAACAGAGGACTAAAACACAAGTGAAGTGTACTAAAACTTTTGACCGGTAGTGTATATTAAAATGCATGGAATATTTTAAAGTGTAATCGCTAGTTATGAGTTTGGAGTTTGCTTACCTCACAGGTGCTTGGAGAACAATGTATCCCAAAAGAGAGAAGAAAGAAAACTCCCACACACTATCTTGCTAAAATTGCATACATTGTGCACACATGAAAATACATCACTCAGGTAAGTGCTACTGATTGGTTGTGTTGAGGTGAACTTCTCCCCTTCACTATAAAGTTATTTGACATAGTATAGGGTACTACATAAAATGCAGTCCAGCAGTAATTGTATTATTATAATGATTTGTTTGCGCTTGAACTACTGTTTCAGTAGTATTTTCAGCTAGGTCTGCCATTTTCTGCAGTGCCTCTTAGCTTCGTGTTTTTCCTTGGAGAGCAAAGTTCATTAAACATAACAGGACCACAGGACAACAACAAGATGTCCCTAAAAGCACATGCTTGCCTAAAATGAACCATGGCCCACACACTCACACAACCCCAACTGAAAATCAATCCAATTCCCATACACACACACACCTGCTGTACGATACAGTACTGTAGTTATGTGGGTAAACAACTACTGTTCAATCTGTTATCATAACAAAAGCTGCCTTTGTCATTATCTACAGTATACCCTCACTAAACCTGGTGTGGTTAGGCACATTTCTGGCACATATCAAAACTATTTGCAAGAAAGAAAATAAAGTGAGCAATGCACACTAAAGTTCACTAAGGTGATGACTAACGGTGCGTACTTAAAGCAAAACAAAGTATGTGTAGTTCTCTACTACTGTAACCATGCTTTTTATTTTACCAGTTTTCTTTACATTACATGTCTTCATCAGGCTAGATATATGCAATAAAAGCAAGCATGGCTATGCTAGAGGCAGGGGTGTGCAACTTGTTTTGTCTTGTCAATACTGTTAAATAAATAAATAAATAAAACTATTATTGCATTTATTAAATGAAAAAAAAATACAATTAAGGTTTCTGTAAAAAAAAGGTTATCTCTCTCTCTTTCTCTTATGGTGTTTCCTCTCTCTCTCTCTCTCTCTCTCTCTCTCTCTCTCTCTCTCTCTCTCTCTCTCTCTCTCTCTCTCTCTCTTTCTCATATGGTGTTTCCTTTCAAAAGTGTGATTTTCCTTCATCATTGAATCATTTACAGCAGTTTTGGGACTTAAAGGAATTGAGAGTTTATAGCCTAGTTTCAGTTTAAATTGTTCCCAAAGCTGTGGAAAGGTGCTTTCCAGGGTATTTTGAAATCACAGCTGAATTTCTTTGAACTTATGTTTCTGCTGTGATGGAAGTCTACCTTATGGCTTAAAGGGAGATGCGCCTCCTGTCCCTGTGCATGTGAGACATTATTTGAAACCTCTGCAAAGTTTCCAACAGAAAACATTTTCTTCCCCTTCCAACTAGTGGAAGAATTCAACTGCCAGGTTTACCATTCTTCAGTCTGGGTGTTTCAAGTGATCCTTCCAGCCAGAGCTACGGATGTAGGGTGATGCTGGGAGTATGTATTTGAAGGCTATATCAACATTGTGGAATAAATTATAGCCTCAGTTCAGGTTGCTGCTTTCAACATTTAACCATTTATGTGCTCTGTAGTTAGTGAATGTCATCAGAATTTATGAAAAATTATTGCAATATGCTTTTTACACACACGCATACACACACACACGCATGCACGCACGCATAGATGCACACACACACACAAACACACATGCATGCACACACACACACACTCCTACACACGCATGCACACGCACACACACACACCCACACATAAAAAGAATGTCAGTATGACCAATTAGTTTCTCTTATCTGCCATGAATGAGGCCTGAGTGTATCGTCTTTGATGGCTGTGCTCGCCCCAAGCTGGAGTCAGAAAGCAAAGCGTATTCCTCATTTCTGTCCCCTACAGGAATGGCTGGGGGTTTCCCTGGGTTCAGAGAGATCAGGGGGAATGAATCAACCCATTTTCCAGCCACGTCAAGCTCTTCCTATCAAAGTCAAACAGCAAGTGCATTTCAAAGGGTTTGATTCACCACCAATTTGCCTTCACAGCATTATTTGTTTGAGAGAGGCTTTCAAAACTGCAGTTGAAATATTAGGAAATCACAAAATATACTGAGACTGCTCATTCTGGGCCAGTTATACTAAGCCTTCTGTGGCTACCCAGTGAGCAAAATCCAGAATGTAGATGTCTAGAGCTGTGGAAATCTCAGATTGATTAGCGGAGGCCTATGAAAGGAGTGTTGTTGTGGGGATGACTTCCTCAAACAATGGCCGCAGTAGCAGTAACAAGCTGGAGACACAGGTATAAAAAGATACGCCTCAAAGATACGCTGAGAAAACTAACAATAATCACAATATTTCAACTCCCCAAACAATAAATAATCCAATGGTACAGATTAAGCAGTCACACAATAATTACTCTTCTGGAAGAAATAGAAAATTACCTAGAACCTCCCACATAACATTTCCATTCCATCTCAGCAATAGTCAAGTTACTTGCAATATTACACTATTTTGCATCTGGATCTTTTCAAGTAGCATCACTGTAAAAAATATTCTTATTTTTTACAGTGACAAACAATACAGAAATAAACATCGTTTTAAAATGAAAAGAGAACTGCAGTAAAATTACAGATTCTGAGTTAGAAAGCAGATGCATATCGATTTAACTGTAATTAACATTTAAGGTGGGGAAAATAATAATAATAATAATAATTTTTCACAAAAATATTCAAACAGGTTAACGTTGGTCCTCAATGAACAGACATATTGGCTCAGATCCTTGCACTGTGCAGCAGCCTTGACTCATGTTATTCACTCATTTTCTCCAATTCACAAGGGCCTGAATTACTTCAGCGCCCGCAACTTCTGGGGAGCGAGAGGACAGACATCTAGCAGAGCAATATGGGACGCTGAGGGAAGAAAACATTCTGAAGCATACCGACTTTTTAAAAAGGAATGATGTGGGTTGGCATGCGTGGTAGTACAGTAGTTGGAGCACTGATTATACACTAGGGGCTTCTGGGTTTGTGTTTACCTTTGAGTGAGGTACTTTTTCTCTCTCACTACAGTTGATTCACACTGCAAAAATGAGTTAACAAGGCACAGGAAGTGCCATGCCTCAGGTAGTTTAGTTTAGGTAACTTATTGCCATCCTAAGAATGAAGTTAGACTTACACTCATGCAAGTGCTGAGATGCTCATTTTCAAAATTCCCCATCGCAAACTTTTTTTTTCTTCACTTTTGCTGTTGTAATTCTGTTGTAAAAACATATTAGTACAATCTTTTTTTAATGACTGTCTGATAGTCTAGGGAAATTAAAATGATTTAAGCAAAATCATATCAGCAAACATTAACTGGTCGTGGGTATATCAGCACTTTGCATACATTATTGAATGATCTTGATAACATCCTAATTGCATTGTCTCTGGGAGTATTCAAATGTTTTCAGTGACTGTGTAGAACTAATTAGTTACCTCAGAGCTAACAAAACCTTTGGGAATGGTGGTTGTTCTGAACTTATGAAATGTACATAACTTTGAAAGTGAAGTCAAAATAAACTATTTTAAACTTGAATAATGTATTGGAGTATTTATTGGTATACTATAGCCTTATATTATTTTTAAGGGGATATAATTGTATGTCAAAAACTGTCCACAGAGATGATTGTTCAGCCGTGTAACAATTGTTGATAAGTAAGTAAGTAAATAAATAAATAGTCTAAAGAACTCAACATGTGTTGAATATGGTTTGATTCTGAATGTAGGGTCTTTGTCCATGGGGTTGGTGGGCAAAATCTGCAGTGACACGCCTGTGGCAGACATTTTCCAAGGACATTTATGTTGCCTATGAATAACAAGGTCATAACAAATAATATTTCATAATACATTTCAACAAACCCTACAAACCCAGTTGCTTTTATTCCAGGGCTGCAATTGTGTACTTTTGAGAGTAGCATTTATTTGTATATTTATTCTTGCAGCCTTTATGTAATACATTTCAAATGGTGCAAATAGTCGTTTAGCATAATGTCAGTTATTTTATATGGCAGACGCCTTACAAGGCCACAGCTTGTTAGAAGTGACCACATAAACCTGTGACGCTCAGAAGGTAACTTTATCTGCCAGGATCAGCCCCAAAGACAGTGGAGTGGGCCAACAGTGGTCTTGGTGCACACAGTCCAGGACAGTATTATTCAGTGCTGAAACATAGGCTTACATCACATTATTGCCAAATTAAAACTGAGAACTTATTCTAGCCAGAAATAAATAGCCAGCTCCAATGTTAAACCATGTCACACAACAGCGATGGTTTGGCCACCTGTCCAGGCTGTATTCCTGTTTCTCGCCAAATGCATGGTGGGATAGGCTCCAGCCCCCCGTGACCCTGACCAGGAACAATCAGGTTTGCTGATGGAAGGATGGATGTCCCATGGCATAAACAGAATAAACCACTCAAGCCCATCTGGTTCTCATGATATAAATATATACACTTCCGTGGTGGAACCTCACTTAGCATTTAGCCTTGGGACACATTACCAGAACCACACAAATCGGTGTGTGTGTGTGGGCGTGTGTGTGCGTGCACATGTATGTGCATAGGTATGCTGAACCATGGCAATGTTAGCTTATGTGTTTTGGGGGCGATGAGAGAGTTTCCCCAGAAGCTACCGTCTCTGTCTGCTCGCCAGCTGCTTGTCAGCCTGGTCACGCAACGTGGTCCTCTGAACCGTGACTGCCCCAGATTGTTTTATTCTGTAACTGCAGCAGGTTTGAAGGCGAGTCTGAATCCTTTAAAAATGATTTTGCACACGGCATCTGGGCCTGGTTGCCGTCTTGCGGTTTCTGTAAACCCCGATCGAGTAAGCGGATCCGGCTTGTCAAATCGGCTCTTGACCGATCGCCCCCCCCCCACGTTTGGCAAGATTCTCACTCACTAAGTCGCTCACCGTTTTTGCAGATCCTAAGCTTTTAGCCAATGGGTTTTTCCACAAAGGGAGCCAGCTGTACTGACTCTAGGGTTTTGGTGCCCCTAAAGTTAAACAAGAATGTTGTTGTGGCCCCAAAGCGCTCAAACATAAATCACACCCACCACTTAACAGCTGAACGATTGAATAGCCCAGGGATGGTTGTGGCCCTAAACGACTATATAGACGTTTATGCCAGCGGGCCGTTCTGCAGCTGTAGCCTCACCCACCAAAAAATTTTTCATCACACTGGGGATAAAGTACACTCAGGGCCTTTTTCATTATTGCCCTATCACAGATGCCCTCTTGCTATTGCAAGTTTCATTGATTTAAGTGTGGGTGTTACCCTTTACTGGTTGGAACTTTTCTCCTAAATAAGCAGAATGAGAACTAATGGAGAGTGATGTTGGGTGATAAATCTCTCAAGTGAATCACTACCGGTGTTCCTGGATTAAAACAATTCTCACATCCAGGCTCTTGTCCTTGAGTTTCACAACACCCGGGCATATTGCCGATCACCCTCAGCTATGCACAAACCTGCACGTGAGGCTGCTAATATCCCAGGTTGTTAAAGCCTCCAAAGCTATTATTAAAAGCACATGACAGAGGCCAAAAGCTCTGCCCTCTCTGCTCGAGCACTGCCCTTCGTGGTTTTCGGGGGGGAGTGATTCACCCCTCAGCATGACCACAGTAATGGGGAAGAGAATGGACACAGAGCCATCATTGACCAGGGCAGCGCCCCGGTAACCATCATACATCACCTTAATAGCACCGTATGCAGCAGCAGGATTGCTGTGCGCTCTGAGGCCCTGGAACATGTGTTCACAGTCCACAGAGTCAAAATCAATGACGATAAGATGGCCACCAGGCGGACGTGTGTATTTTTAGAGTCATTCCATTATCCTGCAGAGAATGGGAAACGGACAAGCACAGATCTCTCGCTTTTGGAACCAGGTCCATATTACATCGAGAATGGGACCCGATGTTCGGCACAAGCTTCATTTAAACCATTTCCGTCAGATAAAGTACTTGTGTTCCCATATGTAGGCGTTTTACTTTCTTACAGAATAAGTATGAGGACTAACTTTGGCTACCTAGATTTATTGACTACAAAATTGCATACCAGCAGCTTGTGTCAGAGGATAATTAAGTACAACTTGCTTTTATACATGGACCAAATATATATTTTTTTAAATACTTTTTTTAATTTGCTGGTAAGATGGCGCAGCTTCCTGCTTTTCCAGTTTTAATTGGCAAAAAAACTCAAAGGGAAAAAGCACCTCTAAAAGTTCTCAAGAAATCCTGACTGTGATAGCAGTACTTGTAATTGTATTATACTTTTAACTCAGCTCTGAAGAAGCACCCTTAGTTCAATTATGCCTGTCAGAATGTCAGAGCTGTACGTGCTCTGTTCTAAACTCAGACATCTTGCAAATTTAATTTGATTTCACATATAATTTTTTTATCCGGTGGCCTTTGTAACGGCTTATTTGAGGTGCGGATTTAAATATCTGTATTTCTTACTGGGGTAATCAGGACAGCGTGCTTCAGAACATTTTTTCATTATTTCAAAATGAAAAATAAATTCTAGGCATAACATGAACTGCTGAATACATTGTTTAATTATAATGTGAAGTTAATGTGCCTTTCCTTAAGCAGAGCCACTGTGAGGTGAGCTAGGGGCTGTGTTCGTTTGCACTGGTCAGATAACAGCAGCATCTCAACAAGATTTGCCTGGATTCAGATTCTGTCATTCATTTTGACTGACAATTAAATGCAATTGTTAAACATTTTATGGAATGTCACCATTACTCCCACTTTGTCTGTGTACTGAAGAACAAAGCACGGGAGCAGAAATGACTACTTCTGGGACAGAAATACAAGGACACTGTCCTCAACATGATACAGTTTAAGCTGGCCATTTCAAAAAAGAACTAGTCACAGCAGTCTTGTTTTTTGGTTGTTATTTTTGTATTCTTTTGTAACTGGTTTGTTTGTTGTTTCAGGTAAAGTTTAAGGCTCATACAGTAGTTCACCTTTTCATCTTCCTGCTTTCAATATTAAGAGTAAATAATACAATTTCAATTTTAAATCAACTCTGGCAGAGTACAATTTATTTTGATAGCATACGTCTGATTCCTGATGGACTGTAAGATGTTTAACGGGCCCCTCGATTGTGCATCCCAGATGAGACGCCTGTGCAAAGTATCACATTCCAACTACAGCTAGAGAGTGTCAGCGCAGAATGTGGCTAGGAAATCTGACAGGAATGGTTTGGCATAATATTCTGCAGGGAAGGACATTATAAGTTAGCTGAGTAACCCGAAGCTCCATTGCTAGCAACCCCTCCTCAGGCACCAGAATAGCCTGAATCCTATAGCCTAGAAAGACCTTGTTCAAGCCAAGGATATGTCATACATTGACTATTATTGAGTCTGGGGCCATCCCTCCATGGCACGTGTAGGGTAGGTGTGGAAAGTAGTCAGACGCACAGGCAAGTATGCGATGCCGCCTGTACAGTGCAGGTGTTAACTGGTAATTCAGAAAAAAAAGACGGTTGTCCATTCCAAAAAATTAGAAGAAAAAAAAACATGGCATTGAGAAAGCATACAAATGGCAGTAATTGATAGCTTTATGATTCATGTCTTACATGTTTGAATTTGACGTGTATTGTAAATGTATTTGATCCCATGCCATGCATTAGAATATGTTGCTTTTTCATCAGGGAGTAGACGCTTCCAGAATGGTTGTTTACCCCAGTTGCTAAGAGCTGCTGAAGATGAATCCATCCCTGGCCTCAGGTCTTCCCGTGAAAACAGGCATTTCTAATCCACGGTTCGACATGCTCCTTTGCTGCCCTCCTAATGTGGATACGGCTCCCTCGCGCTCTGGCGAGAAACATCTGCTCATCTCCCTCAGCGCTAAGCAGCGCAAATCCTTCTAAGACTAAAAGCATACGGAGGAAAATAAAAATTAATTTGCCAACCTCACCCAGGAGCAATCATAAATCATACTGTTTTCTCAGAAATGGTGGATGAATAAGACCACCCTCGGCATTGCTTTCTAGCTCATCAATGCATACCCTTAAGGTTCAAAACACATTAGCAAGTTTTACAGTTTTTTCCCATTTATTTTCTTTTTTGTCACTTAAATGTAAGACTCCAATTATTTCAACTTATTTATTTGATTTATACGCACACAGATGCTTCCATTTCTAGGTAATGTTGCAATTAGTGTGAATGTCTTATGTTTTTCTTTGTATTGCTCTTCAGAAACACAAGAGTAAGTATGTTTGGTTTTGATATCTAATGGTTACACACAGCACACTTTGGTTTCCGAAGCATTTTTGTGGGATTGAACTACAGAAACTGTGGTTCAATGTCCCTGTTTCTGCATCTCAAAGCTCTAATATGCAGATCTACACTTTCTAACTAAAAACATAATTATGGATACTCATATTTCTATTAGTTTCTTACTGAAACAAGACTCTTTGTACTGAGTTGGTGTAGGTAGGGGTTCTATATTTATATTATTATATGTGCTTCTTAGCAGATGCTTTTGTCCAAAGTGACATGCAGTATATGAATGCATACATTTTTCAGCATAAGCGGCCCCCTGAGATCGAACCAACGACCTTGGCATTGCGAGCGAAAGGCTCTACCACCCATATAGGACTCCCTGATTCTGCAGTGCCATCTTTGCAGACAGCAGTGTCTGATTTGTTATTCTGCAGTTGCAGTAGCACTAGATGAAAGTTTAGGCCCCTCTGAACTTGCTGTAGGTTCAGCATAGCTTAAACATAGTTTGAGCATTAAGTGTCTTACCTCCTTGTGTACAAACACTTAATAGGGCACTGACAAGGTGAGGAAAGGAAAGCACAGTTATTAACCAATGTATTGATGAATGACAAGTTGTTTCTTGATTTAGGGTTTAATATTCAATGTAGAAGCTTTATCACAAGGCGTCTGGTGAGGGTGGGTCATACATACGCATACATAATATGAAGACAACACAAGGGTTAACTGAGATGATTCCAAGACCATGGTTTGAGCGAAGGGGTGTGTCAGTCAAAGAAAAGCTAATTTAGTGGTTCAGTG
Organism: Ilyophis sp. 1 JC-2022; assembly: GCA_022702515.1. NCBI lineage: Eukaryota > Metazoa > Chordata > Actinopteri > Anguilliformes > Synaphobranchidae > Ilyophis > Ilyophis sp. 1 JC-2022. Next base: position 117,465,401 of record CM040404.1, on the reverse strand, counting down.
ATAAGGAACTTGGAATTAAATATGATGTGCTGCATGTTTTCATTACATTTAAAATTTGGTAATTCATTTTTTAAACTTCCTTTCTGCTTTTTTTCAGCACAGAATATAGACTTTTCACGGATATTGTTATTACTAGTTATTTTTAGAAGCATTTTTCCACAATAGCATGCATCACTGAGTGTGCAAATTCTGATCAGATGGACAGCACAATCAACAAAATCCAATACTGTTTGCCTCTTAATTATTGTTTGTATCTCGATTGTGAGTTTAATCTGATATTCTTTGGAGAGCGTAGATTTACAACTTCCTGACATGTCCCACAACATGCTTTCTCAATAAACAGCCTGTCAAATCTATTTCAGCATCCAACTTGACGTCTTAGGAGCATTTTCACATTGTTTCTGAAGGCTTGATAAAGGCTTACTAGGCCAGTTTTCAATGGCATTGCTGTGGGTAACATATAATTTGAATGTGCATCAGGAAGCTAAACTGAAATCTCAGATTTGCCCTTCTCCAGGAGGCAACTGAGCACATAAAATCCTTGGATCATCCTGGATGAGATGTTCTTGGTCCTGGATGAGCCCCCCCCCCCTCCCCCCCCCACACACACACACACACACACACACACACAAAAACCCACCCAAGCACCCACGCACACATGCACATGTACAAATGCTTCAAGCCCTCATGTTTGCAGAGTTGCTGAGTTTCCTCCAGTAAAGGTTTGGTTGAACATATTAGTATTGTCAGATAGGCTACTAATACGATACTGCATATACTGTCCTTCTTCAAACCTGTGGCTCATGACAAATATAAATATGTAGTTAAGATACACATGTTTTCCAGTTTTTATCTCTCTGACATTTATTGCACATTTATTGCTACTTAAAAGAGAGTTCATTATAATTTACGTGCTTCCAAATATTAGAATATTGATACGTGTTATACAACCAAATATTTGACAACATTCCAATCCAGTATGGCTTTTTAAATGTATTATAAGCTGGCCAAAATACATTATTTTAAGCTTCCATGATCCCATGCTATCCTGTTCCCTTTGACCAGTAGAACTCACACCATTATGTTGCTTTACACTCACATCTCTAGGCCATAATGATTGGCAACAACTGTGAACATAATGATAAGAGACAACTGTTAACCTTGTAAATTGTTGCTTTGGCGTCTGTCAAAGAATTAACACATCTATACCACGTCAGATTTTTTAAATTATTAGTTTTATTAATCATATTTTTTGGCAGTCCAAAATGAGTTTAAAAAAAAAAAAAGAAGTCATTACTAAATTGTCTGTTCAATTTTAGGTCGAACAAACAGAAGGACCGAATGTTCAATACAAAGCTTGGATAATAAAACGACCAGTGTTTTAGCATTCAATACTGACTGTAGAATTTACTTAGGTTGAAAAAGAATCTAAAAGATTTTTAAAATTGATAAATGTGTAGCTTGTATTATAATATGTGTGATTCTCGACACATTGATTCCAACTTAATGTTATGTTTCCACTTTATTAATATTGATATCTGACTTGATTATAATACAGTATTTTAATTTCTTATTCCTGGACTGTCTTTATTCCGGGACTGTCTTTGTTGCGGCACATGTGTCTAGAATGGGGGGGAGGCAGGTGGGTGTGTCTAATTTTTTTTTTTTACTGGCTGCTGTAAGTAGTACCTCATCAATAAAAAAAAACTGAAACACTTATGCTGCCCCCACCCAAGACAGATAGACTACTACTGTACCAAAAAAAAACTCCGATGCGCCGTGTCTCAAACACAAGCCAGTCTCTTTTGATAATAATTGAAAAATAATAATATATATTTTTTTAATAAAAATAAAAAGGCAAATAAAGGTCAATTATATACATTGGGAAGCTATTTGTCCTGCCCCCCACTCTCCCACCCCACCCCACTGCATGTTCATGCCAACTTGAATGCCAAGCTTAAATATTTGCTTCATCACTACCACAGCACAGGAAGTTTTATTATTATTTATTTTTTTAATCCAGCAGTGCAGTTTTGAATTCCTTTCATTTTTGATAGCGGGCACAACCAGTGGGGACATGACAAAAGAACTGAACGAAATCTGTTATCAGCACCCTTCAGAAGAGGGCTGACGCAGAATGTAATGTGACAAATGCATGTGACATACTGTACTAGATTTTTACAAACTTAAAAAAAGCTGTGGGGTGAACTGACTTTAACAAATGTGGCTAGAGATAAGTGAAATCCTGCATTTTCATGGCAGATAAAGGCATTTATTGCCCTTGTATTGACTTTGGCGTGGTGCTAACTGTGAGCTTGTACAGGCGTGAACTGGTGCTAGGCAAGATCTGGGGTATGGGGTAACAAATGTGTGGATTTTTTTTTTAACCCCTTTATTTGGCACCCCCCAGACGGTTGGCACCCCTCCTCCCCAGATGGATGGCACATAGGCGACTATGCCTACGTCAGCTATGCCTAGAACTGGCCCTGCTTGCATACACTCTTCTACACCCAGGTTTTCTTCAGTGCACCAGGAAACGATGCAGATGTAGACCTGCGGTGTGAAGGCTGCCAGTCGTGCCAGACACCACCAGGTTCAGCTCTCAGACATCAAACCATTAAAGGTGAGCAGACGCAGGCAGGAAATCTTCTGACCCTCTTCTGAGGTCAGCGCTCCTCGAGACCGGGAGAGGCGGGGGGCTTGTGCAATTTCAAAGGCCTGTCAGGTGGTATAACAGGAGGCCCAGTCTGCTGTTGGAAATGATGAACACAGCTGTCCAATCTCCAGCCCCCTCATCCGTTAAAACCGGGGTGAATGAGAAATGGTCATGTGCATTCCATTATATCCATTTAGCAGGCGCTCTGATCCAGAGTGATCCACAGGGCATCCACCTGAGTAGTATGAGCCACAGTGCAAGACCTGGCTAACAGCATTTCTAGACCAATTATGAGTATATCTACAACATGACTGAAGCACTAAACTTACAAACAACCGTAGCAAACTAGAATATAGAAACATTATATAATATATACATTACCACACCAAAAGGGAATAAAAGGCGTGAGGAAATGGGAGGTGTTTTGACATGCAGCCTGAAAGGATGGTTCTAAAGTATGCATCGGATGAAGGACAGTGATGTGGTTGTCCTGAACATAATGCCACTAACCGGAGTGGCGAGGGGGAGTAGGGTAGAGCAAGCATTGTGACTGGGAAAAGCAACCACATAGGAATAAGATAACTAGTCACCCCGAAATAACGGAGAAGTGCTTGACTGCCCGGATTTGTTTTGAGAGTGTTCTGAACAGCTCCTGTCCCTGCTCGCTTTCCCCCTTTGACAACACGGCAGAGTCCTCAAGTGAATCTCCAAGCCGCTAAGCTTGAAAAAGATGCGCAAGATGCTCAATCAGCAGGATAACCTACTCTGTGGTCAGACGGAAGCTTTGCCAGCCCTGGTGTAAAAACGGAGCACGTCGTAATACATATGTATCTATTTGTTAGGGCTTTACCGAATAAAGTATTCATTGGTCCGGTTAATCAGCTTATGCTTTGATCATCAACTAATTTAAGAAAGATTAAGAAACAATTGGCCTTTTTACAAAGAGAATTAAAATTTTAAATATGCACTGCAGTTACTTTTATCAGAGAAAAAGTAAGTAGCATGGATTGCATCACTATCTCATCATATATATATATATATATGAATTTGTAAGTGTAAATTTTTATGCCGGAAGATAAATATAATTTTGTTCATTTTGGTTTCACTTGCAGCTATTTTTGTTTATTTTTATTATTTATTTATTAATTTGCTTTCAGACACTGCACAAATGTCAAAGAATGCAACATCAAAAAGTTGACTTGAAAGCCTTTCTTGATGACAATCGTTTTCTTCAGACAGAAAAGGGGCATTGCAGTACCTAAGGTATTCCTTTATAGTCGTTTGTAGTGCAACATCCCTATATCCTCCTAATCCCAAAGGTAGATGAATGTAAAAGCCAAGAAATAAAATTATATGTGTTTGTCTCTGAGTATTTATTTAGATGGTGTATTCATATACATATACTCGGTATTGTTGGTGTGAACAGGTATGTTGTCTGTGTGGATGGTAAGAGTATTCAATGTAATCCACTGTCACAATATTTCAATGTATGTGTTCTGAAAACTGACAGCCATTAAGTTCAGGGTGAAAAAAATGCCCATATGCCAGATTATTTCTATCTGAAACAATTCAGTTTGTTAACAAATATGTTCTCACTGCTCATAAGGACGTTGGTTCAAACATGCAATAAAAGTATAGCTAAAAATACTTTCATCAGATATGTATGCCTATAATGACATGTAATTTTATTTTATTTTATTAAGGATCCCCTTTAGCTGGTGCCATAGCAACCAGTTAATCTTCCTGGGGTCCACATAACAACGCATACAAAGACAATCGCAAGTGAAAACCATACAATTGCAAATGCAAAAGAGAAAAACCAAAACTCAACACACAATAGATAATGAACCAACCAACATGAAAAGAAATAACGCGATAATCAGAAATAAAGTAACAAATAGGTCACTTGAGATGGCGAACAAAACAAAACAAAACCGACAAACAACACAACCAGCGAAACAAATTACAGTCTTAGATAAAATTTGAGTTTCTTTTTAAAAACCGATTTACTATCAATGCAGCAAAGATTTTGAGGCAGGTTATTCCAGAGAGATATTGATCTATGCATAAAAGATTGCAGTAAAGCATTTGTTCTTGGATGAGGGAGTACAAACTGATAATTGCTGGACCCTCTAGTGTTATGATCATGCATAGTATTACTATAAACAAATTGTTCCAACAAAAAATGGAGGTTTTACTACTAATAACTGACTTGAACAATACAAGTGTATTAGTTGACAACCTATTCTCAACTGTAAGCCAGGAGAGGCAAGCATGCATTCAATTCATGTTGGATCTTAGTGAACAACCCAGAAGCAACCGTGCTGCCCTGTTTTGGACAACCTGGAGCTTCCTGAGCTCACCACTTGCAGCAGATGACAAGACCATAGAACAACTTGACTGGCAATCTAGGTGACACAAAACTAAACTTTGAACAATCTGACATAGAAGTGAACGATCAACAAAAGACGCACATTTCCTGGAAATACCAACTGCTCTTTCCATCCTTGAAACAATATGACTGATATGCTGAGACCAAGATAGAGTGCAATCCAGCATCACTCCAAGGAGCTTAGCACTTTCAACTTGTTGAACTGTTGAATTACATAACTTTAAATCAAGCTTTGGGTTACAAGATAACCTGTGCCTAGTTCCCAACACAATACTTTTGGTTTTAGCGATGTTAAGAACAAGTCTATTAAATACTATCCAGTCATGCGCAACTTGCAGTTCCTTGCTCAAGACCTCATTAAGTACATTGCATGATGGTGCAGCATGACACAAGGTGGAATCATCAGCATAAAGAACTATTTTGGCACGCTCAGTAGCCCAGGGTAGATCATTGGTAAATACTGAGAATAGCAGAGGTCCCAGGAAACTGCCCTGTGGAACACCACACTCTAGACTTCTGCTACTAGCCAGGCTGCCATTTAGATACACCTGCTGTGATCTGGAGGACAGATAACTCTGCATCCACATTAAAGCATAAGGATTAAAACCATTACATTTAACTTTTGCGATCAAGAGAGAATGGTCAAGCACATCGAATGCAGCACTGAAATCTAACAACACAGCTTCCACCAGCATAGAGTTATCTATAGCTCTAAACCAGTCGTCAGGCATCTTTATCAGAGCAGTAGAAGTAGAGAGGCCAGCTCTATATGCATGTTGAGACTCTGTTGCTAGCTTGTTTATTTGAAAATAAGCTTCACACACTTTTCCATGATTTTTTTCAAAACAGGTAGGTTGCTTATAGGTCTGGAGTTGCCCTCAATAAAAGCAGATTTGGTATCCTTAGGTAAAGGAATAATCTTAGCCTCCTTCCACATCTTTGGACATAAGCCCACTCGTAAACATCTATTAAAAATATGACAAACAGGAAATTATGTGATACCAGCAGTCATTCTCAGTAATTTACTATCCAGGTTGTCTGTACCAGCTAACTTGTTATCAGGAGTCGAGTAACCTCTCATTGACTTCAACCTGGTGAAATTCAAATTCACACTCTTTATCTTTCATTATAATATTCTTAATAAGGTCATTTAATTTAGTGTTGTTAGAAATCTCCATACCCTGCCTTAGTTGAGATACCTTACCAACATAAAAGTCATTAAAATGACTGGCAATATCGCTTGGTTTAGTGAGTACAAATTCGTTTGATTCCACTAAAGGTGTACAGACATTGGTCTTTCGACCAATAATAATAATAATAATAATAAGAAGAATAATAAGAATAATAATAATACCATTGCAACCCACACCATTAGTGCTGTCTTTAAATCATTTAAGCAGATGAAGTCCTTAACACGCTCTTCGCAAATATATATTTTCGACATCGCATGTCATTATGTCATAATGCGCAAGAGAGAAGATGGCTGTCAAGGATAATTCAGATCAGACGTTTCAGTCAGGATGGAAAGCTGCAACAGCATTGATCTCAGCCAGCACTGAATCCTGCCACCTTCTAGTCACAAGTCAAGCTCCCTAATCAAGTACTTGACAGAGTCGCTCCTGAACAAATAACAAAAGGGCCGACCCTATGACTGGCATTCACTTCAGTACACTCTAGTTTCAGGGGGAAAAAAACAGCCATTAAGATGCCAGGATACAACAGGCAAGTCGTTAAAGTAAAGTGCACGATTCAACTCTCACTCAAGTCGCATTAATGCTTTTTGACGTCGTCGCGGGAGCTGGACAGATTTGATTGAGGATGGGGAGCAAGGGGGAGATATGGAGGTTTTCGGTCACTGCTGTTCTATTAGGGGGCCTGTCCGATGCTTCCCCCCCCCAGGTCGCTCGGTGAGAAAATCAACAACAAAAGAAAGAAAGACTTTTCCGGGAGCATAACCATGCGTGACACGCGCCGTCGGAAACTCTGTGGTTTGTGTCAATTATTATTATTATTTTTTTTTTTGTTAAGGTCTCTTGCGCTTTGCTCCAGAGGTAATAACATATTTCCAAATCTGACATTTACCAGCGAAACAAATTACAGTCTTAGATAAAATTTGAGTTTCTTTTTAAAAACCGATTTACTATCAATGCAGAAAAGATTTTCAGGCAGGTTATTCCAGAGAGATATTGATCTATGCATAAAAGATTGCAGTAAAGCATTTGTTCTTGGATGAGGGAGTACAAACTGACCATTGCTGGACCCTCTAGTGTTATGATCATGCATAGTATTACTATAAACAAATTGTTCCAACAAAAAAACGGAAGTTTTACTACTAATAACTGACTTGAACAATACAAGTGTATTAGTTGACAACCTATTATCAACTGTAAGCCAGGAGAGGCAAGCATGCATTCGATTCATGTTGGATCTTAGTGAACAACCCAGAAGCAACCGTGCTGCCCTGTTTTGGACAACCTGGAGCTTCCTGAGCTCACCACTTGCAGCAGATGACAAGACCATAGAACAACTTGACTGGCAATCAAGCTGACACAAAACTAAACTTTGAACAATCTGACATAGAAGTGAACGATCAACAAAAGACGCACATTTCCTGGAAATACCAACTGCTCTTTCCATCCTTGAAACAATATGACTGATATGCTGAGACCAAGATAGAGTGCAATCCAGCATCACTCCAAGGAGCTTAGCACTTTCAACTTGTTGAACTGTTGAATTACATAACTTTAAATCAAGCTTTGGGTTACAAGATAACCTGTGCCTAGTTCCCAACACAATACTTTTTGTTTTAGCGATGTTAAGAACAAGTCTATTACATACTATCCAGTCATGCACAACTTTCAGTTCCTTGCTCAAGACCTCATTAAGTACATTGCATGATGGTGCAGCATGACACAAGGTGGAATCATCAGCATAAAGAACTATTTTGGCACGCTCAGTAGCCCAGGGTAGATCATTGGTAAATACTGAGAATAGCAGAGGTCCCAGGCAACTGCCCTGTGGAACACCACACTCTAGACTTCTGCTACGAGACAGGCTGCCATTTAGATACACCTGCTGTGTTCTGGAGGACAGATAACTCTGCATCCACATTAAAGCATAAGGATTAAAACCATTACATTTAACTTTTGCAATCAAGAGAGAATGGTCAAGCACATCGAATGCATCACTGAAATCTAACAACACAGCTTCCACCAGCATAGAGTTATCTATAGCTCGAAACCAGTCATCAGGCATCTTTATCAGAGCAGTAGAAGTAGAGTGGCCAGCTCTATATGCATGTTGAGACTCTGTTGCTAGCTTGTTTATTTGAAAATAAGCTTCACACACTTTTCCATGATTTTTTTCAAAACAGGTAGGTTGCTTATAGGTCTGGAGTTGCCCTCAATAAAAGCAGATTTGGTATCCTTAGGTAAAGGAATATTCTTAGCCTCCTTCCACATCTTTGGACATAAGCCCACTCGTAAACATCTATTAAAAATATGACAGAAAATTATGTGATACCAGCAGTCATTCTCAGTAATTTACTATCCAGGTTGTCTGTACCAGCTAACTTGTTATCAGGAAGAGAGTCGAGTAACCTCTCACTGACTTCAACCTGGTGAAATTCAAATTCACACTCTTTATCTTTCATTATAATATTCTTAATAAGGTCATTTAATTTAGTGTTGTTAGAAATCTCCATACCCTGCCTTAGTTGAGATACCTTACCAACATAAAAGTCATTAAAATGACTGGCAATATCGCTTGGTTTAGTGAGTACAAATTCGTTTGATTCCACTAAAGGTGTACAGACATTGGTCTTTCGACCCATAATCATAATAATAATAATAATACCATTGCAAGCCACACCATTAGTGCTGTCTTTAAATCATTTAAGTCCTTAACATGCTCTTCGCAAATATATATTTTCGACATCGCATGTCATTATGTCATAATGCGCAAGAGAGAAGATGGCTGTCAAGGATAATTCAGATCAGATGTTTCAGTCAGGCTGAAAAGCTGCAACAGCATTGATCTCAGCCAGCACTGAATCCTGCCACCTTCTAGTCACAAGTCAAGCTCCCTAATCAAGTACTTGACAGAGTCGCTCCTGAACAAATAACAAAAGGGCCGACCCTATGACTGGCATTCACTTCAGTACACTCTAGTTTCAGGGGGAAAAAACAGCCATTAAGATGCCAGGATACAACAGGCAAGTCGTTAAAGTAAAGTGCATGATTCAACTCTCACTCAAGTCGCATTAATGCTTTTTGACGTCGTCGCGAGAGCTGGTCAGATTTGATTGAGGATGGGGAGAAAGGGGGAGATATGGAGGTTTTCTGTCACTGCTGTTCTATTAGAAGGCCTGTCCAATGCTTTTTTCCCCCCCAGGTCGCTTGGTGAGAAAATCAACAACAAAAGAAAGAAAGACATTTCCGGGAGCATAACCATGCGTGACACGCGCCGTCGGAAAATCTGCGGTTTGTGTCAATTATTTTATTTTATTTATTTTTTTGTTAAGGTCTCTTGCGCTTTGCTCCAGAGGTAATAACATATTTCCAAATCTGACATTTAATCCATGCAAACAAATCACTACGGAGACCACCCTCTCCAACTGCGGTGTATTTATAGAGCCGTGGAGTCACAGGGCAGGGAAAAATAATAGATCACACTTACATGGGAGGGCAGCGGTTGGGGGAATATGGTTATTTGCGCGGTAATAACCTCAATCTTTATTATCGCAACTTGACCGCTCCATTATAGCAGAAAATCTATAACCCCCATATTGCATTCATACTCATATATGTGAAGGATATATTCTAAAGCCTATGCTGTTGTATTTACTTTCCCAGTCATATTAGAAAAAAAAAGAAATACAAACATAATAAAGGAATGCGAGTAATACATTTGAGCCATGGGGCAGTCTTGTGGAGAATGTACAAAGGTACAGATTAGCCACATGAGAAGATTAGTGTGAATTATCTACCTGTTCACTGTATTATGGTTTTACAGGTTTTATGGACAGTTTCTCTACTGGATGGCTAACAAAGCTGCACCATACAAGCAGAAACAAAATGCGCCATGTTTGTGTGGTGTGATTGCTTTGAAAAATGTATACTTTTATAGCATGTGAGTACACACACACACACACACACACAAACACATTCATACACGCACAGGCAAGCACGCAAGCACGCACACACAAAAGCCTGAAGTACTCGTGTGGTCCCCGAGTTCAAGTTCTGAGACTGGTTGAAAGGGCTCTGCATCAAAGTGAATCCTCCCCCGTGTTTTACCTGTCAGACAGAGATTAAAAGTCCCAAGAGACCAAGTGGCTTTTTCGCCAGTGCAGACTCAATTTCACCAGTCGTGTGCCCAGCAAACGATGCCTTCCCTCTCGTGGCTTTTCAGGGTTTGTGTAAAATGAATGACTGTCTGAGCTTCGTCTGACTTCAGAGAGAAGAGATAAACATATGTCTTCATTGCACATTTTTCCCATTTATGCAGCCAGTTGTGAGCTGCTTCATTCTCATGTTAGCTTAATTAGTAACTTACTTGAGGTTGTAGAAACTGTAACCTGTGTTTGGGTTTGAGCCCACGGTATAATTTTCCACAAAGTCACACTTCTTGGGTCAGGAAACAGAAACACCGTTGCCATTACCTTTACCTAGCAAATGGAAACATAAATACAATTCCAAAGGTTATTGGCTAGGACAGACATTTAGTGCCTGGCTTTCCAAAGGCACACTCCATGCACCATGTATCCGTGATTTTGTAGCTTTGCGTTTAGGTAGAAAGGGAGCAGTATGAGATTCATGGGATGATAAAAACATGAATAGCCTTTGTTGGGTGTAGATTGAGGCTAAACCGTGCTGACAAGTGAAGGACCTGTTCTTCATCTGGCTGAATTATGACCCAGGCATCACAGCGTGTGCGTGTGCGTGTGCGTGTGTGTGTGTGTGTGTGTGTATGGGGGGGGGGGTTGCGGCATCAGAAAGAACTGACCACTGGGAACTCTCATAGGACTGAACAAATGCCCACACAGCCAGTTAATTATTTAAGGTGTAAGCCATTCTGGTGTAAGGCATTCAAGAATTAAAAAAGAAGGTCTAAAGGATCATAACATTTTTTTAAATGTGCACATGAACATGCACGTATGTGTGTGTGTGTGCGTGTGTGAAAAACCAGGTTTAGCTCCCTATACATTCATAAATCAAGGCATTTGACCATTTACAAATACTCCTGCCTTAGTCAATGTTTGATAGAAATTTGAGATTATGGTAAGGGTCCAAATCCAAGGGATTGTACAGACGGTGGATTCTACATTCAGCATAGTTGGATAACATATGATATGATATCTAAACTTTAAATATCTTCATAAAAATGGAACCTTGAGAGCAATAGCTAAGTAGCAAAAACAAATTGAGACAGTATTAATGGATTAATTTATTTACATTATTCACCTGCAAGTCACCAGACTCTGACCAGCCAATTATATGCACGCACAGCAGCAAGATCATTAGTTAGTGATCATTCATAGCTAATAGCATTTTTTTGGGCAATTGGTAATCAAGGGCAAATACAGCAAGGTTTTCAACCCCCCCCCCCCCCCCCCCCCCTGGTCCCGATGCACATACCAGCACATACAAAAGCAAGCTTGCAGAGTAAATGTGGTTACTGAGTTAATTTCAGTCTGCACGGACAACACTGGTTGTACAGAATGCATGAGAAACACATTAAAACACTATTTTCATTCTGTGTAGCAAATTGCCGTTGTTCAATTTCCAATTCTCATTTAAAGCTCATTTTTGCCACTGAGCTCATCTTCCAAATATCATTGGTCAACTTTGGGAAGAAAATAAATATCTGTGCATTTCCTTACAGAGTATCAGATTTGGCAACATCCCAAGTAGATTTAGTTTAAAATGCAAGCACTTTTATTTATTAATTTTTTCTTCTAAAAGGTGTTTAGCGTATGTGAAGGAAGGTTTCTCAGTCAAGAGACAAAGAGATTATCTCCTATGAGAAGAGCTGGACTGAACTCCTTCATCAGTCTAACTCAGTATGGAGGAGTTAGAAATCCTTTGAGGAACTACAATTATATTCTATAGACTCTGATGTTTCAATACGCCAAGTTCAAAAATATGAGGAAGTAAACTCATGTTGTTTAACACGGCAGCTGAATTCAACAGGGGGTATCACAGCATCAGCCGGTGTAAAGGTTTACAATTAATATGGCCTGTTCCCAAAAGAAAGTCAATAGTGCTTACATCAGAACATTCACTTAAATGTCAAAACCACCAAACCGACATCCTCTGGTGATTAGGTGCAAAGAGGGATTTCAAAACGTGTTTGATTGCCTTTTCTGCACCACGTGACCAGAAACATGAAGTCTTTGGCCACGCACGACTGAATACAAGTTCAATATCAATTTCATAAAGGAGTGTGTAGGGAGAGAAAAAAAGTGTTTTGGGAGTAAGGGATTTTTTTAACCTTGAGTGAAGCAATCTCCTTCTCTAATGGCAAAACTGAAATTAAAGTGACCCCAAACCTAACTTGAAGTCAACCTCAGGCTGGGAAAACAGATGGTAGGACTGATACATGGGAGATATTAGATATGAAATGCCATGGCAGTGTGATGGAGGTGGGTTTCATCCACATTAGCTGCCCATCCCATGGGAGGCCTACCTCCACAGATGAGTGGCATGTGGCTGAGGTTCACTGCTTTGAAAATAATTATATACCTTGCAGTCTTAATGAGTTTAACTGGAGAGAGCTTAGCTGCAACTTAAAAAATATTGAAATTGTACTTCTCTGAAACAATTCAATAAGCATTAACTGGAGAAGGCTGGCAAAATGTCTTTGGACAGACCAGGTGGTATCCCTTACAATATGTATGAATAATTGGTTGCACTCAACTGAGAACTTTCCCCAGGGTTTTTGTATTCTCACAGAAAGGTCTTGGAACCTTCTTTTCAAGAACCACAATGCTGGGCCATGTGGCCTATCCGATTCCCGGAACAGAAATTCTGGGAGGTTCTGAAGGAAAGGCAATCAGGAATGAAGAATGCACACGTTTAAAATAACGGTTGGTTTATAGAATTGAAAAGCCACAACCATTTTCAAAGGCGACCTTCAGCCACAAATGGATGCTGGTTTTAAGACATCGCTTGCTTCTTCTCGAAAAACTGGGTTGGGGTGCATCTGGCAACAATGAGTCACCAGACCTGAGGGACGTAAAGTCAGAGCACACACATCCTACACACCAGCTGCAATAACAAGAGCCTCCAGAGCCCAATGCTACCAAGAACACTGGCTCAGAAGCAAATTCAACCCACCTAATTGCCCCTGTCTGACGTTCTCTTACAGGTGAAATGCAAGTTTTGTTTTAGCTTTGCTAGATAGGCAACTATCCAGGCAGGTGAAGGACACAAAACATTGTGCAGGCAGGACTGGAGGGAACTGCTGCCTGAAGTGAATTGAACTATTGGAGGAGTCGGGTAAATGTTGAAAAAAAAAAGATGAAATGTTGCAGAGGCAGATTAAATGCTGGGAATTAAGTGTTGGGGGAATGAGCAATAAAAGTTGCAAAATTAGTAGGGGAATGAAATGTTGACGGACTGCCGTGAAATGGTTTGGATACGAAATGAGAAGCAGAAGCAGACGGTAGTGGAACGAAACGTTGAGGGAGGCGGGATGTATTGCATTCTCTGCCCAATGACAGAAGGACGTGTTTTGAATGTAAACCCAGATGAGGACTCCAAGCAGCCCTCTTTCCGAAGACAAAGAGGCTTGTATGTAACAAAAAACGTTGAACTAGTTATGGAGGCGGAAGTGGGTTGAAGTTTGTCATGGCATAAATTGACATTTTCCAAATGGACAGCGAGTGTGCTGTTTACATGTGCATACTGCCCTGTGAGAATGTCACAGGTACACTCATGTGCATACTGCCCTGTGAGAATGTCACAGGCACACTCATGCATACTGCCCTATGAGAATGTCACAGGCACACTCATGCGCAGTTACAGTATTCAGGAGAATCATCACATGTCCGCTGCCCTTAATCTCGAAGGAGTCTGAATTCATCAAACTGATTTCACAAATATGATTCAACGGGGTAGAAGTAATGTTTTCAGTCCAAACATCAAAGGAGGTAACAATCAACGCTTCAGCTCTCTCGACAAGTCTTCCCTCTCCATTCTGACAGACATGATGGTGGTATTTTTTTGCTGTCTCAGCAAAAAAAAAATTGACCTTTGACGGCTTTGACTCTTGCTGGCAATACCAAGACCAGACAACTGCCCCCCTCCCCAACCCCCACCAAACGCACACACACACACACACACACACACACACACACACACACACACACACACACACACACACACACCTCCTGTCTCTTCCTTGCCATCGCCCAGTGAGGTCAGCTATGCATGACTGAAGAATGCGCAAGAGGGGGCATTGCTCATACTTGTACAATACTTTCTAACAACCCTATGAAAAGATCACTTCCTCCCAGAGGTCATCCGCAGTCCTACCCCCTGGAATTTTTCACCATGACTGCATCCGTCTCGGCCACCTTTTGGCACTGCAGTCCAAATTTGATTGGACAATTAGGGGGCGTATGTGCACCCTCTGGGATAGCTTGACCGCCTGAGTCCTCTCGTCAGCTGAAAGGCCCTCCTTTGACCTTGTTCTACAAGGCTATCTGAGCACTGATCCCAGAGGGCCTTGGTTTTCTGGGGGTTTATATCTGTGGACATACAGCTTAACCACCTCATTCAATTAACCATTGTCTTGATTGATCATATCTAGCATCACTCCCCGTTTCAGTGGTTTAGCGGTTCAACGGGGGCCGGAAAGCCTATTGGATCGCAGGCTTCAAGGGGCTGAGTTGTTCAGCTCTCCTCCGGATATTAATTATAACCCTGAGTAGGGGTGCCGTGTTTGATGTGTGCGGGCCTACAAAAGCCAGCCTTTGTTTTCTTATCTTTTTTCTGCTGTGGTACGGCTGTACTGAGATTTTCTTTTCAGAACACAAAATGATTGAAATGTTTGCAAGCTTATTTTCTCAGCAAAGAAATTGGATGTTTCAAAATGCGCTCAAATGCATGAATCTCTTTCTTAATAGCACTCAAGGTTTTTGTCTTTTTCTGTCTCTTCTCTCTTTCACGTTTGATCTCACTTCCAGTTCCTGTTGTGTGCAATTCCCATCTGAAAAAGTCTTGTCCTCATAATGGCTGAGCAGAATAAACCACTGCTGGTCTAATTTCATTGGAAAGAACAGGGAGAAAACACTACTTTATTGTGAATTTGAATCTAAGAGGGAGACCATGTATTTTATAAAATGGTTTTGTTTTATCCCCACCCCCTTTGTTGTCAGTGCTAGTGAAATCTTTGATTCTGGGTGACAGTTAACCCATCTATTGCATTTCGGGTCAAAAGTGACCGAGTGACTTTGTTTTTAATCATAAATATTGTATTTTTCATCCAATTGCCTCAAGATCTTATGTTATCCTCCACACTAGGCCTCTGAACATATACAATTGATGATCACCACTTGGATTGAATTTTGAGTGATTTATTCAACAATGACGCACCTATGATATTTTCGGTCAGAATTGACCGCCATAGGAAATTAATGGGTATGAGTATATTATGTTCATCCTGCAGATGGAAAACATCTCCACACACACACACACAGGCTCGCACGCACACACACTGGCACACGCACACACACACACACACAGGCTCGCATGCACACACACACACACACACACACAGGCACGCACACACACACACACACAACTTGAACTTGAACAATACCATGGGATGTATTGATCTGATACAGGCAAGCCAGTGTTTCATTGTGTACTTTCAACTACAAGTTGATAACTTGAACTTGAGTATATATAGTATATGGTCCGGACCCACCGGTGGGCCCATCAAGTTCAGCATTCACTGCATTCACTGTGATGAATATAAAATAAGACACTGATACTGTTTTCCTCAATGAACATTTATTGAAATAGAAATATTCAAAAAAATACCATAACAGAACATCAACATGGTGTGTGTGTGTGTGTGTGTGTGTGTGTGTGTGTGCGTGCGAGCCTGTGTGTGTGTGTGTGTGTGTGTGTGTGTGTGTGTGTGTGTGTGTGTGGAGATGTTTTCCATCTGCAGGATGAACATAATATACTCATACCCATTCATTTCCTATGGCGGTCAATTCTGACCGAAAATATCATAGGTGCGTCACTGTTGAATAAATCACTCAAAATTCAATGAAACACCGTCTTGCCTGCCACCCCTTGATTCTACTTGCTTTGACTGTTCAAATGAGATGTCAACCATCAAAATTGGATTAGGGGTTCCAGAGATATCACTGTGCAAAACACACCGGTCAATTTTGACCGGAAATAGCATGGGAAGGGGGGAAAACCAAATGCAAGAGAAGGGTTAAATCAAACTGCAGCCATTTCACAATCACAAAAAAGGACAGCCAACAAAAAAATTTGAAAGCTATCAAATGAATACTGCAAAAGTACCTTCCAAGAAAAAAGCCAAATGCAATGGTGTATTCAAATGGGTACATTTAGAGAAGACAACACATTGAAATGTAAAGGGTATTCACACGGAAGATAGAGTGAGATTCATCAAGATAGAGTGATAATGTAGTGTCCACTGCATGGAATATCACATAATCAGTAAACCATTCAATTTCGCTGGACTTAATTAGTACTTTTTATCCATTTTGTATTCAATCTCTTATCTGTCTCTGATGTCATTTATTTTGTCTGATTACATATTTTTACTTACATCACCTGACAAGGCAGAACAACACAGTCAATCCTGCACCTTTCTGGGTCTATAAAACTCATTTCAAACCAGCAATCAGTCTTTTAAATTAAATATATATCAAATATTATAGCCTGTAAAGGTGAACATGTGAGTGAATAAATCCACACTAGTGTGTGATTTATTTTTTTAATCCACAGAAAACAGTAATTGAACAAATGAATTGCATTTTCCTCGGTTTAATGAAAAATGCAATAGTGAAGAGTGGAGAAGAAAATAAGTTTTAATTAAGGTTAACAAATTCAATTTTGTGTAATCTTCAATGTTTTTCTTTCACAGGGAGGCATAAGCATTATGTTGCACTATAGCTCCCCCTTGTGACCACAGAAACAACTGCTAGATAACCAAACCTCGACGTTGCTCCAGTTAAGCAGTTATAATTGCCTGTGTGTGGTGTGTGAAAGAGAGAGAGAGAGAGAGAGAGAGAGAGAGAGAGAGAGAGAGAGAGAGAGAGAGAGAGAGAGAGAGAGAGAGAGAGAGAGAGAGAGAGAGAGAGAGAGAGAGAGAGAGAATAGGTCAGAATAAAAATGAATATTCTATGTATAACTGAGGGGACCTCAGAGGGACAGTGTATTACTTTATCATTTAATATGATAGGCCATGACATTGGCTATGCATAGTTTTTATCATTCAGTGAATTATTGTATTGACCTAAACAGTCCATTAATATTTTATCATATTTATCTTTAACACTTAAACTCAGAGCCGGTTCTAGGCATAGGTTACAAGGAGGTCACCTAGGGCGCCATCAGTCTGGAGGGGTGCCAAACGTTGCGTCCATGATAGTCGACGGCCACCCCACCCACTTTCTCAAGAGCACAACTCTTGTGAACCCCACCTGGGGTTTCAAATCAGAAAGCTACTGGACCTTTTACCAAACCATTAAACAGGTTGCTCTCTGCTGCATTGTATTAGCAACAGAAACCCTCTTTTACCTTACACTGAGTCCACATTTGCTGTCCCTCTGAATAAGTCTTTAACCAGCACTGAATGTACAATTCAGAAGGTTTGTTTCTGTGTTTTGTCTACCATATTGTCTGTTATGTTTTTTTTTTATTATCTTTTTTTTTACAATTTCCTTATGTTCAGGTTAATCTGTCTGTATGTTTAAACTGGTACATATATTACGAAATATATGAATCATAGTTTCTTAATAATTAGATATTTTAAATAAGGCAGTATAATTACAACCAATGCAAACAGTAAACCTTCACATACAACGGGGGAAATAAGTATTGGACACGTCAACAATTTTATTATCAAACATATTTCCAATGTAGCTATTCACATGAGATTTTGACCAGACATTGGTATTAACTCAATAAAACTACACAGCTAAAGAAATTGTAACATTCCAATTCTTTAAAAAAGTTATGTGCAATAAAGTGAAATGACACAGGAAAAAAGTATTGAACACGCTAAATTAAATGTGGTAGAAAAGCCATATTTTTTATATTTGGTTGCATATCCTTTGCATACCATGACTTTATGATGTCTGTGACCCAACAACATCAAAAGTCTCTTGATATCTTATTTGCTGGTACTCTTACAAGCGATACTATAACAGCTCTGCATTTGAATGGATCTCTATGGAAATTGGGGGGTGAAACAAGATTTAGCTGTAAATTACACTGGAACAATATAGAACACATGGTTGGAAGGATCACTTTAAGGGTTGTTTCTCCTGACAGATTTTCCTATTGAACTCTATGGAAAAATAAGTCAGGAGAAGAAACCCTTCAAGTTATCCATCCATATCTACTGTATTTCTGGCAGCAGAGTGATGGTTAAAGGCTTGTTTAATACATCAGACCCTTGATGACTTAGAGCCACTTAGCCAACCATGTGTTCTATATTGTTCCAGTGTAATTTACAGCTAAATCTTGTATCACCCCCCAATTCCCATAGAGATCCATTCAAATGCAGAGCTGTTATAGTATCGCTTGTAAGAGTACCAGCAAATAAGATATCAAGAGCCTTTTGATGTTGTTGGGTCACAGACATCATAAAGTCATGGCATGCAAAGGATATGCAACCAAATATAAAAAATATGGCTTTTCTACCACATTTAATTTAGCATGTTCAATACTTTTTTCGTGTGTCATTTCACTTTATTGCACATAACTTTTTTAAAGAATTGGAACATTACAATTTATTTAGCTGTATAGTTTTATTGAGTTAATACCAATGTCTGGTCAAAATCTCATGTGAATAGCTACATTGCAAATATGTTTGATAATAAAATTGTTGACGTGTCCAATACTTATTTCCCCCATTGTATTAGTATGTGTAGGAGTGGTGGAGATGCTATCTTGCGTGAACAGTATTATCTTCAGCCAATGCAGAATATGTTGACTTTTGAAATACTGAACACACACACACACACACACACACACACACACACACATGCACAAAAGTTAGAAATTCTGAACACCCAGTGATATACACACAGTAGTGAATGTCATGTGAAGAGCTCTTGGGCTCTTGTTTGAATGTCCTATTTTTTGGGCTTCTGTTCCCTGTCACATATATTATAACAATCAAGTAAGTTTAAAGCTTGCCATGATGATAAGCCATTCCAATATGGTACATGGCTAGAGCTACACGTGAACAGCTGCTCATGTTACCGTTTCTAACTTAATTGCAGAATGTGCATGGTAGGAAATTGCTACCTTCAGTGACAAAATGTAGACACAGGTTAACTAACACCTGCTGCGGAATTCTTACATACCAAAGTCCATCTGAGTTATAATAAATTGGGGGGATGACAACCGTGGACATTACCAAACTCACAGCAACACCAAAAACCAAGACAAGTGACCAAAACAAATTACACAAAAGATTATTGTTACTACAAAAATTCAAAGATTTGTATAATTTACTATGACTGCTCTGTGCCTAGGTCCTCCCCATTGGGTGTAGGTGGATGGGTGCAATTTATTCAACACAAGGCTGTCATCTTACTATGGGAGAAAGTTTACAACTCGGGAGCTTGCAGGAAACATCAGAAATGTGAACCAGGTGTGAACAGATGCTACTAAGCATATTTAAGTGATTTTAAGCACAGAGATGGCTGTCAGCAGATGGCTGTGGTGGGGGGACAATGACAGTGATTCTGCACTCATGTGTGGGTGGAAAGACTGTTGAGACTAGTGGTAATGAAAAGGCAATGTCTTTGTTTGGTCAGAATTGGGAGTATTTCTGACTTCTTTTTAGAGATGTCATAGTATCACCAGTGGTGAGAAATTTGGTTATCATGCCAGTGACACCAAATCATCTGGTGAAGCTATTTTTTGACATACATTATCTTTGCATTGGTTATTTTTCCATAAAGTTCGATAGGGAAAATGAGTCAGGAGATACTGCATGTCTGGCAGCAGAGTGATGGTTTGAGGCTCGTTTGATACCTCAGACTTACAGCCATTTAGCCAACCATGTGTTCTATGCTGTTCCCATGTAATTTACAGCTTAATCTAGTCCCACCCCCCAATTCCCATAGAGATCCATTCAAATGCAGAGAGGTTAGAGTATCGCTTGTAAGAGTACCTGAAAAGAAGATATCAAGAGTCGTTTGATGTTGTTGGGTCACAAACATCAGGGAAGTCATGGCATGCAAAAGATATGCAACCAAATATTAACTATGATGACTTTAAATTTATGCTAATTTGTCCAATTACTTTTGGTGACCTAAAATGGGGGGACTATGTGTAAAAATGGCTACAATTGCTACACAGTTCACCCGATATGGGTCCAATGAGCTGGAATATAGAGCCAAAACCACAAAAAATGTGTCCTTGTCCTAACACTTTTTGCACTGTATATACACACTCAAGTTTTCAAGTTTGGCCAATAATAAAATACACAAGAATGGTCACAGTTCCTCTAACAAGATGAGGTAATGAATATTTTATGCCACAAATATCTAATATTTTGCCTGTATTTCTGGCATTACAATGCGTTGTACGACGATTTTCCACACTGGCAGAGGTTGGATTCACCACAGGCCATTAGTGTCCATTAGAACAGGGGTGTCAACTTCTAGGAGGCCGTTTCCTTTCAGGCAGCTGCCAACATAGCCAGCAAATTAATTCAATTAAATGCATTCATATGTTACATCCAGCACTATGGCTGTGTGTCAGCCAAGTATAAAAGTACAGAGCTACTGAAAGCCATGACTTACATTGCCCATTTAGCTTGATGAGAAGATATAAAACGGCTGTTGCTGATCTGCAACAAACCATGAACCATTTTGTAGTTCATACTCATTATTAAAAATATTTTAATTGTGAAGAAATGTATTAAAAAAGTAATGTCAGTTCAGTTACATAAGGGAGTTAGCGTCCTTGAAGTACAGCTACCTACTTTACTCCAGTCCTCAGCACAAATGTTTAAAAAGAAAGGATTTTTTTGATTGATTACACAATATCTAACTAGCAAGCAATCAATCCAGCTAAATCAGGTACAGTATTGACAGTGCATTGCAATGCTCAAAGTAACACTGTGTCAGCAACTCCTCTCCCATTTCTTTTCGCTAACTTAGCTTTTGTTGCCATCGCTGTCGTCTCCTTAGCATAAGGTTTCTTAACCGAAGACTGGCCCTTGATTGGATTTTGTTTAATGCTAGTTGTACACCCGTGCTTATATAATCATTAAAATATATCAAAAACCAGCAGACACTGCAGCCCCCAGACACCCTTGCAGTAAAATCTTGTATTTATCTTGGAGCGCTACAAACAATGACTTTAACTTATGTGCAAATCAGCCACCAAGACAGACACTTCCAAATTGCTTTTTTTTCTCCCCTGGAAAAGTGGCATTGTGTCATTTGAGAAAAGCTGCACAATTGGCTTCAGTGAAAAATGAATGAATAATTTCTTGTGTAATTGATTTCATTTTTTTATGCACCCAAGGTTCGGTCCTTCCTCCAGGGCTTCTCTCCAGCAAAGCCTGGTTGGTTTTATTTTCTCACTAAAGTTGTGACTTCAGGTTTACTACAAACACTTCACACGTAAAAGAAAGAAGCTCCATTTTACTCGTTTCATACACAAAAAATATGTGTACATGAAAATGGCATGAACATTGAGTCCTCTCTTGGAAATGGCATTCCTCTCATGCAGTTCAACCCTGGTCATGGACCCTGACAGAACATACCGATCTAGAAACAAGAGGTCAAACTCCTACCACACATCTGTGTATGTGCTGATTGGCTCAGGATGAGCAAGACGTCCATCCCATATTCATAGCTGTTGGTCAACTCTGCTGTCAAATAGAAGAGTCTGTGTAATTTAGTGAAGCAGGGGAGGTTTATTGCACACATTTGCAGCTCAGTTGAGGAAATGTTATCTGGTATGGCATCTGGAAAGGGTTATAAAATCAATTCCCCTCCCAAACAATGTTCTTTTTCATTAGGACAGTCAGATAATCCACATTCTAAAGTCACATAAATTACATTTATTTGAAGCATACGAGAACATGCCATTGCATTCATTTTTCAAGATGCTGTGCTATTACTTTGATGCCTTCATCCTGGCGCTGCTGTGTTAGTGTATGGGAGCTGACCAAATGATGTCCATGTATCTTTGCAGCAGTTTGGCGTGGCAGTGGAGAGTTTGATCCCAGCAGTGTCTAGGATATAGAAAACGTGTGCTCATGGGTGGTGAGTCTGGTGACTTATGGCTGATCAAATATATAGAGTTCAGGGTTATTTCGATTTATGCATGTCTGCAGATCTTTGAAAAAAAGCTTTTGATTTTGTCTAATTGACTGCAAGGTCATTGTGGATGTACATTTTAACTTTTTATATTGAGTAAATATTGAAAATGTGTGTATTCACTGTTTGTTTTCATTTGAATTTGAGATCTATGAATAAGGGAAACTAATACAGGCTGGAAATACAGCAAATATACTATTGTTAAGTCATGTGTACTGAGCATTACATACAATATGTCAAGTCAGATCAAACATGGCATAACCCCTGTTATAAACAGATTTACAAAAAAACTAAATAAAACATTATGCAGCTCTTCATGTATATGTATGTGTGGAAATTGAAAGAAAACAATGACGTCCAAAGGAGCCGTTCACATGAGTCTGGCTGTCCATTCATCTTTACATACATAGATGGCATGTGCATCCTGTCAGCTGTGATTGGAGAAAAAAAAATGTGCATGACCAAATTGCGGGGAACCCAGTAAACATTTGTGTGGTGAAAAGGCAGTGAAATGCTGTCTATATTTGGTTGACAATTTAACTTTTTCTATTCGATTAGGATGTAGCCAGGCTAAAATCTGGGTAAAACCTGAGCTATATTGGGGTTAACCTAGTCCATTTATGTCAAAGCGTCTCAAAATGTTTCTCAAACTTGATTTCCACCCGTCTAGACATCTAAATTCTGGCTTTTGCTCACTGGGAAGTTTGGCCAATTGCTAAACAATTTCATCATCAAAGGTGTAGACCAGAAACCAGTGTGAAGTTTGACTCCATGCACATCCAGCATGAGAAATAAACGGACACACCCTGAACCTAATTAAAATGGCACTGTGCTAACTTGGTAGAGACAGTCTTCATAACAGCTTATGAATCAATGCTGGTGTGATGCAACTGAGAAAATGAGAAATTAGCTTGTAGCGTGTACACAGCTGTTAAAGACTAGGCAGACAAAGAGGCGAAAGTGCTGATTAACACCACTCAACCTGATAAATTAATTGGCTTGCACGCCTTGGTAAATTATACTTCTTCTCTGAGCAGTATCATCATCATCATCATCATCATCAATAAGTTGTTGTAGCACTTTGTATACTTATATTGTGAGTTACAGTAGGTTTAAATTATGATAACTCATTGGTGGGATGTTGTGAGTTATAACTTGTATCAGATATAATCATATGCATATTGAGTCTAACATCCACTCAACAAAAAAAACGAACAAAAAAACATGGCATAATTGATAAATCCATTTGGTACAGGAATCGATGGGAAATGTTTATTACACAAAAAAGGTTAACCTGGCTTAAAGCTGACAAAATGCATTCAAATGCATTATTATTCATTCTGATCTATCAACAAGAGGCCTTCTCCACCTTTTACAAATTGGTGACTGACTGAAATTGTGGTTTCAACTAATGACAAACTGGGCCCTTTGAAGAAAACATAACTGCAACAGTTATACTTGTTACATTGCTGAATTCACATTTAAAAAATGTGTCTAGCACAGAACACAGAATGCTTGATGCATCCCCTCAGTTAAATAATTGAAACCACAATTGCTTATACTATTATCAGCAAATGATGCAAAGACAAAAAAGGCCCAAAAAATGTAAATTATTATTATTATTTGTTGACCCAGTTGTCTGTTAAAAGCCACTTGAACAGGAGGTGACAATGTGGACAATGTAATTAATTAATTTCAGTAAATATCCATGTAAATGAGCTATGGCGGTTGCATTGGAAAAGTGTTCAGGATATTTCCGAAAATGAGGGACAAAAAATAAATAATTTTTAAAAAATGAAATAAAAAGCACAATTGTGTAATCTACTATACCTGACATGGAATACTGTTGTTGATGTGTCACTGTAGCAATTACATCATTAAAAGGGGCTGATGTACCCTTGGCATGCCTTATTCAATGTTGACTGAAACAGAAGCATGGTAACACTGTTGACTCTAGCGATGATATCAGTGACATGGGTACACAGGATGGCTGCCAGGTCCTGGCAGGACACCAGCACCGCTCCTCGACTCACTGCTCTGGGAAGGTTTCCAAGTGCCCGGTAACCCCTTGATCACATGCGTTAAAGTGCGCTAGCTACTGGTCCGCGTCCAGGCCTTGGCTTCCCGTGGCGCTATTTCACTGGCGCCGTACGACTGGAGCTTTGAGTTGGCAGTGGTCCGACGTGGGCAGTTTGAGCGTGGACAACGGATGCCACCGACAAGGAGGGGGATTTTCCGAACTATGCCCCTTCCACCGAGCTGGCGCCCACAACTGTCGTTACACCCCAGGGTTTCACAGGGACATTGACGTTCAGTAGAAGCAGTGAAACATAACTCTCCACACTGAGCCTTTCAGAAGCAAAACAACAAGGCACCAATCTTGCTTTTATGCTAAGGTAAATATTTGCCTATATTATATATTATAGGTACACCTATGTAGTACTGGGTAGGACACCCTTTTGCCTCCAGAACAGCCTGAATTATTTGTGGCGTAGATTCAACAAGGTGCTGGAAACATTCCCCAGATATTTTGGTTCATGCTGACTCAATAGCATCACACAGTTCCTGCAGATATTTTGGGTGAACAAGTAAACATCTTCACCATGTCTGTATGCTTTCAGCCACATGATTTGCTGTTTAAAGGAGCGAGCTATTTGTTTTAATGAGCAGGTCTACCTAATAAAGTGTCCAGTGAGTGTATATTTATAATATGGAGAGGATTTTTTACACATCAGTATTTTACATAATTCTGCTAACTCTTTGAAGTGAACAACCTTTCAGTAATTTTCTCAGGCATTAAAAAGCAAAGTAAAGCAAACCAACCTTGAATGAATAGCGTGCCCCAGCCAGCCCTTCAATATTTCTATAGTACAAGATGTCAAGCTTGCCTACACCCTTATAAATGTTACTGATAGGGTTGCAAAGATAAGCAAAATTTGGGTACATTTTTCTGCAAGGAAGGTCTGTGGAGTGCTGATGCAATCTGGGAGGCAGCCAAACACATCAAGGCATCAACCTGGTGGAAAAGACTCTTAAGTGTGAAGCCATGACCCCTGTTGCTTCAATTATTATCCAGATCCCTCCAACATCAGCTTTATCAGAGCGGAACTGGTCCCCTGTTTGGTGGAACATACAGCAAAGTGTGCAACAAGCTGACAAATAAAAAAGTTGAGAAGCTGGTGGCTATTCAGTCAATCCTGAAACTCTTTGAGCCCATCAAAGATGACACCACACAAAATGAATCTGAGGACGATTTTCCAGTCTCTTTCTGAAGATGACACTAGTTGTTTGGTACGAGAGGAGCTACTTCACTGCTGTCTAACCTAATATCAAACAAAGCTCTTCCTTAACAAAGTGTTTGTGTTTCTAATGTAGGCATGTAGGTGGAAACCAAACAGAAAAAAAAAAAAGCTGGCTGGAGATAGAGTGGTCAGTGCAGTTCTGGTCGAGGGCCAGCTTCCTCCGCGAGACTCAGTTTGGAGCACATTGAGTGCTCTGGTTGCTACAGGCTTCAAATGCTGCTTGTTGGCTAACATTGTTTGGGGTTGAATGCCTTGATAAATTCCTGTTGGCCTGGTGTTGACTGGCCAAGTTTTGTGTTCAGGGTTTCTGCAAGTTTCAACAAGTTAAATTTAAGACTTTTTAAGACCTTTTTAAGACCATTATGAATGCAATTTTTTTAAAAATTTCACGTCCATACTTACTAAGGATATGAAGGAAAATCAAAGTCCCAGAATTAGTTCCAAAGTAAATTAATTTATTCACATTCAACATGAACATACAACAGAACATGGCTACACAGAACTGTGTGTACACAATAGTAATCTCTGTGTGTGTGTGTGCATGTGTGTGTCCTGAAGCAAATGTTTTAATTAGAGAGAACTTCTCCCCCCCCCCCCAATTCTTCTAATATTGAGGATTTATTATGTTTCTTCACTTGGTGAGTCAGGAAAATATTAGCATCAACATTAGCTTCCAGGAGCTCAAACCTCTAGGAGGCAAGAGGAAAAGCTAGTGAGTAAAATAGTTCAGTCTTCGTCGCTCCACAGCTTCTTTAGGGGCCACGAACCCAAATTTTAAGATACGTGGCAAACAAAACTAAACAATTAGACTACATACAAACAGCTTTTGTTTTAGCTTGTTTGTAACAATTTGCTATTAGCCGAGCTAGCGCGCTGTGCTTGTGTAAAATATACCGGCGGTGGATGAGAGACTGCGGACAGAGCAGATTTAAATATCGCTTTTCAACATGTTTATATGTTTATGCTTGTTGAACAGGTGTATTGGTAAAAGTATTGGCTTTTTACTCGCAAAGGTTTTATTGCACTTACAGTAACGAGCGTAGTTGGAGGAGCCCCTCTGACAGCACCGACACAGAGAACAGAACAGAACTGGCTAGTTGGCTACCATTGACTGAGGTGCCGCCGGTAATGAATATTCATGAACCGGCGAACTCATCAACATTGCGTAGCATCAATGCTAGTGAAAATGTTTTGAAAGTGAGATCATGACCCAACGATCTATTCTATGTCGACTTATAATAATGTATTAATGATAAGCATTAGGCCGTGTGACATTGCCAGTAATAATCCAGTTCCGCAAAAATATTTGAAATCGACTGTGATGAAAATTTTATAGCATTTAGCTCCATTCACCTTCATGTATTCTACTCTGTTTAGCAGTGCCTCAACAAATGACATGCTCAAAGAATGACATTGCATTTTTTTTCTGTTACATTGCAGTCATTGGAGTTGGCAAGGCTTTCTCTCTCTATAGGCTTTGATTGGGATGGCAGGTATGCAATCCGCCAAGTTACGGCTTGGTGGGGCATGCCCCATACTTATACAGCACCAAGAGTTTGGCACTTTTCAGGGTTTCCTACAGAAATTACTACAATGACCACATACACTCAGCCCTTAAAAACATTAACTTCTTCACATTCTGACCTCATGTAACCGCACATAATTCAGATACAACTACACACATCCACACTATAAAGCCCCAAACTTGGGTTATTTTTGCCGTTTTTCTCCTTCTGCTTCTTCACATTTTTCCTGTAGAATTCATCATCACAAATGCTGCTTGCCCACAAATAATAATTATCCCCATTGGATAACATCTGATCACCCAATAACGACATCTCATCAACCTATAACAAAGTGTTATCAAAGTCTTGGATAGACTGCATACACAGCCACAATGAACAATGTTCATTACATAATGCTTTTTTATATCCACATAAGAATGTGAATGTCATGGTTTTGGATTCATAAGGTAGTACCCATGTGATGCTACTTCAGCCAATAGAACATGCCATCTCTGATGCCACAGAACTGTTGTCGTCACCATCTTTGTTTCATCAGCTGTTCCTGCTGACCAGTAACATCACCCTTCCTCCCAGCCAGTTGTGTCAGGCTCCCAATAGAGTACTCAAGT
Organism: Ilyophis sp. 1 JC-2022; assembly: GCA_022702515.1. Lineage (NCBI taxonomy): Eukaryota > Metazoa > Chordata > Actinopteri > Anguilliformes > Synaphobranchidae > Ilyophis > Ilyophis sp. 1 JC-2022. Next base: position 117,437,348 of record CM040404.1, on the reverse strand, counting down.
GAGTATGTCAGTCTGGTTTCGGAAGTAAATTCCATATGACAGATAGCAGGTTTCGGAGACTATTGACTATTTCTTGAAATCTGATTTATAGAATGAGCTGAAATGTTCCTGGATTAGCCTGTGTGGTATAAGAATATAGACCATATATCGCATGTTTTAATTTTTTAAAGTAATGGATTAATGATTGTAGTTTAGCTTGTAGTCCCCTTTAATGGACAACATATCCAGTACTACTGCAACACACGGGTGATTCTCAACCAATAAGATATCATCATGTCGTCTATCTGGACATTTTTGGCAGATGGGAGTACTGCCGCTAAAGATGAGCTAACGTTAGCTTGCTAAGTTGAGAAGCCCGCCCAACAAGGTCAGAAACTATGCTACAGAGTTAACCACATAAAGCAATTCTAGCTTAAAATTTGTCCTTCAATCTAGCTAGCTAACATTAGAAAAAGTGTTTAAAAACGGAGCTGTGTGCTACGGCTGGCTAACGTTATATGACAACGTTTGAAGACAATGCTGCTTGTCCGGAGGGAATTATGGAACGTCGAGTTTTTAAACAGTGTCAGCGCTGGTATGTTCACAAAGAAATACTAAAATGTAAAATATACTCAAAGCTGGTCCAGAAAAACTACATAGTTTGCGAACGGGAGTTATATTGAACAATCCAGGAAATTGACGGTACGACAAATGTCTCACTAGAAATGGTTTAAGAGTAAGTTTTAGTTAATGTCTACGCTGTAAATAAATGGGGAATTTACTTCCAAAACCAGTGTGATGTAGTCTGATGACTGTGACGTAGTCTAAAATGGCTGATGTATTGGAAAATGTTCAATCCTGTGTGTATGTGTGTGTTATCTTTATTTCTAATTTCATAATTTACTGAGGCATATAACTGTTTTGTAACTTTCAGCTGCCAAATGACACAATCGTTAAACTTGACCATAGTTTTTGTTAATATTCTTTATTTGCCATGTACTTGAAGGACAGCAAAAATAGCCTATTATAAAAATAGCCTATTATATAAAAGTCAACTTTGTTGTAAACATAACACATTCCACTTTGTAACATTCATGTTTCTTGAATGTAAAAAACAAAAAATACAATAAACAAAAAAACAGCATTATAATCAGTGCAAGACAATGTGCCATAGGCTATTCTTTATTTGTTTTCTGTAAACATAGCTAAAGCAATGTTCACTCAAGTACATGCTTGAAAAACAAAAAAACTTTCAAAACACTGCTTGTAAAAGTCTATTCAGTGAATTGTTTATTTTGCGCCAAACACTGCATTTCGAAATCAGAAACCGTAATCGGTTGTCAATGTCAAATATGATGCGTCACACCATTAGATCTTATCTCAGTTCTAGATTTACAAGCAAACAATGTTATTCTGACTTGGACTATGGGTAATTAGGTAAAACTACAATAGGACTACATTGCATTGTTTTATCAATATTCACTGCTGATCACTACAGAACTCAATGTTCAGCTGGGACAACCTCCAGGAGGATTTGCATGGACCTGCTTATTGAAGCTGCAATAACAGGGAAAAACAGGGTTATTAGTAAGAGCTAGCGCACGTGCACACACACACACACACACACACACACACACACACAAAAACACACACACAAATGTGTTTACGGTGTGCAGAACAGTCAAAAAATTTAATTATTGTTACAACTTTTGACAATTGTATGTCCACATCCACCCATACTATATACTATATTTGTTGTAAGTAAACAAAGCGGAGCATTCTAAAGATTTAAAAAAAATGCTCCATCTAATGAGTCAATTGTACAAAGTAATTCTATTTTAACCCTTAGATGCATAATGGGGTCAAAAACGACCCCGGGGGATGGTTTTCTTGCAATATCTTTGTAATGAAAAGTCTTTATCATTTCATATTCCAGGTATTCCTCAAAAAACTTGTTTTTGACATCAAGCCATTTGCATTTTAAGTTACCTTTCATACATTTTAAGACATTTTAGTTTTTGTGTCACTACACTAAGCTTCCATAATGGGGTCAAAAATGACCCCAATGCATTTTCTATGGAATCTCATAGGAACCAAAGAATCTCTTTGATTCTTATCAACTGCAACTGTCAGGAGTACATCCAATGTCAGTGGTGTCACCATTCAGGAAGATATTTTTACACAGCAAGATCTGATAAATGTAAGTATTATCTTGACTTTTTTTACCTCAAAATTTATTTGACGTCATCAAATGTATATATATATATCAGCATATTGTCACATTCATGACTATTGTGTGAAAGAGTATAGTGGTATTATCATGTACCATGAAATTAGCATGCTTGATAACACTAGCTAACTAAACTAGCTAACATTACTGCATGTGTTGTGGTTGTGTTGTGGACAATTGAGTAGCTTTTTGTGCGTAAAATGGAGAGGCATACTCTTACTATGATATTTCTAGCTTGATTGTAATAAAATGTAACCTGTTAGGTAGCCTATTATCCTATTATTGATTATTTGATGATAGGTATAGCTTTCATTAGTATGTATTGCTTGATGACTAGTTTTACATAGTGTGCACATGTGTGTGTGTGTGTGTGTGTGTTTGTGCATGCATGTCTGTACATTTATTTATACAGCTACATATTGATTGATAGGTTTGTGTGTCATTCAAAACATTCTCTTCTTTTTATGTTTCCTCATCTAGAGTGATATGGCTGCTAGGTTTTCTGCAGAAACTGCCTTACAGATGGTACTGGATGATGAAGAGTCCATTCTGAGATTTGACTCAGAATCTGAGATCTCAGATGAAGAGGACCCAGACCCATTGTCCACCTGGAGGTGTCGGTCCACCTGGAAATCCAACCCTCCTAACTGAACAGGATCAGTCAGACACAGAAGATTCCTCTATTGAGTCCTCCACGTCCAACAGTTACCTCCCACCCAGGGCAAAACACCAAGCCATAAAATTCTGAAAAGTCGGTCAGGGCCTGCACCTGGGCTTACCACCGTCTCACCAAAAGATGCATGGAAGCTGTTTATCACTGATGATATCATAGAAGAGCTGCTGAATTGCACAAACTTGGAGGGATGGAGAGTAGCAACAGCTAGAGGAAAAGAGTGCAAAAATATCAACAAAGATGAACACATGGCCTTCATTGGATTGACCCTTCTTGCAGGAAGTGAGAAGAACTGAGATGTATCAATCCGTGAGCTGTTTGGGAATCCTTTTCATGTACAAGGCTACTATGTCAACTGGAATATTTGAAGATATTCGTCGTGTCTTGCGCTTCGATGACAAGAGGACCAGAGCCCACCGACTGGAAACAGACCATATGGCAGCCTTCCGCTATGTATGGGACCTGTTCCTAGTGAACTGCAGAAAGAAATAAATCCCCAGTGATTGTGTCACTGTGGACGAACAACTTGTGCCAATCATGGGGAGGACCAAGTTTCTGCAGTACATATCAAGCAAGCCCGCCAAGTACGGCATAAAGATCTTCTGGGTTTGTGATGCACACATCCCCTATGCAATTGATGGGATGGTGTACACGGGGAGACAACCAGGGGAAGAAGTTCAGAAGAATCTGGGGATATGGATATGGAAGGGATATGGAGATTCACACGCACACACACACACACACACACACACACACACACACACACACACACAATCAACTAATGCACGCACTCTTGAAATACCTATAGGATATGATTTTATTTCATGCTTGTTCTCATGTAGTAGTCTCTATGACAATGTAACCTACCACATAACCCTATACTCATGTATATGGACTGTGTGTGGAATTGTTCTATAATCCACCAGATTCGATTTTCTATTGCTGTTTTGTGTCAATGGAAGTTTAGAATTCAGTGGTTTAGAATAGTTTTTAGGATGGCTATGTCTTTTTGTTTAATTTTCAAAATGTTCATAAACTGTTAAAAAGATGAAATCTTTTATAAAACATGAAATCATTCTTGTGTGGACCAAACTATAATAAAAATCATTATTCTAAATGGAGACACATACACAATCATTATTCTTAACCAAAACAATGGAAATATCATATATTTATTCTATAAAACACATAGATTCTAATCGGGGTCATTTTTGACCCCATCATGGAAGAGTGTAGGGTCCAATCACTCATGCATCTAAGGGTTAATTAGATGAAGTGGATCAGAGATATGTTCTCCAGTCACAGTGTCCATGCATTTATAGTCTGTTATCAGTCTTGATTATACATGCACAATGCACACCAGTATCAAACCATTCAGTTGGTTGTCTCACGGTCTTGTAGCTCTGTATATCTTACCATATCAAAAGAATCTTATAAGAAGAATATTCCTAAATTGGCTAGCAAGTGCGACTACCTTTCTGGCTATCTAAGGGACAGGCCATTAGACATCAGTGGGGAAATTGGCTAAATTAGAGATGTTGCTTGTCATTATATTATATAAGGTCTATATTCTTGCCATTTCTGAAAGCTTGGCTCAATGTGTCCTGGAAATCTGGAAGGTCAAGGTGAACTTTATTAACCCAAAATAGGGAAATTCAAGTCATCATAGTGCATGTCTTTATTGTGAGCTCAGTCATAGGCATATGTACAGGGGCACCCAATGACCATACTTCACAGGTTCTCTAACTATTTATCTTACTGTTAATCTTACCGAAGAGGTTCTGTAACCATTTGGGCTTCAAGTTGAACGCAATGAAGATGTAGTAAGCTGGAATGCCGGTCAAGTAGATGGCAAAACCAATGCCAGTGTTAAATGGGTCCGAATATAGAGAAAGGAACACCATGAAGAAGCAGGTGAAGGAGAACACAACTGGCATGAACAGTAGAACCTTATGAAAAAAGAAAGAAATTAAAAATTTCAATAGATCCATAAAACTCCAAAATGCAACTTATGTTGACTAACACAAAGCTGATATACTACATGGAGCAAAATTAATAATGTATCTTTCCATAGAATCACACACATAGAATCAAACATACATAAAACAGATCGCACAACCCTGCAAAATAGTTCATGGTTTTTTAATTGTTCCAATATGAAGGCTGGGATTCAATCAACATGTGCCCTTAACTTTGAAAAAATGGACAAAGTGTAGGCGTTGCACTTTTTTCTCAGTTTAGCAAGTTTGTTTTAGCGATTCTCTGCAAACTGAGATTGAGAGGAATAATAAAATAAAAAATTGTTAGTCTAAGTTAAGGACAAATATTGCTGAATCCCAGCCAAAAGAATGGAAAACTATACAGTATAGATACCTTAAAGGGACGGTGCAGTTTGGGACGCGTGTAACGTAGATAAATGAGCCCAGAAACGGCGATTCCAATGTTGAGCCAACGCACGAAGCTCAGGAAGTTCAACAAGCTATAGATGTCCCCTAAGAACAGTATGAGCATCGTCAATGGATACTGTAAAGAGAACAGAGAAAACTCAGTATGAGCAGGTAAAGGAGCATACACATGTAGCCAATGTCATTGATTTCACAGGTTGATACCATTACAATAACTTTTCATGACAACAGCTTTTCACACAGGTTTATCAGGGGCTAAAATAATTATGGTTTATCCTATTTTTATTCATACCATAAAACGTCCATTAGAGTCTCTAACAAGAGTAATGCTCTATTAATAGCCAGGAACACATATGTTGAATTTTAAATAAAGGCCAGTCTCATTAATAATAATAATAATAATAATAATAATAATAATAATAATAATAAAAATAGGTAGCATTATAGCACTGTGGTAACAGAGAAGCTTTGTCAATATCTGACACTAGCGCAGCAAGCGTATGCTAGCTAGCTTACTGATAGGGAAAGGATATTAAATTCAAGTGAGATTATCAAGCATGCCGAGAAATGGCTGGGCAAAGCAGCAGCGAGGCACTTTGGAATAGACGCCAAGTCCGTAAACGGAAGGGGCAAAAACAAAAATATCCGAAATCTTCCACAACCCAAACAATCAAAATGGGCAAGAACTGCAAAAGTTAAATAAATTATATTGTGTATATATACTACCAGGGGCGTGGCCTGGGTGGCACCTGACCCCCCTGGGAAATTATTGGACACCTCAGTTGCCACCCCAAACATTTTTGCAAGTACCATTGGTTTATAAGTGGTGTTGCCAGACCTATTTTAGCACCCCTAAAATGTACTGTACCTGCCCAAAATACGTTTCAAGCCACTAGTTTTATTCATCCAGAACCATAACGCACACTGAGATATCTGGCGCTAGGATCCTGGGGACGCTGCCGCTATCCGTTAGAGTGCAGTGTGGAGTCATAAATAGACCAACCATAGCCTGTTGATTACGATGTGTAAAACAACTCGACTATAACTTGATTTGATTTTTAATCTTATATGTTAAGATAATTAGTTAAGAAGGAAGTGCATGACAACTAAATAAAGACAAAACAGAGATAATTGTCTTTGGTGCTAAAGAAGAAAGGCTCAAAGTTACTGTTCATCTCGAATCCTTATCTCTGAAACCAAAGGACCAGGTAAAAAGTCTTGGCATTATTATTGACTCTGATCTGAACTTTAACTCCCACATCAAGTTTATAAGAAAATCTGCCTTTTATCATCTAAAAAATATAGCAAGGATTAGAGGCTATATGTCCAAACAAGATCTAGAAAAACTAATTCATGCTTTCATTTCCAGCAGGTTAGACTACTGCAACAGTCTTTTCAAAGGCCTTCCCAAAAAAGCTATTAAACAACTACAGCTCATTCAGAATGCGGCTGCTAGAGTTTTAACAAGAACCAAGAAAGCTGAACACATTACACCAGTTCTCAAATCTCTGCATTGGCTACCAGTATGTCATAGAATAGACTTTAAAATTCTGCTAATAGTATATAAATCTCTCAACGGGTCAGGCCCACAATACATCTCTGAATTGCTTCTACACTATGAACCATCTAGATCTCTTAAGTCATCAGGGACTGGTCTGCTAATTGTTCCTAGGACCAAAACAAAACATGGTGAAGCCGCGTTCTGCCACTATGCCTCCCATAGCTGGAATAAACTCCCGGAAGACATTAGATCTGCCCCTACTCTGCCTATTTTTAAATCCAGGCTAAAGACCTTTATGTTTACTTTTGCTTTTAACTGTTATTAAACTACTGTATTAATGAACTGTGTGAAACCAGCGCCTCTCTCACTGAGACTGGTATTGATGGTCATTTACTGTACCCACAGCGCTGCTCACCCTATTAGACCGCACTTCCCTATGCGTTGTGGGATACTTATGCGTTGTTGCGTGGGAGGTGAAGGACTTTACATGCCTAGTCTTGGTGAGAGAAAGCGCTGGAGGTTCTTATTGTTCAATTTTAATTATTGTGTTTTTAATTCAGAACGTTAGGTTCTGATATGCTGCTGATTTTATTTATTTATTTATTTATTTTATTTTATTGCATTCTTTTGTGTGCTTTGCATTGCTTTGCTGCTTGTCTTTCAATGATTTATTTTTTATTTTTTATTTTTGTAAAGCACCTTGAATTGCCTTTGTGTATGAAAAGTGCTATATAAATAAATTTGACTTGACTTGACTTGACATGATAGCCTGCTATGGGGAACCATAATTGCTGAAACTCGGCTTCTCTCGCCTCTCCAGTTAGTATAATGTAGCCTAACTGGTTCAGTTTTAGGTTTATATGAGGGAAGTTGTCAGGATTCTGTATATTGTTTGTTTATCTGTGTATTTATATTCATGGTTTCACTGTTCTGTGTTTTCATTGCCGTCCCTCCCCTGTCTTCGTCACACTTTTCAAGAGCCTTTTACAATTGTGGTTTTTCTCTGTATGTCCTCTGTCATGCACTTCCTTCTTAACTAATTATCTCATTGTATATTATACAAATTAACTAACTACTACTAACAGCTTAGATTTAGGTTTTGTACTAATTAACTAACTCACTAACGTAATCTTAGTTTCTATCTGCAGCTGTCTCTCTTTCTACCTGTTCTATCACTGATCATTTTTCTTTCATTTTCTCTTTTACTACAGCTGACTCTTATTTCCGTTTCTCTTCTCTAATTGTATGCAATTGTCTTTTACTACCCAGTTGAGTGTTCAAGTCTGTGTTATGTGTGTATCTGGTCTGCATATTACGTGTCACCTTGTTAGTGTATTATCAGCTTCCCTCATTGTTTCATTACGTTCGCCTGTTTGTCATTTCCCTTCTCCGTTTCCACACCTGATCCCCATTGTATCTCGTTACTCCCTGCGTTTCCATCTGTTCCTTGTCAGAACGTTTTTCCTGAGCCTGTGATTGTAAAGCCAGTGATTTATTGAGACTGAGTTTGCATTTAAATTCTGTTTGTTTGCTTGTGTTATTTTGTGGTTTTTACTTTTTGATTGTTTTGTGCCTTTGCCTGCCATTTTTGCACCTCTGCCAGTGATTTCCCGCTTTTGATTTTTGGACTGACTATTCTCCTGCCTTTTGATTTGGCACAGTCTCTGCATCTGATTACTTGGCTTTTGATCTGGACTGAAATAAACGTTCCTTATTGCTACAACCTGGTCTGTGTTTGGGTCTCCGAGAACGATACCTCACAGGAAGTTAACCTATTCGTCGTTCAACTAAAATGACTAACGTTGAATGGAATTTTAAAAGAAGCTTGGCTGTTATTGTTAAATAAACATTGCATCTGCGATGTGGAGTAGCCTAGTCTAGGTTTTATGTCTGCAGTTGGCCACTGCGATAGGCTGGATAATACAGAATAGACAGATAATCGTTTGCAGATAGCTAGGTAGGCTACGTCGGTAACTTATTTGACTCATAGCTAAAGTTAGAATATTTTGATAAAGCTACAAAAGTGCAAGGTTTTTTTTCTTCCAATGGTCGGGAGAGCGTAAATATAGATCTTAATCTCTCTGAGGGAAATTCACAACATTATTCTCTGCTCATTACGGGTGATCACAAGTTAAAATTTAATCAATGCGTAGGCTACATGAACATTTAGATGTAGACTATGGAATCTGATTTTTCATTGCAATAAAACACAAATCACTGGTTAAATTTAATCTACAGGCCAGGCCTAAATTAATTCCGTTGCCATTGACACAATTTTCTATTTAGCTGTCAAACTAGACTGCACGATCATCTTTGACATCACGATGTGTAAACCATCGCCGATGCCCATAAATCTTAGTCGATAGACGATGGTATCGTTGGCACCAACCCTATTGCTGTATATGCAAACATCAAGGGTCTAACGTATCAAACAAGCCTATAAACCATCACTCTGCTGCCAGATATGCAGTAGATATGGATGGATAACTTTAAGGGTTTCTTCTTCTGACTTATCCTCTAATTGGATATGTTCAGCCCCGGCAAATTCACTTAATAAATTAATTAATTAATTTTCTTTAAAAAAATAGTATCGAGTAAATTGTTATTTTCCCATTGCCATATAATTTTTCTTATTCCTTTGTCTCAAATCATGCCTTTTTCTTTTTTCTTCTTCTTTTTTTACAGTGTCGTATGAATGCAAATTCAGATTATTTCAGCTTTAAAATGATTCTGTCAGTATGTGTAGATAAATATGTTACTCATAGGTTGATGATGTATTGAAAAAATAAACACATTTTTAGTTTTCATCATGTTTTCTTTTTTATCATTTCTATCATCCAATTTCAAATATAATCTTGTATGACTGTGAAAACCTACATTCAGATACTGGTAGATTAAATTCCAGTAGCCTAGTGTTAGAATTAGGTGTAATGGTAAGAGAGAAACGTATAGATGGCAGTCTCAAACAGCTGACCTCCAACGATCACTAGGGCTTACTTTCATATATTTAACACTCGGGATACTGATTGAGGTTTTTTTCAGTTGCAGTATTGCTTTAGATACATCACATACACCCAGGTGTTTTTACAGGGCAGATTTATTAATTATTATTAAGTCCAACCAATTACCTAGTTTCCACTAGAAAAATCATTCAGTTTGGCATTACTTCAGCGAACAAAAAAAGATGGTCCATACTCAATTTGGATTGAGTTGCAGATGACTCAGCAATGAGTTGAAGGTGTGTGGTCATTATGTGACTGTGCACTGGCCAATCAGGATGCGTTCCAAGCTCCCTATAAATGGACAATTGTGTCACCACTATTACTTCCCTATATTCACACATAATGATGGTCTACCTCATTACAGAGATGTACTTGCACCATTAAAATACAGTAGGGACATAAAACAAAGGAAGGTGTTTGTTTAATCAAGAATTAATACATTGGGCTAAACGTATTAATTTAAACATAATTGTGGAAGTTAATCAAGTTTTCACTTGTTTTTGCTACTTGCCAAGACAAATACAGCAGGGATTGGTGTGTAGCGGCGGATGTGGATCATGGAGAAGATTTCTGGAAGGTGACCTTCTCGCGAGGCCACGTGAAATGCCCTAATGGAGAAGAGTTGTTTAGGGAGGGAGGAACTCTTGATCAGAATTGAGTTGAGTGGACGGGACAGAAATCGGCTTGGGCTGAGGAATTTTGCTGAAGGCCAAATTCACTATCCATTCACTTCTATAGGGCAGCTAAAACGGTCTCAAAATGACACTTCTAGCATGTATATGAACGCAAACGAAGCAGATTCTGTCAATATAAACAATAACCAGTCAGTCCTCTTACGTATTTATTTTCATGTAATTAAAATTATTTATAAAAGTACTATTTTCTTCAATGTTGTTAGGAAGCTACCAGAAAAAACTAGGAAAATGTTGGCAGGTCGATTTGTTTACCATATACTACCAGGAACGCTGGCTTCCGTGGACATTTGGACCAATGAGTGGTTTCTGACGCATCGGCGCATTAATGCTTTTTCTGGCGCAAGAATTACCTACCGGATCTACATTCCAAATAAATACAAAAAAGCCAGGAAATACATTACAGGGCCAATTAATACATTTTTAAAAATACATACGAGCACAGGTTATTGTTTGTATCGACAAAATCTGCTTTGTTTGCGTTCATATATGTGCTTTGAGACCGTTTTAGCAGCCCTATAGAAGCGAATGGAGAGCGACAAATACCCTATTCTGGATTATCACCAGGGCCGTGTCTAGGGAGGGGCACGTGGGGGGGGGCATTGACCCCCCAAATGCTCCGCCTGTCCCCCAAAGCCAAATCCAGAAAAAATATAATCCGACAATATGAAGTCAGCGCCCGTAGCGCTGTCAGTAGGCTATTAGAGCTACAGATGATTTGGCTAATCATAAAAATGCCACATCAAAATAATATATTTCTCTAATATCTGATTGGGTGGTTTGGCCATATAAAATATGGAGATGCAGCGAGAGAGATGCCAGTTTCTTTGATCAATTTGTGCTGTCTCTTCTTGAGAGTAACTATTACGCATTGCTTAGGATATAATATTCGCTAGCCTAGCTTACTCAGTGAGTTCAGGATAGTGGTGAGAGTCTCCGTCTGGGAGATTTTATTTTGAATAGATTGATTACATGTTGCATCTAGTCTAGTTGTTATAGCTGCGAGTCTGTGAAACATCTGCAGCATTGCATTAGCTGGCTGCACGTGTGTATGCGCGCCTGTGTGTGTTAGCGAGCCTACTGCTGCATGTTGGCTATAGTCAGCCCTACTTTCCTCAAACTTTGGAATACTTCACATATTTTAAAGTACACTATCATATCTGTCTCTCTCTCTCTTACGTTCTCTATCATGCTCATGGCGAAACGGCAGCCGTCAATAGAGACAAGCCCCCCGGCGTCTCAGGCATAAAAAAGAGGGGGAGTATATATGGCTAAAATATAAATGAAAATGATGAGCCAGTTACAGTAACGTAGTTTCACATGTAAATAGAAAATAGCACAAAGACACTGAAATGATGAAGGAATATAGCTAATCTTTAATATACTTGTTTCCATATATTATTGGGCATAAATAAAGTTGTCCTCCTATAAGATGAGGGGATTGGAGGCGGGTTTAAAATGTAATAAAATTATCTTATCCACTAATGTACTGATTAGCCTATACTTTAGCTTTATATAAAAGCATCTCAAATCTCATATAGGACTTTGAAAAAAAAAAAATCTTCAAAATGTTCATAAATGAAACATTTTATTTTAGAAAATGCCCTGTGTGCGGTTGTGTAGAAAAGCAGGAAATTAATTTTAAAAGGCTAAAATTATTAGGCTACTTCATCCCCAACATCCCGTCATGCCCCTCCAATCAAAGCAGTCTATTAACATCCCTGATTACCACCCCAGGGGAGCACAGAGCAACTAACAAACATATTTTTCCACCATTTCAACTCATATCATGGCCAGGTAACTACACAACCAAGTTCTACCAAAGTTCAGTTGTGCTTTAAGGCACCCTACACTATTAACTTTATTTGAACAGTCTAGTCCTGTAGATGGAATTATGGAAACTCACCTGGAAACAGCAAACAGGCCACCGTTCAATGAGCCAAGGCAGGATAAGGCTACAAATACAGGAACCACCATTGAAAAGTTTCCCATTAGTTTATCTGCAAAAGTCTGTCAAAAAAAAGTTATTTGTAGATATTTGTCATCATTTCCAGTATTTTCATTGTGTCATCCAAAATGTGGCAACATGACGGTTCCAGTAACACTTGTGAAAAAATGAAAATACCAAAGAAATATCCTGGTTTCTCAATGGCCAATGATCACTGCATATTTAGAACGTACCACAGCAACTGCATCTGAAGCAAGCAACTCCTCTGGTGTCATTACGGCGTAATAGGCCACATTAGTCAGCACATAGCCAACGGTGACAATTGTCATGGAGATGCATATAGCTAGAGGAACAGTCCTGTTGATGAAAGTAGGGAACACATCAGACCTGCATCTTTGCTGACACTTATTTGTTTGTATAATTTCCCAGAATAAACTTTGTTTCATAAAACAATCACGAATATCATCATGAAAATTAACAATATTTGCTTCCTAGTGCTACTGCACCATATAGACCATGGGAATAAGACAGAAATGTAAGATCAGAAGAAAGCCAATAAGCAGATGAAGAATATTAGAAAATTGGTGTGATTGTGAGGAGTGGGTGGATAACTAAAAGAGTAATTCAGTAATTCCCTGTACAATGCCCATTTTATACATGTTAATGGACATTGACCATCACAGACACCACTGACTAATGCATCGACTGCAGAAAAGTAAAAAAAAAACTACAACCTGTAACCAAGTGTTAATCTAGTTCATGATTAAGTAAAGAGGTGTAATCTGCATAGGAAATATTATCAATGGCTCACTGCTTTGAATCAAAAAAAATATGTAAAACATATCAGAGCGATAAGAACTTATTAATTATACTGAAATTATTGATTCCAGTGGAATGCCATCTTACAGCAATCAGTAGAGGCAGCTTGCTTGTGCAGCAAATGCTGTTTGAAAAGTTTTCTGGTGTTTCAGCACAATTTCCTTTAATGAATAAAGAAGGAAAACTTTGTTACAATTCACGTCAGAGGGAGGAACTCGCCTTACCCCTCAATTGTGCCCTGCTCATGCAGACACTTTTTGACTTTGTTGTGGTTTGAATCTGTGACGGTAAGTGATTTGGGAATGTGAGAATCAACTGATGTCGCAGAATAGGCTGATGCCAAGTTTTAACTTGCAGGTCAGCCAGTATGAGCACTATTGGAAAGCCTGGATGGTTATTTAACCTTGGACTACAGGGCTCACCAGTTTCCATTGTCCACAATGGGTAGAAACACAATCTAAATCCTCTCTAAAAAATATGTAATGAGAGGTACAGTGAAAGAGAGAAGCAGTGCATCGAGAAAGACTGGTAATTGTTATTGAATATAAATAAATTAACGACAATTAACTTTACTTGCTATGTGGCTTTATTCAGTGAACCGACTGAAACTGGAATGTGATTTTCTGCATGATTGAATTGATTGAAAGATACATCCTAGGATGTGTTGGAACACATCATCAGTAATGTTCCTGAGGTCATCGGGTGTTTCGGGTCTTTCAACGTCAGACATCCTCGCTCAGGCGACCCAGCCAGGGTTGATCAGACCCTGGCTTGTGTCCCAACAGCATTGGCCCACGGATCGCTCCTCCTGATCCGAAGCCATCTGGAGGCCCTCTCAGCAGCCTCCAGGGTGGAGTTGATAGCTTGATGGCTTTTCTCACTTGATAACAGCCCCAGTGATGCCAAGTAGATTGTAGACCTTGCACAGTGAGCAGCCAGCAAAGCCTCTACACCCCACTTCAATGGGCTCACAACGAGCCTTCCAGTCTCTCTCCCGGCACTGATCCACCAGCTCCTGGTACTTGGACCGCTTCCTCTCATTTGCGTCCATACGTTCTTCCCAGGGAGCCGTCAGTTCTATCAGGAGCACCTGCTTTGAAGCGGCTGATGACAGCACAAGTCTGGCCGCAATGAAGTTGTTATAATGTGGTCCGGGAACTTGAGTTGCTTCCCCATGTCCACTCGAAGCTCCCAGTCCAACGCAGAAGTAAGCAGACTAACTGCTGATCTGGACTGTGACTGACACTGAAGAAGATCTTTCCCTCCACACTGAGAAGCGAGATGGATCTGAACTCCTCCAGCATGGTTGAATTTTTTTTTTAGGTATCCAGATGCCCTCTGCCTGCCTCCACTGGTCCGCTACCCCAGCACCAGATCACTCGCAGCATCTTCCAGAAAATTCAGAGGAGCTCTGGGCAGCGCTTGTACACTCTATAGGGTGCTTCACTGGGTCGTGGGGCAGAGCTGGCTCTGGTTGCAGTCACCGCCTCCTGGACTTCCTTCAAGGTGGGCTCTGGTGTTGAACTCCACCGTGGGAGATGGTATTTCCAATAGGGCTCTGAGGGGTCAGGGTCGCTCAGAGTGTTGTTCGGGAAGTGGTCTACCTCTTCCTTAGAGCAGGCAAGACGGCCGCTGTGCTTCTGCCCTAAGAGCTGCTTTGTGAATCCGAAGGGATCAGCTATAAACGCAGTTTGCTTCCTGGCTCTCTCTCTCCTCCATCTCTTGTGCCATTCAGCTCTGCGCAGGGTCGTGAGTTTGTTCCTGATGATGTTACGGAGCTCAGCTAGTGGTGGTTTCTTCTCCTCAGTTGCCACTGTTCCAGTGTAATTTACAGCTAAATCTAGTCCCAACCCCCAATTTCCATAGAGATCCAATCAAATGCAGAGACGTTATAGTATCGCTTGTAAAAGTACCAGAAAATAGGATATCGAGAGTTTTTTGATGTTGTTGGGTCACAGACATCAGGAAGTCATGGAATGTAAAAGATATGTGACCAAATATTAAAAATGATTACTTTATTCTATATATAATTCTATTTTGTTCTATTTATTATTTACACTGTCCAATGATTTATGGTGCTCACTGTATATACACTTTATGTGTATTTTTTTTATGATATATGAAAAAGATTACATGTTATGAAAATGTTTGTATGTTATTCATTCATTATGTAATAAAAACAGTACATAGAGTAAATCAAATGCTGCTGTGCTTTACACTGTGAGGATGTTGTAGCTTAGTACATATTTAGCATTCATTCATTTTAAAAGAAGCAGTCCAAATATGAACCCAACCTCCCCTTCATTACTTGAGGATATAAAAAGGTCATGCTTTGGTTATGAATAAATAACAGTCATAGTTCAAGTATACAAATCTAACTGGCACAGGCTAGAGAAATGTAAATAGCATCTTGTATTGTGTTTGCTTTTGCCTGAACTTCTGCAAATATTATCTGCTCCAGATATTTTGCTTGTTGGTTGTTATTGTCATTTTGCCTGAATGATAAATCTCTGTCATTCTGTTTACCACTTAATCGAGATATCTGCCTTCTCTGTCCCATGTGTCATCACACAAAGTAATAGGGCTGTATCCCAACATGAATACTGTATTTGAAAATACACAGATAGTGTGTGACTCTGTGTGTGTGTGTGTGTGTGTGTGTGTGTGTGTGTGTGTGTGTGTGTGCGGGCATGTTTAGGAGGATAGAAAATCACGTTTTCAAATGCTCCCTTGTGGGGACTCGGAAATGGTCCTCATGAGGGAAAAGTTCATTTTTGGGTTAGGGGTTGGGTTTACGGCTAGGGTTACAATTATGGTTATGGTTAGGATTAGGGGTCGAAGGTTATGTTTACGGTTAGGTTTAGGATTTAGGGTTAGGGTTAGGAAGTCCCAATATGTTATGTTCTGTACATCTGTTTGTCTGTTTGTATTATTATTTGATATTTATTCTGGACTTATTATTTTTCATTTCATCATTGCATTCCCCTCTGTTTCTTATATGTACAAACCAGAAATCCAGTGACCGAATTCCTATACCTTACCGACTTCGTTGTCAAAATAGTTAGACAATCTCGAAGTGTCGGAAGGCGGAAGTCCTGAGCTGTTTATAATAGGCAGGAAATCCAAAACAGGTAAAAAGGATAATTGCCGGGCGAGACTCAAACCCCGGAATGGAGGCAGAAAAAATCTGAAAGAGCGTCCCAACGACACCAAAAAAAAAACTAACGTAGAGACAGCAGAGGCTGCTAAAAACCATGACAGTTCCAATGGATTGTAAATCTCCGCGCAGCTAGACCAATGAGGAAATAGCTCAGAGCGAAGGTTTAAGCGTGATGTATTCCGCTAATGCTGTGGGAAAAGAGAAAAGTTATTAAAGTTCATAAAAAAATATTGCTATACTTGCAACCGGGTGAGACTGCTCTTTAGATTCACGGGATCAGCTAATAAGTGACCACGTATCAAATGTAATCGTACCGCCTTACGTTCCGCTTTAAGACTGGTCTATGCTGACCCCAGTTTATCCAAAAGCCTGTGTGCATTACATTAAATCATCAGCCACCAACGTTGATTCTGTACTCGTTTATCTTACTCCATTTAAAATTATAATTTAGAATTTGGTATGTAAAATTTCCACTTGATTTGCTAAAGGACTCCCATACTTTTAAGACGGTTCTCTGAACTGGATCTGCCAGTTACACCGCGCGTTACATTCGACCATTATGTACACGACTCACAGCTGTCTAGATATCTGCGGTTATCTCAGAGGTTGCGGAAGAAGCCACTTTGTGAGGTATATCCCATGATAAAGGCTCGGACCCACAAAAGGAATATTGGCGACCACCGTTCTCAACATGTATAAACGCCAGGCGGAGGCGATCTACTTTAAGACATAGTTCTACGGGTGCAATACTCCGTGATACATTAAGCTTAAATAGTCAACCTCCCTAGATCAGCTGAGGGGGTAACCAAGACTGAGGAAATTAATCAACCCATTACCAGTGAACAGAGATAGTACGTCAACTTTCAGAGAAACCACACAAATCAAGTTTCACTAATTTATTACCAGGTAGGTTATTTCCTTAAAATAATCCATTTACAGTTTCAGTTTAAACAGCCAATATTCAAATATAGTACAGAGAAAAAATACTTTGTCATACCTGGCAATCGCTACACACAATGACCTGAGGTGGGATGTGTGGGAAAGACTGAATACAGCTTCCCCGAGGGCTTTGTTTCCTCTGCTTAAATGCCCAAATTCTGCGTTTGATCTGGCTGTATACGGTTGTATAACCATAAACTGACAAGAAATAGATCAATGCATTTTTATTCCCCCCTTCCAGAGGGTTTCACAGAATGATTATACCCTTGTTGTCCCTGTTAAGTCAGGTACGTTAACTGGATGTATTTGCTAATGTAACACTCAAAAACTCAACAATACATGATTATCCCTCTGGAAAAAGAGTGTATAATGTATGTTCCAGTGCACAGACTAGTTCCAGTGTATACTGTACAATGTAGCAAAAATATTAATCACATCTGTATGTTTTTAGGCTTTTTTGAGGACAAAAGCAATCTGTACAGTCATGTTGTGTTGTGTGTAAAATATTTTAAGGAAAGGGATGTGGCCTGCCCTGGTGACGTCAGGTGGTTGCACTGTTTTTACGACAGTCCAAGAGTTTCTTCCAGAATAATGAGATCCTGGGACATTCTTTGACATCATAAACCTCAGGCCAGATGGTCCCAGTAGACTTTCTCGGCATTGAAGTTCTGGTTTATAGCGCCCCAGAATTGTTACAGGCTTCCACCCCACGGTGTTGTGTGTTCAGCTGCCCTGGGATATCAATTCCTGTCTTACAGGATCTAGTCCCCTCCACCCATGTGACTTGTCATGTGCTGGTTTGCTCAGAAATTAAGCCAGGATAATTTACTAGGCACAATAAAAAACTTTTTTATTAATTTAACACATTGCCAGATGCCTGTATTTAATAGCTAAGCAAGACCAACGTTTTCCATTTGACAATTCATCTGCACTCACAAACCCCACCCATTCTGATTCCAGATAAAGAAAACTCTGTTGGTTAAACAAATAAAGATACAAACAGTGTGGTCTCTGCACAAGTTAAAATAAATACTGCTTTAAAAAGTGCTTTTAAATGTAAGTTAATTACTTAAAAAATAGCCTTGAATTTATTTGTATGTCAAAGTTAAGGTAGAATTCAGGCCTTTGCAGGGAGTACTATAAAGAATCTTGTTAGAACATACCTTTTTGGATTGTCCACTTCTTCAATTACAAAATTCAGGTAAAACCTGTTGAAGTAACAGAAACAAAATTAAGACCTGGTTTGATGAATGAATAAGTCAATCTTATGCTGGGTGCTGGCCTTTATTCAGCAAAATACATAACATATTTGATTGTATTCTGAAACTATTACATTGGAGTCCACTCATTTGAAAAAAAAAGCTAAATAAACAAACAAGTGAATAAACCAATGATGAATACAATAGAACAAAGTTATATTTGTACTGTATCGTCAACAATAAAACACAAAATAATGAGCCTTCATCTGAATCCCGTTTCAAAATATACAAATATTGTATTTACGTACTTTGATAATGATTTAACTTTACAACATAATGGTAGCAGTTATCAGCTTCCTCTATTGCTGTTTTTCTGTGGTCACACATGTGTACCTACCATCCAGCGTATGCATACATTCCAGAGTAAAAGGCAAGAGGAAGACTTGTAATTTTAATACTCTCAACACTGAAGGCATTTTCAAAGTTCTGGGTTTCGCCTGTATTGAAATAAGGATTAAAATGTTTGCATTGTAAAACAAATATTTAACAGAACAATTATCATTTGTCAAAGTGGGAACATATATATGTGAGAGTGAGAACTTGGGTATGTGAGAGTGAGAATATACTGTATGTATGTGAGAGAGAGAGCATATGTATGTGAGAGTGAGAATATGCTGTATGTATGTGTGAGAGAGAACATATGTATGTGAGAGTAAGAATATGAGAGAAATATATAATATATTTTAATAATACAGTATATGAGGAAGAAATGTGTTAACAGGATGGCTGTTACTTAGCAGTAGCAGGCATCCAGCCACTCTCACTTTTTGCTGCGTAATTTACCTTTGAAGAGCTGGACCACCCCTGGTACAATTATGAGGGTGATAGCTGCTAGCTTACTGAAGGTCAGAACAATCTGGATCCGTGCTGTCCAGCTCACGCTCATGCTGTTCAGTGTCATAACCACAGCTGAAAAAAAATTGTCATGCAGGATGATTAGTAATTACACACACTCAATGCTTCTATATATATGTTTTTTTACATCACATTTTAAGTGAGAAGTTTGGCTTGGGCAAAAGCCACAAAAAAATTCAAATGAGCACCACCAAGCCAAAATTTCAGCTCTCTACACTATCAGTGATTTCCAGTAGCCTATTCTGTTTAGTTCCACTCCACGGACCTGTTGCCAAAAGTAGCCTAGTAGTCTAACCTCTAACCTATTATTATGTGAAGCATGGTCATTCCTTTGCTTGCTTATCCTTCATAATGATTTATTTTTCAAGAGGATAATAATTGCAGACTATAGTGGCAATTAGGCCCAAACCGTCCACTAGGCAACATATATGCTGTCACCTAGGGCGGCACTATGACCAGGGCGCCCCACCATCCAAGTTATAATGCTATTCTGCAGCCCCGGGAGCCCCCACTATTAACCCTTTAAAGCCAGAATGTTCTAATTTCGACATAATAGTTTCGAAGGTTTAACTTTGAATATCTCTGCAATCCAATCACTTATTTTATTTAGGAAAACTGCTAGTTACAGAAGACAAAATGAGCAACAATTTCTTATGATTGGTTCATGGGTTTAGTGGGCATGACTTTACTTCTATACTGCTAGATAAAACCGCCCGACAAACATGAAATTCTCTATTTGCATCACCCTGGACTGAGCTGACCACCACGCAAAGTGTCTTCTGACGACATCGCAGCAGCTGAGAAAAAGCTAGTCAACCCCCGAAAGTAAGAGGGAAAGATGATCAGGGCTGGTGGCAATTGTATGGTTTTAGCCTATATGCTGTTTGTAAATCCACATAAGACCTGATTATTTATTTTCAAAAGCTAGCCATCTACCTCATCAAAAGAGCCACTGTTTTATTCAGATAAAGTAGGCTACCAGCTTGTGTTCAGACTGCTGCGGTGGGCGGCAGCATGACTTTTGAAACATCTTTTTAAGAAAATAGATAGCATGTGAACATTGTCTATTGAAAACTGCTAAAAGTGTAAACAGGCTTCCAGTAAGATTTCATGAAGCTGTCTATCTGTTGCATTTTTCGTTAGCTTAAGGTTTGTTGGGGGCAGGGCTTTGGTCATTATGGCTTTGTGCATATGGGATGGACAACTGGTGGCCCACTAGTGAGAACAAAAGGATGCAAACGCTGTTTAGCATTGGCTTTGATGGTTCCCGACCCTGAACAAACTTGGATCATCTTTAAATCAGCAAAGCATCTGGGGTAACTACAGCTTTAACCTCTTCAGATCCCTAGATTTGACCTAATTTGGTAGCCCAAAGGTTGCCTTTTCCTCCACAGCGTGCAGGTGCCCATCAATGTTGAACAAAACCCTGCCTACCTAGATAACACTACAGCCAAAGCTGATGGCCAGCCAGCACTGGCATGGTTGACATTCAACGGCAAACTGGTGGCTATGCCACCACAACAAATGCCCATGCTTTAGCGAACCAAGCCACCTAACAGTCCCTGGTCTTTTAATTTCAATGCTGTTTTATCCCAAGAGACAGAGGTCAATATTTGGTTGTTCTGAATTATAGTTTGTCCTTCAGTTCTTCAAACATAAGATTATATGTAATCTACATCCGCTGATATCGGAACAATTGAGCTTTTACCTTGCCCTTTGTTTATCATAGATGGCACGTTGACCTTCCAAATTCATAAAAATTAAAACTAAAAGGTCCGCACTCCAATTAATAATCAAGCAAGAAATTTCAACTTATTGTAATTTTATTTTCGATTCAAGGCGGACATGTTTTGGCTCATGCTGTCCTCAATGTCATTCTTGATGTCAGCTGATACCACCCATTCAAGGTTAAGGACAAATCAGTGTGCACAATTCAGTAGGATGGAGTGCAGGTCAAAAGAGAATTGTAAATTGTACGTAAATTAATATTTACAGACAAATAATTTTGTACATTATTTTGACGTATTTTCTCTTTATTGATAATTACTACATACCTATAATGGCATTTATTGAAGCACTTGCATTATAATTTCAGCAAAGTTTTGGTCAAATTACCTTCTTAAGAAAAAAACAGTTATTGATTACTGTCATTTCTTTCAGTGTATGAACTTGAAGCATTGTGTTTCTTACTTAGTCCAATGGCTGTGAGTAGTTTCACTGCAAGCTCAGGTACATCACACGGCATGAATATGGGCTCCAAAATGTAGCGTCCAAATGCCAGAGATATGACTGCTGTGGAAGCAGGCCTGAACAGAAAATACTGTCAACATTCACTCTGTTTGTTTGGCTCATTTTGTCACATTTTTGTTTGGCTTCATTTTAGTTCCTGAACAACAACATTTTTTTATTTTCTGTAGTATCCAGTGTATTACAACAAAGCGTAAACAACAATTCAACACACTACACTCAGTGTCACTTTATTAGGTACACAAATGCTAGTCATTAACACAAATAACGCTCCTCCAAACAGTGAATCATGTAGCTGCAATTCAATATATAAAGCATGCAGATATGTTCAAGATGTTTAGTCGTTGTTTGACCACACCTTATAACGAGTGATCTCAGTGTGATCTAAACGTCTTTGTCTGTGGTATGATTGTTGGTGCCAGATATGGTGGTTCTCCTGGGATTACATTTTTTGTTTTTATTTAACAACAATAAACTTATACCGAATACATTCATTATAATCCAATCCTAGGATTTTTGTGCACTACAGTTTACAGTTTATGGTGCAATAAACAAAACAATAATGCAATAGAAAAACTGCCCATTGAGCGGCAGTTCTGTGGGCAAAAAACACCTCGTTAATGAGAGAGGTCAGAGGAGAATGGGCACATTGGTTCAAGCTAACAGAAAGGCCAAAGATTTTCAAATAACATTTCTGCCTGGGACTAGATAGGTGTACCTAATATTGTAGCCACTGAGTATGTTTTATCTTGACAGCGCCAGCCAAAGCGCAGCTATAGTTCACTTTTATAATGAAGTTTAGATTGGGTTGCTTACCTTATTGCTATTATATCTGCCCACACCATCATAAATGCCAGTCGTGGACCAAAAGCTTCAAGTATATAGGTGTAATGGCCACCAGATTTCTTAATAGATGTTCCGAGTTCTGCATAAGACAATGCCCCTATAAAAGAAACAAGACAAGTCAACATTATCTTTATTTTAAAAAAATCAGGAAATCCCATTGCAGATAACTACAGAACCTTGAAATATTATAAAACCACTGACTGTAAATCAATGAAACACAATTAAGTGAGTGATGTTATTGCAAAATAATTGGTGCATATGGCTATAGAAATATGAACTTCAGATTTTCATTTTCTGAGAGCCCCAATGTCCACTTGTATCTGACAGGCTGAAAACTATCCATCAACTGCAGTATTGTCAAAACTACTTCTTTTTTGTTAGAAAATCGTCCAAGCAGGGAAATGTGTCTCTGTGTTTGTGCTTGTGTGTGTGTGTGTGTGTGTGTGTGTGTGTCATTTTATGGCCTTGGATCTCAGAACATGTCAGCATATTATCATTTTAAAAATATAGCAAGAATCAGAGGATTCATGTCCAAACAAGACCTATAAAAGCTTATCCACACTTTTGTCTCTAGTAGGCTAGACTATTATAACGGTCTTCTGACAGGTTCATCTTATTCAAAATGCTGCTGCTAGAGTTCTAACAAAAACTATATGATCACATGACACCAATTCTCAGGTTTTTGCACTGGCCTCCAATCGCTCAGAGAATTGACTTTAAAATACTGCTGCATGTCTACAAATCACTCAATGGCCTTGGACCAAAATACATTTCTGACCTGCTTCTACCATATAAACCTGCCAGACCCCTAAGGTCATCTGGGAGCAGTCTACTAATTATTCCCAGAGTTAAAACTAAATATGGTGAGGCAGCGTTCAGTTATCATGCTGCACACAGCTGGAATATCTCAGACACACCCCAACTTTGACCACTTTTAAAACTAAGCTGAAAACATTTATGTTCTGCACCACATATGCACTTTGATTTTAATCCCTACATTTTGTTCTTGTTTTATGGTATGTCTTTTTCTGTATTTATGTAAAGCACTTAGAATTGCCTCTGTGTATGAAATGTGCTATATACATACATTTGCCTTGCCCTTCAATTTTATTTCTTGCATAACTGCACTTTCTGAATGTACAATATTGTCACTTATTGGTAATTGAGGGTGTGTATAGATACACATATAATGCATTCTATTCTGTGCTACACCCTGACCGTAGGCAGAACCATGCCCGTAGGCATGCAAATTTTAATAAAAATAATTTATCATGTTGTGCATTTCGTACTTATAAGTGTTTGTCCCCAACTCTCCATGGCAGGGATGCCAGTAGTTTGGTGGTAATGATTCAGGGGACCCCAGGCTGGACGGGGCCCAAAAATGGCAGGATTGATAGTACAGAATATTATTAATGTCATCAACATGTTGTTTACGGGGCCCTGGAGTCCCTGAAGTCCCCTTGATCAGGTGCGATATCTTTGAATCAGGTCTTTGGATAAACGGAACTAAACCAAATTTAAAGGGTAGTTCCACCAAAAAATTCTCATCCTGATTAAAATGAGCTCTCAGCCAACTTTCTACCTGTAGTGAGAGCAGAGATATAGCCCCAAACTACTGCGCATGTACCAGGTATCTGTTTTACTGTGAACTACAATAGCCAAGAGCACTTATAGTTTATAGATGTCAGACAACAGGTTGCCACGCCCACTGAATAACGTTACTGGAGCAGAGGCGGCTGGGCTGGGCATTTTACTGCTAGTCCTGCAGCGCAGTGTTTCCATGCGGTTTTACAGCTAAATTGGGCTACTTTCAAAGTGCAGTCACTGGTAAAAATGGCAAATCGCAAAGCACACACTTATTTTAAAAAGTAAAAATGTGATGATTTCTATTTAAAATACGTTGGTTTCGGTTAAAATATATTTTGAGCTAGTTTTAAGTCGCAATTTGGCTGGATAGTCTTGCAACCACTAAATTACATTACATTACATTACATTTATTTGGCAGACGCTTTTATCCAAAGCGACGTACAATTAGTGCATAATGCACTAATGTAACAGTGCCAAAAAAATGCCACCACCATTAGCTAGAGTCTTTAACCCTTGGGGCCTGAGCGTTGAGGTGGAAGTTGCGTCATGTGCCCTGACGTCACTTCCGACCACGTGCCAGGACCTTTTCGTTACTTCCCCATTCTGTTTGCGGAACACAATAAATGAGCCGAACATATCTTTGTTTGTCCAGGCAAGTTTGTTTTGTTCGTGATGTGGACTTCAATAAGCCAACATCTCCCACTAAGGTAAATTATGCCAATGTAATGTTGAAACCAATAAGGTTCATGTGAAGTGGCAGACAACAACTTAATACTAGGAGTTGGCTAGCTAGATCACGTTGGCAAATTAGCACTAATGTTACTAACTGTAGCACAGAAAACGTTTACATTTGTGAGAAGTCATGAATCATAATGGCTGTGTAACGTAACTAGCTAATGTAAGACTGAAAAAGGGATTATCAGTCATAAACCCTTGGAGCTGGTGTCGACTTCTTTTAGGGTGCAATAAAACAATTTACCAGGTGGCCTGAGAACCTTTTCCCTCGGACCTCTCATTGCCTCATAAAACTACAGCTGGGATTGACCATACAACTGGACTTTAGACCTCATAATGAGTAACCCAGGTTTTTTCACAGGATCAGAGGCTCTTGAACTGAATGGCTTTTTGGATTATTGACTGAAACAAAGCTGTATATGTATCTTGTATCATATGTACAGGTGCAGCTCAAAAAATTAGAATATCGTGAAAAAGTTCAATATTTTTTGTCACTCATTTCAGAAAGTGAAACTCATATATTATATAGATTCATTACACATAGAGTGAAATATTTCAAGCCTTTATTTCTTGTAATTTTGATGATTATGGCTTACAGCTAATGAAACCAAAAATTCAGTGTCTCAGAAAATTAGAATATTTTGCTTTAACATATTTTTAAAGTATCATATTTAATTAGGTCGCATATCCTTTGCATGCTGTTACTTCCTGAAGTCTGTGACCAATCAACATCAAAAGACTCTCAATATCTTATTTTCAGGTACTGTTACAAGCGATACTATAACCTCTCTGCATTTGAACTGATCTCTATGAGAATTGGGGGGTAAGACTAGATTCAGCTGTAAATTATGCTGGTACAGTATGGAACACATCACTGGCAAAATGGCTGTATGTCCTCAAGGGTCTAAGGTATCAAACGAGCCCCAAACCATCACTCTGCGGCCAGATATGGAGTAGATGTGGATGGATCCCTTTAAGGGTTGTTTCTCCTGACTTTTTTCCCCATAGAGTTCTATAGGAAAATGAGTCAGGAGAAATAACCCTTGCAGTGATCCATCCACATCTACTCCATATCTGGCAACAGAGTGATGGTTTGGGGCTCGTTCGATAGCTCAGACCCTTGATGACTTACAGCCATTTAGCCAGCCATGTCTTCCATACTGTACCAGTGTAATTTACAGCTGAATCTAGTCTCACCCCCCAATTCCCATAAAATATTCTAATTTTCTGAGACACTGAATTTTTGGTTTCATTAGCTGTAAGCCATAATCATCAAAATTACAATAAATAAATTGAAATAATTCACTCTATGTGTAATGAATCTATATTACATTACATTACATTATAGGCATTTAGCAGACGCTCTTATCCAGAGCGACTTACACAGCATTTATTTTGCATTTTATACATAGTATCCACTAATACAGCTGGATATATACTGAAGCAATGCAGGTGAAGTACCTTGCTCAAGGGTACAACGGCAGTGTCCGACCTGGGAATCGAACCTGCAACCTTTCGGTTACAAACCCAGTTCCTTAACCATTATACCAAACTGCCGCCCATATATATATAATATATGAGTTTCACTTTCTGAAATGAGTGACAAAAAATATTGAACTTTTTCACGATATTCTAATTTTTTGAGCTGCACCTGTATGTGCATGTAAATTAGTATAAAGTAATTGTGGATAATATGATAAATGTGGTGAATTGGGACTAATTGAAGTGTGGGGTATGTGAAAGGATAGGAGGGGGAGGAATGTGAAAGAAAGGAGGATTTTGTAAGTTATCAGGGATGCGCTTGTTCATATAAGTATCTGGAACCTAGAGTGGCCATCACTGGGACCTCACCTGATATCTAGATAAATGATAGGGAAGATCATAAGATCACGCGCCGTCGTTCAAAGAATCTTATTGCTATCACTAGATTGGGGGGAGTAGACTATGTAGTTTCTCTCCCTGGAGGGGGGTCCCCGGGTGGTGAGAAGTTACATCTCTCCCTGCCCGACCTTATTTGGACAAACAAAGGGAATTGTAGAATGTGGAAGGCCTGCTCAGGACTGAATTTAAGGGAAGCCCAAATCTGCTTAACAGTTCTCCTGGTACCATAGTCACACCGTACAGAATCATTTGGTTATATACTTTGTTCGTGAACTTGTTCATGTTTATTTGTCTTAGCAGCATGTTATCCTGTGTTTAGCTATAGACATTGAATGTGTTCATGTTTGCTCTCACAGTCTTAACCAGCGATTATTTGTCATTAATAAATTACCATGTTTCACATAATCTGCATCTTTCTTTTCAACCTTTTTTCCAGCTTCAATTGCCTATATGATCTGAGCTGCAGTGTTCCGAGCACTGTGGTATGTATGCTTGAGTCTCAGAGTCAGAAATTGACTCTGAGACTCAAGTCTGTAATTGACTGCTAATTCTAAGCTATTCCCTGCCTGTTATTCAATTATTTGTATATTTAATTTGCATGGTCTCTATGACTCTCATCCATCTTATACCCTTTTCAGCCTAAATTATGACTGAAGACTCAGGGGGACAATTCTGACCAAGGACTAACTGATCAGTGGCCTGGTACAGCAAGTCTTTAGTGGCGTTCACAAGTTAGGAAAGGCAGCCAAGTTTTGCCCGCAAAACAGGGTTGGTAGTGCATGGTTCTGGTGATTTGATGTGAAGAGAACCCTTGGGCGTTCTACGCCGGTTCTTGTCAAATTCGCTTTAAGGAGCCCTCTGAATGCACTCTGACCTGGGCTCGCAACTATCTATGTCTAATATAAAGCATGTATTGTGTTGGCTAGACCCCCAACCTCTGCGTTCTCCAATGAACTGAGCTTCAGCAATAATGCTGATTCCGGCAAGCATATATTGAGTAATGGTGGTACCAGTGGCGGCCGGCCTATAGAGGGCGCTGGGGCGCCGCCCCCCCTCCCCCACATACAAATTAAAAAAAAAGTTTAAAAAAAATTATTATTTTTTATTATTATTTAATTTTTTTAGTATCTTAAAATTATTATTTTTTATTATTATTTTTTATTATTATTTAATTTTTTAGTAGCTTAAACATGTTATATGTTGGCCTTGCGTTGTCTAAAGTTTAATACATTACATATGCATGTTCCGGGGACTGCGGGGCGCCGGTAACGTTATGGTGAATCAGAGCACTCATTCATTTTCAGGCGAGCCCCCTGATACTGCTGCCTGATTCGCCGCCAAAAAAGGAAGTCCCCGGGCGCAGGCCTGTGCGCCCCGGACTATCCTACCCTTTTCTGATTAGTCCTCATGGTTTATGATATTATTTGATTGGATTTAAGGCATGTTTATCACGCCCAGCCGGCATCTAGCAGGATATCACTGCGAGTGCGCAAGTACTACGGATAGGTTCAGTCGGCTGCTACTCATTCATTCAAGTAGATCTCTAGACCAAGCGAGAGAGATAATTCGAAATGGCTTCTTCAAGTGGAACAGAAAGCAAAGAAAATTCGGTTATTTCTTTGCAAAAAGAACCTTTCTCAAGGCGTTCATTGGGAGAAACGGGTCGGGCTCGGTCACGGCGGCCGAACAACTAGCGAACATTTTACTTTTGAACTACAGTAAAACCTTGACATACGAGTGCACTAACTTACGAGTATTCCGAGCAATTTCTTGTTTCGCCTTACGAGCCTAGACCCGAGTTACGAGCCGAGCAAGCGGAGCATTGCGAATGCGAATGCAATATTTCCGAAAAATTCTGAAGGGAAAGAAGAAACAAACCACCATGGATAGGTTTTTATCGAAACGCCCTGCAGATCAGTCAGAAAAGCGTGACGAAAAAGCCAAAAATCTATGAAAAAGATGCAAACGTCACTGATGAAGATTAAGTGTAAGTGAAGAATAATAATGTAGCAATTAAGTTTAGAACCAGTTTATTTCTTTATATTCTATTTTATTATCTTTGTATTATATTTTGTATCAATTATTTATAATTTATAAATACATTTCTCATTTTTATAACAACGTAACAAAGAAATTAGGGTGTTTTTTGGGGGGCTGGATCGGATTAATGGTATTTAAATTAATTTCAATGGGGAAAATTGATTTGATATACGAGTAAACCGAGTAACGAGCTCGGTCACGGAACAAATTAAACTTGTATGTCAAGGTATTACTGTACTAATTGGGATGGGTTAGCTTACTTCACATGGTGCTTCAAGTTGTTTTTGGTGAAAATATAGTGTGAAATAAATAAAAATGATACCGAATATTGTGTGTGTCTGTTATCTACCAATAAAACAATGCCTTTTGACGGTCATTTAGGTGCCCAGTGACCACTAAACAGAGAAGCTGTAACCATGGTAACAACAACTGCGTGACAGGGAAACACAATGTCAGCGCTTCAGTGCCTTAACTGCGTCGGGCTCGGGTCGGGTTCGGACATAAAAAGCAGAATTCCTGTCGGGTTCGGGTCGGGCTCGGTTACTACTATCTCGGGCTCGGTCGGGTTCGGACAGAAATATGCGGCCCGATCCGCACTCTAGTTCAGTGATGTCTTACTTGAAAAACTGTCCTCCACTGTTGCCAATCAAACTGTCTTATGCAACTGAGACACACGGTAGCTTGTTTTTTCTGTTTAAAATCAAAGTCAGATGTATTTTTTTTTTTTTAGAAATGCTAGCGCCCCAACCTATATTTAGATCACCAGCCGCCACTGGGTGGTACCTAAGGACAAGTCGAGTGTAACCACTCCGAGCTCCACGCATGATTAAAACCAAATTCTAAATGATTATTTTAAATGGAGTCAGATACACAAGTAAATTAATTAGAGATATTCCATACAATAACTTTTACCTTTTCCCACAGCAATAGCGGAATACATCATGCTTAAACCTTCGCTCCGAGCTATTCCCTCATTGGTCTAGCTGCGTGGGTTCTACACTAATGTAAGCTAACATTAAGTAGTAGCTAGCTTTCTAGCCATTAATGTTTGCCTAATGGCGGCTAAGTAACGACGTACTTTATATGCAATACGATATATTGTTTGTTTTACAAATATTAGCAATTCAATTAACATCAGTTTTACATGTGTTGCTAATGTAACGTTATGTATGTAACGTTAGCCGCCTACAGTAGTTGGATACTTGATCTCTGTTCTCTAGTCGGTTTTTTATCTTCGGCTTACTAGCTACCTTTGTTTTTTTTGTGGGGGAGGGGGTGATAAATGGATCCTTTTGGCCTGGTTCGTAAATAGTCACCCAAGCTTTTGTAGAGCAATGGCAACCTTGGGTCCCCAATGCTATCCATAAAGAATATAAACGAGACTGGGAGTGAGCCAGTTCATGCTTTTATAGCCACAATCAGAATCAATTCATGAAATTAAAAATATAATTACAGATAGTCAACATGCAATGTTATTATTGGCAATAATTATTTGTATGAATCTCTTAAGTTATTGTACTGTATTAAATATGAAATATGATGACATAGGAATCTGTGAATCACGACAAAGAGCCATTTTAAATGTTATTGTACTTGCACTGTTATGATTTTATTAAATTTTTTTACAGATGCATCGTTTCATTCTGCAGGGAAATTCAACTTTGCAACTTAACAGCACAACCTGCTGCAAATTGTATCCCTGTCCACTTTACCAAAAGACAAAAGAATATCTGATCCCTTCTCTGGTCTTGCTTCCCTGTAATGATGTATACACGTGTATTATTTTGTGTCATATTATCCAATATCTTCTGTGTTATATTTACTGTGTATTACTGGAGTGTAACAACGATTGAAGAAGAAATTGTGTGATCAATAAAATACTACTACGACTAATACTACATCCCCAGTGCTTTCAACACAATTCAACCATACCTACTAGCTAGAAAACTACAAGTCATGCACTTACACCCATCCAGAATATTATGGATTCTAGACTATCTTACAAATGGGCCTCAATGGCTAAGACTGCCTAGTCATGTTTTATAAGATACCATCTTAACACATACAGGTGCTCCCCAAGGATATACAGGGGGTTGTTAAAATATTGGAAACACCAGTTTTCCATAAAACACCTTCCACATGTTTGCTATGCAAAACCTCAACCTCTGTTCCTAACCTGATTATCTATGCTATTTTGTGAATCTTGTGCCATGTGTACATTTTATATGATGACTTGTTTTTATTTATAATTATGCCAATCAACCATAATTGCCTTAGTCATATTTTTTATGAAATGCTAATAAATCCTGAATTACATGTCAGTTACAGTGCTGTGAAAAAGTGTTTGCCCCCTTCCTGATTTCCTCTATTGTTGCATATTTCTCGTTTTCAGATCTTATAATATAATATTGATTTTAGGGAACCTGAGTGAACAATTTACACATTTGTTTTTTAATTATTGCATTTATTTAATTAACAAAAAAATCACTCTGCAGCCAGATATTCAGTAGATGTCGATGGATCACTTTAAGCGTTGTTTCTCCTGACACATTTTCCAATTGAACTCTATGGAAGGAGAAGGAGAAGAAACCCTTCAAGTTATCCATCCATATCTACTGTATCTCTGGCAGCAGAGTGATGGTTTAAGATTGGTTTGATACGTCAGACAGCAGTGAGGGTATGATACCGGAGGTCCCAGAGTTGGATCATTTGTCCACTCTGTAACTGCATAAGGAGGGCACTCAAGTCCGGTTTAATTTGCCAAAATATCTAGGAAACAATGTGAATGTAATTTTCTGACATGATAATAAAATGACAATGATAGCTAGCTTGATTTATGATGTGTCCCTAAACAGACTTTGCATTGCTTTCCCCCTTGCTGGCTCCACCTACGTGTCTATGTAACTCGATGCATCTCCAGCTAGCTGGATTAAAATGTGATTGCTATTTTGCATGTAAAATGCAAATCCTTGACAACCCACTGTTGAGTCCCCTGTTAATATTTTGCATCTTGGAGAGCAAAGACAACAGAAGACGGCTGATAATATTGTTTAATACAGCTTGCTGTGACTGTGAAGCTACATCCGTTTGTTGTGATTGTGAAGCTACATCTGCTACGTGGCACGAGTTATACTTTGGGAGGAGTTTTGGTTGTCATATGCATCTTGGAGAGACGGATGCATTTACACTTGTGTAACATCCGTCTCGAATGCATCTCAGACTATCTCCTCAAGTGGTTGAGGTGATCGGATTTGAATCTGCTCCTAATGCATCTTGGGTGCATTTACACTTGCTTGTATGTGGATAATCGCTATCTGGATATAATCTGGATGCTCAAGACACATGCAATGTGCATTTGGGGAATATGTGCATAATGTTTTCACTGCATGCATTTCCTCCCACAGACTGGTTTGCTTAGCCTCTGCTCCCTGATTACTGACTGTCTCTGGACATGAGTTTTGCAGGGCATTCATTCAGTTTTTCACCATCCACTACATGTTAATTTCATGTACAACATGAAAAATTGCTCAGCCATACAGCTGTTGTATGGGATTCATCCATTACATATAAAATACTGTGGATATACTGTCTGTGCAACATGCATACTTTGCGAAACTCTAAAAGAAGAACAAGAAAGAATTGGAATTGAACTCCAAGCATAAGGTAAAATAACTTTTGATTAGTTTGTTTTGGCATTTAAGCTCAGTCTGCTCAGACTCACCCCTATTGTCACATTGTCGGCGATGAGAATAAGCAGTCTAGGCCGCAAGGGTCGAGCGCATCCCCAGATTAATCTCAAAACTCAGATAGGATGGAAGGCGAGGGGGCCGCGCGCCGTGACGAACCTGAAATCGAATCAAAACAATCTCGAATTCCGTGTGGCCATTGATGGGCGGTCATGGCAGGGGCTCGTGGACAACCGTGCCTCTGCCAGTTAATGCGAGCAGCCTGTCAGCACAATTTCAATTTGGGTCAATTTAGAGGCCAGCTAAACCAAAGCAAAGAGCATTGTTTTTTTTCCCCACCTGTGGAGCAGTGAAAGGACACTGTTTCTGAAGCCTGCGCTCTGTAGCGCTGCGGTCCGTCGTCTGTGGAGAATGCCGCAACGGGTCTGTGTTGTTTTTCGCAAGAGGGGGACGCATTGTGAGGTTGCACCCTGAGGCTTGGCTTGCTCACGCAATATAATAACCTGCCTCCTGACAGCGGGCGCAGCAGGGAAAAGAGCTGTGCAGATCCACTTCACCTTTTTTTCCGGATGATTCCCTGTTGAGATTTTCATGCACTCGATTGTCAGAGCCCTTATCATCACTATGAAAGAGAAGCTCTGTGGTGAGGCAATGGGAAACAAGCTGTGCGTCACTTTGTGGTAACTTTAAAGTGCCCAGTATGGTTCTTTGCGACATAAAAACCCTGAAAAGGTTTTGTTGAAGGCATCAAGCATTTATAAATATAACTGTATAAGGGCCACTGACTTGCTGTGTGATTGGTGTGCCTTAGTGATTAGTGTCTTACCCTAAAGACGTATGGAATTTTCTCCTATCACAAATAAAACGATAGAACAATATCTTGGTGATTAGGTACATTATTCTTCCTCTTTCCAATCTGCTGAGGGTCAAGTGTTGTGCTGATAGAGAATAGAAAATGTAGTGTGTCTACATGGATGCTTAGCCTATGAGAGCATGCCTTGGAAATGCCTGCTAATCAGACTTGAGATACGCACAAAAGTAAACATAATTCCAAAATGGTACACTTTGGCAGTTCAACTGCACCCTTGAAGCAGTTGGGTGCTTATTAAGGGGTGTGGAAGGGGATGGGAGTGTTGGGGATCTCTATGTCAGAGACACGGAGGGAATATTGGTGGTCCAGATGCGATAGCTGCGGAATCTAAAAGTGTTCCAAAGAACACCACTGAGATGGATAATAATCCGTAGTGGAATAGGAGAAAATAAAGAGAACACAAATAATCTCACAATAAAAATGAGGAACTCGATCTCCGAGCAAAACAAAGAAATAAGCAGTAACGCTTATCTAACTCCCGTTTGTGGAGCGAACAAAAGAAAGAAAAGAGAAACTCAAAAGACCCCTAAGACTCAGGGTAAGAGCACTCGTAGGTATGAGTGGAAAAACAAAGAAACAAAAAAACCTCTGCTCTGAAATAAGAGCGAAAAGATCACTTTGCTTTCTTTCTAAATTGTACTGCTAACAAGTCCCGCGTTGAGAAGCAATATACCTTTTTTACCGGCTTGAATGTTACGTGAAATAACATGGAAGCGACGAGAAAGGAAGGAAGCGGGGTATAAGTAGAGAGCGGAAATAAATGACAGGTGAACTCACTAATCACCGAGGCGAAAGCAAAACCCGTAGCGGAAAACAGGAAAATCCGATAGATTACCGGTAAACGACAAAAAGAATAAAAAACACGGAGATAAGGGAAGGAAGGCATGATCCATGACAGGGAGTGAGATAAGTGAACGGGGTGGAGTTTGAGGGTGTGTCTCATGTTAGACTGAGATTCAGACTGATTTAAGTATGTTATACACACGCATTTTACTCACAGAAGATATGGAATATCAAGTGCACAACTACAAG
Source organism: Ilyophis sp. 1 JC-2022 (assembly GCA_022702515.1). Lineage (NCBI taxonomy): Eukaryota > Metazoa > Chordata > Actinopteri > Anguilliformes > Synaphobranchidae > Ilyophis > Ilyophis sp. 1 JC-2022. The sequence goes on along the minus strand of CM040404.1, from coordinate 117,402,961 downwards.
TGGATTTGATATAAAGGTTTTTTTCCAGAATTTATTAATTAATACCTATTATGTTGTCTCTGTTCACTTACAAAAATATTTTCATCAGCTATTCATAAGTTTGGAATCCCACAATGTTCTTATGCATGTTTTACCTTTAATATCTTTAATTTAGCTAATAACTGTATGCATGTTCTTTCCAGAGTTTGTAGTCTTTTATTCCATTCAAGAATTTGCTGATATGTAAATGCTTACGCATTTTTGGCCTCATCAACGTGCCTGTTTTGCAAGAATGTTTTCAAGCACTTGTGGACATGCTTATCTCCGATATTGGGAGGTGCTTTTTTGCACACACTACATAATGCAAATCTTCTTAGGTTAGATACATTTCCACAAGTTTACAGAAATACTGGTATTACAAACAAACTTACATTGGGTTTTGTTGTATCTCTTGATTCCTATACACACAGATTATCTGAGAAATATGACCATGAGTTCAAAAAGCTGAATGATGCTGCAAAGCTGAAAAATAATATTTGAAAAGAATAAACACGGCAATAAAACCGCAGGAAATAAAACATATGGCTGATAAGTGAGTTGGTATATTGAATTGTTTTCCATTTGAAAGAGGCTCATTTTAACCAGCTGTCTATTAAACAAGATTATGTATTGAGGAGTACTACCAGCTGTGATGTGCATGGAAAAATGTGCTGAACTCTGAATCCGGTTCAGTGAGCTTCAAGCTTCATCCCATGGTCATATCTCACTAGCACACCCTTTATGCACCAAATTTGTGTTTACTTTTTAATGGCATATTTTTTTTTTTGTTTCATTGTGTTTACAATGTTGATTTGTTACATGCAGTATTTTGGGGGGGAAATTTTATAATCTCAAAGTTATGCACCTGCCCCTCATTTACTCAACTGGTGATTGAATGGGGGACTTTCTACTTTTACTGGAGTCATTTTTAGCTGTGACCAGCAGCTAGTAGACGTCACTCTGTCAGTAGGTCGGTCTGTCCGATATTTCTGCAATAGACTATACCTGCACATACAGATACTTGGCATACTGGTTGCAGCTTATCACGTGCTAACGTGCTTGTTTATTGCTACTTCACACTTGGGGACAAACAGTTTCCTTCCTGCCCTATCTGACAGTGACAGCCCATTGGCTTTGAGTGACAGCCCATTGCCCCAAGGGAGGTGGCTCACCTCCTCTATTTTGCCTACAAGGATCAGAGAGGTAAGGAGGGCAGTCTTGTGCTTTCTGACCTCAGTATACAGACAGAAATGACTGTATACCATAGATTGTATAAAAATAGCTGTATACAGACAGAAAGTAGTTATAACGTAAATGACAGTCATGAGTAACAGTCATTGCATTAAGTCTAATTCTGTTGTCTTTTGTTCAACCTAGATTGTGACCATAGTATCCATGCAAATACATACCCAGTTACCCACATAAACTCAGATTGAGTCAAAAATTTTTTTAGAAATTGTCATGTATTTTTAAATAAATAAATGCCATGCTTTGTGGTTTCATTGAGAAGTAGTTTTAGGGAACTTTACTTGGGGGAGTTTTGTAAAACTTGCATCGAAGTTGATGACAAAGATTAATTTTATTTGCAAAATCAATTTATTTTGTTTGATAGCCAGGCAAATAATGGAGGTTGTAAGATTCTATGTTGACATGATCCACTCAAACACTGGAAAATCACGCCACCGCCCGAATCAACCACGCCACCGCCCAAATCAGCCAACCTATCATAAATACAATGTAGGTTAAAACATAAGTGTAAACAATGACTCGTTGCCACTGACAGGCATACTATTCAATTATAGAATAGCAAGTGGGAGTGAGTGATCAAGGCCTATTCCAACCGAGGAGACTAGGGGTGCTTCCCAATATCATTCACTCCTTACCTCCTTCCCTCTACTCATCTCCTCCCCGGAAGTATGCACAGCTGCCAGTAGGTTTCAAGTACAAGTAGTTACATGAACAGGACAAAATGTACCTGGCATTGTGGCTTGGTTCAAGACATTCATTTATATGTAACCATTAATATGTAATTAGTATGTAATCAGCAACATTAGATTAGGACACCAAGATCGGTTTCCGGGGGAAGGAGGAGAGGAGGTGTTAGTGGAGGAAAGGGGATCGCATATTTCAAGTATCGAGACACACCCTAGATTAGCAATACAATAGACTGTTTCCTGGAGAAACCTCCGGAACCTTCAGATCCTCTGCTGACCACCCAGACAGTGGCTTCCTTAAATCAATCACATTGTTTTGAATATACTTTTCTGTTTCCCATCTTAAAGGGTATTTAAAACCATACATTTTACATAACGGGATGCAGGTTAACTCCGCTGAATCCAGAGTGCATTTAGTTATCTCTGACAACTGCCGTTCCTGGAAATAAACTGCATTTTTCCAGAGATGTCCTTTTTTTCTTACAGGGTCAAGAAATGGGAAAGGGTAATACAGAAATTGATGTTTTCATTTTGCCCCAGGATAGCTGAGCAGGCATATGTAAATTCCTTTCAGGAATGTCAGCCACTAACATCTGAAGGGATGTTTACCATATGTCTATCCTTAAATGACTTGTCTGTGATGTTCCATTTGATCCTGTGCTGTAATTATTATCTGTCTTTCAGCTCAAGCCTTGACATGTTCCTGGTCAGATTATGTAGCACATAGGCTTACAGCCAGGTAGGGACAAAAGTGCCTATGAACACTATTAACTGAAGGGTATATATCAGAACTTTTATCCTCCAATAAAGTTCAGTTTCCAAAAGCAGGGCAAAATGGAAGATGTGCAGGTCTAAAACAAACAGTAATATGTGCATGTTTTATTTAAGTATGAGCAGTTTAAATGTGAGAAGGGAATTTCAACTCAACAGAGGGCCCAACTCAGACCCACATGGATTATGTCTCCCCTGAATGTACAGCACTTTCCAGCTTCAAAAGCACCTGCTGCAGTATTGTCGTATGGGCAAATAGGTTAAAGGCTTTGTGGACATATGAACCATGCATAAATTCATTTTTGGGGGGTCACAAACTTGATGTATGCTTGGTGTGTGCCTTTCTACACATTTTCTCTGTGGTTTACTTAACAAACAAAAAAAACACTGACAACTAATTTCCAGCCAAATTATGTACTGAATAAATCTTAAATAATGCTCCCCCATGCTGCTGTGATAACAGCAAGTTGAAATAATTGCCATTTTTCAGAAATTATGAAAACACCCCTAAGTGCCCTATAAGTACCCTCAGAACTAATCAGCTTCTTTATCATCGTTTGCCTAAGTGCTACTACCATACTCTCCACAGGGCTCTTACTATGAATTGCAAATGATGTAAATGTTTCCAGTAGTGTCACATTCCAGGCTTCTGTGTGTTATCACAAGGCAAACAGAAGAGGGCAATACCACAGCAAACTAGAACTAATACACAGCGAGGGATTTTCTGTCCACAATTAAATAATTTGAAACTTTGACTGTTACCGGCAGTCGGATTGCTCAACAATCTGCCTGCCAAGGCAAACTGACTCATTTCACTTCTTTGTTCTAAAAATACTGAATGCTGTAAATGACCACTCAAATGTTAATTTAAAAGGCAAAAAAAGGTGGAATGGAACTTTGTTTTATTAATGCATAACATTATTTAACATTAAATTACGGCAATGGACATAGCACCTGTGTACAAAACCTTATGAAACTTGCAATTAATAGTGTAGTTGTAACATGTTCGGCATCATTGAACTTCATGTTGTGTGGGTCTTGTGTGTCTTAACACAAACCTGTTCAACATTTGAACCATTTTTAAAATTAGTAAAATTATAAATTTACTAACATTTTTTTTATTTTTGGTAACTTACACACACACATTTACATATATCCTTTTAACACAGTTATATATATACTGCAGCATTTTCCAGTTATGTTGTTGTGCAAGAGGGTACGGAGGCAGTGATCGGATCTGAAGAAAAAAAAACTTTTTTCACAAAGCCAGTTTGCCTAACAATTACACTACACCATCCTATACACACCCAATACAGTACAGTAGACAGCATACATTCTCAGAGGAGGCCAAATAACTTATAATAATGATTTTTGTTTTGTAGGTTTCTCTGATCTAAGTGAGTACTATGGAAGTAAGGAAGCATTCTATATGTGATTCAGTGTTCCTTCCCCTTTTAAACTTGCAGCTACGTGTATATTCAAATGAATGAACTGTGATGATGATGAGTAGAATTGTCCAGTACTGTCAGAGGGCTTAGAAAGAGATCCATCAAAGCAACTGTGGTCTTAAACCGCAGCAAAAACCCAAAGCAAGCATTCCTGACCCTGCTCAAGCAGGGCAACATCCATTTAAACAGTGGTGCTCTGCTCCTGAATTTATGCAGAACTAAGGTTGCTTACAGAAAGTACAGTGAACAGCTGTGCTCTTACCAAACAGGGACAGGACTCCGCAGGCGGACCAAATGACCAGGGACATCCCCACACTGCCCGAGTGTTTCAGAATTCCTTTGGGCGAGATGAAAATCCCAGCTCCAATAATGGTCCCGATAATGATTGAGATTCCCCGCAACAAAGTGACTTTCTTCTTCAACTCCACTTTCTCCGGTGGAGCCAGGCCATTCGAATTCTTGTGCGGGACGCTCCTCTCCAAACCATTTTTTGAGGATTCCCGGCCGTTAACAGAGGCTTGAGAACCGGCGGCAGACCTGTGGGACATGGCTGCACATGTGCGACCAAACTTGTGTCTTGAGTAGCTTCTGGCACTGCACTGTGAAAAACTCTCACGCTGTCAGCAGGGGGTTCTCAATCTGACTGCTGTGTGAAGAGGCTTTGCCCCCAGAGCTTACTGTAAAAATAACTTATTCCCAGTGAAATACTCTTTCTTTCTCTCTCTCTCTCTCTCTCTCTCTCTCTCTCTCTCTCTCTCTCTCTTTCTCTCTCTCCCTCTCTCTCATGAGTACACACAGTTCTCTTCTCTCTGTGGTCACAATGATGAATTACAGCACTCTCTGAATGATGATGCAACTTTGAGCAGTTTGCATAAGCCATGCATGTGCTCGTCCAACCCACAAAGGATGTCTGGGTGTTCACTATAGTGTAGTGTTCACCTGTGTATGACTCAACACATTAGGTGTGTTAAACAAATATGCTATTTTCGCTTAGATGCATACTAGCTCCCATGGTAAAAGTTAATTACTGCTGCAATTAAGTTTATCTTATCAACAGAGTTGGAGAAATATTCTCCACTAAAACAGTCCATTTGCCATACCAAGTGATTTTTTTATTATTCTTTTATTACAATACACAATATAGTTTTGTAAGTTAAATAAAATTATTTGTTATTCAAGTCGAAAAAAAAAGGTGAAGCAAAAGTAAAAACGGTCAGAGTAAGTATGATTTAATTATGGTAAAATCTAATGTATAGCAACATGTTGGAAAGGCACTGATCCAATGCCTCCAGAAGGCATTGTAATTTTAAAATATCAGCAAAACATGAGAAACCATTCAGGAGAACATCGTTTCCCAAAAGTGTAAATCTGTTGCTGTGTCCACCTCCGAGATGTTAAATATTAAATATATTAATTTCAGTGATCATGCATGATTGGTGAGCTAGCTACCTATTTGACAGATATTATTATTATTATTATTATTATTATTATTATTATTATATCCATGAAAGTATCAAGACAGTGCTTGTTTAAATGTAATAGTGAATAGTATTATATTTGCTAAAACTATTTTCTGTTTGCATTGATTTATTTATCTATTCATGCAACTTTTCACAAACTAGGACCCCAAGCTGGCAATTTGGCATTTGCAAGTGAACTAACAAAGTGAGCTAGCAGCTGCTTATCTATATGCCAAGACTAATTTCAACGATTATGACAGTTATTACAGAGTAAGACTTATTGGGGGAAAATTAAGGTCCATGCAACACAAATTGCCAAAGGAATGTAATTGCTTGTAATCGCCTTGCAACCTGCACAGAATACCAAGGACTCAAATGATTATCTTTCAATTTAGTCATGGAATTCCGAGGGGAATGCTACATCACCATAGCAATGGATGCTATGGCTCATTCAAATTCCAAGTTTTTGAGGACAGACACAGACAGGTCCTGGCATGTAGGCCATTTCTTGGCAGGACAGCATGCTTTTTTACTTTAATTGTTTTAAATCAGACAGATTCCAAATACACTCTTTACATACAACCACGGACATTTTGAGGCAGTTAAACAGTACTTGTGATTTAATTAGATGTCGTTTTTTCATTGTTTTTATATTTATTTAGCTATTCTGTGTTACCATTTGGCATCTTTGGTTGCCCAGCAGTCTGGAGCCTTTTGAACTCACCCGTCTCCCTGAGAACCATTTCCACAGAAATCACAGGGGACACGGGGGTTATTGGGGCTCTCGGCATAAGAAAGTGCGATTGATTCAGTTTATTTTTCACTGTGAGAGAATGAGAGAACCGCTTGGCCACCCCAGAAGAGAAGGCCCACTGCTGAGCCACTAAAGCAAGTAAAGAGGTGAGAATGTGAAATAGGGGCCCACTCTCCACAGGCAGCAGTAGCCGAGCAGTATATCACTAACTGTACCAGGGAGAATAGGGCGAAATATGAATGACCTCCTCTTCTCCCCTTTATTCTCCCATTCCTTTGAGTAAGCGGCCATTTAAGTTGACAAAGCACACACATTGAAACCCGCAGTTTCACTTAATGGATGAAACCAATCCAAAGCGGCATTTTTTGTTCAGCCGTAGTCAAAAGCCATCCGTTTTAAATGACTTTGTTGCCATTCTTTTTTTATTTTACATTACTCCAGTTGCACCACTGTAAAGACAACATTGTATTTTCCAATGCGCTTTGCTAATGCATTAAAACTCACTTGGTAAGACTAAAGAGGACCTTATGAGAAACAAAACATTCTGCCCATTCCTCATGTTATGTTGTTGTTATGATTAGATATCTGCATGAGTAAGGCTACATTTGAGCTGACAAGAACTATTGACGCCATAAACATCTTCTGTATATCTCTTAATGACGTGCAAAACAAGAACTAGCTATCTTAACTGGTAAGCGAAGCCACCACTTCTGTCTGCTGTGGAATCATATTGGTTTGATTGAGCCCTGACATGATATGACTTCAGCCCTGGTCATAAGAAAGGAAAATAGAATTTCCATCACACTACTCTCTCACAACACACAGCTCTTCATGAAGTATGATACTAGTCTGTGCACTCCCACTGAAGTTTTGTGTTACATTTGTTTGTAAATTAATGATTCACGATTATTAGTTACCTGTAATGAAAAAAATAAAGGGTAATGTAAAATGGTAATGCTTGTTTGAATGTTGCACAGCACAATACATGTGTATATTCATACAGGGAAACCTATGCCTCGTTTTGCTCATTCCAGAGCCTCATTACTGTGGGCACAAAAGATCAGTTAAGCCTCTCAGTTCACATTTTTGGAAGAGTGAACCTATTACTAAAACAGCTTCTAGACTGCATAAGTCTGTTGTTAACATAATTAAAGGTATTGTCCAGAATTGTACGTGATTTAGCCATTACTCTCTTATTATACATGTCCTGCAGTGATTGAAGAGTGCATCCCAGAAATGGCACCTGCCTTCCTAACAGTTTTGTTTAGCCTGTTTTCATCCTATTTTGTTATGTTCCAACCAACCACCCACCAACACACCACAAAGCATAGCTCAGTCTGGATGGTGCTTTCTTGTAAACACGTTGAGTTATCTCTCTCTCCAGTTAAGCTTGTTGTCCAGCGTCACATCTAGGTACTTATAGCTGTCAAATGTACCTCATCCCAAATGACAACAGGATTAAGAGGCCCTCTTTTCCTTCTAAAATCGAAAAGTAGTTCCTTGGTCTTCTGTATAGTAAGATCAATATAGTTGTGCCTCTATTACCAAAGATCCAGGAATTGCTCTGTGACCTGCTTCATTTCCTACAATGAAACAGCTCAAAATGGCTCATCAGAAAATTTGTGCATATGACTGGGTTTTTCTGTGAAGCGCATTGTGACAACTAGTTGTGAAATACGCTATATAAATAAATATTGATTTGATTTGACTCGTTTCACTGTTATGGGTGAAATAGTTTGTATACAAGCTGAAGCGTAAAAGAGTCAGAACTGGTCCCTGTGGGGCCCCTGTGTAGGTGTAAATCTTGTACAACCGACGTTGAAGACTATTTCTGCTTCTCAGTCACACCCCAGTAGGATCTAGCACTTGAAGTAATCGTCTTACTGTTGCCTGAGTGACCACATATCCCGCTTGTATGCATTTAAGGTGCATGAGTTTGTATCCATGTAGTTCCCCGTATTGTCCCAGGTGATCCTCAATAAACAACGTGACTTCTAGGAGATCAGATTTATATACTCGCCAAAACAGTCTTTGCAATTTGAGAATTTGCCTTAACGTGCTTAGACTAACAGCAACACCATCTATTAGACTTAAAGAAAGCAAAATATCCCAGTGCCTTAAAACAAGAACGAAGTAAAACTTTATTAATTGTGCCAAAGCTTCCATTTTTCAGAATAGCCAACAGTAGACTAGTTACCCTATAGCTACCAAAACAGAGAATATCAAAATGAGAACAGTTTACCCTGACACATATAGGTTAGGTTAGAAGTTTATCTCGTTATAACGAGAAATCTTTCATGTAAAAATAAGTGGAAGTATAGCCTTAACCCCGTCAGGGTACGCTGCTTTGTTAGAGTGTAGTGGTAGTCCTGCTTTCCCGATTGCGAATCAATTGGATTTTTTCCACGTTCTGTTTCGTGGTTTGCCGTCCTCATTATTGCTTTCACCTGTGCTTCTACCTGCAGGGTACTTAAGTTTCTCACTTCCGCTTCTCCGGGGCTTGATTATCTTATGACATTGCATTCGAGCCAGGTATAGCCAGGTTACTAGCGACCTCCTGATATTAAACATTGTTTATGTTCGGGGGGGACTTGCTAGTTAGCTACTTAATCGGGTATAGAATTTGTTTTCCTCCTGGTTGCATTGTGCGCTAGTAGTTTTTCTTTTTACTTTCGTTTTGGTTTTACACTTCTCCGGCTCTGAGCTAAGGCAGCCGAGGGTGTTCTTTTGGTTATTAAGTTTCCTGTTCTTGTGTCATTACTTGGGTTCAGGAGATTTAGTTGTTATTTACTTGTTTTCTAGTTCGCCCGTTTTTGTGGGTTTATTTTCGTTTTGGCTGTTTAGCCTTAAGGAGTAGCCTTCTTTCTTTATTATTTTCTCTTCCTTAATTATTGGTCCTCACGTCTTGTAAGCTGACTTGTTCAGATTCCTGCCACCTTTGCATTTGAATCTCCGAACAATTAAGAAACCCATTACATAGAGTTGGTTCTCCTAAGCTGTATTAGAACCTGCTCTTCGGAGATGGTGACAGGGTTTACTGAGAATTTCTCTTCGTCAAATAATTAATTGTGTGCTTACGATGGCCACCGTTTCTTGACCTATTAATGCAAGTACCTGCTAGCCACTCACCAATCACCTACAGTTTACCATTTTCATCAGTCAGCAAAGTGCCAGACCTCTACTTACTTTCCTGTAGTTATTTAGCTGATAGTCAAGCTCACTAGCTTGCAGAGAATATATCATATTCAGCTGCAATGATCCATGTTTGTGTATGTGACATAGAAGAGATGTAAGAAGATACCACATGATAAAAAATATCAAAATGCACAGCACCAGACTGAAGCACAATTTTTGTGTGTGCAAGATCTTTGTCGATCCCTACAAGGGCAAAAGAATAAGGAAACAAAATCAGATTGATAGTGGGTTCTGCACACCCCTTTCAGGATTGATTACATATAATAAGTCAAGCCTGCCAATAATACATGCCTCTCACATGAGTTTAATTTAATTTGGATATCCTCCCAAAAAGGGATGAGTTCCAAGCATGTGGGCATTTCTGCACACAATTACCAAGAAACACCGTTTTAATCTTGCGATGAATACAGTGCTCAAGCGAAAGGGAATCCAGCCAGGCCTACTTTCTTCTGGGCAACATCTTGCCAGGAACCCCAGTGTGTAATGAATGCAATTGAAACATAATGCACAACAGTCCACCGTGACTTCAATGACAAGTGGTTTTGGATCCAAATAAGCAATAGCCAGCTGTGAGCAAATCTAAAGGGGAGAGCTGACCAAGTGGTTGTACCACACGCAGCTACAATACACCGCAAAACTGGGACGTGGGAAAGCAGACACCAATTACAAGCCCTCCCCCCCTTGCCATCCAATGCATTAACTAGAGGGGTGTAGAGACTGAAACTTTGATTCAACGCATTCACTATGTTTGGGGAGAGTATTCAATCTGAGCTTCTTGAAATTGTTTAAAACATAAAATGCGATTGAAAATGTTCAAAATCTATACAGTTTTTTTCTGTTAATGTGAGAAATTAGTTTGAACAGAAGCCAGATCGTTTAGGTTTTGGCTGGAATAGGGTAATGTCCAAGTCCTCATTGACTACATTCAGATGTACCTGTCCGAACACCATCCCCAGTTCACAGCTATTTAAACATCACTTCATCACATCCCGGAGAGCTGCAGAGTCAGCTGGTTTTTGGTGTGTTTCAGCACTTAAGAACTTAGTATAAAACAAAATCTGTTTCCGAGATCTAAGTTGGCTGCTGAGCCTGTAAAAACCTGCAGACACTGAGGCCTTCCGGGACTGGAGTTTGTAATCCCTGTTTTAGTAGGTTCATAGGTCAGCTGTCCCCTCCCTTTCACACCAGATGTTAATTCGGCACAACAGAGATGTGCTTGGAAAATATTTACAGTTGCCCATGTGCAACATAGGCTACCTGATAATCAATGACACATGAAAACCAAGAGACATATTTATTTTGATACTACTGCTGCTACCAACATTTAATTAACCTTTTATAAAAAAAGTTTATTGTTTGGCAGTTAATTAGCTGTAGCCATTTGTGGGTTTGATTGAGTTTGTTTCACCAGTGTCACATGATTAGCATTTATGCCAAGTTATGCAGCAAAGTTATGCAGCAAAACGCTGTTTCAAAATGGGTGCTACTCAAAATGAGGATACTATTTTATTTTGGATTATTTTATTTCATTTTTTTGCTAGTATATACAATACATGCTTGATCATGATGGCCATTCCTTTACTTTGTGTATACCTCCCCTGCTGAAAATTGAACAGCACCATGTCTGTAGTGCAATAATCCATCTTCAAAGTAAGTAGCACATAAAAAGTTAGTTAGCACTACAAACAGCTGTTAAGAACTTTTTTGCACCCTGAAGCAGGCCTTCATTCATCACAAAACCTTGGCGCTAGCCTATCTGGAAACTAAAACGACAGCTCTGTTATACCTTCAAAAGATCATCAGACCCTGTACATCTTCCACTTCCAGGTCACGTCCCCTGCCTGCTCTGGTGGTGGAATAAGCTTCCCATTGCAATCAGGACAGCTGAAGCACTGCCTACCTTCTGACGTAGCCTTGATACTCTTCAGATTGCAGCAGGGTTCCCCTGACCTCCTTTAGATATTCTTTATTATTTCCTTTTGGATACTGTAATAGACATAGCTGTGGAAACATGTGTAAAGGCTATCTGTGTCGTGGTGATTTGTTGTGTTACAATACAAATTGCTGTTTGTTAGGTTAACATTTAATTTATTGATAACGAATGGGCCTCCGTGCTTCTTGCTGCTTTTGTATTCCACTGATGTTCTCCACTACTGTACATCACTCTGGATAAGACTGCCTGCCATGTGATTCTAATGTTATATTTCTTGCAGAAATTCAATAGAAGTATAAAATATCTTCAAATTTGTTTTCACTGAAAGTGTGTATGAACAAACACAACAAAAATAAATTGGCATATAAAAACAGGGGTGTCAACTCTCACGCATTGACCGTGAGACTCACGCATTTGACCCTTTTCTCACTGTCTCACGCTAACGCAAAATATCTCACGCATTTTCACGGAACAGCAACAATTCTCACACAATTTTACTGCATTTCTTTTTTATAGCAAAAATAGTTCAACTTCCCGTGTCCCGAAACTTGTGCGTGTGCACTGCACGCTGTTCGATAGCCGCTTTCCAAACCAACTGTCACACTTCCACGTACACTCCACCCTCCCCGCCGGCCAATCACTTACCATTCGTGATGAAAGGGTGAGAGGGTGGAGTGCACAATGTATCGCACAGTTTGAAAAACAGACTCGAACTGAGTTGTCTTGAGCGCAAATGTCGACTGTAAGTAAACGAAAATGCACTTTAAAGTAAATCACGAATAAGTGATCAAATATGTTTACACTATTAACTGTTTGCGTATTCATTGCAGCAATAACAATACGAATGCTTTGTTAACCTAAGAATTAGTTAACGTACGTGACATCAGACTAATTTAATGTTAGCTGTTACTGAGACTAGCCCATAGTTAGCTAGGTAGCTAAAAAGGAGACAAATTAAAATGAGAGGTGGATCATTCCTTGTAAAACTCATAAAAAAGTGGATTTTGACACCCACCTTTTCAGATTGTTACAAAATGCTTTCTATAGTTATGAATAGATAAGGTTAGTAGACATTTGTAGGAATGAATTGAAGAAATTGAGAAATTAAGTTAATTGATTATTGGACCCAGACTGGACCTTTACTGTTGTAGAATTCATATAATGTTACTACCAATCATCCAATTTGGACCAAATCACTTCTTGTAATTATGACTAAGACATGAGGATTCCAAATAAATGGTCAAAATAAAGCCATGAACCCCCGAAAACCCACACCAATCCCACTCCGATGACCACAATACAATACCTGTTCTCTATGTTTGACAAGTACTATGGGCCTTGGCGTATTGTTCTTTCATAATATTTAATGTTTTCTTCTTAGTGAATATGGTGATGGTTATTATCCCCTGTCGAAATTAATGAATCATTGAAGTTAATTTTATATTTACTTAGGCCCTATATAATGTGGAAGTCCCCGTTTCTGACCTTCCCATTTTTTGTTTTCTACTGTTTGTTGGGGTGGGGTTAGAGGGATCTGTGAATGGATTGTCTCATTCGTGAGGCAGTGATTGGTCAGGTGGGGTCGAGTTGGGTCACCGAAAGTCTATCTCACTCTTGCCCAACTCTCAAAGTTGACAACCCTGTAAAAAGCATCTTTCTGCTTGGACCGATTTGCCCACAGGGCAACATCATATCTTAGAAATGACATAGGGGTAAAGGAGTGCCTTTGGCAGGGGGTACGTCCGAGACCGTCCTGAGAAATGCCGATTTGTCCCATCCAATAAATTACTGTATGAATCCATGAGTGAAATATCCTTACTTTGGAACTGTCATGTCCCCCACTTTAATAAATAATGCTGTCTTGTAGTCTTTATGAACACGTGCCTGCCTTGCATTGACATTGCATTTTTAAAACATCAACAAGTAGTTAATGTAGTCTTTCACCAAATGTTTCTTGCCTCTGTTCAGTCTGTAATGCCAATAGTCCATAGTTACATATTTTATTTATTTGATGACAAATTAAGACACATACATTGTTAATGTGTGCCTGCATACTGTAGTCTATTCTTGAAAATCCATTTGATTGAATACCCAGAATGCATTACAGGCTTGAAAACTTTAGCTGGGTAAAGTAACTCATAACTAGCTAATAAATAACTAGTTTCTTGTCAAGGGTTCATATTAGTTTCACTAACCGTACTGTAATTATATGTGCAATTATGTTAATTTAATTACTTAGAGATAAGCTATGTCGCTACTCTTGCATGGAACACATTCTTCCGGTTCTTATTCAGTCACTAGTTCCGTGGAGTGTACTAAGGTCGTTCTGATTTAATTTCCACAGCTCACAACCTGTACAGGACGTGTCCTCCCTACTTTATGCCAAGGTTATGCCCTTGTGTGATGATATAACCTATGGCATATTAAAGGACAGATTGATATTTTGGAGCAGCGAAGAGCTGCAGAAGAATGTTTGTACCAAGGTGGGTATTTTGATCGCTGTTTTTTGAGGACTTGTGCTGGAATGTGTCTGGGTCATTTGGGGGTGTGGATAGCTGTGGTATTTGAACAGATTTAAGCGGTGTGAGAATTCCATCACCAGAAACTTGGTCTTAGGGCAGACAAAAGCCATGTTCCAGCAATACCCAAGTCCTTGATAGAGGGCAGCTGCAAAAAAAATAAAAATAAAATAAAAATAAATACTTGTTGAATATGCTTAGATTCAACTGCCTTAACATCACATTTGTCAAAGTCAATCTCTGCAAGGCATGTTATAAATCTATGTTATATACAGTCGGAAGTTTACATACACTTAGGTTCAAGTCATTAAAACTCATTTTTAACCACTCCACAGATTTCATATTAGCAAACTATAGTGTTGGCAAGTCAGTTAGGCCATCTACTTTGTGCATGACACAAGTCATTTTTCCAACAATTGTTTACTGACATTTCACTTTTAATTCACTATATCACAATTGAGTGGGTCAGAAGTATACATACACTAAGTTGACTGTGCCTTTAAATTGGAAAATGTTTTATATTTGGTCACATATCCTTTGCATGCCATGACTTCCTGATGTCTGTGACCCAGCAACATCAAAAGACTCTTGATATCTTATTTTCTGGTACTCTTACAAGCGATACTATAACGTCTCTGCATTTGAATGTATCTCTATGGGAATTGGGGGGTGGGTCTAGATTTAGCTGTAAATTACACTGGAGCAGTATGGAAACACATGGTTGGCTAAATGGCTCTAAGTCATCAAGGGTCTGACGTATCAAACAAGCCTTAAATCATCACTCTGCTGCCAGAAATACAGTAGATATCTGTGAATAAATCTGTATTTAAGATTGAAGATGAGCTTAATTCAGGACTAAGCTCCGACACCATTGACTATAGCGACTAAAAGCCTTCTTCCCAAATTCAGAGAAAGAGTGAGACAGAGTAAACAGCAGCAGGTGATTAAAGCAGAGATACTAGGCATATGTATTTCATGTAAAAAACTCCTTAGATAAACAAGACGTTTCCCTATAATTGCTTCATCAATAAAAATGTGACCATCTGGGTCCATCTGTCATGGCCTATTCAAGGGAAGCCGGGCCTCTCATACAGGTGATAATGGTACCTCAGGGATTCTGCGTTAGTCATGCAATGTACACAGTGTGATAAACTGCTTCGATGACATGCAGCGCAGTGTCGCAGGCACAGACGTGCAGAATGTTCTCCTATTCAGGCACAGGGCTCCTCTTAGCAGAAATACGAAACATGATATATTTCTAAAACAGGAACAATACACAAAGGAATCATGGGAAAAGAGATACTGACTGACCAGGGTACATACACACCTATGCGACACCTTGAGATGACAACAAACAGAAATGCCAACCTTATGCTGTTCTTAAAACATTGTGTATCAATTGGGACACACCTGTTTGATTTGCGGCAGTGCTTGCCTTCGCGCATGCCAACTGCCTCCATGTCCCCAGAACACAGGCCTATGTCTAAACCCTGAGTGGTTCAACTGGTGAACTGCATTGTGAAAAGTGGCAATGGCTTCCAGTATGTGCTTTGGAGCACAATGAGATAGGCCTACAGATACAACTGGAAAATTAGAGATTTTTTTAAAAATTAGTGGAAAAAAGTAATATAATTAGGGGTAAATGAGGCCTGGTGTAGAAAAAAAAGGTAGTTAAAAGAAAAAAAGTTATGTGTTCATCACTCATGTAAAAGTTAATTTAGATATACAATACAAGATACTGCACAATTCTAGCTCCCACATGTATTTTCCCACATTCCATTGCCTGAAGGAGTATAACATTTCTATCTAAACAGTCTGAAATTTCTGTTTGAAAGGAGATGGTGTAGGGAGGGGTTAAAGGCAGCAGCCGGTCTGATGTCCTCCCTCCAGGCACTGGTTAGAAAAAACAGAATTAGGGTCCATTTGTGCTCTCGGAAATTCTAACAATAATGTCAGTACTGATTACAGTGGACAGGGCGGAACATGTCTGCATGCGCCTGATCAAAGGTTTTCTGAGGTGAACTCTGGGGGCAGCAGGAATCACGTGTGCGCACATGCGCTCTGATGCTACTTCTCATTTGTTTCTTTTTCCTAATGCGCTGCTCAGATCTTAACACACAGTTTACATGCTAAGTGTATATATCGTGTATAGGCTACCAGGGAGGAAGTAATAATTTGTTCATTAGCAAAAACGGTAACACTTTATTTGACAGTGGTCGTCACCTGTCATGAAGTGTCATGTTCATTCATAACTATTACATAGTGTTGTTATTACACAATCTGCGATTTGTGTTATGACACAACTGACATAACAACCTGCATCGAAGGCTCACTGTGAAAGGGGTGTCATAACACTGATTTTCCATGACGTGAAAATTACTATGTGCATTATTATTTGAAAGCAATGTCACTATGCGCCAGTTGCCAAATAGTGAGACCTCATACTAAAACACATTGTCATGAGTTTATATGATTTTGGTTGGGATGAGTTCATCTTCATAGATAGATACCAATATTAATTTGCCAATAGATAGATACCAATGTTCATTTGCTACCTTAACCTCTGGAAGAACCACACCTTCTGAAATTCATCCCTGCAACAACTCCTTTGAAATACAGGTGGATATGTTCCCATAAAGACAGTATCATGTCACTGTGCTAATCTTGTTTTTTTATTTGCATTGTCCTTATACCCATTCTAGGAAACTGCCTAATTTTATGTTGTGGTTATAAGGTGCATGCCAGTGTCATGACATTGTTTAGACCATGTCAAATAAAGTGATAGCATTTTAACTAGTCATTAGTATGTCATTAGGAGCTACGTATGCTAGTGAAACTCAAGATTAGGTTTTCTGCTGGTATGAACATAAGAACTGCATGACAGTGTCATGACATTATTTAGACCATGTCAAATAAAGTGATAGCATTTTAACGTGTCACTAGTAAGTCATTAGGAGCTATGATGGTGAATACCATGTCATTGCATTATTTCTGTAACAAAAATCATTTAAAATTGTTATAGACAATATGCTTCCAGGACATTCAAGGCTCTGCAATTGGAGGCGATATCTGTGATAAAAGACACAAACAAGTTTATATATGCAAATCAGACCTTTTTTTAACCATGTGTGTGTGTGTGTCATCTAACAGGTCTTGGATGTTGAGACCACACAAAGATAATGATATGTGTATATACAGATTAATAAATACAAGATAGAGTTTATTTGTTTTGAAGACGATGCCGTTCTTCCTCTTTATTTAAACAGCAGCAAATAAAATCAATTTTTTTTCCTTCTCAAAATCATTGAGAATGAATCATTATGTCATCAATGTCATAAAATACATAGTCATAAAATCATGCCATACTATATGACAACAATAAAACTAGTAATAAATACTGTAAAATAATGATGTTTCTGTAAAACTGATAAAATACAATTGTAAAACAGCTACTGTATAGCTTAACAGTTACAATCATCTGATAACAATGGATTACAATAACGTGAAATAATATGAGGATTCCTTTTCATTATAAATAACAATAACAAATGCTACAGATGGATGCTAATTTACAGAGCCCCTGCCTTATATGCCACCCTAAGGGCTAGTTTATACTGTGTAAAACACAGATCATAGCTGTGTCTCTTGCACAGTATAAAAACTAGGCCTAAGTATGGTAGGCCGAACAGTTCAAACGCCGACGCAAACAAGACATCCAGTTGCTCTGGGCTACCCAGGTTTTAAGCGAGATATATCCAGTTAACAAGACACTACCTATTCAGTCATCCTGCGCCTCCCAGTGGACATCGCGAGATATCCAGTGGACATCTCCACATATCCAGTCGGGTAGCGTGAGCGATCCAACTGGGTAGCTCTGCACTATCCAACTGGATCGCGCGGGATGTCGAACTGGGTCGCGTGGGATGTCCGGCTGTGTAGCGATGCGCTATCCACCTGGATATCGCTCTAGAATTAGCCTACAGGATATGTGTATCTCATTTGGCCGTGTTTATGAATTGTTAAACAAACAAAGGTTGCAAGAATTTGTCTAATCTATAAAAAATGTCTTCAACTACAATTTATGTGACGCCATTATATCATAGATACTGTTTACTCGTTGGTCAAATGTTTAGTTATGCTGTTTGTTAGCAGAGCTGGCTGGTCACCAGGGCTAGCTAAGTGTTATTGTGTGTATAAAGTGCGTAGGCCTACATGTGTTTTGTTGACAGTAGTGTAGCTATATAGCCACAGTAGAGTTTTAGGTCATGCAATATGTTTATGAGTTTGCAGTATTATCACCAGTCCACTATAAAAATGATTGAAGTCTGTGCCTTTCAGTCAGTGTAATCCTTTGTGTACTGAGAACATTGGCTTGCAATAAAAGCAACGAGTGAATCCGCCTGGTCTGTCTTTAGATGCGGCCGCTACAATATTATTTTATTCATGCATAGGTGTCAACCTCTGGAAAGAGAGCCATATTTTATGCCTGCAAAACTGTATAAATTCACCAAAAACCGTATAGAACATTATCTGTCGATTATCTATTAAAATCACTAGCCACAACAGTTATTTGTCTGATTCAAGTTTATTTAATATATTCCTGTATTTAGCTTTTCACATAATAATGACTGTGTAGCTATACAAATTCATTAAGGTTCTCATTTTAAAACAGGTAAACAGACACCCCAAATGACTGACCCCGCACACTTACAACCCAGTGCAGGAGAGAGATACATAAATACAATTTCCTAAATTATGCAATAGTCGTGTTGTTATGCATTTTTAATGCAGTTTTGCAATCTACTACATAACAGCTTTGATAGCCTAAGTAGGCAACGTTAGCATTCATGTAGCCTACATATGGTTATAATATTAGCTCATCTTAATTTGAATAACTGTTTAGTAACAGTTAACATTAAGTTAACTGTTATTTCACAATTAAACTTGTAGTGGCTTCGTTAAATTGAGTCATCCACCACATGAATACGTCATGGAACATTATCTAATTATCAAAATTGCATAAACATTAACATTGTCCAGTAATAACCATTGAACTCTTTGCTTGTTTAATTAACGTTAGATAACTTGCTTTCCCCGCAGCCTCAGAAATTGAGAGTAGCTATAGCAGACAGAGGGAGAAATAAAATGTGATTGCTGCATTTGAATGAATTATGTTGGAAAACGTTTGAAAACAAAAAGCTATATAGACTAGATTTCCCGTATCATATACGCGCGCAAACTTTCGAAAAGGTGGAAACCCATATTTTATACGGGCAAACCATAGCTATGGGTTGACAGTGAGTAGCCTACCCATTTCAGGCTTGGACAACACAGGCTAGAGAACACAAGAGCAACGTGGAAGCTAACAAAATATATATGAAAGAACAGGAATTGTTAGTTTAAATAAATTGCATGTTTAGCCTGTTGTTTAATTTTTGCTCTTGTATTCCAACTAAAATATATTCCAAATTTGTTTTAAAAATACCATAAAACGGCGCTTTGAACTAACTAGGCTAACTATTTAATTTTATGGATGTGATTAATTTGCTCCTTCATGTCTGCATTCAGATCAGTTTCTGTTCATGTTCAATGATTGTTTCCCATATTTATAAACTAAACATCGGTTCTTCCAAATATTGTTCTATGTCTTTGGAATTACAGTGTGAAAATTAAAATGACAAACAATGAAAAACTTTGATTATCGTTATGATTCAAATGACCCTACAAACTTCGGTTTTACGTAAATTACATCTGAGAGATTAGTGAATTCCTGTCCAATCAGTGACATCAAATTGGGTATCTTCGAGCAACTGGGTAGCGTGAGCCATCCAACTGGGTATGTGGTGTCTAGTTTGAGTCGGCTTTTGAACTGTTCGGCCTACCATACCTAAGGCCTGGTCAGTAGGCTTCTGCTGTAAATGGAGATGTAGGTAGCTAAGTAGCTAGCTAGCCTATCACAAGCCTACTGCATTCTTATGGTAATCGTTAGCTAACGTTAGCATGATGTCATGACACTGTCATGCAGTTTTTATGTTCATACCAGCAGAAAACGTAATCTTGAGTTTCACTATCATATCTCCTAATGACATACTAATGACAAGTTAAAATGCTATCACTTTATTTGACATGGTCTAAATAATGTCATGACACTGTCATGCAGTTTTTATGTTCATACCAGCAGAAAACGTAATCTTGAGTTTCACTATCATATATCCTAATGACATACTAATGACAAGTTAAAATGCTATCACTTTATTTTACATGGTCTAAACAATGTTATGACACTGGCATGTGCCTCACAACCACACCATAAAATTAGTTAATTTCCAAGAATGGGTAGAAGGACAATGCAAATAAAAATTAAAAATAACAACAAGATTAGCACAGTGACATGAAACTGTCTTGATGGGAACATATCCACCTGTATTTCAAAAGGATGAATTTCAGAAGGTGTGGTTCTTCCAGAGGTTAAGGTAGGTTTCACAGCAAATTAACATTTGTATCTATCTATGAAGATGAACTCATCCCAACCAAAAGAATATAAACTCATTACAATGTGTTTTTGTGTGAGGTATCACTATTTGGCAACTGGCGCATAGTGACATTGCTTTGAACTAATAATGGGCATAGTCATTTTCACATGTCATGGGGAATCAGTGTTATGGCACCCCGATCATAGTGAGCCTTCGATGCAGGTTGTTGTGTCAGTTGTGTCATAAATCAAATTGCAGATTGTGTAATAACAACACAATGTCATAGTTATGAATCGACATGACACTTCATGACACGTCATTTCCATGTCATGACCACCAATGTCAAATAAAATGTTACCTCAAAAACATAGATATCAGAGAGTATCTGCGATATTAAAAAGGGTCAGGATAACTGTCATCATACAAGGACTTTGATTATTAAACAAAACAAGCCCTTGAACATGTTGAAACCTATGGAAGCTAACTCCATAAAGGATGTAGAAAAAAACATTGGCCTTCCTTTGTTGGACAGAAATATAAGTGTATACACACACAGATATGTTATACTTGTAACTCAAATGATGCCATGACTCAGATAAAGACCATCAGGAATAAATATGTCTTAGTCCTCTATAAACAAATAAATAAAAATAATAATAAATTAAAAAACTCAATGTATAACCTTGGATGACATAAGCACAATACGCAATGCAGACATAAATATAACAGAAGGCAACTGGATAAATACTTTCTCTACATTTTTCAGTATGTCTTTATATTATTTCTTTACAGTAGATCTACAGTAACTTTAGAGTAGAATAAATTCAGCTTGTAATTCACTGAGACATCCACAAAGCACTTAATACTTTCCTCAAATACTTCTCTTCAGCTGGAGATTCGTCGAATTGGCCCTTAAGTCTCAATCCCAGTTTAAGACTGTGCCAACTCCTTAAATGGAGATATGAATTTCATGAATAGCTCAGCCCACTGCACAAAAATATTGATTGATTTATCTTCTCAAAAAAAATCCCTAAAAAAATCAAACCACATGCTTCAAAACAAACATCAAGACTAAATTATGTAGATTTATACACATTTTAGTTTTTGGCACACTTTGGGAAAGCATGTTTTGTCATTTGACCATCATATAAGATGTTTTCTTGAATGCTTAGTACAGCATGAGTTACGCATTAAATGTGTTTAAATGTATGCCAAATACATTTTGTGATTGCAAAATAGCACACTGCAACTCAAGTTAATGCAAACAGGTTTATTGCAGACCACAGAACTACATAACTGTGCCCCCACACAAATAAATATCCCGCTTCCACAGGATTAAAGTAGAAACTTTATTAGCACCCAGTCACATTTGCACTACTGATGTCACCAAAATAGGGCCCTTAGAATTTAAAAAGTGCTGCTCGAGGGAAGAGGTGTTTGATACATCAGCCCCCACAGAAATCATTATGAGCTCCAACCCTGAGTGATCCCATCTCAGACAGTACAATATATAACACTGGCACTTTCAAAGTGTTTCATTTCATCATGTCAGCCCACAATATAAATGTGTGAAGGGTGATAAAGAAGCATAAACACAATTTTTGGCAGTGCACAACCACAGAAAGTAGGAGCCCTGACCCCGAGCATGGACAAGAGTGTGAATCCACTGTCCGAAAATCAGCGTGCGGCTCTCAAAAGCCCTCATCGCAATGAGACATCTGTAAAAAGCATTGCCTGCAATAGCACTTTCGATTTAGGATTCCAACCATTAGTAGCATACCTTATAAAATTTGTTTATACGTTTATGTAATTATTTGTAAAATATTAGCTTTTAAAACTGCTAGATATGTGTCGTAAATTCTCGGTTGACTTTAAATCAAAACTTGAAATGATACAATGTTTCATTTTTCTCACATTTTTCACTTGATATTTTTATTATTATGTGGGTGTTTAGAGATCCTATTCTATATTCATGAAGCTGAATATGCTCTGGACTCGTTGCTATCCAGATATGACCTCAATTTGCCACTTCTCTGCACACCACATACAATATGAGTAAAAAACGGACAAGACAAAGTGCAAAGTAAGGTATCAATCAAGGAGTAAACACGTAAAACTATCAAAATTATTTGGCTGTTGGATTTTGGGCTTTTTAAGGACAAACCTGGGAAGAACTCAGTTTATATTTGTCTGTGCAAGATTTCTACACCCTGCCTCTTTGAAGGAAAGTTTATCTTTCTTCCAATTTACACATTCAAATATTTATATTCATAACATTTTCCTTTTTATCCAGCCTTTTGAAAGTCATTGTATCACATCTGGGCTGATATACAAATAATCAACTTTTTTTTTTGTTCAGTGAAGTTCTCAATTGTGCAATTTCTATGCTTTTTTTCCCCACAGAGTATAATACATTTGGTTATGAATATTTCTCATAGTTCAAGTGCTTCTTTTTTTTTTTGCAGAATGTCTGCACTGGTGAATGGTTTAGGTCCCTCATAAATAACGAATAACATGTCTAATAATTTCCAGATAGTCTTCTTCACACTGCCAGAGGCTCAGCCTTCAATACACTACAGTCTATAGAATATGAGGTATGTGCATTCTATAAATAAGAAACCTAAATAAGAAACATTTTCCAAAAAGGGTGATAATGACAATGACTAATATTAGAAAATGTGGGGCCAAATATGGATTATTTTGTTTATTATTTATATTCTATGACCCCATTTCATCACCATAGTGTTCATGACACTCAAAGTATGGAAATTCTATCCAACTGGAATTTGTGAAAATGCATTTAGCCTCTTTTTGTGAAAGAGCAGACAGTGCTTGGTTGGAAGTACCATGTCTTTAAATATACCAGCCCCTTAATTAATCGAAGGCAACGGTAACGTTACGCACATTTACAAAGGTAGAGTAGGGTTTAATGAAGGTGGAATGTAAAAGCCCAATGAGTACACTATAGAGGCACAGGAAACTTGTGGCAAATTGCAAATTTTCCCTGATTCAACCGTTTTGGCACCAATTTTACCTATTACCCTTCTGTCATAGAATAATGACAAGCTGGCAATGAGCAGTTTCTAAGATGAGAGTTTGTCTGTCTGTGTTTGGCTTGTCTGGTTTCGTAGGTTATGTTTAAGTCTGGCGTATGACACAGCCAAAACAAATGACACAATAACATTGTGTCTTTGAACTGTGTCAAAGGTGCAAGACAACTTACTTTTGCACAAAGTTTATTTGTGACTGCAAGGTCAAGTCAATAGTTTCATCATTTTTTAAATATATTTTTTTAAATAATCTTTGGCTTTGTGTAATGCCATCTCCTCATTTTTGGGAGGATTTTCAGAAGGTTCAGGATTGCCAGGAGATACAGACAGGCCTCCAGGCTCTAAACTCCTGTCTTTGGTTTTTGAATTATAACCAGCCCCCCCCCCCCAAAGAAAAAAATGAATATTTTCATGCACGCACATTAGAAAGAGTTTGTGTGTGTGTGTGTGCATGTGCGAGTCATAAGAGAATATAGTATATATAAAAATTAGTTTGTGATGTGTGTTCATTCATCAGACATCTTTAAAATCCAAGCCCTACTTGAAAGCTATGGGAGAGTGAAACAATAGGATATAACTGAAACAATATGAGGTTACAGTGCAGACTGCCAGCTTTAATTTGAAAGTATTTTCATCCACATCGGGTGATCCATGTAGGATTTACACCAATAGCGATCCATGTAGGATCACCCGATATGGATGTAAATACCCTCAAATTAAAGCTGACAGTCTGCACTTTAGCATCCTATTCTTTGTTTCATGTGAATTCTAATGAGGGTGAGCAGTGGAAGGGGTGAGCCGGATAGTTGGACTTTCCGACTATCCAGAGTGGATATTGCGATTTTCTTCCGGATACGACCACTGTCCAACTACGACGGACTAATATCCGTAATCAGAGAAACACATTGCCTATTTTAGCTGAACGTGTAGAGTTCTGAATGGAACGTGATCTTAAAGCTGCTGCGTGATAGGCTAGATGCAACCAAGGTCCCGCCCCTGAGTCCCCTCTATAAATGGCATCGCTCGTATAGCGAACTTGCCATTTGCCAGTTCTCGCCAGACGCCTCTGTGTCACTATGCGCTTGCAACTGCATCCTCGGAGACTTGGAGCAGAAGTACTATGAGCCACTTGCATTCTGATTCTAGGATATTCATTGTCTATTGTATTGCTTTCTTTTTTTTGCATCTTTACTTTGTCTAGATTTTGTATTTATTTACTTGCCTCTATTGCAGAAAAGTTAGGCAGTGGCATGTGGGGGTTGCTTTCGCTTAGCTTTGTGGTGTGGAATCTTCGCTAGGCACTGCTAGCAGGCTGCAGCTTTATTTTTTATATCAGGCCGCAGCTTTCAATCTGCTATTGTGTCTGCTTAGACACAAGCAGGCACGTTGACAAGTGCACACACACACACACACACACACACAGGTAGGGAAACTTAGTTTTTCAAATTTTAGTCGCACCAGCATTTTCCATCTTAATTGTGTTACTGGTTAAATTTTCAGATGTAGCCTAAATTTTACTTAAGTCAGCATTAAGTCAGCTACAGCTCAGATGTGCAGGTTATCCCACAGTTTTGAAAGATCGGATGGAACACATACAGCCATTTTTTATTATAAAAATAAACGTGTACAAACAGTACAATGTGTAGCACATCATCAAACAAACATTAAATATAATCCAAAATGTACACATAAAATGTAGATTAAAAACAGAACAAAAATAGCTGATTAAACAAACTGTCTTGGCCTACATGAGTGCAAGTTTATCATGAAACAGCCAGCTATCCATGTTGGAGCAAAGTAAGACGGGATGATTCATTGATTATTCATTGACCTAATGATCCATGAGTGTGCGAGCCTTTATGACTGGCTGGCCGCCTTCAATAATGATATAGCTCGCTAATGAATTAAAAATAAAGATCAATAAAGCAAAATACAAAAGTGAATATGATATACTTACAACATATCGGTGTGATGAAGCAGCACGTCTTCCATCTGCTTTGTGTTTAACTCCCTCTCTCCAGTGCTGTTAAATAAGCACTCACAGAGCAGTGAATTAATTTAGTTTCCTCTTTATCGCTTTTGCACCTTTATCATGATGTTCATGTGCCATTTTACAGCTAAACACCAAACAAAAACAGCCAACGTCAGCCACACAGAGCAGGCCGAATTCCATTTTTTTCTTACGTTTTTTTCCATTACAACTACTAGGAATTGGCTTCCGGGTACGGGTCCGTCTCCGACTATGACGTGGTCGGCTCAGGCCTAATATATGTGTGTGTATTTCTGTACATTGAAATGTAAAAGACACACACGCGCACACACATCATTTCCATAGACTGGGTAATGTGTTGTGGTTTTTGGACACGTTAAAAATAAGAAAAAGACTGAATGATGCAGCTGTTTTTCAATTTTCCCATAATTCCCTCTTCTCAGTGTGCCAACCCATAAGATCTGTGTCAAGGGGTGCAGTGTCGGGCACATTCAGTAAACATGAATACACATGTAATTCCGGATCTCATTGTGGACGAGCCTGCAATTACTGTCAGCCCTTCTTGCAGGCAAACTATGTACATTGTCTCCGCGTTTTGATGGCCCGTTATTCAATTCCAAACACGTAGCCTGGAGTGACAACGACATCTAGAGTGGAATGGGTGAACTGAGCCAAGGCTGGCAAAGGAAGTGTAATGTAATCTCTTCTCTCATAATTCATAACTTACAGAGGGGTGAGGGTTCTTTGGGCATTCCGAATTAAAAGCAAAAGTCAAATCTGTAAGCACTTACGTTCAATGAGGTATTTTTGTTTAATTATTGAGGGGCACTCTGAAGCCACGCTTCCCACTACGCCTCTGCTTGGCTCCTGCCAGGGGCACAAGTTGCCGAAAATGAAGGCAGCGCCACCGGTTCTGCGCTAGCGTATGAAATATAGATCAGTCACTGGAGGAGAGAGGACGTAAAATATTTACCGCATTGACAGTTCTTATATGTCACTTCCCTGCTGGAAGTTTTGGAAATACTGAAGGTTGAATTATTTACTGCCATCTGTCAGAAGTCGATCTGTGCCGTTTGAGCAAAATGCAACCGAACAGCAAGCGTAAACACAGAAATAAAGAAATGTGCAGTCTGCTTAATGCGCATCTTTTGACGTGACCGACCTCTTGGTTAATCTGCCGTGAAGTCGATTCTATCAGCCGTCACAGAGCGTGTGTTATTTGCATTCGCATGCCGTAGCATGTTCAACCATGGAGCAGGGGGGCACTACAGTAAATGCTGCTGTCCACAGGGATTACCTGTATACAATGTGCAGCACCTGACTGTTCAAAGTGACACAACTTTCCTTTCTGTCAACCTCTGATGTTACTCAACTGGTTTTACATATTTTTTGAAGCCCTTGAAGATCCATTTCAAAGGTCAACATTTTGCCACCTGTTTTCTACTGGTTTCATTTATTACGAAGTGTCCCAGACCAGAGAACACCTGAGTGAGTTGAGTGGACCAGTTAGTACCAGAAAACAAGAGAACACAGCACTGGAAAAAAAGAGAGAGTTTACTGCCAGATGTCTCCAATAGGTAATTAGTGAGAATAGGAGAATGGTGCGGAGTGCGCACCCTAGATATATAACATTACCAGGGGCCTCATTTATAATGATCTTACTATCAAATTGTATCTTAAAAAAATGGCTTACACAGAAAATGATATGACGTTGATACGTAAACTTTGTACTAGACATAATATAATTACCTACTTCTTATGTGGTACTGCACATTTCAGGGTTATGCGCAAATCGCCAAAGTGCGTTGTGTTTATGCTTTAAGAATAACATTTAACTGTGAATCAAATTTAGGCATGAAGAGTGCAATGTTGAAATGCAACCTTATTTTGAGCTGCGCTCAAAGACAGAGTAATTAGAAATCAGGTTTAAATCGTAGTTAATTTGAGATGTGTATATCACAATTGCATAAGATGCAGATACTCCACTTTAAAGCAACATAAGCAACTGTTTTTCGGTCTCAGGTCTGTATTTACTGACCAAAACCCTGCAGGCCTTTAGGTTGTTTTCAATGCAATGAACCAAACAACTGAGAATGGCATAATAAATAATTTGTACAATATCAAAAAGTGAAATATGAACGCCCACGCACTGTGTGGTCTCTCACAAATAAAGCCTGCTCTTCAGGGGAATCAGTGCGACGAGTTGGTTTATCGAGTTCTGTGTGATGAATAGGAAGAGAGAAATGTACTATGCAAGACACATGTGATGATTCTTCTGATGCGACTGGATAACCTGGCTGCAATGAAAGTAAAGCAGGTGTATGGAGGACTCTCGGCACCGCATTCGTATGCTTTTGTTTTTGTGCCTACAACCTTCCTTTCTCTTCAGAGTTGGGGAAACATAAACACCTCCATTAGAAAATGTCCCTCCTGGATTGACATGCTTGTCACTGTACAGTTTCACTGTCTCAGACTATGGGAGAGCTTCGCCTGCAAGGGTTAGATGCTGGAAAGCTCTGACAATGTACCTTTGTCTTCTGTGCTGTGAGGGTTGTCAACCCTTGCCTGAGCACAAAAATAGCAGTGAAGTCTATCCATTAGATCCTTTGATTGATGGGAATTGGTGTCCAGATGGCTGCCAGACATGAGGTCTGCATGTCTTTTATTGCGGTGATTTTAGCCGTCCCTGTCGTTTGGAAAGAAAGGAAGGTGTGTGAGTGCAGTCGCTTCTCCAGGACGAAGGGAGGGCCCTCATTAGCTGCCATTTCAGAGGATTAATAAAGAAAATTACAGCCAGGCTGTTAAGGACATTTCTAATTTAATGAATGTGTGCTCCATTGCACAGTGCTATTAGCCACAGTGTCAGGGAAATTACTGACTAAACCGAGAAGGGCAGAGCAGAGTGACACCAAATGTAATAGTCTTACTACAGCCTCACTCAGAGTTGCACAGAGGTTAGATTCTCACACACCACTATTTGTTCCAACATCGACTTTTAAATTAAATGCCATTCCCCCTCATAAGCAGTTTGCTGAGTACATTCTGGCAATTGTTACATTTTTGCTTCCTTGATATAATAATAAGAAAAAACAGTTGGGCATGGCACATTTCATTCTGTGCTAATTAGGCTAAATTAATTTTTATGTCACCAAGTTATACAATCACAAGTTTCAGATGACCATCTTTGTCCCAAAGTATATTCCTGCTTTTGGAAGAAGTGTGGTCCCAGATTACATTTTGTATTATTATTATCTTTTCATTGGACATTTACAGCCAAAATTGGACACACCCAACTAAGTTGGGCACTAGACCAAAGTCACCAAACCGTTTCCAGAACTTTCCGGCATGGTGTCTTTGCTTTTAGTTTTGACATTTTCAACAAACTGACTGTTCCTGACATGAATAAAGTCATAGAACAAAAAATGTATTAAATACAGTACAACAATGTAAATACAACACAACTTAGTCTGAGAAGAGCATGACTGTCTAAGGTAAGGTAGAAAAGGTTAGAGTTACTCATTGATCAACCAAATAGCTAATTTACTCTTGCACACCATGTACAAATTAATACAGTCCTATGTCATAAATTCAATTCAACAATTTAGATTAATCAGTTAAAGGGTAACTAACCCCTAGATCACTTTTTTAGCTGTTTGTATGCCTACCTTATAATGAAACTTATTCATGAATTCCGTTATTTCAACAATTCTGAAATAATAACCTAAATCAGGAGAAACTGGTTGAAAAGCGTCTGCCCCTAACGGTTGAAATTTCCTTTCTGCTCCCCACACTGCCCACGCCCCAATCGTGCTGTCAGAGTACCTCTTTGGAGGTACCTCTATGTCATATGGATAATTGTTGTCGCCCACAATGCAAACAGCCGACACCTGATTGGTTAGACCCTCTAAGTTACTTTTGTTTCGGCTCTATGTTCATAAACTCTAATTCCACCTAAATAGTCCACTAAAATATGTTTCTAAAAATATTTGAGGTGAGAAATAGGCCATGCAGTTGCAGAATCTTAATTCATATTTCATGTGCAACGTCTAGTTTGACAGTTTGATTCACATTATACAAAATCATGTGTTAATTTATGCAAATGACGATGGAAGCAGCTCCTCCGCCCCCACCCATCTCTCTCACTAACCCCACAAAGTATTTTTCAAAATTGTTTTGTGGGCGGAGACAGGCTGAAACAGTGGGGTTAGTTACCCTTGAAGTAAATAATTCACAAAACGTTATAGGAAGTCCTGTTCTGAGTGCCGCAGTCCTCCAAATTGTTGCTCTTGAATACCGAATAGCTTGAGCATGTGCACAACCTGTATTGATTTTAACCTTAGGCATCGTCAACGCTCTAGGTCCTGATGGGCTAACCCTTACTCAAGGTACAGCTGAACATATCCCTTTGTCTGTGCACTCCCCAGCATAAGTAATGCTTTATCTAGCTGTTTGCAGATATTGACACTATTGGAACACTTATAATACTGTGCTATCTGTTTGTATTATCAGAATCATTTTGAATTCAAGTAAACTGTCAAGGGAATTATAGGGACTTATCATATCAGCATGTTTGTTATGGACTTCATGAAGCCTTAGCATAGTTCTTGTTTTCTAGATATTATGTAGTACTGTATCAGGACTGGTCTTGAAAACCCCCAGAGTTTCTTTCCCAACTACATGACCTAGCAAGCTATTCCACACAGTGACTACTTTCTGTGCGAAGAAATACTTCCTGATGTTTGTGCGAAATTGACCTTTTCTAATTTCCGTTTATGCCCCCTCACTCTACTGACATAACTCAACCTGAAAAATCTCTTGTAGTTAAATTTGTTGATCCCTTTTATGAATGTAAAAGCCTCAATGAAATTTAGCAAGTAAGCCCCCTAAGTGTCCTGTTACTAAGCTTGAAGAGAGAAGTATTTTAAGCCTTTCCTCACAACTTTTATCTTTCATACCAAGAACCAATTTAGTTTCCCGTCTTTGAACTTTTTCCAGAGCCTCTATATATGTATTGTAGTAGGGTACCCAGAACTGCACACAGTACTCTACTGTACAACTTTATTGGATTTATACACAATACGTTTGGCTATATATACCAGCTTCCTGTTTCTTTTCATGGGAGACGGTGCTGACAGCCTATCAAAAGGAAATTTATATCCTTAAATACTGAGCCCCAATCAAAGGCTGTAAAAGTTATGTTGTCACTTTGTTATGAGACTAAACCCAAAGAGCCTGAGTACAGGCCAGAGAGGGGTGAAGGTTATAATATCAGGCCACATTATTTATGATGCATTCGCTGTTTGAATTAAAGTGACAAAAGATGATTTTTTAACAGGAGAAACTGCATTCCATTGATGTGAATCCTACCTTGACATCCATATGCAACATATTTTGTAATGTGAGAAGGGGGTGGGAGGGTGTGGCAATTTACTGATTGCATCATTAGCAAGCCTAAGGTAGAGTACGGTCATTATCCCCTAACCTCTCTGTGATTGCCTCCTCTGTCATCAAGTGACTAGAGAGATAGTCTCTTCTGTTTTTAAGTCCCACACTGGCTGAACATGCTCGTCCAGGGATGCCTACAGCCGGTAATTTTAGAGTCCCGCCCCCAACCTACATTCTAGAGTCATCAGGGAGTTCAGGTATTTGTTCTTGAGAGGATTAAAACATTGTGAAACAGAAAAGGAGGCCAATAAACACAATTTAGCTTGTGAGTTGTGCTCCATGAACACAATCTTTCATATTGGTTACAAGTCATCCATTGAGTTTAATCTGGTCTTTTCCATATTTTACAGATCTACTGTGGTACAGGAAGTAGTGGTTTCCGGCTGGCTATTGTATTGGATTGTACAGATTAATTGTTGCTGTATTTTACTTACCTGTAGGGAATGCTATAGCTGACTGGGAGGAAAGCTATCAGGGGGCAGCCATTGGAATGAAGTAGTGGAGCCAATAAAACATAATGGGACTGTCAGCATGTGTTGAAGTGTAAGGACATTTATGACATAACTGTTAAATTCAAATATCAGGTCTGGTAACTAACATAAATATAATGAATTACTCCGCAATGTAACAAGTCTAGCTCGCCCTACATTTGAAGCATAGCTGTGTGCCAGGCGGAGCTTACACTTCTAGTTTGCGTACAGTCACCTTATTAAAGACACTGCTAAGCTATGTATTGATGCTCACATTAATATTAAAGGACAACTTTATGGTAATAAGTTGTCTTTGAACTGAGACTATGCTTACCATGTCTGCCTTTGTATTCTGCAATAAGGAATGTTCTGTGTTTATGTGCTTGTTTCAATTATTCATGCAATATAAAATAGTTTTTCTTTTTTACACCAAACATGAAACAAACAGGCTCATGTGTCAGACTTTGTGTCTTCATGCTCCGGCTGCTTGTCACATAAGCTTCCCAGCGCACATACATTTGTATTCTGTGTCGAATCAAAGTAATATCACATTGTTTACTTTTTTACCTCATGTTGAAACAAAAATAGTACACTACACTCAAACAGTTATTTACAGCCAGGGGCATACGCAGGGTTTAAAAATGTACCTCACGGACCGGGGTGGAGGGGGAATTGCGTGTGGGGGTTGGGGGCGTTTGCGATCGCGGATTGGGGGGAATTGTGATTGCAGGTCAGGTAACAAAATAAAAGTCACCTAGGTCCTGGTATAGAAGTCTAGGCGACGGGGACGTTGGATGACCTGAAAAAAAAGTATAGCCTGAACAAACTTAGAGGCTAAAACCGACACCCACTCTCAATGAAAGCAAAATATTACACTATTACAATATTACACAAAATATTGCAGAATATTACACACAAAATATTACACATATTACACTACATTTTTATGTAGTAACAGCATGCAAAGGATATGCGACCAAATATGAAATATGATACTTTAAAAATACATTAAAGCAAAGGGTATGAATACTTATGCACATGAGAGATTGCAGTTTTTGATTTTTAATACATTTGCAAAAACAAATTTCACTTTGTCATTATGGGTTATTGAGTGTAGATTGATAGGCAAAAATGGCAATTTTATCCATTTAAAATTAAATCTACAACACAATAAATTGTGCAAAAAGTGAAGGGGTATGAATACTTTCGAGCACCACTGTATATGGTCTTTTTATTGTTTTACGGTTTAATGATGAATGGTTCAGAGCCCTACAGTTATGAATTGAGTGAATTTGGTACTTCGCTCTTCACCTGTTAGCTAACACACTGTGTGAGTGGAGTTTGCATGGTTATGAGCAAATGCATTTGGAACACGTAGATCCATTTGTTAAACAAATGTTGTCCTGGCTTATGAGGTATTTGATATCCTGTCTCATTATTTTGCAGAAAGAAAGTGTCTTGGTTCATCTAACAAAATTACATATGATTATATGCCTACCCATTTTCCTCTTTGTCTAGAAAGATTATCTGAAGCTATAGAGTGCATGGCTATGAGTCTTAAAATCACAGATAGGAAACAAAGTTTGTGTTATGTTAACTTTTACAATGCAGGGGAATAATCAATTCAGCTTTGGGGAACATTTCCTCACTGCAAATAACACCCACCTCCACCCAAAACAAACAGAACATGATATGTTGTGTGTTTTTTATTATAAGTAGTACTTAAGTATTAATTGTTGTGAGAGTTGTTTTGACGTGATTCCTGTGGTTAGGACACAAGGCCCAAGCAAGGTGGTGTGTAACTGCTGAAAAATACCAGAATGCAAAATGATCAGCAGTAATAAAAGTAAAAATGTATTGTTTGTTCATGTATTGTTTGTTCAAAATATTTTTAGCGCCCCTGATCTGAGAGTATCACAGTGATCCTTTTTTTGGTACTCTTTAGTCTGTAGGTAAATGATGAACCTAGATGGGCTGAATGACCTGTTCTCATCATTAGGTATTCCCGTGTTTTTCTTACAGTATATTCTTATGACAGTTCCAATATTCAAATACCGGTGCTCGACACTTGCTACCTGTAGCTAAGTGCAGCATGCAAAACATAACAAAAACTGAAAATGTTACATTTCAGTTTGTTCTTGTTTTAGAGTGAGGTCGAGCCACTTTTGGCTTGTGGGGGAAGGCTGTACTTTCTGCCATTTTATCAGAATAGTCTAAATTTTTCTTACTAACTGGCACTTGTTACCACGCAATTGTTTCAACAATAAATGCAGTAATTGCATTTCTTGTTGAATTACGGCTAAAAATGTCCCATTATGTTTGAATTAGTTAATCTCACTATTGTTGCTTAGGCTCAGGAAAACATGCCACTTGTATCCTGTGAACAGATTTTGTGTTGTAGTATGTGCATTATTAGCACAATGAGGCAAGTTTCAAACCATTCAAACAAGCACCAAGAGAAGGACAAATAATGTAGATCTCATTAAAAAACTGGCTTTTGTTATACCTTGGCATTGGATAGAAAATAGTAGCGAAATTCCATTTTCTTACATTGAGACTATACATTTTAAGAGCAGTAAAAAGCTTCTGTAGCTTCTAATGCAAGGCCTGCCTTGCCATGCAAAAAGTGTTCTCTGAATGTTGTAAATTCAATTTCTCCGTGAGGAAACAAGCGGTAATAAATAAACACAATTAGGTCAGGGCTCATCACTGCCATTGTGGGTCTGAGGAATTATTAGCAACTAGCAACCTTATCAAATACAACGGCCACAGAAAGTCCAGAGGGTTCGGCCAATAAGCTATCATTAGTATTTCTTGTTTTGTCTTAATAGAGAGCAGTCAGAAGTCAGGATATATCCCAGAACTGGGATATTTAATCTTTTGGGAAAGTGAAAATGATTGCCACGGTCTGGGTCATTTGCACTGCATACGGATCTCTTTGATGACCCAGAGCCTGCTGACAAATGTGCTCAGCTCAACTGGGCTGGAATTCATTTCCTCAGCAACATATGAATGGTAATCAATCCTTTATTTAAGGTTTCATACCAGTGCAGTTTGTTGATTGTGTGGTAGCAGTATCATTTGTACTTAAGGCTGGAGGCGGCTTTCAATTTCTTTACTCTAGGAGGAGTGTGTAGAACTAAAACTGTGACATTTTTTCAGCCTCTGTGCGAAGAAACCATAAGAAAATATCAGAGTAAGCAGCGAGGACATGTGCATATTCATAAGCACATTCTTAACCATGCATAACCATATATGTGTTTGTTTCTCAGAGGTTTAAAAAATAATAATGGCAAATGCACCATGTTTCTTAGAGTGTTTTTTCTTTTGTTTTTTTAAAGCAAAGCAATTGTTCATTATACAAGTCATCCATTGTTTTAATAGCTAGCTTTCTGTCACTGCCAATGTGAGTGGGAGTCTGCTAAGGAAACTCTTAACAGCTTAAATAAATAAAATGTAATTGAAATGCATATACACTGAACATCATATACCATGTATAGTGCAATGAAGCTTCCATATTTATAGACAAACAGTAGCACAGGGGACCCAGATCGGATTTTTACAAATTAGTTACATGTATTGTGTTCCTGTATAATCTTATATATTGCCTCAGGTACATTTTATATGGCTTGCCCTAAAATGTGTTTTTCACTGTGGGTTTTTTATTAATGCATTCTTGGATAAACTCCCACAGGCAGTTTAGCAGCAGGCATGTTGCCCACATGAAATCCCATAGATCTGAGTTTTCCTCCATCATTGGTTTCTACTATGCGTTTTGAACTATATTTTTTACGATTTTAAGGATGCCTCAATTTTCTGAGGATCTCGCATAGTTCTAAAGTAAATTACTCTGATGACCTGTATAATCATCTTCCACAATTCTCAACAACCATTGAAGTCAAACAAGATTACAATTCTATAAACTGACATCCGTCTGCATTAGCTAGTAAATTGCAATTTCTAATTACTTTGGCTAACATAGTACAGCTGACAGCTATCCAACGTTATGCATTTTCATCTAAAAACCCTCACACAGATTACACAGTAAAAAAAAAAACTACCTACTGTCTTAATAAAAACAGAATCTTCTGAATGCCAGACAGCTAGCTAAACTAAACATTTGACTTTTAATTCATACATAAAATGCTTCCTAATTTTACATGTACCAGAGCATATGTATGTACAATGCATGACAAATATTTAAAAAAGACTTAGTTATATAACCGTGTGACATAATACACTACAACTATGGAAAATGTCTACTGTGACAGTGACTGAACCTGCTTTCTGAAGGTGACTCCTTTATGAAGTTTAACTCCTATAGTTGTCTTGATAAAGTTACGTAACTCACATTGTTTGTGAAAGTTTCAATATGTATCTGGGTCAAAAGTAACATTTTGAAATCAGGCTGTGCTATGCATATTAACCAAATATCTGTTTAAATAAAAACAAAACTTCTCAAGAATGCCATACAGCTAGCTAAACTAAACATTTTACTTTTAATTCATACAGAAAATGCTTCCTAATTTAACATGTGCCAGAGCATTGTAAGATCGAGTTATTTGAAATCTTGTTGTTCGAGAACATAAATTGTTCTGAAACAAACCTAGTCATTAGACAGCACTCATCATTTATGTAATAATGGAATTCTGGTAAAATTAAAAGAAAAAGCATATGTATGTACAATGCATGACAAATATAATAAAAAAAATAAAAAAAACAACTAATAAAAAATGTGTACTGTGACATAGTGACTAAGCTGAACCTGCTTCCTGAAGGTGACAGGTTTTAACTCTTATAGTTGTCTTGATAAAGTCACTTAACTCGCATTGTTTGAGAAAGTTCCAATATGTATCTGGGTCAAAAGTAACATTTGGAAGTCAGCCTGTGCTATGCATATTAACCACATTTCTGTTTAAATAAAAACAAATAAAAAAACTGTAGAATAGCCTTTTTATGGTAACAAAGTAACTGAGTGTTGTCCATGCTGCTATAAGTCCTAAATACAAAGCACATGAGATGGCGGGTGCCACCACACAATACAAATACCTTTTACGCGAGGAAAAAGAGTGTGGAGAAAGCCAGCCAATGTCAAGACTGAATGAAGCAGTATTGTGCTGACTCCCATGTTTGTTTTATCCAAGGAGAAGGAGCAGTGTTTTATAAACGCACCCACATGTTGAAATAATAATACCGCTATAAACAGACAAAGCACAAAAGCTAACCCACTGCTCTATAAACATGCATCTGTGTTAACTTAATTTGAGCAATTGTTACTGGGTGGGGATGAATGGAGGGGAGTCTGTTTCACACGGCAGCCCCGCGGTCGCATAGCCGCAGGTCATTATGTTCCCCTCTCCCCTTTCCCCCCTTTGATGTCCATTCAGCTATTAGCATAGTCTCCATCTGGTCTGTAGTAAATATGTCTCTGTGCCAGCTACATGAAGTCCTTAGAGCAGTGGTCTCCTATTGAAGCAGCCTCTGATAAGTTATCCGATCAACCTTTTCACACACAATCCAGACTAAGTTCATTAAAAAATAAATACATTTCCATCCTCCAAGTTGAGGAGAGGGATAACGTGAGAGAAAATGGGTGGAGCAAACGGTCTTTTCCGGGGGGTTCTGAGATAGTAAGGAAGTGTGCTTGTACCAAAATCCGGAGATGTCATTGCTCTGTCAGTAGCATATCTAGATGAAACATGGGATAGAAGACTGCGCCTTCCCCCTTTCCCGAGAAAAGGCCATTCCTTGCTGAAAAATAGCCCTCTCTTTCAAGCCCCATATCCCAAGATGACAATCAATAATTAAGTGTTTACCCCCCACATACACGCACAGCCCCCATCCACGATATCTTCCACAACAAGGGAAAATGGCTATCCTGAGATCGAGAAAATTCAGCCGAAAAATGTCAGAAAGCAGGGGGATACGTATGAAAAATGAAACACATTACGCGAGCCAGTGAATCTGTTCAGGTTGGGCGAGAAGAAACATAGATGTGCTGCTTTGAAACACACTGAGATCTTTTTTCCTTTTTATTATATATACAGTATATATTTTTGAAACGCCATTGTTCCAAGCATCTTTACTACACTTTAAAGTGAAATTTGTCAAGTAGTGTCATTTAAATAATACACAGACAGTCTGACTTCACTGCTGGGTAGTGGACACTGTTTTCACTGCACTACAACTCACTGTTGTTGCAACTTGTCACAGCAAGTGGAATAGAAAGCAGTGAGAATCTTTCTCAGAGATAAATATTACATATGCATGCTTCCTTTTATTTGTGAGCTTCCCAAGTGCCAGCTGTCCATATAACATGAATGGAACGCCACCATCTGGCTGCTCCAGCCAAAATCATTGGACAGATTGCAGAGAACACATGTGCGTTTCCTGTGGGTATTCATATGGGAGAAAGCCAGGTTCACCAGCGATTAATATCACTGTGAATATTCCAGTAAATCTGTCTGGAAGACAGGACAATTCGGTTATGTGTTTTGCATGGAATTTATTTTTACAAAACATAGTAGTTAGCAAAAATTCATATTGGCATGGGTTCAATCATTTGTCCTTTCTCTTACCAAACTGCATAGATGTGAATCAATGGACAACTGGTGATTTAATGCAAGCCAATGGGAATTAAAATACGATATCCGAAATTCACTTGCAAGAAACGTGAAGTTGTTTTTCCATTTAACCTCAATATGTTGTTGTGTTTCAGGAGGTTTTTGTTCAAAGCATGGCAACGCCAAACAGAATAAGATTATGGATAAACAGGACAGTACAAATCAGTTCTTGATTCACAATGAGGCACTCTTCCGGAAGTAGGTTCACTGGGTGTAAAATCAAGCCATATACATAGCAGTGTGTAATCCCTCCAGGATTTTTGGAGAAATTTTAATTATTTAATATATTGTTTTCAGTGGAAATTAAACTGACAAAGGATGCATGCTCATTTAGAAGCACCAGATAATTGTTGCCTGAATTCCTTGGCAATGTTTTATTCACAGGTTTAAAGGTCACGGGTTTGGCATGCTGTGATTTCTGTGCCCATAAATTAACTTCATATTGCATATTCATAGGGCATTTGTGTTCATGTCCACCTTTGGATTTTATTTGATCCTACGTATATTGATCATTTGGAATAAAAAAAATAATAAAAAACCTGCTTTACATGTGGATACCATAAGAAATGCTGCACTTCCTGGTCCGTATTAAAATTAATCCTATAACTCAATGGCCACAAACATGTTTCCATTATAGCTGTTATTCAGTCAGCAATATATATTCAAAACATCAACACAGTTGCAAATATAACGTGGAGGTCAGACTATTCTGCACTGTGTGAGAGGATGTGGATGATAAGAAAATAATGAAATAAACACGCGCGCACTTCTGTCACGACCACCATCATGAATAAGTGTTACTCAGCATGCTCACGCTTCCAGAGAATGTAAAATCACTTGAGAAGACAACGGGATTGCATGACTAAACATATTTTAAATGACTTTTATACAAAAGGAATGCAATAGACAAGTATTGGCGACTCCAATAAACAATCTACTGTCTGGATTTGGGATTTTTGTTAAGTAGCTCTGTTGCATTAGTTCAGATTGGAGTGTGGCAGTCAGAGAACGTTTAAGCAAAATATTTCAGGTTAGTTTTCTAGATGAAGCTGCCGTTGTACCCATGAGCAATTTTCCTGATATGAATTGCTCCAGTATTTGATACACAGCATATTAATAATATGCTAAATGTAAAAGTATGTTAGCCACCCATGCTGTGGGTTTTGGTCAAGAAAATAAGTAAAGTTCAACATGGCCACTCGCTGTTCTCACAGATCTTACCCTGTTTTTAGCCAAATGTATTTCATTGAGCACAATGTGTCATTTACTCAACTTGAAATTACTTTGTACCTGCCTTTGGCAAAATGTGTTATTCCATTCACCCAACATACAAAGAAACTGCCCTATATTTTAGTAGTTATCCGATCAATGGCAGTTACCTACTGTGCCAGCTTCAGGAAATTTGTTATGTAATTATTTGTTGTTTCTCCATAAATGGATCATGACCATAACTGCAACTGATTGGAAACAATTGTTTGGAAATATGTTGAATGTCCACATTTGAACATTATTGCTAAGCATATTCTATAAACAGAAAAACAGCATGAGAGAAAAAAAATCAAAGGGGATGTAAATATTAAAACAGGAAGTGGAGAGCAGGTGTATATGCAAATAGCCACTTAGTGGGA
This sequence comes from Ilyophis sp. 1 JC-2022, assembly GCA_022702515.1. Classification (NCBI taxonomy): domain Eukaryota; kingdom Metazoa; phylum Chordata; class Actinopteri; order Anguilliformes; family Synaphobranchidae; genus Ilyophis; species Ilyophis sp. 1 JC-2022. Next base: position 117,363,250 of record CM040404.1, on the reverse strand, counting down.
TTGCCATGTCCTCACTGGTTTTAAACTTGCAAAGACAATGAAAAATGGCTGTATCCAAAAGCAAGAAATAATGCAACAAGTTTAAACTTCTATACATATATCTTTTTAAATTAATTATAATGTGTTATCTGGGGTCAAAGAGAGAGATTGGATAGTTGCTGAATCAAATCAGGTTAAGTACCTTACGGCAAGCAACCCAACTGAAAACTGAACCCAGTTACCAGCCCAGTTCCCTAACAGTTGTGCTATACTGAAACCTTGATGAACGGAGTGTGCCTGATTTGGCAAAGATGACAATCTGATGGAAACACAATAAATGCAGATACTACTGTCTCCAAACAAGCTCACACATGCAAGGAAGATATCCCTGAGGGTCCAATCAGAGCAAATTTACTGTATACTATCTAGACAGAGGCCCATTAGTGAGCCCAGTGTTTAATTTTAGAGAAGCTTGCCCTGGAGAAAGGATCCTTTAGAATTCCAGCACAACTAAACCACAGCTTGCTCTTCACAAATTTATATATATATTTTTTAAGTTACAGAACTCAATTGCGCAGTTTCAATGCGAACACCATGACCTCCGAAGCTGTCTAAGCCAATCCCCACAGTTTCTTGCGACGATAAGCTCTTCTGGGTTACTACACTTGTCAACTGTGTGGCAGCTATCAGCTGGTACAAATCAGCAAACTTTGGTGTTTGGGGGTATCAAATATCAACTAAATAATTGTTTGGCAAAGAAGATAAATAAATAAAATAAACTAGCAAATGTAACACATCTTACCTAATCATCTGAGCCAAACCGTTAGACAGACTTAGCTGAGCAAGTTGTATGCTGCGCTGTGAGAGAGCATTTGTTTGGCAATTTACTAAGACATGAATGCAAATGGATGCTTAAGAAGCACTAATGATGTCTCATTGTTCAGATGAAATGGATTCATATATCTATAAGTATTTGCTTCTATAAAATGCCTTCCTTTTTTTCTTATTTGTCATGCATAGCGCTCTTGTTAGGCTGTTCACAGAATGAACACTTTTACATTATTTGTTTGACTGTACAATACGTACGTACGTACAATAACATAATGGAATTCAATTAAAAATTGTATTTTGTTCTTTTAAATTCAAGATTTTTGTCTTACATTGTCCTAAAGCATGGCTAAAAACAGCACTTTTTTTTTTGTGATAGTAGGTATTACAAGAGTAATTACACTGTATGACATATTTTTTCCCCCAGCGATAAATTATCCATGAATTCAGTCACAACCTGTTATAATCATATGCGAATTAGAGTTGTTTATTAAATCGGTTTTTTTCTTACAATTTATAAAATGAAAAAGCAAAGAGATTTATTTAGTTGGAGGATTCTTGAAGCAGACACATAAAAACTGATTTATGTTCTTTTTTACCAGTAGTAAAAATAAACATTGTATATTCAGACAAGTACTAAAACTGCTTTACCTGAGAGCATCCTCTCAACACTTCATCATTACCCTAAGCACTATTTAAACAGTGATCCATCCAGCCCCCATGCCATATTAAGACATGTATATTTTTTCATTACCTCACTGGTTTACTTTCAGATAATTTAAAATGTATTGGTGCATGTTAATTTGGACAGAAGGTTTTGCTGTCGAGCTGATGAGAACAGTATATTAATAAAATAGGCTAAGTGCACTACTGTCCCTGGATGAAGCCCCGATGCTTAATATTTAATGTGTTGTAATGCACAGTTACTAGATAGTGATTTCATTTCAGCGCTGTAGTTTTTTATAAATATGGACTCCAGATGCCGCTGTGCTGTGTCTATGTGCTGCATATCAAATCACTGCTTAATATTCAAAACCGGTCGATGCCACTTCCCCCAAACTTAAATCCGCTGTCATTTTAAATGAGTTTTTCTTCGCTTTCTTTCCTCGTCATATTTTCCTCCTGTGTAATGACAGGGTAGGTTATATTTTGAGATTTGTTTCTCTTTTTTTTTATTCTTTGCTTTGTTTTCTCGTTTACGTGACAACAGGATTAATATGCCCGTTCCTTATCCCGGCCACTCGGCACTGTCTAGTGTGTTGCCTTTGAAATTTAAATCCACCTAATTCCATGGCTTTTTTCTCCCCACTGTGTGTACCAAATCCCAGAGTGCTATTCGACCGAAGAGCAATATCACAAGGGTGAAAACAAGCAAGGTGAGATTGCGCCACGCTCCGCGATGCGTTCAGTCCCTGTGAAGCGAGCCCGTCGAGCGGCGAGCGGCACCTGGGTGCGATGTGCAGTCTCCCGATCCGGCAGGTCAGCGAACTTGACTGGCCGGGACTGCTCCAGAGAGCCGGGCAAGCTGTCAGGCATCTGGCAGCTCGAGGGGCAAGCAAGGGGTGGGGCTGGGCCCATGGTGAGCTTCGGTCTCGAACTATGGAAGAGGTGTAAATGGAGGCCGTCGGCGCTCTGATTTACACCGCTATTGTGAAAGGCCCTCAATATGGTGTTTTCGTCACTAAAACCCCACTGGTTTCAGCCTGCTGATTTGTGACCCAGCACAACAGCTGTTTCACAGGCACACCAGGTGCACCAAAACCAGTTGTCAGAAACACTCGCACTGCCTCAAACTCTTAATTGGGTTTTAATGAACCGGTGTCTTTCGCGCCATAAATTGCATTGTCAACTGCCCCTCATTCGACCTCCATTCCATAAAACGCAGCAGAAGCATTCAAACAGAGCTAGAGTCGGCCTCCTGTATCAGTGCGAGCAAACCCAGTCGAGAACCACTGCACAAATAGTTCCCCTTCTTGGCAAGATTAGAAAAGCAATATCCCATTCCACAAAGAGATTGAGAGAGAGAGAGAGCGAGTGCAAGAGAGAAAGAGAGAGATTATTTCAAAAGGAGCATAGCTACTCCAAGAGGAAAAGTAATAATCAGTCATGCTCTGGTCTTGCCCACACTGAAATTATGCTTTTTGTTGTTATTGTTGTTTTTTGCGGGAAAATTGTTTTCCATGCTGCCAGGAGGACTCTAAGCCCTTTTGAACAGAAGAAGACGAGAGGCTCGTAAGCTGCAGCCGCAATTAATAAAACATTGGCCACAAATTCACTCCCTAGGAACAAGTGTGCGCCGAACAGCCCAAATGGAATTCCATATTGCATAAGCCGTCCTTAGGCATGACACTTCGGTTTAATTCTATGCCGCCGTTCCAAGCGACGATCATGCAGAAGGCTTTTGCATTTGTATTCCTAAATAATTTGCAGGTCTCCTGTCCAATCCGAGCCATGGAAAACTGAAGCAATTTCAGCCTCTCCATTATTCAGTGATGCAAATCTGTGACAGAGTCAAAGTCACACTGTCCCTTAATGCCCTGTGCCACTGTATTGGTTTGCCAGTTAGTCTACCGCTTTGCAAATGAACATGGATACACCTTATTGAGGACACTTGGAAGTTTTCTGACAAACATTTGTTTATATTGCAATTGCCATTTTATACATACATTTAGCTGGACTACTGGGTTAGTTTTAAGCTTAGTAATTGAGTATTTATTCAATTTAGGTAATTTAGTATTTAATGAACCTAAAATAAATGGTTTATTCAGATGTTCTGTACCATGTAGCATACAGCATACAGAACTAAGTGACTGACCCAAACTGATTTTTAAATGTCTGACATATCTAACCAAAGGCATTTGTTGGGTTGTACTCCATTCTCTCATTGAACCATTCTATGGTAAATGCCTTATGGATGCTAAAAGACTATCAACAAATAATGCACATCAAAACTCAGCTATACCCCTTTCTGTCAAGAAGGGCAGAAATGGCAAACTGCAGGAATTCAATATAAGTGTGCTGCTCTGATTGCGTCTGGCAGGGCGGACTGTTGCAATAGGGAAAAAGCTATACTGAAACAACCATAAGCCATCAGTCATCAATGTATTAGCAATGTCAAGCTAATAGGACACAGACTGCCAGGAAGAGAGAGGTAAATTACATCAATCTCTCTTCCTGCCCTGTATGAAAAATCTGTAAGGCTGTAGTGCTCACAAATTTTCTTTTGACACAAATCAAAGAACATAAAATGGCAACATTGTAACAGGATCCAGTTCATTCAAGGAGATGAAGAACATGCTGATGTCGCAAAGGTGAAATATGGTGTTCCACAGGGGTTAATGCTAGGACTACTCCTCTTTTAATTATATTTGCTTTTCTTTGGTAATATCATTTGGAAACGTAGTGTAGAGATTCACTGCTATGCGGAGGACACACACTTATACATCACAATGGAGCCAAGTGAACTACTGCAGCACTCTTGGCTAGAGGTCTATTGCCAATATTAAGGCCTGGCTGACACATTTTTTGTAAAAAAAATAATACGTTTAAAAAATAATTGTTGTGTTCAGTAGATAGGCGTTACCACAGGTGCATCCAAAAAAAATCAATATAGAGAAGAATGTGTCAAGAAAACTCTGTGGATATAAGATCAGACCCTGTCATCTAGCAAAAATATATATTTATATAGACAGTTACATAGTGCAAAAAAATAAAAAGTGCACATGAAAACAAATGTAGCAGAAACATTTGCCTGCATGCTCTAGTCTAGCTGATTGTTTTTCACGTGAACTTTTTTATTTATTGTAACTTGCTAGACAACAGTGTCTGTTACTTGTTTTGAATATTAATTTGTAAAGCATTACCTTTAAATGGTTTATACAATTTCACTGTATTCCTGGCAGGCTTTGCTGCATTTTTAAGTTTATTATAATTACAGTAATTATATAATTATCAGTAATTATAATTGCGTCTTTTTTTTTGCCTGCGATGACCTACATGGATTTGCATAATTCTTCTTCTTTAATGAAATTCACTTGGACTAGTAGTCACTAAAATATTTACTTTGCAAATCGGAGTGAACTGAATTAAGATGGATTTTATTAAATAGCACACAGAGGAGTGGGGGTATGTTTGAAATCACAACCTAGACATCACTTTATTTTAATGATATTCCAGATCTAAAAATATAAGTCTTTAATGCGTCAGAGGAAATTAGGCTTGAAAGAATGATGGCCAAACCATCAGCACTTCCTTTTAGCATTTAAATTATGCTCTCACATTGATGGCATGCATAGGTACACATTTTCTGAGCAATGCATCTCTAACTCTTTCATTTCTCACGTCTGCATCTCCCAGTTTAGTTGGGACTATACTCTCAGGATTGACTGTGTTGCGTTTCACACAGCAAACATTGTGTATTCACCAGATCTAACATTGTGTATTCACCAGATCTAACATTGTGTATTCACCAGATCTAACATTGTGTATTCACCAGATCTAACATTGTGTATTCACCAGATCTAACATTGTGTATTCATCAGATCTAACATTGTGTATTCACCAGATCTAACATTGTGTATTCACCAGATCTAACATTGTCTATTCACCAGATCTAACATTGTGTATTCACCAGAAATGTTCCCAGTTTTTTATTTCAGTAAAACAGTCCTCTGGGTCAGTATCAATTCCTGTGGCAGCCTATTACAACTCTGGAGCCTTGGGCTGTTATTCTGTCTGTTTACAATGGGATACACTTGGGATTTGCATTTACATGAGAATTGGCAGATTTAAGTAAAATAATGATGATGATTAACAACTGAACAAAACAAGTGTGGGGGTCAGCATCAGCAAGCTTTAGTCAATATTTTGACAAAAAATTCCTGCTCTCAAAATGTAGGTAATGCAGTTCTACTCCCATGTTATATACTGTACGCTTAATATGGGTTTAATATATAGAGAGGAATCAAGAGTTTATCAGCAGGCATCTGTCAACATAGCAACAGGTCTGTGAAACGCCCCTGTTCCAACTTTTTTGGAACGTGTTGCAGGAAACAAATTCGGTATTAGCGTATATTTACAAAACGCAATAAAGTTGATAAGGTGAAACCTTAAATATATTTTCTTTGTACTGTTTTCAATTAAATATATGTAAAAGAGAATTTAAAAATCACTGCTTTCTGCTTTTATGTGCATTTTACATACTGTCCCAACTGTGTTGGAATTGGGGTTAGTACATACAGTATAAAACCCCTATCTTACACCCGGCGCTAAGCGGCGCTAACCCAAACGCAAGTGTCTTTGCTATCTTGCACCCAGTGCAGGGTTCATTATAGCCCCTAGCGCTTACGTCGGTTAAATACCAAGTGATGGTGCACCAATAGCAAGTGAACTGAGCGTGTTGGTCTTAAGATGAGGTGTGGCCAGGATTATTTTGGGCGTATTGCTATCTTGAACCAGCAGAAAGCGATTGCGCCAAAAACATCAAAAACGTAGTCTAAAGTCATGTCACAGTTGTTTACATGTTATTTTAATGACGCATATAAGTGCGTCTACATAGGCGTGTGCACAATGCACGTACACCCTCCTGTCTGTTACACACAGGGGCGCGCACAAGCATGACTAAAAATATCAAGATTACAATCTGAAATATAATTGTTGTGTAGGCTATATCAAAAAATGCATAATAATAAAAGGATCCATAGGTCAAAGACCACATACCTGTCCCTCAGCTAAGGGGAATGGAGCATGAAATTGCTTTCAGCCCACTCCATCAACATCCAGGCGATGTGCGATGGTCGCCTACGTGTAAGGTTACATGTAGGCTATAGACTATTCGCAATTGTCCTGGATCAAGCTATGCCTATATTTGCCAGTAGCCTATCTTTGTGTATTCATATACTTAGCCTATATTTGCCAGTAGTTCTTGTCATCTTATGGGGGGACAATCTTCTGTTTCGGGACAATGGCTATCCATTAAAAACTTTGCTGATAACACCTATATAAAGCCTAATGCGCAAATTATCATTTACACCTAATGGACAAATTGTCATTTAGACCTAATGCGTGAATTGTCATTTACACCTAATGCGTGAATAGTCATTCAATCGAAAACTCGCGCACTGCAATAGACTGAAAATGCGTTTTAGATGTCATTACAATACTGCTCTCTGGCCTACAGCCTGTAAGTAAATAGAATCATTTTGACTGAAAAAAGTTCAAAACTTTGTCCAGGGAAAATTGCATTTATTGTTTTTCAAATAGCCTAGGCTACAGCGGATTCGCTGTGCATAAGGTTTTTTCGATAGCCTATGGATAAAAACGGAGATAAATGTCAATTTATGTTGAATTTGAACCTTATTCTTCGTCCTTCATATTTTTTTAATTACAGTGACCAGGTTTCCATACTCTCAGCTTATTAAAACCCTGCTGATTTCAGCTGTTATTCCATAACTGAACAAAATTATTTTAAAGAGAACTAAGCGTCTAATTAGAAACAAAAACAAATTTGCAGCACGTTACACAATTTATTGACTATTAATTTCAATGCCATTCTTTGCATGTGTGCTTTAACTTAATGCAGGAGCAAAGTCTTGCAGGTGCTTTTAACAAAATTTAACCGCATATATTTTGTAACATAACAGCACTGTCGGGAATTACCGGGAACCCATAATGGTTAGTCCGAATAATATGGATCATACTATTGATCCATATAGCTTATTCCTTGATCGCGCTAAACACACACGAGCATGTCTGTTTCACCATCATATAAGCAATCCGCCAAGGTGGAAAAGCAGGCTTTTGTAAATGGTAAATGGACTGCACTTATATAGCGCCTTTATCCAAAGCGCTTTACAATGGTCTCTCACTCACTCATTCACACACCAATGGCGGCAGCTGCCATGCAAGGTGCTAGCCTGCTCATTGGGAGCAATTTGGGGTTCAGTGTCTTGCCCAAGGACACTTTGACATGTGGACAGGAGGAGCCGGGGATCGAACCGCCTACCCTGCGATCAGCGGACACCCCGCTCTACCTCTACCACAGCCGCCCAGTAAAGAGAATGGGATATGAGATTTTGATTGGTTTATTGCATGTCACGCCCAAGACACACCTATAATTAATGAAGAGACTAGGTTCAGCCCATTTTCACGTTGTGCCATGCTTAGTGCTCAAAAAACATGCAGTCAAACTAGGAAAAGTGGACTTGGACATGCCCTAAATACACTTTACGCCATGCGTTTAGACAAAACGGTAAGATCGCCAAGATGGAGCCCTTTGTGTGGTTGGGGGTTTGAGCCCTTGACGTGAACCATATTGCAAAAATGCTATATGAGCAGACTGTCCACTCTTCTTTAAAAAAAAAAAAAAGAATTCATCAGAATAATATGTTAATAAAACCTCAAATGATCGTATCACTGCAATGCACCATAGTGTATACTATAGTATGGCCAGCACACATGCAAATGAAGAAAAGGGGAATAGTCGCAGGGTTCCACACCAGTGGCGGCTGGTGACTCAAAAAATTGGGGAGGACAGGAGGAAAACCAACCCACAGTGTCATGTTATTTTACACTTGGCTGCTTATCTCTACTTTCTTATGTTCAAGTTATGTTATGTTCATATGTTAAAATGTAGCAATAATCCAACTAGCAACCTAATAATAACCTAATCTAACCTAACAAATATCATATTATCATATATCATATTACAACACAAAGGATGAATATAAACAAGGGGCCAGGTGAACGAGAGGGAAAGACACATCTAATTACTGAGGGCTCCGGATGGTAATGAACCTCGTGTGTGCGTAATGCGTCACTAGAAGCCTGTCAGTCCAACGAGTGGTCGTCCAGCAGTCTTGATCCTCACCTTTGCTACGTAATCCAAATTGTGGAATGGCTGTGTCCAACAAATAATCCACAAGATGTTCTTCCCCATCCCACTTTCTGCATCTGCGTCCATTCCTCTCTGTGACCCCCTCACTCACGCTGCCGTTAATTGCTGCAGCACCACTTTCTTCAAAATCCATTCTCGCCATTAGCTTAACAGTCTTTCGGTGCTGCTGCAACAAGCTAAATGTCTCATTTGTGTCAATGTCATAGTCTTATTGAACGACAGATGCTAACATCCTTATTTTGCTAAGAAGCTGCCTGCAATAACTCTGCCCTTAACCCTGACCTCACTTCTTTACTCAACTTACCCCATGGCCAAAAGTACAAGCTTGACTGACCTGGAAGGTGCAGAGAAAAAAGCTCGGAAGGGACTTAAGAAAAGGATAAAACACTGGCGTGCACTCACCCGCCATTAGCATGGAAATATAGCTACTGTACCCTTTTTTGTTCTTGGCCAGTAAAAATTTTCGCCATAGTGATTTTATATATATTGTTACATGTTCATTAGCATACCTCAGAACATGTTAGGGAGGAAGGAATTTAACACAAGGAAGGGTTGTAACAAAGGAAGCTGTATTGCTTCAGTTCTAATTGAAATTTCTGCCAGTCTTCCTTGGACGATAAGGCAGCTACAGACCAGAATTGCAGAAAGTAGAAGGGAGCATGAGGTCAGTATATGAGTAAAAGTCTCATAGTGAATAAACTTGTGTCTCTGTTGAGCTGTCCTGAATGCCTCACCCTTTCACATACCACAGAAACAAAAGCAGAACAATAATCTAGTAGAGGTATTCCCAGCAGGCTTTGGAATGATTCCCATCTGCTGATGAGCTTATACTATTCAATTTGCTAAAAAGTCAGCACCATGATGGCCTTTTCCTGGGTGTAGGCTGAGATCTATTAAGGTTTAGCTACAGCTATCCATAGGGACCTTAACATGGAAGCCTCAGAAGGTACACTGTTTGAATTGAAACATAATGCAGGCTGTCTCAAACAATATTGCATCAAAGGCAAAGTGGAATTCTAGTTGGCAAACAGTTGTTGCACATTTACCTACCCAGAACTCCTGTTGTACATATCAAAGTGTAAAGTATTCAGTGTAATGGCAGTAGAATTTGGGGAATGTTGTCCTGAATATGGGCATTTCATCTTACTTATTTTGTTCTTATTTATTATTATTATTATTATTATTATTATTATTATTATTAGTGATTGCAGCCAAGACTACTACAACTATTTTTCTCTGTATTTAAATTATTCCAGAAAAATAATTTAACAACTTTTCTATCAGGCTTATTTCTAGAAAACAGCATGTTTTTCTGGGCACTGATATTTAAATGCCCTTGTTATTGCTTTCTGGTAACACAAGGTGCTCTGCAAAGCCACTTGTGCCCTACATCTGTTTCAAGGTTCTCTCCTAAGACAAATCAATGCATTCAATAAGCCTACAATGCATCGTACCTTCTCCTGCTCCTCTGACAATACTTCTCTTTTGCATTTTAATAACAAATATTAGGCAGACAACCTCTTACTCACATAAGACAGCAGAGGTAGAAAAAATGTTCAAAAAAATGTGTATTTATTGTATACAGATCTCATTCACCAGCCTTTCTAAGTAGCTAATCACGTTAAAATGTAGTCCTCTGGCTGAAGAAGATTAAAGGGAGCTGTGGATAGAAGATTTCTAATTTGTCGTCAGATGGTCTGTAATCATGGAGAGAGAAAAAAACCTTGAAAACATTTGCAAGGCACAAATATTCTGGAGATCAGGGAGGAAAGAGGGGTCGGAAAGTGCATAACAAGTGCTTCTGAAAGGCCTTTGATTTGAATAGCCCAAGGTGGGTCTTAAGGGGGTCAGCTACTGTAGTCAAGGTTTCAGGGGAAATGTGCAGATGTGTGCAGAATATAGTCACGCACGATCAAATGGCCGCCACTGATGCAATGTTGAACTCGTTGCCTGAGTATACATTTCAGACCATCCTCCAGGATTCCCTTCAGTACTTTCAGAATACCAGTATTTCAAAACACACAGTGACACAAATGGAGTATCAAGTGTAGCTTTCAGACACAAAATACATTTTTTCTACAAATATAAAGTATGGGTTTTCAGGTAGTTGCTTTAATCCAGTGTGATTCATTCTTGTTAATTTTTCCCAAGTTTACACCAAAACCAATAGTAACCAGCATTTAAATGTGTTTATTTTATGCTCATGCCCTCTTACATTAAAAACACTGTTGACGCTCCTCAACAGGTGAGAGAATGCATCCCTTAAACATGCAAACTTTCCTGGCACGTCGCCTGACAGTAAGCAATTACAAACTACTTCTACTCGACTCACAAAGACCTATGTCGATGGTGCCGTCATGGATGCACTGAAAAAGCAACACAGCATGTTGGAAAACATCATTGGGAAGGTGGTGGTGCAAGCTGGAAAAAAAAACCAGATAGAGGGTACAAATGAAAAAGTCATTGAAAACCGATGTTGGCTCATGGGATTTGTATGCAATTTGGCAACAAAAATGTACTTCAAACTGAAAGAATGAAGCACAATTGTAAGAAAGAATGCAAGCATAATATCAACCAGTGTACCTCACAGCTCGGGAAACCAAAAATCTAAATGGTGGACATGGAGCACAGAGCAAGACGCTTGTTTCTCGGCGGCAATGCAGAAACCAAAAGATGGAGATTCAACACAGAATTACTTCAAACCCTTGATTTTATTTACAAAACATGTTCCAAGCTTATATAATGTATAGGAAAATTCATACAAATTCAGCTGAAAACGAGGCTATGGAGTTGGCTAGCAATCAAAGGCTTTATATGGGCCCACACCACATCCTTTGCCTCACACTTGCATAATTTCCAACCGAAAACGATCGGCTTGAAAAAACCTGTCAATGATTGGAACATTATTCGAAACAGAAGCAGAAGACCTTGAACTGAAAACCACTAAGGCAGATCTTAATGACTCCGTCATGCAGAAGAATTCATCACACGTCGGCCGCACCAGAAATATTATTTTACCAGAAGCAGGCCAAGTCACCTCTTAACACATTGGCTCAAATGTGCCGAAACCCAGTCATCCATTTCAATGATTATATCCCCAACAAAATGCTTCATAACTGACCTTAAGGAGATCAACAGGACTTTTTAGGAGTTATTACTTAGGAGTTATATTGTTTCTCTGTCGCCCATGATATGGCTGCTTGTTGTTTAGAACATTTAAATATTTTCAAACTTTCGATGAAGCAAGAATTGAATAAACCCATATTCGTATCTGAACTGAAACAAACACTTGAAGGTACAAAGAAAGGTGAAGCCCCTGATGCGGCCAGAACACCGCCTGAGGGATCAACTTGGACCGATTCTAATTTAAAAAAACTGCAAGCTGTCATTAATCAAGGTTATTTTTATTGTGACATGAATACAGTTTTCATTTACTTAATTCTGAAAATACAAGTGATTGTGCAAAGTTTTGGCCAATATCCTTGATAAAATTCAGACATTAAACCATTTGCCAAGGTGTTAGCTATGCAAATTGAGAAGGTACTTGGTAAACCTGTGCACTCAATTTATCTTTATAAAGCGGCGCCGTGCTGTTGATAGCATATGCTGTCAACTGCATGTTATATCTGAAGGTCCGAATCTTACCATTCCATGTGCAGTGCTTTCTTAGACACTGAAAAGGCATTTGATCGCTTGGAGCGGGAATACTCATGGCTTGTTTTGAGCATTGTCAGGGGCATATTTCTCTGAACCATGTGTTATACATATAGAGGCATACGGCATACATACGGCACTCAAATTCACAGATTTTTCACAGATCTTTATTGGCATGACAAGATGCATCTTATGGTGCCAAAACAGAAAAAAACACATACAATTTAACACATAAACACAGATCTAGACATACAGTGTACAGAAAAATATAGACACTCACTGGTTGTCCCTCCATTTATGGCAAGCTGTAACATAATTTACTGCTAGTAGAAGACATTGTCCGTGTTCCCCTAATAAATAGGGGAGCTTTTGGTGGTAATTTAAACCTCTGAATTCAGGGCATATTTTTATTAATTTTGAGTAGAAATTCTCCCTTATTTCCTGGTACCTTGTGAGGAACTAAACTTCTGTTTCCACCACTCCCTGCAGTATGAGCACAGTCAGTCTTTTCTGCACAGTCATGTCTGCCTGTGTCGGCCTCGGCCAGGCTGTGCTCACTGAGTCTGTCAAGGTTTTTCTCTGTTTGCTATCTGTCACCATGGTCAGGTAATCAGCCATGGTGTACAGTTTGTCTAGGACCAAATAGCAATGAAGTTTGTTTTGGGTTTTTGGCATTTCTGTGCTATAGGTCAGGTATTTTTCTTTTTGTTTCATTGTAATTGTGTTGGGTCTATAATTCTCTGGGCACTCTCTTCCTCAAATCCTGTCTACCTTAAATCTGCTCATGTGGAAAACTCAGTCACATATTATTCCTATAAAAAAGCACATTTAGGTATAAATATATTCCCCTCCATTAATAAATCATTTAGATCAAACTAGGACACAGTGCGAAAGATGATATGGATAGGTGGTGAGCTATGCCAGCCTTACGGGAAACATTTACATTCCTGCTTGAATAAACTGCATTAGCACCATGATATGACTTCCCCGTTCTCCAGATTATTGGGGTACAACTTGAGTCTGTGAATTTTATTAAGGGGGAACAAATGCCCCCTAATCAAAAATGAAATACTCCAAAAAGAAAAACACAAAGGTGCTTTAATGATGCCTCAGAGAAGATACATTAGTATCCCCAATTAGACTGCAATGTATCCTATTTTCAGGTCGTTTTTAAGGGGGGAGGGGGTGGGGGTGGGGGTGTTGGTGTTGTATTATAAAAAGCAAAATTGAATGAAAATGTGAAGACAATGCTCAAATTGCAACGTTCCAATAAATATGCTTTTCATCTCATAAAGGGGGAGGAAAATCTCTGATGTGATTGGTATGCAAATGCAATTACCCCTCATCAGCCACGAATCTTACATCTGGAGAACAGGAAATTTGTTTCAAAACATTGTTATTCCCAGCAATGCCACTCCATCTGTCCTTGTGCAATGTTTGCATGTGAGCTGTTGTACACATTCAAAAACCTGCAACAGTTTAAATCTCCCTAAACATACGCACCCGCAAGTCAGGTGGAGAATTGGCAATTCTGCACTCCACTTCACGCTTAACTTAAAAAGCAGACTGAAACCCAGAGGGCAGGGTTTATCAGGCTCGCAGGCCTCTTGTGAACTTGCCGAAGCCACTAATGATGTGTCGCCATCATTTGAAAAACTAAGCAGTCGCGGTCGTGTTGGATGCAACGAGGGGAATCAACAGATTGTGACAGCTGAGAGACTGGGAGCTGTCAATCTCACAACCAGGTGTGTGTGTGCGTGTGTGTGCATGTGTGCGTGTGTATGTGTGTGTGTGTACATGCTTGTGTGTGTACAGAGTATTTTCCTAGGGTATTTCTCGGAATACAGCATCATGATGCGGTTCATATGTATGACTTCCCCATAGCTCTACTATTGTTATTAAGCTGTCTTAAGGTTATTTAGAGCCGTAAGGTGTAGTCAGTCAGTGCAATCAATTTAAGTGTTAATCACACTCCATACTCCTGTCAAATCAAGGTTTGACTGAGATTTCTTCTACGACAGCAGACATGGCGCACTGCAGAGGACAAATGGCGGAATGATAAATCATACGGGTGATCGATACAGAGGCTGTCTGCCCCCTGGCCACAGTGACATGGGTTCTAAGAGCGAACAGGATATTCCTATTTTACTTTCCCATTCCCCGCAAGATACCTGCTCCAGTTAAAGTCTTGCTTGGTAAAGCAACACTCGATGGCGTGTCTTGAGAGAAGGACAACAGACTTGGCGGAATAGAGCATCGGTTTTTTACCCACCATCGCTGACCTTGATATCACTCTGGAGAGTGTGGCCACTGAGTAACCCAATAATTCAAAAGGCAAACATGTGCCAACACCACCTAGTCTCATAGAGTTCATTGTTACTGTTTTTTTTACCCGCTGTGAATGTCCCAGCTGTGCTTGTCTCTTGTCGTTTATCTTTCAGCTTTAGCCTTGACCATTGTGTTCACAAATGGGAAAAAGGCAAACATGTTTAAATATTTAACAACATAGACAGCCATTTTAATGTGTCTTTAAAAATCCAATAAGAAGGACTGTGAATATGTCCGTGTGATGTGTGAAAAAGTATTTCTCTTTTCAAAAGCCTTACAAGAAAGTAGACATTCTCCATAAAGAAAACTGGCAGTGGCTCAGAGCTCAGAGCACAAGAGGGCTGACCTCAGACTCATGATTAACTTTGTCTCAGATTTTCCATTGTAGATAAAGTAACTCGCATTCAAGTGGAGAATAGGTGTTTATGGCATTACCCCCATTGTACAATTGCACTGACAAAGAAATTCTTACAAATGCAGAAGCTGGCTCTCAGTGCTTATGTGATTTTATCAGTTCCCGGCATATGGTTCTGTGGTTTTACTGGTGATTTTCATCTGGCTGAAAACTATCCAGCCTGTCTCACAAGAACCATCGAAAGCACTCTCCACTCTGTGCCAAAGTGACAGAACAGCGCGAGAGCTTTGGTGAATGTGGGCGAGGTGCCCCACTCGGACGGGGGCCTCCGAGATCGAACGAGACCGATGCAAAATGCATGACCCTCCTCCGCTGGGTTTGATCAATAATCCAGCGCTGGCGGGATTCACGGCCTGCCTTTAGCCTCGCAAACTGTGACAGGGATGCTCCAGGGAGTGGAGAGGAAAGCCGGAAAACTTTTTCTCTTCACCTCCAGTCACGACTGCTTGCTCATCAGCGCTGAACTAGAGAACTTGCTTGTGTTGGTAAATCAGTTGGAATTACCTTTTTCAGTTACAAAAAAGGAAAATGTCAAAAACCAGTTTGAAAGATTCAACTTTTCATTAACCTAAGATTTGTTTGCAGATAGAAACTTAAACTGCTGTTTAAACCACTGGTTATAGTGTATGTGTGGTTATACTGCGGTGTAGGGTAATGTTGAAAGTGGTGAACCTCGGAGTTTACATCTTTTGTCCTTTCTCACATACACCCGACACATAAAACACATGCATCCAAAGCAAAGACATGTAGTAACACAGAAACAGACAGCCAGACACATAGAAGCACACTCTCAATGAGCCCCACGGTCTGGGTTTCCAATCCGGCTCATGCCAATGCCGACTGTGGCCGATAGCTCTGCGGGGGGCGATACGCAATTAATGATTGCATCGCCCAGGGTGGCTTCCATCGGCCTGTGTTCTTCTGGCAAGCCCCTGGTCTGCATGCAGCTGCATATGGGTGGTCTTCCTTTGATTCCACTCTGTGTGAGTTTGGCGCTGGTGCGTAGGGAGAGCCACTTGTTTCAAAAGAAAGCCGTGGTTCTGCACTGAGGTCTGATACCCGTGTGTCCTGTGTAGTGAAGTTGCTCCATGAACGTGGTTGGGGGGGACAATTGGGCCTTCCAAATTAAGAGAGGAATTGTACATACACACCCCCATGTTGAACACCAAATTATAAAAAAATAAATAAAAGAAACAATGTTTTGCTCTCTCTCTCTCTATTTTTTTCTCTCTCTCTTTCTCTTTCTCTCTCACACGCACACACACACACACACACACACAATTACATTAGAAATTGGACTCGTTTAGAATGGTTCACTTAAAGGAGGTAATTTATAATAAACTAATGATGTCCTTGCTCATTAAAAAGGACTTTTAATTTTGAATGTGTTAGGCAGTTATCACAGCAAATTAGCCAGCTGAGTCATGGTACATTTTCCTCAGTCATTGCCTCCCTGAATTGAAGAGAGAATTTCTTGTCCATTCAGTTCCACATTAGAATTACTTAAGAGAATTCCTGCTTCTTTGCCATGCACTGCTAAAACAATGGTATCCAAATAATGTGCTGTACCAAAACGTTTGTCTTATCCCTGTGCTATCTTTCAGATCATGAGCACACCATATGTCTTAAGCACAATGCAAACGCTCCGTGTCCATGTGCATCTTATGACAATAAATTTAGTGACGTTATAATTTGACCTGTTAAGCAAAACACAACCGTACTCACACACATCGATTTACAGCTTCATGCTACAGTTAAGAGAACAAAATTGCATAGAATAAATATAATATATATTTGTATTTGCATTATAGTATGTGTCATACGTAACAGCAAGTCATGTTAATTGATGAAATGCTTATTGGACAATTATAGTCAGGAATCTTATTTTTGGAAGAGCAGGATGTAAGTATAATACAAAATACACATGAAGAATAATGGGTGTTTGGCCTTTATATAACAGCACACTAGCATGCACACAGATATATCCCTTTTTCATCCTGCTTACACTAAGAAGATTGCAGTTAATTTAGTTCCATGTATTGTAACAGCACACACTTTCTCAAATGGGCATGGGCATGAAAGGTATGGTTCTGGTGAATTACCAGAGGTTAGTGCTTGTCTGAGTCACCCAGACCAGGGAGAGCATGCCAATTACAGGCTGCAGCCCAACAGACCGAGGTGTTGTTGATTCAGTCGATAATCTAGCCGCAAGGTCCGGGCACCACAGAGCTGGATGAACGGATTCGGAATGTGTCGGAGCGATGGGGCACTGAGGCAGACAGGGAAGCTGGTGGGAAATCGCTCACACAAATAAACCCCTCCCCCCCCCCCCCCCCCCACCACCACCCAGCCACGACACCCCCACCCCCAGCCAAACAGAGTCTCCCAGAACCCCATTCCCAAATTTAACGTGAACATTGTCACAAGGCCCCCTTCTTCAGATGTGGAGACGGGCAGAGTTATATCCGTTCTCCACGGATTCCGCTGCAATACAAAGACACAAATCCTCTTGTTCTGCTGTATTGTAAAGCAGGTAATGTCTGTGGAGGAGGTTTCTAAAGAGGTCAAGTGTGCTTTTAATGCACCGCTGCTAAAATGTGCTTCTGGTCTGGATACAGAGATGTTGGAAAATAATTGTGCCTCTTTTCATTATGGCTATGAAAAACACAAACAAAAAAATAACAGCATTGGATGGAGAAAGCATTCTTCGGGCTTGTGAGAGCTTCTCATTTTTATCAGTTTTTTTTTACGTGTGATATATCAAAACACTCTTCCCACAGGGTTCATTTTCAAATACATAATGATTGTTTGATGTCAGATTGTCAGGATCCTATACATACATCACCAATTACAATTTTAAAGTAAATTGTTCATGATTACTGGGGAAACGTTCTATACTCTGGGTTGCTGGGCAACCAAGCAGCTGGTGTATTTTTTTTATAAAGAAAATAAAAAATAAATAAGATAAATGTATAGCTGGGAACGAGAGGCTTTCTGGAATGTACCTTTCAAAGTCAGACGCCTTTCACAGCAGCATGTCTTGTCAATAGGCATAAATACCGCTGTGGTAGGCTTGCTCCTGATACACCAGTGCCCTCAAGTGCTGGAACATAGAACAGGCCCTGCCATTTGATGTGAATGGTCCGAGCTGGCAGTCTTTCAGGATTAAGCGCAGTTGTGATGGATCGACGGAGCAACGGATTGACTGCTAACAATTAGACTCTGTTCCAAGACACTGTTTGTGAATTAAAATAAAAAAACTATTTTCAACCGCCGCCTCATATATAAGGGAGTGGAGGGTAATATATAAAGGCATATATATATATATATATATATATATATATATATATATTTATATGTATATATCGACTGCATCTTATTTACTGCACGCCCATTTAAACCAACAGACACAGTGTGCTGCGGAATGTAATCACTCCATCTCCCTGCAGTACTGTCAGCATCTTTGCTATCTAATAAATGACGGATGCATCTGGAAGTGTTTAAATCACACCTGTAGCCCAGTAGTCAGTGTCTTGCCTGTCACGCCTGTGCCGCCCCTCTCTGAATGTGTGACTGTGAGGATCGCGACAGCAGATGAGACTGCTGTGGCGAGTCATTTTCATCTTTAATCATATGCTACTCCTCTGTGTAGTTTCCAGTTGTACACTTCAATCTTTCTGTATCAATCATTCGACTGGAGATATATTTCAGCCTCCATATACATAAGAAGCTCACTATTAATAGCTGAATTACCCATTCATAAAATTTTCATATCTCTAATTAAAAATAAAGATTTGATCTGAATTGTACCTGTATAAAAATTCACTACATATGGGTTTGTGACAATATATTTCAGGTATCAACTTATAATATATAAATAGGTTATCCCCCCATTTAAAAAAGCTTCGCTTTCCTGATGTCCTGTAGCGGGGGGGCTGGGGGGGGTTGGGGAGCAGTTCATTGTGAAACTTGAGACAATGCCAAAAAGTAAATGTGATCATTTTTATATCATTCTTATTTTACTGTGCCTTCAAGCTGCTCTCCACAGTGTGCAAATTATGGCAGTGTTTCTAACGCTCAAACTGCCCATGTTTTTATCCAATAACCTTTTCCCCTGACTCGATGTGCTAAAATATGGGCCCTCTACCTTCAGGTAGACAGTATCTATTCATGAAAAGGTATATCCTTTGTGATTTACCTATTATTTAAACACAACGTGTGGGACATCTGCAGGCTCTTAATGAGATTCTATGGGAAAGTTAACACGCTGTGACAGCCATTGGTGAGACTAAGTCAGACATTTATCTACTTGTAAGGGCTACTTACTATTACCTCACATAGTACTTAAATCTGTTTCAGTGCATGATGCACGGACAGATATGAATGTATCACGATGCTAATTGTCTCGACTGTTACATCTGAACTTGTCAGGGTGCATCTCGGCGTGTTCATCCACAGAAAAAGCTGAGAGCGGGTCATGTGGCCAATTGATAGTTGTTTCTGTATTATTGACGGTGCCACAGTTGAGGCGAACTTCCTCTAGGAATGATGTTGGCCCCAGAATATTTTGCGAGTGTTTTATTTTTTGACTTGTGTAATAAATATGAATATTGTGTTATGCATAGTAGGAGTGCACTCCATTCCAGGGGAATACTGAAAAAATTTGGCCCTGTTTGGTCAGCGTGTATTTGTGTATGAGTTGTCAGTTAAGGGTATGGCTTACAGAACTGTGAATTCTGTAGAGTGACCATCCTATCAGAGTTTTCTCATGTTGCAGAAGGTACCTTGTGTGATTCCATGAAAATATAAAAAAAGAGAATTAATGTTTTCTTACCAAGTAAAGTGGTTGCAAGCTCCAAGCATGTTTACAAGTGTAGATGACTTGGCGAGCAGTTTGGCATTACGTTTGATTAAACACATTATCCCTGGGGATTGTTTACAAGAACACATTTACATAGTACATTTGTTTTTAATATTGGTCTAAAACTATATGTTAATGAATAAATTGTTGTTTAAAAATAGTTTGCTTTGTTTTGTTTTCGTGGCAGGGCCATGCGTGCCCTTAATAGATTTTGTAGACCATAGAATGTTTTCCCACTCTGCATGTCAGGTGAAGCTAAAATGGCAGCGACAGTAGGAAAGAGGTAATGAAGACAACCTGCAGACCTGTTGATGGTCTACAGCACAGGGGTCCTGTGGGAGGAGTGGGAAGAAGGAAATTATCTGGAAGGAGATGAGACAAGAGACTGAGAAATGAGCACAAGAACAGACGGTGTTCTAGGTATTCCCTAGTGCATCTCCCTGCTGTCTCGGCAGAATGAAACGAAGGCACTGTTGTTACTTTGGCGGTACTCAATCAGTTGGTCAGAAAGTCAAAGGTGTCACAGTCAAAAGAAATGGAGGCTAAGCGTCAGATGATATAAGATGCAATGTGCATTCTCCTCTGATTTTTCAGTCAAACGGTGTGATACTTCTGAGCCATTCATAGACAGGAATGATTTGTGTATAAAAAGCCATTTGAGCTCCTGGAGAGGGACCTTTCACCCACCTTTACATCCAGTCATTGAACACAATTGTCTCTTTACAAAAGCTTAAAACTGTACACTTATGGCTGCATTCATTGTTTATATGTTGTGTTTTTAACTTTATATTTGCAGGTGCACCAATGAAAAAAGAAAAATGTCTCAAGTAAAATAAATTTTCACAGAAACCTTTCCACTACATTAAGCAGTATATGCACTTTTGTGAACACACTGCAATGGCTAACTGCAAAGAAGTGAGCATCAGTTGAATAGACACACAAAAACACAAACATATGCTACATATTAGGACACACAAGTGCAAATTGACATACAAACACACCCACAAGCCGGCATAACCAAAAAAACACATACACATGCAAAGACACGTACAGAAACATGCACATGGATGCGCACATTACCACAAACACTCGCAGCATGAAGAAATATCTCACTCCCCAGTAAGGATGTCTTTAATGACCAAAATTTTACTGAGCCCACAACTAGGGTCCACATCCACCAGTCAGGCAATAACTGTAATCTAATAATTGATTTCCCTGCAGTTATACTGAAACAGAATGTATTCATTAATTATGCTGGAGAGGCCAATGCCATCCGGTGTTTGTTTTGGTACAAATTCAGTAATAATATTTCAGATGCAGTGGAAAGATTATGAGTGGAATAATGTTACAAAATATAAATGGCATCATAAAGAAGGGAAGAAATGTCAGTGGGAAGAATGACCCTACGTCATTCCCTTCAAAAAACATCAGTGATATCCGACCATGCACACTCATTACAGAATAAATGATACATTAACTGAAAAGTAAACAAATGGACTTTGTTCTCTATTTTGACCAGACAATCAGACCCATGAATAACCTTGATGTGTGAAATAACATTCATGTTTCCACCCCCCACCCCCACCCAATTAATTCCTGAGGACCATGACAGAGAACTCTTGGCGAGACTTAACAGATGAACACAGACAGCAGGATGTCAATGTGGTTACGGATCTTTATCTGAATGAACAGAGCATATGATGGCGAGATTGAAAACAAGACAGCGGAAGGAAGAGCTGCACTCCCCCCAACGGGCCGCCAACTCGGACTGATTGGCAACTTTCCTCATGAATTCACTCCGGAATGGATCCAAGTTTCCCAGCTGATTGGCTGAACTAGGGCCTGAGCACTCCACGGCGCCTGGGTCCAATGAACAGGAGCCTGTGGGCGGAGAGTCCCAAAGGGGCTCTCAAAGCAATGCCCATCAAGATAGTTTTAGCGGCGGCGTTTCCAGCCCAACTTTTTGAAGGGGTCGTCTCGTCGCCTAGAAAATCAATCATGTGAGGCAATCAACAGGCAACTCTGCACGTCAGAAACTGTGATTTATTTCTTCGGCCGGCTTGATGAAATTGGGAAGGTATACACATCCTTCAAGAACAGATGTTTGGGACATAGCTTCTCCAGTAGTATAAACGGCATTACTGCTGCCCTAATTATACAGCATACCAGATTTTACATTTTTGTCACAAATCATTTATTTATTTCATCAAAGGCTCGCCCCATCACCGCAACATGAGACGAGCGCTGTACCCCGAAGTGTATTCTGTCAGCTCCAGCTTCTTTACACTCTGCAAAGCACAACTGTCCACAGTTCACACAACTCCGCAGCCATTGCACTGGAGGAGTGGACTTCACAGACAGATGGAGCAGGGAGACAGCAGGTGTCCAATCAACTAGAGAAGTAGCTCTTGTGCAATGAGAGTTGGACATCCTTTCCCACTGATGCCTTCTCTCCCTAGGCAGTTCTACGGAAAGGTGGTATGGGGTGATGTCAGCCACGGTTGGCACTAGCATGGTCGAGCCAGAGCATGACACGTTTCACTCCTCTGATACCCAGAGCTTTTGAAGGATGAGCCTCTTAGCTGCCCAGTTTACAACCTACGTTTCACTCCAAATCTCACCAGCTGAGCTGTGAGGTTGCTGTTGTTACAAACTCCGGAGCGGTTGGAGACATCACGTGTTTTCGGTAATTAAGTGACTGTAACCAAACATAGTGGTTTAGTGTGGAAAAGTGTCTTGTTCAGCTCATTGTGAAGTCATTGATTGAAAACTGATCACTTCTCAAAATAAAATGCATTAGGTCATAGTATTACCTACATAGTACACACACTTCAGGTTGTATCTGTGTTTAATTTCCAATTATTTATAAAGGACATTGTACAGAAATGAATTAGTGCTGTCAATCGATGAACTTTTTAAATCGTGATTAATCACGTATTTAATCACGTATTTAAACGTACATTTTTTTTACAGCATAATTTTGTTGTGAGTAAACAATAACATGAGATGGACTGGAAGTAATGTACGTACAAGCAATCCATGATGATTCAGATCTTTTAAAATGATGACCCTCACCATCTTTCAGTTTTGCAGTGTAGTCACAACACCGGCTTCTAAATTGAATTTAAAATGAATTTGGCAGCTTTTAATTAAATTTATCTGGTTTTCTTACACTTTAAATGGATTATTATTCTTGTAAATACTAAAGAACTGTGGAACACAATGAACACAATCTTCCTCAAAATGTTCTGCTATATCAAGATACTGCACTGTACAAAACACGGTGGTAATGCAGAGTTATTAAATGAAAATCACTATATCATTAAAGTGAGGTACTGCATTGTCCCCATCATTTCAAAAACCTGAGCCACGATGTAAGGTCACTTCCCATTTATTTTCTTTAACCCAGTTGCTGAGACAAATTAGTCTGTTAACATTATCAGTGGATAATGCAGCTCTCTTCTAAAATATGATCAGAGAGTGAGAATAGTCTTTCACAAGGAACTGTTGTTGCAGGTATTTCCAAATACTTCTGTGTAATATCTACCAAGCCTTCATGGGCACCCGTGTGTGTTGATCACTACAATAATCCATAATAATGCAACAACTGTTTCAATTTAGCGGTTTCTTGTTTTCATGCGTATCATGTATACGTGAAACAACTGTACCTCACGAGGGTAGTATATGTCGGTCTATGCATATGGTCTTTAGAGAACATCCATATCGTTTGCAGTCTGTAGCAATCCATTTGACGATAGCTGTGGTCAACCTGTTAGGTAGTCGCTAGCTATCACGAGCACTGTCAATAAATGGTTTAGCTTGCAGTTGGTATTTAAAAATTGTAGTGCTTCTGTGATATTGGAACTCCTTGACATAAAGTAGCCTACATATTAGGCTACTTTCATTAGTCAAGCGGGCCATTCAGAAGCATTTTATAGCGAAAAGAGCCTTTGAAAAGCCCCATTTTATTTCATGTCTCCATTAATAATAATAATAATAATAATAATAATAATAATAATAATATATTCCATTTATATAGTGCTTCTCATTTGCGGGGGCAGATCTTGAAGTGTTGTACAGTAAAAACAAGAAAAAAATATGGTATATAGTAAAAGTCAATAAATAATAATTATTATTATTATTATTATGATTTTATTTTTTTATATATAAAAATGTATAAAAGTGAAGTAGTGAAAAAAAAAAAGTTGAAATGAAAGCTTTACGAGAAAGCTTGCCGGTAAAAAATAGTTTTAAGGCCTGTTTTAAAAGCATCAATAGAGGGAGCTGTTCTAAGGTGGTCAGGGAGGGAGTTCCAGAGGCAAGAGGCACAGGAGCAAAAGGCTCGATCCCCCATTGTCCGAAGGCATGTATTAGCATACTGCTCAATGTGCTTTAGCTAGCGCAGTATATGTCAGGATCAGGTTTAGCCTACCTTACAATGGTTCAAAAGATTGTGGAAAATCCGGTCATAGATCTGCACGATACGTTTATTGGGACCTCCACAGACACAATAACAAAAGGCGATAAATTGTGTTAAAATTTGAACGCATTAATCATTAGACATTAACATTGACAGCCCTAAAATTCATATTGCAATCCATAGTAACATAGTAACAGTTTCCCCCTTACATTTCACTCCACATCCCACAAGCTGAGCTGTGAGGTTTCTGTTGTTACCAACTCCAGAAAGGTTAGAGACATCATGTATTTACAGTAACTAAGTTAAACCTTGTGGTTTACTGTAGAAAACAAGTATCTTGATTGGCTCAAACTAGATTGGTAATGCATTCTGACTACCATTCATGGTCCACAAAACTCATTCACCCATAACCTTTATTTTGTTTGCTTTTAAGAAGTGGAGTACTTTGAAGTAGAGAAGAACAGTGTTTCTGCTACTTCACTGGCACGCTGTCATAACTGCATTCAAGCAAACAAATTGTAAACACCCGTCCCAGCACTGTATAAAGTAAAAAATAAAAATAAATGCAATTTTCTATTTGGCTGCGATTGCAACCATTGTTTATAGAAGAGACATAATGGTGCATATATTCTTATACTTTGTGCTTGGCTAACAAGTTGCACACTGTCAAAAGCTTTTTTATGATAGGTGAGGGGTTGAGGGAGGAGTGTAAAGCAAGAAAAAAAAACATTAATAATTTCCTAATCATGGATCTATTGTAAAATCATAATATCCTTTTAAAACAGCTTTTTTCATATTTTTCATACTGGAGTACTATGTATCACAGTGGGAGATCACAGCAGTAATAAATAGAAAATTCAAACTACCTCAGAGGACAGCTGAATTATTTCTGTTTTTGTGGAAGAAATATCAGGACTGATGTGTGGTGGTAAAGATCTTGATGAAAGATGGCTAAAATCAATCCAGCAAAGTGAAAAACATATTGCCTCCTGCTGTTTCCAGCATTTGGTACTCACCAGTACCATTTCACATATTCTGATCTGCGGCCCTCCAGGTTCATTGTGAACAAAGAGCCACCTGTTTGCACGCTCGGGAATGGACAGACACACTGTGCCACCCTGTAGAGAACCAGGGGATGCCCAAGTCAATTTTAAAATTCCATTACTGCTACAAAAACTCTATGGAAAGAGCAACATACAGTATGTTAAGCCTTTAAAGGTGTACGACCATACTGTCGTGTACTTCTTGGAGTTCCTAGAGAGTGCTGCTGTTTATGTATT
Source organism: Ilyophis sp. 1 JC-2022 (assembly GCA_022702515.1). Classification (NCBI taxonomy): domain Eukaryota; kingdom Metazoa; phylum Chordata; class Actinopteri; order Anguilliformes; family Synaphobranchidae; genus Ilyophis; species Ilyophis sp. 1 JC-2022. The sequence goes on along the minus strand of CM040404.1, from coordinate 117,337,591 downwards.
GTAATATACAGTGCCCTCCACAATTATTGGCACTCCTGGTAAAGATGAGTAAAAAAAAAATTTCCTTTTGGTGAAGTTGCTTAATCTCACACTGAAAAAAAGAAAAAAATCTAACCTTTAATTGAAGTAAATGTATTCTGAGAAAAAAAAATCCTTCATCAAGAAATAATCATTTTTAACAAAACCATGTGTGCCACAATTTAACAGGGGCAAACTGGGAAGTAAAAAAAAACACCTGTTTGGAACATTCCACAGGTAAACAGGTGATGCTACCATAACTAGGTATAAAAGGGTATCAAATTACTCTTGATATCTTATTTTCAGGTACTCGTACAAGCGATACTATAACCTCTCTGCATTTCAATGGATCTTTATGGGAATTGGGGGGTGGGACTAGATTAAGCTGTAAATTATATGGGAATAGTATGGAACCCAAGGTTGGCTAAATGGCTGTAAGTCATCAAGGGTCTGAGGTATCAAACGAGCCTCAAACCATCACTCTGCTGCCTGATATGCAGTAGATATGGATGCATCACTTTAAGAGTTATTTCATTTTCTCACTTTCCTATTGAACTCTATATGGAAGAATACAATTAGAAAAAAAGTCAGAAATTAAGCCAACCATGAGTTCCATACTATTGTTACTTTTGTTAACTGTTCATTTCAATTAAATATATGTAAAAGAGAATTTACAAATCACTGCTTTCTGCTTTTATGTGCATTTTACATACTGTTCCAACTTTTTTAGAATTGGGGTTTGTATTAAGAAGAATATTCTGTTACCATATATTGAAATATACTACATGTAGCTTGTTGGTACAGCAGGTGCAAAATGTATACAGCTGCTTAATGAACAATAACTCGGGAGGATAATATCACAACGTTATCACAAAGAGATTTCCCTTCTGTACAGTGTGTGACTGCTAGACCCACATGGCCAGTTATTGAGTTGAGATGGAGGTGGAGAGTTAATGCATTGCAATGTGTGAATATTGCCTAAGTCTTTAAACTTGTCATGCCAGTGTCATTTTTTTTTCATCTGCTGATATTTCAATGGTGCAAATATGTTTTTCTCAGGCTGAGCTGGGCTGAATTCACTTGTGCAATCTGTTGTCCTTTCATTTAAGAGATAGCCCTGTCAAAAAGTGCAGCCACAGCACCACGTCCTGTGTTTTGCCTATGTCAGTATATCCCGAATACTTTCTTAACGCTTATTTCTGGAGACTAGACGGCTATTCGTTTGAGGCATAATGTAAAGATAATTTATTGTGAAAGCGATCGAAAATGTATCCTATAGCCAGTATTCTATAAACCACTTTTCAACTGATATATGTCCAGAACTACTTGTTATTGTCACTGAGGTCTTGTTGAACAGTTGTTTAGCAAGATACCTCCATGATATATTACAAATATGGAATGTAAATGTAAGTATAAATAAGAAGTGAATATGTATTCTGTATCACTACAAACAATACATTCCATGTTTTTTATGCCCAAGTAGAGCTAGCTTCTCATCTTTTCAGCTGAGAAAATACAGATACATTTTTTTAATTTTATAAATCCACACTGAGCCCATAAATGAGAGTGACTTCAAAATACATGATGTTGTTGTTAGTATTGTGTACATTTTATAACAGTGGATGCACATATGTAAAATATAGACAACTGGCCACCATATATATATATATATATATATATATATGTGAATTTAAAAATTATATTTTAAAGTATACGTGTAACGAATTATCTATTATTATTATTATTATTATATTCTACGTGTAGAATAAAATGATCTCGACAATATGCATGCAGCTGCTTGAATGACAGTAGTGAAGTGGTGTGAATATACTGTCGGCAGTATATTTTTTATATTTTACAAACTTTAATAAATGAATTTGTCATGAACAGTACTTTTCATAAAGAGACCTTATTCCATCTCATACCCCAAATGGCAGCTACATCACGTCATCCAGGCAATTTATCGATGGCTTTCAGGTGTGAAAACTCTCCCCAGATCACCTCCAGTCCACGGTCTATTGTTTAGCAGCTGCCTCTGAAAGTACATAAATCAGTCAGCAGCAGCCTTCCCCTGGCATCTCTCATCCCCAGACAAGTCTGACAGGGGCCTTCCCTCTCCGGCCAACCTGTGGCCAGCGTCCCTCGTGGCCAATCCACTTCACATCCGGCCTCAGATTCTCAGCTGAATCCTAATTGGCTTAGTTGGGGCCGTTTATCGCAAACTTGTCAAGTCCACCGGTGACACAAGGCAGCCACGCGTGCCTGCCCGTCTCGGCCAGAGGCAGATCACGAGGTGTCTCGCATAGATCGCATCCCAGACAGTCTATCATCACATAAGGCTTCCTCAGTGCTATTCACAACACAAAAACAGAACGTAGCAGAATGCGACCATTATTATGAATGAACTCCCATTCAAAAGCCTTTCTGTACAATGGCTGGGGTGTGTTGGCTGCTTAGGGTCCGGCAGAGAGAAATGGAACAGCTTTTGAGATGAGCCATCCAGTGAAGCCTGCATTTGTGCTATGTGCATTTGTGCTGTTTTCGAATGGAGCCACTTCCATTGGCACCTGCAGTAGGAGACTGCACAAGCTAGAATAAATGCGATATTTTAAAATATCGAGGGTCCATGCCTTTTCCATAGGCTCCTTCAGCTGCCCTGATAAAAGCACAGCGGCACCTGGCAGAAGTCCTCAAGAATCACGGAAAGAGGCTCTGAAAAATTGGCTCGTAGCGCCGAGCAACAGTTAAGTGTCACCCCCTTATTTTTTCGCTTGGCAAGCTCCCTGATCAAGGGTGACTTATGCCACTTGCTTCCACTGCTGTTCAATCTGGACGTTTATAGTGGCAATTCAGGACAAGTGGCTTCGTAAGTGTGCGTCCAGCAGAGCCACACCCAAAACCTCAAGCCAGAAAACTTCTGCTCGCTTGCCCAATAACTTGAGCGCTACTCTCCACTGCTGAAACATGACGGAGTGGCCATTTCGAGGTGCCCTCCAGCGCAGCTCGCAGAGGCAGATGGCGGGAGGCCGGATGGTGTGACGCAAGCAATCTATTTGCTGGTGGCTGCCTCCGCAGTTAACCTGAAAGCCGACCCGGGAGATTGAAATAAAGAGTTCATCCCCACCCCCAACCTGTCGGCAGCCTCCCGGCCAACATGTCTCGGTTAATGAAAGCGGAGGTGTTGGAACGCCGAGCACGTCCACCGCGCTCAGGTGCCATTTGGCTGCACGTGGGTGAAGCCGGCGTGATGTATGGCCTACCGATGGAGGAGAGATGTAGCCCCGATGAAGCACGTCCGACCTCTAATATGTCGAGCGCAACCTTTTGCGGCCTCCCCCCATGTTCCGGGCATGTCTTTGCATGGCTTTTGGGGTGAATGGAATTCCTCTTCATCCGCACAATGCCGGGGGAGCAGGGCTGCACTGTTTAACCCTAAACCAAGGAGGCGGAGGGGGAAGAGGCAACATGTGAATTGAATCAGCCCCTTTGAGTGAGAGCTTGGGCAGCCGGGGTAATAATGGGGAAAGAGGGGAGGGGATGTGGCATGGGGGGGATATAATAGCCTGCTAAATAGCCTGTATAGACTACATATATTTGAGAGGAAACTGGAAAAACCATATGCAATAAGTCATGGCCATTCTGATGACAGAACACACATCTCCAGGCGATGCTATGGCTAATTATTCACTGTCGTGATTGCATGAGCCCCATTGGCAAATTCAGACTACAGGCCAATCTACAAACGGGAATAGTGTCATACAAGGATGAGTAAACCAGCAGTCCTATTAGATGTACATATTCACCAACAACTACAATAAATTATGAACATGATTTATCTGAGAATGGTCCAAGGTACCCTTTGTTAGGCTTGTTTCTATAAAATACTTTAACTAATCTCTCACTATTAATCACAAAACCCTTGTCATATACCTCTGTGGCCTTCAAAAGGCTTAGTTTTTCATTTTATATATTAAAAATGCCCCATTGCTGCCTCAAACCACCATTTTTTGTTAGCCATGTTATTAGTTTCCAAGAGAAACAACCACTGTATATAGCACAGAAACAATCACTTTGTTTACTCCTTGGCAACCACCGTTTCTATCACAAGATCAACAAAACGGGGCGCCTATATGGGATGTGTGAAATGTGTGTGTGTGCGCATGTGTGTGTCTTTGTGCGCGTGTGCATGCGTCACTTGTGTTAATGTTTTTAAGTTACCACCACAGCTTTGAAGTAGCTTTGAATATTCAAGAAGAAAACAGCTCACTGTATTACATTCTCGTGAGGGGACGGGACCCAAACACAAGACTCAGAGACGGCTGAAGGGAAAACTACACCGGGGAGTACATTTAATGGGACACAGGCAGGGGCAAGACAGAAACAGGCATGACACAGAAATGGGTCAGGAACTGGATGGGTCAGGAACTTTACAGGTCAGAAACTTGGAGGGTAGCTGGCTCTGCAGCTCAGGACAGGCGGGTAGCTGGCTCGGCAACTCAGGACAGGTGGGTAGCTGACTCTGCAGCTCAGGAACTTGGAGGGTAGCTGGCTCTGCAGCTCAGGGCAGGCGGGTGGCTGGCTCTGCAGCTCAGGACTGGCGGGTAGCTGGCTCTGCAGCTCAGGACTGGTGGGTAGCTGGCTCTGCAGCTCAGGACAGGCAGGTATCTGGCTCTGCAGCTCAGGACAGGCGGGTAGCTGGCTCTGCAGCTCAGGACAGGCAGGTAGCTGGCTCTGCAGCTCAGAACAGGCGGGTAGCTGGCTCTGCAGCTCAGGACAGGCGGGTATCTGGCTCTGCAGCTCAGGACAGATAGGTAGCTGGCTCTGCAGCTCAGGACAGATGGGTAGCTGGCTCTACAGCTCAGGACAGGTGCGGGTGACAAGGGTCATGAACAGGCGGGAACGGGCGCGGAACCCGCGGCCAGGTGCCATTGCAGAGGCCGCAGGGGAGCCATAGACATTGCGGGGTGCCGCGGACAGGAACAGGTGGGAACAGACACCGGGGGCCGAGGTCATAGTCAGCCGCTTAAGCCTAGGCGCTTTGGCCTGGGGGATCAGGCGCTTAAGCTTGGGGAAGCAGGTGCTTCGGCCTGGGAAAACAGGCGCTTCGGCCTGGGGAAGCAGGCACTTAGGCCTGGGGGATCAGCAGGGGAGCCTGGGGACGGACAGGTGTGCCGGAGTAGGGGCAGGGGAGCCTGGGTAGGAATAGGGTACCAGGGCAGGAACCAGAAGGTCAGGGCAGAAACTGAAGGTCAGGGCAGGAACTGACGGTCAGGGCAGGAGCTGAAGGTCAGGGCAGTAACGGACAAGACATGGCAAGAACGCACGAGAGACACAAGGTACACAAGACGGTTCAGCTTCGAACACAGAATCGGGGCAGACTAAATACATAACATGACGAAGACAGAACGAGCAACAGGTGGGGGAAGGCTAACGAGGACACTAGAGGGAAACACAATGCAGGTGTGGGGAGTGAAAAACACAAGAAGAAAGAGAGAGGGAAAACACAGGGTGGACTGTGAGACGAGGGGAAAACCAGGGACGGAACACAGGGACCTCACACACTGGCTAGGGAGAAAACTTGGGGTGTAGCGACACTCCAACTTGGGGCGACACTCAAAGTAATTTTTTGATTAGAACATGTTACATTATTAGCATTAGCAATGAGCTTGCCCTATACACAATGTAAAGCAGACAGACATAGCTATTAGTTAACTGTAAGACATAGCTGTAGACAAATAACTGTACACAGCTAGTGTTATGCCATAAGAGAAAACACGTTAGTTACCCCTCCAGCTAATGTTAATGATTATCATTGATGCCACATGTTAATGCTGTCTAGCTAGCTACGCTTCAGTAACTAGTTTCATGTTTCCTTTTAAGTAAACTGAGATTAAGTTAGCAAGCTAGCTAGTCATGCAGCTGGTCCAAACAGCACAGCTACATCAGGCCGTCGTATGTCTGCCGCTGTCTGCACGCGGGAGATGTTGCATCTTCCTTCAAGTGACATAGCGACAGAGTGAGCACCTATCACCCACGGACTGTGTTCAGTGTGCTGTCTGGGGCTAACAGTTGCAAATTGAGTCTGAGGTTTTATGGCCTACCATGTAGTCATGCAGTTATCTGAGTCAGGAAACAATATTATGTGGGGCTCAGATGTGAAAGATTATACTGCTGTAAAAGCAAAAGTAACATTTTTTTGGCAATTGTTACTTAGCAAGTAAGCTAGCTAAGTTAAAATATATATAGTCGTGACTATTGTCTGACATAGCATCACGTGTGCTTCCTTATATGTTCAAAAGCATCACATGTTCTTATCCTTACATGACAAACAAAAGCATTGTGTGCACATCATTAATTTTGCCTGTGTATCCTGCAATTAGCTACATTGATCAGACTACTTTGGTTCCATGTTATTATTGGCAGCTAGATCAGATGTTCGTATCCAATGGGGAGAATTATTATTTGAGGGCATGGAGCATTTTTTATGATGAAATTTACAGGGGGAAAAAAAAAGAATTGAAAAATAATCAAAGTTTGGGGCTTTATTGTGTGGATTTGTAAAGTTGCATCTGAATTCTGTGTGTTTACATGAGGTCAGAAGGTACAGCCGTTAATGTTCTTAAGGGCTGAGAGTCTGTGGTCATTGGGGTGATTTGTGTAGGAAAGCATGAAAAGTGACAAACTCAGTGCTGCATATGTATGGGGATGTCATGGTCCGTGGATATTTTTTTCCTGTTTCGCGATGGTTCTTGTCCTTTCTCTTCGGTAAGCAGTCTATCGGATTTTTCCCACGTTCCATTTCGGGGATTTGCTTCTCCCCGCTTATCATTTGTTTCTCCTGTCCGATTACCTGCTAGGTATTTAAGCCTCTCACTTCCGTTTCCTGACGCTTCTTTGTCATTTTGTGTCTTCATGTAGTCAAGGTTGGTTATAAAATAGCTGCTCTATATTTTCACTTCTAGATTGGCTTTAGCTGCCCTTGAAGCTCTTTAGGGATTAGTCCCTTTCATTATTTTTGTTTCTTACTCTCTTCTACTCTCTGCTATATTGAGAGTGAGAGGTTTATTTTTATTTAATTTATTTTTCACCTCTAAGTCTATGTTCTGAAGGTGATTCATTGTTTTCTATTTTTTCGAGCTATGCTCATGTATTTCTGTTTAGTAGTTTCTGTTCTCTTACTCTTCTGCTCGTGTCTACGAGCCACACCCGTGTTAGTGGTTGTTTATCATTTTGCTACTGAGACTCTTTTAGTGGTCCTCACGTTCGTGAGTGACTTGTTCTGTAATCGTGTTTTGTTTTGTCGCGTTTGGCTCATTGCTACAAACCCAAACCCATTGTTTGGGAACCCTGTATGAAGCTGAATGGAAATCAAACAGCAATGAAATCAAACATTCACCAGCTCAAAGTATGACAATTGGGAGAAGCCGTCACTATTAACAGCCTCACTCACTAATCAAAATATTCAGGCAAATTAAAGTTATTTTTTCGACCAAAAAGTCAACAGAGAAGCTGGACAGTGCAAAGGCTACATGTAATAAAACAAACTAACCCTAACCCAGATACACATCTTACTGTCGGTTACAAGGTGCAAGGACGTTTGCTAAATAATCCTCAGGTTCCAAAGCCTCATGGCCATATTCAAAGCAGCACATTTAACCAGGCAATCCCCCGATCTTGTCGAGTCAGCCAGAGCTGTGCTTCATTGCCTCACCTAATAGAATGTCTGTGTTCCACTCAAGCTGTGATGATTTAAGGCACTCCGCTTATTCTCGTGTGTTTTAGTAGAACAAGAGCATTTCTGCTATGTGTACACATTTCTAACCAAATTCCTCACACTACACTTTTGAAATTCAGGGGTTATGTGAATGATAATTTACCGCTGACATTACTCTATGGGCCTTTCCCCCGTTGGATGCTTTTTTCGCCATTTACTTTAATTATCTTTTAATCGGAGCTCGATAAATAAAGCACTCTTTGCCGGTGGCAATTGCATTGTCCTCTTTTAATCTACAGGATAAATTCTTTCTTTATTGGGGCGGTAGTTTTTAGGAGACCTCAATGGGCCTATTTTTTGGCTCATCGTTAACAGTAATGACTGCAATTTACAGCCTTTTCTGTGGCTTAATGCATATTAGTAATTGTTATTTTCTAAGTATCAAAGGATTTCATTAAGGAGTACAACACCTGAAAAAAGTACATTCTGCTAATGTGTGTAATTAGACTGCAAAATAAGTTTCCCACAGAGGTACTACGCTAAAGTATTTAGCATTTTGTTTGGACAGTGAAATGAAGTGTTGGGTATACTGTAAACAGAAAGAAGTAAAAAAAAAATTGATTATTAAATGATAAAAAGCATTGCATGTCAGTGTATATTGATATAGTGAGATTGCAATATTTAAGAAATAAACTTTTCCCTTATGACAAACTTGAATTAACAAACTATTATTACAAAAAAAGCAACACAAATATTTACCACAAAAATGGAAAACAAACACACATATCACACAAGTGTGTCTGCTTATTTTATAATGTAATATTGACAGGGATTGCTGATTTGTCTTCAGGCAATAATAACAATAACAGTCCGAAGAAGTAATTCATAATTTTGTTCAACTGTGTTACATGTTTCACAAATGAGAACTAGAAGTACATCCTAGGAGAATTGCATGCAATAATTGAGTATTGTTACATTAAGTATATGGCAGGGATGATGGTTCTTTTTTCTCTCCAAAAGCATTAATGTTTGATGAGCTTAAGCAATTGTTTTCCATGATTTAAAATGGATGGATCAATTGAGAATTGGACTGAGGAAGAGCAGCTCAAGTGACGTAGTGGATTTGCAGTTTTTCAGTTTGCTAACTGTAGAGAGGATGCTTCAGATGTGTGGGGAGCAACAGCAAAAGCACAGTCTTATAAATTCAGCTGTGAGACATCAATAGAATAAGATTTATTTGCCAGACAATGTTATCTACTGAGAATTGGAGTGTTGTATCATGTGCGTGGGCATGTGTTAAAAGACACAGCCATTTGCTCATTTGTTTGTGCATTCTTTTGAAGTTTGGGATACTGGCAGTTTGATATAGCAGTGTGCCTGGCTGATAGGAAATACAATAGTGAACAAGTAATATTCTGTGATAAAAAGGTCCTCAACCTATAATCCTGGAGCCAGATAGGCTTGGGTCCAAAATACAAAAGATTATTCTCTTAAGCGATCATCCATGGTTTTATGCAATTCACACTGTAGCAAAGCTGTAGCTTTGGAAGCTGAGGTAACTCATGTTGGTATGGCTTTGTATGGCCAGCACTAGGTGACCAGTGATTGTGACAGAATTGTCTTAATGAGAATACAGTATGTACATTTCTGAGGAGTGAGTGTCCAGTACACCATATTGAAATGGTACAACTTCCAGCAACACGTTGTCCATTATGGATACAGGATAAACCAGTATCGAGAACATTTATTATATATTTTTTTACGTCTTGATAGTAAAACATTGGTAATTCAATCTAAGGGCTTAAAGCATGATTAAAGAATAATTTAAACATCGGTGCTGCAGATATAAGAAAGTTTATTTTACCCACAGCAATGAAATGCAATTCTAATACTGCATTTCATTTTTTTCAGATTGAATGGTGGAAGTTATAAACTGCTAGCAACTGGTTCCCAAAGAAAACCCACATTAGACATTAAAGCAGATTTGATATTAGTTTGTCAGGGGTACACAAAAACAGCTATCAGCAACTGGGATCAGTTAATAATTCACGTCAGGAAATAAGGTATGACAGAGGAGTAGCACTTGACAGGGGAGGATAAGGTCAAAAGCAAATTGCAGTAATATTGCAGTTTTTCTAATATGCTCAGAGACCAAGCCTAAAGTTTCAAAATTAGAGAAGTTCTGGAACAATGTAGGGGAACATATATATTACCTTTTCTAAAGTTATAAACATGAAATCAATAAAAAAATTCCCATTAGACATAAAGCATTTCTGAATAGGAGAGCTGGGAGGTTGAGGGTGTGTGTTACCTCTGGAATGAAAATTCACAGATGTTTTTTTGATAGACACCCCACTAAATGGACTCAAGCTAGTATTTAATTAGCTAGCAGAACATGTAGAACTGTATGGAAAACTAACCATACACTTACATCAATGACCCCAACCAACAGAATCGGATTGAAGAACAACATAATTCAGCCTTGTATGAGTCAATACTGGTCAATCCCAGTAAGAACAACTGCCCTCAGAAAGGGAATGGATCCCTGTGGACATGGCAAATGTACTACCCTGTTCAGAAGCCTAGAGTCAACAATGGCCACTGCTTTGATGAATACAAGCTCACAATTTTCGAGTGTACTTCCCTTCCACTACTGGTAAGCAACCCAGCAGAATTTTTACTCACCTGCTGGCTATCGTACTGGATAATCGAGGTCCACTCACTCTCGTCTTCTAGCTCTGAAACTCCATGGGACTGCCACAGCTTCAGTCCACCACAGTGAATTATAGTTCCCTACAAACATGTTTCATGTCCTGGGATGTTTGACTTTTCCCAAACTCATACACTGCACACTCAGGCGGTCACTTCTACACCTAGACCCAGGAGTGACCGCACCGGTCCCGAAAATAAAATACACTTTCCCCACAGAAGCTGATTAAGCTAGCTGCCTTAGAAACCAAGGCACCCAATCAGCCACCGTTCACAGACCGGACCGTACTCATTTCTCACCTTAACTGGCCACAGGTGATATAAATCAAAACATGACAGGAGGAATTCTTAAAATGGCAAAAGTCGGAGGTGTGGCAGAACTAGTAGGCACCATCACTGCAACCTCAAATGAAGGCTGACTGCACATTAATATTAACGTCTGTTAATATTAATGTGCAGACGTAAGCATGTTAATATAGATCATTTTGGCAAGCACATATCTACATATGTACGTATGTACACACACACACGCACACTGGGAAAGTAAGTCCTACTTGACGGGGAAGGAATATTGGTGTCGGTTGTGTTAGAGGTAACCAGGGGGTGTTATTTTGAGTTTCTTATACAAACTGCAATGCAAAGATTGACAATTCACAAAATTATGACTACTAAACTACTAAACTACTAAATTCTACTACTAAATAAGACCTTTTGGCAAAGGTAAACTTATTGTGGTTGATATCCCAACCTGCGGTTTAGAGAAGGGTGATATGGGAGAAGTGACAATTCTCTCCCGGATTTGCCTCAGATTGAATCATCTCCCTTCAGGCTCTTAATATGAATCTGAGAAGCAAACAGTTTATTATCGCTCTGGATAAATACATTTTCCAAGTATATTAAAAACCAATTGAGTGCACAAAGTTTAAAGTATTTTGATGCTTGTCTTGTAAAGTCCACAAGCTGTGTCAATTCAATTCTGGCCAAAACCCATAATAGGTCATAAACCAAAGGTACACTGCACAACGAAGCAGGCAGGAATCCATACAGGAAAATAAGGCAAGGTTTAAGGCGATGGTCGGCAAGTAAAATCCACAGAAGAGAGATGGCAATGACTATCAGTTTTGTGTGTGTGGTGAAGTGCACAGACAGATAAAGTAAACGAGTAAATCGTAACCCAAAAGTAGACTGTGTCCAGAAGGCCAGATGACTCGGAAGGCCAAATTACTGAACTGTTTCTTCGCAGTGGTTACTTATATTCTTAGATCGAATGCATTGTGCTTTCCTCCCCACTTCCCTCAAATAAAATGGCCGTGTCTATGGAAATTTCAAACCCAATCATTTCAGGAAATTACGAGCGCAGTCACCTTCACCTCCAAATTGATAATGGTTGTAAACCACTGATTTCATTTCAATTGATTTACATGCCATTAGAATTTGGAAGTACAGGAGATGTATTATGGCGTAAAAAGCACTCTGCCTTCTTCATGGGGTGGGGGGCACTACTGTCAGTACCACATTATGTTCGCTGCAGGTCTCTTTGAAGGAGCATTTCATTGCTTTGTGTCAATTTTCTGCTTTTCCTAAGCAAAGGTCCCCTACAGTACCAGAAGAAATAACTGAGAAACATGAATAAGAAATAAGTTTAAAATAAAATTCTGTTTCGCAATTACGTGCAAGTATCTTGACTCTGTGATTTATCCTTTAATGTACAGTATATGCTCCCACTCTAAGCAGGCTAGAAAAAGGTTTAAGTTATAATAGAAAACACTGTCCAATTCCCAGGATGTCCTGGGTGTGAATACTACTACTGTGGCAACCATGAAAATAATGTCTGATTTTGTACATAAAAAGTCAGTTGTTTACTCCGATAGAGATATGTTGAGCTCTATAAATTTGGAAGTAGTTCAGTATGATTTAAATAACAACCACTGCCTTTTTAAAATAAATATAATAATATAAAATGTTTTGTTTAAAAAAGCCACTTGCATTAATTTGCGTGTCAAAGTCCAGGACAAATGTTGATTGAATCCAAGCCTGAGTGCCTTCAGAGTCCTTGGTGTTGCTGGAAATCATGTGATCCATACACAACTCTGCGGAGGTGGTTGGTTGTGGTCCAATAATCAAAGAGCTTTCTCCATACAGGCGTGCAGGTTCGCTCTGAGATGTAGGCCTGCCAGCCTGTGAGGCAGTCCGTTTTCCCACAATTCTCGGATCGCCCTGGGTTTATCTGCATTGGCCTGTCTCGCAAACCTTTTCACAGCACTATCAATCATCACCCTTGACCTCTATAACACGGGTGTGCTTTCACACATTCATTTTACATGTGCGTATCAGCAATGTGGCAAAATCAACATATATAATGAATTATGGTGGAGTAGGTTCTTCTGCGGCATGCGGAAAATACTGAATGGAAATGGGCCTTAAATCTTCTCGGATTCCTATTAAGAGCTTGAAGGGAGACAATTCAATCTGAGGCACATCCAGAAGAGAACTGTCACCTCTCTCGTATCGCCCTTCCCTAAACCGCAGGTGCTGAGCACAGAGGTTCATAACATCTCATTTTAATTCCCTGCTGCAAAATAAAGAAAGAAAAGAAAAAAAAACTCAATCAGAGACTCAAAGCGTCAGTAATGACTCCCTTTATCCTCCACATCTGGCACAGCATTGTTGATTGTAAGCGGTATAATTAAATGTCACCTCTCCATTATTAGTTTGCATACGAATGGAAGAAAACAATTATTCAGTGTCAACATCATTCTTATTATTAGATCGATGGGAAGGAATGCACGCATGTTCTCTACCCGGATCTTTGCTCAGGGGAGAAATCACCTATGGTGTGTAAGATGGCTATTCTTTATTTTTCTACAAATGCCGTCATAGTGGGGTACCATATGTTTTTTATACATGGAAGTGCAATTCATGTATATTGTACAGATTGTACATAAAATTTACAATTTACAACAACTAGTCATTTATTGTACATGGCACAACATTTCTACATAGCACATGACTATTTCTGTACAGAATAAAAGAAGAATGTATCCAACCCTGACCATGACATGGGGAGGGCCCCCATCTCATCTCACTAGACATCACATATGATCGATTGCATGCCTGCAGTTTGCCTGCGCCAGCTGACAAAAACAATGCAATCCTACAGCACAATGATTCCACATATTCAATTCAATTGTATTTGTAGAGCACTTTTTACAGAGAACTGTCACAAAGACGCTGCACAGAGAAGCAAAAGGAAAATTGAGCCAAAAACCAGGCCCAAACCAGCAAAACGAAGTAAAAAACTCCCCGGTTGAAGAAAAAAAAAACTCAACAGTGGCGAGAAAAAACTCCCCAATGGGAAGAAATCTCAGAAGGAACCTGGCTAGAGAGGGGGTGCCCGTCCTTCGCTGGCCAGCCTGGTTTAAACTAAAGGTGGAATGAAAGCTTATAGACTATAATGAGGGATCTAAAAAAAAACAGCTGGTAAGTAGAAAGTCCAAAGAAAAGGATGCACAATGTTCAACTCAAAGGGGCGGGGTGGTGCATCTGGGACTCCGGTTGCATCAAGGTAGGGGCATAAAACAAAAAAAACAACAACAAAATAGCAGTCCGCAAACCCAGGGCGAGGGGCATGCCTGGAGCGGTCAGTAGATCGCTGGGGGGGGGGGGGGGGGAGCAATCTGCAGCGCTCAGGGTGAGGGAGGAGAAGAGAAGGTTAGCCGCCCCCCCGACATCCTTAACTATAGGATTGACTAAAGAGGTACGATTTTAGCCTACACTTAAAAACAGAATGTGTGTCTGAAACCCGAACATACATAGGACGATTGTTCCATAAGAAAGGAGCTCTGTAAGAGAAAGCTCTGCCACCCATTGTAATTTTAGATATAGTAGGAATTTTCAAATAGCCAGCACTTTGAGAGCGAAGTAATCTAGAAGGATAGTAAGGAATGAGTAAGTCACTAAGATATTCTGGAGCCAAACCATTTAAAGCTATAAACGCTAAAAGTTAAATCTTATTGTCAATTCTGAGTTTGACAGGCAGCCAATGAAGACTTTTGAGCACGGGGCACCGATATGCTCCCATTTTTTGGTTCTAGTAAAAACCCTAGGAGCTGCATTATGTATAAGTTGGAGACGATTCAGGGCTGAACCAGTGCAACCAGACAATAAGGCATTACAGTAATCTAGTCGAGAGGTTACAAAAGCATTAACCATTTTTTCAGTATCCTCTAAGGACAACACCTTCCTTAATTTAGATATATTCCTCAGGTGGAAGAAGGCCATTCTTGTAATATTGTTAATATGGGCCTGAAAGAAGAGGTCTGGTCAATCTTGTTGGCGGAGACAGAGAAGCAATTTAAATTTAAGGAAAACTGTGAGAATTTATCTTGAAGAAATGTGGGACCTAATACTAATATCTCAGTCTTATCTGAGTTCAGTAAGTGGAAATTTTGGGTCATCCAGGCCTTTACATCTTTAAGACAGGTCTCAACTTTAGATAACTGGTCAACTTCACCTGGCTTAACTGATATATAACGTTTTGTGTCATCTGCGTAGCAGTGGCAGTGAACACCATGTCTACTTATAATGTTCCTAAGATGGAGCATGTACAGAGAAAAGAGCAAAGGACCAAAACCAATCCTTGTTGTACTCCAAAGTTCACCTTAGAAAATTCAGAGGACTGAATGTTTACCCTAACAAACTGGGATCTATTATAGAGATATGATTTAAACCGCATAAGAGCATGCCCGGTGAGACCAACTAAATTTTAAATTTGGTTTCTTAATTAGTGGCTTGATTTCTGCCAATTTAAAGGATGTAGGAACATGGCCCGATAACAATGAGTGAAACATGTGAATAATTGGTTTGATGAGCATAAGCAATAACTCCTTCAGTAACTATGTGGGTACGGGGTCTAGAAGACAGGTGGATGATTTAGAAAAGTAAACAAACTTAATTTGTTTGCTCTCAAGTATGGTAGTAAACGATTCAAGTCGTTCAGTGTGACTAGGAGGCAGTTCTATATCATCCAAACCACAATCACTAAATTGTGTTATTGTTTTCCTAATTTCAGTTATTTTGCCACTAAAGTTTAAAAAAAAATCATTACTGCTACATGAAACTGGAAATTGAGGGTTAGTTGCTGCATGATTATTAGTTAGTTCAGCAACTGTTCTGAATAGAAACTGGGGACTGGTCTTATTTTTTTCTATAAGCTTTGAAAATTAAGAGGACCTAGCATTGGAGAGAGCATGCTTATAAGTACTAAGACTCTCTTTCCAGGCCAAGTGGAATACCTGCAGTTTAGTGGAATGCCATTTGTGTTCAAGCTGATGAGACTTGCATGGGGTCGGTGTACCAGGGGGCAAACCCCTTCTCAATTACTTTTTTACCTTGTAATGGAGCAACTACATCAAGGGTTTTGTGTAGAGCAGTAGCTAATCCCTCTGCCAGATCATCAGTTAACAGGGAGCTAGCTGAAGTGTCTAAATCAAAATAATCAGGTAGCACATGAATAAAGTTTCTAGTAGTGGAGGTAGTGATGGTGCGACTTGCATACACTCTGAATTCAGATGCTACAGGTGGGCTAATTTTACATGCAGAGTAATGAGGAAATGGTCAGACAAAATAAGATTATGTGAGTGAATTAACAATATCCATACCAAGATTTAAGACCAGGTCTAAAGTATGACTACAATAATGTGTGGGGCCGACAACATTTTGAATTAAGCCAACTGTTTCCAAAATGGTCATAAATGCTGAGGTAAAATCTGTATTTTCAAAAGGCAGGTTAAAATCACCCAATATTAGCACTTTGGTATGACTTACAACTAAATGAGAAAGAAAATCTGCAAATTCATGAATAAAGCCAGAATATGGGCCAGGAGGTCTATAGTCAGTCACAAGTACAATAGGCTGAGAAGAGGGGTGGTTCCTACCAACAACTGCTGGCAGAGTGTTCACAACTAACCCTTCAAACGAATCAAATACATACTCTAATTTTGGAACTGACTGAAAGACAGATTTATAAATAACAGAAACCCCACCCCCTCTTTGACAGAGATGGTCAAAGTTTTCATCCGCTTTCAGCCATGTTTCAGGTAAACAGAATATATCCAGAGAGCAATCTGAGATTATTTCATTCACAAGAGCTGCCTTGGAGTTAAAGGATCTTATATTTAATAAGCCAACTCTCATGGTAGTAATATCACTTGAAGTAATAGCATTGTGTTTTGTTTTATTCTTAATAAGATTATTGAAACAAACAGTTTTTAGATTTGACATGGTTTTGTATTCGGGGGACAGACACAGTTTCCATTTCTAAAGGGTGAACCCTAGTTGACGGTTTTGGGGAACAAGCAGACAAGTAGTTCTGTATATCAACCTAGCATTTAATTTACACTCATCACAAGTAAAGTTCCCACTAATGGCGGAGAAAGAATAGGTAACCATGTCACATACTGAACAAGAGATAGCCCAATAGGGCGAGGAAGGAGAAACTGAGTGAGGAATGGGAAATACTGAGGGGTCAAACGAAGCCAAAGCTTACCCTTATATTAGAAGATATACAAAATTAGTCGGAAGCACGATCAACACTGCTGGTTCCGTAGAGCAGTGATTTTCAACCATTGTGCCGCGGCACACTAGTGTGCCGTGAGAGATCGTCAGGTGTGCCGTGGGAAATTATCCAACTTCACTTAATTAGTAACACTTTTGGTTGGTGGTGTGACTCAGGATTTTTTTTATGTAAAAAATGTGCCATGGCTCAAAAAAGGTTGAAAAACACTGCCGTAGAGGCTGGCTCAGCAGCAAATTTGTCTTACCTAACCTAACCTAACACTGCTGGCTCCATAGCGGCCTGCTCAGCAGCAAATTAGTCTTACCTAAACCAAATTAGCTTGTAGCCTAATATATTTTGTTTTGTTTTTAAGAACAATCACAGATTTTAAGATTTGCCAGCACAATCTGACTTTTCTACAGCACAGCTCAGTATCACAGCTCAACTCACTCACCAAACCGTAAACAGGATACAGAGACAAGGGTCATTGATGACACTCCCAAACCTATCAGCTGGTGGACTGCAGAGCAAAAATACGTGTGTGCTAGTGTGTGTTCTCCAAATCAAAGATTTAGCAATTGCAGCACTTGTTACATTGGGAGAAAAGCAAGGGCTAAATAATTATTAAAACAGCACCATGATTACTGTTTTATTCCCGGCTGCAACATACCCATCCAAATTTTTGAGTAGAGCTTAAAATGGGGGTAGAGGGGGCTGCCAAATTATTTCAATCATATGTCCATATTAATCCATACAAATTAAGATGTTCTATTTTATTTTAAAGAAAGATCATTCTATTTTCTATATTAATTTGTATATTATTGTGTTAATGCAAGTGAATACTGGCAGTTATTTTGTGAGTAATATATGTAGCCAATATGCCCTTAACCCGAAATGCTTCACCAAATGTCTGGCTCAACAAAGGGTTAATGCATCTACATTGCCAAGTAAGCAGCTTGGATCTAATGGCAAGCAGAAACTATTCCTCATTTTTCTTTCTTCTGGCTGTTACAGATCATATTTCAAAGTGAAAATCCCAATTTATGCACAGTAAAATGCTTTAATGCTTTAATTTAAGGCTACGGGGAAGCCTCAGCGCTTGACGCCTTTCCAGAAGCAATGTGTAAATATTACTTAGATGGCCAGGGAAACCCGACGGCAAAAACAAAAGGAGATCTGAGATGGTGAGCAGGGTCTCATGTTTGCTCACTCAAAACTGTTTTACCCGCCGGCCAGGGCCGTACCCAGGGTTTATTTACTGCATTTCTGAATGAGCAAAATGCATACCAAAATGACACCTACAAACACAACCCAAGCTATACACTACACACAAACTCATTATATATAATTAAATACATACAGAGGGACCTGTTGGCAAAAATACTTTTATTAAAGCTGCACAATTTGTCACAATTTACTCTCACTCTTATTCTGTGTGTGTGTGTGTGTGTGTGTGTGTGTGTGTGTGTGTGTGTGTGTGTGTGTGTGTGTGTGTGTGTGTGTGTGTGAGAGGTTTGGTTGAAGAACACACTAACTACAGGCCATTCACTAGCCTCCCTTGTGTTTATTTCCTACATACATCATGGTCTTTCCCTCCACTGCTTCACTTCTTGGCTCACTGAAATTACATAAAATAAGAAAGACATATACAGACACACATAAGTTATGATCAGTTAGTGCAAATGCGACAGGGAAATATTGGTATACGAATCTTCACAACATGCATTACCTTTTGTAAGGCTAGCTGGATCCTCCTGTGGCCAGAGGCATCCCACTGCCTGAGAACTCTCTCCTTGTCAATTTTCACTTTCCACTGAACATGCATAAGCGCCAGTCCTGTGAGCCGTTCATTGGACATGCTGGCTCTGAGCCTTGTTTTGAGCTTTCGCATGGCAGAGAATGACCTTTCGCAGGCACATGTTGTCACTGGAAGTATTATAAACATTTTCAACATACATTTCATGTTGTGAAAGAAGGCCATTTGTGTTGCTTGCAGAGTTTTCAAAGCTGATGTAGGCAGGGACTCATCTTCCGAGTGAAACTTGTGCCTCCAGCGTTCTATTTCCTGCTCCACTGTGTCTGGGTCACATAGGTTTTCTCTGTACCATTCTACCAGCTCTTCCTCCCTTTCTTCCGTCAGCTTTTTTAGAACTTCTGGTACCGGGTAAGCTGCTAGCATCGCAGGCTCATTCCTTTGAGAGAACCTGGCATCCAGCTCACTAGTGATGTGGTTTATAAAAAGATAAAAGACATTTACCCTGTAGTGGTCTTCCACTGACTCTGTGGGTACGTTAGGCCTGTAGTTCTGTTTCACAGATATTTTTTCCGCTTGGCTGGGACCACATCGACAGAGTTGGCCAGGGCTGTGGCTTCTCGAAAACATGCACTGAATCCTCGCTCACATCAATGCTTGGCTATGACTTCCCATACATTTCTTGCCTCCTCATATGCTGTCATGATAGACATGGTGTTCCTCACTAAAGAAATGTCAGAACAGCCATGCACCACTACCAAATTGAGAGCATGGCTCTTACAGTAGGTGTACACTGCCCTGGGGTACAGTTCCTGGATTCTCTTTTGCACCGCACTCACTTTTCCACTCATTGTAGAGGCCCCATCATAGCCCTGACCACTAAGGAAGATTGCCTGAAGACCCCACTTTGTGAGCTGTCTGAAAATGGCTTCAGTTATTGCTGCTGCGTCTCGTTTTAGTAAGGAACAGAAACCAAGAAAATCCTCTCATCTCAGTTTTTTCTTCCTCCTCGCTGACGTAGCGGACACATATGGACATCTGTTCAGTCCCACTTATGTCCACTTATGTCCTTTCTGACTTCCTCTGCACAGCATTCTATTAACTCATTCTGAGTTTGGGGGGAAAAGTACTTTCCATTGTGGGGTGCTGTCTGCAGATGTTACTTTAGGGTGGAATCAAATTTTGCTTTTCAACTAACAAAGTGCCTAAAGTTCCCATTCTCACGTTCTCCCTCCCAGCTCCCCCGGGATGCCACATTTCGCTGGCTAAAGCACACGATTATGTCAATGATGGATAAGAGACTCTTACGATTGGCCATAACCTTTTCATCATATTTTTGGCTAATAACTGAGCCAATGTTCTTTTTATTTCCTTGGACTACAGACTACAGTTCTCTGCCAGTTCAGTGGCTCTTTGATGCCCCACTGTCAAGCTATGCCTTGGGATAATACCTCTCTTTTCACCAATAGCGTTCTTACAATCAGTGAAGCCCTTTGTAATGAAGCTAAAGTTGGAACCCTTAACCTTATTAAAGGCAAGGCAATGAGCACAATAGGCTGCATCTTCATGAGGTGTGTAGCGAAGCCGTTCATATTTTCTTTAATTTCACAGGATTGAAAGGATGTAAAGTGACTTCTGTTTCTCTGTGCTCCTTCTCTCTGTTCTCCTCCTCTCTGTGCTCCTTCTCTCTGTGCTCCTCTTCTCTGTTCTTCTGCCTGACCTGCTCCTCTCTGTGCTCCTCTTCTCTATTCTCCTCCTTTCTGTTCTTCTGTCTGTCCTGCTCCTTTCTGTGCTCCTCCTCTCTGTTCTTCTGTCTGCCCTGCTCCGCTCCTCTCTGTTCTCCTGCTTTCTGTGCTCTTCCTCTTTGTTATTCTGTCTGTCCTGCTCCTCTTTGTTCTTCTTCTTAAAAGATAGACCAGACATTTTCAACTCTTGATTATACAATTATATATTTTTTTCACATTTTTTTTAGATATATACAGTGCCCTCCACAATTATTGGCACCCCTGGGAAAGATGAGTAAAAAGGGTTATTAAAAAATTTACCATTTGGTGAATTAGCTTAATCTCACACTGAAAAAAATTAACATTTATTTATTCCTCATCAAGAATTTATTATTTTTAACAAAACCACGTTTGCCACAATTATTGGCACCCCTGCATTTATATATAGAATAAAGTAATCTTTTTTTTTTTAATTCTCGCAATAAATTTACTTCAATTAAAGGTTGGATTTTTCTCATTTTTTCAGTGTGAGGTTAAGCTAATTCACCATTTTTTATAACCCTTTTTTCTCATCTTTATCAGGGGTGCCAATATTTAAAATTTAAAAAATTATATCATTGATTTTATTATATAAGGTCCGGACCTCATAGCTGGCTACGACCGTGCTGCCCGCTATCTTTCTATGCAGGCTAACCTGTCAAAGGATTAATATATGCTGGTTCCAAGTCCAAAAATCAAGCCTGAGGTTTATTCAAGGAAATATATACAAGACTACTACCTACCAGCACCTGTATTGGTTTTCAGTGGCGAAGAGTCAAATGTGACGGGAAGGAGAATCAGAACAAGTCACCCACAAAGGTGAGGACCACTAATAGTTTAAACCCCAAAAGGGTAGAAAAGAAAAGGAATAATCTTAGTAGCTAAAACAATCAAATAATAATCAACCCAGGAAAACAGGGCAAACTCAAAACACAAGTAAAAACACAAAACAAAGTGTCCCGAGCTCAATACTAGAGCTGGCACGGGAAACCCGAAAAAAAAAGAATACCTTCGGCACGTAAAACTAACACGGCCAGAAGAAGGTGAATCAAAAGTGAAACCACCAAAGAAAAACTGTCTCAGTAAGAACAGTACGGACAAAATAGCACAGTGGAGCTAAAAGGAGGAGATAATCCTATACCTGAAATAATAAAGTTTACTATCACAAGGTTGCTTGTACCTGGCTATACCTGGCTCAATGTAATACGGGGAAGCAGAAGTGAGAAACTTAAATAGTAGCACAGGTGAAATTAATAATAAGCGTGGTGAAGCAAAACCCCGGAACGGAACGTGGAAAAAATCTGATAGATTCTCAATCGGAGAGAAAGGACGAGAACCACAGCGGAAAAGGAAAAAATAACCCACGAACCATGACAAGCACCTGCAGGAGTTGTTCTTAAAAGAAAATGCAATGGTAGCATCCACTATGGCTGCTGCAGTGGCTTCAGGTGATTCAAATTGTTCAAGATTAGTGAATAATTTTGTACCGCTGTGTCAAACAATTATCAAAACAATTATTATAATCATCATCATCATCATAAATCAATCAGTCAACATGTATTTACTGTTGCAGATTTATTGATTAAAATGATCTCAAAGTGCTGAATGATTTATTTATTTATTTATTTTCTAGATAAAAACTGCTACATTTCTGATGCCTGTAAAAAGTTATCAAAAACAGAATAAAATATATTATATTCTGCATGTATCAGAGTTTGTAGTATGTATAACACACATACACACACACACTCATGCAGACACACATCCATCATTATCATGGTTGGTTGTCATGAACACATTTGTATAAAACAAAACAAAACAGCGTAGCACAGCATCAGAATGGAACAGTCAGCAAATTCGTTTTACGGACAGACATGAGATTATCTTCGACCACTTCACTTCTGCGTGTGCAAAACTTTTTAGCACATGCAAAACCAATAACATGACTAATAATTGGTCATGGTATTTGTTTTGCACCAATCAATGGTTATGTTATGTAGTTTTGCATGTGCCAAAAGGTTTGGCACTTGCTAATTGGCCCTTTGTGTATAAACAGTCCCACTGGGATCTCCAGGCCTTCAAAATGTAGCATTCCCCTGAAATGTTTTCACTACGAACCAACCAGTGCATTACCAACACTACACTGAGACAAATGAAATGTCCTGCAGTGGAATCAAAAATTGTGTGCCTCACCTGAGAACAGGCAAATGTAGTGGGGAAAAAATACTTTCCGCACACCTTGTTCAAATTTCAAAAATTTTCATCTGAGAATAAAATTACTTTCTCATTCCAACAGTGCTCCCCTGCTATGCCGCTCCATTATGCTGCCACCCTCAATCACTGTCACCAATTGTCACTGCACAACAAAAAAACACGTTGAAATTGGCACTTTTGAAGCCTTTCCTTTTAGCAATGCTTGATGAATGGCAAGATTTCTGCCTTTCCATACCAGGCCTAGGGGTGGCTGCAGGAAATGTCTGATGTGTTCTTGGAAAATGTTTGAATGGGAAAATAATTACAAACTACTTTTCCAGCAAGCAGGATGCTTTCATTCCTCAAAACATAAAGTTTATTAATCTTCCCTGTAATGATGTCATCATATAAAGATAATCACCTCAGGGTCAAATGAAGGAAGAAAAAAAAAAAGTATTTAGACTAATTAAAATAAACACCTGAATAAATGGGTGGAGAAGCATTACAAATGCAGATGCATGTGTACTGCATGATACAATGAAGCAATGCATATCCTATCATGCTCTGTGGCATGTTTTAAAAGTCTGAGCAGACCCAGTTGACCTCGATTTTGGATCAAGATGACAAGATGAAAAGTGACTTTGAAAGAGGGTTCATTATTGGTGGACAGATGGAAGGAACTTCAGTCACAACTGGCTAGTAAGAACAGTGACTAAAGTGACATCTTAATTTAGATCTATGGGAAAGACATCAGTAAATAGGGTCGGAAATTGTGGTCGAAAGCAGATGATCGTGATCAGACTGTCAGCAAGAACAGTCTGTCGACGAGTCTGTTGACTCTCGCTTTTTGGACATCGTATGAAGCAAGTTGAGTTGTTTGACCTGCTAGATATCCTTCAGATTGTACTGGAATTTCTGAACAATCATATGAAGTGTCTCCCATTGTGTCAGCCTTACATATTTGCTCTTTGTCCATCTCTCATGCTCAAATAGATGGATTGATTTCTATGCATACTACATATTTCAGTGATATAAATTGACTATTTGTGCCCCACCCCCCTCCCTCCAACATTAGCCCTTTCCCAGTGTACAAAATTACACAAAATCTGCTAAACTTTAGATCTCTAATATTGTTCTCATTCCCTTCTCGTGCCTTCTTTCAGAGTAGTTAGTTTACCGCTTTCAATCTTAAATCCATTTCACTCTATCTTATTTGTGCATTCAGGTCCTTTTCATTGATTTAAGTTTGTGATCATCGTGTGAGCCAGTTTTCCATTTTCTTTTCATTGACAAGCATTTCAATCTCTTTTTGTGACCAAAGGATTGCTTTTTGGATATATTTTTTGTTTGGTTTGTGTTAATGTAGCACGTAATTACATTGTTTAGGTCATTAACTCTGGACCACTTCAGTCGGAAACGTGTTTGTATACAGTCTACAGAAGAGGCATATACCATTCCTTCTGTGTATCAGTTTCATTTTCAACAAAACTTTTCGCCGGAAAAAAAAAGGTTTATCCATTGTTCACTGTGGAAAAGTACAAAAGTGAAGGCTTAAATTAATAAAATAAGTTATGTATTTTGTATGAGCACCCAGGATGATTTTGGAAAGAACATGCTTATCTCTTGGGGGAGTCATTTTTGAGATTGACTTTCCAGGTATAAAATACCCAGCAATGTGGATAGAGGCCACTGATTTTTTCAGAAAAAGGAAAAACTCCCAGTTTTCCTGAGACTGGAAGTGGAGGGATGGTGGTGTGAAGGATGCATAAGGAGAAAGCTGTCCAGGAGGGATATGAGTCATAGCTGTGGCACAAGCTGGCAGAGAAGGAGATATACACAACACACTAGGGGGATCAAATAGCATTATGGTGCAACCGTGTAAGGGCAGCCAGGACCAACCTTAAATACCCAGTTTTCAATCATAATCAAAGGTGTCCCGCAGAGCTACACTTCAAGGTGTTTGGGGTGGGCTCGAGAGGTGATAGCAGGATGGTGAGAGATGGAGGAAGATAGAGGGGAGGCCCCCAAGGAAGGAAATGCCTCCCAGGGCCCAGGGACAGAGAGGTTTGATGTCGGGCAGAAAAAAACAACCTATGGGGAATGGAGACTCAAGGGAAACTATGGTCACCATCCAGGAAAGACTGACGAGGAGCAGATAGGTGATTTACTCTATGTTCAAGATGGAGCTCAACACAGAGTTTGCAAATGGTAGAACCGCCGAGTGAGGGAGATAACTAACAGCTGATACCTCAGTCACAGATATCCTTGTTTTTATAATTGGCAAGAACTAGCTTTACAGATATTTTATCATTGGTTGCGGGATTGTTTATAGCTCAATATTTGACTCATTTCATTCAGCTCACCTGGGTAGCGATTGGCAATTGAAGACACCTGCGAAGCAGGGGAGCATATATACTTGTGCCATTTTTCTTGTTGGGAGTTAATTCATCTTTTTTTTTTTGGTTTGCTTCATGCACGTTGCCAGCCTCGCTGTCATGCTGAAGCGTATATTTTAAATTGTTATTGTTGCATCAGCTTAATTTGCAGCCACATATTTTGTACTGCGTGAAAAGGCCTACATTGGCCATTTTGGGAGGAAGCTCTCACGTTATATTTATAATGTCACCTTTTAATAGAAAGGAACAGATAGAGGAGCATTAGCAAGCCTGCGGAAGACTTTTGTTTTGCTCTCGTGCACCTTTTGCTTTCCGGGTGAGCTGGATTTGCTTTTAAAGACGAATAGATCAGGTGAGTTGGCTTATGAGCTTCCTCCGGTTTTCCCGCTGCTGAAATTCCTCTAATAAAATTAAAAAAAAAAACGTTTTGGTTTTTGTCGGTGTGTTTTTTACAGGCTTATTTGTGCAAGGCACACATTTTTGCTAGACCCTTTGTAACCACTCAGTTATTGTAACGTGGGTGGGTTTCGGGTCGTAACAGCTTTACAGATGTTTTATCATTGGTTGCAGGATTGTTTATAGCTCAGTATTTGACAATTGTTTATTTGACAAAAATCTCAGTGGGATTTATGGAACACAGAAGGAGTGTATATTTTCCCCCCAGTTTTTCTTCACTCATGGTTTATTGTATTGTAAAATGTATGAGTAATGTTTGAGGTAAGCATAATTGATAATGGACAATTTAATCTATTTTAGTCTGGCATGTCAGGGTCTTCCAACTGAGATTTGTTTTCAGTACAGAAAACCATTAATCTATATATCAAGCAAACAAGTAAAACTTTGGTCAATGCCTCTACAGTCCTAATACAAGTATTTTAGATGACAAAAACATGTTGCAGTGAAAATATTTATTTTATTTTTATTAAATGTCTCTTGTAGTGTAGGTTTCACCATAGTGGAATAACAGTATGGCTTTTCAGATAAAGACCAGACACTCATGTCTCCTACTGAGGACAAAAATGAATTGCCGGATCTTAGGAGGATATTCTGTATCTTACTTGTAGGCACTGCTGGGATAAAATGCATTCTCATTAACTGGAGATCTGAAGTCTCTCTCTTAAAATACATTGAATAAATAACTTGAGAAAGTTTTATTGGCAAAATGTGATATTCAATAAAATAGACCATTACTATGATTGCACTTGGTCTTGCAGAGCTTACAAGTCTCACGCATCAGCCGTGAGACTCACACCTGAAGGAACATTCTTACACAAAAGCATGGGCAGCTCTGCCAGGCTCTGGTATTATTATTAATGGCACCAATGCCATACATACATGTAATACATCTGTCATAACTGTGTTCTGCAACACATTGAACCTTACATTTGAATAAGCACATTTGAATGTGTTAGAATATACAGAATGCAGCATTTTGATTCTTGATTTGATCCTTCCATTTTATGCTTAGTTATATTGTTGAAAATATTCAAAATATTAGAATTTGATATTTGAACCGCAAAACACATTTTATACATTGTCTAATACACAACAGCTGTCAGTTAAAATAAACCCAATACAATATGATTCCAGGTCACCAATGTGACATGAGCAAGGTTTCACACACACACACTACCTTGATAATTCCCTGAAGATCCTTCAGACATCATCGAATTGGCATAGTAGCCATACAAGGTAAATGACCTAGAAGCATGTTTCTGATTGGGCACTGCCTGAATTTCTCTCAAAAGACTTAAATTATCTAAGTATTAACTAAGTATATTTTAATAATGCATTCCATTACTCTCATTAACAGTAATGACGTTTCAATATTAATGATATTCTTTTTTTTCACCCTGACAAAAACCTGTCAAACAAGTCTTTATGAATGTGTGCATGATATCACACATGATCTACAAACAGGCTGTCCACTTGCCACTATATATTTGTTTTCTTAAAAGACAAGTTGGTTATTGGAGTTTTTCAATCCATGTAGTTCAGTAGAATGATTTTCTCAGTGAGTGATCAAAAACACAAATAAACAAGCAAAAATAGTATAGGGAATACCTATATGATGGATTAGTAAACAATTATTTATGCATTAAACAACTTGAAACAACACAAAAGTTACATTTTTACTAAATCTGGCAGCCCGCACTGCCAGGTTTACAGAAAAGTTTTGTAAATGCATGTCAGAATATTTGGCCATATGCTCTTCTTCACAATAAGTGATCAGCAGCTGTTTCTTTTTTTTCTTTTTTTAAAAGGTTGACCAAGTAGAGACATGGCAAAAAATATACATAAAAAGCCATTCACCTGTCAAATAAAGGCTACCAATATATTAAGACCAAAGTGTGGGTACCTTTTTTATGGGGGTGACATGTGAACGACCCCCACTGGTTGTAATGCATGGTTACAAAAGGACACCTCTTACTTTGAAAGGGATGATTTCTGTGGCATGTTTGACAGGAGCATCAATGTCTATGGTGATGTCTGCATGGGAAATATATCAGCAAGGGGAAGCAGTGGGTGGGAGCTAAATAAAATGGATTGTGTCCATGCTTAAGTGTGAGGCACAACCGACTGCATATAATCT
Organism: Ilyophis sp. 1 JC-2022; assembly: GCA_022702515.1. Classification (NCBI taxonomy): domain Eukaryota; kingdom Metazoa; phylum Chordata; class Actinopteri; order Anguilliformes; family Synaphobranchidae; genus Ilyophis; species Ilyophis sp. 1 JC-2022. The sequence continues at coordinate 117,309,896 of CM040404.1, read as the reverse complement.
GACTTCAAAATGCAACACGTGGCAACAGCAGTTAGTTTAATGTAAAAGGAGGTAAAGTTTAAAATAAAAAAACTTTCGATTATGTAATATAGTAGGAGGATTTTATTTTCTTGTTTTATTTTCTTGGCCTTCTGAGCTTCCTGTTCCCTGCCTGCCTGTATTCTCCTTCTCTTCTCCAACCCTTTTGTTGCACAACCTTAAGGGAAGTATGCACACACTGCTATGGTAGACACAGCCCATGTATTCCCAAATGGTCTTACAAAGTAATCACACTGCATACAAAACACATTTTGCAATACATGCAGTATGTTTCATTTGAAATTCGAAAATATTATTTATGGCACCTTTTAAATATATACCGAAATAGAAAAGTATACGGAAATGTACTTCACAATATTTATTACAGAGCCTTGTAGCATTTCCATATATTGCAAATTCTTTTTCCTATGGGGTCCAGGGATTATGTTACTACCCAGTCAGATTGTGTTCATTGCATGCAGTGGTGGAAGCATCCCACCTACAGCAGAGCTTGCTGTGCAGTGTTGCTGCTCTAGGGAAAATCCTCTTGAGAAGTCATCATTTTGCATTGTTGACATTACAATTCCCTGCACAGGGCCTGGCACAACCAAAAGGGGAGCTGCCTGCCTATTCCCATACCTGTTGGTGAAATCTAAATTGATTTCCCTTGCCCTCACATGCGGTTGGAACATTTTTGAAAAAAAGGTTGTATTTTCCCGTCCCTGAGAGCAATGCTGGAATCGTCTCCGCCAGCTGAAAGCCCTTTGAGGTCCAGCTGTAATTCATTCAAAGCAAACGACTATCGAGCCCTCTTTTTGAGCTTTTTACTCCTCATTATCCCAAACAAAAGCAATTAATTATCACGTCTGCATTCCAAGTGGCCCCTTTAACTTAACTTTAAGGGCCATTGTGTTGTTTGCTTTTTTCATGTCGTAGGTGTGGCTCTGATTCAATATCACCAAAGTGGGGTTGTGTTGAGGTGGGGAGGGCAGTGATTGGGCAGTCAATCCTGACTGCTGTGGATAATTGCCCTCAACTTTAAGTAGCAAATCCTGCCAAAAATGCACTCCATGCGCATGCATAAATACATAAAATGCTTATGCCAATTTGATTGAATACTCCCCAATTTATGATATGCATTCGGATGCTATCCAACAATACGGCACAGTGCTCAATAGGCCTCATTCACCAACCATTCTATGAACAAATTTGTTCTTACGACTTTCTTTAAAATGTTTTTTATGAGCATTCTGACATTCACCAAAGTTTTCTTATTATGGTTTTTTTCTTGGGTTGAACAGAAGCTCAGAATGCTAACATCAGTTAATCCCAAAATGTTTGTAAAAATGTTTTAAAGAAAGTCTTAAGAGCAAATTTGTTCGTAAAGTGATTGGTGAATGAGGTCCAATGAGGTTATTTGTATTACGTATTATATGTGTATCTATAGCAGTGAAACCCTTGGGTCTGACATTTTACATATCTTGCAAATGTTTCTGGTGCTGATATTGTGCATTTTAATCCACCGTGGCTGATACATGTTTTTTTTTTTGTTCCATGATCAAAGTAGAAGAACAACAATGTATGTATCTTTTCCTCCTCAGATAATAGAGCCTTTATTCTATAGATAGAGGCATAACAATGCATATCTCAGTATGTGTGATACTCTTTGAGTCGGAATATTACAATATTCAACAACACCAGCACTGAGCCAATGTATTATGATGGAGCAAGCAAACAAGTTTTGCTTAATATGACATGTTTTCCGACTGAATTATAGAATGCATCACAAAAGGGCGACACACACAGTTCGTCTTAAGAGTTAAGAGATATAACAGGAAATGGAGGAAACCATAGGAATAACACAATCGCACATAAATAATTCCTTGTTTAAGCATTACAAACAATGAGATATGAGATATATTTCAGTGGTGCCAGCACTTTGGCTTTCTGCAAATGTAAATTCTGAAGAATGTAACGTACAAAAATGAACAAGCCTGAGTTATAGAAATCTATAAAGCTATAGAAAGTTTATATGATGATCAAAAGAAGAACTTTTTCACCAACATACGTACACCCCCCTTGCCCAGTAGATTAATCCGGATCACTCACAATTAAGAATAAATGGTAAATATGGCTCAATAGGTCAAGCACGGTTTTTATTTATTTATTGTTTATTTGGCATCTCCAATCCCACTGAATTTGGAAAGTGCAATTCGGGAACTATGTATATGCATGCTCATATGCGCCCCCTGCTGCTAGGGAGAGTGAAGACAACTTGCGGTTCTTCTGAACACGCGGTGCCTGCTTGTTTTCACACTCATCCACATACCAAGCACATGCATGCACAAGCGGGGCAGAGGAGACAATGTGATTTCTTTGTCACAAAGTGGTAAAATGTATATTATATGGACATAAAATAAAGTTTTAGATGGTCAAATGCATATCATAAATAATTTAGTTAAATATTTAGGTTACCATAAATAATGTTATGTAAGTACTTTAAATACTTTAATTCTTTGCATGTTTTGTATGCTAATAGCAGTGTTGTGGTACAATTGTATATACAATTGTGCATCAGATGTTTCCATAACAAGTTATATTATGCATATGAAAAGTACAGTCATCAAGTCACACAACATTATCACATCTCAGTGTGTGTTTATTTTGCATTTATCCTGAAAAACGGAGCTTTTGATGCAAATGTGGGATTTTTTTTTATCCTTCGTAATTGCAATACAAAGGGTGTCACCATCCTTAACGAAACCTTGTTTTTGAAGTCGGGCACGTTCTACCCCCAACAAACACGGCAGTGATCATGATGAGTCTTTGTTAATATTCTCTTCTTTTTGATGAGAGTCGCATATAGAAGCAGCTTAGCTCTCAGATGATGAAAAGCATCTTACAAGTCTCTTCTGATCTATGTGTTATTGACATAGAGGGGGGAAAAAAGCACTTTCACTTTTAATAAATGGTATGTCTTTCATGAAAACACAGGGAGGATTTCTAGAGATAAATAATTCATGTTTTCTAGAGCTCTCTGAGAATAAATCTGCTCATTTTCAACCCCCAGTTCTTTGACAAAGTTTACATATGACAGTTTGCTTCAGATATGTTAGGACTTAAAAAGGCAAATGAAGGTACTGTGTCAAAATGACTTTTTTCAAGTGAGAACAAATTCCTGTTCCCTGGATCATATAGCAATCTTCTTTACTCAGAGTTGCATGAATGCCTTTGTCCTTGCTGTAACCCTGTTCATAAATCAGTTTTTGTGTAGTTTATTCTTTCTGAAATCACAGATTTATAGAGTATGGCCTCTCCAACAACAACAACAACAACAATTAGTTTCATTTTTTGTTTCATGATTCAATTAGTTTCGAATCTGAGGTTCCTGTTTAAGGTCCTACAGCATAATTGCAGAGGAGCTGCATTTATAACTGCTAGCATGAAAAAAAGAGGTTCCACTTGAGAATCAACCACTGCCAGAGCTTGATGCATGATGGGAGTGAATAGCCTAGGAAATATTTTGAATGTTAAATAATTTGTTTTTCACTCAGCTGGAAAAATGAAGCCAGTGTTCCAAATCTCCTCACTCTTGACTTGCTGAAAACATCTCGCAATAGCTACTGCTGGCATAGGCAAACGCATGAATCCACATTACATTGATTTTACATGTCCGTTTTCCATGAATAGCACTGAATATTCACCACAGGTCATAGCAAATTATACAGAATAATTAATGAACTGCACTCCCAAAATCTTCTTGTTTTTGTATGAAAAGCCCCAAAATTAATATGCATGTACATTATTGCATAATATCAGTATCAGAGGCACAATTCACAATGCCTTCTTCACAACATGTTTTAACTGATGTAAAGCATCAGTTATACTTTCTGGATTTAAATTATGGATTGAAAAATATTTAATTAGAATAATGAGGAAGTTGATTCCATCAACATTTGTCCTTAATTTTTATTAACAATTAAAAGCAAGATATTCATATATGCGTTCATTCATTGATTTATTCTACACAAACACAGCATGGTGAGTTTGGCAACCACTAAAATGAACTAGCCAAAATGTATTTGGAGGAAAAAAATTTAACACTTAGTGAACATTACGGACACATGTTGTCCAGCCTAGGTCTGTATAGTTACAGCATAGTGACTGCACCAGTATCTGTAACCAACATTTTGGAAATATTTGTAGCGACTAGCAAGAAAACATTAGATTGTATTTCAATATACATATATTTCCAGTAGGGTGTTTTTGGTAATATAACAGTGTCTTAAACCACATAGATGTACTGTCACCGTCCTGCAGAATACCCTTGCGTTATGTCATGTGTTTCGATGTAGCCTACTAAACACTTGACTAGACAGTGTGGTACTAAATGTACCACTTTTACTGTCATTTAAAAAAGACGTGTTTGATGACATTTCAGAATTCTTTGTAGCTACAGGGTGCGGAGATGAGATCAGGAAAATAGGGGTTGTCTTTCAAAAAGACATAATCCTCCCATCAAATTTTACATGCACAAATTAAGTGTCACATCACATTCTGGTCCTGGTTGGAAACACTCCACAAAACAACCAAATTAAAGGACTAGTTTTCCACAAAACATCACTCACTTTCTCTCCATCCCAAGTCATGTTTTAATAAATAAGTGAACAGACAAGTTATCGTTGTTGACTAAGTATCGTACTGAGACAATGCCATTCTGAGGCTCTTTCCTTTGATGCAATGTTTATGCATGCTGCCAGTGTATTCTCTGGAGCAGAAGTAATCGGCTTAGCAAGGCGCTGGGGAGAAATATCAGCTTGGCAGGGGTTCATTTTTTTCTTTATGGCCTTTCAGAACACAGGAAATATATTGATTGAATAAATACATCTTGTCAAATTGATATAGAGATTCCAGATAGGTCTCTTTTCACAAGGCCTGAGACTTGGTAAACATTTCATTGGACTTTTTTTTTGCATGCACTATTAATGGTTTATTTGTATTCAAGTGTTGTTAATGATATAGAAGGCACTGTTCATGCTGAGTATACCAGCGACACAAACACACACTCTAAATTAAGTGATCAATTAAACAGCACATCCATTGATCAAGCTTAGAGTGAACATTTCAATACTAAAACTCCTATGGTAACCCCTCTGGGAAGTACATAAGGGAATTATTCAAACCAGATTGTATAACTGATCTGTCCGATAGTACTTTTTTTAGTGTGTTTCTCAGCTGATAATGCTTTAGTTTCCCATTACAGGTGGAGTTAATGGATTCTCTCTGCCATGTTAATCTAGGACATCCGTTAAGTTTATGGGAAGAGAGAGCAGGTCAGCCCGTGTCATTTTATGTTCCCTGTAGCATCACTCACTCTGAATGGCATTAGCCCACCAAAGAAAATCTCAAGCGCCTCCTCCTTTGAGGGACGTCTTTGTAATTTCCTTGCCTGACCAAGTGGAAACCTATTTTTGTTTTTTTGTTTATAGCATTCGATTGCACTTTAGCGGGTAATGGAGCATGCCATTCTGGAGATACATTTCTCAGTCTTTGTTAGAGCTTCGGTCTTACAATCTCCTTAATGTATGCAAATGTGAGCAAAATACACCACATTAGTACCGTCCAGTATCCGGTCAAGAAACTATTGTTATTATTGACGGCGGAAAAATGTCATCAATTAGACAAGTTGCTGCCAAGATGGGTGTGGATATGATTCTACCTTTCAAGGAGGAAACTAAAAAAATTATAATAATAAAAAAATTAATAAATGTATCCCGTTCCGGTAGCACCAGGTAAGGCCTTTCATCACCACTCAGATACTTCCGCTGTTTGGTGTGTCTGAGGGATATTTTGCACTAGTGTAGCCTTCTCTTTAAGGTAGTATTTGATGCATCGATGCCTACATCCTGGATAGTGTTATTAATCTGTTCAGCAGTTGACAAGGGTTTTTTCTTCACATTTAAATCATTATTCGGTTATCGACTACAGTAGTCTTCCATGGTCTACCAGGTTGTTTGCTATTGCTGTGTTCACCAGTGCATTCTTGCTTCATATCAATGTACCAAACAGTTGAGTCCAAATACAAATGCCACACATAGAATCAACTCTAGACCTTTTTTTTTTTGCTTTCTTGTGCAGGAACTAATGATGCACCGACACACAGCTAGCCAAGAAAGAGCTGAACAGCCACATTGTCCAATTACATTAATCTATTAAATGGGGGAACTATGTATAAAAGGGCTGTAATTCCTACGTGGTTCACCCAGTATGGATGTAAATACCCTCAAATTTAAGCTGATTTAAGTTGAAGCCTGCACTTCAACCTTATATTGTTTCATTTCAAGTCCAATGAGCCAAAACAACACAAATTGTGTCACTGTCCAAATGCAGTATGTATATGTAACTTAAAATGCACACAGTTGCAGTTTATTGTGAATACATACCTGGGCAAATTAAATTTCGTAATGGCATTATTTGAAAAAGCTGCCACTGTATTCACAAGACATGGCAGAAAAGCAGAGCGGCTTCTCAGTGAATTGTTGCTTTCCCTCCCTTTATTTGGGGATAAAAAAACGAATTTCAGTTTTTAAGAGCATAGTCACAAGTCTAGTCACAGTAGAGTTGGCACAATGGTTGTTAAAATGAATTTCGCAGAGTAATTCCTGTCAAAGAATCAGCACCTGTGAACTACAGCCCTGGAGATGATTGGAATTTCTATGCTGCTCTCCGCATCTTACCCTCCCCCATTCTTTTTTTTTGCATATGAAATATGCCTGTATATTTCATGGCTGCATCACAGGATAGCTCCTTCGTATGCTGGGAGAATGATAGCTCAGACAAATGTTAAAATGTACAATCCAACATATGCAATTTTTAATATGATACCATATAATGTATTGTATATGAGTTTATTTGCATACTTGTACCCTTTTGAAACATAGACCTTACATTTTGACCGGATTTCCTTTTATGCCATGAAAAAGACGTGGTATAAGTAATACAATACATGGCCAAATGTATATGGACACCTGCTAATCCAATCATCTCATTTCAAAATCATGGGCATTAATATGGAGTTGGTCCCCATTTGCTGCTATAACAGCCTCCACTCTCCTGGGAAGGCTTTCCATTAGATGTTGGAACATTGCTGTGTGGATTTGTTTCCATTCATTCAGGAGAGCATTAGTGAGGTTGGGCACTGATGTTGGGCTATTAGGCCTGGCTTGCAGTCGGCTTTCCAATTGATCCAAATGGTGTTTGATGGGGTTGAGGTCAGGGCTCTGTGCAGGGCAGTCAAGTTCTTCCATACCGATCTCGACAAACCATTTGTGACACGTGCTGGTGAACCGGTCCGCAAGCTGCAGTTCACAGTAGAGTGCAAAATAGTTTTTTTCCAAATAACGAAAGTTTACGTTTTTTAGAAGTCGCTTAATATAATATACAACGTATTTACGATCTCTAAATACCTGTAATCAGTAACACAAATATGCTTGTTAAACCATGAGGCTTCGATTTGAGGGACAGATTATAATCAGCTGTCCATTAACACCTTCCTAGTTTCGATTGGCTCTGAGATTCGGCATGCCTCGCCCATAAAGAGCCTACTTCTCGGAATAATTTAGCTGCTGGTAGAAGCATAAAAAACAGAGAATTCCGAATCGAGAACGTACACGATTCACAGTAGCTACTTGCTCCATCTGGACCTCGGTTTTCGATATGAATATCTTCAGACAAAACTCCATATTACTCCATATAAAAAAGTGAACGCTGTAACTTAAGAGCCGTGTTGCGGCCGAACGGAATCGAGTTCAGTAATTCTGTAGTTCTTACCTATTCTAGTACTTTTTTATATGGAGTTCTGTCAGAAGATATTCATATCGAAAGCCAGAGGTCCAGATGGAGCAACGTAGCTACTATCGTTTGCCGTGAAACCTGTCTGGTTTGTAACATTACTCAAGTAAATTTGAGTCAATCTGTCTGTTAGTCGAGCAGTGTCCAAATCATAGACCTTATAAAAATGGTCCGAATCTACTACTTGCGTCCTCCTGTGTAACTGATAAGGTAGGCTAATGTTACTGCTTACAGCGTAACCTACTGTTTAGTGACATGCAGTAGCCTATGTGAAAAATATCCTGTATCATTTGAGGATTTAAAGTAGACTACATTTAGATAACATTTTGCCTACTTAACAACTTTCTCACAGCTAGCATAGGCTCAATAGTAGCCTATAGAAGGGCATTGATTCAGACCTATTGGGACACATCGTTTGTTTACTAGAAACCAAGTTAGTTAACAGTTAGTTATCTAGCTCGCACATCCAAACAATGTATCATTTGCAAGCATTTTCATGGTCATATTCTTATCTGTCTGTCTTTATTTAATACAAACCAAGCCCTTGCTAACTAAGCTAACAGTTAGCCTAATAGCTAGCCGCATGTCCAAACAATGTATCTGCAAGCGTGTTCAACGTGTTCATATCTCTACCAGTCTTTGTTTAGTAACACAAGCCTCTGAAATCCAGAGTTTGATACTCTAGTGGGGGAGTGGTTGGGGCTGGGATTACCCAGCTACTTTTCATGCCCATTAAGTCCGCAAGCCTCAGGTATTCATCTTTGCAAATCTTTGAGAGCTTTTTTCTCAGGAAATTGTTTTAAGGTGTACCAACATTCAAAAAAGCATATCTTTTTCAAATATGCGCATAATGCAGTGTGAGACATCATTTGAAAGCTCAGGATCTGTACTTTCATAAACTATTAAAAATAAATTACCCCGTGCGACTTGTGGACAGTTTTACCAGCACCAGTCACATTTCTGTATGGACCTATATTTGTGCACGGGGCCAAATTCTGAAACAGGAAAGGGCCTTTCCCAAAATTCTGCAACAAGTTGGAAACCCAGAATCGTCTACAATGTCATTGTATGCTGTAGTGTTAAGATTAGCCTTCACTGGAACTACGGAGCCTATAGCCTGAACCATAAAAAACAGCCCCAGACCAAGGGGTATCCGCATACTTTTGGCCATATAGTGTATGTACTCATACATAAGGACATACATTTTAATCTCTTTTAGACCCCCCCTAGACAATAAATAAAAAACACAAGACCCAAACACAAACTTCAGACACAGAATGTGATAAAAGGACAACGCTGAATAATAATGTAATTAACTTTTTAGAGGGACTGAGCCTGGACAGCAGAACTGCACTGCACCATGTAAAAAGTACATGAATTAGTTCCTGGATGTTTAACGTGCACATTTATTAGCTAAATAGTTTCCATGGTTCAGGAATAAAACAGATGAGGGGTAAATTATCCTACAGCATGGCACTATCCAAGTCAGTGGATACCAGGGGAATATAAATGTAATGAAGTATACCCAGTCAGATTTTTTTGCATGCGGTTTGCATGCAAACATTATATTACTGAAATATGTACATCACCTCTCTCAATTTGCGTTCTGGCTGTTCAAAAGTTTGCTTGACTTCCTTTAGTAAATACCTCCACCACATATCTCATGATTTAAGGTATTTACCTCTAATTAATTGTGGTCCCATTCCTTTGGTGGAACAATTATCATGCATTCTCTGTTATCTCTGTGTGAGAAGTTGTATTTCCTCACCTGACATGTGATATAGATTGCAGTAATATTTGAATATATAATTTTGAGGAGATCTAAATATACGGATTGCTATCTATCTTTTTACATGTGCCTCTGGCTTGTGCAGCCTATAACCATTCTATTTCCCCCTTATATACCCAAAGATCAAAGGAAAATACTGAATCATCAAAGAAAGATCCAATCACTAAACAGCAGTAACAACAATGACCCCCGCTTGCGCCATCTGTCATTTTATCACAACACTTTTTGTATTACATTTGTATTACACCTGGTTGCTGATTCATAAGTTGTTTCCATTTCCAACAACACTAAGCATGTGTACGCTGTATATGTAAAATCTAAGGTAGCATCATGCTGTTTCAATTTTAGAAGTTCTTGGACCATTCCACAGAGGTAGCAGAATGATTGCAACAATGCTCTTGGACAACAGCACTGTTTTTTTATCTGACCTTTAGCTGACTTCCTGCCAGCATGGCAAACACAGTCAGTTCACCTTTGGAGGTCAGATAAGTGGCCTACTTGTGTGGACCACCCTACGCTAACATAACCTCAGGGTTCACTGCAAAATGCAACCGACTGGTAAGCACTGGAGGTGGCACGCTGTGTTCTGGGAGCCCCAGTTTTTGAATGGTCAAGCTGAAATTCGGAGATTCCCAATCTTCCCCCTAGTCCATCCGCACATTTCTCCGGTATACCCATGATTGAAACTCTGGCGTCGCTACTGCTGGTAAGCCTCAAGAACAGAATTAGCCAGGTTAGAGTTTGCTAAAAAGTACATTAAAAAACGGTAATGTTTTGGAATAAAGCTGATGGACAGATAAGACGAGTATTAACCTGTACCAATCATCATTTTAGCCAAATGTCTTATATCAGACAGGGGAAGGTATTAATTTGGGGATTCTTTTTTTTACAGAAAAGAATAGTTTTGTTTTATGATTAGATGGAAATGAGCTGTGGAGCCTCGGTTAAGAAATGCTTTGCATTTTCTCTAATGCACTCAGACAGTACTGTAGCCAAGGAGACCTGACAGTGAACATTTCTAGCATCTGTGGAGACAGTCCGAGTTTCTCACAGGACTGAAGCCTGGTTCTGCTTCAGGCTCAGACCTTAGGGAACTTCTCTTCTCTGTCAGCTCCAGGTCATTATCCTGTTCTTAATGTAACACGGCAGGATTCATTTATTCAAGAGAGCCTTCATGGTGGAAGCAGTGGAGCAGTTTAACCAAGGGAAAAATCTGACACAATGGATCTCTTCTTCTTATTATCATCATCTTCTTATTCTTCTTTTTTCTTCTTTTTCTTCTTGTTCTTCTTCTTCTTCTTCTTCACTACAAACAGTACCAAAGTTATGATCAGTTTATTGAAAGACAAGTTGGTCTGTTTGCGGTATTGATTGCTGTTGAATCAATACTCATTAATCAAATGGTCATTAATTGGCATGACATTACATTGGACAGAGTTGCCAGGGTTACAGAAGGGCTACAAATGAGATTTTGGCATCAATGGAACTGTAATTTCCCCACATTATTGGTTTTAGTAGTAGCAGAATAATATGAAGAAACACTGATATGGACACTTGAAAACATCTAACATCATAAACCATGTTAGTCTGAATCAAGGACTGCTGTTCTTGGATCCGAAGGGTGTCTCCTCTTAACTGGAGAGATGCCTGTGTCCTGCATTATCTGTCATGGCTGACTTCAAATGCACTTCATGTAGACACTGCAACAGTGGTCACGCTGCTACATTTAAATGTATTTGTTTCACAGACATTTTTGTCTGGTTGTACTCATCCAGCATTATGGGTGCATTGCTGTGTCTCAGCCCTGGGCTGTTCTGTCACAGTGATCACCGTACAGTACAAGTGGGCTTAGTGATAAGCTCTAACTGGGACTGTCCTAGAGAGACTGTTCGTTTTTGTAAAAACTTAGAGAAGTAGAGGTATAGCCATTTTCAGACTGTGGCCTGGGTTCGAGGGTCACATTGTTTCAGGTTACAGGTTTAAGTTTATATTTCTATGCCAGTTTGTAACAGCACAGAAGTGACCGTCACACTAAACCATTATGGTATATATAGAAGTTGTGAACATGGGCTATACCTCAACCACGAGGAAATTGCATGCGAAGGCAACATTTTAGAGCCACGTTTGCTGTTCTGTCCTTTAAAGGTATATCCATTGGTTACAAAATGCCATTTGAAGGCAGTATAGTGTGTGTGTTTCACCAAGTTGGATGTTACATAAACCTTTGTGACAACCTCAAAAATCCTTATTTTTGTTAAAATAATGTTGGCTGGTGTTACTGGCAGTAATCAAGCAGTAACAGTGGGGGCCAGATTACAATTGTAGTGGACTAACCCTGTGATTGCAGTTTTGCCTAAAAATAAGTTTAAATTGCAAAATACATTTGGCTAATATTTTGGATGTTTTGTGAATTTGGAAGCTTTCCATGATCTTGAATACATTAATTTAATATAGCTAGTGATCGCCACAACTCATATAGCTATCTAATATAGATTAGCCAGCAATCTATGAAGGTAGATGGGTTCAACTGATCAGGAAAAATTATACAGTTTCACCAAAATAATTATTTTAATGATTTCAATTCAATTCAGTTCAATTTTACTTGTATAGTAACAGAGAACTGTCACAAAGACGCTGTACAGGGAAACAGAAGGAAAATAGAACAACAAACAAGGCCTTAGCCACCAACCAGCAAAACGAGGTAAAAAACTCCCCAGTCGAGAAAAAAAAAACACTCGATGGTGGCGAGAAAAAACTCCCCAGTGGGAAGAAATCTTGGAAGAAACCTGGCTAGAGAGGGGGTGCCCATCCTTCGCTGGCTGGCTTGGTTTAAACTAAAGGTGATTAACTGGATAGTAATAGAGAGTAATAAGGGATCTAATAAAACTAGCTGGTAAGAATTCCAAAGAAAAGGATGTAAAATGTTAAATTCTAAATGTTCAATTCAAAGGGGCGTGTGGTGCATCTGGGTCTACATCAAGTCGGGAGGATAAACCAAAGGAGGGACAGGACTGGAGCAGTCTGCAAACTCTGGACAAGGGACATAACTGGAGCAGTCTGCAAACTCAGGGCGAGGAGGGCACGGGCCGGAGTAATCTGCAGCTCAGGGTGAGAAAGGGAAAAAAAGAGGGTTAGCCCCCCCAACATCTTTAACTATAGGATTGACTAAAGAGGTACATTTTTAGCCTACACTTAAAGACAGAAAGTGTGTCTGAAGCCCGAAAATACATGGGAAGATTATTCCATAAGAGAGGAGCTCTGTAAGAGAAGGCTCTGCCACCCATTGTAATTTTAGATATAATAGAAATAGCCAGCACTGAGAGCGAAGTAATCTAGGAGGACAGTAAGGAATGAGTAAGTCACTGAGATATTCTGGTGCCAAACCATTTAAAGCTTTAAACGCCAGAAGTAAAATCTTAGTCAATTCTGAATTTGACAGGCAGCCAATGAAGAGTTTTGAACACCGGGCTGATATGCTCCCATTTCTTGGTTCTAGTAAGAACCCTAGCAGCTGCATTCTGTACAAGTTGGAGACCATTCAGGGCTGAGCCAGTGCAACCAGACATTAAGGCATTACAGTAATCTAGTTGAGAGGTTACAAAGACATTAACCATTTTTTCAGCATCCTCCAGAGACAACATCTTTCTTAATTTAGATATATTCCTCAGGTGGAAGAAGGCCGTTCTTGTGATATTGTTAATATGGGGCTGAAAGGAGAGGTCTGAATTCATTGTTACACCAAGGTTTTTAACAACCTTGTTGGCGGAGACAGAGAAGCAATCTAAATTTAAGAAAACCTGTAAGAATTTATCTCAAAGGGATTTGGGACCTAATACTAATATCTCAGTCTTATCCGAGTTCAATAAGAGGACATTTTGGGTCATCCAGGCCTTTACATCTTTAAGACAGGTAACTAGTTTTGACAACTGGACAACTTCATCTGGCTTAACTGATATATAAAGTTGTGTGTCATCTGCGTAACAGTGGTAATTAACACCATGTCTACTTATAATGTTCCCAAGAGGGAGCATGTACAGGGAAAAAAGCAGAGGAACCGATCTTTGCGGTACTCCAAAGTTCACCCTAGAAAATTCAGAGGATTGATTGTTTACACTAACAAACTGGGTTCTATCATAGAGATAAGATTTCAACCACATAAAAGCGGTGGAGGATATGATGGTCTATAGTATCAAAGGCAACGCTCAGGTTTTGATTTTACTGAACAAGCGTAGCTTGCTAGCTAGACAGAAAGTAGAAAAAATTGATTGCCAGATAATAAAATTGTATTTTTTAAACACTAAACTTGTTTGCAGCACACAGATGCTAGTCAATGTAATTATATCTTCAAAACATTATATTATATCTTTTCTTATTTTTAAACATTTGGCATCTCCAGTCCCACCTGAATTTGGAAAGTTGTGAACTATGTACAGGCATGCTCATATACAGCCACTGCTACCGGCTCATGAGATTGAAAAAAACATGTGGTTCTGCTCTAAAACACGCGGTGTCCGCCCTAGCCACAAGCCTAACATGCAGAGGGATACTCAGTCATACACACGCACAGAGAGCAAGCTGCGGGCGCCCAGATGGCCGACAGGGGTCGCCCGAGCAATTAACTCTGCTGTCCCTGCCAGCCCATATATCCCTTTGGCGATGTGAAGCCAATTGTGTGCCGCCCCTGCGGGGGTTCTGGCCATTTTTGCCACTGGCAATGGATTCGAGACCGTGGTGCTCATTCATGCACCGCAAGTGGTGCTTTTACCAAGCAACCAAGCAGCTAATTCCTTTAAAGGTGCCGTTTAAATTTTCTTTTAGTTTAAGATGAAAATATTCTAGTTTCCATTTAGTTTTAGGTTCTTGGACAGGTACATTCAAGTCCTCTTTTTATTTCAGTTTTAAAAAAACATTTTTAAAGGTTAGCTTTTGGCGTAGTTTATAACTTTTTGATAATAACCTTGAGGTGTATTCCACCTCTTTGATTGACTCAGATATACCTCACAACTTTCCGACGTTCTACCTCAAAAACTTTCCAGGTCATTTTCAAGTCCCCTATTACACTGAATGATCAGGTCGTGACAACCTTCCCGTCTACAATTGTCAGCTTGACGTCCTACCAGCCTAAAATAGCAGATTGCTCTTTACTTTGCAGCGTCCCACTTTAGTTTAGCCTCCAATCAAGCTCTCTGCAGATTATCTCAGTATGCTTTGCTTGTTCAGCTGTCATGCATCCTCTCACCTTCCACCTCACCAAGATGAGATTGTCACTATGGAGAGAAATGCACATCTATCTATAAAACCTCATTTACGCTTTTTAAGTGTGCTGTAATGAGTTGATCAGTTATCAGATACCCACACTTAAGCAACACCTTTGTTTACGACGAGCCGCAGTTTTTCTATACGAAAAAAATGCAATTTTTAAATCTTGCAAAAACATTTTTTTTTTTAGAAACACATCATTCCAAGTCGGGATTTTAATTGATCATTTTTTCCACTAAATCACCACATTTTCCTTGAAGCTTATAGTCATCTGGGGTTACTTTGCAGAAGTTTAAGGAAACCGACGTTTTGGGCTCATTCAAATTGTTTTTGTCCTTGTGCCTGAAATTGTTAGCAGTTATGTCATTCCTCTCATGGGGTTATGACTGCAATATCAGAAGGTTAGTATTCAAAGTCATTGCATCATTAAAAATGTGCTTTTTTGGCTTGTTTGAGGGGTACATTTCATTATTACCAAGGAAGCTTAAAATCTTCCACTCAGGTAACCCTCCTCAGTGACCTTATAAATTTTTATTACCATACGGTAATATAATTGGCTCATTAATGCTCATTTTGGGGGGAAAACTAAGCTCATTACAGCTTTTCCTTTTACCTTAGATGAAGGGAAAATGACATTTCTGCAGAACGAGGCAATGACCATTTCAGGTTTGAACGCAGGTAAACCATGAGCAGTGTGTCCATTGATATGCCAAACTGTGTGAAATATGGTGATGATTTGGGTTCGCACCCAGAAAATGATGAGGTCAGCTGGGGCCCGTCGATATTATCAAAAGGAGGTCGACTTTAACAATTAGGTAGGGCTTAATAAAAATCTAAAAAAAGTACAGCAGGATATCAGCGCATTTGTAAAAGCCACGGTGACAAAGGCCTTTGACGTGAGTATGACGTGATTTTACGGGGAATCTTTAACTGGACTGCGGTAGATCTGTCTCTCACGCACACCCACAGTGTCTCTGCAAGGTTAAATTGGAAAGCGCAGGGCGGGGAAAGGGAGAACGAGGAACATGAACGGGTTGGGCGGGGTGGTGGTGGAGGGGGGGGGGGGTGAGGGGTGGCATGTGCCATCGTGTCAGAGAAGCCGAGGCAGAGAGAAGTGGAGGTGTCACGCTTGGCTTGGCGCCACGCTATTTATGAGCTGGATCCCGGCTCTGCTCTTCCGCACTCAAACAATCTGACAGCAGCCGGCGGGAAAGAGCGGTGTAGTATCTGGCAGGACATCTGCCTCAGCTCTCCTCTCTCCGTAAGGCACGGGCAGTTTCACCATCGCTACTGAGAGACATTTAACACCTGCGCGCAAGCAGAGCGCGGACGCTTATGTAATTTACCTTTCATTTATTCTTAATTAGCTTACTCTGGCTGGTTCTTGTTATTTGCATCTCGCCCCAAAACTAATGGCTGCTTTGGTGGTCCCCATTTCAGAACCCTAATTTATTGTTGAGGAGTAACAGACTACTTTGGCTCTAGCCCAGCAGTGTTGAACTGTAGAGCCGTGTTTAGGGAAAGGGCTTGTAACCTAGTACGCAGGCTTGAGCCGTGGGTGAAGAACAGCTGTTCAGTCCTCGAGCAAGGTATTTAACCTCAACAGGTTTAGTAAATATCCAGCTGAAAATTGGCAATATGTAAGAACAAGGCATGCACGATGCCTCAACCATGCTTTTCTAAGCAAAGTATCCAATATAATTATTTTAGCATTAATTACTAGTTAATCAACCTGGGTTATTCATACATACATCTCATTATTGTTTGTTCAAACAGAAAAAAAATGTCTTGCATATGTTACACGTGCAAAGACAGGAGAGTCTAATTGCACATTTGATTAATTGCCCATTATAACAAATCTTTTGAACTTTATCTTAACACATCAGTACTCGAATAGAGGTGTTCACAGTAGAGTTTCTTGGAATTTTATTTAAAAATATGAATGCTTTTTCACACCCAGAAAACATTTCCCTTCAATGCTCTTGGACAATTATGTGGTTTAAAAAAGATTATATATGTATCACATGGAATAAACATTTTATGGTAATCTTTGCAAAGATACAGAAAAGGATGCAAGCTAAACTGTCTAATGTGCTGTTTATTGTATAAAATGGCCAATGCATTCCATGTGATACATACATTTGTATAGAGTGCTAGTTATATTTTATGCTAGTAGTGAGATACAGTAGCTAAACATTAAATAATGACATCTAAAACATGAAATAAAGATAATATATTTAAGGACAGTGATGCAAATCGTTCCTTCCAATTAATATGATTGCAATTATCTATAAAACCATTAAAACTACTGAACACACTGTGTTGGTGTTTAGCCTGGCCTCATTATTTTTGAAACACACCGCTCATAAAAAATGCATCTCCTTTTCCCAGTCATAGAAATGGAGAGAGACCTCTGAAACCTCGAATGAGTTCTGCGACAGAGCTCCGCAGGTGGCTGAAGAGTCTGACCGTGCTATTGGTCCGTTGGAGAGAGGGGAGGTGGCACAGCCGACATCCGGACTCCAGCATCACCATTTATTAGCATCCCGCTTACTCAATGCCGTTGCCCGGTGATGACAGGGACATGTGACAGAGGTGGGACAGACCTGGGCCAGACGGGAGACCGATTCTCATGAAAGGTTCATGATACTCGGGCCCGGATTCAGTTCAACCAAGAAACACTTTGTCCTAGTTTGGAGCTCACGCAAGCTACTTATTTTTTTGGGTATCTGCACAATGCTCCATTCATCTCTGCAGTCCCCCAGATTAACTGTCACACTTACTGTGCTGTATAACTTCTCTGTGAACGCAGACAGTCTGCAGCCGAGACCATTCTTCCCTGAGCGAGGTTATGGCCAGTCACACGCTGCCTCATGGGAATCGCAGTCACAGTCACTAGTAAAATCCAGATTGCAGGCACTGCACTAAAGTTCTTCAACTGAGTTTGCCATCCAAGAGCTTAATACATGTGTTGTATTATTTCCAATGGGTGCTGAGCAAGTATTCCATTAGAAACATTTATGGAAATACAAATTTCATAACCAAAGCCAATAAGGAAGCACACAGTCATTGTGTCCTTGGGCTCTGCTACATGGTTTCAGTCTCATGTAACCAAGTTTTGGTGGAGGAGTGGCTAGCATCCAATAGCCTCATCACTCAAAAAGTGCATGTAATTAATTATGTAACACAGAATTTTAGGGAAGCCGCTTCTCTCGCAATGACAAATTCTGGATCTTGCACTGGCCTTTTTCCTATATCGGGTGAGTTTTTGGAAGGAGTTTTTGGTTAAAAAATTTTTACTTTCGGTTTCTGGAACAGCCTCCAGATTTGGAGTCCCCTTGTCACACCAGAGTAAATTCTGATCAGTTTGCATTCAAGGCAAGGGAGGGAACAGTCACATTCCACTGTCTTCATGTTGAGAGGGACACAGCTGTGCAAAATTAGCTCTTTAACATCCTGTGATGTCGGGTACTTTTGGACAGGGAGAGATTCAAACGGCTAAAGTGGAACTTCTGGCCACACACTGAGGTATTCTGTTTTCAAGGAACACCTTCATGTATTGAAGAAGAAAAATTATAAATACACACACACACACACACACTGGCAAGCCAACACATAATCAGATATATTCAGTGAGGCTTGGGGGCTGAAACACATTCACTCCTGCAGGCCCAGACGTTGTTTGCAAGAGACAGTCAATCCGGAGACATATTCACTGTACTCTGCCTTGATCATGAGGACAAGAAGCCTAGTACGAGGGAGAAGTGAATGGCAACAGTGCCCCCTGCAGGTGGCAATGTTTATTTATTTACTTATTTATTTAGAACCAATATGATTCTGCATTGGCATTAGAGAACAAGGCTGCATTCTAAGATAATCTTCATTAACACAGAGGAATCTGCATTTTAATGCAAAAGGAAAAAGGGCGTTAGGTTTTGGATGATGCATCAGAAATGCAGCGCGTACCATTTTTTGTACGCGCGTGTGTGTGTGTGTGTGCGCGCGCGTGTGGGCATGTGTGTGTGTGTGTGTGTGTGTGTGTGTTTTGTTGACTGTAACCTCATGCACTGCATTGTGTCTGCCCCTCTGGTCTTTGCTGCTACATTAAGAACCATCTGTTTCTATGGGAGCTTTTTTTTTCCTTCTTTCCAGCAGTGTAATTATAAACTCCATCATTACTCTGTGCAGTGATGCAGCAGTCTGCTCTGATTGATGATGTCTTAATGCTGCTTCTGGAGATGGACAAACTGCTATAGCATTTTGTGGCTTAAAACAAATTTTCACTATTTTTTCTGCACCATTACACACATGAACACATATATAGGAGTGCTAGCATGGTTTCGAAGGCCAAACCTCTTATCCTGATATGCTGTTTAGATCAAATGTGAAACGGTACGTTGTGCAAGACATCATCGCTATAGACATCTGCTCAGGAAATGAAAAAAATGTAGCCAAGTAACGCAACATGGTATACAGTACATCTGTTGTGTTCCGACTGGATGAAATCAAACAACTTCCAATCAAGTATATGAACTATTCAATAGGGTTTTGTACTTTGGACTGTGCAAAACCCTGCGGTTGAGTTTTATTCTTTTTGAAGAAACTATTATTAAGGTTGAGATTATCATTTGGATACATTTTGAAGGATTAGTAGTTCCTCAGAAGCTCTTGATGAGTCATCTTGAAACTCTGTCATGCCTGGCAATGCAACCCTATTCCATCTTGCGTGGCTTGGTCATTGCTGATTGGTTGATAACTGCCACTGTCGGGAGCCAACGCATGTACTGGCAGAGTGAAGTGACACTAAAGTGCAGGATGACACTCATTGCATGTATCCAGGTTGGATTCCTGAATCTGCCTGGAACGAAACAAACCAATGTGAACTGAAATCAGCATGCCTGCACAAGAAAGAAATACCTGCTGTCATTCAATTTCCATTTTCACCTGACCGCTAATTGGGAAATAGTGAAAAGCGCATTTAACAGCTAAAGGGATCTTAAACTGCATACTAAAACCAGCAATAAAAATGTTACCTTCAAAAGCACAGAGCCCGCTTTTTGCTTGACGATTCAACAGGCACCTACTTTCAGCTCACATTTCTTGCTTAACCTCAAAGTTTGCTTTTTGAAAACTGTGTAATTAACACTTTCTTTGGAGTCCGTTTGTCATTTCTTTAGTCTAATGGGACTAATGTTCTTTTTCTCACCGCTAATGCAAAGCTTTCTTTTTCAGACATGCTGCAGTGAAGTCCACACAAACCGACAGGAGGTTATTGCCTGTATTTTCGTCTTTAGCTTGGGAATGGGACTGTTTATTTAAGCAGACGGCTTAATTTATTTTGTCTCCCACAGCTTCTATTCTTACCAAGGCCCTTCACGTTCAGAAACCAACAAGAAAGCACAAGGGAGAACACAGAAGCACACACCACATTGATGTTGACCTAACTCTTTCTACAACCCCTATTGCATGACAGTGTTTTTAAAAAGCTGCCTTAGCCATATGGGCAATGATTTTTTTTTTAAATGGAGAGAATCCAGGTAGCAGATTTCTGAAGCAGGTGGGGTTTATCGGGTCACCGGACAAAATCTAGAAGATAAATTTGAAAAGCTTGCACAATTTGCCATCCTAGCAACAGAGCCAACCTCTACCTGGCCCAGTTCTGTTTGCTTTTCTTGGTAATATACATGTTTAAGAGGTTGCCACTTTACCATTAAGCCTTTGCTAATCCAGATAACTGGAGTGGATTGATCCTGGAAAGCCCTACAGATCAACCACTGCATTACTTTATACTTCTGCTAATGGACTACAGGGAGGGCCACGATAGGTCACACACCCTCCATATTAAATGGGCCACGTATGGATATTGTACAGTGCAGTAGTACTGTATGTAAACTGTGTATTATGGACTGGATAATACATTAGAATGTAGTTACTCTATGGCTGTATTCTAGCCAGTAACTCATTAAATAAACGGTATGCAGTATATATCGATTCAATTAATGGGACCACCTTGAAGTGGGAAGTTAATGTCTCCCAAGGGCAAGCCAGGTACCAAAGGTTACAGACACTACCAGTTATCTTGAAAGAAATATTGACCTCATGTCCGTGCCATGTGTGGTGTAGTACCGATCAGCCTGTAGAGTAGAGAGAAATATGCATACACTTCAGCTTCAGCTGATGTTGACCATCCAGTAGAAGATCACCTTGCTTCCCCCCGCCCCCCCCCAGCTCAGTGTCGTAGAGGTTATGCGGTCTGGTTGCGGTCTGAGTCTGACTTAACTAGTGCACAGTCAGAGATGTTTTTCTCACCAGGCTCCCCTCCTCTCGGCTTTGAAAAGGCAGCAAGAGACAAACTGCCATTGATTCACAATCATCTGCCTGAACAGATCAGCTCATTTTCTCTGTCTTTCTTACCTCTCAAGGTTTCACCCAGCTAAAGGCAAGGGAGATAATGTATCTGTGCTTTTTCGTCGCAACGACGGACAATCTTTGCTTTGCTGCAATTAGCACACCCTATGGTGGCACACTAGGACGATCGCTCTTCAAAAGCGAAAGCACAAACGTACAGGAAAAGACGCTCCAAATTTGCATCGAATCTGAACTTGCAGCACGTTTCCGTTTCATATTTGCTCTTCTCTTGCAGCACATTTCTGTTGTTGCGTTTGCTTTAGCTTTTTGTATGTGTTTTGAAATTTGCATTGTTTCTTGATTTGGTGCACGTTTCTCTTCATGTCTATGCTGTCGCTTTTGGGTCACCATAACACACTCTTTCTTTTTTGAAGTGTGATCATCCTTTTGGCATTTCTGAACTTGCATCACGTTTACTTCTTAATTTGCTTTGGAATTTTGCAGCAAAAGCACAAACGTACTGAGAAACACGCTCCAAATCAAGAAACGATGCAAATTTGCATCGAATCGGAACCTGTTAACTTCTTACATAGAAGAAGGGACCATGGAATTTGCATTGCTAAAACGTGGCAGGTTTCATTCTGTACGTGTAAGGACATATATGGGAAACACTGTCTCAAATATAGGGCCCTAATCGTCGGCCATTTAGACAAAACATTGCATTAGGCCCCATTGTGACATTGTGTTCTCAATAAAGCCATTAATGATTGCCTGGGCATGCAGACGTGCTTTAATGGTCTAATTGTTCCCTCTAAGAGTCGTACATTTGCCCATTATTAACACCTACAGGACTGCAGGAAACATCTCATCTTTTGTATTGAGAGAGAGGACAAAATGTTATCCTATTCTGCTCCTACCAAGAGCACTATCTACATGGCCTTGCCAAAATTACTCCTACCATAATGTTTGTGTTATTAACAACAGCATAACAGACAGCCCCTCTCAGCATGTGTGAATGCGTTTTCGCGTTCTCGTACTGCTGCCGCATTGTGCTTTTAAACCTTATCCATGAGAAACATACAGTGTTACAGGGTGGAAAACTCCCCCCAGTCGGCTGTAAAAAATAGCTCCCTTACTATGTTCCATGGCATTATATCAGATGGTATCTGGAAATTTCTTGGAAAGCACAGAAAAAAAGCCAAAAAAAACACAAACATTTTTATGTTTACTTCATAAAAATCGTTACATTGCCTTGTCTCTCCGGCTCTCGTCATCCTCAGCTGCGCGAGCGGCGGAAAATAACAATACGCTTTCCCGATTGCAAACATCCACTTTGTAAGGCGTCACAAAAACATCCAATAGTGCGCTCAATCGACCGCACTTTCCTTTATTCGTTATTCACACGCACGCAACACAGGCAGTTTGCACCGATGCTGAACAAACATACAAATTGTTATGCTCCCACTTTTATTGAAAAGTTAAAATCACAGCGTTTAGATGTTTACGGTGTTTGCTGTTTTGAGGTGCTTCGCATCGGCGTTCAGAGCCTGCCTCCCTCCCTCGACAGAATGTGCGCTAACCAGGGAGATGGGCTCATGCATATGGATGCAGATCATATCGCATGACCACCAGCCTGCTCTCTGAGGTGTGAGAAGAAAATGAAAAAATCTAAAAGTGAAAAAAACAAAAACAAAAAAAGGCAATAACAATCGCGATAATGAGTATGATAATGATGATAATGACACGGTTCAGCCAAACCGTAATTATGTTTCCTTCAGCCCACAGCATTCGAAAGACTGAGAAACACAGGAGGACGCCCAGGCAAGTGGAGCTTCACATGCCCCGGATCCCAGAGCAAATCCAGCCAAAGCACAGGCAGGCACCCATCTAAGAAAGACCGTGCTGAATGATCGAGTTTTCTCATCAATTGCCGTAAAAAAATCTTGCATAATCATATAATCAAATATTTTGTGTTATTACATTCTGATAATACCCTCGGCTTATTTACATCCTCCCCTCACAACCTCTTGGCTCCCAAACATTTAAAAAGCAAATTAAATGCATCAAACTAGACTCCCACTCAAAGTATTATTTTGCACTGGACATGTTGTACAGCTGAGAGAAAAACATATGTGCAGTCATAATTTATACATTTCAAAATGATCTGCAGTGCATAGAATGGCAGTACATTCATAAAATAGTCTCATGTGAATCTGATCACCTTGCAGTTGATTGTAATTTACTGCTTTCTATAATTGAGGAGGGAAGGTACAGCAATTTGATTGGTTCCAGGAGTACTCATGCAATTCTATCTCTGGCCACTCTTTGCTATTGAGGCTCTTTAGTCTTGGCAGGTTGATTAGCTGCAAGGTTGCTGAAAGTTTCAAACTTTGAAGTACTAGCCTGTGTCATGCTAATTATCTTAATAAAACTTGTGTGTGCCTTGTAGGCCTCTGTCCAACAACAGGGACAGTTGTGAAATTGAATTTGCCCTTAAGCTGGGCTGGGGCCACATTACACGACTTTTCCAATCGTAAGCGACAATGAAAAGAATGAGTAGCACACATTTAACAACTGTCATATGCAGATTTTCAGTCTCTTGTGTCGCACACACAGAACGACGGCTGTTTTTGAGGAGCACAAATCTAAAAGATTGATGCAGTTATCTGGCATGGACGTGAATTCTCGTGGTAGACCCACAAGATATTTCGAAACCAAAACAAACATGGAGCCCATACAGCTTGCAATTTTGTCAGTATTGTTGTGGTAACTTGCAGAGTTGGCATTGTAGCCTACAGACACACGTATGTGTCTGCCACAAATCCACAAGTCGCTCCTCATTTTTAGTATTCCGAAAAAACATGTTTATTCAGCTCGGATTGGATTTGATGTTTACTTACGTATTTTTCCACCTCTTCCTTCCTTTGTCGCAAACTCAATTTTCATTGGCTTTTCAATCTGCCCGATTGCGATTTGAGTCTTTGACCAGCACAAACCACAGGATTATGCCAAGATTAGCCCCGATAAAATCAAACATGTTTGATAAAATCGTGGCGTTCCCGACTGGGATCGTAGGAGACAGACTACAGTCTTTCACTCCCACACACGTAGCGACTTTACAGCGCGACTAGCCTGGATTTCCCTGGACTACCACAGACTGTGCCCGATCGCAAATCGTTGCCAAATCGGGCAAAAAAATCATGTAATGTGTCCCCAGTTTTAGACAGAAAATTGAAAATGGCAAACAAGCTATATTGGATTCTTGCAGAAAATGTACTTTCACAATGGTGACTGACTGAGACGTTGAACAAATCAGTATTTTTGCTAAAATATTTAGCATATTGATCTAAATATACTCTAATTCCACTATAATCATAATTAGAATCCCTGTTAATACAGAAAAGACAATATATAGTGATCCTTAATAAGGCTACGGACTACTTAAAAGTCAGTAATCTTACAAAGACTACTCAGAAATACTACAGTCCATACAGGTAAACTATTGTCATAAAGTCTGGATGTGCATAATCAAGTTTGAGCCCTCAGGACAGGTTGTGGATAATGCATCTTAGCAAAATGTTAATTTCCCCCTGTATTCTTAAGAATAATACAGCAATAAGTCTCATATTTATGCAAATATAAAAAATGTAAAAGTATTAAAAAACATGGTGCGTGAGAGAGAGAGAGAAAGAGAGCGATAGAGAGAGACCTGATGTTTATCATACAGAATAAAGCAATGGCCAGAATGGATGACATTGAACATTTATCCATCTCAACTGTAGATTGAAGCTATGAAATATAACACATTCACAGATCCACCTGCCAGATCACATCTCCGTCCATCACCGCTTGTATTCCAGATAGTGCAAAACAGTTCCATCAGAGAACTGCGTTAATTGAAAATCATTACTTGAAAAGCTCCATCGCTGCCCTAAGCCGCGTTTTCCCATTTGACGGACCGATATCTCTTCATCCCTTTTTATAAAATGACCCAGCAGACCTCCAATACAATCTACAAGCTGAGACAAATAACCCTATAGTCATCAAAGTATTTCTCATTAATTTTCCATTAAGCTATACAGAAAGGTAATCTAAAGACACATCACCTGTAAAAGAGAAATAGCACGCTGGAATCAATGTAGACTGCAGTCTGTGTTCTGCTGGTGATTTAGATGGACAGGGCAGTCAGTAACCAGGTGAAAAAGAGTAATCACAACATAAGGTCTGGACAGGTGGTCATTGGGGACTTGAGCAAGACTTGCTGGCCCTCCATACCTCTGTGACCAGGGGGAGAGAGGGGGTGGGGGTGGTCTCACTTTGATTATTCTACACAGCAATATAATCCCAAACATGTCTTTTTGTTAATTGCCATCAAATATTAAGGAAATTACATTGTCGCCATTATTAAGATCAAATGAGATGAATGAAGCGCTTAGTTTTTCCACTTGCCTGTCAAGTGAGCGATCCACATATTCACATAAGTTCTTCAGTTGCTTATTCTAATGGTGGTGACTGTGGTGTTTATTTTGTTAAAATACGTAACAAAAGAGAAGGTAAGTAGACTCAAATGGAATAACGCATACCATTTGACTTTTTATCCTATCTAATGATATCTAATTAGCATTAACTAATCCAGTGTGGTATGAACGCAATGCTTTACTCCTGATTAATAGGGCTTGCCTTCACGACACAACTCAAATTCCACAAGGCTTTGTTCAAACGTGGCTATAAAATAACCCAATATGTACACTTTCATCGACTCATTACCATAACACCGAGGCAGGCGTTAAGAGGTTATGTTGTCATGGCAACCATAGCCAGACACAGGCAGAAAAATTATTCCCAGCAGCAGAGGTTCTGCAGTGCCTCTTTGCAAGAGAGAATTAATGCAGAGGTAAAGCTCAGAGTTTTTTTTTGGGAGGGGGTTGTTCTCAAAGGTAGAAATACCCCCTCCTCTCACATCCCCAGAGCAGTTAGTTTGCCCCCTTAAAAGTGAGAGCAAGAGTAATTATCACTGCACCCTCAGCTCCCCTGAGAAGAAGGCATCTCTGGACCTCTGGCTGAATTGAGCTAAGCCGTACTTCAGTCACCGGCACACAAGTTGTATGTCAGTCCCTGAAGCAGTCAGTGTCACACTGTGTCAGAGTGAAAGATTCAGGCTCAGGTATGTGAGTCAGGGCCTCGTCGATCTGCTCGTGCTTCCCAGAGACAATTTTCTTATGTCCAGAGCATTTAGTGTAGCCCCATGGCCCACACAGAGCAACATCACGGAAGGGACCTTTGATAATAAAACAGACCTGCTGCCACCCTGCACCACCCTACCGCATACACGTACTCTTTCAATGAATCAACCACGTTTCCTTTTGAATAGAGCCGTTCACAATAGTAATTGTTACAAAGCGCTCGCAAGCACCACATAGCAGTAACGGATTGGTACACAGTAAACTGTCTGAAACAGATACTGATGGAGAGTAAACAGAGAAAACGAGTAAACAGCGCAGAAAAGAGAGAACTAGATGAAATAGTGTAAAAGATGGTTTGGGCCGGTTTAAGTGATCTAGTACAGACATTGAACCAGTGTAAACAGTCTTACATGGAGAATCAAGCAGATTAAACAGTCGATCACAGACTAAACCAGAGTAACCACTAAGTAGAACACTAGGCTTGTAACCCAAAGGTTGCAGGGTTCGATTCCCAGGTATGACACTGCCATTGTACCCTTGAGCTAGACACTTAACCTGAATTACTTCAGTAAAGACAACCAGTTGTATAAATGGATGCTATGTTCAAAAAACAAAAAAAATAAACTTGTGTTTGTCTCTCTGGATAAGAGCATCTGCTAAATGCCTGTAATGTAACGAATATAAAGTTGAACGTGCATTTTAATACAAGTGATGCGTGCTTCTTGTTACTTAGTGGGCAGCACATCCATGATTTAAGTTACTATATGGCTAGACTCAATCAAGTGTTTGATCATTTCCAGGAAAGGCAGGCATGTTTGCATTGCATAGCGCATAAACACGTAGCATCCAGAGGCGGTGGACTAAAAATAGCATTAAGCTTAACTTCTTTTTTTTCCCCCAGACCTAATAATGTAAAAGCAGGCCCTCTGTAAATATAATAAGCCAAATTTCTCTTCCCCCAAGCCTGACTTTCTCGAATCCTCTGGGATGCATTGTATCATGTGATCATTTAGGTTTGTTTATATTATGTTCCCTATTT
This sequence comes from Ilyophis sp. 1 JC-2022, assembly GCA_022702515.1. Taxonomy (NCBI): domain Eukaryota; kingdom Metazoa; phylum Chordata; class Actinopteri; order Anguilliformes; family Synaphobranchidae; genus Ilyophis; species Ilyophis sp. 1 JC-2022. The sequence continues at coordinate 117,282,409 of CM040404.1, read as the reverse complement.
TGTAATAACCCACATTTTGGAGATTATAGGCTATTCTGTGAGCTACTTATCCTGAAAGGAAGAGGCATTTGCACATTCAAATACACTTAGTTGCCAATGTAGAAATACCATGTAATGAAAGCAAATTATTCTGCTCACTGGATTAACTTGCACTGCATAAGTATCATGTTTATTTAAAGATGCTACTTGAGCTACTTGTCTACAAAGCAGTACAACAGGATTCCAGCTTTTTAAAGTAGAAGATAGCAATGCTGCCAGTAAGGTTGTGGTTTAACTACACTGAACCAGGGCTTTGTCATTATCATGCTGAACCCTGGGGATGTGCATCTGGACATGCGTGGCATTGTCACCAAGCACCATATCGCACATTGTACACATTCTGTGTGGTTTAATAATAAGTCATGATTTTTATAGATTTCCTGTGAGAATGCTGTAATAATACTTCCATAATAATGTACAGTACTCAGTGTAGAAATGTGACCATATTATAGATTAACAGAAGAAAAGTCAAACGTTTACATAATATCAAAGTAAGTATATATGGATAATACATTACAGAAGATGGCATATACTCTTCTAATCCTGCACTATTTTTGTTTTACCCCATACCCTGGTACTGTTCTGTACAAATGGATTCTAAAAGGAGGAGATCCACCCTTTACTCTACAGCATCAGCCTGCTAGAAAAGTATACCCTCATCTGGACTGAATTGCTCATGTCTGGGGAGGGAAATGCTGATGAAAATAGCAGGCGGTTGGATTAACATATCACAACTTAGGTGGCTTTTCAAATCGCACAATCAGTACTGTAGAGGCTCAAGAGTGTAGCAGACTAAGGTCTTGACTCTGCAATGCGAGTGCTTTTCCATTGGCCTCTTTAGCCTCAAGTTTGATCCCTGAATAGACTGCATTTTCACAGCATTCACGAGTATAATTATTGCAAATGATGTGTACATCTGGCGCATACAGAATCAGTGTTCATGTATATAAAGTTAAATGCAAAAGTATTAGGACAGTGACACAATTTATGTTGTTTAGGCTCCAGCACATTGGATTTGAAATAAAACAATGAATATCAGGCAAAAGTGCAGACTGCCAGCTTTAATTTGACGGTTTTTGCCTTCATATTGGGATGATCCAGGTAGGAAATACAGCTCTTTTGAATAAATAGGCCCCCCATTCTAGAAAAGCAAAAGTAATTGGACAAATTAACATTATATGTTTAGTACTCGATAGCAAATTATTTGCAATGAGCGCCTGAAGTCTGTGACCCATAGACATCACCAGATGCTGGGTATCTTCCCTGGTGATGCTCTGCCAGGCCTGTACTGCAGCCATCTTCAGTTCTTGTTTGTTTCTTTGGCAGTTTGCTTCAGTCTTGTGTTCAGAAAGTGAAACGTGCGTTAATTTGGATTCAGGACGTGTGATTGACTTGGCCAGTCAGGAACATTCCACTTTTTGGCCCCGAAAAACTCTTTGGTTGCTTGACCAGTATGTTTGTGGTCATTGTCCTGCTGCAAGGTGAAGTGCCGATCAATGAGTTCTGAGGCATTTGGTTAGATCTGAGCAGATAAGATGTTTCTGTACACTTCAGAATTCATCCTGCTGCTGCCGCCAGGAGTCACATCATCCAGGAGGGGGGGGGGGGGGTTCTTTACTTTCTCTCCACTTTCCTCTTTCCATCACTTTTCTGCAGGTTAATACTTGTATCATATGTCCATCTTTGTTTAAGAACTCTAGATTTTTTTTAGGTACTTGTATTTTTTTGCAAACTGTAACCTGCCGTTCTGTTCTTGAGGCTTACCAGTGGTTTGTATCTTACGTTGAACCCTCTGAGGTGATGCTGGTGTAGTTTACTATTTATGGTAGTCTTTGACACATCTATTCCTACATCTTGGAGAGTGTTCTTCATCTGTTTGACAGTTGAAAAGAGACAGTTCACAATTGAAAGTATTCTTCAAACAGTTCATTTGGACACACCCAATGTTTAAGCTATGTCTCTGATCGATTTATTCAGATTTTTCCTCATGATGATCTGCTTTACTGGCATTGCCACTTATGTGGGCCTCATGTTGAGAGACAACAGCAAATTACAAATGCAAATTCCACACCTAGAATCAACTCTTGACGTTGTCATAGCTTAAGGCCCTGTCACACTATAGCGTTTCGTACTAGCGTATGCCAGCGTATTAAAAATATCACTCATACGCTGATATACGCTGATATACGCTAGGGGTACGTTAGGCATAGGTTGTATACGTTTCAAGCACGGTCGCATTCGGTGGCATACGCTGGCATACGGCGAGGCACCAAAAGTTTTTTAAGCATGCTCAAAAATTTTGTGCGTGTTCGGACGTATGGTTTATACGCTAAACATACGCTAGGCATACGCTGAATACGCTAGCATTAAGCTAGAGGTACGTTACTCATAGGTCGAGTACGCTGGTCATACGCTGACATACGCTGACATGATTATTGATAGCGTATTGATAGCGCATGAGTAACGTACTTCTAACGTATGTCTGACGTATCTGCAACGTATATAGACATCTTGGCGTATGCCTGACGATTGAAAGAAGCAGAGGAACCTCCTGAAGCACTGGGCCAACTCAGGTGCAGGTGCAGTTCCATGGCAAGACAGGATGATTTAGAACAATTGTATAGTTTAAAGTCAAGTGTAAAATGCAGTTTATTATTCTATGGGTCAGGGGAAACTTATAAATTACACATCATTTGATGTATTATAAAAGTATGAAAAACACCAGAAGTAAGTTTAAAAAACGTTTATTCATATGATCAACTGATCATTAATAATGCCACATGATAATAATGGTAATAATGGTACATAGTAGGGATGCAAATATTAAGGAATTTCCTTAATCGATAGTTGTTAACCTTAACAAAAAATCGTCGATTAAAAACATAAAAGCTAAATATAGTTTATGATAGACAAAATGCATGTTATATTCCTCAATCAAAGATTTATTGTAACATTTGAGAAACAGGCATTATTGTAGCATAACAAAAATAGAATAGGAAGGCGTGTATAGGCTACTTTAACAGAGAAGAAATTGCGCTCCGTCTCATCTGTAGCAAGCGAAACCGTTGCTCCGCTAGGCACTTGCAGCATGAACATAATCGCTCTTGAAATTGAAAGGCGACAGTTAAACTAGTAGACCTAGCATAGAACAGTCAACTTAAAACATAGGCTATTATGTTTTGAATAGGCTCCTCATATGCATACTAGATAGACCTACTTATTTTTATTCACGAACATTTAAGCATATCTACGTGGTCTGGAGTGAGTCGTGTGCGCAGCCTGTTTATTAGCTCTCTTATTGCCATCATGTCCTTTTCAACCATGTTGCATACCCTCTGAGTAATAGCCTACAGTCATTAAAGAGTCAATACTTCTTTCCTGGTTGTGGTGGTGTGTTGCGTTCCCCATCCTGAGAACCGAGAATGTGGAAAGCCCGATGGTTATATTGGCACTTTGTCACGTGATAGCGGTACGCTGGACACGCGCAGTTCATACTCTACTCATACGCTAGCCATACGTACATTACGCTAGCCATACGCTGGCGATACGCTACTCATACGCTACTCATAGGTTCAATACGGTAAGTATCCGAAAAATTCTTTATTTTCAACGGCTTTTTGCGCGTATGAAAATTATTTCATGAATTTACATCCGCAACTCATACGTTTCTCTCATACGCAATAGTGTGACAGGGCCTTTACTTGGGAGTGAACTAATGGTGCAGACACACAGCTGGCAAAAAAACAGCTGAACAGCCAATTGTCCAATTATGTTTGTTCCTATAAAATTGGGTAAAAAATAATAAGTGAACACCGCACACTCAGCTCCATATATTTATTTAGTTATCTTACCAACATTTCTACTTTCGTCTTCATCAGGGCATTAAGGTAGGGTGACCATATTTTTGATTTCAAAAAAAGAGGACCGGCTTAGACGGGCATTATGAACATAATACTAGGCTATTTTTTGTTTATATATGGTCTATGGAACAAGGAAATCCTAAACAGACATTTTAGGAATTTAAAAAATGTCCAGGAAAAAGAGGACGTCTGGTCACCCTAATTAAGGTTCACATTGCAAACATTTTTGAAATGGCTATCATAACAAAATGTATACAAATGCTATCTTAACAATTATGATGTCATACAATTAGTTAATCAGGATTTAAAATTGGTTCAATCTACACACTTTTTTTTACAACCAATTAAGCATTTAATAGTTAGGCCGTATGGCGTTAATGCTTTAAGGTAATGAATCCAAAAATGGGGTACCATATATAAAATGGGGTGTAGTTCCTACACGCATCATCCGATATGGACATAAAAACCCTCATATTCATTGTTTTATTTCAAATCCAAGGCTGGAGCTCAGAGCCATTTGATTTAGCCTTTGTGAAAATGCAGCTCTCTCCATGTAGATAGAAAGTCCCCTACCTTGGTTCAGTGTCTCAAAAAAAAAAAGCACGTCTTCTTTTCTCATCTCTGGTGGTTGATAATCTCATTTCAAAGGCATTAATCCCCTCTTACTCTAGGACAGACATAAATGCAATATCTTGGAAAAAAAGATTTTGGCGTAGGGAAGGCTGATCTTTCAATCACACTGGCGCTGACCACACAGAAGGTACACGCAGAGGCTGGCCAAGAATCTCAGGCCCATCTAGAGAGACTCAATTAGAGGAGAAGCACAAAAAACATGACCGCAATCTGCTTTTCTGTGTCTGGGTATGACGGGGCTCACCAGAGAAGGGCAAGGCCCTGGAGATTCGGGGAACGGCGTGTGCGTGCACGGGTGGACCGGGACGTGCGGAATGACTGAGGTTAGCGTGGGTAAAAGTTTTATTGTCGTTTACTGATTGAAAAATCCCATAAAAGGTGCAATGCTTAATGCTCACCGGATTGCTTTTGAAAATGTAGAAGCAGGTACTTTGTGAGCTTTCTTTCATATAAAAGGAATGTCTTTGTGTGTTTGAATTGAAATGCCTCGCTGTTCTCCCTTTATGCATCTCCCTTGGCAGACTCACTTCACAACACTTTATAAAAAAAGAAAAAAATCTAAACTTTGGGCAGGCTTTACAAACTTTATGTACGTATGTATGTGTTTCTGTGTGTATGCATGTATTGTGTATTTATTTCTGTACATATGCACGTTTCTCATACAAAGCATGCATTTAAGGGAGTAATAACAACAGATCATTAGAATAAAGAATTTAACCTGACTGGACAAATATTTCCACCCGTAATATTGTGTAACCTCTTAAAATGTGACTTTCCCGGCAACATTTCATCGCAACACTGCTCAACAAAACTCTTCTGTCTGTACATTGCTGATATTTCGATCTGAAATTAAACGTGGGAGCAGACTGTGTTCCCCTTTATATTTGTCAGATAATGGATATACCATTGATTGCATGTGTTGGATGAATACACACAGGAGCTTTCTGTGTGAAAACTCAGAAAGCTCAATCTTCTAATTAAAGGAAACGGTCGAGAAGGTCAATATGACCATTAATCAGCGGTGAGCACTTTCAGCGAGAGCGCAGATGTCACAGAAGGGGGGAGGTGGCAGAGGTGGCCCCTCCCTCAGAGGCATCTTGCAGCTCTGAGCACCATCTGCCAGCACTCTGCCCAGAAGAACCTCTGCTCAGCACTACCACGAGACCAAACCCCAAACCAACAGCCGGAAGCACTCGTCCTTTCCCCACTCAAAACTCCCATCTTTCCCTGGGGAGATGCCCTCCCCCATACACACACACACACACACACACACACACACACACTGCCACACACATGCCCACCCTGCAGGCTTGTGTTTCTGACAGATGCTACATTTCAGACACTTCGTCGATGAAATACAGAATTTCTCACAACAAGTTGTTTTCCCCCGGAAAATAGGAAACAAAGAAGACACTGGCCTGGCTTTAACTGACATTTTATCATTAAAATTGGCTTGCAAATGAATACACATTTTCCTTTCCCAATGCAATTTTCATTGTTTTCAGTGATCGCCAAACTGTATTTGTGTCAAAAAAATTTTTATAACAGATACTTTCATTCATAGTCAGAGTATATGACAAATGTTGATTTAATCCACAATTATTTAGGGAATTACTGTAAAACAACCACATCTTCGGGAAAAGTGAAAACAGAAAAATGCATGTGTCTGCAACTATGAGTGAAATAAAAAATAAATATGTTAAATGCAAGTGTGTGTGCTGGTCAGTCTTATCTTTTTCTTGTTACAGGAATTTAACTGTGGGCAGTTTAATGCAGGACTTGCATTGAATAAATGAATAAATGCATTGATTTGAAGCACTGCGCCGGAGTTAAAATGCATCTCTCTCCCTTCTTGTAAGCTCATTCAGTGACACCAAAGTAAATCTGCGGAGACATTTGTAAAGGGAGGGAGCATGAATGTGACAGCTCCAATGATGGCATTCAGCACAGCCCTCTGTAAATTTCACATCCTTCCTCAGGTTCCATTATGGGGGGGGGGGGGAGGTGTGCGTCATTTAGCATCTCAAATTTCCAGTACTTTCAAGGCCTTCAATCAGCTCTCTTTTTGAGCCCAATGCTCTATTAAGAACAGAACAACCTTTCCATGTGAATGTATCTCTCAGATGTTCTACATGCCTTATTCTCTGGCTGTGAGAATGTGTACAATGTGCGTCTCACAAAAGACAGATCATTTCGGGTGATCAACTCTTTCTAAGTGAATATTTTCACTTACTCATACCTCAGTTAATTGAAAAATTGTCTTCTGTCACTGCTGTCCCCTTATGCTTTTTTTTATAGCTGTCTAAACCTCGCCTGCGTCCATCTTAAGACTGCTTCTTTTTTCTTTGACTGCCGATCTATTTCTGTGCTGTACTCTAAAGATACGCAAAAAGATACTGCCTAAAAGTAAAACACCATTGCTAGATTTTGAATATGTTTCTTCAAATTGCTACGTGGTCTATATTTGAATCTACCATTTATGTCATTGTGACACATGACTAAAAGGGCATATATACTTTCTATTTCTACTGTATGCTCATCATGCATTATTTTGCAGTTATTCTGTATGTTTCCATAGTGGATGACATATCAGAAATGGCATTTGGTCTCATACTCATACTGAGAGAGAGAGAGAGAGAGAGAGAGAGAGAGAGAGAGAGAGAGATGCAGCATGGAGTCATCTTCTGGAGAGAATGAAACTACACTAACAACATAATACCTGCATTTACCCTGCTCTCTGAATCTGAATTATTACAGATATTTCAGAGATCGCCATCTCCGTGCAGCCATCATCCTGTGGCCAGATGACAGCTAATTTCCTGCAAAATAACTGTTTCTGGCCAGGGACTCACAGGCAACACCGTGTGCGCGTGTGTGTGTGTGTGTGTGTGTGAGGGAGAGTGTGATAGAGAGAAAGAGAGAGCCCACATCTACATTTATACTTCAAATATAGGTATATAGCTTTTAAAACATATCACATTTATTTCACATATAAACAGCCTCATTCTGTACAATGAGTATTATCTTATAAGACTTATTTCTGATTAATGTAACTTGTTATGCCAGAGTTGCATAATCTGCTTCATATGCAATGCAGTTGCCATGTTGGAACCAGTGTTCATGTTCAGAAAGCATTTTAGAGTAGCTATTAATGGCTACTCTGAGATGTTTTATGGATATGGCCCCAAGTAAGAGAAATGGCTGGCAAACTGCAACCATACAAGGCAGTTTGAAATACAGTGTGAAATAAGATAGAAGAGAAAGTTAATTCCACCAGAAGTGCATAAGAAACTCCGGGGACACTTATCAGAAGTCATCAAGATGTACAGGTGGAAATGGCTTTAAATGAAGCATCTGGCATGCGGACTAATGATGTCTATTGCGCAGTGCCCATACAAGATGCATGTGATTCTGACAGGGTTGGAGGGCATTGACACTTCCACTCAGAAATGGGGAAAAAAAGCACTCGCCATCTCTCATGACATCCCATGGCACTAGAACAGGAAGGGGATGCCCTTGTAATGAAGAAATCTATGTGACACCTCCATACTTCAATAAATAGCAGCTATTAAAGCCTACCAGTGTTTTACAAACTCACACTGAGCCTGAACATATTCTCATTAACGAAAGGACACTGACCTCTGCAAGATACAAATGAGTCTTTTTCCATGACCATTTGGTGTTTACAGATTCATTTCTTTTCTTTTGAAGAAGACAAGTTGCTAAGAAGCGTAGTCATTATTTTTGAAGACGGTTTTCACCCCAATTTGGAAAGCCCAATCACATGCAGTATATCAGCACGCATTGAGGAGAACACAGACAATCATGCGCCACTTCCTGAAGCAGGTGATGTCATCAACGAAGACAGAGGAAAACAAAACAGGTCAAACTCCATGCAATGCTCTGCGTTGGGTGCCAAATTAAAAAAAATGTATAAGAAAACATGTGAAACTCAACAGGCAGACATGTGGACACCCAACTGACCAGCAGGGGTTATTAGTGAACAATGGCACACTCTAATCTCGGTCGTCTGTTTTGAATAAACATATATTTGAATAATTATGAGAGCCATTCTCCTTTTACATTTGAAGAGTGAATCTGTTTCAGTTGGTCTACTTGACATTTAGAATCTGGAATACTTAAACAATACTTACACAATACACAATACTTTTATTTTCAAGATACAATATTTTTCAAGATATTTTTTCTGATAAATGGTTAGCTATTTTGCAGTTTAACTTTTATTGTGCATAGGTATAAAGTATGTGTATAAAAAGGTATAAAATGTGATTTTTCATGCAAAAAAAAAGCTCCACTAATTCAAAACCAAACCATAAACAAAAATGTCGATTTTCAAAATAGGTAAAAGTGAGCTGAGTGCGTTTTGGAAAAACACTCTTCAATTAGAATTCATTTTGAATATTCCCCCGTGTCCCATCTCCTTTTATAGCAGCAAATTCATTTTCACTCCCAACAACACATTTAACATTGTGTTTTGGTTATGCATAGTTGTGATGCACATTCCCTAATAATTTGTAGGCCTAATTAATCTCATAATATGTTTCCAGAAGATTTTGATAGCATATAGTTCGGGACTTGCTATCAACCTCAAGCAACAGTCAACAAGCAAAGATGTTTTTTTAACGAATTTGCAATAAAACGGCAGCCGTGAATGTTTATTCCTGCAGGCTCTGGTGTCATGTTCAGTAGGCCTAATTACATTTCCCCCCATAAAATAACTGTGTGCTATTTTATCTTTTGAGATATTATTATTTTATAATGGTGTAATGTTACTGTTTGCACCCCCATATCATCAAAAAAGGATGTGAAATGGTTTGATGCAATTCAAACTTGTTTGTGTGATTGTAATATGTAATGTTTCAAAAACCAGCGTAGCATAAACTGCCAGAAAGATATGGCAGAAGCCAGAAAAAATACATTGATAAAAACTATTGATATTTAATATTGACCGTGATTGATTCACAATTCCCAAACCTCACAGAAATACCAACATCAATGCTGCAGGAAATATGAGGAATAAACATTTTGGAACTGAGATTTCATTACTATTTTCATATAAATTGATTTAGACCTGGTTGAATGTGGATTTATGAGTGCTTCCAACAGCTAAAGAAGACCACTGTAATGTCTGTCACTCATGCTCAAACATGCTCAGACTACTGGGTTCAGTCAAAATACTGGAAACAGAACTCTAAGGGCCTGCTTTACGAAATACCTTTAGCATGTGCAAATACGAATGTGATATTAGTTTAGTGTGTGCTAAAAGGTTTTTCACATGTAAAAGCTCTGAGTAAGTGTGTGGGTCATAAAAAGCACAGGTAGGCTACACTAGGGAATGTCAGGCTTGCCAAACCATCGAAAAGCAGTATCTGGATGTCCATTTGTAGTCATGGGCAAACCCAAAGCATAGGTTTTTAGCGCATCCTCTGATATGTAATATTTTTTCTTTCCTGATATATATTATTTTTTTTAAGATAAAAATGTATAATGTGCTGAATAATAAAACTAAATTGAATGCAGATACTTGACTGGGAATTAAGGAATGTTTTCGGTCCAGCATGTCTTCAATTGATAAAAAATTCAGTTTATATCTCTGTGACATCACATATTGAGCCTCTATTTGTGCTGTCCAACTCTCATAAATAATTAATTGGCACTACTACAACTATACAGTGTGTTCTCTATGGTGTGCAAGAGTTCCACTTCAGATTCTTCTTTCATACTAAATACAGCAATAGCTATCACTTACCAACAGAAAAATAAAATATATATATAGAAAGAGGCCTGAAAACAAAATCACCTCAGAGCATCAACAGGAGAATGCGCACTGCCCTTGGGTTTTATAACAACCGCAGAAAGCAAAAGGGGAAAAAAAAAACATTTCAAACACGCCAACCTCTGAAAACAGTAGCAGCACCACATGTGGCACCCCTTCTTGTTTTACAAACTCCCCTGCCAAGATGAAGACAAGAGAGGGTCGCTTACGGCCTTGACTTTAAAAGCCCAACATGAAATGCCTGGTGTGTGCATATGCGTGTGTGTGTGTGTGTGTGTGTGTGTGTGTGTGTGTGTGTGACCTCCCTTCAGGTTCAGAAAACGTCTCAGAAGCACACTTGTAGTCATAGTTATGGCGTGGCCATAAAGAGAAAAATTGGATTATGTTTTTTCTTGGATGTTTTGATCAGAAAAAATGCCAAATGAAAAGGATTGAATCATTTTCTTTATCCCCATCATGCATTGCAATTTAGAAGCATGTCTGGCTTGCCTTCTACAAAAAAAAACATATTTGTTAACTTTTAAATGAGGTAGAAACCTCTGCATGTTTGTTGTATATACCGATACATAAGATTCACTTTTAAAGTATTGGTGTTGTGCCTTCAGAGAATAATGGTAAAAAACTCCATAGGCCATACACTGCACAAACCATGAGAGGAATCCATTGCAAAAGACTGGAACTTTGTAAAGCCAAAAGAAAATGTGACTCTCTTGTTTCTAGTAACCCACAGACTCATTGCTCTACCTATATATTCAAGACAAGATGCCTCTCGGTGTCATTTCTTGAAAACCTTTGGCAGTAATAAGGTTCAGCATGTCTGTGAGACATCAGATTCTTGGCTCTCATGAATCTGAAATCTGAACACGGTCAGTGAACTCTTGAGGCATTCTTAAGGTTCAGGGAACAGGTTCAGCAAACCCATTTCATTATAGATTGATAGAATATAAGAATGCACAAGGGATCTCTTTCCATGGCTTGCAAAGGAAAATAAGTCTATTCCGATGCCTTTTTAATACATTGTATAATCTTAACTGCTTTGAGTGTTTAAGTTACATTATTATTATTATTATTATTATTAGTATTACAAACATATTAAATAATAGTCATAGGGGATGTGGAGAATTGAGTGTGGAATCATATAACTAGTCTAGTGATAGTTTTTATTAGACTTTTTTATTTTATTTTCTATTAATTACATAAAAAATGAATTAGTGTGATAATATATTATTTTCATACTGAGTATAGGTCTACGTGGCTGGAACATTCAGTATATTTGGTGGCAGGGTGGTGCAGTGGATAGCACTGTAACCTCATAGCAAGAAGGGTCAAATCTAGGTCAGGGGCTTTTCTGTGTGGAGTTTGCATGTTCTACCCGTGTCTGCGTGGGTTTCCTCTGGGTACTCCGGTTTCCTCCCACAGTGCAAACACACGCAGGTTAGGCTATAGAGACTCTAAATTGCCCCTACTTATGAATGTGTGAGTGAATGTGTGTGTGTATCCTTCATTGGATTGGCAACCAGTCCAGGGTATATTCCTCGCCCAACGCATACTGCGATAGGCTCCTGCCAGCTGTGACCCTGACCTGGAATAAGTGGGTTAGATAATGGATGGGTGAATGGATGGAGTAGTCTCAAATGCTAAATTTTCAAGTTGAGCCATTGCATTTATTTATTTTTACTGTGTTTTATGCTGTTTTGCCTACTTTTACTTATTATAAATGGGCCTTGTGTGCCTTCTTGGCAAGCGTTGATGTTCTCCACTTTTGACAGTTGCTCCGGTTAAGAGCATGTGCTAAGTGATTGTGATATAATGTAATACATAACCCTTTGTGTGGTGTGGTAGCGCAACAGTCGAGCAAAATAGACCACATAAACCCAGTCCAAATAAACCAGTTTGTTCACTAACACTCTCCGTGGGATTCATGCTGGATAAAAAAGCTTCACATTTGTTAAATGTATGAAACTTTGCACAAGCTATGATAACCATTTGTAGACTTACTGCAAACATGGGACATGTGCACACAAATAAAATAATCTTAATATCTCAGCACTTGCATCGCTGCCTATTTAGGCAGATTTTAAATCATTCCATTGTGCTTCAATTCATGACATTTTTGGCTGCTTGCCCCAACCCTTGATTTAATCTCTGTCCAGTGCAACTTATATATTGTAGAGGCCTTGGCATTTGCTTTAGCTAGGCCAAGCTCACCGTGCTGTTTATGTGGCCTCAGGGTGTTTTGACTGATGCATCAGTGCTAGCTGAAGCAATGGTAATGCACAGTAATGCTTGCGTATTACGGTGATCTAGAGCTGGAAAAGGTGTCTCGTATACGACCTTTCAATTCTGCCTCTGAACTCCTCATGAGAAAGATGATTTGACAAGATTGTATTTAACAGGCAGGGTCCAGCAGAGCTTTGATGTCTCCAAAAGAAATAGCTGCTTTGTAGCACTGGTTTGTGTCATTTCATTTGGCTGCAGATTATTTTATGTACCAGAATTGCAGGGGGACTGCACATCAGTGCAGGGATATGATTTCATGCTAACCTCCACTATATTCTGTACCCATGTGCAAATACTGAGATATGATATATAATATCAGGTAACGCTATATAACTGTGTAACAATAGGTTGTTTCCAGACACTATTTAACCAGGTATCTTGTGAATTTCATTTCCTGACTGAACTGGCAATCAGCGCAGTGAGCAGTGACCCATTTTGCCATGCATTGAAGCAAAAAGGTTGCTTCCTGCCAGAGTTACCATTTGAGGTTTCCCTCTTTCTTTTTCCGTGCTTAATAAACAATATAAACACTATTCTAACAAGTGATGCGTACTGTACAAACAGTAATAACCTTTTTTTTAATGTATCACATCTAATTATAAAACCAATATTAATTGCACTCAAAGCAAAATGTTAGGTGTTAGACATGCTCACATAAAACTAATCATCTTATCTGTTAATTATCCATCTGTTGCATAATATCTGTTGGACTGATCAAGTGGCATGCATGCGCAGACCTCCCTCTCAACAAAACCATTTGCTGACAACCCAAGCTCCAAAAAATTTTTTTGGACGATGACGCTCTGGTTGGGTTCAGCATCTCCCATGAGAAATGTGTCATATTGTCATATAACTCTTCCAATCAGCGCACTGTGCAGATAATTATATGCTTCAGAAGATTGGCAGTTGCTAATTTTCTTCACTATCTACACAGAGAGCACAAAGTAATTAAAAATGTCACAGCGAAGTGACTTCAGGCCACTGTCTTGCGTTGTTCTTCTGCCCTGTCAGTTCTACTGGATGAGAAATCGCCATAAGCACAATACTGTCCCCATCAACCTTTCTTATACAATACTTTTTGTTCGTCTTCTTCTTCTTCTACGACAGATTGCAGTGCAGTGCAACTGTTTGGCACATAAACAATACTGAAAAGGCCTAAAATTGAAGTGTGGCGCAGTCAAGGACAGTTGTGGGTTAAGACGGGGACAACCTGAAACCATTACTTATGGTTTAACTTCCTCAGTCCCTCTGCTGTCTGTGAGGATATATTTCCTCTCTCGCAAAGAAAGTGGCTTTCTCATCCCAAACATATATTTTGTATTTTGTATGATGTTAGATATGCTGCGATTATGTAAAATTGACCCAAATTTGGGCTCAAATAGTAAAGGAATTTGTGACTGTAGGCTGGGCCTTATAGCTTTAGCTTTGTCATTAATGAGTTATGATTTGTGGTCAAGATGTGTGCAAGTCTTATATGAGTAATGTATGAACATAATCTTAACATTTTTGAAAGTAGATCAAATTATATGGAACTATTGAATGGTTCGTTAATTGTGATTTTTTTTTAAATTATGTCTGTTCATTAACTAAGTGACATACCTGGATTGTGTGTGAATTCACACCTTATGCATATTTTAAAACCATAGCAGTTGTGTGACCTCTCCATTGTGACATGGCTCAAGCAAGTGATTAACCATTGATGGGTCACCAATATAAACATAACAGTTGGGTAGCTACCAAAGTTAACTTTAGTTTGCTTCTTGCTAACATTAGAACATTGTCTAGATGGTGTCAAATCTTATCCAGAAAAAGGACCGGTGTGGGTGCAGGTTTTTGTTTCAGCCCAGGATAACAACACCTGATTCAACTAATAAATCACCAGTGGCTTGCTGGAAATTGCATCAGAGGAGCTCAAAACCTTTAGCTGCAGTGCTCCATATGTGGAGGTGAGGGTGGAATAGCACTGTGAAGAAAATAAAAGTAATAGACTCGTAATTCTGAATATTTTCCTAGTTTTAATCCACTGAATAATATTTTGGCAATATCCAAAGGCATAACAAAATCCTGAAAACACCACGCATACATGCAGACACAGTACTGTACAGTGTTTAACCACTAATAAGAGACATCATTAAATTATAATGGAATAAGATGCAATAAAGGGAAAAAAAGCTTAGTGGTAGGAGTTTGTTAATTTTTTATACTAAGGCAATGGTTCAGCTAGTGGCTGCTCATTGCACATCCATTTTAAAACTATATACACTGTAAGTGCTTGTTACAATGCCTCATGACATTTGGATATCAATGAAATATTTTAAATATAAAAAGCCAAGTTTTTCATATTCCAATCCTGCCCATGTTTCCCTCATTTTATTTTTCAAATTGCTCCTGTGTTTCTTCATCTTCCTGCTTACCAACCGTGAATAATCACCAAAAAAGGGGTATACCCTGCCCGCCCATAAATTGGCATATGGAATTACCTGCCATTCCCGTGCACAACACCTCCGATCTACTTCTCATGTGTGGACCCAGGCCTCTGCTGATACAATACGTCGCATAAGCAGGAGTGAGCAGTTCAATTAAGAGCACTTGCACGATGTTCATTAGCATAATGAGAACCCAGTCACAATGTAGAATAATGTACATCAAAAAGAGTCGCAGTACATTATACAGGCTATTCATAAATAATTACCAGCATTGCAAAAGGGAGAAAATACAGAATGTAGCACGACATATAGCAAGCCAGATTCCTCACTGGCTTCACCTCTGTTGCAAGATGTTGCATTTGAAAAGAGAAAGAAAGAAAATGTAGACTAGTCCCTTTGAGGCTTGTATTCTCTGTGACGTGCTCACAGATCCGGCCTCCTCCCCCCATGTCATGTGGGACTCTGTGTCACTCACATACCTCTGCTACTCTGTCATGTTGTGTTTATACTCACAAGGGTTACTGAGGCACAGAGTCCCTGTGAAATTTAAAAGGCTCTTCTGCACCCTTCGCCAAGAAAGGATAAAGAAAGGACTGCCCATCCGTCCTTTTGTCGACTGCCGTCTGCGTTGCTTTTTTGAAATTCTTACGGCACACAGAACTCATATGATTTTATATACAGACAGACAGCCTTCCCGCGTGTCATGTTGAATCTGCTATACCTGAGGGTCACAAAAATATAATCCATGTCATACAGTAAAGGAACATTAAGCGGGCAACCCGATGTTTGTTTATTTATTTATTTATTTTACATTCCACAAGTAGTCCTCACAGGAGATATTGTCACGTTTGCTGCTGACCACTGGTGGGGAACCCTACTGCACAGGCAGGAACGTATACTCATGCAGCCACACATACACACACACACACACACTCACACAAACAGGCACACGCACAAGTGTATGCACACACACATATATGCTAAAGCTGAACAAAGAGCAGCCACATATTCTGCAGTTGCAGGATTGGAATAGTTTTAATCAGTCGGTCCTGAGACCCATGCTGTGAATACTAACTTCTCTCCTGACATTCTTATCCACAGGGAACACAGCACACAGCAGCGCAACCCTGGAAAAATGAAGCCACATCTCGCACAATCATCTACATATCAGAAGCCTTCATATCGATATTAGATCACATAGTCAGGATGGGTGGAAAAGTGTGATTTTTTTTTTAATCCATATCTAAATCTGCCTTCTCCTGGTTTAGATTGAATGGAATGGGGAAAGGGAGAAATAAATGCCATTCGTACCAATATGTGAAAACAGGAGCTCCGATATTATCAGTTTATAGCCGCACCTCATCTTGAAATGAAATTATGCCCGGGGCTTTCTTTCCATTTTCGTGGCAGAGCTGGATGGCGCATTTTCGTTTTGGTAATCGTCCCCCCGGACCGGCTTCATCAAAGTTTTCACAACTCTATTAAAGAGTCACCATCTTTTGCATCAAGGTTCTCAATGGCTGAGAAAGAATCACTCAAAAATAACTCCTATACGTGCATATATTTAAAAAGACACTTCTGTTTTGGTTGTCACCGTTTCATTTGAGCTATTAGAGCATGCAATCTTTCAGCAAAGACGTGTCTATAAAGGTATTTTTTACTGGCTGGACTGTCTCACTTTTTGGGACGCTAACTTGTATGTTTTGCAGTATACTTGTTAGTTTACATGGTATAAAATATTTGCATTTACTTACAGTATAGGTGTTTAGCAGGTGCTCTTGACAGAGCAACACAAGCAACTTTCCAAAATGGCATTTTTCATAAATTAGAATTAATCACAGGTGCTTTCAAACCACTGACAAGCGCTTATCTACAGTGGCCATGAAGGGCAAGGCAAATTAACAACTCTGAAAACCTCGGAACAACTTACAAACACATTTCACTAAACAAAATAACAAACCCAAAAGTATAACATTATAACATAACACATTTACAGCTAAGAAAACACAACATGAAACACACTCAACCTAGAGAACACAACAGCAAAAAGTAAAACAAAAAAACATTTCCCGTAAACCAAAAAGGGTAGGTACCGGCCATCTCGTCCCTGATTGGACATAATTGTTGTCTATCTGTGTGAATGGAAGTACTGGAATCTAACGCATTGTGTCCACTGCACTCTGTATGGTCCTATCAGAGCATCAATAGTTGCATGCTGAGACACATTTGTGGAAATTAATGTATTTTTGTAACAATGTCAATACTAGACTATTGTTATTAGCTACATATAACCTACACTCAGTCCTCTGTAATACACAGTAGTAAATAAATACATAATGGGCCAGTTTCCCAGACATGGATTAGGCCTAGTCCTAGACAAAAAGAAAAGTTAAATGAAGATTTCCACTGAAAAAGTATTTAGTCTAGGATTAGGTGTAATCCATGTCTGGGAAGCAAACCCAATATGTATTTATTTACTTCTGTGTATGTATTTGCGAGTGAAATATACAGCTTGCTAGCGACAGAGATAGCTAGATAGCTCTATCTATCTAGCTATCGCTCGTTCTATCTCACAAGATACATAGAGTGCTAGGTAGCTAGCGAGAGTTCTAGATAGATCAATAGCTAGTGAGAGAGCTAGATAGATCGCTTGTTAGATTGCTAGCTAGATAGCGCTCTATCTATAGCTAGCGAGAGATAGATAAAGCATATTTATGTATTTATTTACTCCTGTGTGACAGATGAATGACTGTAGTGTAAACTGTATGTATTCACAATAGTTTAGCTAACACTAACATTGTTACAGAGAGACATTCATTTCCACATTTTTGCTTCATGCATGCCTGTAGCTGGTGGCAGTAATATCAGGAGTTACGGTGTTTTGTATTTGGATGACCCTTATGCACCATTGCCTCAACAGTTATTTTGCTCAATCATGTCTGGAACACTCATCATCAGCACCATGCCACTCAATCATGTGGTCAAACATAGCCACTAGGTCCGCTAGTCAGACTTATCATCCCTCACAATAAAATGTTTAAAAAAAAATTGCCTACAGAAAATATTCTGTATTCCTGGGACACCATCTTCAGTCCCATGATAGCGTTTTCTTTTAACAACAAACAGGTACAGAGTTTAATAGTAGCTGCAGTGAGAATGTACTCCCTATTGGCAATATGAATAGAACAATTATTCTGTTATCCATCACCATTATTCACATGATTTTATATGCACAATTCTGAAAAATTACATTTCAAGTGAATTCAGAATTTTGCAGTTCATTAGTCAACTGTCTTTTTTCATTTCCATCTGGAAAATTGTTGTCTCTGAGCCTAACCCTATGTCTTGTAGAGCTGTAAAATAACATTAGCAAGGCAAGATTCTGAGTCATTGCCTGTGATGAGACACTTTATTAGACATGATTAAATTTGATGTGTGACTATGGTGGGGCTGACAGCTTTGATTAGGGCGATAGAAATAAGCTTTGTGCTGTGTGAGTCCTGCCCCTGCCAATCCGAAAAGTGTCAAAAGTAAAACTCAGTGTTGTATATTTTACATGAGATCACCAGCCAGGCCAATGCAAACACTTTCTGCAAAAAATAAATAGTGATTCTGAGGGGCACTTGAACCCTTAGAGTGGATGGGTGAATCGGCAAGACTCTACACTTTGCATCACCTCTTGTTGAAAGTACTAGAAGGCCATAGTGATGGGTCATTTCAGGGCTTCACAGAAGAAGATTAACATCTCAGAAGTGGTTGGCTGCCAGTGGACTGTCTCAGGCGAATGGACATGTGACAGCACTCATGCAGTACTATAGGCCTACTTTAGTACCACAGCCATTCTAAGAATGATTCAAAATGAAGCCAAAATTAGTTAATTACATACTGTATGTTAAGATGCCATGTTTGCATTCCATGAGAAAAGTGTCCATTTCCATCACCAATGCTGAACCAGGTCATTATCAAATTAGCTGCCTCAACCTGGATCCTTACCACTGCAATATGGTTCAAAAGCAGAATATTAACCTAAGATTACCTATAATGGGCTGCTAAAGAATGGCAACATGGTTAATTGACAACGAGATTATCTATACAGAGTACTAGACAGGCACTGCAATGATCATAGGCAATTATAATCCAGGCTGATTATGACTGGATTTTTCTGTTAGAATCATCATATACAGTACGTTTTGTGGTCATGTAAGTCTTGTGAATATCACTGACATTCACAAGACACTGACTAAAGTTGGTTATTATCTGTATAGTTGTTTACCAACAGCAGACACATACTGCCATACTGC
The DNA here is from genome assembly GCA_022702515.1 of Ilyophis sp. 1 JC-2022. Lineage (NCBI taxonomy): Eukaryota > Metazoa > Chordata > Actinopteri > Anguilliformes > Synaphobranchidae > Ilyophis > Ilyophis sp. 1 JC-2022. The sequence continues at coordinate 117,263,073 of CM040404.1, read as the reverse complement.
ACAGTAAACACATTATGCACATAATCCTTCCAGCAAAATATATTAATTTTAAAAAGAAAGGTTTTTCAAAGATAAAAAAATGGATTATCAAATATAATTAAAATGTGAAATATGTAGACGGATATGGATTTCCCAGCCTCGATTTATATAACCCCCCCCCCCCGCTCCCCCCATTTATTTCCACATTGACCTTTGATCATTTGGATAAAAAAGAAAATGTATTTTGTGTTCATATACTGAATCATTAGAACTGGTTGCTTCAAAGGAAATGGGTTTTCCTACTTTAATGCCACAATCCTACTTCTTACTGAACAAAGGTAAATAAGCCTACAATGGACTGTCTTAATGTAATTTACTATTACGCTTACAGCAAGAGGATAAACACAAAGCTATGCACATAAATTTGTCCTTTCAATGAGACTTTTCAAAGGATGTAGATAGCCAGAATGTTTCCCACTTTTTCTGAGAGAAACGGAAGGCGATAGCAAATAGCTTATAACAAGATGCAAATCTATCAATATGTGAATATACTGTCATTATTTAGGAGATGGATGCAAAGAAACTAAAATAAATGAGAAAACAGGACTACGTGTTGTCAGCTATTTTCATCAATCATTGTCATGGGGTTCTCATGGACTCGACACAGTTGATACCCCCAGTCCAACCCTCCAAATATGTTATCTTGCCTCCAAAAAATATTATCTGGGTGGTTGGATGAAAGTCTTATGGCCTATTTATTTTTGAAGTAGTACATATATTTTGTGTGTGTGTGTGTGTGTGTGTGTGTTGCTTACGACAATAACACCGCCATCCCTTCACTGCACCCCTTCCTCCTTTTTATTAATTTATTATTTTATTTTTTGTACAGGAACTTGGCACAACTCCTCTGAGGTTGTATCAATTTAGCCCCAGGGGGGTCCCCCCACAAATGTATTCCTCTGGCAGGCGTGATGAACGACGGCCTGCCTGGGCTGGTCCCTGGGGTAGCCTCAGATCAATCTGCTTATCTGTTACCTGTCAGCGCCGACAGCGATTAAGGTTGGTCGCGCTGCCGGAAGACATGCCTATTCATTACGAGACATGTCCGCCACCACGCGGGCGGGCTCCTCCGGAGCCGGCCAGCTTCTCCAATCGGACCTGTCCTCCCATGGAGGGACAGGAAGCCCATTGAGCAGCGGCAGACAGGTGCGATTCCTTATCAGCTGGGTTTGCCTAGTAGGATAGCAGTCTTCCGCCAAAAAAAATCAGAAAAGGTCAAAAATGAAAACTTAGATTGGGAATGCATTTTCAGCATCTGCTGTCTTTGGCTGATAAAATCACAACAATTCTATCACAGCGGATTTATTTATTTGATTTTTCATGTAGCCCAAGAAGAATTCAATTTAAAGCTCGGTGGGATATTGGTTCTCTGGTTCCCTGCCAGGTTTGGGTCATTTACAAATAACTCCTTGACAGTAGGCAAAAAGTTGCCGTGAGTGGATATTCGCATACAAAAGTATTTTGTATGCAAATATTTTTTGGGCTTCCAGCTTGCCAGAAATGTGCACTTCCTAACTTTTAATTTAAATGAAGCCATCTGAAATGTTTTGTTCTGTGCGAGGGATGGGTTTACTCGCAACAGCAGTTATCAGAGAGGATGTTAATTACCAGGGTTTGTCGCATTTTGCCAAGTTGAAATGCTGCTGTGGCTTCAATTGCTTCTCTCAAAGCGCTTTCTGTATGGGAAGATATTTGCATTCCATTGTTTTCTGTATGAGGAGTGGGATTCATAAATTCCAGAACAATTAAAATCAACAGTACAGTCAATATAGCTTGCGCCTCACACATGCATCCCCATCACTGGGGCACATCTGAGGATAAAGCAATTTAGAAAAAAAAACCGAATGTTTTCTCTCTTCATAAAAGTGAAAAATCCCAACTGTCCACATGCTGCCAGTGTGTGAATAAAACAGGCTCATAAGCCAACAAAGCGTTAGTTAAAACCTAAAAGCCTTCATGGTGGATTCAGTCATGCTGGAATGCAGCACCAGGCTTTGATCTGTGGCCCAGCCTGGAAGTAAAAGTACATTTCAGAAGTGATAGCGGCCCAGGTGGCTGGTGGAATGTCAGCATCTCCCAGGAATTCCTGTGACACCCATCTGTCTGTTTTTTTTCTTTCTATCTCTCTCTCACAAATGTTTCCTGCCACTCTTTCTTGCTGTTTTTCTCACTTTTCTCTCCATCTATCTCTTCACCCACTCCCAGCCATCGTTCTCTTGCTCTCTCCCACAGTGGAGAAAAGGAGAGAGGTAGATAATGTTGTAAGCTCTGTCTTCAGAATATAAGGACATTAATATTGTTGAAAATGTTGTTGAAACTGTGTACATTTGACATTGATATATCAATCACTTACTGCTGTCATTTATTAATTTCTTTGTTTATTTATTGAGTATTATTTTTGTGCCAGACTATTGCCTAGCTCTTGTGGAGTTCCCATTACAGTTTGCAAAGTGTGAGAGAGGAGTCAAAATATATATACTGCGTTCAGTATGTAAGATATGCAATCTGGCTTAATAAAGGCTTACACGTTTTGGCATATTGTATTTTCAGGGAAATGCTGTTATATGTCGAATGCCAGTCCAAACTTTGTAGCATCACCACTAATTAGAGAGATATTACTGAAAAAAATAAATAAATAAACGCACCGCATTGTCTTACATTCCATTGAGCACAAACTTGAGCAGTCATTGATTCATATGTTAAAAAAAGCAGCAGTCATTTATTGTTCAGTAGGACATTATTCATCCTCAGATAGTAGGGGCAGGTATAACAGAGACTTCAATGAAGATCATTTGTCCTTTAGATGGCTTTACAAAGACCTACATATGGGTCGTCCATTTTAGTGGCAGAAAGCAGGTGCTACAACACAGATTCCCCTGGAGAACATGACGGCTCCTTACATTTATCAGAGCTATTTCATCCTCTGCTATCTCCCTGATCTCTCCTTTGTGCATGCACTGTAGATGGGGTAGGGATGATAAGGGCCTTTTCAGCAGAACTGCTGTGTTGACAATACGGGACATACAAAATGTTGGTGTGTCTTATATTTGGTGGACAAGAGTTAAAATGCTGCTACTTTCTGAGGTTGCCACCACATGAATTAGTAGAATGTGTAAATTTTTTTAAAAACAATTATCATCCCATTTTTATTTTATTTTTTTCTCCCAATGTTGGAAAACTAGTTGTGTTCAAAGGCTCTGTCTCATCTCTGTAACACCTTGCACCAGTTCAGGCAGGAGAGCGAGACAGTCGCCTGCCACTTCTTTTCACACTGCACTCCATTGTGTCACAGAAGTGATCTTTGCGAGCAGTTCGCGCATCAGTCGAGGGGGTTGCCCCTGCGCAATGAAACGGGCAACCCCACCAACTGTTCCACACCGTCTTGTTCAGGCTCCGGTCCTTTCCCACCTTGACTGCTGTCATTTTCTGCTGGCCTCCCTGCCATTTTACAATGCAAACTAAAGACCCACCTGCTCAGACTGCACCCTGGGTCCCCCACTCTGACTGTCTCTAGCACTGTAGCCTAGACTTACCACCTGATTTCTTCCCATCTGGGAGTGTTTTCTCCCCACTGCTGAGTTTTTACCTTGTTTGCTTTTTGGGGGTTCAGGCCTGGTTTTTGCCCAATTTTCCTTCTGTTTCTCGGTACAACATCTTTGTGACAGTTCTCTGTAAAAAGCGCTATAGAAAATAAATGGAATTGAATTGATTAGATTTTGTTTGTTTATTTTCAGAACCTGTGGTTATTTTCTGTTGTTCATTTAGTGCTCATTAGGGTCGATCTATTCTTGCTTGTATGACTTAGTTTAATGTTCCATAGGGTAATTAACAACTTGTCACTTGTTGATTCCACACTTACCGTGTCTTAGAACTATACCCCACCCCATCCCCCACTCCCCCCTCAGTGAATTACTGATCCCTGATGTTTGTTTGCATTGTAAGTTACCCATGAGTATTTGCTAAATGATGGTAAAGTACAAAGAAGGCAACTGTCCATTTCCCTACGGTATGGTGAACTGTCCTGCTGGCCAGAGTTGGCACTGGCACTTCACACACCAGTATTACCCAGCAGCCCTTTGTGAATTAGGAGAATTCTAGTTAGCTTGTCTGACTCTTTCTAACAATCTTATGAGTGAGAGCCAAAATAAATAAAAAAAGTAGATTTTGCAAGTTGGAGGTGTTTGTAACCTAAACAGGTGCTTACTAGTCTGTCTGAAGCAACTGCAAGATATTCTAGCTTGAGGCTATGAACAGCAGTAAGCTTCACACCCCTGACACCGTATCATAGCTACATGTAAATTATTTATTTTTTAAGAGGAAAAAAATAAGTGAAGGCAATGTGGAGCTCCTAACTTTTGGCTTTTCGTCTGTCGTCTTTTTTCATTTCTTCAGACGTTGCTCATAACTTTTCTCTTTGATCTGTAGCCCCCGCTGCAGAAATGCAGTCAGTGCTGGCAGGTGAGTTTCCTTGGCCTGATTCTATTCCCCTTACATAAAAAAAGCATAAAATCAAAAAAAAAAAAAAAAAAATTAAAGGGTTCCCAAGTGGCTCAGTCAGCAAAGCCGCAGGCTTAGACATTTCAGGCTGCAGTGTCTATGACATTAGCAATGACCGGAAAGCCCACAGCGGTGGGACACAATTGATTTCATACCATGTGGGGTGAACCAAGTCAACCAGGGATTCTTAGGTTACTTCTGCATTATTTCCTCCCAGCAAAATTCATGCTTTTTACAGCCTTCCAGCTGTCAGTAGTCACCTTAACTTCAATCAAATCTAGTTGCAGTAATGTTTTGCCTTTAGTGAGGAAAATAGACACTCATGTAGACTCCATGTGCCTCAACTGCAGCCCTTGTGCAGTTGCTGATGTCGTGGTTGCAGTTGTTGCATATAATTTTTGTATAAATTCTAAAATACATCTTCATTTCATACAATGTTACAGTTAATTATATATCCTATTTACAAAAGCAGAAATTGTGCAAAGATTATTTCAGATGTTTTACAATATTGTTTACAATTATGGTCATTAAATTATATTGTATTATAATTCATATGAGCAATAGAAAATGCATACATGAAAATATAGTTCAGTTGTATTCATATTATAAAAGCTTTGAGACCCAGTGCTATCAGTCTGCAGGGCAAATCAAAGGCTGTTATTCAGAAACAACATTCTATCTTTGCAGTATTACTTAAAATATAGCTACCTCACTGACTGGAATCACTGGATGTCATGGAGCAGAATACAAAAAGTGAATTTAATGAGAGGAAATGGCTGCTGTTTGGTTCTATCCCTGGTCTCTGTAACTGAACCTGAATAGAGTGTTCAATTACAGTGCTGGCAGAAGTGTAAAAATGGCCCTCTCCAAGAGCCTTTCACCACTCGTGGACACCCTAAAAACAAGGTTTATAATGGACTAATTACAAAATACACCAGCGGAGTGATTTGATGCTTCTCTTTTTAAGCAGTAATGCTCCCTCATTACTGCACAATGGAAGTCCGTCCTCACTGAGAATTTCATCCAACCATCCATTAGCAATTTCAATGAAAAGTTGAATTGCCCTCATGATTCCTCCTTCCCCAGGTAACGAGGAACGTTTGGGATCATTAAAAAATGTTCTCTATACAGCCCTGTAATGTCATTGCAGAGCATTACATTGGGAACATTCTGGGGTGTATAGGGGAATGTTACTCCAAGACAACAACAAAAAACATTCCAGAAACATCCCATAAATGTCACAGATGTTGCAATACGTTCCCTGGATGTCATAATGTTAAGTTCCCTTCAAGTCCAAGAACATTCCGAAAACTTAATTGTCGAACATCCCCTTCACATTACAGGAACATTCTATGTAACATTAAGGGAATGTTCTCGGAATGTTTGTAGAAACGTTCCCTTTGGGTTTCTTTAATGCTTGGATTTAACGTTCCCTTACTGTGAGACCGGAGTACATTGGAAATATTCCCCATACATTCTTGCCACTTCATTACAAAATGTTACTTTGGGAACATTCTGGGGTGTATAGGGGAATGTAAGTAAGTAAGTAAAGTTTACTTAATATAGCACCTTTCACAGAACAAGATCACAAAGTGCTTCACAAGAGTTCATGTTAAAAATAAAAACAGTACAAAAAAACAAAATGATAAAAACAACAATAAAATAAGATAAAATAAAAACAACATAAAACAATTAAAGCAACAACAGACCTTAAGAACACACAACGTTATTAACGCTAGTCAGCATGAGGCAATACAAAGGCCAATTTAAATAAGTGTGTCTTCAGCTGCTTTTTAAAAGTGTCTACAGAGACCGCAGAATGTATGGCTTCCACAGTGTCGGAGCCACCACTCCAAAGGCACGAACCCATTTAGTTTTTAGTCGGGCACGAGGGACAGCAAGTAAGCCCTGGTCAGAAAATCTAAGTCACCTGCTGGTGATGTGCGGATGGAGCAGGTCAGTGATACACAAAGGTGTCTGTCCATGTAAGGCTCTATAAGTAAAAACAAGAACCTTAAAATGAATCCTGAACTTAATAGGAAGCCAATGTAAAGATGATAAAATCGGAATGATGTGAGCCATCCTGCTAGTTCTGGTCAACAGCCTTGCAGCAGCATTCTGGACTATTTTTAGACGGCCCAGAGACGACTTGCTGAGGCGAGTGAACAGGGAATTGCAGTAGTCTAGCCGGAAAGATATACAAGTGTGAATAATCATCTCTAGCTCAGGCTGTGATACAACAGACCTGAGTTTGGCAATGTTTCGTAATTGAAAAAAACATGCACGGGTTTACGATTTAACATGTTGATCGAAGTGCATAGCCTGATCAAACATAACACTAAGATTTCTAAGTTTAGGCTGCACAGCTGACGAAAGGGACCCAATACACTGAGTAACCTTGGATGCTATGCTGTCTGACGCAGTGACAAGGACCTCAGTCTTATCTGCGTTTAGCTGTAAAAAGTTGTTAGCCATCCAATCCTTAATGGCAGTCAGACAATTGTGCAATACAATCAGTTTATCAGTCTTGTCAGGCTTAAGAGACATACAGCTAGATATTGTCAGCGTAACAGTGATAAGAGATATCTTTAAATTGGCTAACAATATGACTTAAGGGAAGCATGTACAGAGAAAATAATATAGGACCCATGACAAAACCTTGAGGCACACCACAGGAAAGTGCAGCAGTTTCAGACATGAAAACTCCTATCCGAGAGATAGAAGGAGAACCAGTCCAGAGCGCTCCCAGAGATACCCACCCACTGCCTAAGCCTTTCAATCAAAATTCTGTGTTTTATAGTATCAAAAGTTGCGCTAAAATCTAGTATCACCAAAACAGAGCATTCACCCACATCAGAAGACATTATTATGTAGTTAGAGACTCTGAGAAGAGCTGTTTCAGTGGAATGCTTCTGACGGAAACCAGATTTAAATTTATCTAAAACGTTGTGTGCAGTCAAGACAGCATTGAGCTGTTTGGCAACAACGTTTTGGCAACATTTTGAGATAAAAGGCAGCTTAGAAATAGGTCTATAGTTATTGGGAAGGGATGGATCAAGAATCTATTTTTTTCAGAAGAGGCTGAACAACTGCATGTTTAAAATAAGCCAGATTGCAAGGAGCTATTTATAATAGAGACCAGGCTTAGACCAATAGACCCAAGTACATTAATAAAGACGGAAGCTGGTAAAATATCTACAGGGCTTGAGGAAGTTTTCATACTGCCAACCAGATCAATGAGGTCTTGCAGGCAAATAGGAGAGAAGCAGTCCAAAATTGAGGGCCGTGTTGGATAAACAGCAAGAGGAGTAGAAGAGGGGATGATGCTAGCCCTCACAACTCTAATCTTATCCACACAAAAAAAGGAAATTACTGCAATCCTTATTTGAAAAGACAGCCACATCAGGAGGTGCAGGAGTGACAATGTTGTTGATGGTGTCAAACAGAACTTTAGGGTTGCGTTTATTGGAGGAAATTAGGTTAGCAAAGTTAGAAGCCCTCGCATCCTTAACCATGTTGTTAAACTCAGTTATAAGATCTTTGAAATAGAGACGGTGAACATGGACCTTGGTGGATTTCCACAAATGCTCTATCCGCCGACATTTACGCCGGAAATAGCGGATAGTGTAATATAACCAGGGGGATGAATTGACGGAGGGAACAAGTAACAAATTAAAATTGTCAATAAAACCCATATTGAGAGCTCTGCAGGTGGATTGGAGCCAAGTGTGGAGGCAGAGGATTCTATTAAAAAGGGTGAATAAGCAACAAAACGTCCAATGTGTCCGTGTTATCTTTGAAAGCGTGCTGAAGAGGTCCCGACACGTGCTGAAGTGTGCTGAAATGTTACTCCAAAATAACATTCCAGGAACATCCCATAAAAGTCACAAACATTGCAATGTGTTACTTGGATGTCATAATGTTGAGTTCCTCTCAAGTCCTCAGAGCATTCCTAAAACTTGATTGTGGAACTATTATTAGATCTTAGGCCTGTTCTTCAGCTGCCGAGTAGGTGATATGTAGTCCCATTTAAATATATTTTTGGGGAATTTTGGCTTTATTGGACAGTAATCAATGACAGACTAGAAAATCAGAGGGAGAGAGAGAATGGCCTTTGAGGTTGAGCTACTAGATCACCTCGTCCCATCCGGTGAGCAATTTTCAGGCTAAAAGCCATAAAATAAATGTCTATTGCAGTCAGTGAAAAGACCTCTTAAAATGGTTCCAAAGTGAATTTTTTTTCTTCTACATCTATTTGTAGACCTCTTTCAAGAGTTCTTGTTTAGACCACATTTCAACCAAATCTTTTCCTGTTAAAAACCAAAGCAAGCAGGAATCGAACTCACAATCCTCAAATTTGAGGACTCAAATGCATGGACAAGTTGTTGACTCTCATGTACAAATCCACACATATGCGCATAGCAGAAATTTGTGAAATATTATTTTTGGGTAAAAACTTTGCCTAGGATAGAAACTTGTGCCATGTTGTTTGCCCAAGCTTCTTATCATTCGGTGAAATTGCATCTACGTGTAGGCCGGATTTCGCTTGCCAAAGCAATGACATTTTGAGAAATGCATCCACATTAATCCATATTGTTTGTCTTTGAATATACTGAATCATGTGAATCTCGTCAAAATTACATAAAATGTGCACATTTATATTGTAGATTTTTGCAGTCTAAAAAGGGCCAAATGAGACCTTGGATGGTATTCCATATTTCACCAACATTTTAACGATTATATCTGGGTTTGTGCTCAGTGGGTATATGCAGATGACACCACCATTGTAGGACTGATATCAAGGGATAATAAGGCAGCCTACCGGCAAGAGGTGGAGAGGACAGTCGCATGGCACAAGGAAAATGACCTGGTCTTGAATGCAAAAAAGACAAACAAGATCATCATCAATTTCAGAACAAAAAAGTCAGCAAATACACCTATTCTCATCGACAATGAACCAATCCCCATAACTGACTCCCAAGTTCGCACAAGAAAGCCCAAGAAAGACTACTTCCTCCTAACTGAAAAAACTTAGTTAACAAAGGTCTTCTCGTTCAATTCTACAAAGCCATCATCCAAAGCATCGTAACTAACATCCTATCAATCACCGTCTGGTATGGAAATACACCACAGAATCATCTTCAGAGCAGCAAAGATCACAGGCTGCAAACTCTCCACACTGGACTCCATACATACATAATGCATCATCAACATTTCTGTGACCAAAATCATCAAGCACCCTCTCCACTATGCCTTCTAGTAGAATATGTAGATTAGTGGGGACAGATCGTTTCAACCTACACTCCTTTCCCCAGGTCATCCAAATCATTAATGCACACCTATTTATTTATGTATACTGTGAATTTTTCTCTTTTATGTTGAATGCGATGTACTTGTAGCAGCTCTTTTCCGCTGTACTGGAATTAATTCACCAGCCTAGCTGTGTGGCAATAAAGCACAGAAATCGCATCATAAATATCACTTAAAAATGGTTTGGTATTTAATTTTATGTAACTGGAACCTTAAGAGGATGAATGTACCTAAACCATGCCAAGAAATGCACCCCGGACCATAACAGAGCTGCCAGAACCCTATGTATAACATACTGTGCATTTGTCATTTACCCAGTGTTTACTTTAATTTGTCACCCATCTGTTTGTGAGTGTAATGCTGCTTTAACAAATTTAAAAAATGTTGCATTGAATGCAACTCTTTCAATAGGGTCACTGGTGTTACTTAATTGGGTCACTGGTGTTGAAATGTGAAACGTGTTTCCATTGTATATTAAAAGATTTTAATAGGATTGAAGATGTGGTTTTAGCTAAGGGCCAGAAATATAGTTTTAGCTAATTGGACACAATTAAACCCAATTCAAGTGAAAGCAAAATATTCTCAAGATACTTTTTATTTTATTTTATTTCCTCTAAAAGGGACAGCTACATCTTTTAAAAGGTAACTTATAAGATACTTAATACTTAAACGTAATATTTCTTTTGCACAGATAGATGTCATCAGGGTGGGAAATTAGCACCCACCACCCACCAAATATGGGTAGATTTCAGAATTGTCGGGGTAATGTCTCAAACATTACCGCCACAGTGGTGTATAGCAAAGTGGATACAAGAGAAAAAAAACTGGTAAAAACTTCAGATTTTCTGTCAATTCTAGCAGGCTGGGGTCGGGGCAAGAGCTTACCGTTGTGTCATCCAAGTCAGTTCGTGCAGCTACAATTTTTTGATAAAGAGAAACAACGGCAGTAGCCTACGTATAACAAAGACATATTTGCGATGCATTCTATTCTTTATAGTTATGTCATGACACTGATAATTATGTGTTCTCGCTAGCTAGCGATAGGCTAGCCTATATCTATTTTCTTCGCGAGCTAGCGATCTTTATTTATCTATCTAGATACATAGATAGATTTATGTATAAAACTCAACATGTAGTTTGGGCTCAATGTGATATTGGTAGAACAGCCACATATATCCTTTAAGGTTATGTTATACATTGAACAGGACATGGTAGGCTAGGACCATTATTATTAGCTGCTCCTCCATTGCTGCAATTTGAGTGAAATCGGGCGGAACAATTATTCACAAAATGGATTTGTGTCGGTTGGAGAAATATGAAGCGTGGAACTCTGATTGGCTGTTAAGGCCGATGGTCACTCAAAAGTTAAATTGCAGGCAACATTTATCAGCCAATTTTGGTTGCCTAGTTGCTCAGGTCGCTGACCGTCGCTCAGCTTCATAGAGAATGAATGGACTTCCGGCGACTGGGCGACCGAAGTTGCTTGATGTGAGAACGCAGCGTTAGAATATTCCGAGGCGAGCCCATCTTACAGACAGTGGAACTGATTTGCGTTCGATTTACCATAAAGCAATTCTAGCAAGACGACCAGCGTCGCACAGTAAAACAAACTGACCAATACGCTCTGAGGTAAAAAGTGATATCTCCAGACAACTCGCTCTAACGTTTCTGGCATTTGTCCGTTCAGAAAAACAGCAAACGTTAGCTAATGTATATTAGATCTCACCAAAAAATTGGTTTTCAGCGTAAAATAAGGCAAGTTACTCATGCATAGCCTACAAAGCACTGTCTGTAAGTCCTTAATTCCAACTTGCAAAAACTAGGCCTGCCTTTAAAGTATTGATATCAAAATGTGTCCAACTAACAATATTACCTATCGTAGCTCACACTAATTAAACTAGCTCTATTCCAAAGCAATGCTATCCAAACTTTTCTAAATAATTTAATGCAACTTGGCCCTGTGTTTTTTCATATTAGCATGAAATCGGACACAAATCGGATTCTCTAGCAGAGCAGCAGTAAGAGAAGAGAATCTTGATTCTCATGATTTAAAAGTCCTCTAGGTGCCTTTTGGCAAACTCCAAGTGGGCTGTGATGTGCCTTTTACTAAGGAGGGGCTTCCGTCTGGCCACTCTACCATAAAGGCCTGATTGGTGGAATGCTGCCTGGATGGTTGATCTTCTGAAAGGTTCTCCCATCTCCACAAGGATACGCTGGAGCTCTGTCAGAGTGACCCTCGGGTTCCTGCTCACCTCCCTTGCCAAGGACTGTCTTCCCCGATTGCTCAATTTGGCCGGGCAGCCAGGTCTAGGAAGATTCTTGGTGGTTCCAAACTTCTTCCATTTACGAATGATGGTGGCCACTGTGCTCTTTGGGACCTGTAAAGCTGCAGTGATTTTCCCGTACCCTTCTCCAGATCTATGCCTTGACACGTAGGAAATCCTGAAAAGTGAGAAACTCTCGGTGCTGTATAGGTATGGGGCATGCTCCACCAAGCCATAACTTGGTGGATGGCATCCCAATAATAGATAATTTAATAACTATTTATCTGACATGTGAAGACTTATAACGGGAGTTAAACGACTCACAACACTAGCAGCAACAACGCCTAAAGTAAATAATGTGTTTTGTTTATGTTGTCTCAAGCTTTACCTAGCTGTTATCCTTATACTTCTCTGACTATTAGCCTACTTACAAACCTCAATTCCAAAAAAGTTCGGACAGTATGTAAAATCCACATAAAAGCAGAAAGCACTGATTTGTAAATTTTCTTTTACATATTTAATTGAAAATATATTTAATGTTTTACCTTATCAACTTTATAGATTTTTGTAAATATACAGTAATTCATAATTTTATGACTATAACACGTTCCAAAAAAGTTGAGACAGAGGCAAAAAAAGACTGGGAAATAAAAAAATAAACCTGTTTGGAACATTCTACAGGTTAACAGGTGATGCTATCGTGAATGGGTATAAAAGCAGTCATGATATACAGTAGATATGGATAGATTATTTTCTTTGTACTGTTTTCAATTAAACATATGTAAAAGTGAATTTACAAATCAGCATTTTTTGGCACAGGTCTGGTACAACCACAGTCCTATGTTATAGGTTGGTAGTGTTTTTTCGGAGTCGAGCTCTACCATCACAAGACCTTAGTGTAATGGGCAGAGGTTCAAGCTCTTGATGAAAGGATCACAAGTTCAAGTCCTGGCATAGGCAGGATCTAAATTGAGTAAGTGTAAATGTTTTATGGAAGTTGTTGTAGAACTCTCTCAGGAGTGTTTTTAAACCCACATTGCAATGTACTGTATACCATAACCTGGTTATATCTCCTCTGCTTAGATTCTCAATTATGACCAACCTTGCTTTCCTATCACTAAAGACTGTCGAATAAAGGTGAAATGCAAAAAAACATTCTCCCAAATACTTATGGTGAGCCCTTGTGTTCACAGAGGAAGGTTCACAGAACGATACTCTCATGTTACATAGAATGTTGCCCTGATGTTTTATGGAATGCCCAGAGAATCTTCCCCTCTGATGTTACATGGAATGCTTCTAGAATTTCCCCCTGATGTTATATAAGCTGTTAATAGAGCACAAGATGAAAGTTCCCAGAACGATACCCTCATGTTACATAGAACATTGCCCTGATGTTTTATGGAATGCCCAGATAATGTTCCCCTCTGATGTTACATGGAGTGCTCCTAGAATGTTCCCCGGATGTTATATAAACTGTTTGTGCAGTGCAAAAGGAAGGTCCCAGAACAATACCCTCATGTTATATAGAATGTGTCTAGAACCTAAGAGGAATGCTTCTAGAATCTTTCTGGAATGTTAAAGGGACATTCCTCAGAAAAATTATGTGAAAGTTCTTAGAACCTGGAAAAAACACAACATTGCATCAACCAGGGAATGTTTAGAGCAACCTTAATAACATACAGGGAATGTCCCTAGCACGTGATTTTGTTAGCTGGGTCAATACCCATCTAATAAGTAATTAATCGTAATTAATAGTAAAAGCTACGGTCTTTTAAGGTTTATGGGAAAATGTAATGCGATTGATGTCAATTAAACTGGAATACTAAATCATAAACAGCCCGTTGCTATAAAGCATTTTTTTTTTCTGGCTAGCATCAGTCACTAATAAACTGGATATTCTTGCCATGGAGAGACTATCAATTATTCTGGTTTATGGCTTAAGGTGCGTGAGGGTTCTGAGATTTGTGTATGCTCATACTGACCTTTTGATATTACTCCCCTGCTTTCAATTTACTTTAACTCAGTAAATGCCCAGCAGATTTAATGAAAATGGGTTCTGATTTAGCACACAAGGACAATAATATTCACTAGGATATTCCACGGAGGTGCACAGTATATACAGTTATTGGTGTTTAGGCAAGAACAGTAGCGTAAACACATCTGGGCGTATCTGGAATAAGATAGATTGTGTATGCCACTTTGGCCATCATACTGCATTTGATTAGCTGGTTATTTTGTGACTGGGGCCCTACAGTATGTATACTGTTAAAATATAGCCTTTACTACAATCAATGGAGTACGTAATTGGAAATTGTATCGTATGACGGTACTGAGCATACTGTGTTTGTTGGCTGCATAGGAGGTTGGAGAGGAACCGAGCAAACAGGAGATGTTAGCTTTTGGCTACGGAGCACCCAGAGTGCATCAATGACATGTCAAGATGATGTGCTTGTAAGATAAACTGACAGCAACAACTGTTGTAATACATATTCCAAATGTATTTGGGGAATAATACAATAATGGGGAAAAGAGAAAGAAAGCAAGCCTAAATAGCTCACTACAGGCACTAACTAAACTTGACAGAGGTTCGAAGCTGCAATAACTAGCATGCAACCAATCACAAAATGTTGAATCCAATGTCAGAAATTGCCAGTATCACCTTCTCAGACAGTCCAGCAATTTACCCTTTGACTCAATTGCATTCTGAATGCTGTTCAGCCCTGTTAATTCATGGGCATTGTCGTTTTGTTACATCATTGGCGGTTGTAAATTACATGTAAATGACATATTGAGATACACCGATAGATTACCAAGATGCAGCCATCATGCTCTTGTCATACCAGTCTCCACTCCATATGCAGCCCAAATGGGCAAAATATAAGGTGATGAAAAATGACTAAAAATAAAAATGACGACATAGAGCAGGTTAACACATAGTGCTGTATTCAGAGACTTTATGAACAAGTCTCAGAATATAGAAACTGGAGGGAAAATAGCATCCAAAATGATGACCCAGAACTGTGCCAAGCAGGTTTTCTGCTCTTAATTCTACAGTCAATAAACCATGAGTGCCATGCTACTAGCCTAAAGGATGTGAAATGTCAGGTGAGTGACTGACTGAAATTCTCGTTCTCTTGAAACTTTGTAAAATAAGGTTAGGAAATGTTGATTTTTCTAAAGGTTAGTGTTGTTGTATGCTGCGGCTCAGCTTTTGCTGTAGGGGGTAGAGAGAAACATGTCTGGGGGTGACAAACTCGCAGGTTGATACACAAGTCTGTGGATAATGTGGGGTTGATTTATACATGTAGATATAAATATATAGAGTACTGAAAGCTGTATTGCTGCCAGGTTACAGTGTCATGATTTTTGTTGATAACATATCAAACATCTCTCCCGACATGCAGATTCTATGTCATGATGAGAAATGACACTATGATACTCTAAAATTATTCAACTTCTCAATTCAAATTTGCTTAAAAGGTGTCTCTTTCATATTCTGAGCCAATTAATCTTTTCCTCTGTGCAAAGGATCTGGCTGGGCACAAGGCCACATCACAGTACCCCATACCTGTAACAGAAAGAATATCCATGCTGGCATATGCCAATCTGTGTATGAGAGAAATCTTCTATCAATGAATATTCTATGTTATTTCTTGTTTTCATATCTTATATCCTGCAATGAAGGGGGGTGCCACTCACCAGTCATCATAAAAACATCCCACAAAGTGAGTTGATGACGCTATATTCTTCTAAGCTCCTCTTTAGATTTTTACACTAAAAGGTATTTTTTGCAGAGCTCAGAATCCCTGCAAAGAATCTGAATGCTCCATGTTTCCATCCACTGGACTTTGAGGAAAGCAGTATTCTCCTGGCCTGCTCTTTGAATGATTCACATTTCAACACGCTAAAATGAAATGAGCATCATGTTGCATGAAAGTGCATGTATGTCTTATAAACATAAGCATGTAATCACTCCCTCACTTTTACCAATTCTGAATTATTATGATTGCACACAGCAAGGAAACGCTTTGAAAAAGTTATACTTGACCAGTATATTAGAAGTAATCTAGCTAAGGCTCTGCAATTTGTATAAAAATGTATGCCAAAATGCTGAAAACAACACGGGCCATGATGCATACACAATTTAGCACGATGGACTGTAATGAATATATAAATTAGAGATCACTTTAGCTTCCACAGGCTCATGAATGCGTTGCAACAGAACTGGCCCTGGCATCAACTCATCCCCATATTTCCATGCTAAAGTGATTTGGAAAAAAATAATAATTGAAGATTTCATCACATGGTGCAGCTGCCCACTTCATATTGTCCTACAATCTGGTACCTTTTTTTTTCTTTCCTATTTGTATAAATGTGTTGTGGTGGCATGTCCCAACACTAACGTTATAGTCCATAATTCATTCAATAGCTAGTTCCCTGGCGCTTTATGAATAGTGAGTCTGGAATATTGATAGGTTAAATTAGCTGAAAGCTAGAAGAAATTGCCCAGAATGCATGCAAAGCTTTTGAAAGGTTAAAGGTCATGGAACTGGTGGATGGTCTGCCTATCTTCCAGAAGTAAACAGTTAATGGTTTCACAGGCCTGATACCAACAATCTGTGACCACGGATACTGCCCATTCTCCAGCTGTATCACATTTTAAGCCTGCCATGAGTGTCAATGATGCTTTTAGTATTCATATATAAGCATGCTGCTTTGAATAAATCAGTTAAAATAAAGTTCTGGAGCAAATCCATATTTTATAAAAAGGTCTGATTTACCCATGACAAAAACTGGGCATATAAGTAGAATATTATGGATATTTGATTGAAAAACAAATATAGAAATACCTATTTATACTGGACTAGTATCACCTGAAAATGGCAGTGTCACTTGATTTAGAGTAGACCAGCTGTGTAAGGTCAGTGAGTCGACCGCTATCTCCGTAGGGGAATGGCTTGCCTTGCTTCAGCACCTTTGACAGCGAATGGCAAATCTGGTGGGAGTGACAGATCCCGCAGGAGCACAGAGAGGAACCGTTATAAGTCCTGTCTCTCTGTCAGGCCCCATCTTCCCCCATTACAATGAGTGATCAAAAACAACAGCAGTGCATTCCTTCACCAAGTGTGCCGAGATGAAAGCCTGTACGACCTGAAGAGAATCAGACTCCCCAAAAAAATACACACTTTGGGTGGTAGTTGTGCGGCTGGTAAGTAGTCCTGTAATTAGACCACAGGCTCAGATGAGGAAAAGCAAGGGGGTATCTTACAATCAATAAAAATAAAGTACAAATGTACAAAAATATAAAACAAACCATAGAACAAGCGCAACACAGGACAGTTGATTGGTTCACTTGCTTGGCAGGGGCAAGAGTCAGCATGAATAATATCCATTTTCACTCTGTTGTCACTGATTTGACAGGTTACATAGGGTGACATGTTTATCTCTTTTGATTAATTTGTCTCAGGGGCCATTATCCAAACAGTTTCATTTCCCTTTATTTTCAGTATGAGGATAAATTAAATTAAAATAAGAAAAAAAATGGCTTTGGCTTCACTTATAAAATATTGCGTACCGTTGTCTCCCTTTGGAGTCTATAATGATCACATGCATTAGCCCTAAACCGTGATAAACGATTCTTTGTCAAAATGAAACTCACTCCTCATTACGAAGGAGTGCTTTTGCTGTTCTTCATAGTTCATCAGGGAGTTTCACAGCGTCAGCCAGAAATAAACTCCCAAAGCTATACACGTCTAACCATTTTACAGATATATACTATAAAACGCAATATACACTTTAAAAAAATATATTAATTTGAACTATAGGAAGAGCTTGCCAAAAGTGGTCTGGAAGCCAACAAACTGTACAGAGTTCTGGGAGAATGATCATCAGTAATTAATAGTTACACATAAAAGATGCATAAAAGTTTAAAGATTAATAATTTCAAACTTGGAATAAATGTCTTGTGTAAGTTACATTGGTCAGTGTGACTGCTGTATACTCTACCAGACATGTAATTATATTGATGTTGTGTATGGTGATACTCTACTCATGAGCGAAACAGGGTAGTGAGTAAAAAATGTCCAAGATCAAGTCATTGTTGCAACAGGAACATTGATCCTGGTGGCGCTGTAATCGGGGGTGGGGGGATGGGGGAGTATTTTCTTGGCATGGCTCAGGCAAACGCATGCCGTGACAGAGGGGTATCTTTCAAGATAGCAATGTCCCCATCCATTGACTATGAGTAATAACCTAATGGCCCATGAAACTGACATTATCCATATGTCATGGCATATTCAGTCACCAGATGTAACCCAATAAAGCTTTTATGGTACATGCTTTAATGACACCCAAGGCAGTCGTTTCAATTTCCATGAGCTAAGCATGGATTTCACTCTCATGAGTGGTGCTGTATTGTTCCAGTTGAATTGCAGGTTGACTACGCCACGGTGCCCACAGGCACTGGGTTTGAGCGTATTTGGCGTGCCCCCTGAATTCCTAGCAAACAAATACTCAGCGGATGAGCTGATTCATTGAACTGGCTTTGCCTCCGCCGCCCGCTAAGTAAGCAAACTTAACTCTTATCCTTATGTTGGAATTCTTCCAAATCCTGAGGGTTATACGATAAGGTTTTGGTTTTATTGAATACTTGTGCGCTGTTTTATTTGTGTTATGTGGTTCTTTTAAGAGCTATTGGTGAAATTATTAGAAATCTGGCCAATGTAGGCAACTAACCCACAGTGCGCATATCCATATACCTATCAACTAAGGTCTATGTCTATCAACAGATAAGACAGATATCCTTATCTATCAACAGATAAGGTCTATGCTCTTATTTAGTACCCACTTAACTTTCTGATGTCATGTTAATGTATCCATTTGAATAATTAATTAGAATTATTTATAAAGGTATTTGTTTTTTTATGATTTAAAAAAAAAGTTTTTACTGATTTTGTTTTTCTTCAAAAATATATTACATGGTATCACCACGACAAAATCATGCTCAAATACAAATGCAAATCAAGAATAATAATTCTAAAAATCCCATCAAATGTCTCTCTGCCCATTGACCACAATACATTGTATATTATCAAACTGAGCTTACTCTTAACATCTGTATTATCCGAAGGCAGGCTTTCTCCATTAACTGTAAAGGTTGTGGTTTTGACCTCTACTGAGGCATTGAAGTGTTGGCCAGAAAACCTCATTGGATGCAAATTAACAGGCAATCTCAGAAAGTGTGCTGCATGTTTGACTCCAGCGAGGATTGCTGCTCAATTTAAGCATTTTAGCACAAGAATATCAATCAAACGAGCTGGTCTGAGAACAGATGAATCGACGTTCCAAAGCGCTTCCCACTCAAGATCGCTGTTGGCATAGGACTACAAAGAGCATTGCTGTTCAAACTAGCAGACTCTGGTACTTTGTACAATGACTTGGTGTACTCCTCAGGCCTCTTCCAGGGTATTCCATGTCCCCTGCCAGCACAAAGCATGTTCTTTTTACCTCAACATTCATCCTGTTTTACAGATTGTATAGAAGCTAATGCTCTTTGTGCTACTCATTCAATGGCTGCTGTCCAGTGGAGGACATTAAACGAACAGGGGCCTTGAGGCATTCGGATCATAAGCTGTTCTAATCAAGCTTCAGAGCCTTCAGCATCATTCGTTTGATACCGGTTTTAGATCACCAGCTTTTTGTGCCCCTTTCTGAAAATATTCTGGAACTAAATGTCAAAGTCTCTGACCATTTTATGAATAGGTCATGGTAAGTTCAAAAGTGGCTTGATTATGACTCATGAATGGCATGGAACTGCTTTGGAGTGAAGTCGTAGATTTAACAGCAGTCATACTTTTCCTCTGCAAACAAAATCGGCAAGGCTTGGAGGTCCTGGCTCTCGTGTGCTCAGTAGACCTGTCTGGAAATTCCTTTTAAGCTTTTTAGGGAAATGAGGCAGATCATTCGTATGATGCAGGCTGTCGTGATCAGATTCAGTGGCTGCGCATTTAGAGTTGGTTGACACGTGGCCACAGTGTGTCCTCATCCACCACAATTGCATACTAATTTGATCTCATCTGAGCCACAGATCTCGTCAGAGAATCATCTAAATCTGAGGTTTTAATAGGGCCATAATCCTGGGCATGCTTGCAGTACAATATTGAATCCACAACAGCTATTGTGTTAGCAGGTCCTTTGAGTTCATTTTATTATGCACTGGTAAAAATTAAAATGAACTCCCAGTGTCAGAGATCCATGCATGGTTATCTATACGATTATCTTAGAATGCCTCAGTGAAGAATTAGTATAATTTATGTGACCATGATAAATTGTTGGCAATAAGGCTGGTGTACTTTCAAAGAAAGCCCTTTTTTATGGAGCGAGAAGACAAATCAGATTGGTTTTGTATTTATAATTAAAACATAAAATGGCATAGTGCTAAATTAGAATCTCTTGTAATGTCAAATATTAATTTGGGTCTATCACCAGCAGTTCTGCAAATCAGGTCTTCCCTTTTACAGAGAAAAGGAGGAGGAGCAGCGCTGTTTAAAAGAACCAGACCATTGTTCATGATCCAGGTTTTTGATTGCTACTTAATATCCTTTTTCCCTCAAGTACAGTGGCCTTCAAACCCATAAAGTTGAGGCCAAAAGAATAGAACAACCTCAAGGTGAAGGACCAAGCTTACAACAGTTAGCTTGCATCTGGGCTTCAGACATTATATACCAATGGGGGGAATCTGACAAGGAAAAATGACTATATTTGTGGAGAAAATGTATTCCAAACATCTACTGGGAATGTTGCAGAAATGAGACATTAAGAAATGACAAGGGCTGTGCAAACTCAAAGAAAAGCAGCATGTTGCCCTCAAACATCGAGCTGGAAGTGATTTTAAACGAAACAGTCATCTACCAGATTTAAGCTCCCACTGCAGAAGAGTAGAGGCAGCCTTCCGTTGGGAGCTACGGAAAAGCAATATTTTGCTAGCGCTTCCTAAAACGGCATAGTGAGCAGGCCCATCGGGGGGCCTTCAAAAAGAATATCAGTGTCTTTAATTAAGTCTTTCATTAAAACAACATGGATGACTAACGCATTGAGGGCCAGGGCCCAGGAGTAGAGCTATTTAGAAAGATTTTTAAAAGTATTCTGCAAAAAAAAAAACAGAACATGAAGCTTGAAACACACACACACACACACACACACACACACACACACACACACACACTCATGTTAATACATACATGCACACATGCACTCTTGTTTCTCATCATATGTGGGTGCCTGGGAGACTCTCCAGTGGCGGTCCTTAGCAAATGTGAAGAGGTGCCAGAAGCCATCAGGACTTGTGCCTTCCCAGTCGAGCTCTGGCATACTTAATTATCCTAACCTCCATACGTTAGCGTCCCACAGTGCCTGTTCTCCAATGAAACGCACAGCTCCGGTTGTTGTTGCTTTACATTCGTAAATGCGGGTATAATTGCCATGCCATTTTGACACACCATACTCTGAACAGCCACGCAATTATGCCTTTCCTGTGTCAGCTCCATTTGGGGGGGGGGGGTATGGTGTGGATATGACAGGCATAGCACAGGCTTAAAGGGCTGATAAATTAAACAAATTATCACCTCTCATTATTTAATAAATTATGTATTACAGTACCCTATTAATCAATCATATGCTCTCAGCACCCCCCCTCCCCGCAAGCCCATATTAAATGGCACATAATGCAGCCCTTTCCTAAGCTTCCCCTCACGGTAAAGTCAGCACATAAAATGTACTGTTTTTTAAGATAATGGAATATTCATTGTCTGCCAACTGTCAGAAGCTCTGAGGTTATGATTATAATGATGAGGTGGCATTGTTTCTAATATCCATGAAAGGTAATGAAAATGGAAGAGAGAGACTTAAAATGAGCTGTCAATCAAATAACTTTGGAACCTTTAAGCTCATTTTGCACTTCAATGAGTCTAACATCCAATTAGAGGCTAGAAAGTCTTGAATGATCAGTTTCTTGGAATCCAAGGTGAAGAGAATACACTAAATATTTTACTTGATCAGGAAAAATAATAAATCAGGCTGGCTTACTTATTCATGAACATTATTTCCTATAAAAATTTATTTTATGCTAGTCGATGTTCATACTTTAATTCCTTTATCTAGTGTATTATTGATCCTGTTTATAAAACAAGACAAACTTACAGTTTTCCAATGTATCTTTCAAGTTTGTTTTAGCAAACAAAGCACTGCTCTAATGAATAATGTATTATAAAAGCAACCATTTTTTTGGAGAAAAAAAATCTTTCTTGTAGAATTACATTCTGTATTTGCTCCCATAGCATTAACAAAGGAACAAATTGTTCATGTTCAAATATTTCCCCAATATTTCTTTGGCAAAATCACACTGCACGTAAAATGTATTTTGCACCCTACATAAAGAGCATGGTGCAACCTATGGAAAGAGCAACAGATGGTTATCAGCTCCAAGCTGCCATCATTGTCCTGGAGTCCACTGCTGGGGCCATCTACTAGCATTGCATGATCCAATCAGGTGATCTACAGCTGACTGTGAGCAGCGAAGAATCTATCTTGACCCCCAAAGCAACTAGTGGTACCACATAGTGGTAGTAGGCATCGCCCCCAATTTAATGGGCAGTGGTTGTGGTGACTCGTCTTCACACTAATTTCTGGCACCACATCAACATGGCAATTGGGGAAGGGATTGAAGGGTTAGTACACTGTGGATTATGATTTACCTATATACAATGCAAGTGTGTGTCAGTAGTTAATTTGGTATTGCTCTGTGATATAAGCCAATGATTTTTTGCAGACACAGGCAGACAGCCTTCCCTGCCCTTTTGCTTTAATTGGCTTCTGGGAAACAGGTTCTGGAAGCTATTTTGGATGCTCATTGTCTCATACATACAGGTTAAAAAAAAAAAAAAAATGTTTTTTAAAAAATAATGTATGTATAGTGGCTAAAATAATATTAATTCAAAAAAAAAAAAATGCCATTCAAATCAGGCCTGCTGCTATTTCGTTCTAGTTTAGAGTTTAGAAGAGCGCAGGCTAGCATGTGTCTTCCAAAATGTGTGCTGCAAGTCACTACAAATTTTTCTCCAGTTGAGCTGTATAGTCATTGCATGATGAGTCATAAAATTGGGCATGTTATGCCAAATTAAACTTTCCCTCCCTAGGTAATGTTATGGTATCATCTTGTGGGATTCCTGGCCACAGTCAACACTGACATGATCAGGATATTGAACCATCTGGTTAGACCAAAGAACCAGAAGGCCCAACAGCTTATGTTATCAAATGAAAGGACAGACTTGTGGGAGAACCAAAACATGATCTCATTAAAAATATACTATGCATGATTCTTACCTTCGAAATATTATAAATAACAATGATCAGTCATATCTATGATGCACTGGCAATCTCTGTCTTTTGAGAACATTTCTTGAGTCCATGCTCCTCTGCCTGTAGCCTACATATTATTCTAAGGTAGGGCCGTTTCTGGGCGTGACACTCTTTTTCTGAGTGGGGAAGTGTGGGTGTGGCTACAGAGCCTGTGCGGTGGTTCAGGTTTCAGAAATGCTAGCTAGCTAGTGCAATTGTGTAGGTTAAGAAGCACAAGTAGAGTCAGCAACAAGCCGACAAGGCCATAATCAGACTTTCAATGGCTTTTTCTCAACAGCTGAAGTTCACCAAGGAAATTAAAAGGAAATGAAAAGCAATGCACGTCTGGCATGTTTTCCATTGGACCTGTAAGTAACATTACCTCTAGCTATCCAGCTAGCTACATTAGGTAGATAGAGGGCTGAAGTCAGGTACGTTTTCTATGGAATTCTGTTCTCCCAAGAAAAGGAAAATAAATCATTAAAATGAAATACACTGTACAAGGGTATTAGCTAGCTATGATAGACAAGATATGGGCTGCAAATGTTACTTTTTCCACACTCGATTCAGTCTTTGCATCCCAGATCTAAATGAATGTTCAGAATAGCTAAATACTGAACAAGCAAAAACACCACAAGATAGCTGAAACTGCATTAGAGTAACTACCGTTAAAGTAACAATGTTCCTCTGAGGTGCGTTTACAGTGTAAAAATGTAAGGGTTTGGGTTTGTAACAATGAGCCAAATGCGACAAAACAAAACATGATACAGAAGAAGTCACTCACGAACATGAGGACCACTAAAAGAATCTCAGTAGCAAAATAATAAACAGCCCACTAACACGGGTGTGGCTCGTAGACACGAGCAGAAAAGTAAGAGAACAGAGACTCCTAAACAGAAATACACAAGCATAAACTCAAAAAAGGAGAAAACAAAGAATCACCTTCGGAATGTAGACTATAACGCCCGATAATAGGTAAAAAATAAATGAAATAAAAATAAACCTCTCACTCTCAATATCGAAGAGAGTACAAAACAAAATAATGAAAGGGACTAATCCCTAAAGAGCTTCAAGGGCAGCTAAAGCCAATCTTGTAGTGAAAATATAGAGCAGCTATTTTATAACCAACCCTGACTATGTGAAGGCACAAAATGACAAAGAAGTGTCAGAAAGCGGAAGTGAGAGGGTTAAATACCTAGCAGGTAATCGGATCGAATGATAAGCGGGGAGGAGCAAAATCCCGAACCGGAACGTGAAAAAAATCCGATAGACTGCTTACCGGAGAGTGGACGAGAACCATAGCGGAACAGGAAAAAATAGTCACGGACCATGACAAAAAATCGTTAGAACACTGCCTAATTACTGTTACCATCCAGATACAACAATGCATGTTGCGAAAAAAAAATTATTTCAATATATCTCTGACCACCTCACCTCTTCGCTTGACATTCTGCTTGTTGCACCCAAGGGTGTTACTTTCCCTCAATGGAGGTGATTGGGAGGGGTTGACAACGAAGGAGGAGACTTATTTCATTGTAACCACAGAACGACAGCAAGGTGCACAGTACATGGTCATGGTTCGCAGCCTGCTCTTCTCTTGTTGGCCACTTTCCTGGGTAGCGTCTCTTCCTGTTGTTGTCATTGTCCGTTTCGTGTTTTGGGTTTTCTTTCGGCTCAGTGTTTTCACCTGTTCGGCATTTCCTTTCATTATTTAAACCACTTTTCGCCTTTGCTTGACGCTTCCATATTGCCATTTATTTGACAAGGAAAGCCAGTAATTCACGGTATAGGACTGACAGTTTGTGACGACCGTATCATGTCAACGTGTTGTCGATACACGGGACTTGCTGCAGGTGTTTAAGAGTTTATTAGAAACTTAGCATAGGTTATCCTCCACCCTTGTCTGTCCCTTTGCTTAACCTCTGTCTCCCTGTCCTAGACAGATTGTCTTCGCCGTCTTCTTTTCTTCTTGTTTGTGTTTTTCGGCTCTGTCGTTGTGAGCTATAGGACTTTCTTTGTTTGTATTTGTCTTAATCTCTAGGGTTAGAGTTTTTCACCCAATACGGGTCGCTTTGAGTTTGGTAGCGAAATCTCTCGTGGTAGAGAGATTTTATTATTTTCTTATTGTACTTAATTCCCTGTTTGCGGGTTTTCCCCCGCCTTGTGGTGTTCGGTAAGAACACTTAAAGAACCCCTATTGTCGCGCTTGGTCCTTCGTTCCGTACGCTACCCCTGACACACCTTGCATAGTTCACCTTTAAAAAAAAGATTTACTGTATGAATCACAATCAGTCTCTGATTAAAGCCATAATTATGTGTCTAATTAGGATGGAGAAAAACCAAAAGAATAACATTAAAAACATTTGGAGCTTATCAAATGTCAGACGGGATAATATAAACCTATAAATATAAATGTCCTCCAAACATCCTGAAACATTCCCAATCAAAAGGGCAAAATTAATGATTTCAATCATTAAATGTAAATGGTGTGCATTTCCCATTAGCAGACCACTGCTGACTATGGAAATGCCCCTAACATGATGTTTGTCATTGCCATTTCATGCTAGAAGGGACATGGTCCAGACATGAGTTGAAATGCATATCCTTTGTGTCATTGGATAAGAAGCCTGTCAAGCTCTTTAGAAAAAGTGGAATTACTTGACCATGGCTTCTGAGGAAAGTAATTTCATGGAAAAAGGAGAGAGAGTGGGGGGGTAATGGTTTGAGGGGCAGTGGAGCTTTTGCATTTTCATACTACCTTCAAGGTCATTTCCTGCATTCTGGGGTATAAAATAAAAAAATAAGCTTTCAGACGGTTAGGGTTAAGAACAAGGAATCATGACATTAAGGCCAGTCTTTAATCTAATCTTAAATTTTATTTTTTCTGAACAGATGATGAAAAGGACTACAGAAAATGGACTTGTGAAATATACTTTTGAAAGATTCCAAAATAACATAAATATTAATAGTGAAAGATTAATTTCTCACTGCAATGCTTATAACTTAAATTATAAACTTAAAAAATTTAATAGTAATGAAATATGTGAAAAGTTTGGTTCGGTACATTTTCGGTACAGCAGAAAAAAAAAAAAAAAGCTAAATATTAAATGTAAACAGTGGCAAACTGGCCACAATTTCTTTCTGAACAAAATAAGGCACTTTAATGCTAAGTCATCAGGCAGGGAGAACTCTGAGTTTTGCGTTTAAGTTCCACACAAAAATAACTTCTGCACCTGCATTAAAGCAAGTCTGTTTGGTTTGCAACGCATTCCATACCAAAAAAAAGAGGATTTCTTTTTCAGTGGTGATACTTTAGACGCATGTTGCTCCTCCCTGGCTTCGCACAAGCATATCACTCCCGTGACCGTAGGTAGAACGGCAACAAGATACAGGTGACAGGAGCTAGTATTTTGGTTACACAGTAGTGCGAGGGAACAGAGTGGCACATCGTTTCCGTTACATTCTTTGGGGAAGAACCCAAACTGAACCCTTTCTATGCAAAGAGGACAAAAAATTAAACATGTTCCGATTATAGGAAAATAGATTACCAGCTGTGGCAAAAATTGTGAAGTATGATTACTGAATGTGAATAAGTCCGGTAATATGATTATTAGTTTACTGGAGATGCTGATCGACCTTTTTTTATTTACAGCAAAAAAAGTTTAAATAATTCCCCAAGCTTCAAATGCAAACCAAAAGGCCATTTTTTTTGCCAATGCCTTTGATGTGGTAACTAGTATGGCAGCATTAGCTTCTGCATTTACAAGTCATATCCATATGCATATACAGTACTAATGGTGTAAGGTTCACATGATCTTGTTTGAGATACTAAGAAACTGATCAAAGCCATTTCTTCAAGAGATAGATGTAAAAATTTATGTATAAAACACACTATTCAAAACAGATATTCACTTGAAGAAGCTTGTGTTAAGACAAAGATATATCAAATTTGGAATTTAATATTGGGCCTGGAGTCGAGGCACCTGGTTGTGATTCTGAGGTTGTGGATGCCCTTTTTGGGAATCACTGAAGGAGGGATTTCTAAATTAAAACAGACTAAATATGAAAATGGAGTGGGAATGCTGGAAATAATGAAAAAGGAAATAGGTCCGCAGCAATATGGGTTCAAACCAGCTTTGCAGGTTCAAGTAAGAGCGTAAGGGGATATCTGAATTTCTTTTTTTTAAATGATAAATGATTATGCTTTTTTTTTGTATAATTGAAATCAGTTCTGTTAAACATTAACAATATGTAAACAACCTAACACGTGGAAAAAGAACTTTGACATGCTGAAGATAACTTACATTCATTTATATGTTTGATGTGCAGCTGCTGACTTCAAAGAAGACTAATTCAAAGCTTTAGCTTCCATGGCTATAATTTTGTCCACCATGGAAACTGTGAATCACAGTGATGAAGTAAATAATTTTATGTTGGTTTTCATTGGCTTGTCTTGTACACTGTTATTGGCTCAGAAAACCTTTTCACACTGCGATATAGTGCTGGTGCTGTGCACACCATCTCACTTCCTGGCACCTTGGACACATTAGTCCAACACATTAATATGTGACGTGTATCTGCACGTATGCAGGCATACAGTCACTGGTAGTTACATCCAAACTTCAGGGTCCACTATAGCGAAGGGCATGTGACATTCCAGACTCTTTTGTTCTGTCCTGCCAACCCAGTCAAGGACAAATGCTTTTATTTTTCACAATACCCCCTCTTGGGCCCATTAGCCAAGGTCCAATTTTGCACTACAATTTTGAACAAGTCCAAACAAGATTGATTACAGAAGAAACAGAAGTGCTACATGCAAGATACAAAAATAAATAACCAAAAAATTGGGGGGGGGGGGTACTTATTTTCCATAATCAAAATGATATCTGTTCAATTTAAATGTACAAATGGATTGTATGTTTTAAAAAAATAAGTTGCTCTGGATGCGTGTGTCTGCTACTTGACAAAATGTAATTACTGCTCCACAAATTGACTGCCTACTAGTGCACTCACCACCACAAATTTGTTTTAACCTGTGTTTTTTATGATGATTATTAACTAATTTATTCAAATAAATCAAAGTTCTCTTTTTTGAAAAGTTAAAAGTAAGATACTAAATGGTTTTCAAGCTTTTCTATGGACATTAGTGATCTTGACCTGTTTTTGGGCAGGTAATGCTGGTAATTACGAAAAACCCTGTTGGCACTGGGCATTTGTCCATCAAAACAAATTAAAGGACTAATATTGTATTCCGTCAACTTGAGATATCCAGACTAAGCCAATTGTTCAGTCTATTGAGCAGTATTTCTTATCTCAATGTTTTACTTTGATTTCCACAAATTGTCAGGTAGTTGTAACCAACAGCATTTTGGTGGCTGGTTCTTTTCAATTAATGTAATTGGGAGGATTATAGTAATGAACCTTGCTTACAAAAAGTGAATACAATTTATATATGTCACAATGTATGATATTTTCATGTGAAACAAAAAGAAAGATTGTGGTTTTATTGCAAGTGATGCAAAGGACTGCCCATAAAACAAGCCTAAAAGAGTGACACATATTTAAAATCACATTTTTACCAAATTGGGGCAAAATCCCTCTTCTATAAAGACCATTTGGTCTTACTTGAATGGATCCTTACTTTTGATGTAATACATGTTGCAGCTGCAAACCATCTTTTACATCTGCTTGCAAAAGTACTTACCCTGTCATCTGGGCTTCATCAGTTCTATTACGCCAGCTTCATGGTGCATTTCAGACATACAGAAAATATATGAGCAAAATGTGTTCTTAGGGGAGTACTAAAGTGTCTCTATTTGTTGTAATTGTGGAGAAATAGGCTTTCGTGATCGAGTGAACCCAGGTTAGAGAGCTGCCTGACCTCAGGTCCACTTGGAATTCTAAAGGCAATACAAGCCACAACAGCTGCCAACATATTTGAATTAAACAGATTTAAATCAGCAACATGTTGCTAAATGAGCAGCTGCAACGTGTGGTCACGCATTGAGGATTTATGTACATCCTCAGTTTGTTCTATATAAAAAGAGTCACCTATAGCAGAGAATAAAATGGCCAATTGATAATAGCAAACTAATAAAATAAATATTATGTCTGGAAAATGACTACATTAAGTATTTTTTAATTAGATCAATATCTCCGTTATGACATGATTATGATCAGCGTAATAGTGCTTACGGTGGAGGTGTGGCTAAACTGGATTGGGGGAGATTTCCTGCAGCTGGTTCGCAGGCTACCAGTCTCTCAACAGAAATGTAAATTTTACCAGAATCTCTTAACCCTTTGAAGAGTAGGTTTTTTGGAATGTTTTTTTTTCAAAATTGTAAGTAAATGTTCTAGAACTCAATTGCTTTCCATTAGAGGTGCGTTCAAATTCAGCGAAGAGCTGAACATACGTGGCAAACATGTTTTTTTTGAACGGTTAAATTTGAACGGCTTTTTAAGAACGTTCCAAATTGTTTGCTTTACCGGTGAATTCAATTGAAATCTCCATCTGGGAACAGATTTCCCTCAGTCCAGCATCCATTTTTGTTTGCCACAAACTACCTTTTCAGACCGTTTGCTTATGTTTACAAACGTTTGCGGCGAACGTTAGCCTTGTTCGCTGAATTTGAACGCACGTCTGTAGTGATCGTTACATCAGCATTAGAATTTTCTGCTAAGAACATTGTAATCACATTTGTGATCTTACACCTTAAAGGGTAAAATGTTCATTTTGGTTCATATCTGGTAATAGCGAATACAATGACGTATGGAGGGGAAAAAGCCATGGTCCTCAAACCATTGTGTGTGTACATAGTCATGTTGACCGACAGCCCTCTCTGCAGGAAAGAAATGCTTTAACATGCGGTGTAGATGATCACTCAGCCCCATGAAGCAATGACTGACATTGACCTTTCCCTCAAAGGTTATGAGTGCAGCCACACCATACCATTACAGAAGCACAGAAACCCTTCATTGTTAGAGCACTGCTGCGTTTCCTTTTGTTCACTACCTGTATAAAATGATACATTATTTTCAATACAGTGGAACCACTGCTGGCCCGTTCCATTTTTTCCCCTTCTTCTCCTCAGTAGACCTGTCACATTGAGTTTTACACGCAACAGTGCAGCCTCCACAGGTGACGACTCATTTCAGCGATGCATTGAACGCCCCTGCTGACTCTCTCCATCCGTTTGTGACAGAATATATGAATGAGCCGGTTTCGTAACGGGTGAGCGGCTGCCCATGATAATTCACAGAGGCAATGCTGTTTAATGCGAGAGGCCACGACATTGCCGGTTTTGCATGTTCGGCGCAGCGGTAGACCGTAGAGACGTGGCCACCTCTCCCTGACACATTTCCTCGGGAAAAAGTGAATGCGGGGAAACCTTTGTGGCCGTCTCACAAGAAAAACATTCATCACTGAGCTGAACGACCCCTAATGAAAAAAGTGATCTCTTTGCCTTGCTTTTTAATTGAGTAAAGATCTTTAATTATACACATAAAATGACCTCAGTGGAATAGCCAGAAATAAAACAATCACCATATGAGAAATGAAAATGACAACGACGGTTACACATGGTACACGTGGAAATTAAATTCAAAGTTTAGTATTTCTGCGCATAATTGATAATAGCATGAACAGAATGTTTGTTGCTATAGTGATGAAGGCTAAGGACATGAACAGTAGCCTCACAGACCAAATTTAATGAGAAAACCCAGTGACACACACTGATCAGAATTCAAAATTCAGAACAAATGCTATAAAAAGATAGAAGCAACCTCACCCACAGACATGCACAACTCAGGTTGATCGGTAATTAGCCCAGCTGTTGCACATTGCAACACACAATTCAGCATTTTTTAAAGGTACCCTTTGACAGAGAATAACCTGTGAGTGTGAAATATAAATATATCCAACATATATCATAAATCAACAGTGCATACAAGTGTGTTAAGTACCTTGTAAAATGACAGAATAATAGGAGCAACTTTAAAGGCACATTCGCAAATAAGCAATACAATATAATAATATGAATCATTATTGATTCTGCAGTAGGTACGAATTACCTACTTTTGATGACAGTTTGAGTTCACGCAAGCTTGTGTATTCAGAGAGACCTGTTGCATAGGTATTTGAAAAAGATTGGCATCTCTGTACACTTTTGCTCTGTACACATAAAACCTGTCGGTCTGACCTGGCTTATTTCATATAATTTACTGACAACTTGTCAGAAATAAAGGGGAAGGATCCCTTCATAATCATAACCTTGTAACTCTCCTTTATTAGTCAAAAAGTAACAGTGATGGTGAGCTCCCAGTGAAAGATGAGTATTAAAAGCAAAAGTGTCACTTTGCCAGCGTAAGAAATGCTTTCTTGTTTGAGATCCCAGAGAAGATGAAAGAGTTTGAAAGTCTTTCACTTTTCTATGTCTTCTGAAAGCTGTCATGCACAATTTCCCACTTTCATTACAGTATGCACGTGAAGGATGGCTGGAATGTAAAATGATTCATGTGAATGCCAAAAAAAAAAAAACATTCAAAATAAAAGGTGGATTTCACACTTTTTAAAAGGTTCAGCAGATGAAATGTAGCGTAGGTTTTATTTATTTCTTCCTGTATAAAGTTCTACAGCACAATTTCCTCAAAAGATGTACTTCTACAGCACAATTCCCTCAATCACCGATCCGTTGGTGTACAGTTACTGGCTAAAGCAGCCTTGGGTGTTCATGCAAATTACTTTTGTATGTTTTTGTTCGTTTTTTTTAAAACTTATAACTACCGTCACTTCAGTAGCAACAGGCCAATGCAATAGTTGCCAAAACCTTTTCACATGCTTCTAACACTTCTA
Source organism: Ilyophis sp. 1 JC-2022 (assembly GCA_022702515.1). NCBI lineage: Eukaryota > Metazoa > Chordata > Actinopteri > Anguilliformes > Synaphobranchidae > Ilyophis > Ilyophis sp. 1 JC-2022. Next base: position 117,230,718 of record CM040404.1, on the reverse strand, counting down.
CGCATGAACCTGCATACATTATAAGTAGAGACACCATTTCATCGAGGACAGTTCTCACCTGCAATTCAGTCATCCCTCAGCAAGAGGTCAATAGAGCCATCATGTCCATTCATTATCACATTGCCTCTCCCCAGTAATCTAAATCAATTGCCACTAAGTAAGCACTTATGACGATTGAGAGCAATGCCCCCACAAGGTCACATGCTGCTTTCAGTGCATAGACTTATACACATGCTGCAGACATTGTAATGGTGACATTGCAATGGAAGGAACATCTTTTTTTTTCTCAGCAATGGGGAGCATACGAATGCAATCACATTACCCGCACAAAAATGATTCAATTATTTCTTAGCTGGCATCACAATGTGTGTCATTTAAGATTATTCAATTGAAGTATTAGTTCTCAAGAATGCCTCCATCAAATCTCGGATGACATCTGTCCGCTGCTTAATTCTGTCTTGTCACTGACAGAAGATTCTCCCTTCTTGTTTATTTTTGACCACAATTGATATTCTTATCTGTAAATGCCAGTCTTTCGTTAGTTTGTGTGCCGTTATGGATTCATTGTAAACTGTGCAAAATGAATAGACTCCATCAGTGTGTAGTTTACCATCAGCGCAGCGGCACCTGGTTACTCAAGACTTTTCTGTGTTTGACAATACGTCCATGTCACATTCTCTCATCTGTTGTAGCCTATTACATCAAAACTAATTGGTTTTATGAGAGTGAAAATTGATTCTCAATCGTGTAATTAGTCAGGTTGCAAAAATCCAACGCCTACAGTAACGTAGAATAGAATAGAATACTTTATTGTCCATCAAATATAAAATAAAATGGAAACTTTCCTTCAGCTCAATGCTCATTACATTACATTACATTACAGACAATACACTGGTTAAACACAGGACAGCAGACATTAGACAACCATGATGAGAGATCTGTATACAGAGATTAATATAGAGGCAGCCACGTTAAAGTTCAGAAGCCTCCTGAGAAGGAAGAGCCACTGTCTGGCTTTTTTGTAGATTAAGTCACAGTTCTCAGTGAAGGTGAGTTTCCCATCCAGGACAGTACCCAGATATTTAAGACTAGAGACCTGCTCTACTTGTTGCCCTTTTATTTTGATGGCATCAGTGGTAGTGCCTTGTGTTCCTCCAAAGCACAGTTCCTTGGTTTTATTGATGTTGAGGTCATGGTTTGTTATCAAACCATGCCACTAAGTTCCGGATGTACTGTAGATATGCAGTTGGTGGTGATTTCTGATCAAGACCTGCAACTAGTGCCATGTCATCTGCATATTTAATCAGAGTGAGATTGTTGCTGTTTTTTTTTAAATTGAATTTGTGTAAATGGAGAATAGTGCTGGAGAAACACAGCCTTAGGATCACTTTATCTGAGAGATGGCCATTGACACTGACACGCTGGGGTTGGTTGATTAAAAACTTTTTGATCCAGAAGATCAGACTTGCATGTACATGCAAGTTCTAAAATAAAATTAACCTGGATCATATTAAAAGCAGGCAAAAAACCATAAATAAAATTGTCACGAGTGCCTGTTGCTGGGTACAAATGCTGGGTGATTTTGTGGCATCCTCCACTCCCCGTTGTGCCCTATAAGCAAACTGTAGTTGGTCTAGGTGGCATCCTCCACTCCCCGTTATGCCCTATAGGCAAACTGTAGTTGGTCTAGGTGGCATCCTCCACTCCCCGTTGTGCCCTATAAGCAAACTGTAGTTGGTCTAGGTGGCATCCTCCACTCCCCGTTATGCCCTATAGGCAAACTGTAGTTGGTCTAGGTGGCATCCTCCACTCCCCGTTATGCCCTATAGGCAAACTGTAGTTGGTCTAGGTGGCATCCTCCACTCCCCGTTGTGCCCTATAGGCAAACTGTAGTTGGTCTAGGTGGTTAGCTGTCTGCTCCTTGAGCTGATTACAAACCACCCTTTCCAAGCATTTGCAGAGTATGGAAGTTGGAGCAATGGATCTACAGTCATTGTGAGTGTTGGCATATAATTTTTTTCAGCACTGGAATAATTATGGATGTTTTCCAGGTGCGTGGGACAAAGCTGTGGTTTAAAAACAGCTGAAATAGCTGTGTAAAAACATGCCCCAATTAGATTTTTTTGCATTTTTAAAAAACTTTCCCTTTAAACCCATCAGGTCCAGTGGCTTTCTGGGGGTTAACACGCTATAGCACATGTATGATTTTTTTCTCTGCAACACATGTATGATCGTTATGGCACATGGCACAAGTTCATTGCATAGGGTGTTACATTCTTTACTAAAATGATTTTTGTTGAACCTAGCATAAAAGTGGTTTAGTTCATGTGTACATTTGGTAGGGTCTTCACATTGGGGTTTTTGATTTTGTTTCCTTCCCATCACGGTGTTTAACCCTTTCTAGGGTTCTCTTGCATTGAGCGGCAGTGTAGTATAATGGTTAAGGAGCTGGACTTGTAACCAAAAGGTTGCAGGTTCGATTCCCAGGTAGGACACTGCCGTTGTACCCTTGAGCAAGGTACTTAACCTGAATTGCTTCAGTATATATCCAGCTGTATGAATGGATACATGTAATAAGAAGTTGTGTAAGTCGCTCTGGATAAGAGCGTCTGCTAAATGCCTATAATGTAATGTAATGTAATGTAATGCATTGCCCCCAGTGAACTGCTGCTCAACCTTGTATTTATATTCCGATTTCGCTGTTTTAACCATGCAATTTATTTCCTTGTCTAACTTTGAATTTGTGTTTGTCCCCCTGCCTGAAAGCTATTTTCTTTAGTGACCATGTCTGAATTGACTTCACGGTGGGTTTCTCCGTTTTCAATTTTTGCCAATAGGCCTACCTTGGAAGTAGATGGACAACGTTATGGTCCGATCTACCAAGCGGGATATATTACCGTACTATAAATCCAAGGTTTTGTTTAACCTGGTGGGACAAAATACATGTCGGTGCAAGTTTGGAAGTTGTGAAGAGGCATTTGCTTTATTAAAGTCTCCCAATAAATACACAGGCGCATCAGCTGATCTGCTGAGCGCTTTACTGTAACATTGGGAGATTTGCTGTTCTGCCAGTGACTAATCAGGGCCCGGTGCATATGCCAGTATGATAGTTACTTGGCCAAATTCCCTTGGGAAATAGTGGGGTCTGAACGATACTGTCATTATTTCATAATGTTTTGAACTGATCGTCTCCCGTCCTGTAAAGTTTGTAGCCCAGCTGTTGTTGATAGGCCCCCTCATAGGCCCCCTCCTACATGCTTATGAGTTTGTTGAGAGTCGCAATCATAACAAATTGTTGTGAATCCATCCAAACTGATGTCAGTGGTGTCATTTGTTAACCACGTTTCAGTGAAGCAGAAGAGATTACTTCTCCGGTAGTCCCCATCAAATGTAATAAACACATCCAGTTAACTTCGTTTATTTTGCAGTAACCGTATGTTTGATGATGTTATTGTTGGCAATGGAAATCTGCTCCCTCTTTCTTTTCTCAATCGATTCCTTATTCCATCTCGATCCTCACTTTTTCTTATTTGTTTTTGAATGCCGCAAGGGTAGGCTAATGTCAGTTTTGAGATTCGGGTGAAGAACGCTCACCTGTCGGAGACTCAGCAGGTACGCTCGGGTGTAGAGCAGCAGTAAGGACGCTCCATTGTTGAGATTATCCAGTGTCATTCCAAATGACTGTACGAGGTTTCAGATTAGAATCAAGATCCAGAAAACAGCTACAAACGTAGTAGCCGTAGTCACAAACATCCCAGCCAAGTGTCCAGAAAATGTATTCTCTTTAACGCCGTTCACGAAAAACAAACAAACAATTAGAGCATGAGCTTAGGGTCAGCAGACAGTGTTGCGCCCCTAGCGGTGGTAATACAAGTTGGCAAATCATTTTGGGTAATGTAGACTGCTAAATGACTGTAATGTACTGTAATGTAATGTAGACTTTACTGGTGTCCCATGCTGAAGAGGACAGTCACAAGAGGTCCTGTGCTAATTCATTTGTAATTTGTGTTTTCATTGGTTTTTCGAGGTACGTTCATCCTTCATAGTTCCAGACAACTTCTATGAAATAATTATCACTGTAACTGTATACTTTATCCATTATACTTAGGATTTGAGGATGACCAGGATTTTTTTCAGCTCTGCTCTGTAGTACCTTGAATTTGATTAGTTTAAAGATGGAAAATGAATATTTATAAAAGCTTGTTTTGTTCTATTGGACAACATTGAGGAATAAAAAGCGTTTGGTTGCGGCATATTCTTGTAAGTGTTTTTTAGTGTGAAGAAATAACTGAGTGGGTATGAGTGGATATTGATTCAGATCTGTTTTAAAGGAATTGCTTTGCATAACACGACTTGTACAATATGTGAGGGAAGCTCATCAGATTTCACAACTGATAAGCCCCTTTTTAAAATATTGTAGGTAAGTACTTCCGAAGGCGCCAGTTGCGAGTACCAAGACACAGTGTATGCACTCAAATCTCACACACACACTACACACATTCAAATCTCAATTTTGGGGAACTATTACTCATATTGGAATAAAAACATTTAATTGATATTTCAATTGAATGCAACATATGACTTCTATTTTACTGCAGGGCAGTACCCAACTCAAATGTAGCTTTGAATGGCTATTATAGCACTGTGGTGTTGCTACCATGCTGCCATGCTAGGCCCTCCTTATCCGATTAGTTTGTGTCTTGGTGCTTCTTCAGAGAGGTGATTAACCTCCCAGTCATGGTGATAACCAGGACACCCAACAAAAAATTTTTTTATAAGTCTTTTATATTTTGAAGACCTTGCAGAATGCCCTAATTGCCAAATTAAAGCCTTGATGTATGTGTGTGTGTGTGTGTGTGTGTGTGTGTGGGGGGGGGGGGGGGTCAAAAAATTCAAAAAATTAATACATGTAAAAAATATATATAATTATACATATAAACGCAAAAGATAGATAGATATAATTTAAATGGTTGCTAAAAAAGTGCTTACAACAAGCAAAAAGACGAAGATATGGTCCTATAGTATAGAATCATTATCCAAATAAAAATAATGATATAAAGATCCTCATGAAAAGCACTTCAAAGGAAAAAATAAATATTTAAAATAAGTGTTGGGCCGACACAATTCATACTACTCTACTTAGAAGCTCATAAAACGTACAGAAATGTACAAGAAGGCCAGTTATGGGTGCAAGTTTTTAAATTTGTAAACAGGTTTTATACAGTGAATTACAGACACTAGAATTCTGTTCCATCAGTAGAACAAAAGGGCATGTGCGCAAATGAAACATCTGAAGAAGTAAGAAAGCTACAAAGGTAACAGCGATAATAAAACAGGAATAGGACAGCTGTAGTGTCATGTTGCATATATAAAAGAGAAGAGCTCCACCAGTCATTAATTATACAATGCCGATGGTGATGGTGATTAGTGGGTCATTTCTGACTGCACTTCTGACCAACCTGTACGTGTCCAGGAAGTAGCGTCCTCCAATCACTGGTGCCATTGTTATATTATTGTTGTATGCTCCATTTCTGCAGAAGCTGTGGTCTGACCTCTGCCACTTCAGGTTGACAGTTTACTCCTGACATTGTCAGGATTTGATAAAGTGAAAGTTACATTGCTTGCTCCCTTGGATTGTAATGGTATAGAAATGTATTGCTTAGGTGGTATTGCAAGTGGGAGTTGTATAAATTGAGGTAACGGGGAACTAGATGCAATTGAATGATTTGCAGGAAGGCAATGATGGCAGTAGCCTGGTGTCCAGAACATATACAGTTATAAAAAATAAAATAAAAACTTCTCCTGGTTGTTGCAACAGAGCAGTAGTGCAAACGTGTGGCGCGGTTAAATTACATTGAAACCATGTCAATGCACAGTGTTTTTAGAAATGGTATTTAGTTGTACCCCCCCACTAGTGGCACGATTATCGATAAAGACATATTATCGTCAATAACGTCTTCGACAATAATGACGATAAAGTTTTTTTTACATTTTAGTTTTTATCGTTATTATCGCGATTGACGTAATTTTGTTTCGCTCCGGAGATGCTCAAGCAGACTTACCACTATTGCTGTGTCATCCACGGTGATTTCCTTGCGCGAACCAAGCAGTCATGTTAGGGGTGCATGGGAAATGTAGTTAAATGCAACCTGCCAACGGTAGGGAGAACAGAACATAATGCCCATAATGCGCATATAAACATGGGAGATCGCCGTGAATTATAACTAGTTAAAACTGCTAATTGCCCTGTGGGTGAGTGGCCACCTCAATATATTACTATTTCATAATCAATGTAGCTTACAAATAAGTCCTACCCTTAATCTATAATTTTGACTGAGCTAGTCAACCAAAAACAATTATAATGTATTTTCAACATTAAATACAATTGTTTACATTTCAAATGTGTCCATGGTATTTTAAAAAGTAATTTTAAGGGGTATTTTGCTTAAAATGTGATTTTCGTCCAAAAACTATTATCGTGATAATTTTTCACCCAATTATCGTGACACAAAATGTCATTATCGTCCCAACACTACTAATATTTGCATTACATTTTGGCATTTAGCAGATACTTTCATCCAGAGCAGCTTATACAGATTGCATTTTTACACACAATCCATTACACAGTGGAATATTTTACTGAAGCAATTGAGGCTACCTCAAGGTTAGGTCAAGCATGCACAATATCCTGAAAAGCAAAATCCTGCACAAGATCTTGACCTACACAGTCCCAGATAAGACCCCTTACTTTTTATTAAATGTGGGTGGATACACAAGACTGGGGGCTGGTGGCATCGACAGCCATGCGAAGACATGGAGGACCGTGGGGCTGCATAGCAATCTCATTTGCCTCTCAACCTATCATCTATCTGGTTTCCTTTTGTCCTGGATGTGTGCCACTGCTGTACTTGTCAGAATTGAGTGCTCAGGGTATTGAGCGGGGCACCCTTTATCAATTGTGAAGGGATGGCGAACCTCACAGGGGCCATGGAGCGAGATCCCGCAAACCGCAAGCGTGAGTCTGTCTAACCTTGTAAAAAGGTCATCAGCGACAACTTTGATTTGTAGAGGAGCCAGGGTCAAGTAGCTCACGTAGGTCTATTCCAGACCTCGGTATTCTCAGCGGCTCTCCATCCCCTAAAGCAGAGAGAGAGAAAGAAAGAGAAGCCATCAGTCTGAGGAGGAGTGGCAGGGCGTCCAAGTGCTTTTACTTCTTAGCCACAGGTTAAGTAAATGCTATGTTAAATGCTATTCTTTAACCCCTGGTCTCCATCATGCAACAGGGTCGTACAATGACAAGCGGCACTGTGAGATGAAGAGGGCTTCAGGGCAGCCAGTATTGTGCAGAGTGACTAACTTTACACATACAAATCGTATCTGAACTTTTGTGTGACTAAATTATTCATGCAAAGATATGCTCCTTGAGACACCAGTAGGAGGTCTGTTGAAAAGGCTTTTTTTGGAAAGGAGGGGGGGGGGGGTGTCACTTTAAATAAATGCAGTTGTTCTTCCCAGCATCACTGTGTATAGTTTCATAGATCTGCCAAGAGAATTATGAATTATTCGATCACCTTCTTACATTTGTAATTTATTAAAAAATATATTTTTTATATAACTTTAGCTTCCTACTCCAGTACATGACAGTATTATATTGAGAGTTACTGATAACAGATACATACAGATGCATTATACAGAATCTACGCCACACTGAAACCATATACAGGTGTGCACAGAAACACCAACATATCTGTTCCTACATACCCAGTACCATGTTTATTTTATCTGGCAGTACTTTGTAGTCGCATTTCCTCAGCATTTCCAGCGGCCAGGTCGTCGGACAAATCTCCCCGCTTGTCTTGGGTTTGTGTCCCATAAGTCCGCGCTGCCACTGTATTTTCACGCTTATCGTGTTTCACTTTTGAGCCAAGGCACCCCTGAAATAGGGGAGAAAAAAGAAGCGTCAACAAAAGCAGCCGGCTGCTGTGATATTGCTATCCGTAAGGTTTCATTTGAGACCCGTGGCCTTGGAAGCGATTGACTTCTCCGGAGCCTAATACCCTATATGCGCTTTGTGCTGGGGTGATGTTATCAGGCTCGCAGGCTGTCTCTATGAGCCTGTTTGCACATGGAAATGTATCTTTGCGAATGATTGGGTGTGACACCGGTGTGTGCGTGCGCTCATCTGTGCATGCACGCGTGTGCATGAAATAGGGATGTGCGCGTTTAGTCGACTAGTCGAGTAAACGTTGCTACCCTCGCTAGTCGGCACCAGAAATACTAGTCGGTTAAACTTATTATTTTATTAATGTACACATTTAAATTACTTATGTCAAAATTACGCATTGTTTTCCTGGTCAAATGTTGCTTTATAAAAAAACGAGCATCCGTTACTAATGTTAACAATGCCGGATTAAAAAAATAAATAAAAACAAACAAAGGAAAAAAACTAAACGCATTAGCCTGTTCGCCCTGCAAGTTAAACCAGCGAGGTGGAAAAAGTAAGTAGGCCTATCGCGTTGTTGAATAGCCCAATAAAACTAATCTAATGTCACGTCGATCAGTAGGCCTAATTGTTATTTTTTTGTGGGCCTATTATTGGTAGTTTTTCTGATGACCGATTATTACTTTTTTACTGTATTTTCTATGCGATCGCGTTCACCCAATGAAAATGCCGTTGTAATAATCAGGCACGTTTCCTAAAAATGTTTTGTTACGTTGAATATTGTTTTCAATAAATGTTATTTGTTAACTTTTATTTAGTGTGTTGTTGTCATGTTTTGTAGGATAATGTGCAATGTTCATAATGCAAGGCTCAAAAAGTGCCACACATTTCAGCGGCATTTAAAATATGATTTGGTTATTGAAGAATGTGATTAACGGTTTCAAATGGCTCTTATAATATACGCAATATTTTTTCGGACAATGTTTAATCTTATAGATTAAATTGTGCTCAATTTTGACTGTTTTCTGAGTGTTTTCTTACTTTTAGACTAGTCGACTAGTCTATGTTTAAACTTCCATTTAAACGTCAGGGAAATTAGTCGTTAGGAACATCCCTAGCATGAAAGCGGTTGAATAAAACCACGCGTGTCATTGTGCGGCAGAGTATGACCGTGTGTGTCTGTGTGTTTGCCAGTGTGCGACTACCGAGAGTACAACCCGCACTGCGCGCAGTTTGCATTGACCTTCTCACAAAAGATGATGGGGATTGATGCGAAAGCAATTGTGTGAGACAGATAAGCAAGAGGACTGCACAGAAACAAGGGGAGCAAGGTGGGTCCCGATAAAAGACAAGGAAAGAGCGAAAGGACAAGGAGCCTCTGCAATTAATTATCAGTGGTTTATCAAGCCAGAATTTGGCAATAACTCACAGCTGCAAACAGGTGACAGGGAAAATATGCCGTGTGTTCCGTAGTTCAGCACCAGACTTCTAGCACTCATGGGGGAGCTAAAAAATTTGATTTACTGCTCGGTGATCAATGGCACAAATTACACCCTGGCAGACAAAGTAAAGCCTTTGAGTGTTGTCTTTCTATATTCATGGTCTGCCGGTGTCGTTCAGCTGTACTGAAATACAGCACTATGTGTACTGTCAGCTTATCCGCAATAAAGATGTCATGGTAACTGGCAGAATGATACATCCCCAAGCAGGCAATGCACTATAAAGCTGCATTCCATCTTAAGAAAGGGTGCATGGTTCTGTTATAGAACAACATGACTAGATTGAAGGGCACCATGCGTGCAGCTCTATGCTCAGTATTCCCACATCGACTGAGCTACCAAAACACCCCAGTGATTCTATATTGTAAATATGCTGGCACACACTGTGCCACACTGAATAATTCTACACTGGGATTTCATTTCAACTTACGGCACCTTGTGCAGGGCAGTACACACACAAAAAAAACCTTAGGGAGCATTACATTGTATATAAATCAGCCTCATAAGAGACATTAACTTTGCTTGTGGTTGGTGCAAGCTAAATGTTCGCCAAGATATTCAACTTCTTTTCAATGTATTGCACCCTCCACACAAGTAGACACCCATTGAAAATGTTAAAGAGAACTTTTTTTAAAGTTAGGTGCCTATGTGCCATTTGATGCCATGCAAGAGATGTGCACCCACCTCAATTACCCATGAAGCTGCAGTCACCAGCTGGTGTAATGAAGGAGTCTCCAGAACCATGGGAAGTGCACAAGGAGAACACTGGGGGAGAGAGATTTAGCTGAAGGCTACCTCTTTGAAAGCCCCCTCATTTCACACTGAGACACACTGCTCTGACAAGGAGCTGGGAATATATTTAGCCCATCTGTTGCATCCCCTGGTTTAATCTTGGGCCCCCCGAGGGCCACGTTAAACTTTAAACTCATCATGAGAGAAATGAGGCAACAAAAGCTATTTGAAAGACTGACAATTACTCCCTCCATTATTAGAAGTGGCACTGCTGTAGGATGAAAAAAAAATCATTTCTGCTTGGAATAAAGGGATTCATAGTATTGTTGTACTGCACATTAAATTTACAGTCAGTATGTTTAGAAGATTTTGCCCAGAAGAGAATTTGAAGACTCTCCCAACACAAACCATTATATTGAGTTATTTATTGCTTTTATTTAACAGAGACAGTGCACACTAAACATTGTGCAGATGCCAGACTGCCGGATATAACAAGGAAGCTTGCTTTCTAATGTAATCTTGGAGCAGGTAAGAAAACAGGTTAAATTAGACCTATTACACAGATTAGACCATCAGCGCAACATCACTACAGCAACACAACCAACAAGAGTGCAGTAGTTTGAGACAAGTAAGATTACATCACATATAACAGCAGCAAAATGGCAGCACAGAACATCATATATCATACACTGTGCTGTAACAGTGCTTTAATATACAAATCCCAATTGCAAACCCCAAGTTGGGACAGTATGTAAAATGCACAGAAAAGAAGAAAGCAGTCATTTGTAAATTCTTTTTTACATATATTTAATTGAAAACAGTACAAAAAATATATATTTAATGTTTTACCTTATCGAATTTATTTAGGCATCCGATTTGAAACTAGCATATATTTACAACAATCAATAAAGTTGATAAAGTAAAACATTGTATTGTACGTACTGTCCCAGACAGTGATGTTTTACCATTTATTATTTTAAGGGATGACGTACTGTGAAAGAAAACGATATTTTGTTATCAGAACTTCACCTGTAGGTTATGCTACAATCAGCTCTCATAGGTGACCTTGTTGTCTGACTGGAGTGTGTTTTCCGTTTCACAAATGTACCAGTGTACCTCTTAGGCCATACCATGAAGATTTACTTAAAGAAAAACCCCACAACAATGTAGGATTCTTATAATTTTATAAACCAGGCTCAACTTAGGTTGCACACTTCCTTAGGTTACAACAGTTAGTGGTGGGCGATCTGTCTAGAACTTATTTGCTTATTTATTTAGTTCTGAAACTGGTTTTCTTTGTCCATGGACCTCTAGTGGTCTAAAAAAATCCCCTCCTAGTGGCCTATGTTAAAAGCAACATTTGTAATTGAATGTATAATTGTATGTAGCTAGTTGTTATCTTAATACCAGAAGGTTATGCTGAGACAGATGCTGATGATTAATGACACCAAGATTATGCTTACTGCATAATACAAACGTGTACATTTTATTTTGTTTAAATGTACATGGTAATATCATCGGCCAAGACCCTAGTGTTCATTGTTCATCGTGTGCTTTCAGTTTATTGGATTTAACTGTGACAATGCATGTGGTTTAATTACTAAATTTTCATATTTCAATACAACGCATAAAATGAGTATGGAGCAATATCATCTAAAAAGTTGTGTTCAAAATATGTGCTGAAAACACTCAGGCATTGGCACATATTGCATCATTTACATGAATATTCTGTTACTAACTGGTGACACATTCTTACCTCAAAAGACTAGGCTGACTTTTGAAAAGCTTTTGCTTGTTCGTTCCTTCATGTGTTTTTTTTAATTTTTTTTTAAACTTCCAATAGACGGATGAAGGCCGCAGAATTGTATGCAATGGATGATAGAAATCTGTAGTATAAAGGGGAATGCTTATGTTCATTTTTAGACAGGTTTGTTTCACATTTATAGATTTTGTAAATCTTTTTCATTTTTCACTGGTTTCATTCATTTATAGTTACATTTGTTTTCCATTTACAAGCTCTTATTAATTTCTAGTCAAGTTTCTTTGCCATTTGCTGGCTTTCGTTCACTTATAGCCACATTTGTTAACCCCTTTAATGCCTTTGTCTTCATTTCTAGTTTGTTTCCCATTTATTAACTACAGTAACCATGCGGCTCGTTCTCCCTGAGTGAAATGTCAATGCCCGTTAAAGGTATTTGGATTTCGCAACATTTTTTTAAATGTCATTTGGGTTTTGAGCTTATGAGTTTCCCCCATGAATTACTTATCATACAATATATTTTCCATTGTCTAGTGTGTGTCTTTCTTGCCAGTACACAATACATTTTATTTTTCCTCTGTATTAGCACAATGTGGATAACCTTTAGATATGCTAAAAGGCTGGGCCTTTCCCCTTTTCCAGAAAACTGCTGTACATCTTAAATTGACAGACTGATGGGTGCTTTATTGCTGCCGACATCGATATTGTCACCATGTCAAATGATAGCACCAACATATTAATCATTTTTTGAAGCTGTCTTACGTCCTGAAAAGCTAAGTAGAGTTACTCGGCAACCATGGTAGCATTGAGTTTAATGCACAAATGTGAAAAATAAAACTGTTTTTAAAAAACCACCATTGGCCATAAGGCAACCTTATGTTAGTAGGATAATCAAAAGTACAAGTACAAACAACAGCCATAGTACTGCGATATTTGATTGAATTTGTGTAACTATGTTAAGTCAGATTTAATGTATAGTTCTATCTAGCATGCATTACAATGCCAAGTGTTCAATTATAATATTGTTTTCCCACTTAGCCAACATTTGCTTTCAGTGCTTAGAGTGAAGAAATGAAGTAGAACAAGGAGTGCAGTTTTAGTGAAAACACTTATTACCTTTGAAATAAACTTCATCCACTGGTTTATGGAAACAATCAGCCCTAATTTCTTTACATTGTGTCTGTTAAATGAGTAGACGAAAAAACAGATGCCATTTATAAAATGGCGCAAAAACACGTACATGTCTATGGGCAGAGTGGACATAAGGACACCAAGTCAATTCATCACATCTGCAATATGCACATCTATGGGCAGAGTCAACTAATCACATCTGCAATATGCACGTCTATGGGCAGAGTTGACATAAGGACGCCAAGTCAACTCATCACATCTGAAATATGCATGTCTATGGGCAGAGTTGACATAAGGATGCCAAGTCAACTCATCACATCTGAAATATGCACGTCTATGGGCAGAGTTCACATAAGGACGCCAAGTCAACTCATCATCTGCAATGATATTTAATTTTGTCAAACTTGTTTACAGCGAGCATTTGTAAAGTAGCTCTTGTAGATTTTCATTTTAAATGAGATATGAGAATGCACGGTTGCCTTGATCAAGGTTGAAGGCTAAGCAACACAGTGTGGAATTACAGCAACACACATAATGGAATTGCTGGAAAAGGACCAAGTTATTAAACCTACTCGCTTCAGCCACTGAAAGTAATAGTTACAGACATAACCCCAGCTCATTATACAAATGATTTGAGGAATGAAAAAGTCAGTTTACTGATTAGGGCATTTACTTTTTTTAAAGGAATACCATGTGAGTCTTTGGTGCATTTTTAACATTGAACTCAAATCTTAAAGTGTCATTTATCTTCACTTATCAACTCATGAAAAATGTATGAGGTAGCTAATATCAAGCAATTTTTTTCACCTGTATGAGCTTGTTGCGGACCAGAACATAACCAATGTTATATCCAGGAACCATGTTTGTGTTAACTGAATTTTTAACTTAATCTTAATTTTGAGATGAATACAGATTTTACCTGCAGGAAAGAGCAATGAAGACTCTACTTTTTGAGGAAGCTGTCATGATCCCACTTGTTTGTGCACATTTGTTCATGTTTTCTGCGATCTCGCATTCTCTCTCTTTCTTTCTGTTTCCAGCTTTGCTTCCTTCTTGATTATTGTTAACTAATCTACTAATTTACTAACGCTAGTCAGATAATTACGAACACATTAATCTGCTAACCATGTCTCATGTGATTTACTAATTAACTAATTTACTAATGCTAGGATGGGATAATTACTAACAGACTAATTGACTAATGATCTTTGTCTTGTTTTCCAAAGCTGTTCCTAATTTCTCTCTGTTCTCAAGCTAAGTGTTTGCACCTGTCTACACCTGCATTTAAGCCAGTGTTTCCCTGTCTTCCTCGCGAAATTGTTGCCTTGACTTGTGCTTTTGAGCGTTTATTTCCTGCCCGCCCAAACCATATATATTTATACCATGGCTTGAATAAATACTTGATTCTCATTGGTTGACAGCCGTGGTTTAAATGCTTGTATATGAAGGGTCATCCGGGTCACAAGTTTGATCACTGATCTAAATGAATGCGCTGCCTGGCCAGCTACATGACCTATGCGATGGGAATTATGGCAAGCTATTGCTCCATAACAGGCTAATTTAGAGTCCAAAACGTTCAATGACATAAGTGGAATAAATAAAGTGAATTTATACAGTAAACTAAGCGAATGTAGCCTACCTACTTTATTTCCCTCAGTGACTAATGTTATTGGACGGCAGATGGCTACTCCGCCTTGTAGGCTACAAGTAACTTTAATTTAGGCAAGTGCATAGCTGGCTACGATAAACCTTTGTCATTGTATTTAAGATAATGTAAATGCAATACGTGGCTAGGTAACTAACGTATCTAGGCATAGTTACATTATCACGGAGTTAGCAAAGCAGTTTGGTGCTTAATCTTTTTTAAGCACCAAACTGGGGAATTAAATGAGGGGAATTAAAGATATCTTGAACTGGAATTATGACTAGTCAGAATTAATTGTAGATATCTGAACCTGGAATTAGTCATAATTCAGTTGCAGACATCCACAATTCACATTGCTGAATTGTAGATATCTGTAATGAGAAACTCCATACACATGAATGGCAAAAGTAGTTTGTATCTTACTAGTCAAAATATAATTACAGATATCTTGAATTAGAGCTTTGACTAGGCAAAATGACATTGCAGATATCAGTAATGAATATCCAGTCTAGCTAATAAATGTTAAAACGGCTTGCCATACATTTAGGATGTGTGACAAGACGATTGTCGTTTTCAGTGACATCACTGCTGATATCTGTAGGGGAGACCGGGGCATCTCGTCACACGGGTAACTTGCAGGGCTGTACGTTAACTTTTTTTGCACATAGCACTGGTGCTACAGAGGTTGATAGTTTTGTAGCACAGGCCAAAAACTTGTAGCACGAGTATAAAACGTCTCTAAAATCAACCACAAGTAATGCAGTTCATCACTTAAACAGGTATGTGACTGGCAAAGGACATGAATGTTGCATACAGGGCACACAAAATCCAAATCTTAACAAGAAATGTTTTCAGACAAACATTTTTTCTTTATTTGCCCATAATGGTAAATTGCAGGGACATAACTGTATACAAGACATCAATATGTTACGCTTCAAATTAGCAGTGCAAATCTCAGTTTAAATTCATATCATACAATATTTTTTTTATTTTAAATTGAGAAATTGTGTAAATCACTAATAAGAGAACAAAAACAACAAACTGTGTGTGTGTGTGCGTGCGCGTGTGTGTATGCGCGCATGTGTCACAGGTCTAGCATGTCTGCTGGCCACTTTTTGTCCCCCACCACAACGAAGTTGTGGAGGGGGTCTTTAATTTGATCCCCGTGTGTGCATCTGTCTGTCTGTCTGTCTGTCTGTCTGTGTGTCACACGTGTATGTACCAGAGCCCACCACCAGAGGGGCGCTATTACAATACATTTCCCCATAGCCAAGTACATTTTGCTTTGTACATAAAAAACTATGCTTGATGTCTCCGCATAGTGGCATTTCTACTCAGCAGACCGTCGTCTTCCTAAATCCACAGAGTTCAGAGCTTAAAGTGTTTAGTAGCTCTTTGTGGAAAATGTAGAATGTATGCTATATGCATTTTCCCATTAAAGGTATACTATGTAGTTTCAGTACACCAGATGGCGATATAGAGCACATATGAGATCACTCTGATCAAGCTGTCCTAAATGAATAAATGTCGTAAATTAGTTATTAAGTTAGTTAACAGAAGCTAATCTGTAACGTTAGCTCCATCTATTCTCACACACACACGTTAATGTGATGGTTATATAAGACAAAGATTTCCTGGTTTCCCTCGAATTGTCCACCATCAATATGCTAATTAATTAAATGGAGGTGGCCATCAGGTATATTGTGATACAAACGTTCAAGAGAAATGGTAATGACTTAAGTTAGTTGGAAAAAAAAAAGAAAAATACAAACATACTGGTTATGCTAGCCAGCTCGTGTTCACTCTTTTCATTTGGCAATGATTCCTCGCGGGCTCGTTTGGGGGTTTTGTTTTGTTCTCCTACTTTACTTTGATTTAATACGTGAAAATACCTCTTCATTTTGTTGTCATCCAGGTGTCCCAGATAGATAGCTCGCTCGCTCGACTCGCTGAGGAAAATGATTGTTCGCTAGGAATTGTGGGATTTGGTGTTGGATGTATAGACTCTATGCAGACGGGGACATGGTTTTTAATTGCATGATAGACTACAACTACCAAATAGAATATCGAGGCGCATCGATTCACTTCACACAAACCCTCAATTCACACGCACAATTAAAAAAAAAAAATTTCCACACACAGGCTATTTTCAATGCTGCAAGTGGGCACATGAGACTTGCACCCCAGGACTCCCAGTTTATGTGTGCCAGAATTGTTACAATGAGGATGACACAGACTAGGTAAAAAGAAGATTAAGAAAAAGATTAATGTAAAATAATTACAAATGTATATGTATATTAGGTAGGCTTGTTTATGAACATTTTGCTTTTGGTTTTACATTTGCAAAACAAAATCAATGTTCAGAATTAATTGTTTGTGTTCTTATTTGTTGAAAAATACAATGTGACAATTTACCCCACATAATGTGACAACTTACCCCGTGATGTGGCAAGTTGTCACAAGAGCACACTTTTATTTGATCATTGATATCTCTATATTAAAGTGAGGATTAAAAATCTAAGAAATAAACATCTTTGCTTCAGAATATAATACTTGCTTTGATATGAAAAACAACAACCTGCGATGTACTTTGACTGAGAAATGTAAGCGAGAGCAAAAAGTTTGACAAGATGCCCCGGTCTCCCCTAATTCAGTTAATACAGATATCTCTAACTGTCGTTTTGACTAGTCACAATGTAATTACGACTAGTCAAAATGACATTGTTAATATCTGTAATGTTAATTCCGGATAGTCAAACTTAGCTAATAAATGTTAAAATGGCTTGCCATAAGCTCCTGTTTTTTTCTTTTTTTTAAGTTCAGTAGTAATTTTAATAGAGAAAAGTCATGTGAGAGGAGGCAGCACTTTAGCCCAATCATAGTTTCCTAAAATAACAGTCATACCATGACTTATAGTGGATTGAACGATAGTACTGCCAATTAAATATATGAGTCCCTCCCACTCTTTCTAATTTTAAGCGGTTGGGTTACTACCAGTTGCTATAGCTACCAATTATTCAGTGATAGAGTCGGGCAAGTTTTGAATACGAAGAAGCTAATGAGTAACAGACCTGTAGTGAAATGTTCAAATATTTGATTATTTCATTCAACATTTTTTTATTTATCGCAACTAGACACATTTCAGATGAGTTATTTTCTTTATTTAGTAAGATCAATGGTAGAAAAAGGTAAATTGGACGAGCGCACTAACATAAGCTAAATTATTAACTTTAACGTTTTTAAGTTAACGTTTGCTAGCTGGCTAGCTAGTTCTGGGCCGGTTAACAACCTTATTAGCTAGCTAACGTTAGCTAGATACTTTCTGGTCTGCCTTCTGTTCTGTCACAGTGGAACATCGACATGGATGAAATATGGATTTAACCCTTTCGCACGTAAGTTCTAAAATATTTCCAACGGCCCCAAAGAGTGAGTTTTTTCTGCATGCGCACCAGCTGTTCTAGAATTCGACTGTTACGCCACACTAGCCTTCCTACGGTTGAAGTTGCTTAGTTTGAGTGCTGATATCTGATCACCTAACCCTAATTGTAACCTTATGCATTACATTCGTGTGTAAATTTCCAAACTGATCCCACATCAGCGGATACCTGTCTCCCTAGTCACCACGTGACCATTTGCCTCTGCATTTTTTTTTTTTTTTTTAAGCAGCTGCTGTTATTTTATTAATCTTCAATTTTGCCAAGTATGGACATCGGATAATTTATCTCAAGACAGCTGTCATCATCAGTAGGTGAGTAACGTTTTCTAGATGTTTGCATTTGCAATTGGGACGAGTTAACTTCTAACTTCGACACGGTCCATGCACAACGAAAAAACCAAGGGGATTAGCAAACTAGCTACACGTGCCGATACATATCTGAGCAGTGGCGTTCAAACTCGGTCCTGGGGGATCCCTGTTTATGCTAGTTTTCGTTCCAACAATTGCAATCCCTTTAACAAGCTTGTTTATTTTTCTTAAATGGGGTTATTTACCCTTTTATGCGACATTACATAGGAAATAGCTATGCGTGCTCTGAATAATTAAAGTATCATGTTCACATTGTGCTAAACTGCAAACGATTACATGGAGAGGTAAAAAATGTTTTAACTGATCAGAATACAGACTGAGGTGAATCAATAGGCTCCTAATTGGTAAAGGTGTGTACACCTGGCCACTAAAACTAACCATGTGGTAGATATGAATAATTCAAAGACAAATCAAATGATAAACCAAACCTGCTTTTACGATGAAAGATGAACACATATGGTCAGCAACCTAATTAGGAGCCTGTTGATTCCCAAGTTTTTATTTTTGTTTAAAAAAATTTACCTGTTATTGTATGTAATATAGCACAATAAAGACAAGGTGAACATGGTACTTTTATTCTTCATGGCATGCATAGCCATTTCTGACAATGTGGTTTAAGAGGATATGAAAAGCAAGAATTAGTAAGGGCTTCTTAAAATTCTAGGATTGCAATTGCGGTTGGAACAAAAACCAGCATGCACAGGGGTCCCCCAAGACTGAATTTGAATAGCATTGATATAGCTATGCATGCCATGAACCTTCTCTCAAATAGCCTAGATTACTGCTACACACTAGAAAGTTCAAGACACAACGGACGACTATAATAATATCACATTGGAAATTAACCGATTGAATAATGACAAATAACAGATAGGTCTTAATCATTTTTATTAAAAGTTAAAATATTTAGAATATATAATATAAACACTAACTGAAGACTAATAACATGTAAATATCATAACTAACACCTTGGAAATAAAACTGATTGAATAATTACAAAATAACAACAGATAATATGTAATATTATAATGGCATAGTAATATGCTATACATTAACACAGGGGTGTGTTGCAGGGTGCACACATGAACTTTGTGGCCCGCTTCTGTTTTCTCCTGGATGAGGACAGGCAGACCTTACATTGCCTCCGCGTGTGGCTGCCTTGGGCCTCCGTCTGAGGGACCGCAGACAGGAAGTGCCTAGCAGTGAGACGCAGGGGGTTATCGGCTGCAGGGCGGCCTCCAGTTGGTGGACGTCGAGGGGTGTGGTGCTCCTCCACCAGCTGCCGCATCACGTTATCACCTGATAGGTGAGATTCTGACCTATGGGTGAGGGCAGGGGGGTATTGTCAATATAATTGTATTTAATTTTATATATATATAGTTTAATATATAGTTTGAAATGTATAAATGTGATCATCTCACCTGTCAGCTGGCGGTGGACAAGATAGCCATTATAAAGTGTCAACCAAGTGGAAAAATATTTTTTGTGGTCTTTCTCACACAGGCCACAAAGCTGTTGATCATGTCGGCCTTGTCCACTGCCCCCATCTTCAGGTTGTACTCAGCAATACATTCTGGCCTTGGTTTATTTTCCCAGTGAGCACCATTGATGCTGTGTGGACTGTAGAGAGGCTGTGGACATCCCTCTTAACATGCCACTTCACTGCCAGCTGGCTTCCATTCTCCATGAATTCCACGTCCCCTCTCTGCATCTTCCTACCGGAGAAGGTGGGCATCCACTTCCGATTTTGCCGGACTGTTCCACAAGCCCCAGTGTTGTTGGTCAGCAGGTGGTGGAAAAGTGTGGGGCTGCTGTACCAGTTGTCCACAAAGAGGGTGTGGCCCTTCCCCAGATGAGGAGCCAGCATGGTCATTACCACCGACCCGGACAGCCCCAGCCCGTCATAGTGAGTGATGTCAGTGGTGGCTCCTGTGTAGATGACAATGTCCTGGACAAACCCGGTATTGACATCACAGAGGATAAAAAACTTCACACCAAAACGGTTCCTCTTTGAGGGGATGTATTGGCGGAATGCCAGTCTACCCTTCCAGAGCATCAGGGACTCATCAATACACAAGTCCTTGTAAGGGACATGGATCTGGTGAAATGCAGACCTGAGGCTTGTTAGGACACTTCTGATCTTGTATAGTGGGTCTTGGAGGTTGGCAGTAGCATTGTTGGCAAAGTGAAGACATCGGCGCAGGAGGAGAAAGCGGTCTTGGGAGAAGAGGGTAGAGAAGAAGGGGGTAACCAGCATGGGATCTGTGCTCCAGTAATCCTGTAGTGAGGGCTTCTTCACAACCCCCATCATTAGGACTGCCACCAGGAAGGTGTAGAGTTCACTCAGGGTGGTTGCTACCCACTTAGCCAGCTTCCCCCTCGCTCCTGGCTCAATCTTCTCCTGCAGCTCACTGGCATAAAGATTTGTCTCTTCAACAATGTCTCCCACCAGCTTCTCTGTGAAAAACATTTTAAAGCACTCTGCCTCAGAAGGAGATGGTTGATGGTGTCGCACTCCTGACTGTAACTCATCAAACACCACACCAGGCCCAGGGGGGGGTGAAATGGCTGGCAGCCTTCCAGGTGGTCCTGCTGACCTCCTCACCTAAAATCTGTCTGCCTCCATCTTCAACAGCATCAACTGAAGGACCTGGTACTTCAGGCAAGGGCCTCTCAGGCTCAAGGATGGCCGCTAGGTTAGGCGGCAGCTGTTCGCTCTCACTGTCAGACTCTTCCTCGCTTGTATACTTTGACTCGTTATCAGAATTAAAAAAGATCTCCAGAATTTCCTCATTGCTGAGTTGTCTCCTCCTTTTGCCAAACATACTGTATTTTATCTGATATATATTATATCTTTATATATTTATGTATTATGTATATATATAATGTATAATATATAATATAATATAGATATATGTATGTATGTATGTATATAAATATAGGCTACAACGAAACGAATACAACAACACTAGATGGCGCTCTGTGTGTGCCAGGCGCGAGGGGATCGTCTGACTCAGTATGAGATGCTAAAACAGTCTCTGAGTCTGTACCAATAAAAAGCGAATGGTTCGTGTGGTAAAATTTTCTTTATTTGTAATAGTATTTGCATGTTTTCAAATACTTGTTATAAATGATGTATTCCGATTCTACCAAAAATTGTAATGGCCACCCATGATGTTTGTGAAGTACTTTTTTGAAGCTTGTACTGATCACGATGCTAAAATAGAGCTAATAACACTGACGCAGCCATATAACGCCATCTCTGGTCTAAACAAAGATCATAACGTGACATGATACCGTACTTATGTAGGCCTACTTGTTTTGTACTTTCCGGAATCATTGATATGGATGAGTAAGTGGAGCATCTTGATAGTGGTAATTATCTTTGGTTGATTGCGGAAAAACAAGATGGCAGCGCCGTAAGACTAACGTTATATAACGTTTGTCGTGTTTAGTCAATTATTTTGATCACTAGTGAGTTTACCTGTGATGGGATGCATCGTATATAATCGCAAATTGGTTGTTTATATTGTGTTTTATGTCCGCTTTAGTTAATTCATTGTGTCAGCTCAGTTAGCAGTCTCACGTTGGCAAACTCAGTAGCCGAGCATATTTTTTCTGTATAAACTGTTGCTACTTCTGAGACAGTGTGCACATCTGCATAAAAAAATAAATGCTCACATTGAGGACATGACGACTGGGGTTGTAAAGACTTTACTTGGTGCAATTGTTTTGTGGAACATAAGTGCGTTTAGTCCTAGAAAGAATGAGGTTCAACCACTGTTGCGTCATTCGTAAATAGACATTCTAATCTTGTGTTCTAATCACACCGGTGTGACCGTACGCTTCAGGGACCACTAGCGCTGTAACGCCAGTGTGACCGGTCAAAGGGTTAACATCAACAATCTGGATTGTAGGCTACTGTCACACAGCACGCATAATTCAATGAACAAGTAGCGTTCGAGCACCTATTACTGACCACTTTCGCGGTAAACATATTTGCAATCATAAGTAAAAGTGGGATACATATTGGTAACACCCTCAAACTAGTTTTGTAGAAAAATATGTCCTTGTTATCGTCTGAAGGCTATTTTCTTCAGGACTTCCGCTATTTTCATTATTATAGGCAAATATGCAGGACGTCCGCCCGCCGTAGCATTAGCCGGGGGGGGCGGGGGCACCTATTACCGACCACCCCTCGCGATTAGTGCCGCGGTCTTTATTTTTCTCAAATTTTCTGTAAGTGGAGCCACTATAAGCCATAGAGTGAGCATGCATTCAACTCTAGGGTATTGTATCTCCTTGAAAATATGTCAATGATCCCATGTACTCGCCAATTTATTTTGTAAAACAACATCTTCACCTGTGCCTTGTGGAAACACTGTAAACTGACTACAGTATACATGACATATACAAAAATTGCTTATGACAACACTCTGCGGCCTATTGTTTCTTCTCAAACACCTTAATTAAATGGGTTGAACAATTAATATACATGTTAAAAATACATTGAAACATTCAATCATTGCATTAATTACATTTCAGCATTATAATGGTAGACAGGTAGCATGATCATCAATGGGACATTATTTTAGATCAAGTTTTAGAAACGCCTTTCTACAAAAACGGCAGCATTCCTATACTCACTTTTAGAACAAGAAAAATATATCCTATTCAAAAAATGATACATAATACGTATCTTGCATTAATTAAAAATGTTATTTTGTTAGGTGCATTCGTTTGTTTACCATGAATATAAAAGTTATCGAATATAAAACGTCCTATAATGGTGATTGGAAGTTTAGTGACACATTTTAAGTTGAAAATTGTATTTCTTCTTGTTTTAATGAGATTAAACTTAAGTATAGTGATTTTATCAGTGTTTATTTTTAATAGCTAAATATATTTAAGTAGGCTAGATGTAAAAAGATTAAATAATATTTTATATTTTCTTTTGAAACATGCTTTTCAGTGTTTTTTTTGTTCATAGAAAATCTGTAGG
Source organism: Ilyophis sp. 1 JC-2022 (assembly GCA_022702515.1). Taxonomy (NCBI): domain Eukaryota; kingdom Metazoa; phylum Chordata; class Actinopteri; order Anguilliformes; family Synaphobranchidae; genus Ilyophis; species Ilyophis sp. 1 JC-2022. The sequence continues at coordinate 117,207,203 of CM040404.1, read as the reverse complement.
CTACATTGCATTTCAGGAGAAGAGATAAAAAATATACAAAAATATACCAGCAATACTTACACAGCTATGCCCTTTATTAAACATTAAATACAAACTATGCCTTGTGCACAATCCATAACCACAGAAAAAAGGCATGACAATTCTCCTATTTGTACATACATCCAGACAGTTATTTCTTCTAACCCCCACCCCCTAATTAAATTTAGTTATCAAAACAAACGTTAAAAGGTATGTGAAAAAACAATTAGTAATTCAGCCATTGCATACTTTATCATGAATCACATTTTGTCATTGTGATGATGGTTGCATGATCATTACAATGGAGTTATTTGCTGGAAAATTTGTGACGTGAAAAAAATAATACTTCCACCAAAGTACATAGAAAATAATAATTGTACTGCACTAAAGTGAATGTTTGACTTAAATCTTACTTAAACAAATGATTCAATATAAAACGACTGACACCAATTGTCACTCCCAGCTTTCATTTGCATTGCGATACGTTGATGGAAGTGGGCACATTAAGGAGATGTTCATTGGATTTTTCGACGTTTCAAGTGTGGACCAGATGCGCAATCTGTGTTCGTGAGTGCAGAGATGGCAAAGTTCGATGATGAGCAAACTGGTTAGCTCAGAGGTGTGACGGGCTGTGGTCATGCTACCTGCATTAAACCAGTGCACTGATCTGTCCAATTGCTAAGACCATCGTTTAACGTTACAGGATAATTCTGTTTCTTTCCGACTTGGACCCTGTTTTACAAGCCATTTCCACCATTCTGATTGGTAATATAATAATAATAATTTGTCACACTCAAGTACACACTCAGCCAACTGGTTCCTTTTCCCTCCGCAATCTGCTAACTGCTGACACAGGCAGATCGTAGGTACCTGACTGACCAGAGGAGTCGCTAGTGAGCAATGACCTGAGGATTACCCTGCCAACTAAAACCTTCCACCCCTGAGTGACCCCATCGTAAATTGCTTGTCAGGTCTAGGCCATAGGATGTATTTGCATAAGAGTGCATTAGCCAACTGACAAAAATAGGCCTCCAGGGAGCCATCTAAAGCACTTTAATGCTGATTTATACATGCTTTTTCACCTCCATTACAGGTGGTAATTTAGCAGGCAAGATCTTTTCACACTGACTGCAATTAAGATAGCTGGTCATAGGCCGATTCCCACGGCAGCCTCTATGTCAGTCTTTTTTGACACATTTGTCAATTCACAAGTAGTTTTACTTCAATGGGAAAATTAAAAAGGACTATTTTGGGTAAAAAAATCAAAATTAAGAGTTAATTCTAGTTCTGTGCCTTTTTTTGTTTTGGACACTGAGGCAACATAGTGAGTGAAATCCACTGCAGCGCACCAATGTGCTCTACCACTGGAAAAATTTAATTTGAGGATGTAATATGATGTCAATTAGGTTATTCTTGCCAATTCAGGCCAAATAAAGATCCTCCAGGCAAGATCTTTGCCTTTCTTTCCTTTTCTTCATACAATAGTCCAAAGAATACTGTTGTGGCATTTGTGTAATGAATAAATCCATCTCTGCCAGCACCGCCATAAAGATATCTGCACCTTTTTCCATTATTTTGTTAACATACCAAGTACATTCCATTAGTATAGGCCCCAGAGAGCAGAAGGTGCCTATAATGACATTCCTTCTCTCTCTCTCTCTCAAGCTAAACTGAATTACTTACATCAAAAAAGATGGGAAAAGAACCAGTTTGTTCATGAATCATCTTGTTGACCCAAAAAGACATGCTTCTATTCAACAGTGTGTAAAATACCTTACTAAAATGATTGTATGGTTGCAGATCGAACAAATCAAACTACTTCTAATAAGAGAATAACAAAAATAATAATTCAGAGTAGTATAAGAACTATAAGGGGCATAAGTATTATAATTGAAAAAAATAACCCCTAAGTCAAAAAAGGATTTTGTCATGAAGTGTAATATTATATTGGAAACTGAAAAAGAACCTGCCTGAACCCTTAATGTCCCCATTCCAGATGTGTGCATTTTGGCAGGCTGAGTCAAAGGGAAATGTCAGTGGCTGGATTTATATGGCATTGTGGGAAGAAAAATTTCTACTGGAAACATCAGTGTAAAATGGCCAAAACTCTGATTTACTTGGAGAGTAAAGGCACCCATCATGAGTGTATAGGGTAGATCCTATATCCTATAGTGGTTTTCAAACTTTCTGGGGACCCATTGTGTATGCTGTTTGTACCAGCCAATATCTTGATCAACTATGGTTGTTGAAAACATGCGTGTAAGTTCTAACAATTGTGTACTTTCTTTTACTCTGATGTAACACAGGTTTGGCTGATTGCCATTTGCTCAGTCACTGAACTCTTCGTTTTTAGTTTCGTTTCAGGAGCCAAGTGACCACACTTTCAGTAGAAAAGTAAGTAACTCAGTAACCTCAGTAATCGCACCTGTCAGTCTACAATTGAATCCTTTCAAAAATGTAACCTCTTGCTAAAGGGATCATTTGTCATAGAGCACATTACATAAAATGAAAGCGTTAGTTGATCTGACTGATTAAAAGTCCCCAAATGTGAATATTAAGTATTATAGTTCCTATTCTTCAGGGCATACACAGCGTTTTTGACATAATGTGGCCATACAAGGGTAAATTATCCTTCAGCAGGCATTAAGTGTCTAATTAAGAACAATGAACAGCTCATTACTATTCTGAAGTTGCAGTAATGGACCGAATGAAAACCAGCATAAACTGTGCGTTCCAGGATCGAGTTTGAGAATTGCTACGATAGACATAGATTCAAGCCTCAAGCCCTCAACTATGTGATTGTGACTAGGGATCTGTTGTCATGGGACACTATTTATTTTGTTCTCACAGGCTTCATTCCCCCACCCTGTGACTCACAGGCTATCACTTTGAAAGCTGTGTGTGGCACACAGGTAGCCCAAAAGGCACGGCTGGCAGTTTGGTTCTTATCCTAAGGGGGATTAACGTAATATGTAAACCAAAAAATTATGCTACAATGCATAACAGGATATCTAGCTAGCCAGAAAACAATACAAATAGTTGCTAGCTAACACATAGGGTTAGCTGAAGCACAGTAGCCTACTGAATTCAAAATGGCAACATGTAGGTAACTATACAATGTTAATATTTTGCTGATTACTTCATATAATGTGATATGAATGATAAAGTTAAAGTTTGCCAGTTTCTTTTTGTCACTGGTAAACTTACAATAGCTAACAGTTTAGTATACCAAGCTACCAACTATAGCTAGCAGTTTAGTATAGCCTACTGAATGAATAAATAAATAAATAGGTGATAAGAAGTTTGCTATGCATGTTTTCCGCTTTTCAATAGCATAAATTGCTGGTTTATCTAGATTAGCTGTAGAACAGAAGGTTGGTTAACTGTCAGCATAATTTTATATTCAACCAACTTTTTTCAACCTCTATATTTCAAACAGAATATATTTCAGCAAACCCATATGTCCACATAGCATATCATGCTATAACATGACAAATGTTGGCACCTGTAGCTCCAAAGTTGTAGGAGGATATTTATTTATTTATTGCTGGAAATCATATCAATAACTGATTTGACAAAGATTAGTCATGGTATGCTATGCATGCAGACTAATGATACCATCAAACATTGAATTGCATAAATTCAAAAGAAACTTTAGCCTATTTAATTTCAAATACATTGTTAAGCCCCTCACCCTGAGTCTCCGCATTCAACCTTTTTAAAAAAAAATTTTTTAATACACTTAAAAATTAAGTTCAGATGAAAACAATGTTTAATTGAACAAGATTACTTGTTTATTCCCAAGGCAAAAAATTTACTAGGAGTACAAAGTATGGCTGAACAAAACAAAAAGTTGACTTACTCATCATCCAATTATGGGAGGTATAAAACATACATGGAAGATAGTCTTGTTAAAATAACAGTGTACTATGAAATTCAATTAGAAATACTTTATTACTTTTTAAATTAAAGAATGTCCTCTTAAAACATATTATTTTAAGACTAATGTAAGAAAATATAAGCTACTAGGCCTACATAGTAGCCAAAATTGCACTTTGCACAAAAATACCAACATAAAGCTAGACATTCCGACTGATTACCTGTTCTTCGTCAGAAAAATGAACATATCAACATTTTCAGGCAGTAGCACAGATCTTTGAGAATGTACGATGTCCCCCGCGGTGGAGAACACTCGCTCACTAGGCACTGAGGTAGCTTAGCTATCCTGCGTTTACGGCTACAAACTAATGCATTGGGTTTCATCTGATTTTACTCGAAAAATGTATTTGCTTTCATGATATGCGTGTCTTAATGTCAAATGCATTGTGAAAATATAGTTTTGAAGCATTTAAATGTAGGATGACAAGTTAACACCGGAGTTCGTTAGGTTATGAGAGCAAGCTCTATCCAGAAACGTTAACTTTCGCGGCTGAACTTTTAAGTCGTTTTTTTCTCAAGAACATGGTTCGATGGGATTCCAAATGTAACGCGACGTAACTCGCTTGATATTTGGATTAGAGAGATACTTTTGGTATCATTAGAAAGCTTACATTTTCCTTCTTCGTGTAGTATAAAGCCCACAATAATGTAACGTTACTTGAGCAATTTTAGAATCATACATTTGCAAATTCACACACCCCATTTAAAATAAATAAGCCTACCTGATTATGTTGCAAGTGTGCAGCTTTCTCAGCTAGCTGGGCATAAACAGTCGGTGTTAGTCAGTGGTAATGCGCGGCGTGCAGTTTCTGATTGCTAGAACCTACGTAAGAATACATTTTAATTTGATCTAACAATATTGCACACACTTTTGTGAAGTTAACTACAAAAAAATGACAGAAAACACTTATTTAAAGTGGTGGCATTTTTATTTAGAACTCTTGACCAACAACAACACAGAATAAATTTAGTAATGTTCTAATAAAATAAATAAAGAATGGTTCAAATAAAATTTACATATGGTGTCCAAATAAATATGTTTGAAAGTAGCCTACTATTAGTGCTAATCACATTAATGGAGATTTGCATTTAAAAAAAGTCGGTGTGTGTGCGTGTTGTGCGTCAAAGTAACTTTACTAACATAAATTGTTGATGGCGCCCTCTTGTGCACAAAGGGTGTGATAGAAGATTAAAATATGTGGTTATGTGAATTTGTGAATTACCGGTAGTCATGCTTGTTTTGCGATACATTTTTAAGCTCCACGATTCATATCGTCACGTTTTCGTATCGCGAAATATTGCGTCACAATATTTCGTCACAATATTTCGTCACACCCCTATGGGGGTACCCTCGATGCCTTTGAGCCTGGGTGTGGGTCCTTGGAGACAAGAAAAGTCTGAAAACCCGGCTGCCCGGCTTTCTTGGAAAAGGACTGGCTCACCGCTGAAAGTGTCTGTTTGTTTAATGAATGCATACAATATACACAGTGGATCTGTGCAGCACTTGTTTTACATTACATTACATTACAGGCATTTAGCAGACGCTCTTATCCAGAGCGATTTACACAACTTCTTATTACATGTATCCATTAATACAGCTGGATATATACTGAAGCGATTCAGGTTAAGTACCTTGCTCAAGGGTACAACGGCAGTGTACTACTTGGGAATCGAACCTGCAACCTTTCAGTTACAAGTCCAGTTCCTTAACCATTATACTACACTGCCGTTTTAAACGGATGCTTCAATGCAAAAACTTGTGAAAGTTAAACTACAGTCCTGTCTGTCTGTGATGGATAACATAGCTCTGGTCTTAATGATCTTTCCATTAAACATTTCCCAAAAGAGTTTCTTCAGTACCCTCTCTCCCTCAAGCACTCGCCCACTTCAACAGCCACTTGGAAATATGTCACCAAAGTGGCCACTCAATTAAGCCCATACGGCATGAGTGATCCATTTGGGACGGGGCCTAACTTGACTTGTAAAAAGTTTGCCTATCAACTTAAAAATTTAATCAGCCTCCAGAAAGTTAGATAGCAATTAGGCAATTGTATAAAGTCACTCAATAAAAGAGAAAAGCAACGGAGCAGCATCTGGCTTCATATAAAATGGCATCCAGTAAACTGGAGGAATTTTAAATTTTTAAAAGGTTTTATTCAAAAACCTACAATGTTTTGATGTAGTATAAAGCACAGATTGTCAATGTTTCTATTCCACTTTATAGTGTGTATGATACTTGTACAGAGGTAGTAAGAAATTAACCTTACCTATAGTAACAAGCTAACAGGGACCATGTTAACAGTCCATAATTCATATTTTGTCTAGCTTTCCAATTGAAGTTGCTGTAGCGAACCCATCATCGCAGTTAAGTTGATTACCTACAAATCTGCTATGACCATGATGGCTCTCTGAGTTCTCAGAAGCATAAATGAACAGACTAATGGACACATTAATGAAAAATATTGTCAGTCATAATTTCAATAATAACAAAATAAAATGTGTTTTAAACTGTCAATGAGTGTATTTCTTAATTAGTTATGATGTATGACACCAAATGTATGTATGACACCAAAAATGGGTGAGGCTACAATTGTCAATCACTTACTACAACAATCTGGTATTTGTTCATCATGTATAGGTTTACAGGAGAATGTGGGGGCAAAGCAGCGGATTTACAACCGTGGCTGAGATACCACCAGCTTGCTAAGCAAAAGACCATGTAGTACTTTTGCTCTACCTCCATGGGGTTGACACCTTCAGTGATAGACAGTCCCTGACTCTCAAAGGAATGCATCTAGAAGTTATGATTTAAAAAAAGAAATCTGCTTTTATTTTGTACCCAAAATTATACATTTTAGAATGAATAGTGCATCCCACCTTCGACCAATTTTTCATTTGCGAGTACTATCACTCTTAGCAATAGAAGCCCAAAATACCATTAAGAGTACATTGCAATCACTCCATACATAAAATAATTAGTCAGTCACATATTGTTTGTGATGTGTGGTGATTTGTGCCATATGACCGGTTTTTTTCTACTCACATCATTGAAATATTTCAAATATTTTTTCAAAATGTGTGACATCACGCAGGACCCACTCATTGTCTTAACTTGTATAAAGACGGACTTTCATTACTTTTTCGGTCTTGCTGGTTTGCACCATTACAACAAGTGTGCATATAAATTTAAAAGGTTGAATGTTAAGTGAGGTTTTTAAACATGCTAGATCAACACTATAGCCAATGGGACAACCTCAGCATTTGGGCCTCTGTGATTTCATTGGATAATATTATCCCCTAGCGGAGGAGAGGTATGACAGGGAGAGCAGTACACCTGTCAGCCCATCTTCAAAGAAGCCCCAGCGTGACAGATGTGACTTGGCTGCCATTGGCACCAGGTTTGGAAATTAAATTGCCCCTTTCACAGTGCATTTGCACTGTGCTCAGCTACATTGCCAGCTCAGAAAGGGTTAAGAGCTGCTGGAGTTCCCACCAGAGGGGAGAAAGTCAAGTTAATTCACTGCCTCTACATCTGAGCACCCTCTCAGACACCTGATAATTACTGCCAATGGCTTTCAGAGGCCAATATCAGAGGCTCTCTCGTAAACAATCACGGATGACAAAATTAGGCGCTGTGTACTGATTGATGGGGATTCGTTGAGGGCCGACTCGTTAATGCTAATCCCCCGCCTCCGCCCCCCCTTCCCCCTCAATGGTGTGGTCAGAGTGAGCTCTCATCAGCCACTTCTCTTGTTTGGCATGCATTCAGCCTCCCCGCCAATTGGAAGCAAGAGAGGAGAGGTGCTCTCAGAATAAAGTGCAGAACCTGTGATTTTTATAGCAGGCCACATTTTCGGCACCACTCGAAATTTGGAACATCAAACACAGTTGAGCCGAAAACACTCTCCTCTTAATTTTGTCCTCCACATATTGATATGTTCATTAAATACAAAATATTATGAATAAAATAAATAAATAATAATAATGAGCAGTCCATGTTTGTTATGTTTACTGTTGTCTTGTCATGAAATACATAAACGATATGACACTTCATGAGACTTCGGAAATATTCCATTTGACAGTCGGCTTATACTTATGGTTTATTTTATTCATTGCTTTTCTGTACTTACTGTCATATTTTCATCACATGCATGTATCATAGCAGAGAGGTGTAAGCACAAAGAAAGAGGAGTGCACCCCAATAATCAAACACTGGCACAATGGCTAACATGGTGCAATTCAATTAATTGATCCTCTTAATGTAATAAAGTGGATTGCACTTCTCCACTTAGTGAGCATATACCAATGCATTACTATCCCATTAAATGTAATTTACCATGTTAGAAATATTAATAATTTCCAATTAATAAATCTCCCATGCATTTCCATGAGTAAAGGAAGCAGTGCAGTCAAGTACACACTTGCTCTATGTCTTTCAGACTAGTAGCATTTGTTTTCAAACTTAGTTTAATGTGGTGTGGGTGGAAAAGTAATGATTAGTAGGCCTTAAATCAGAATAATTTCCTGCTAGAGGGGAGAATTGTCAGGACAATTGATGGTAACCCAATTAGTTTTTTTTCCACATTTAATTTTTTCCCTTTCTGCCTTCTTCAGCGTAGCAGCAGAGGGTCTGAAGTCATTACTGTTTTTGTTTTTTTTGTTCTCCTGAGGTGGCGAGTAATAAATATTCCAACCAATTACATATTCTTTATTTATTACATTTGTCTATTTATCATGGATTTCTGACTCCCTGCATTTCCATTTCTATGTGTTTTGTGTCCTTCAATATTTATGGCTCTTCAGCCGGCTTTTCTCTGTTTGCATCTGTAAGGAGGTGAGCGAACCTGCAGTGGTTTAGGGAGTTCATTTTCCATTCTCTCCATTTGTGAGTGATCACAATGTAGCTTGATATTAGACGCGCAGAGTTGATGCTAATCAGGAATGAAGGCAGTGCGGGGTGTCTACAGGCTGCAGATATAAGAGAAGCTGTTGGCTTCTTTTTTATTATTATTACTTTTTAACTCGGAAAGGGATATTTTAACAAAGTCTTAAAGCCATCACATTTAGGTATTACAGACATTAGACTTATTTCACAGTTTAGTGTGAGAATACCCCTTCAGAGATGCTTTATATTGTGTCCGTCTCAGTGGCAGCGATTCTCAGGTACCATTTCTATTTTTTTCTTCTTCTGTTTTTTAAGTTACAACGTGAACAGCCTCTAGAAAGGACCTTTCATGAATTTCTCCACAGAAAGTGGCCACTGTTCCCACATCCAGAGTACAGCTCTATTCTTGCCTGTTATAATTAAAAAGGTATACCATTAAGAAAATGCCAGGATCACCGGAGTTCATTTTCTCAGCAAAACTCATTTATTTTGTTGCCGTGGTTTCGCCCCGGTCGCCGTACCCCTCTACACTCTGAGGATTACGTGGCGGGCCGTGCCCGGTCTTGTGGCTCAGCATAAAAGAGAGGTGTTCTGTTTCTGCACGCCCCCTTCCCTTTTACTAGGAGAAATTCAAATAAGTTATTTTTTTCCATAACATTGAAAGTTCTTTAGAGATCATTCTAAAGTTATTCATATTTATCTTAATTAGAACTGCACTGTGTTTTTTTTAGGCAGCTGAGAATGCCCGTGAACTGAGTGTTCAGCTGCATTTGGATGTGGGTAATATCGTCGCGATTCTGCCAACGGACTCTACGCGGTGGTCATGGGAAAGCAGGGGCAGACAAAGAGGGGCCTTGGTTTAGCGGGGAAATCGATGGCAGATGGTTTCAGGAGTTTACTGGCACGATAGCCGCAGCAAAACACGACTCTCCGCCGCTGAGCACAGGCCAGCGTTTCTGATTTGCAAAGGCATGTGGCTCACAGTCTTTCCGTGGACCTGGAGTGCCATCTACTGTCTGTGCCGCTATGAGGAGCGTGCACTACTATATGCTTTTGCTCTGCTCAGATTCTTCTGTTTGATGGTTTATTTGCATTTTGTCTCATTTATACACAAAAAATTATGTGCCTCATGTTGCTCTACATCTCAGATTTACACCTAAGAAATGCTACAGTTCTTTTTTTATTCTTTTCCCCAAAACATAAGGGTGTTGTAGCTCTTGCCTTCGACTGACCCACCTACCCATTACATTACATTATAGACATTTAGCAGATGCTCTTATCCAGAGCGATGTACATAGTGCATTTCCGAACTAGTAACAAGTGCGTTAAAAAAAAACAATCCTTAGGCAGCCAAGCAGGGTGGACTGTGGACAGGACATAGAGCACATCTCATTGTTAACCACCCTCCTTATCAGTTTGACTAAATGTGCAATGATGTGCACTATGGACTATTTATTTATTTTTTTTCTCAAAACTTGCTTGATAATGTCCTCTTGTGAATTATCCTTGTGGTAGGGGCTGGTTTGTGCACAGTAGATACATTTTTTGCTACTGTTTCGCAAAAGGAAAAAAAAAGAAGAAGAAGATACTTCTAGGGTAAAACATGTACCTCTAAAACACAAGTCAAAGATGTACAGCCTAGTTACATATGAGGAAACTGATTTCCCCTCTCCACCTCAACCACAGATTCACTTTACTAACCTGACAGTCAGCTCCTATGTTCCTGCTGTCCTCTGTACTTCAAGATTATGGAATATAACAGGAGGTTTTATGTTTATGGTTATTCGTGAGGCATCCTCAGAATCAGTTGTTGCTTGCTCCTCAGCTTCAAGGGAAGCAAAAGTCAGAACAGGAAATGTTAAGGATGCAGTGCTAGAGACAGAACAGGAAATGTTATAGATTCAGAGCTGACTATCTGGTTTGCCGAGATATTCTGTGCCTCTAATGCAACAGAAGAGCAGCTTCTCCTCGCCATCACCATGGTAGGATGAATCATAGATGGGGGAGGGGAGGGGGGGTTAATGGGGTCTGAGAGGTGGACCATCAAGCTTTGCAGCAGGTTTATCATTTAAAAATAACAAGAGGAAGGTGCATCCTAAAGTGCTCATCCTGCAGTACACAACTCTGCTCTTGAGTTTATAAGCATACTGGTGCATTCTAACTGGCGTATTCCTGACTACAATAGGCTCGTTTTCTTTTTCAGCGGTAAATCGTTTTATCTTGCCAAATTTGCTACCACACAGCGCCAGTGTGATTTCCTGGACTGAATGCATAAGGTTTATATGTTGAAAGGTTGCGGTGATGTTTAGATGCGATAGTCCTGCCATACGGTCCACGTTAGAGGACGTCTGTGGCAGCCATGTGATGTGGAGTGAAACGGACGCTTCTGAAACACCTACCGTCTGTATTTCATCTTAATTGCTCTTCACACCTCAGCATGTGAGCTGGAAAGTAAATTTCCAACGTGTGAGCTTCGAGCTTGGTAGCGGCGTCCGACACTGATGTGCGCTCTTTTAAGATGACAAAGAATCAGTGCAGGCATGCTTTCTGCCTTGCTCGTGCTCTCTCACCCTGACCCTCGCTCAGAATAAAAAGAGTAACGTCAAGTGTTCTTTCTTTGAATAACAAGAATACAGCAGAGAGTCCTTTGCCACTCCTACACAAACAGCTAATTTAATTAGCAGAATACAGTATATTGATTCTCTGGTGTGTTATTTACAAAATGACACAGTCTACACAGAAATAGACTTCTGCCAAGATTCAGCTGCAGTTTCCTTTAGAAAGCACGTTGCTTCACAGTATTGTATAGTTTTAAGAGGTACGTCGCAACAAATGCCCAAACAAACATTTCAGTGAAATTCTTTAAGTTCAGTGCCATGTTATGAATATTTCAGAAAAAACTGAAATTCCATCCCATTCACAGATTAATTGTCTCTGCGCTGTGGATATAACATATATTTGCAGAGCAAAGAGCAAAATGTTGACAAAACCAGCTCCGAATCGAGCTTTTATTCCTTAAGGTCATTTTCCACAATGTATCTTTTGCCAAGCATTTTTCAGTAAATATTTTCTTGCAATAGAACAAGTTTCTTTATGTGCATATATGTGAGCTGGTCACATCGGTATTTGCATTGCCCTACAGATAAATGAGGAATACATATTGATAGTGATACCAGATCTGCTTATTGAATAAACTGACCTTCAGTGCTGATGGTGAGGTGGAGATAAATGCACTAAAGCTCGAACTCTCGAGAGTCTTTCGTCAGTGGTGGTTGTGATTAGTAGTCCACTCAGCCCCGCTTTATGATGATTGAATAAGTCATTCGCAGCACGTCGTCCCACATTTTTGTTCTGTTATGAGAGTGCATGGTTGTGTGTTGAGAGCGGAAAAAGAAGAAGAAAAAAAAAACACATTTCCTTCGAAAAGCTCTTGGCTATTCAAACTTACGAACCTGCACACTACAAAGAGTGAACTGACTGACATGCGGTATTTAGAACTGTCTTCCGACATGTTATGTCTGGAATAACAATGCAGAACCATACCCTTTTGCCCTTGGCACGCCTGAGAGTTGCTATGATTATTAGCGTGAAGAGTTACAATTGTAGCAATTAGTAGCAATTATCAATAATCAGTATATAATTGTAAAATAATCATACATGTATGCGCCATTATTATTTTCCCCCATGAGGTCTTTAAATTACTGTACAACCTGAGCTTGCTCTGTAACTCTGTTTAATGCTGAAAATAATAATTTAGTCCAGCATGTATTTTAAAATATTTATGTGCAGTATTTTGCACATCAGCTTAGAAAAACAGAATAGAATGTACATGAATATTTAAATGTACATATCTCATAATTCCTACACAAAGCTGTTTTATTTGAGGAATGAAGAAAACGGCATAGCTCACTGCAGCCTCCACGTTAAGCCTCAGAGTAAGCCAAATAGATGGATTTAGACAATGCTGTTAGACAGGTAGAATGAATCCCTTAGAAAACCATGCACTCGGGAGACTGCGATATGCACACTTCTGTAAGATGTAGAATTCCATGCCAAAACAGTGGACGGGTTTGTGTGAAAACAGATCACGGGGGACGTACACGACATTGAGTGATCAAAACAGCCATTGACTCAGCGTGCTTAATAAAGCCAGCTCACTCCCTTGCGTTCATTTTGTTCAATTTCTCCAGAAATAAAATTAAGAGCCATTAGGAGTACAATTGAATCAATAATTCCAAGAAAAACAAAGTCCCCCCACCACCTCCCGTTCCACTTTTATAAGCAGTTCTAATATTGGGAAATGGTATTCTGTCACTGCAAAGAGACCCCACCCCACACATTAGGTCCTCCTACAGGATCGGCTGAGCAGGAATGTAAATCTTTGTGCGATTAACTCCACCCTCATCAGTCTCACGCTTCACCCGTTAGATCTGTTGAATAGCCCTCCATATAATAACACGTAGATTAACTAAAATGGCCTACCCTTCAGATCGGGTTTCAGAGTAAAGAGTTAAGTCAGGACAAGCATTTAAGCAAGAAGGACCTCTCAGGCATCGCTGTAAAGCTTCCACGAGCAAACAGAGAGGGGAAAACATTCAACCCTCCGCTGACCTTGACACCCGCTCCATCTTCCAACCTTCAGTCCTTCTCTGGGATTAATCTCCCCATATTTCATTCGGTCAGAAAAGCCTGGCTGTCCAACTAATTACATTCCATTTCATCAAGCGCTCGCTATCACAGTAGTCCCAGCTTACTCGTACAAAGCAGGTGGACAAGGCTGAATTTTTTAAAAGCACAGGAGCAATCGAGTGCAAATACATAATGTGGAACCCCCCCTCCAAGCATTTGTTTGTATTTATATAAACTTTGACAACGTAAGCCACCTCTGGCTTGAGTCAATGCTACATTTACTTACATGAAGCATAACTAACAGGTGTCTGAAACGAGAAAATATTTTCCGGCAGCCCAATTGTCATAAGAAGATGAAGAGGACAATTTCTTCTTTTGCAGACTGTCCAAAAAACAAACAAAAAACATACACGCGCACACACACTCACAAACACACACACACACACACACACACACACACACACACACACATTCCATTCAGTTTAAAGACAGGTACAGCCAGTTGACTGCCTGCATCCATTTGAATTAAGCAGCATCAAGAATTCAATACCCTCTAATGTTTAAATGAAAACAAATAGTGATTTTGTTCACATAAATTAAATCCTATTTTTATTTCAGTGACCCATTATGTTGCTTTATTGCAAACTGCTTGATTTCAGTCTGGCCCTTTATATCAAATAGTTTATTTTTCCCACAACATATTCTTTAGCAGTTGTGCCAAGACATGCCCTTTTGTCGAGCTTAACATTTTCATTTTTAGTAATTGGAAAGTGTGACTCATTTGTTTCACCCTTTAACTGGCAGCTCAACTGAGCGGATTTTTTTGCATCCAAATAAAGATACAAAACTAAAGGTGAGCTTTTTTAAATTAAACTGTGTATATTAAGTTTTAACACTTGTGTGGAATAAAGTTTAGAATAACTTGGAGTTTCAACTAGGAAGCAGTCTTGTCACATTGAATTCTCTGTTTGAAGAAGAGAAGCTGGAAGTTCACACATGGCAAGTCAGTCATACCAAACAAACTAAGATGATGGCGAAAAGCCAAAGGCAATCGTTGCAGTCTTTAAAACCAGTAATCACTTATGTGGGTGGTCAGCTCAAATAGAACTAAGTTACTGCAAGCTGCTGCAGTACAGTAGCTACCTTACTGGCACTACAGTTACTACAGAACTCTCTCCAGCCCCTTCAGCTCATCCAGAAAGCCACAGCCCACCTGGTTTTTAACCTCCCCATGTCCCCATGTCACATCCTCTCCTGCGTTCCCTCCACTGGCTCCTGGTGGCAGCCTGCCTCAAAGTCAAAACTGGTGTTGGTGTACAAGGCTGCTAAAGGAGCTGCACCCCCATACGTTCAGGCCTTGGTCCAGCCCTACATTCCAACCCTGATTTAAAGCCTGATTTTATCCATTGTCTAGATGTCTCTTTTTTTATATATGCACATATATGTTTTTAAATATTTTCATATTTAAATGCATATTTTTAGAAAATATGTAATAGAAGATACTCAATAGGCAAACTATTACCACAATAATGTAAAACTATTTCAGCTTCCAAATAGAGATGCTTTATCACTTCACTTGTGAACACCAAATTGCCATGAATAAAACATTCAAGTCCACAATCCCCCACCTGTCAAACTCTTTTTGTCCAAGTCAAGGACTGACAGCACTCCACAGAAAGAGAGTGGGAGTGGCAATTATCCGATCACATTGTCAGTAACTGAAAAATTGGTGGTAAGAGCATTCTTACCCCTCCCCACCAAGGTCCTCTCTCAGTGATTGGAGGGATAGCATCTGCTGTTTGTTTTAGTATCTGATACGTCAGTGTATAACTACTGGGGATGAAGGGAGCTTGTGCCAGCAGGTAAAAATTAAATAGGTAGGCCGCATACTCTGCGTTCTTTCACGTACAAACATGTAATATACTGCCGTATATTATAAATGAGAACTTTTTGGAATACATAAATAATGATATATATTTGACAACCTTGTTGTGGCGCCAGAGTGGGCGGGGACACAGCTCCATGAACAGGCGAGGGCTGTGCTGGCCGTCAGCACCACGGACAGCAGATGGATCTGAAGTCGACCAGGGAGCAGAAGCAGCACCAAGGACAGCGAAGGCACAAGGGAAAGAGGTTGCTCCCAGATCCACACCTGTCTCCAATACGAAATGAGCACAGCTGGCACATATTCCCTCGTCAGCAGGCGGAGCTCAAAGCGAAGAAGAGTTTACCTGGGGGCCGTGCCGCAACCTATTTCTTGCTCCCGTGCGCCTAATAATACCCATCGTCTTCCCCCTCTACGCAGAGAGCAGCGACGACAACCCCGACTGCCCTGGCTTCACCCGGCAGCCTCCGAACACTTGGCTGACTGCTTGCACCTCTGTGTGCCACCCCGCCAAGCCACTAGTGTTCTGGCAGGCTTCCCCAATAGACTGGAACCCAGAGTTTCACAGTTTCATATTGTGTTTATTTGGGGGGGGTTTCTTTCTTCACAAGCAAGAGGCAGCTGTGGTTCTATTGTATGTTTGGACTTTTAAAGTTTGGTTAAGAAGTTACGTTGTGTGCATATTAGATGATTTCAGCTGAAAGAGAAGACATGACACATGACAGTGTGTTGTGTTATGTTGGCAGTCAGGCCCATTGTGTGAAACTGAAACAGGTTGCAAGTTTCTCCTCAGCATCACATCACTTTAATAAATGGGTAAATAAAGTGTCTCCAGCTGTTTCTCAGCAATATCTCTTGCTGCCAATGCCAGGCAGACTCAAATGAACATATAACATATGCATATAGTACATACCATATGCACTATTTATCAACAGTACACATTATAGTTCTAAATATTATGAAATGTTACCTGCAATTATATAGGACGAGCAGAACTACAGAATGACACCGTCTTCTTTTTACACTTATAGGAGAGGTACTTAAAATCACAGGTAGACAGTTCAGTGTCTCGTCTCTAAGCATTTTCACTTGAAATAAAAGGCAGTAGTCAGAGGTGCAGCTCTAGATTATAGGGTGATCACAGATTAAAAACAAGTCCTCAAATAGTCAATTAAAGCAATGCATAGAGTATAAGCCATCCATCAAGAAATAAGAGGCAGGGCTGATAGGAGTCACAAAGGGCAATTGGAGAGGGGGGGGGGAGAGGGGGAGAGGGGGGGGGGGTGGACGACGACACCATGTTAAAGCAGTCAAACCGCAAATCATTTAAACACTTCAACTACCAATGCAATAATTACTGGGGAAAACACACACTCTGGCATCTGCCCATGTCCAAGTCTGATACTGCCAACCATAGATATAGGACCATAGATGTGACATATGTGGCACAATTTTTGAGACCATAGCCAGTAACCATGGTTTTATATCTAGAAACCAATCAGCTATCTGGCTTCTGAGACCCGATTATGACATCACAGTGGGTTAGAAAGTGCATGACACTTTGCCATAGGTTTCCATTATAGCTGTACCCAGGTAAGATGGCTGCCAAATTGTTCCATTTCAGAATTCCAAATGACTATTAAATTACATGATATGTCATATCTATGGTTCTATATCTATGCTGCCAACAGGATGGAGAGAGAAAAATGGAGGCTAAATGCAAGGTTAGTTCTGAGTAACTGCACTCAAAATATACTGAGAGAAATGAAGCAGAGCAGAAGCTCTTCTTGCGATGTGGCAAGCACATAAGGTCATGGGAGTCAGTCATACACGCACTGAGGTTTTATGCTGGGTGAAAGGGGTACCATCTATCACATGCATGCTATTTCCTGCCACAAAAACCTGGACAAAATATGAGTGACACATGGCCATGCCTTTTTATACATTGATTTTTTTAGCCACCTACTCATTGGCTGATGGCTACCCCCCTTTCAATATTCATGAAAGGGGAGCACCGGGCTTTTTTCTACATGTATATATTGATTGTAGAGCCCTTTCGAAGTGAAGACATGGTTATTTTTTTAAATTTATTTATGGGTATAAATTTGTTTAGTTTGCATCATTCAATTTATAACAACACTGTGTATTTTTAGTATTTTGCCATCTTCTGGAAATAAATGTTCTGAATCACAATATTTATGTTTGGAATTAAAATGCGGTCAATAGTATACCAAAAAGAATATATCAAAGTAAAATATCAAAAGTTAGATTTCACAAACATACTACCCATAAACTGTGAAACAGAAATGTTGATGTGGTTTCTTAATTTTTTACATGGCTGTATATATGGATTTTTTTCCCAACAGTCAACTAGGGGCGAGTAATTATTTGTGTGTGTGCATATGCTATTCACCTTGTGCCCACCTTTCAATATTGGAACATCACCATAATTTGAGAGCCAACCTTCACAACCAGTTATCAAGAGGAAGGTGTTTTAAAGAGCCTTCCAATATCATTCAATCTTTGGAAAATGCTATCTTGATCAGTGCAAATATAGATATTATGTCATTAGAATTTTTTTTGCCAGCTGTCCATATGGGAGCAGAAACATGGGGCAAGTAATTTTAGAAGAAACTCTTTCTAGGGAGAAATATAGCTTATAGAGTTGCTTATATAACAATATTTATACATAAATGCGATGCCATAAAATACAGAGCACATATACATACAACAAAAAAATGATTCATGTTTTTACATCCTGGACACTTAGCAGCCACAACAAAGTAGATGGAAAGATTGGTTTTACAGCGCTGAGGAACCGGGCCAGATTGGCGTTTCGACTGCATGACGGAGCGTTTAAAAAAGAAAACACTGCTAGGTAGAATAAAGAAGAGAGGTGTGGGTTATGGGGTTATTGGGGGAGAGGTAGTGGAGACCTCCCACAAGTCAAACTGTTTGAACACTGCAGACCGGCGACAGAAGTTGTCCTTCACGGAAAGCCAGGGTAACGCCGAGAGTCGAAAGGCAGAACAAACAAACGGATGGGGAGGCTTTCAACTTGAGGGAAAAGGATTTTAGAAAAGCCCATAGTGCCACTCGGAGGTGTGACTGCGAGTCCCTCAGAACAGCAGTGCCTGTAGGCTGCCAGCGTTTCTTTTTGTTCTTTGTTCTCGTTTAATGAATTCAGATCAGAGGCGAATGATTCCCTTTCTTCCGCACCCCTGGCACCAGTTTGATGTCAGTAAGAAATGTCAATAATTCTGTTCAACATTTTTTTTTCCCTCCATTGCCTGGGTTCAACACAGCGAATATCACTTAACGTGATATGAGCTTTTTATGTAGGAATATATTTCCACTCTTTCTATTTCTGGAAGGAATAATTTGATTATTGTGCATGTTTAGGTTTTCGATATTTGTTGCTTTGTTTAAAGATCAATATATCAACTATGACGTGGTTATAAAAGGATATTTCTGATCTCATTTTCACTTTTGTCATCCTCATTTCATCTATATGTATTTTCACACATGGATATTTCACAGATATGTAAGCAACCATATTGTTTCACAGTTTCAGATGGAAACAAGTGTTTGGATAATATGTACTAATGCATATTCATATTTTTTGTTTTATATAGCATATGTACAGTGTGTCTATATAAAATGTGTGTAAATTTACTGTGAAACAATGTGATTGTGCCCCAAAACTATAGTGGGCGCAGTGGAGTTTCAATACATGCCAGGAAGAAAAAAGCTTTTTCATGTTTATCATTGTCAATCTTTGCTTTTTCTTCATCTGTTTCATCTCTCGCTTTTAGCAAGGCTTCGGAATTTATTTAAATTTCTTTGAATATCCACGGAACAAAGTCCCCCGCATTCGCCTCAGGTGAGCCGATCCAATTTGTGGTTTCATTCTCGGCATCTTTGAGATGTTGATTTTTAATCACCTAATATCATGGCACGGTGAACAGGGGGGGGCTGCGAGTCTCTGATCGAAACCCAACAAAACGAGATGGGAGAGGAAGGGATTCGCGCCACTAATTAAGAAGCAAATCTCGATCAATTCGCTGGAAAGCCCAGAAGTGCGTGGGAGCCAAGAGTCCTCAAAAAGTCACTTCCTCTCTTTAGCAATGCAGACATGTTGGGAGTAAGTGTTCTGAGCTAGAAATGTAAATGTAGGGCAGATCACACTGGAGGGAAAAAAATCATAATGCTTCCCACATTAATCCCCAGGACTGCGGATCTCTTTTAGCAAGGCACCAGAAAAAAAAAGATCTGTGGCTCTCTCTTTGGCATTAAGACAGTGGGCAACTGATTTCTGGTTGGCACAAGCAATGCACTGCCTGCATGGTACCCATCAGTATTAGCACATTCAGATGATAAAACCCTTGATAATGTGGCAAGAAACTGATTAAGAATCCCCCCCTCCCAATAAATAATGTCAGAATTCACACAGCTTTGGCTGAAATGGCTGGCAATATGAGTGATATCAGCGAAGTGACTTCCCAGCCAAAGATAATTGAGATGCATAAAGAAAAGGATGTGATAAACATTGTAAAGGACTTTGCCAGAACTTTGTAAGAGCTCAGGTGGAGCAGCAGAACCTGCAAAGGGCAAATCCTCGTTTTTTGTCCCTGGAAATGAGGCAGATAACTCCTTGTTCAGCAGTGCTGATAAATAAATACTCCGTTGCAACATTTGTGATTGTTTGAATGTATTTAAACTGCTGACGAGGTAACTGATTGTGCTAGATCTTCACTTGTTCTTGTTCAATTCCATTGAAAAATTGTGTTGCCTTTTTTGATAACATGCAACATTCAGATATGAACTCTTCTGCTCTCCTGACAGTAATTATGCAAGTTTTTAATTCTGTTTGCAAGACAAAGGGCCACATAGAAGAAACCCCTCTTATAAAAGCTACATAGAAGAGACCGCAAAATAATTGCTCACCCACACCTTAATACAAACAAAAACTTGCCTATTATTCATTTTTATAAAACTTGCACTGTTATCTCTAGTAATTGTATTACATTTTCGGATTATATGGTTATGAAAAATTCATAGACTAGAACAGGAGTTTTGCAGTAGAGGGAAATCTGTGAAATGTAGGATGGTCAAGATTAGTCTCTTAGGTCATTCCTCCCAATAGTAACATGTATACCTCTCCTCCAAACAGTGCTGCTAGGTCTCTTGTAGTACTGGATGACCTCTAGTACTGGTTCTGGCTCGCAGGGACAGCTCAAGAGGCACTGACAATAATTTGAGGGGGAAAATACATGGTGAAACTGATGAAATTAAAGAAAATTACCAGACATGCTCTTTTCTAACTAATCCAAATAGAGGTCTACATCCTGAACCGAACGTGATGCGGCCTAAAGGTATTCTGTGATCGGGCTGGATATCGCGCCTATTTTTAGCACTCGGACAACGGGTGAGTTTGGGTATAGGCCCCGCTGTCAGCCCAGAGGTTTACGAATAGTAGCGTAATAAGACCTCTGCCAGCTGTCAACTAGGGTTGATAATAATGGCGCAAAGCATCCAGTTTTTGTAGTGTACCATTATGCTGAACTAGCAAATTAAAACAGCTGTTTTTGACAGCACAGGAGCATTACACCTATTCACATAACGGTTAAAAAAAGAAAAAAATCTAGCTGGAATAATTTATATGTAGAGATCCACTCTTGAGGCTGAAAGAGGACGTCGCTCCTGTGCTGTTTGTTGCAGACGTGCGAGTGACAAACTTAACCTCACATTTAACAGAAGGAAAAATTTATTTATAACAGCACACTACAAAAACTAGAAGCTTTGCCTTTTGCCGTTGTTGCCCATCGTTGTTAACAGCTGGTGGAAGTGTGGTTCCTTCCCCCCACTGTTGCACGATCGCAATCCCCTTCGCTAGCAGCTTTTCTGTGTGAAACACTGCGTTGTTGTTTATTGTGCTGCATGGTGTAGTTGGCTTGTTATTCCAGCAATCGAGCTCTATCGGGTTCGGCCTCAGGCTAGAGCTTGTCAGCCTGGTTTGGGTCGAACCATAAAGATGTCGGGGTCAGGCCTCGTTTCTAGCCTGAAGCAGACCTCTTAATCCAAATATACTTCTAAAATGTTTACAAACTCTAAATTTTGTCATTTATCTTCACGTATTGAGAGTCATACAAAATTCCCTCAGAAACAACTGGACAGTACTTATGTCACGTGAAAAAGTTGGAGTGTGTGTTTGTAAATAATTTAAATAAATTCTGATTAAGTTATCAATACAAAACATTTGACAGTTTGGGGAACAGTGCATCACACATAGTGCTTGAAGTGGGCCGGAACGGACATTTAGCTTGTTCTAGTGTTCCGCTACTTCTCATAAGTCCTACGTATGCAATGTTTGTGCGCCTGTGAGATTCTCTATTTCTCATTCCCACAACAGTCACTGTATTTTAGTCCATAAAGTGAGCCCACCCATTGACATACAAATGGGCTTCATTACCGGTACCTGCTTTCTTGCTTTCTCACTGCTTTTCTGCAACGGAACCTTTTCAATCTTTTCAACATCTTAGCTTGGATACAAAACGGGAAGTGACCATAGCGGAACTTCTACGTTTTGCTCATATGAGTACCGGAACTTATTTTTTTCCCCTTCAACAGTTGATCACACAGACTAAACAAGCACTATTCAAAAATGAATACTACAGGTTTTCTTTTGTTTCCAATAGTAGAAGGCTGACACCATCATGCAACTACATTTTCCTATTCTAAAACATTAGTTACCTCAGATTTTCGAATATGATCATTATGGTATTATCATTGGGGATGGCCTGTTTTATCATTTGCAACTGTTAAATGACAGTGAATATTCTGTTTCCAGATGGCAGCGAGAATCCCTGCAGGACCGCAGTGTGTTTTTTTGGGTTATATATTTACCATTATTTGCTTGTAGGGAAGGAGAGCCATAACAACAGACCTCCAGATTAGGCTCTAATGCTTTAATTTAATGAACAGTGACATCAGACTGCACACGCACCCATCACGTAATTATAAAAATTCTGCAAGAAACTGCATACGTTTAATAATTTAATGCATCATACACAGCAAGGTTATAGCCATAAATAATTGAAGTGAACCATAACAGTAGGCATTTAGGGAGGTTAAAGTTCACTTTTATTTGATCCCACTGAAATATCCGATTAATGGTCTCTATGCCCTGTGCTCGCACCCTAGCAGGAGAATGTGCACCAGGTGACTCTATTGAAAAGTACAATTAAAAACCTGAGACCTGTGAGTACCACTTGTTAGCAATATAATATATTGCTTTTCGTGGTCAAGGAGGTAGATCAAAGATACTCTTCAATTCAATTCGAATGGTTAAAACACTTTGTCTTTATTGTGTCAGCTCCAGGTCTTTACAGAATAACACAATGGGTTAATACATCTGTGGTCCTCTGGAAGCGCGCTGGAAGCGCGCTCGCGCGTGCACGCTCTCGCTCGTGGGACCCCCCCATCTCTGCTACTGTGGTGCTTATATACTGTATGCTAAAAAGGGGTATGTCTTCTACCTTCCATTTTCATACATCACTGGGCGTATAATTAAAACCAATCAAACGCTTAGAATTACTCGTGTTCAGCTCATGTCTTGTATTTTTCCACGAAGATAGAAACTTATGAGTTTTGGCGTTTCCTGTTTTTGCATAAACTGACTCTGTTTTTGTGGCAAATCCTTTATCTGAAGAATGCTGTGGCCCTCCCTCTCAGAACTCTCAGAACACAGGCCCAAGGCCACTCATTCGAAACTTAACTACCACAGACAAGTTTATACATTCTATTACAACATATATGTTATAGAATTAAATGTAAAATTCCCACAATTCCCTCCTTTGATCCCGTCTTGGGATCAACACTATACAGCGGTATTTCAAGCTTGTATGGGTGATATCTTCACTCCATACCTGAAGCAGGTACACATTGCAAACCCAGTTTTCTTAATTTTATTTACTCTAACTATCAGGGTTATAATACTGGCACAGCGGTAAGCAATGATGTCAGAGCTCTTACTTAATCACCAGGAAAACCTCATAGGCAAAACCACAGAACTCCAGACTGAGTCTGCTGCTGGTGAGGACATGTCTCTGTCCGATATCCATCTTAAGCGATACTCCTTCATTTTTAATACATTTTACTTTTTATCCTTCTATCAAGAGGAAAGAACATCCTAGCATTTTGGCAACAGTGCATTGGCAGCATTTTCTAAACATTTTATCACAATATAGTTACATGGGGGTTTCTTATTCAGGGGTTGGTGCATGACCCGCATTGGTGATGATTTCTACAATTTGTGGCATCACAATCATTTGGTGTTCAGGTCCTAAGGTGCCATCAGAGTTAATATCTGCTGGAGTATACCCACGAGCCTCAAGCTCCTCGTACAACACAATCGCTGACTCCAAACCAATAGGCATTACTGAATTTCTCATCATCTCTCAGGGCCAATAAGAGATTTCCACTCGGGCAGTTAGGGGTGTAGGGAGGTTCTGGTATCTCCCACACGGTTGGCATAGGCATAGGGTGCTCATCACATGGTTCACTCAGTAATGGTAGTACAAAACATTTACTCGACTAACATACGATACTTTTCCCGCAAAATTATGTTGGCTTCTTCTTCTTTGGTCCAAGTAGCCTCAACGTCGGACCAATGGACAGAGGAGAGGTTACTAGCACATCACTCAGCCACGGTCTTTCTTTGGCAGAATATGTAATGCCTCTATGTGTGTGCATTATCTCTATCTGCCATTGATGAGGGAGCACATAGCTCCTGGTTGTGTAATTCTTTCTTCGTGTGTGTGTATATTCAGTGTTAGTGTTACTTTAATATACACCCAATCCCCTGTTGGAAAATAATCTTGCACATTCTGGTTAAGTGTTACACATAGCTCGCCAGTTCCCTCTTGAACTGTTCAAGCGGGGTCCATTGTACGGACCTCATACAAACGGCATGGGCCCTCCTATGGCCGATTGTGCCCTATTGGGGAAAAACTGATACTTTCCAAATTATTATACATCACCACTTCCCCACAATCATACACTTCCCCCTTTGCACAATGGTCCTGCCCATGCGCATCCTTAATCACACTTTGCTCTGTGTGTGTTATCTGTTTATTAGTTGCTCGAGGTTGTGTGCTTCTGTCTTCTTGGGCCCAATATCTGCAGAGAAACCTGACAATTTCAGTTAGTCACACAGTACTTTGTCATCTCATCTCCAATCCCCTGTAATTCTTCACAGCAGTGATAATTCGTCCCTGGAATTATCATTGGAGTTGCTGTCATAAATTCAAAAAAGGGGAGAAATTAGCAATATTAGTGGGGCCTAGTTCAGCTCTCATTGTCAGTAGAGCTGCTTGAGAGCCGCCACCCAGTTCCTGCTGGAAACAGAGAAGAACTCTTTATTAGTCTTTTCCCTTCACTTAGGGTACATTTTCACATACGGGGCAGCGTAGGATTTATTTGTCTGTTCAGTTTATTTATTTATCTTTGTTTTGGTTGTGCATCTAAACTGACAACCCCTTAGGAGAGATCGCATTGCCGGGTTTCACTTTGATGGTTTTTTAGACAAAATCAAACAATTAAACACAAAACGAAACCACACAACTTAGGATGTAAATTAAACTAATTATTTATCTGCACCCGAACAAAAAACACAAACATTGGGAAGGTGGCCTTGTCCTCCACTTCCCCCAGCTTAAACTGTAAAGTTTCCACTTCTCATCTTCGCTTAAACATTGTTTCAAAATCATACACAAGTTTTCTGTGCACCAAATTAGAGGATTTTCCGTTTTGTTCAAAACAGAGCTCTTCGGCTCTTTTGACCATTAATAATAAAACCCAGAAAATTCGAAATCAAACAAAACCCACAGCAAGAAGGAAAACAATATCCATTTCGAATGCTTCCACCTTATCCATAGCTGAACAACTCTCTGCCACTTCCCCTTCCCCGCAAAGTCTCTGACCAGATCCCCACAACCAACCCCACACAGCACATCCGCTTCCATTTTATTTATAGTTGAACAATTTTCTCCTACTTTTTGATCAGATCTTCATAACCAATCTTACATAGCACATCTGCTTCTATACATAATAGAGATAAGGCATTCAGCCTGCCTTATTGCATAGTTGTTCTGAGGGGATTTCCTAAACAAACACTTGTAATACTAGTGTTTAACAAATAAACTGAAATAAATTTCGCCTATATAAACATGGTTATAGCATGGCCTCCTTAAAATAGCCTACATTTATTGTGCTATTTCGATACAAAAGAAAACAAAAATGTGCTTTATTTAATCAATATCATTATTTGAAATGGTTTAATAACGGGCAGACTATCATTAACTAGGGGTAATCTGTGGTCAGTACAGTTCGCTACAGTTCCTGACCGCTGATGCGCACTCAAGCATATTAACAAATCATTGAGTGATGATCCGGTACACTTAATTCACTTTAAAGATTCGTTCAAAAAGATTCGTTCAAAATGATTCGTTCAAAAAGATTCGTTCGTTCACGTACTGCACATTACTAAGACACGCTCGCGCATGCCCACTACACTGGTTAAAGAATGAGTTCCTGGTCGTTCCTGACAGTGTTGTTGTTATACAATATATACACATACTCGGTTAAATCACATTAAAACACTTTCTATGTCTTGGCTGCTGGAAACTACAACTAAAGTTCCCTCATGGGAAAATAAGTTATTCTATCCTGTTCTATTCCATTCTCTTCTCTGGCCACCAAACAAGTCCCCTTTCCCTGAAAGACTGAAAAGTTAAATTCAAAGCGGGCAACGCAGACCCTCTCTCTGCATGAAATCTACTCGTACATGCAGAGAATGGCACTTAAAACGAATTGTAACATTTTGCTTAAACACTAATATCTACTTTCACTTCTGAGGCACACTAACCACATTCCAGGCAGCAAGGAAACATCGAATCAACCTCGCTAGCATGTTATTGGCAACAGTATCGGTCAGCAACCAACTTTCCATGATTGAGCACCCACCGGTCACTGATGTATCAGTGTAATAATAACACTGAAGTCATACTGATGAATAACATTAATTTTTACTTTGATAAATCAAATTCAGATGCGCTTTCTTTTTTGTAAACCCTCTCCCTCCTTTTATCACCTTTAGTGATAAATATACATTAAAAACATAAAAATATTCAAAATGAACTTAATCCCCTGCCTACCCGCAAATGTTTGTGGTTAATGCCAACGTTTATCAATTTATTATTTTTCCTACCTAAGAATCCCGATATCTCACGATGGAAAATGTAATAAACACCTTGTAGTTGGAATCGGTGCTCGGCCCGACCTCCCTGCTAGAAATAAATTACCATCACGTTATCATGGCAACTCACACCGTGACCCTCATTGTGCAACAACCCCGTATTAGAGTTCAGCTGTTGTGACAAATTATAGATTATTCATTACCTATATACAATTATATAACATACTGTAGGACCAACTATATCAAAATGTAGTGTCAACATGAACATGTTTTTCTGTGGTAGGATGAATTGCACAAAAAACCCATATGTGCACAATAGCAGCACAAGGCCTCAGACCCAAGGGCAGACAACCACGCACAAAATCAGCTCATTATTTGTATCGAAGTGTGCTCAATGAACAATGGTCCCACGCTAGGCACCCAATATGAGCTCATCTCGACACCTGCAACTCAAGGACATATACACACACCCACACGCAGGGAAATTGAAACAGCCACACCGCAAACACACTCCTCAAAATTTCCCAGGGCGAGGTTTAGTTATCTCATAATTTAGGCATTCATTCACACACACACACACACACACACATAGACAATTAAATTTTCCTAGCCCGTCTGAAGAGATAAGCATGAACTACTCCCTACAAATTCCTCGGGGCCCGACCGTCGAAAAGAACATCCTTGAAAATGTATGTGTGTGTGCAGTCCGAGGAACTGACAGAGTTTATTAAATCCAAATAAAACATTTATCTTCTATCTTTACAAACATTGGTGTAAAAACTATGTAAATTGAACTACTATTGTCAAACCGTGACTAGGATGTTTCTGATATGATTAAATCATAGCATTTCATCAAAACTACCATATAAATAAGGGTCATATGTAATGCTTAATTAGGACAGGCAGAGACCTCTGCAGACCATGGAAACACCACACAAGATGTCAGCTGAACTTCATGGTGCGCTATTATGTTTTGCTTCTGTCATTAACGGACTTTTTTTTAATTTTTTTTATGTCTTGCGGGTTCAGACTGGACTATGTGATTGAGTGTTTTTAACATATGTATGTTTTTGCCGATCAGCCTGGGTATGTATATTTGTGCTAAACCTTTTATAATAAATGACGTTATACCAGATTCTAGAATGTTGTGTCTATTTTGGAAGAAAGTTTGAATTACGTGTAATGCAATGGTCCTGACCCCTCCCGACAGGACGGTGAAAGGATTATTCGATTTATTATACTTCACTAGCATGAAGCTATAACTGTATAACTATAACTATAACTGCGTGTATTATCTGCATTAACCAGAGGTTTAAAATCAGTACATTGGCCTGCATTACTTACTTATTTATTTATTTGGTAAATCAGACCTTTTTCTTCACGAGATTCAGGGTGCATTGTCTCATATTTCACTTAAATTAAAGCCTGCTAATATATATGTAGGTTTCTGTATTGCCATACCCGTTCTGTATGCAAAATCCTCTAGATTTACAGAATTTAAAAGTTAAAATCTTTACCACAAATTGTTACCTGATCGTCAAACTTGTGTTACAAAATGACGCTTGAGCTTGTACTCAATTTATTTCTTTCAAACACTTTGAAGGACAAACAATACGGTTCGGTTATCATGCTGAGATCAATCTTAGTTTTTATTTATTTATAACCATAGGCTAAAACCTTCTCCACAGCGAATTCGCTGTAGCCAGTAGCCTATGTTATTTGAGCACAATAAACTGCAACAGGCTGTTTTGCCCCACAATACGTCTGCAACTAAATCGAATCACTACCTGAAAATAGAGAACTGAGTAGCACATAACTCCAAGCCAGTCAGTACCAATTACAAATCAGTGCGCTCAGAATTTTCCATGAAAATAAACTGCATATATGTATAATATCATATAATATATATGTAATGTAATAACAAATTAACTAATAACGCAAATTGAATTACACTTTCACTTCCTTCTATGTCCTTCTATCACTTTCTGTCACAATCCTATGCAAGTTTCCCTCGCATATAACTTCCACTTATCTATCTGTACTAACCATAAACTTAATCAACCGTAAACTCTGATTAAGATCTTCCACACTTCTCTGCACAACACTGTTTACACTTTCCCAGGCGGGTCTTCATTACGATGCGTCTGATCATAAATTTCACAAATCTTATAATACACTGAGATTATAACACAAACTATTGCAAATATATCATACATTGTAGTATAGCTCCAGAGACACAGAAAATAATTGGGCACATATTTTAACTTTTTTAAGGTCTCTCCTACATGAGCTATTACGGTAATTCTGGTGGTCAGGTTACACACACTGCAAAACGGAAGCTACGGGATCTTTTAACAAAATATAAACTGCTTATTTCACTCAAGGTGTAAAGGGTTCAAAGCACTGCAAGTATTTTTAGTTTTCCTTTATAATTTCACCAATAATGTGCCTTCTACCCACTTAATAACTGCTCACTTCATTACGAAGGCTACAACTCAACAAGCCAAAAGTATTTGGACGCCTTCATGCGTGCACCGTTTACCTGTCTGTTCTTCCAGTCTCTCCGCTATCGGTTTTTGGCTGTCCACGATCAACAGGACACTATAATTTGTTCAATCAGAATCCCACTTTATCACAATATACCATGAGTTAGGCTTTCCATTCACTTTTAAAATCACATTCTTCTGGATTTAACAATTTACAGGTATTTTCTTCTAAACCACTCAGCTGATTTAACATAAACACAACACAGCTGATACACAACCACAGCGCTGTAATCTCATACTTGTGTCGACACACATTCATTCTCTGGCCAGCACTCACACAACCCACACTTTTTCTCAGACAAAAATGGTTTGTCTGGCTCGGGGAACCATCTCGGCTAAATATTTAGTCCATTTATCACGACGCTTTTTCAATTCCTGGGCACATAGTTTTGTGCTCAGATTGTCCCATAGTTTACGCAATATATCCGCGGTAGTCGTCATTTTTGCCTTATTCCGTAAACGTTATTTATTACTTAGATATTGACTCGTTTTAATTTCTACTTTTTACTTGATATGTTTGATTAGGATCCACAATTTAACAGTTCTAATTAAATTAACACAACCTTATTTCCCTTAATTTATTCACCAAATATCAGTTATATTGCAGTCATTGGCTGTGATCAGCTGCATTCAGTTATTCATTTAATTTTCTCAATGCACGTCTGCATTATCAGAAAATATTTTCACTGAATCAGTATCACAAAGGCTTACAATGACACCCACAATTTTGTTTATCCCCTTTTATCATTTTAATACAGCAGATATACAACAGATAAAATAAAAAATAAAAAACTCAAAGACCTGTTTATGAATCAAAACTGTATTCCATGAATCAAGTCCTTTTGTATGTTTTCACTCGTGGATTTAGCGCCACTCTATCTATCTCACCCATTTAATGTCGACTATTTGGTTCGACGGACCTTACATTGATATCACTAGATCAATGTATACCACAGTAATTTGCGTATTTAGTTTCCGAGGTGCATATGCGTCGCATCACTATGTAACTTTTGATACTGGCTCAGAATCCTAAGGCTGAATTCGTTTCCAAAAGACTACGCACTTAGTATCTCAATACATAGGTCCCACAAATAATGGACCCGCAAATTTTTAATTACACACAACCAAAGAATATTTTATTCTGTGTCTTCCCTGCACTTTTTATCCTTATTCTTTGTCAAGTTGGGTCATGGAATACACCTTAATACATTTATATTCGTTCTGACAAATTTATGCAAATTAGTTCTTTTAACAAATTTTCAGATGGTTTGGTTATATCTCTCAGACATTCCTTATAAAGGTTCTGCTTACCTTGTCTTTTTAGGGGCCCCGGAATGTCCAAGAGATTAAACTGCCACCGTCTTTTTTTTATTTATTTTTTATTGATCCAAGATCATCTCCCTCCTCCACGACGAGGTCACCATTTTGTTAGCAATATAATATATTGCTTTTCGTGGTCAAGGAGGTAGATCAAAGATACTCTTCAATTCAATTCGAATGGTTAAAACACTTTGTCTTTATTGTGTCAGCTCCAGGTCTTTACAGAATAACACAATGGGTTAATACATCTGTGGTCCTCTGGAAGCGCGCTGGAAGCGCGCTCGCGCGTGCACGCTCTCGCTCGTGGGACCCCCCCATCTCTGCTACTGTGGTGCTTATATACTGTATGCTAAAAAGGGGTATGTCTTCTACCTTCCATTTTCATACATCACTGGGCGTATAATTAAAACCAATCAAACGCTTAGAATTACTCGTGTTCAGCTCATGTCTTGTATTTTTCCACGAAGATAGAAACTTATGAGTTTTGGCGTTTCCTGTTTTTGCATAAACTGACTCTGTTTTTGTGGCAAATCCTTTATCTGAAGAATGCTGTGGCCCTCCCTCTCAGAACTCTCAGAACACAGGCCCAAGGCCACTCATTCGAAACTTAACTACCACAGACAAGTTTATACATTCTATTACAACATATATGTTATAGAATTAAATGTAAAATTCCCACACACTCTATGCACCCATATGATTTCCTCACAAATTATACTGTGAAAATTATGAATAGGTTTGTTTTCTATTTGTGCTTAACTCTGACTTACAAATAAATGTGTTACTTTTTTATCAAACACAATATGGTACAATTTTGATGAAATATAGACCTCAGTCACACAGTCAATAAAACAAGACAAATCTTTTGCTTCCTGCATCTGCATCCATTAATTTTACATGGACATTTCTCTTTGTTGAGAAATATTCAGAATATGCCTCTTTTCTTTTTTCTGTAATAATGAAACCAAAATGTTACCAGTCGTATCAGTTCATGAATCAATTGTGGCACAGTCTGATAGGGAGGCGTGCTTGGGCATGCCCACAACTGAATCGACAGTGGAAGCAACCATATTGTGTGACAGAGTGGTTTCATTCCATTCTGTTTCTGTGTTTGGTGGCTGCAATACAGTTATTTAAGGCTGTAAGTTGGACATTGTGTACTGTCATTTCAAGATTTCTGATTTATTGTTTATGAATGTCATTAGGAACAACTGTAGGTGAAATAGAGAAAAGGAATGCTTTATTTTTTACCTGACAGCTATTTCCATTTGTATAGCCCAACAGAGGTTGCCTTCCTACAGAAGGCTATTTAAGGTAAGCCAGTAGGGGAGAGCATAGTTGAGAACTATACTTAGGTTAGTTTTGTAACCAACTTGCAATTAAGTAAGTTTTCATTTCTGTCTTAGTTTTGGTCAGTACAACTTTATTACTTGTTCCACATTTACTTTTATTATTCATTTTGTCCCCTTATTTTTTTCCCTTGTGGTTCACTGTATATATTACTGTCACGTTCACCCTGCATCCATGTAAATAAACACATGCTTTTTTGGGAACATCTTGTCTCCTGTGCCTACCTATCGCCTCCCTTGGCTGTGAGTCCCGTTAGCCTCTTCAACACATTCCGTCTGTGCTTGGCTGGAAAATAATTCAGAAATTGACAAAAGGTACTTTTTATGTAGGGGGCTCTTTAGTCACAGACACAACTGCTCAGACATCTGTTATTTACTGGAAAAGTGAACTTCTCGTAAAGCTGTGTCTTAAAATAGACGTACCACACTTGGCTTTTGTAAGACATCACAATGGGATGTAGTGAATAAGGACGTCCATGCTCAGTGTCAACCCCAGTGTCTGCTTGTTATATTTGACTTTTTGAGAATGTGTTTTTGGAATAATCTCTTTGGGAGATGACAGCTACACTTTTCTGTCTTGCTGCCAAGTTGGGTTTTGGCTGTAGGACTTACCCTATCACAGCTTTACTTTAAATTACTTCCCACCACTTACCAAAGAGTGGGCGTCTCATTTATAGTTTCCTGTAAACTGGCAAGAGCCACCAGGGGTGAACTTGAGGCACTTAAACATTGTTTAATAAAATGCCAAAATGCTCTCATATCAGAATTAGTGGAAAGGAAAACGGATATGAAGCTTTTGCCCTGAGCTGTTAATTTAGAACGCAGCTTGTGGTGGAGTTTACCATGGCATGCCTGTGGTGTCTCTAGTCGTGTTCGTAACTCAAGGGATCAAAAAAAACGCAGTCGTGAAGGATTTCCTTGAATACTTTAATGTTCATGTCATGTATTGACACTGAGTGGCAAAAAGAGGAGGAATTATTGGTCAAAATGTAATAAATTGATTGTTGCACTTTAAATGGCAGGTGGCCAGTGAAAACTCCGCAGGACTCCAACAGCAATCATTTGGGGTCACTACAGAAAGGAGATCTGCGGAGGCTAAATGGGTGAGCAACTTGTTTAATCTACGATGTGAGCAGACAGTTTCATCTAGAACTCCACAGAGCAGTGTATCATAGTTGGGGGGATGCAGTGCAGAATGCACTATTACAAGCGATGCAGAGAGCACAAGCAATGGACTACCGAGTAGTGGAGGAATGTGATGTGGTCAGATGATCCTTCACCATATTTTTTGACAATCTAAAGGAGCCTGCAGACCTGAGAGAAAACCTTTTGGAAAGACTGTGGAGCAGCTACCTTTTCCCCCCTCTACATTCATGATAATTGGTTTAACTGCAAAGTTGAAGTTATTATCCAAAAAAGATGTATGGTGTTAATAAATGAATGACTGGGGTCATGAAAAGGTTGGATGGCATTGCTATGATTGTGAGTTCATTGGCATAGTATATTCTCAACCCTGCCTCGACTGTGATCACAACCGTAACCAGTTAAACACAGCCGATGCTTTTTAATTAAAAAAATCTACAATCACATGATTTTTACATTTTTTGCTAATTTCTATCTGAAAACATATCATAGTAGAATTGGTACATTTTTCATCTTCACATTGTAGCTACCAATGATCTGCATGATGAGGTAATTGCATGAGTTGCAGTTACCTAGAAACATTCATAGATCTTATAGGCTATTTCCTTGCTGGTCAAATTACCACTTAGTATATTTCAAAAAGAAAAATGCTTTTCATCCATCTGTCTTTTTGCTCTAAAAATGTTATAGGCTACTGCTGCACTGGTGGCAGGTCACCTTGAAAGCATCAGTAGCGGCATGCTGAGACCAAGGAGTTATAGGGTCACTGGAATTGGATAGTCATGCATTTTTAATTGAAAGCTGCTCTCATCCACATAAAACAAAATTACTACTTTCAATTGCCACCTCAAGTCTTCAAACTTGAACCCTATCGAAAATGTATGGTTTCAAAAGAAGAGAGCAGACCAAGAGATTTGAAGGATCTTGATTCAAAAAACAGTACAGAAAACTCGCTCGTGTACAAAGTACTGGAAACAGGAGTATGATTGGGACATCTCTTCTTTTAGAAAAAATAATAATATTACTTGTTAAAATCTGTTTCTCTGAGCTATTGTATTAATATAAAAAATATATAATTAGGCTGCTTTGCTAGGTGGCTATTTTGATTAAGGCACCACATTTGGACAACCGTCTTGGACCGAGCTGTGACGTGAAGAGAAGCGAGTGGTGACTAGACGTGTTTAGGAGGGGACCCACAGATGTCTACATTCTCCTGAGTCAGCCTCATTTTGCGTGTCAAATTAAAAAAATATATACAATATAATCTTCCCATTTTTGAGCATATAACATAGCTCATTTCCTATATTTATTTTATACAGTTTTTTTGTTAATTTTTATCCAAGGTGTGAAAAATTACTGAGGGCACTGTATATCCACATTATACACAGTATAACCATACTTTCTTTTCTGGGGTTAACAATAGAAATCTAATAGAAGTCTAATAAAAATCTGAACATGTCTTCATTATTGGAAGTGGACCAGAGTGTGGCAGTTCCCTCTGCTGGGCGTGAACGTGGTTCTGCTGTTCTGCTGTTTACCGAGTACCAGGTTAAGCACTAAACGGGTTTTAGAAAAGCAAACAGAAAGGTCTTATTAGAGAATGTACAGTACATTTAGGAACTTACTCATGGGGAAGCTGTATCTTGTCATTAGCATTTCAAAGAAAGACATGTAAGACAAATTGTACAGTAAACGAAAATTTAAAAAAATGGAAAAAACTGGACTGAAACATGAAAGAGAAGCTGTTCATACACTGATTTAAGGATCTGCAATAATGTTTCCTGTCATTTCTCATAAAAATAATTTCTGATAAATTATCATTTTAGGGTGTGGAGCTACCCTAAAAACAGCTTTGCCTTTGAGCTTGCAAGCTACTTGAATCACCAAAAGTGCACCTTCCCAGCTGGGTATAGCCAGTGCCTAACAGTTGGCACAGCACCACCATGTCCCCTTTGCAGTTGTTTTGCACAAATGAAAAAGCTAGAGGAGCGGCTCCTCTAATCCCCCTGCTTTACAGCCACATCGACTTCTTTAAATTTCCAGCTGTGGCTGCCATTTGTCGAGGTGACGGGGGGGGGGGGGGGGGAGTGGCAATTCATTAGCAATGTTACACCGCAACCCCTCTACCACCCGCTAGCCGCTGTTGTCCTCCGGCTGTGGTGTAACTGCGCATCCATTTGATATTGAGGGCGTCCTCCCCTTAATCCCTTTCTCAGGGAGCCGTCTCCTCCCGGCCAGCATATGAATGGGGCGCGATGGGAAGCCAGCGATCGAAAGCCAGCGTGCCGCGCCACGCGCTAACATCGGAGCTGCTTTTGACGTGCCGGGCCAGATGCAGCTTTGTTTAAATCCGTCTGGGGAACCAGAGAATTTCTCAACGCGCCAACATTTTAATGTTTCATTTCCTTGGCCTCATCTCCTTTTTACTTACCCAAAACCCCTCACCACATTGATTACCATCAAAGGTATGTCAGCTATGCACCAGGGAAGAGAGAGAGAGGGAAAAAATTAAACTTTCAATTTATTCTACGTAGGCTCTGGCTGTGCACCCTCCCTCCCCACAAACACACACACACACACACACACACACACACGTACGCACACACATCCACCCTTCTAATTAACACATAATAGTTCATGTGCTTAGAAAGGCTGCTGTCAGACCGGGGTAGGAGTGTGATCACTCATCCAGTGTCTAGGAGGACTGCATTGGTATGCAGGCAGCCTAGGCGTGAGGCAACCCCCCCCCATCCCCACTCAATCACAGGCTTCAGATACCTTCACAATAGAGCACCGCAGTGGGAGGAGAGATAAAGAAAAAAGGAGAAGAAAGAGGCGGCAGGTCGGCGTCTCGGAGGAGGAATTCAGGCGGCATGCTCATTCAGCACACGCATACGCATCCCTCTCTCCCAGAATGCATACAGGAGGGGCGGGACTGGGCCAACCTATCAGAGACAAGCACATCTTCCAGTGCCCTTCATGAAGTCGTGCCATAATGTGAGACGGCCCGGTCAGATCCCAGATGTTTTATTGGGCTGCCCGCAGGTCTATAGAGAGACAGAGTCATCATCTAGATAAATGACACTATGATGAGGGGGCACTACTATGTTTGGGGTCGGAGGGGGCT
Source organism: Ilyophis sp. 1 JC-2022 (assembly GCA_022702515.1). Lineage (NCBI taxonomy): Eukaryota > Metazoa > Chordata > Actinopteri > Anguilliformes > Synaphobranchidae > Ilyophis > Ilyophis sp. 1 JC-2022. The sequence continues at coordinate 117,171,105 of CM040404.1, read as the reverse complement.
CTGCTCCAGCAGGCCGCGCTTTCTAGCGGCACCACCCGGGAGCCGGCGGAGGGCCCCCGTTCCCGACGTTAAACAGACAAAGCGCTTAGCGCTTGGCCCCCGGGGCGTGGGAGGGAATCACAGGCATCAGAAGCGTCGCGAGCAGGTGAGCGCCAGCCGGCTCCCGGCGCTCGCCTTCGGCGCCAGCCTCTGACGGGCCCCGCGCTGTCATCTCTGACAATTTGTTTGCGGCTCGCTTCGGTCGTCGCCTTTTTTCAGAGGAGCCGGGGAGCCTTTCCTTGACAGCCCACCGCTGGCCCCGGGGCCGTCCCAGATTGACGAGCTGACAGTATCAGCGGGGTTTCAGCCACGGGATCCTCCGCGTCGAAAACCCCCCGGGGCCGTCCTTTGGGACCGCGGTGTCAAGGAGGCGAGCCGAAAAAAATATGTGGCATCCTTCCCGGAGTCCGGAGCGCCGTTTAATACGCCCGCCACACTATCTAGGCAGCAGAGGGAACTGCATCCCTCTCGGGGAGACAGAGCGATGCTGTGCTTTGAACCAAAGACACGTGAAAAATATCTCTCCGCTGCAAAAGGGCTTCTCTGTTTCCATTCAGTCCTAAACCCTCATGAAAATGATGTAAAGCTGCAAGATTTGCACAGAGTAATGGGCTGGGTGAAGCTCTGGTGGGCAGTCTTGTTTCCCCTACAGAACCAAATTTTAACACAGCGTTTGTTTTCCCCCTTCACTTGATTATTGATACTTGCCTAAACTTACCTGCTTGCTTACCTAAACTTATTTACCTGCTTTTTAAGTAAGCATGTCATGGTCACTTTAACCAGGTTAAACAGGAGCAGAAATAATGGCATTTTAATTGTTGGTTCAAGTTGATTCCACTTACTTAAAGTGGCCCTAATACTTGTGTATTCACAGGGTCAAGTAATGTCATGAATGTGTCCATCATTTTATATTACACAATACAACAGTTGAATTTAGTTCAAGAGTTGAATGTTGATTCATGATTGTGTCATGTTTTTGCACAGGTTTTAGAGCCACATTGAAAAATGTGCCTATTTATTTTATCTCTCAGAAATAGCTTGAATGGAAAAGCCTTCATATGAGCACATGAACAGCAGCAGTGGCAGAACTTGCTGTTTTGAAAAAGGCTGCTCTTTCTGGAGAGATAGATCTTTGTATTAATCTCGTCAACATGATATGCTGATGACTTTAGGTACAAAATACTTTTTTTCCTTATGTTTCCACTCAAAGAATAGATACAAAGCAAAATGAGGCTTTTCAGCTTGTTGCTCTGGATTTCAAGTGTCTATGATCAATGCACCAAGGCCATCCCACAGAAATATCTTTTAAATCCAACCACATACATTCACAAAATGTAGCTGAGACTATTTCTACTAAAGAGGCTGATTGAACTGACTCCCAAGTATTGCAGAGAGAGTGTGTGAGGATTATGTGCCTTTAATATAAATCCTAAACCCTCAACTGGGTGTTTCTCTTTGTTTCATTGAAGTGTATCATAATGACAGATCAAGTTTTAAGTAACAGTCTATGTTGTACTGCCTACATACAGTATTTAACTATATCAGTATGATTTACTGTGCATAATATTGTATCAGTGATGAGGAGCTCCATTAGGCTTACTTTTGCATGTCACTTCCACGTTCATATCCTTTCAGCTGATTATTCAGTCAGATTTATAGTGATTTTAACATACATGTTGATAATTCTACTCCTGCTTTATCATCAGAAGTCCTTTGTCTCTTTGAGTCTTTCAGTTTGGCCCTTGACCAATGTGTAATGGTATCTACCCACATCTCCATGCAGTTGACTTAGTCTAAGTTTAAACAGGATGTTGGTTTTTCTCACCATTTAGGTATCATCTCTGATGTTCAGCCACCCGTCTCTGTAAACAGCCAAACCAGTTTTATCCTATTTTGTATCTTCATCTTCACTACAGAAAAAAACATTTCTCTAGCCCAGTCATTCAGCACTGCAGCTGAAGTCCAGCATCAAATTCTGAGGGAATAGTAAAGTTTTACCATTTATGCCTGACAACAGTGAACAATGTCACTCATTTTCAAATTAAAATGAAGAAAAATAGGTATAAAGTCAGCATACTGTGATTATTGCTTCCAGAAAAAGTTAATTCACCAAAAAAAAAAATCTGCGCTTCGACCCGCAATGGGTCTACGTCAAGTCCTTAAAATTAAAATAAAGTCCATTATCAAAACTACACCTTGGATCAACGAATATATTCGCAACATTAGAAGGGGATGTAGACTGGATGAACACTAATGAAAAATCTCTCATCTGAAAGTCCATTACCACCTCATGAAAGATTATTTAATCATGTTAAATAAAGCTGTTAAATATGCAAGCGCAAAATACCTTTCCAACTTAGTAGATGAGAATTGTCACAGTTCACAATCCCTGCATAAAATGGCTGATCACATTGTTAATCCATGTTCATCTGGGCAAACTGACTCTTGGCTAAAGTAGTATGAGAGGTTTCTGTCTTTTTTATTAATAAGATTGATAACATTAGACTTCAGATTTCTCCCCATTGCAAACTATAAATATGAATTGAAGTGCATTTCAGCGGACAATGCATTAAAGACTGTTTGTCACAAGAAATCTGCATGTTCACTGGTTAGTATGCCTACCAAAGGGATTGGAACAGCAGGCACAGACATTAATGCAATTATAGCCAGTAACTATGGGGTCAGCACCTTCTCAAGAAACATTTGTCAATTTTACATAGCAACAGACATATTTCTAAACTTTTTCTTTCTAAGAAAAAGTTGTGCCAACACAGCTAATAGCATTTATAAACTCTACTCAACTTTTTGAGCCAGGCTCCACTTCTCAGCACTGGAACCTCTCTACTTAAAACTATGAATGACCTTCTTGCAAATTTGTCTTAATCAAGCATCACAGAAACTTGGCTGGAGTCTCAGATACTGTCTTAAATTGGTTTAAATCCTACCTCTCTGATGGACAAGTCCTCGTCTCCGTTGGTGACTTGTGTCGTGCACAGCACCAATTACTTGCAGGGTCCCTCAAGGTTCAATCCTGGGGCCTATTTGCTACCTCTGGGCAAGTCATTCATAGACACAATATAACTTTTCATATTTATGCCAATGACACTCAGTTCTAGCTGTCTATTAAATCTAATGATTTCAGTAGGCTGGCCACCCTTCAAAACTGTCTTAAAGGCTTTATAGATCTGGACTGAAGTTTTGCTTCTAGGACCTAAACATTTGACAGTTAGCATGGTCCAGCATCAAAGCTTCCTCTATTAATCTTATTAGAACAATTATTTTTATGTTATCGTTGACCAGCTCTGACTTTTGACCTATATATACTCCTCAAAAAAAGTTTGGAAACGTTATTTCGGTCGATTATTCCTCCCCTTTAATAATACCAATTGGTATTGTATTTTATATCGTTGGAAAGCCTGATTAGTCACCTTTACAACGAGGCACAACTTGTAAGGATCGTGCATTCGTGGAATGAGCAACACAGCTAACCGTGTGGGTAGCGGCCCAAAAAAATGTGCCAAAATCCCCTGCAATATTCTTCTGTTGGTATTCACTCTCGTTTTGAGTTGCTTGGTGGACTGGATGATTGCACTCTCCCACAGTAATAAGGAAAAAACAACACATATTGGCCATTTTTACACTTTATTCATTTTACACTGTCAGGGACCTCAGTAGCGTGTGGATGATCCATACGCAGCCACAACAGCTTGGCACCTCCTCCTCATACTGAGGTCCCTGACAGTGTAAAATGAATAAAGTGTAAAAATGGCCAATATGTGTTGTTTTTTCCTTATTACTGTGGGAGAGTGCAATCATCCAGTCCACCAAGCAACTCAAAACGAGAGTGAATACCAACAGAAGAATATTGCAGGGGATTTTGGCACATTTTTTTGGGCCGCTACCCACACGGTTAGCTGTGTTGCTCATTCCACGAATGCAGGATCCTTACAAGTTGTACCTCGTTGTAAAGGTGACTAATCAGGCTTTCCAACTATATAAAATACAATACCAATTGGTATTATTAAAGGGGAGGAATAATCGACCGAAATAATGTTTCCGAACTTTTTTTGAGGAGTTTATGTTTGAAATAAAATTTTATTTAAATACATATCTCTTAACAAAGACAGAAAGTCCTAATATAGTAACAAATGTTCTTGATTTGAATATGAATGAACCTGAAAAGCAACCATCACATATAGTCATAGCTTGTGTGCCACAGCACTCGCCTGGCATGGTTATGGGGAGCCTCGGACAGGAGATTGAAGTCTCACCGCAAGGCCCCATCACACAATTCCCTCCAGTCCCACTCTCACCCCTCAAAGAGGGAAAGAGAGGAACTCTGGATGTGTAAGCATGCTGTCCGCATGGCACCTATTGGTTTCCAGGAAAGTATGGCAAACACACAAAAAAAAATTTCATGGAGCAACAGCTAAAAGAAAAAAAGAAAGTGTAGTCAGTAGAACGCTCCAATATATTATCAGAGGAGAAATGCTAAAAGATACTAGAAGTACTATGTTTTTATTAAGCCATTTCCATCCCCCCACCCAAAGAAGAAGAGTGGCAGGAGCCAGGCTTATATAACATTTTGGAAGAAATGTACAAGAACTGCTGAATATTATACTAAGAGAATGCAGCTGCAGAAGAAATTGATGCAGCTGGTTATTCCCTTTAAATAATCATGTAAATGAACACAGCTGTAAAATTTGTGTTATCTGATATTAAACGATAGTTTAGTGCGCATGATGGCAGACGTTCCCAAATCACTTCAGAACAAGGGACAGCACACTGTAAAATTCAGTCCTGGGCTTTTAGCTACAGTGTAAGATTGAAAAGCAGACGCCGGGAGTATGGACATATACACTTCCATTGCACAGGAATTCCAAATGTGTGATTTCAGAATGTGGTTCCAGGTTGCATTGCAATCTAGTATTCTGTGACCATAAATGTTTTATTTTTTTTCCTTTTTAACCCTAGAGGAACATTTCAGTCTTCATTCAAATGTGCCAATTATACATCATTCAGTCATAACAATTAAGATCGGCTTTCCCCAGGTGGTAAACAAATTCCAAAGCTTGATAAATCACATTTGTATGTACCTGCATACTTGCATGTTTCCTGCCAGGTTTTGCACTCTCATATTGGAACACCCAAAAATGCATTTGCCTTAATGCTAACCTGTAAAATTCAGCAGCCCCCACTTTTAGCACTTTTTTTCATGTGCACAAAATGCAGGTGTGCAACATTATATAGCATATTATAATGGCCTTTCATGCATTTAAGCCATTGTAAAAACCAGGACACCCTATTCCTCCTGATGGAATCCTGTGACATTTAGTTTTATTTTGCTGTGCCTGAGGATAGGAACTGGGGGGGGGGAGGTGTCATTTTGGTCACAAAGCAATTAATCAATGGCCAGCTGCTCTCCTCCTGTGTAACTGTTTTCAATTACCTCCAGTCAGCCAGTATTTCAGTCACCACCTGCACTTGTACATGCACAATAACATGGGAGGGCTTGCCATATTCAGCTAAAGGCTCATTTTCTGCGTGGCATGTGTGAGCTTTTACATCTGGAAGTTAAAACAGCCTTCAAATCTGAAATATGTTAAACGAAAACTGAGGCCTAAAAAACATCAACTGTAAACACTGTAAAAGGCCTCAAAATATAACTTTTAACTAAATGAAACCATTTAAAATCTCATGTAACTCTCACTCTGCTGTGGATTGAAAGCACCAATGAGGATATTTTGGACATTAGCTGTAAACAAGAACAGAATTACGCGGTCACAAGATGACGTCGTTGACGCGGTAAACAATTTTACAATGTATGAAAATGCTCTCTTTTCCCCATGATCTCAATGGTCACCAACAACCCGCAACATTCATTTCCGAGATTATTTCCACATGTAAAAAATTCTGATTAGGTTGCTTATCTTGTTCTCCCTTTCGAATCTCATTTTGTTAAAATTGTGATTTATGGCTGCCAGAAGCTGATGGGGTATCATATTTCACAGTTTCTTTCAGTCTGACACAGTATGCAGTGGCTGTTGCCATTTGCCTGGAAGGCACCATAAATAAACCACTGTCAATGCATCACTGTCCATTACACCAAAATTCATTACCTTTTAAAAGGCAGTCAGGCATGACCCCCTCTGCCCTTCTCTAGTTAAGTTACTTTCATCACCGTGGTTCTTTTCCCTTCAGGTGCCATCCTATCCCCGTCAGCCAACCACAGGGGATATTTTCATCTTAATAAAAACATTCGAACATTGCATATTTCAGAATTCTGCACAAAGTTACTGAACAGGAAATCAGATATTCTGTTTTCAGAAAGCATGGTTCCTGTTTTGTGTGATCACTGGCTCAGTTTGCAAACAGACAGGTGGTACCGATGTACTGACCGTGTACTGTGATGTAAACATACTGGGCCTCATTCATGAAACGTGAGCAGAACGAATTTGCACGTAAATCGTTCGTATTAGCAAATTTCGGCCGTATTTTGGCATTCATCAACGTGTTCGTATCTGAGATTTGTTCGCATGTACTAACAATTTTTACACATGCTCAGGACCACACGTGTCACGTTCGTAAATTCAGAATGCGGGTAAATGTAGCTTCTGAGTGATAATTAGAATTTGAAGCTATTTTTATTTTCCGTTAAATTCACAAGACTAAATGTGGCCTTTGAAAAACACATTGCAAACGTAATACATTATGATTGTAAAAAGCAAACACTTTAGATTACGTCTATTAATCAATTGTAGGCTATGAAGCTGTTTAATTAGTAGGATAATGAATGCCCCCAGTACAGTAGCCTACTATTTTTTATAAATAGCTAAAAATGTAAAGTCTACATGACCTTACATAGGCTACGCTAATTAAAACACACATTTAACCAATGAACGAAATTTGCTTTAAAGTGGCTTACATGTCTGTAGCCAGGGTTGTAATTCTGGTCAACAGCTTAATCCAGCTAATGCCAGCATACATCCAGTTCCCCTACAAGATGCAAAGCCAGGTGGAGGTAAAGCGGGGTTTTTATAAAATTGCCAACCTGTCCAATGTTGTCGGTGCCATATACTGCACACCCCAGTGAACATTTTTGTTGAAAAGTCTGTGAAACGCCGTCTCACGTTCAGGTTAGAAATTGCATGAACTTGATTTAAAAGTGAAAGTTTTTTAACCGGTTAGAATGTATACAGACTATATCCCGGTAAAACCTGAGCTCGATTCTGGCTTTTTCTCATTGGAACACGTGTGTCAATGCGACCGCAATTTGAATGTGACAGAGAGATTCTAAAATAAAGTAGCCTATGTGATTACCCGATTTAAAACCACAACTCGCATGCGCAGAACCATAACAAAATTACAAAATGAATAACGTTTCATTTATTTCCAGGCTGCGGTAAAGAAATCTGCTTGCTCGTCCGGTGCAAACGTAGATGCGCAGCTACGCGTTTCTTCGCCTCCAATTTAATGTTGATGCATTTTTTATTTTATTACTTTAACTGTTTGTGTGAGGGGTGATCCTGCATTGATGGTACATGTTATCTCCTGCTAGGCCTTTACTTTTTCAGTCCATGACACCAGTACTGACAATACTGTAACACCTTCCGCCTCCTCCCAGTCCGCTTCCTTATTGTTCTCTGTGTTTTCCCTTTTTCTTCACGGCTCTTGTCATGTTTTTACGTTTCCCTGTCTGTCTTCCGTGTTGTGCAGGTTTGGCGTGGTTTTCCTTCTTGTTTGCCCATTTCGCCCTCTCTAATTTCCCAGCCAATTACATTCCTTCCCCGTTTGCATTCCTCACGCCCTTGAGGAATTGACTCATTATCCACACTATATATTCCCTCTGTGTTTGTTGTCTCGTCGCCAGTTCGTTAGCTTTGTCGCCGTGTATGCATCGTTTGTCTAGCTTGTGCTTGGTCTTGATATTCCCTGTCTCACGTTTTATTTAGGGCTAACTGCCTTCCCTGTTTACCCTCCAGCCTGCTGCTCCAGCCACTACACCATTCATTCCGTGTTTCCCGCTCCTGTTCATCCCGCTGCTCTGCCCTACCCAGGACTCAGTCTTCATCCAGCTCCCCACTTCACTGCCCGCTATGACCCTCTGCCCTTTCCCGGATTCTGCCCCCTTGCCTTCCATTGCTCACTCTACTTCATTAAATCACTCTTCATGAGTTTATTCCTGTGAACTGTTTCTGAGTCATGCTTTTGGGTCCAGTCTCGCGTCTGAAGACGTAACAAATACTAATAATTATTTTTTCCCCTTGATTGAACATCTGCGAACAAAACTTTAATTTTAGTGTCGGAATAATTATTCCCTTTGCCTTTTCTGGGCCATTTTGTCTAGGTATGGACCTTTAAATGGAAGTGACAGCCTCCATATAAGGGAATTCATGGGTGTGGATTTATGTTAATCACAAAATAATGTGGACGCGCCTCGTACGTGAATACGAAAACATCTGCCTTTCCCACAGTTTCATAAATCCGGCGTAGATTTTTCATACCAACTCGTTTCGTACATAAATGTACGCGCATATTTATGAACGCTATATTAATGAGGCCCAATGAGTACCTACTGCACACCTGCCAATGGCAAAGCTACTCCATTCTCAGCTGGCGTTGATATCAACAGAAATCTCCTCACTCTAATTGTCTCTTTAAAGTTAAACAACTTTAAGGTGTGTATAATTTATACAATAAGCCATAAAAGAGAAATGATGAAAGCACAGATTACTTAGCACTCATTTGTAAGGCAATGGTCAGGGTAAATGATTACTGTATGTCGCTTTGGATAAAAGCGTCTGCTAATGTAATGTAAATGTCGACTGATTCCAGGCCTAGGACTCAGAATGTGAACAAAGTGGGATGCTCTATACAATTTTATACAGCCGATGTAACAATGACATATTCCCTTCCCTTCTTTTTTTTAACTGAACACTCAGCTGCATGAGAGGAGAACGTGTGGTTGAAAATGCATTTTCAGTAAGGATCTTCCCGAGCTGTAACAGCAGTACAGAGGGAGTGAGGAGATAATAGCCTTCTGGTGCACTGGAAACCTGTCTACAGGCAGTTGCTCTCTGCCACAGAAAGAAGTATAAAATCTGACCCTTCAGAAAATGTTTCAAAGAGATCTAGTGAGTTCACCTTTTTTAAAACAGTTCCATACCATACAACGTTTCTTTCTTTTGCTTTAATTGTCTTATTCTTTTATCATCTTATGCCAATTTGGAATGCCCCGTCATATTCGTAGGCTCCTTATAGTGTCCTCTTTATTAAGGCAAACACATGATAAAGTATCTCCTTCCAGTTGCCTCTGCTGTGCAGTGAGGGCTTTGGAATAGTAACCGATGGACCAGAGGAGTCACTTTTACATCACGTGACTGGTACAATACAGCCAACAGAAGCCCTCCCTCCCTTGGCAACGTTATGGTCAATTATACACTTCCCTCAGGGGTTGCTGGCCCCAGTCACTCAATACCAGACAGCTGGGCACATTCACTTCACTGAAACCCGACATATTCAAATGATGAGTTACCGGCAGTTACCCTGAAATTCCACTTTGTTCAGATCAAAGAAATGTGGAAAAACAAAATTCTAAGAGGTCCATATATTTGAAATGGCTGTAGTTCTAAACCCACAAGTAGCTTAATCTGCATTATTGGTGTAGCTGAAGCCCAGATAGTCTGTTTAACACAACCCTTCCTTTCTCATGTCAAATTAATTTCAAGTAAGAAAATAATTCAGTCTGCCTTGCTGACACCGGCCTTTAAAATAATGCACTCATTTCTATAAAGAAACAAATTAAGTTGGCTTTCTGTTCTTCTTAATAATTTATCTTATCCTACATCAATTTTGCTACTCCTCCTTCAGCCTTTCAGCCAGACGTACCAAATTTGGCCAGTAGCTTCCCCTCATATGGGATTGTGTTTCTTGTGCTATTAGCTCAAATATATATATTTTTTTATGTCCCATTGATTAACATTGATGGAACGTTCAGAATATGAAAACACACTTTTAGCTGACGTTATGATCTGCTGCTGCAGCTGACACAGATACAGACTGTCTCTCTTACAAAGCTTCTAATGGGCTCAATCTCTAGTATGGTGAGTAATGCAAAAATTGCTTTAAATACACAGCTGTAAAATATATTTACCAGAAATTTTTTAATCCACATAAAAATAATATATTGCTGTATATTCTATTTCCATAAGATCCTGACATTCATGTTATCTTTCCTGGACTGTAGGTACGTACTGTACACACCTGAATAGTCACTGATGTGTATCATAGGCTGCCTGCGTATTGTTCACCGAAATACACAGTTGCCTTGTTATTATGAAAAAAGCTGCCTGGCTGTAATTAATTGTGCATTAAAGATGATCTGAGTGGCACATCTGAAGGATTTATTCAGAAAAAAATAAATTACACACACAAGCCAGAAGGAAAGAGTTTTTTTCTCCGTAATGTGTGCTGGATACTGATAAAGGAGGAAAATCTCTTTTTTATTTTTAAAGCATTTAACCTGTGGGTTCCAGATGCGGTTTGTGCCTGAGGTGGAATCAGAAATGTCAGAGATCTATAGATTAATGCCGTTTATCTTGTGCACGTTGCATCAGATGCAGTTCTGAACATTTGGTTAGGCAAAATGATTTTTTTTTTAAATAGTCTCAGCTCTTACTGGGCATTGAGGTGACTCAATAGATTCCTTTACTGATATCTAAAAAGAAGGAAAGAAGGAAATCTGTAAAAAAAAATTGAAGAGACTGCTGAGGGGCGGTGGCGCAGAGAGGGATAAAGACTTTAACATTCCCAGTATAGCACTGGGACGATGTGAAGACTTTAACATTGTGTTTTTCAATATGCCACAGGCCATTGTTTTGTGCGGAGGGAACATGTCGATGGCGGGTCAGCAGGTGCGTTTCTCCCTTGTTTAGAAACCAGCAAATGGCTACAAATGCAATAACTCTGCAGGTTCTATGCTACGCAGTGCTCTAACTTCCGTAGTGTGTGACAATATGAAAGAGGGCACCCTTTTACATTCACCTGTAAAAAAAAAAGGTACAGGGACATTTCAGGAGAAAGGTACGGACAAGTACATAGGAAATCAGCCAAACACGTGGGGTCCAAGTATGTGCTTGTATGTCCTTCTTCACCAGGAAATAATTTAAAACAAAAAAAAAGATAAAATATCAAGATAAAAGCAAGTGCAGAATAGTAAATTGTCGTGTGTGTGTGTGTGTGTGAGAGTGAGTGAGTGAGTGAGTGAGTGAGTGAGTGAGTGAGTGAGTGAGTGAGTGAGTGAGTGAGTGAGTGAGTGAGTGAGTGAGTGAGAGAGAGAGAGAAAGAGAGCTTGACAGAGGGGAAAAGGAACAGAGACAGAGTGTCGAGGAGGCTGACTGCACCTCATAAATCCTTATCTTGGCTGCAGAAGGAGAAGGGCGTAGAGGTTACCTCAAGCAATATTTGGGTAGGATTAGCTGTGGGCATTAGGTCTGCCCAGGTGGGGTTTTTTTTGGTAAAAAAAAAGATGATAAAACGACAGCACGGTTGATAAGGCTGGGAGGGCGACAGGTGTGCGTGGGGGTCAGAGATGCGGACGGCTGCTGGCGGGGAGGATGTAATGGCGCGTGTTATCGTCCCACAGCAGAGCGCGCCCGACATGGGAACGCGGGAGCGAATCGGGAGGAGGGCCCGGTTTACGCGAGGCGTGGACAAGGCGAGGCGCGCGGCCCCTTGTTGGAGATCTGGTTGCAGAGCTGCATCCCGCTGAGTTTCTCACAGTGGGGAACACCGCCGGTGAGCACGGAGGTGATGGACAGGGCCGGCCGTTTATTACCTTCTGAATTATTCATCCGTGCATACTTCTTCATTCTTTTCCCTGATCTTTACGGAGCATGTGCAGTAAATTTACAATTAAAGTCTAATTCGTTATCGAATACAGGCCATTTACAGCTACAGTAGATAAATGCAAGTAAAAGAGCACTCTGTTATATTTACAGCAATGAGTAATAAAATACTGAAAATAAAACACTGAGAAATAAATAGAAACTGTAGTTCTTAAAGAGTGCATTTACAGTATTAAAGCTTATTATGATCCTGAACCTGATTAAAACGGTTGCCTAGTCATTTAAGAAAGTCTAAACCAAGAGGTTTTCCAGACATTATAATAAAACAGTAGCACTAATCAAAACTCTTTTATGCATGATTTGAAGGTTGAAATCTTGCTGCATATATTATATATAAATATGTTATGGCCATCTATAGTCGTGTAAGAGGTTCACATGTTCACGTGGATCATGTCTAAGTAAATGCTAAGAACTAAGTACATGCTAAGTAGGGTACTGCGCGCCGCACAGAATCACTGATAATTGCATTACTTTGATGGGAAGACAGAGCGCCCTGAATATTACATTGTCACATACAGATAAAAGAAAAAATTGTCCGGTTTTTCCCTCCCCCTGTGAGAGACTGATGCCTGGGGTCAAACAGATTCATGGTGTTCACTGTGTAACGTCATTTAACATATCCTATTCCATTTACATACTCGTTATTATTGGATGAAATACTGACATCTTTCTGCATACCGCTCAGAGCGAGACCAGGGGATTATTTTGTGCATTGCTCATTTTTATAGAGACGGAAAATAATGACTTTTATTAATAATGCCATGACTGTTCATTGTAGAGATTTGTGCATCCACCCTGCTGTATGAGTTATGTTTTCTCAATTGCTAAGCGATGATCACTGTACATCGCAGTATTCACTGTGTGTGCTAACATAAACTAATGTAGTGTTGGAATGGCAAAAAAACATTAATATAAGGTGTTGAGTTACAGGTCCCCATCCATCAAACTTTTTTTTTTTTTGCTAGCTCAGCCACTGTGATTATTTACCCAGTAGATTTTCCATCGCCTCACAGTTACCATTTAACCTAACTTTACCTAATGACACCAAGCCGATCAGCAGGTAATAGGTGTGGATATGTGCTGAGAGAGTGTAACGATATAAAGAAAATTGTGCTAATGAACTATTTTCATCATCCCCAGGAATATGGTAATGATTATAGCATCACAAATATATTATAAAAAGCTACGCTTATAGTAACTAGCACATACACATTTTTAAAGGGGTAGAACTGTAAGCCGAAGGGGTTGGGCTTCCACTCGACAATTTAAAAGTAGTCCATCAGCTTTCAATGTAATTTGTGAATTTTCACCTAAAATGGTGAGCAGACAGCAGAACTGATCTGAACACATTCATGCGTGTATAATACTGTATATGGATCAGGCAATGTAATCATCATGTGCATTCACAGTGTGGCGGTCCAGAGCAAAGACATGGAGTATTTGGCGCACTGCTGATATTACAATCTGAACATGTGTGCATGTGGTGCATACAGTTCGGCCAGAGGTGGAAAATCCAGATTCAGAAAGTAAAAATCCTCCCCAGTGTTTTGTTCTTATCACCTGGATTTGCTAATTAGCACACTTCTTCAGGTAGAACTAATTAGTGAAATCAGCTGGCTGAGTTCATGGGTAGAAGAAACACATGGCAGGACATTTACTTTCTCACCCCTGGACTTTCCACCTCTGCATACAGCCGTATCTTGGCACAGATAACTTGACTTTAATGCACTGACTGTTGTAACTTGACAGGTGATCTTTACTAAAGTATGTTGCTGTAGCTATGGATTCATTATACTATACATTGCATTTGTATTCACTTAACATTAATTCAAGTACATGTGTCCTTTTTAAGTATTATTCTTTTGAACTGTTATAGGAAGCCATCCCTACAGAAAGGTCAAAGAGGTAATGCTTGTCTGCATCCAATTCTGTTGCAATTGGCAAACAACTTTAATAAGAAGGGACAGGTGACCTTTTACAATTCTTCATAGCTTTAATGATGACTCCACCACCCACTGGCTTACACATTTTTACTGCATTGCTACAATTACGCTAAATGCATATTAGCCGAGCACTCTGTGCACTCAGTTCAGTAAATTACAGTAAATTAATTTCTCAGGTGGACCGTGTCGAAACCTGTGCCGGGCTGCAGTTCACACATGGGTCATGAGTTCCTGACCAATTCTTATAATGTATAGAATTACATTCATTGTGATGCAAATTGAATGTGTTCTGTTGTGGACGAGAGGTTACTCTTTTTATACCACCGCATAAAAAGAGTCGTTTCTGGAAGATATCCGACCTGTTATATTCAGTAAAATTTTCCGTGTGACAGCCATGAGCGGTAGTTTCCCGTGTCAACGCGTACATTTCCAGAAACTTCCGCACACTCCCGGGCCACGTCTGCGATGATGGATTTCTGGACTTGTTTATTCCTGAATAGGAGAACTGGACGGCCATGTCTGGTCATTTATGGCAGATGTCTGGACAAGAACACCTCCGTGCACAAGATTCTGTCCGTTTTGGAAGGCAGACACACAAATGGCCAGATAACAGTGCGTTTTGGGACTGTGTCCTCCCCGTAAAAGCAGATTTTCATGCCGGGGGAGGGGGGCTAGGGGTGGGCGGGCGAGGGCGGGGCAGCGGCGGGCGGTATATGTGATTGATAGCGAGGCCGTCAGCAGTGGTCGACGCTGTGGTGCGGACACACGCTATGTGGCAGTCCTGGCTTACTCTCTCAGGAGTCCATCGTGGCTCTGGGGGGGGGGGTGGAACTGGATGAAAGTAAATTGTCTCGCCATCACTTCCCATCGCCATCAAAAATGGTTTCCATCAGGAGGTGACCAGCTCTGGCCCTCTGACCTGTCCCCTGTCACACCCCCCCTGCATCCCCGGCCTCCCGCGCCCGCCGCCCTTTCTACCATCAGTCTGCCTCTGATGGATGTGCCGAGTCTGTTTTCTTCTACCAGGAGACACAACTCACCCAACCCCTCCCCCACCCGCCGTCCTTCCATTGTCACAATGCAGGGCACTTTGGCTGACTGACTGCAGCCGCAGTGTACTAGCTCATCTTGTTTCCCCGCCTTTTCCTACTCGCCAGCATTACATGTGAAAATGTCCAGTCTCACAGTTTCAAATGAACACAGATTTTACTGCGCATATTGTCAATAACCCGGGCTTCTTTAATCGCTCCTGTCCCCTGCGACTCCCCCTGTGAATGCTCAAACACTTAACACTGTGAATACCTTATTGGCTCCCACTCTTAACGCGCACCTGTTCTGGAACATGACATATAAGCGGAGCTCAAATCTTTTACTACATATCATTTTACATATTATACCATTGGGAAATTAGTTTTAATTCAGTTTGACATACTAGGCACACGGAAAGAAAATGGCCATTGCATGGCTGGTTCACAAACTCCCCAACAAACAACTTCCCCAGGTTGCATTAATCACAGTTTGAGACTTTCCCTTCTCAAACTTTGCACTCACTTCTGACAGGTTCACAAATGTGTCATCATATGTCTCCGGGCAGATTTAGGCTTTTCCCATTCCGCAGTACACACAAAGCAGTTAACAATGGCACCGTGCTCGTAACCAGCACAATCAGGTCCTTTAGAACTCCAGAACCAGAGCCCATGGTGCTTAATATCATATACCTCCCTTGTGGAGATTTCATTACATTTTTAGCTGGAGGGTAATTTCATCAGCCCCCAAAGTGCCTCTGAATTCAGTCTGAAAGGAGTGCTGGCCCAGCACACTGGAAATATAAATTGACATTTTTTATATTAACACAACCTGTTTGCTTCAGTGGGATTCATTTATGGGGAGACCTGGGTAATCAAATTCCTTGAATCAAAAACTGAAGGAAGTTTCCTCTTATAACAGCTGTGTCCTATCAGCTTGGGATTGATTCCCCGGCCATCTTCTGACACCTAATTTGATAAATAGGCACTCATATATGTGCAGCTTGAGAAATTAATATTTACATAGTCAAGATTGACGCAACAATAGCAATCACCAGAGCTCTATGGAAATATGGTGTTAGATAAGTGCATTTAATTCACCCAGCATTTCACCCTAACTGCTGAACTTTCTCAAAGCTAACTTATCGCATGCAAGGCGATGCCTGTCTATTTAAAATAAGAATGTATGAATGAATGTGTGCGAATGCATACTGACAACTTGTTAAACAAACGTTGTATGTAAAAAACGATTATATTATTAATAACAGTTTAAGATTAATTATGTGAAGTGTGAAAAACAAGGCAATATGGAATACATTAAATGAGTTCTCAAAAACAAAATCAGTAAAGAAACATGATCAAGCAACAAAAATCAAAATCTATAGAAGAAAAAAAAAATTTGTTATTCATACTGCACTTTTCAATATTTCTGCCCGTCCATGTCCGCACATGAAACCGGTCTTATCGTTGAATACTGAGTTTAAATGTGTGCCCGATAGTCGTTGTGTTTATCGATTGACCGGCTTCACTGTCCTTCCACCCTAGAGCGGCAAAAAGATCAATCTCGCAGGGACCGGCAGTGAAATTTAAAATCGTTTCAGAAAAGCCCCACGCAGACCCACCTCCTTGTGCTGGGCGGTAAATCTTCCAATTAAATCGCGCGGATTGACGAGGCCAACGCGGGGAGAAGGCGGGGTGAAATATGAGACAAGCTTTTTCAGACAGTTCTGCTCGGCTAACGGGGATCTTCTGGTTCTGTACCCCCATCCATCACAGGGGCCAGACCCAACCCAAGGCTAAAGATGTCATTTGTAAAGGATTCCACAGCAGTGGCTAGACTGGCATGCAGCTGAATCACTGTACAGTAATAAAGGGGGAGAGGTGAAAAAGAAAAGATACAAGCAGCATTTAAGTCTGGGAAGATTTGCTTAGCAATTCGTCAGCACATTTCCTACCAGCGCAACGGCTAGCTTTTACTACTCTCCTTTTATGGGTGTAACTAACTGGTTTATAAGTCGCTACAGATATGGACGTCAGCTAAATGAATCTCTTTTTTTCACCATGGTTGACAGAAAATCCTGATCCATCGCGTTCTGAAGGGGCGAACGTGGTAAAAATGACGCGTCGCCTCACGGCTGCTCCACGACCTCTGAAATGTCAGCGCGAGCGCATTGTTTTTCCATGCGCCCCGATCGAAATGTGACGCGCTCGTGGAGACTCGCAAAGTTATTTAAAAAGAGCCTCTCCAATCTTTGCAGTATAATTCGCCGATGAGTTTTCAAAACTTTTCACTGCCGATAATCCACAGGGCACAGTAAGCATGCTATATCTGGGTATCGCGCATTCAGTATGAAAACTGACCCGCTTCAATCTTGCCAAAATGTTGTAGGGTGCACTCTCCATGCGTATCTCCCGGCAGTAATAAGTTGGCATTTAGCAAAAAGGAAAGAAGCTGTCCCAAGAAGGCCTTGCTAGAGCTTGTGCACCACTGCTGAGAAACCTGGACCCCATCAAAAGAGACAGATTCCTGAGTAGCTTTTCTGTGTACAGAAAAGATAAAAATAGGTGATTAAAGGCTGAAAAGACTACTGCGAACGGATAAAATACAAGCTGTGCAAGCACCATGATATCAAAATATAAATCAAAATAAACACAAGCAGATAAGGATATAGGTGGGCAGCAGCCCCTTTTTCAGGAGACAAGCAAACAATGCACTGTAAAAAAAGACACAGCATTTGAACATTACAGCTTAAATGAACAGCTTAGACCCACCCAGATATTTCAAAGACTTAAACTTTGTTCTGTATTTTTTGTGTGAAGGGGGTGTTCTTGTGGGTTATCAAAGTAAAGAGCAGGTATATTTCTGTAAATGTAAGATTTAAAGGTAGCTGGAAGAGTGGTTTTCTGTGTGATATTTAGCCCTGACAATTTCCCATCCTTTTTCCACATGTTCCTTGTCTTTGATTAATCATAATTTATAAAAATTTGTGGCTTTTCTCACATTATTTTGCTTATGTTTCGAGCAACTGTTTCTCCCATTCATGTAGAGGCTGTAGTTACAATTCTGCCTTACCCAATCAATGTGAATTTGTCGTTTTCAATTACTCAGACAAAACCATAAATAATCATAAAAACAATAATTATGCCTCAAAACTCTTGATCTGTAGAGAACATAAAAATCTATTGTCTGAGGAAAGACGTATGATGGTGCTGTCTGATGTCGGCTCTCGGATC
Source organism: Ilyophis sp. 1 JC-2022 (assembly GCA_022702515.1). Taxonomy (NCBI): domain Eukaryota; kingdom Metazoa; phylum Chordata; class Actinopteri; order Anguilliformes; family Synaphobranchidae; genus Ilyophis; species Ilyophis sp. 1 JC-2022. Next base: position 117,152,958 of record CM040404.1, on the reverse strand, counting down.
CACAGAGCGCAGCACTGACCCCAGGCTGTAATTGGCAGGCTCTGATCCAGCTGGGCACCCCTACCAGGAAAGCAATCAGACTGATCTAAGGCCTGCCGGGCACTGGCCAGGCATGGCAACACCTGTAGATCTGACTGGGCGTGTCCCTCCGTCTCTCATCACTGCGCTTTTGCATGAGGCAGAGAACTCTCAGCTGGAGACAGAACTTCTGGACCAATGGGGCGGGGAGAGCGGAGAATTCTGGGGGTTGTGCCTGTTTTTTTGTTGTTGTTTTTTTTTGATGGAGTGATGTCACTAAACAAAGCCAAATGATGGGGATAAAGGTAAGACCACTGTGAGCCATTGCTTCTGAACAGTAGGAGGATGGAGACATTAAGGGAATGTTGAGAAATTAAAGAGAGGCCAGTCTTTCCATTTTTGTTTAATTCGTTTTTTTATTTGTGTGTGTTTGTGTGTGTGTCTGTGTGTGTGTGCGTGCGTGTGTGTGTGTGTGCGTGCGTGTGTGCGTGCGTGCGTGTGTTTGCGTGCATGCGTGTTTAGTTTATTTATTTATTTATTTTCTAATCCACACCAAAAGTGAAAGTAAATGCTGTTAAAGGACATATGAGAACATTGAAAGGCAGTGCCGTCTCAATGTTCTTTTGCTAATGGAGATCTTTAAAGGCAATTGGATGGAGTCTCTTGTCCTCATCCATTTCACTCAAGCGGTAGCTTCTGAAAGAAGCATGCGTTTCTTTGAGCTCCCCGTGGTTTATTCTTCTGAAGCTCAGCTTGCTCCCCTGTGGAGTCCCAAGGCGCCTGAGTAAAGCTGCCCTGCGGCAGACCTCGGAGCGATTGGGAGAAGAACAGCATGTCTAAATCAGAACCGCTCCCTGCCTTGGATATCTGAGCAGAGCAGGGGCATGGGTTTTGGTTGTATCATGTGTGAAGATACAACACTGGAAGGCATGGTTTACTGTCAAAGTGTTCAGGCCACACCTAGTGCTACCTCTTGACTTTGCAGTCAGGATCATCCCCTCTACTACACGGCTGGTGGTCAGATTTCTTTAAACTTCCTTAAACATGACCGTAAACATTGATCGTATAACTATGCATGCACGCACATACACACACACACACACACACACACACAAGGCCCCTTCAGAACATCATGCAGGGTCTTGTATAATATGTTACTGTTGTGGAGTCAACGTGACTTGGGTTGAGGTATCTGTTTGAATTAAGCTTAACTTGCTGTGCAATTAATTGTTCTAGAATGGCAAATTGAATTGTCTAATTGAGTTGCTTAGTTTTAATCAATTGAGTGGAATATTGTAATAATCTGTGAAAACCTGAGGAGCGATAAGTTTTATCTTTCATAAACACACCAACCTCACAACACAATTTCTTCCTTAAAGGACACACAGTGAATACTTGGCAAGTGAAGTTAAACCCAGATCAGTATTCAATTAGTAGCTTAATCAAATCTAACTAATTAAGAACTCAGTTGGAGTGAAAGCATAGAGCACCCTCAGGACCAAGGTTGGGAAACACACTGTGGGCTGCCTGAACTAATTGCCTCTGGTGTAGCCAGAGTCTTCAGAAACACACAGCCTATCTACACGCTCATTTTCACATGAGCGCAAATGGGGAGTAATGATTTGCTGCATTTCCTTCTTTCTGCAGGGTCAATATTTAATCAGAGTTCTTCAGGACTACCGGCATGGTAGCCCAGAAGGTGATTTTTGACTTTTGGTAATGCAGTAACCTCTTCATTCATAGGTTTGTGTATTCCGCACTTAGCTGTGCTCCCCATTCTGGGCAGTGTGCATTACCCCCTGTAGCGCACACTACTTGCTCACTTCAATTAGCACCTGGAGTTGAAGACTGGGCGATTCATTTCAGGAGCTACGGGAATCTGTTTACAACAGGAAAACAAAAGTCTAAGACGAGAACAGTGACAGTTTAGTGGATAGTGAATATCTCAACAAAATGTGTTTAAGATAGCAGAGCGGAATGTAAACACTGTGAATAAAGGCCGTACAATCACCAAACCAGTCATGTTAGCCAGTTTGCATGTGTCGTTCGTACGCACTAATTCAGCAGTTACAGTCCGAGCAGTCTTCTGCTGCATGCTTATGGGACTTAGCCTGGGTTATGCAGGGAATACACTGGAAGTGGATCTGCAATGACCTGCAGGTGACCGATGTTGCCACTGTTTAGAACCTAGATTGCATACATTTCACTGCCAAATATCTCAGACGAGTCCCTTTTTATCATCAAAATAATGTGAAGAGGGATTTTTCCAAAAAATCAAGGCAGCTTATTGTTGTTATTATTATTATTATTATTATTATTATTAAGTGTTGCAATAGTGGCAATCAATTAGAAATGTCTTGCATTATGCTTGTGGCCCATATTGAATATTTGTTTCCCCAGTAGCTTCTGTGCATTCTTTGGGGTAATGAATCCATCTGCCAGCCAGTTTGGTGAACATCACCCAAACCGTCTCAACCTAAAACTAAATTGAACAAGGGCCATGCACCAGTGACACACTTAGCAGCAGGACTGAGGCTGAGAACAATTCAGACCAAGGCAGGAAGAAACACTCATACTGACAGTCTCTCTCTCTCTCTCTCTCTCTTCCCAGAAGCAGCCCGGCAGTCTCTCTCCTCCTTGCGTCTCCATGCAGAGATAGAGAGAGACACTGTGACAGTCTGTCTTACTCATGGCAGTTCGCATTCACTTCATCCACCAAAAAAAGAGATGTCAGTTACAACAGAGACATCAGTTACAAATTGCTTGTTTTTTTTTTTTTGTAGATGTATCTCAAATCAGCCAAGTCTCCACGAAAGAGAGAATGGAAAGGTCTGAGGCTAAGAACAAGGGGGACAAAGGCTCTTCCCTGCGTCTGAACTCACACAAGGAATGTGATGGTCCCTCATTCACAATTTACATTGGATTTACAATCACTTCATCCATTACCATAGAGCTGTCGGATGCAGCGGAGGCGTCAGTTACAATGCAGATGAGAGTAACAAATTGCTTGCACCTCAAACAGAGACCACAGTGACCCAGGCCCCAATTCCAGCCCTATTCCAACATGCTCAGAAAGATTTAATCTAAAAACAAGATGGACCATGGCAAGAAAAAGCACTGTCAAAACACGCTTAGGCTCTCTACGCTGCGTTTATCTTCCCTCTACAATGCTGTACGGTGGTACTTCTGTTCTTTGAAGATTATCAATCCTCTCACATCTTCTGCTAAGTGTATCATTTATGTAATGTTTTTTTCTCTTCTTTTGTTTTAAATAGCCCCCACCCCAAACTTCTTATTGGTTTGCCAAACAGCCTTTAAAGATTATTCAACAAAAAAATTATGTTAAATTTGTTCATCCTAAATGCACTCATAATGTAACCAAGTAGCCAGGGAGAAACACAAGATTTTTATGCGTTTTTCAACATCATGATTTGTGGTTTGGGAATTAGTGACAGCTCACTCACAGTGCTTGTGAACTTGAAAGGCAGAAAATCGAGGGCCCTATTTTCAGTCAAAGCGCAACTGTCATACTCCAGTGGTAACTCACAGCGGTGACACATTAAGGCATGTCCAACTCAGTTTCAGTCATGTTTTGACTACAAACTGTACTAGGAAAAGTGGTTGGTTTATCCTATGTTAAAATATATACTCCTAGATTCTGGCTAGTTAATGAGCAAGCCAAAAAAAACTACTTAATGGGATTTTAAGGCGTATTGATTCAAACTCTGTTGTTTCAGACTGCAAATGCCTTCCTCTGGCTCTTTGCTTCATCAATGAGTAACACTGGTGGCACTGACAACAAACTGTTTTTCTTTTCTTTCTGAGAACAAGTTTGAGGGGAGCTGGTACCAAGCCTAAGCCAATCTTGTCTTTTACTTTTTTATCCAAGATGAAATTCCACCACGTTCCACGGTGTCCTTTAGGTTTGATTGATAAAATAATAACTAGTTATTTGTCTATGGTCATCACAGTGATGTTGGCACAAAGGTGAAAGAGATATTGGCACGACATGAAATAGTATGTTTGGTAGAGTACAACGACCATTTGAACAACAACCATAACCAAAACTCTTAGAAAAGACTGAAGTCTGCTAATGTGTTTCCCAATTAGCGCATGTCAGCTAATGCTGGAGATTATGTGAATTGTTTGGACTGAAAATTATGCACTTGGCATTAATTAGTCAAATCATAGTCAAGTTATATTGTAATGTACAACAAACTTCATTTTTGTTATACATCTTGAGAGCCACGTACATATTTGTTATGGTGTTATATTTGACACTTAATTTCACAGTAGTATTCCCCAAATATACTCCCCAAATATCAACATAACATGAATTAACACTGTTTTGAAAGGCCCCAAAACAATGTAGGAAAACAGGTAGAATTGAGTTGGGATATAAAAAATTGTTTGTTGCAGCTTGCCGTCATTTTCATATCAATAATTTGGTAGGCAGACAGATTTTTTCTGAATTGTGTTTTTCACATGTAGGTTTATGCTTTAATGTTTTGTTTAATGTTGAGAATCTTATCGCTGTGATAAGATTATTAAGATTATTACTTTCTGCATAAGCCCTTCAAAGAAAAGACTAGGTTCTGTTTGTAATGGCTTTGACAACTTTAATCTCTCGTGCAGGAGGGGTGCTTTATTTTTCCTGAACCTTCACTTCAATTGGCATGAAGAGATTAGTGGCAAACCTGGCAGTTTGGCTGCAATGAGCACTGGTGCTTCAATTCCCTCACACGGGGTGAGAATCGCACATTTAGAGACAAGTGATTGGTGACAAAATAACATGGGGAGAAATCCCAGCAGGTCTTCACACCATAGTGCGCCCACCAATAGAATGCCAGATTCCAACTCCTAAAAGCCTTTCACTACAAGCATTTGTCCATCGCGAAACAAAGAATAATAATTTATCCGGTAAAGTGCAGTTTTCCTGAGACATAAGGCCGCTATTACACGTACAACTTTATCATGCATCTCGGTTGTATGCAACTGAGTTGCATTTCAGTTGCACTGTGCAGCACCCCGTGAGTGAGTTGTGTGTGAACAGGTTGCGTGTCGTTGAAACTCAATAAACCTTTTGCAACTAGTCGCAGTCAATCAAAACTCTCACACCATGTCACCTGACTTTCCAATCAACTTGTACTACTACCTGGTTCAGTCTATAAGCTGATTTGATAAACGACGATGGACGGCCGTTATCTTGTAACATGGACTCAAAACAAGGAGATGACAGTCGTTGAGTATTTTGAAAGTTAGTGATTAACTTTAGATTTAAATATTGTCCTGTGTATTCCAGGTAGTTTATGTATTTCTAGTATGTTTAGAGGAGGTCAGTGTTACTTGGCAAAAATTAGTGTGAAAATTTAAATTTATTCACCAAAATGTATTATATTTATTCTGTAGCATGCTCATTGAACATGCAGAATTGACCTACCGGAATATACAAAATTCTCTGTGCCTTGCCTTTCTCAGCCTCTGTTCTCCTTCTACCCTCTTCAATTTGATTACTGAGTTACTGAGTTAGCTGGATACAGCTACCGGAACAGCACTTTTTGCTTCAGTCCATTTTCCAGATTTGGGAGGGTTCCAGGTTTCACTCAGTGCAGTTATCCAGCTAAGTCAGTAATCCTGCTCCGTAGTATACCCCATGGAGGAAAGGAGCAGCAGCAGGAACTCTATGTGTAGGTACTGTATGTAAAGATGAGGGATAAATTATACTATTATTAAATTATGGAGGGAAATGAATTATGTGAATTGTCACTGCCTAACAGTAAAAGGAATAATGAATAGGAATAATAAATAAATTAATAGAAATATTAAAAACTTTGAAACAAAAACGATAGTCTTCTATCTTTATTAATTTACGCAATGACAACATCATTTGGCTGAAGGATGTGTTTTCTATGTACAAGATGGAAAAATACAACAGATGCAACACCTGCAATGTACCGAAACACATTGGCATCATGAAACACAAAGTTGCGGTGGCTACGGATCCTCCATTTGAAAACAACAAATTTCCGTTGTATTGAAACGCAATAACACATTAGGTGTGGTCATGGCCTAACGCCAGCCTAAAGACTCCACTTGACTAATATTTGACACACTAGAGAGCTTCAAGGGAAAGTTTACCCTTAAAAAAAACATTATTTATGTTAAATTGATCTGTCCACTGACAATATGGCCAAAAGATTTAAATATTTCGATATCTAGATATTTCAATATGTTAGATATATCTTACCCGTCCCAGAAAAATATGCCTGAAAAATGTGTTTTGCATCTCTGGGGCAGCCAATAATTCCCAAAAATAAACCTGCATAGAGCATGGAGTGAGCAGCTTATTCAAATGTTTCATCTTCATTCACAATCCCCTAACTAAACAAACTAAACTAAACAGACCGAAGATACTGTCGTTGTGAAGCACTGCTAGGCAACCAGTAAGTTTGATGGCTTTCTAGAAGACTAGGGCATAATATATGATTTTGATGAAGACATTAGTCCCTATTGTTTCAAGCCTGAATACACCAGTGAGGAACTAAAAAGGCGTAACAACAAGCAGATGCTTCAACACCAAACCGTGGGCGTGGAGAACAGTCGTACGTGCCTGGAATCATCAGTCACAAAAGTTTTGAGCAGCTTTCTAGCAAGTGGGTAATGTTACTGTGCGTTAGTTGCAAGGTTGCTTGACAGAATGATCTCTTACTCTGAAGACTGGTGTTTAGCAGATTTTGCTAGTTTCGATGCCTTGGTAGTATTAGATGCTCTGACAGGAAGCAAATCGGTAGTCTACCCAGCAATCAATCATTCAAGCTATATTTGGGAGTGATATGCCCAGGTCTTCATTGGCTAGCTCTTTGCTAATTTGGACCAGTTTCCAACTACACTACTTATGAGTTTAATTTAGGATATTATCCTTTTTGTCTTGTAGAACGTAGATCAATATTTTTTTATAATACAAACTTAAACAGCACACGCCGGCGTATTGTATCACACTCTTGCTACAAACATTTATCAAATATGAGAAACACAATTGGAAAGGTAGCATTTATTGTTCCAAAGATCAAAAAGTAGTTATTTAAACATCTCAGTCCCATGTATACTACCTAATGAAGTCCAATCCACTCCTAAAAGAAACTGAAAAGATCATAAGGATTTGTAGACCGCATAGAGGCAATGGATAGCAGTGGTGTGTTTTGGAAGTACTCAACAATTGAGATATATAGATACATACAGCTTAGAAAAAAAGTTTTTTTAACCATCCAACAGTCGTTACAAAAGGCATACAATTATGTATGCATCATATCATTCCTTTGTCAAATTCCCTGTCATTTTAGATTATAGGTGAGAATACATTTTTATCATATTAAAATTGTGAAAATGGACACAAGTTATAGTCATAATTTTCAATGATCTTCACAGGCCTAAATTTAGGCACCCATATGAGACTTTGTCTTGGGGTAAATCATAATTGCTGATGGGGTGTGTGGAATGGGTATACAACAGTCATCTTTCTAATATGTATATGTATAAAAAGCAGTGCAGTGGTAGATCCTGTCAATTGGGACCATGCCAGTGCTGATTGGAGCAAAGAGTCCCACGAGGTGATACAAAACTGGCCAGAGCATCACCCGGGGAGAGATGGCTTCAGTTGACCTTAAGGTAACCTCTGCCGCATTGCGCATTGCTGCGGACACACTAATATGCCTGCATCAGCTGCAGACTCCGCAGCAGGTTGCATGTCCATGTGCAGCCATCCAGCAATACGAAGGCTACAGTTACTGCACTGAGACATGCCCACAATTCAAGCTGCAATTCAGAATTCTCAATTGAGGTGAAAAATGGAGGGAAAAAATGTTAGAAAAAGTCAGGTTCTATTTAGCCTTCAGTGTAGCTTGAAAGGCTTAATTTCATTTTCAGTAACATCTACGGAAATGTTCCATTTCCCAGTTGCGTGAACAAAGCACACAAAACTCGCCTTGTTTCACTAAAGACATCCATCAAGTTGGGGTTTTTCTTACTACTGCAAAAAATAAGAAAGTAAACAGAGCGTGCACACCAAATAAATGGCAGCCTACCTTAGTTTCTAAAGTTCCCATAGGTGTACTTGCACAATAAAAGATAAATACAACTTATCATTGCCACAGGTTTTATTGTCAACATAAACTCTGGATTATAGGTATACGCTCTATTTGAAAAATAAAGTACAAAAAGTATAAAATTCCAATCAGTAAAAAATTTAAGTATTCAAATTCTTGCAACAGGTGTATTGGCATGTCACTTCAATTTTTTTTCAATTACAATTTTGTTTTTAATGACAAACAAATGGTATTTAATGCTTGTTTGCTTGTATTTCAGAAAGGGTTTTTTGCTATTTTAAATGTGTTTCCTACTTTCAATATTTTCCATGTTTGCACTTTTGAGTTAATATAAAACATGAAAGTTGTATTCATGAAGATGAATACGAAAACCTAATACACCTGCTGGCGGGTCACTGTCTCTGGGAAGAGTCATTTGAAACATTGGACAGAGGTTGTATTTATTTATAAGCCCCTGGAAAAAGTTTATATCATTAGCATAATTGTTAACAATATTTTTGTAAAATGCACAAATGACACTTACTGGGTGCATAGTAATGCAACCTTGATATTAATATTCACAAGTGCATGCACAAATGATTAAACCACATGAGGAACATGTCTTAATTGCAATATTACTTTGAAACTCATTGCCAGAGAGCCATAGCAGACTTGTTACATTTTTCAGACAACAGTATATGTGTTGTAATCTCCTGGGGATATAACCAAGAAAGTAAAGAATTCCATTAATTTCATTGTGAACAACTCCAACTTCTGTTAGTCAAGTGGAGAGGTGTTTTTTTTAAAGTGTGAGGAAAATTATGCTTCCCAGAACAGCAGCATCCTACATTCTTTGCATTACAGTTCATCTGCATCTGAAAAACCATGACCGAAATGTTTTTGAAAGATCAGTTCTCAGTCCAAAACAAAAAAGAAAACCAAACATTCACTGTGCGCTCAGGGCAACCAAGTATAGTCTTAAAAACACTGATCTCAAAACACCTATTCTGTTAACATTTGCATTAATTATATGTGACACTGAAGTGAACCTGATAAGGTGTAGTCACTGTATCAACAACATTATATTCTATTAATCTATTCATTACCATAAACTTTAAAATAAAATCTTGGGAGAGTTGCTGCTGGGTCAGCTAATAAAGCTCATGGTTGGCAAATATGGACAATAAAGATACAGTGGACGTGTCATTTTAGACTGTGTGTTACAAGTTTTGTTTTAGACTGTGTGACAGAGCTAGCCAAGCAGTCATGTGCCCCAAGGTAACTTGGGACAGCAGAACTGTGAATTCAGATCATGGATGAAAGTCAGGTGAATACAAAAGCTGGATATTCACTTTTTTTGATAGGACAATTTGATGTGAAATAATTCCTGTTTGAGCCACAATCTGCTTTGGATCTCCTTTTCCGAATGGATCCAAAAACTGTGCCTAGAGGGGGTGACAGACTGCTATTTGACAGTGAAGGGTACGGGAATTACACCTTGTGACAGAGGCAACCCAGAACTGGTTTTAAAGGCTAAAAATGTAGAATTCAAAGATTTGGTTCAAAGCACTACCAGTCTGATTTTTTTTTTGTTGTATTTTATCAATTGTCTTCTGTGTCTATACGTATGCATTGCATGTTCCCCCATGGTAATATCTCTAACCAAAGAGATATTCATCTCAATGGGACTTTCCTGGTAAAATAAATGTCAGGGACAGATAATAGGTTACAATAAGATTCCTTGATTTTAGTGTACATTAATACTATATCCAGTAAACCTGTGATTATGAACACACTCAGGATAGCACTAGCCAAAATTTGCTCATGGTGCAGAAAGGAAAGTGTGTCTTGAAAATAAAATGTAGGCAGAAAACAAGAAAATTGAAGAAAAAAAATGTTAACATTTCTTCAAAAATAAATTTTCGCTTCAGCACCCAAAGAACATTTAAGAGTCAGTAGACCACAGAAAATGTATTTTTAAAGCTCAACTTTACATTACTGTATATACCACATTACATTACTATAAATATATATATATAAATATATATATATATATATATATATATATATAGTGCAAATTGATGGGGGGTATTCCTGCCACTGCTCATGTCGTCTCCTCCTCTGCTTGACCAATTGACCCTTTGCTAAGCCCCGCCCCCCTTAGTTACCATTGCATGCTCAGACAAGCTTTACGTTTTTAACATTCCATCCCATAGGGAACCATTCAATCTAAGCTGAAACTCAAACTCATCTAGCTTGTATACCTATTAATCAACTAAAAAACAAAATGGCCAAGACTAATCAGGAGACCCTCGGTTAAGCCACCCTGGGTGCTTTCTTTGATCATTACATGAGAACTATGTAGAAACGACTTTGTAGTGTAACAAGCATCTGGTTCTGAAAAGTGTCCTTCCTCTCTGCATTCTCACCAGCTCGAGCGAGACCTAACGTTCATAACACTATTCAACGTCTGATTCTCCAGCAGTTTTTATTTTCTAAACCAACTGATATAACATCAAGTTCAATGGAAAGACTTCACTGTAGGCTTCACTGACTGTCACTGCGCATGTGCATGTTGGAGTACAGCAGGGGTTTGGTGTGGCGTGAGGGGATGAGGCTCATTCTCAGTGTCAAAAAGTTTGCATCTCTGTCTGTTATAAATGCATGTTGTGAGTGGTATAAATCAGAGTGATTAATAAACATGATAACTCCACCCATTTTTGGCACTCCATGTCACATCATTGATTTTCCCTGTTGATGTATGTCCTTTACCAGAGCAATGCTAGATTGCTGCAACTGAAAGTTGAGAGATGACAGTTTTATACTCTCATAGAAAAACTCTAGAAGAATTTGAATGCAGTAGCAAGTTGCACCGAAGAGCTGCTGACATGTTCATGACAGATGAATCCCTGTCTTTGAGATGGGCGATTCAGGCAGTCTCGTCTCTGTGCTACAAAAACACAATCCATTTCCCTACCTTCCACGGAAAACATGCTCCACACCCCAGAAAGACAAACAACTCATTTACAAAACAATTTGCTAAGTATTCACAGAAGTGATTTGCCACCACCGATAGTGTATCAGAAAGGTGTGGGGAGGTGATGATTGGTGATGTCATGTCCTGTTTTGTTGTGAAGGAAAGGCTTCAGCTGCTGTAATGAAGTTGGTTTAGCTCCCCACACACTTAATTAAGCCTCCCCTGTTCTGTAATGTTGTGTAATGTCATCCGAGAGGCTTCAGCGCACATCTGCTCAGTGCACTCCACGCATTTCAATTCATCATCTTTGGCCGCATAAAACTCTGGTGTCATTTTAATTCATTATCTGTAGCTACATAAAACTCTGGTGTGTCATTTTAATTAATTATCTTTGGCAATGTAAAGTTTGTCATTTTTTCAGGGGAAGAATGTTGTTTCAACCACACACCATTGCTTTCCATTTTCCAGGATGGTGGTGGCCTGAATATCATTTAGCTATTTAACTTTTTTATTTTTTATTATCTGATTTGATAACAAAACAGCTAAAATTACAATCTCACATGTCAAATAAATCACATTGGTAAAATGAATGTACATATATTAAAATGATTGAGGACCCAACTATTTTCCTAAAACTTACATTGACAGATATGGATTAAGCAGTGCTCAGCGCTATTCCATGTGTTCCATTCAGAAGCACCTTTGTCTAGAAACCCCCCCAAACATGCTCTTAAATCTGTGTAATTCAAAGTTGGAGTGACTAGCTCAGGTGCTGCAGTTAAGAATGCCTCTAATCGGGGCCTTCTAATCTCATTCTTTGGAGACCTTGTGGAAACAGACGGATGACATGCCGCTCACTTTTAAGGGGAAAACCTCCAACAGCTTAATGGTGGAATGAGGTATTTAAAATGCATAGCTCTTGAGATACGGCAAGCTCAGGGTAGAATCTTAATTCGAGATGTTCGATGAACTCTGGTGGCTTACCCCTTTCGAGGTATTTTTGTCCTTTAGAGTCGGCTAAGAGGAGATGGAGCAGTGTGGCCTACAATGTGGGGGAAACAGTAAAAAAAAGGGAATACGTTTTTCTGTTTTTTCAATGACCTGCACGTCTCTGGAAAAGTCTCGGACCGTACTCCACACTCTTACAAGCAGAGATGGAGAAGAGTAGTTAGAAAGAAGAATAATATATACTTGAATAGTATGCTGCGGCCATGTATTTCATGGCAATGTGTCATATCGATTTTGGACTGAATTGAATTGAGAAATGTATATTCGTTAGAATGAGAGCTATAATAGAGGGAGACTTACTAGACAGTGAAATGGATGTGTGAGAAAGAGAGAGTTGAGAGAGAGAGAGAGAGAGAGATATGGCAGAGAGAAAGGTAGACTATGCACAGAGAGAAAGAGGAACGCACGCTACACAGCTCATGTGTCACTTACTTACCTCCTCGTTATCTAAGCCGCAATGTCAAAGGAGTGTATGCTGACCAGTAAATCAGACACAGAATGGCTGTCAGTCCTTTTTACCCTGGCAATAAGTTTCATTCCAGATTCAAATAAAGGAGTGAAGAGTAAGAGCCCGACAAGGCCCTTGGGGGAAGGGCAAGCTGCTGAAGCAGAGACAGCCACATTTGATCAGCGATAGCGAATTCATATCGCTCTGGGAGCTTGTCTTCATCTTCAGGGCCGTGGAGACTCCATGCAGAACTGCCAGGGATTATGCACACATTTAACTGCCACTGCAAATGTCATTGGTTTCAAAAATAAACACTTGGATGTAATGCAGAAGTTTGATAATGCCAAAGTTTTGTAAAGTGCATGGTTTGAAACATTCTGGCCCAGAAAGGACGATTGTGCTTAATAACAAATTACAACCTTATGACTTAAGTATCATAACAGGTTTACTTTTTTAAAAAGATCTGTTTTTGTAAAATAATAAAACAAACAAATAAATTAAAATAATCTAAAAACGAATTAATCATCAAGGGTAGGCCACAAAATGAGCTAGGAGTGAAATAATTTGAATATACAGTATAAAGTATAAATACATTATTACTACAATGTATACTTTTGCTGTGCCTAATACACACATTATTTAACCTCCGGTACGGTTTTAGTTTCTTTGTTGTTAGCTTTAGCCTTTTAGCCGATTAATGTTCCTTACGTATCTTCTGTGCCTGTGTGGCAAAAGCACATCAAAATATACTTTTGTCAGTGGCCACAATGCTGCATATTGTAATGCTGTAAGACTGCCATGAGCTTCCCTCCAAAAATAATGCATTTCTTTGGACAAGGTCTGATGAGTGCAGTTTACGTCCGCATTTTATCACTCAAAAAAAAAGATCAGTGTAAACAAAGATATCTTAGAAATTGCATAAGTTATTAAGCAACACTGAAATTTGTGATGGGCACAAGGTCCTCCGCTTTTGAAAACAATGTCATTGATGATTATGATTAGCAAGGAGGCAGATGCAAGACATAGGTTTTACCGCGATACGGTGAACTGGGATAATTACTCTTTATTTTTACTCTTCTCTTTATTTTGCCTTTTATAAAAGTGGCGTACACAGCCACTATAAATATTAATATTTTGTAGCAGACAGCTGTGAAATAAATTCAGACAAAGTGACCATGGTGGTGGCCCTGGTCCTGTTGTCTTCATATGGTAACTAAAACGAAACCATGGAATACCAGGGATGTCATTTGTTATGGAAGAAGTTGGTGTTCAGTCATGGAACTTCCTAACAATGAAACGTTAAGGGGCTAAAAGCCTCATAGACTTCAATGGTACATAAATAAATGAAGACAAAATAATTAAATATTCTTCCATATGGCCCATGAAACTTTTTTATGTGTAATTCACACAGCATATTATACTAATTCACACAAGTAAGGAACAAACAAAAAATGTCCACAATTTTGTGTCACAAACAATTCCATTTTATGTTGAGAGAATTCTAAAGCCACATAGGCTCCGCACTATGCTCAGACTACACATACAATGTTCCCTCAGACAGACAAGCCTGTTGGATTAAACACAATATTAAGGAAGTGAACTTCAATCATGAAGTGTGCTTGAGACAAGAGTGTAAGTATCATTCCATTATAAATGGAGTATTCCAAGAATATTAATCATGCTAATGTATATAACAAACAAGATAAATGATGATAGCTGATGCAATGCTCCATTGTTCTACTGTTATTATGACTACATAGGCTATATCTTCCTGAGACCCAGCAGAGAATACATTTAAGCGCTTTCATTTGTGACAGAATACAAGTGTCTTGGATGACAAAAATATGTTGCAGTAAAAATATTTTCTAAAATATTATTTATTTTATTTGTATGCCCTCAACAACAGGCACAGTCGAATATAGTTTAGATTAAGACCAGAGACTTATGTTACCTACAGGAGACAGAAATGAATTTCTGGGTCTTAAGGGTTGTTTCTCCTGACTTATTTTTTCAAATAGTTCAATATGAAAATGAGTCAGGAGAAACAACCCTTAAAGTGATCGATCCAGATCACTAATTAAGCACAGACGACGACAGTGATGTTTACAAACGACACTCATGTTAAGTTCCATGGACATGCATGTTAGGTTTTGTTAGAAGCAGTGGGAAATGCCTGCATTAAAAATGAAAGCAGCTATGTTATGTTCTAATCAAATATTTGTGATTGTACGCTGTTGAGCCCCATTCTGGAATTATCATATATTTGTGAATGTACGGGCAAAAGAGTTTAAAAAGCTTTGGTGGAATTGAAAGTGGAGTCAAAACTTTACCCACTTTGCTTAAACTTCCCATGTCAATCAACTGTAGCTAAGTGTTTTGGGTTTTTTTTTCTACTGAAAAACAGTCACCTGCTAGGTAGTCAATTACTTGCCTAAATTGCTATAATTTCAGCAAGTGAAATGTTATAATGATATTGTCTACAAATTATTATTTATTAATTTATTTTTTAACTTTCACAGGCCAAAATCTCTCTCTACACACAATTGGGTCAGCCTGGTCAGCAAAGCTGCTCTTTGTTTTTGTGTAGGCATTCATGTTGACCACACCTGGAGCTTGGACTTGGAACAGGCGGAAGGCCTCAGAATTTTTCTTTCACGGCCTTTAGACTTTTAGTTATTATCATTCCCTTTCTTTTTCCCACCCCCTCCCAGGCCTTACATTTCAACATTTGGGGGGCAAGGCCATATGGCCTCAAGAATCATTGATTTTACGGGGGCAACAAGGCCATGTGGTGGGGCACTAAGGCTATCAACCAAATGCAGGTTTTGGACCCTGCTAAAAGTGTGGATATATTGTTCAAATAATTACAGTAGGTATTATTACTTGACTATATATAAATTTTAATTACCCATAACCTCTTATATTCTACATACAAAAGAGGACTCAATCAATTACATTTATTACACAAAAGAGATTGCATGGTGTCAATATTTTTAGCAAACATCAGTAGGCTGTGTGAACTCATGTTATAAAACTGATAGATTCAGTCCACTGTTCCTATTAGTAAAATTGTGTTCCAGTCATGACAATAATCCCAGTAAATAGAATGTTTGCCCATTGTTTTAACATCATTGCGTCTTCGAACATTTTATATAATGTAACGTTAACGGGTTTGCCTCCACAAACAGTATAGCGAATTTCCGGAAAATTTAAACGTGTAACGAGCAGTAGGTTACACTTCACCGACGAAATATGGATGAAGAATACCTCCACCTGCATTGAGTCACAGGGTTTCCATGGTAATAATCAGACATGGTGCTGCTCCACGGCAAGTGGTGAGTGCCAAGGAAACATAAATCCCCGAAAATGATTAATGAGACACTCAATACAAATTTCTTAAAAATAATTTGCCCAACACAATGCATGAGACACTCAAAACTGGCATCTATAATCGGCTACCATATGCAGTGTAGGCTATAGCTATAGTCCAAGGTAGGAAAATTATGTTTAATGTAGGCTATGTATACTTCAGTATTTTTTTCTCCACAGTTCTCCATTTTTCTGAAAAACTTGGCAATGACTTGGCAATGTCCTCTGTGACTGATTAGAAACTGGACATCAGTTATGAACCAGTTAGCAAGCTAGCTAATAATAACGTTAGCATACTTGGCAAGCTAATCGCCATCAATAGGTTGTATCTTGCAGTTAATAAAATCATATTCAGTGACTTCATTGCAGTAATCTAAATATAGCAGCTAAGCATGATTTAGAAAGACATGATGCCCTGGCCTGGACACAGAAAGAGATAATTATTTGATGGTTTAAGGATAAATTAGCTTACTAGCAAAAACTTATTAACCAACATGATCTTACTTGCGGTGAATCCATAGACAGCTAAGAGGAATCAGGTAGCACGCTAGCTAGTAATAACAATAATGAGATAATAATAAGAAAGATTTCAAAAGATCAATCAAGGATACATTTGCTTACATGAGTCAGCTGTGGTCACAAGTCTAATCCGTGAACGGTTGATATGACTGTGAAACAAAACCAATAAGTAACAACATGAAGGAAATCACGGCGTACAAAAAGTGTTTCCAAGGCACTGGTAAATACTTTGATGCGTCACAGGTTTGACTTGCAGGCATTTCAGTCAAAGTAAAAGGGCAGTCCGGCCACAATGGCTAAAAGACTCGCAAAGGTTTTAAAGGCATTACGGCCAAATAGCAGGGCACTGACGGCCATGGCCGTATGGCCGCAGTGTAATTTATGCCCTGAGCCCTCCACCTTTAAGAACATCTGTTGATTGTCAGCTCTTTCATTCTACTCCAATGTCCCCAAACAATTAATTAAGATAATCCAGGAAGGGGGAAGGCAGGGTGGTTTGTCACTCTCACTTGTCACACAGTGCCCACCAGCCTTACCGATGTCACTGCACAGTTACAATACACACTGACGAGAACATCCAAAACTTACGGCACAAGCACTTACCATCACCGGTTGAGGGGATGTAGGTTAAGATCATAAACGGCCGCCTATGTTCGCGGCCAACTGACGAAATGCGAAGGAAGAAATCTCCCACATCTCTGCCCTGTGCGAAAGCGCACGTAGAGCTGTATGTCTGGCACCATAAATAGGCTTGCCACTCAAACAGAGGACACGGTAGGGCAAGGAAGAGCCTCACCATTGCCCTCTGTTATCTCTGCCCTCCCAGTCAGTTTGTCTGACACTCGTGAGCTCTCCTGCCCACTTACCGCAGGCCACCGCGCCTTATAGACCTCACCTCCGGCGATTCGCTCCGCCAAGCTCCCGCTGATAAAACAAGAATCACTTTCCATTTCGTCTCAACTGCTTCGTATTCCACGCTGCTCGGTCAAGAAGACTAACACACAGGGGCAATGAATGTGAATAATGTAAGTCTCCCCCTACAAATAAATGCCACATTACTGCTCTATTATACCCGCAATGAGAAATGTCTCAGCTGATTCAGACTTAATTTCTGTGTTTCTGAAAGTCCTCTACGACCCTGGAAAGTTTCTAGCAAAGGGCACCAGCTATAATACCGGGACCAAGCAATTGACAAGTATGGATAGACACAGAGAATTGAATCTTTTAATCTTACAAAGAGGAGGTGCATGGGGGGACAACTTCAGGCAGAACTGATTGAATTTTTTTAAAATCCTAAATTGGGTCAGTGTCATTCATGACTTCTAGCTCAGCAAAGGGTGGCAACAGCAGATGAAACACGCATAAGAAATAGGAAAGCTGTGATCAGGAGACAATCTGTATGCAGAGCCCAGTAGCTTAACGGTTAAGTTATTCGTTGTCATAATATACAGACATTTAAGTGGTGATCTTGCCTGGAAAGAGAGAATGATCCATTTCACTGAAAGGTGCAGATAATCACACTGCCCATTTTGTCGACTTTCAGAGACGATTCAGATTTTGCTCAGTCTAGTGCCAATTAGCCAATGTGCTAAAGACACCACATGGAGGAAGGAAAGCTCATTTGGTATAATTTGAATTATTATGCAAATAGTTGCTATGGCAGTACTTTGGCTTTTCTTGTTATTCTAAAGCTGTCTGCAGCACACCTGTTTAGCCAATCTTTTTATGAAGCATGTAACTTATTTCCTTCAGGAGGAGAATGAAGAATCTCTTCTTTGGATAGAGGAATAACATTTTGCAGAAGTTTTGACGGAGAATTCTGTTGGAGAAAAAACTTGATATATTTTGCTTCATCACTTTAAAACGGTTGATATTATTATTCTTTTTTCTTTTGACATCACTGATCTAACCCTGAATTTCAGAACCAGTGCACATTCTCATTGTTTTCATCACCTGAGGATAATAGAGCTTTATAGATTCACTGTCATTCCACTTGCGACATGAATGTTAAGAACCTGTGCTTTTTAAAGCAAAAACAAAAAAGTGCATTATAATAAAAACATACACACAGTTCCTACATAATTAAATTCGCACAGTCGGTAAACACAACACACGGGGGATAGATTAAAAACACCATTGAACCGAGTAACATAATATTTCACAGTATTAAAAGCGAATCAGTTGGCTAGGTTGGTTACTCATCATGAGATCAGCCTGTCATTGTCATTAGCTTTGACCAGGAATCCACAGTGGCAGGACACAACTGGCCTCATCCCACCAGGGATAAAGCAAATTTATGTAATCCAGGGTTCCCTTGGTCACAACTGGTTGCCTCCAACAATGTGCAAGGCAATTCTTGTTTCTCTCAAAAAGTGATTATACTGTAATTATATGGAAAAAATGGAAATGGGAACAATATCTCTTCTTGCTCACTACTACCGAAGAAACATTAGAAGCCACACCAGTTGAGTCGCCCATTTGACAGGGGTTTTACATTGCGGTGGCTAGCAGAGCTAACATTAGGTAGCCATTATGTAAAAATGCCTATGTGTGTGGCTTTAGCTCAGTGGTGTCATTTGGGTATGGCTCTTGCGATACCCTAGCCTCCAGTTTCAAAGACGATTTAGGCGCCGCTTCTCTGCTGTCCTGCTACTCTGACTGGAGAGGGAGAGCACACCTTTCTGATCCCCCGTCCTAGTAAAAGTCAGGCAAAACACTAGCAATAGTTTAAGGCTTACCCATTTTACTACTACTGTTGAAATATTTCGCTCATTTGCTCAGATTTTTGCGTTTGGTACCTGCGAATTACTTTTGCCAGCGCGTTAACCTATCCTGCTAATGCTTGTTAGCTAGTTGACCAGCAGCTAGCTAGCTAGCAGACAGCAAAACTTTACAGATGAGACCTGAATATCTGGCTTAAAAAATGTAAGTGTCTAATTAATTAACATTAGTCTAAGTCTAATGTGGGAATTGTTTTTTATTGCTGCAAGAAGGGAATAGGAAAAATGAGCTACGACTACATATGCTATCCAGCTAACAAGTGCGCAGAGCAGAGACTAATGTTTCTGAAATTAACTAATTTTTTGCTCATTTCAAGAATGTTTGTCAACCTAGCTAATCATACATTGTTTAGTATGTTTTATCACATTAGATAGCTAAATGCTAAGCGTGATTAGTTTACAACTAATGATAGATCATTTTTTAAATAATCTTTAGAAGTCACCAAAATCCACTATTTA
The DNA here is from genome assembly GCA_022702515.1 of Ilyophis sp. 1 JC-2022. Lineage (NCBI taxonomy): Eukaryota > Metazoa > Chordata > Actinopteri > Anguilliformes > Synaphobranchidae > Ilyophis > Ilyophis sp. 1 JC-2022. Next base: position 117,133,299 of record CM040404.1, on the reverse strand, counting down.
AAAGGCGGTAACTAAACAAAATTATTTTAAAGAGAACAATTCATTCAAAATTAATTTGAATGTTCTGCATGTGCACTTTAACTTCATGCAGGAGCAGGTCTGTTTCACCTGCTTTAAATTGCACTTTTCACGGTATTCCCGGGAAAGTGGACTTGTTTTTAAAGCATTAAGCTGCTAGTAAAATGCGTTTGTCACATTTCCATAAGTAGGACATTATAAAACAAGGGAAAATATGTGTGGACCTCTGGGTTGCCAACTGTATTGTATTTAGTGTCATCATTAAGGCAAAATAACGGTATTTATGTTATTAATCAATATTAGAATGTAGATAATGACCTTCGAATGAAGCTTGAACTTCAAGAACTCCATGGGAACAGCCTCATGGAATTGATGTTTGACAATATTTTATTGCATAATCAAACAAAATTTGTTAAACAAGCAGGCTAATTTGGCGTTTTGAGACAGAAGCCATTGGTAGCTTATTCTCAGCGGTTGCAGGTGCTTTTAACTAAATTTAACCGCATATATTTTGTAAAATAGCAACACTGTTGGGAATGACCGGGAACTCATAATGGTTAGTCCCAATAATATTGATCATAGCTACTATTGATCCATTTAGCCTATTCCTTGATTGCACTAAACACGCACGAGCATGTCTGTTTTGCCATCATATAAGCAATCCTTTTACAAAAGGTGTAAAAGCAGGCTTTTAAAGGGAATAGGATATGACATTTTGATTGGTTTATTGCATGTCATGCCTAAGACACATCTATAATGAATGAAGAGACTAAGTTCAGCCAATTTGCACGTTGCACCATGCTTAGCGCTCAAAAAACACGCCGTCAAACTAGTAAAAGTGGACTTGGACACGCCCTAAATGCACTTTACGCCATGTGTTTAGACAAAGCGCTAAGATCGCCAAGATAGAGCCCATAGTCTTATTGAAATATTCTCTTCTCTTCACGCACCATAATAAATTCATAACAGTATTTAGGTTTGGGCGTGAATAATGTAAGTAAGTAAATGTGTTACAAAAAATTTTATAAAACCTTGAATTGGGTGGCCCAGGGATGGTTGTGGCCCGAAATGACTGCATCAAGTGTTTACGCCAGCAGCCGGCTCTGGAGAGATGCCCCTCTCCAATGCTGTCGTGTAGCCTATGGTGCAACTTATTCATTGGCTTGCAGATGAGTGCGCTTCAGCTGAAATATATTATTTTATTTATTTATTATATTACTTATTATTATTTTAATCCAGACAAGACGACCTACAATCTTTGGTCCCTTTTGAATCATTGGGAGTTAAAAAAGGGGCTTTGTTAAACAGGGACATGTCAGGTTGCACTGCCTTGTTGATAATGTCAAATCATCAGATCCCCTTTAAACAAAACCTACCTCTCCAGCAAAAGGAAGCAGCTGACGTACACATAGAAAGCCTAAACTGGCTCATCTCCTCTGGGAAAATTAAGTTGAGTACAGTTTTAATATTGTAAATCCAACATGGTTTATGAATTAAATATGTAGATAACTAATGTATTCTTTTCATTAGGTTTACTTGTCATCCTTTTATGCAAACCACACTGTGGAGCACACACTGTCAAATACTTACACTTGCGGAATTAGATTTTTACAAGGGCAACATGACATGTTTATTAAATTGTATTCTTCAGCTTTCTCCCGCTCGCTTAAATTAGGTTATTTTTAGAAAGGGTTCACTGCATACAAAATGCATATGAGACGCTGAACCCAACACACAATTCATAATGAGACACTGGTTGGAGGTTCAGAGTGTGTGTTATGTTCGGGTACAGTAACAGGTCTCAGACAAGTATGTGTTGTTGATAACTGGCCTGCTAATCCCACACCAGCGCTAGCTTCTTTTGTGCTGACTGCCTTCTTACAGAACCACTTAGCACGCAGTCTAAAGACCTGATGGCAAAGAGGTGAACGACTCTTTTAATAGATTATAGCAATGTTGTTGATGTTTTTTTTTTGTTTTTTTTTTATTTTGTTTCTGATTTTTCCCTTTTTCTCCCAATTTAGTAGCCAATTGAACCCCTATTCTAATTCAATTCCCCCCCGTGTAGCAACCGCTAGAGAACCACCGCTGCACAACCCCGTCAATCGGTATTTTTTAGGGAGGGCGCTACGTCCTCTACAGGGCGCAGCTCCTGACCGTGACACGCCCTGGGTCCTACTGTGCGCAGCGGTTCTCTCCGAGCCCCTCCCCCCACCCGGAAGCGACCGCCAATTGTCGCTTCCACAGGGCACCGGCCACGCTCGGCTATGGCAGGACCGGGGCGCGAACCCCGATCCTCTGAGTACAACTGCGCTGACTGAAAGTCAGGGCTCTTTACCGCTGTACCACCGCGGCGGCCTCTCAATGTTGTTGATGTTTGTTTGTTTTGGTTTTTACAGGTTTATTTATTTTTATTTATTGACATCTTTATTTTTTGGTGGTAGGGGGTTAAACTGAGGACAAGCCTTTTGACTGGCTCAAAAGCAGTCAGTGATGTCACAGGATGTGGCACAGGGTGCTGGAAGCCACAGTCTCTCGTCATTAAAGGAGGGAACTCTGATGTGAGTATGCCATCTTGCCACATTGCCTTTGGGCACACAGTTATTTCTAACTGTAAAATGTCGGGCTGTGCCCACATCAGTTCTCAACAGCAGGACTGGTACAATGGTTGTCACTGTCATCACTGTCACCAGCTCAAGTCACTTGGGAACTGAGAAAGTCTAGAGCTTGGACTTAATTTCCTTTAAGAAGCAGAGTGGAGATGTTTTTGGTGTGGACAGTTTTAATTAGTTTTGTGGTTAAATTAATGTAAGCAACCTACACTATTCATCAACGGCGACATTCCCATTAGAAAGTTTCAGCATCTGAGCACTACAAAATTTGCTTTTACTTATGCGTAGCCACCAAGACAAGTGTTTTCAAATCGATTTTTGTTGAGAAAAGTGGTACCTCGTGAGTGCAGCATTCCCCCGCATCAGAGACTGCCGAAATAAACATTCACCTATGAGGATGGTTCATTGTTTTAAACAAATCAACAAGTATTGCGATAAGTTGAAAAAATAAGAGCACAATATGTGTGACTATAGATTATGATTCGAGAACCTTGAATACTAATAGTACTTTCCAAAAAGCAGAATTTTTCTTATTATTTCCAAAAACTCTTAAACTCTTATTTCCATAAACCATCAATCTTCACACCCACAAATTTTCCACATGTTATATTACGCCCAACATATTTAAGAGTTGGTAAAGTCAGGATTGTAACATGCAAATTCCTTGGATGGAAACCAAATTCAATTTTCAGGCCATAACTTTTCCTACTTCTTGGATTCTGAGCCTTCATGAGCACACGTCTAGGTAATATCATACAGCTAGGCTTAATTTTTTACATGTTAATTTTTTCATTTCTAAACTTACTGACTTGATGGTGCTTCGTCTCAAGATATTATATTTATAGCACAAACCTGAAAGTCTTGCAGGACGGCAGTTTCTTTGTCAAATGTAGCTTAGATAGAGTTTGTTGGTGCGAGTACCACCCAGGTCTAGCGCAAAAGCAACGCAAAACTGCCCAGAGAGGAGAGCGTTGTTTTTCCAATGTTGCAGTGGATTGAGGTCACCAGCTTTGTGAGCCCAACTGCCAGAACGGAGACTGGAGCCAGTGTTGATCTCATCCACTCGCTTTGTTCAGATCCGTAATCATGAAGTATGATGAGGAGATAGACATCAGATCAGCAAATCCTAAGTGAGATGCAGAGGCATGGAGGACCACGGACTGTAACAAAGACACATCGTTCTGCAAACCGATGAATCAGTGCACCGCGGCAACATTTCAGATCCACAAAAATAACATCAAGCATTTAAAGTTCACCTAGTGAGTCTCAAAAACATCACAGACTCTGGATGTTTCTGCTTGTATGAGCCAAACACCCTTTTTTGGGCGACGTGTTTGATTTGTTCTCCGTCCTTTCTTTCCTTTAATTAGATTTTTAAGAAATATTCGGTTGCAAGTCTGTGTTTTGTTTATAGAATAATCTTAAACAATAGCCAAAATCTTAAGCAATGGATTGCTTATTCAAATACAGTGTATAGACTATTTATACTTATTTTTCATACATTAGCTTTTATATAGTTTTTACTTCAATGTATTTTAGTCCAAGAGATATTGCCTAGTTTCATGTTCAATACTCACTGTCTTTGTCATTGATACATTATGCTTCAATTAGATCATTTATTTTAAATTGTAATATTATGGAAGTGGAGTATATTTCAAAGGGCTAATATTAGTGTACCTGCAGGTCTAACTTTTTTTATTGGGCCCAGTACAAAGCAAGCATTTTCTGTAGGATACCCCAAGGTACAGAGAAAATAAACTGCAGCACTTCAGATATGGTCCGGACATGCACTACAGCCGTACTCCAGGGGGTAATCAATAAACAGTCAAAATCCACAGATCACTGACTGTGTGTTTTGGAAGGCACTTTAATGTGGATATTTACCACAGGTGACTTTCCACTTTGCCCACGGAACAGTTTGTGTCTCTGTCTGATAGAGGCGCCGTGTGGTGGGGGGTGGGGTGTTGCGGAGGGGAGTGGTGGGGGGGGGCGGAGGGGAGTGGTGGGGGGTGGGGGGGGCGGTGGGGAGTGGTGGGGGGTGGGGGGGGGCGGAGGGGGGGGGGGGGGGTTGGTAATCCTGTTGGTTTCCAGCCCACCTCTCAAGAGAAGTGGTGCCTTTGCTGGAATTGTCCTAGTGCAGTGCATCTCCATGAGAAGAAAAGAAAGTGGAAATAGTGCTACTAAGAAGAAATGGGAGATAAAGGATCTGGCCTACCTTGGCTATGGTAGGTCAATTGCCTGGCAGGCAGTTCACACCTCATCAAATCTTAATGGTGAAACAACCTTCTAAAATATGTGATATCTCGCTCAAAAAAAGTGATGCCAAAATGTCAGATGTCGGAGACTCAAAGGGTATGAAAAAACTGAACTAGTTTCCTTTTTAAAAAACATACCTTATTTCAATCCCTGATGATGCCTGAGAGTCTTTATCATGAAGAGGCCTGGATTTCATTTCCAGAACAACCTCTGCTAATTTTGCCTTTCGACTGTGCCGTTCATTTGTGTGACTTGAGTGACACCTAGTGGTCCCATGAATAACTGGCCCAGTTAATTTGGATTCAAATATCTATTATGCTCTAATAATCCACTAGCAAAATCTTCTCTATTTACTGGGGTTCTTAAAAATTTTACAAAAATATTTAAGTAAGCTATTGTCTACAGACATGCATGCAATTATAAAAAGAAGTGCAGGATCTTTAAAAATGAAATGGTATGCTTTGGGAGAACAGTAGGCTATTCTTTCCATGCATTAGGCTAGTCCTTAATAGGAATCATGCACATTTTGCTGTAATTCTCTGTCAGAAACTGGTTGAGTAAACAAACTAAAAGAGATGCACCTTCCAGAATTTTTGCTCCCTTAACAACTGAGACCGAAGTCTCAAAGCTCCAAATCGGCCATTTGATACCTATTAAAAAAAAAATAAAAAAAACGCCTGCCACAGTCTGTGCTACTGTGGACCCACGTAGGTGGTGTAGATATCACGTCACTTATGAAGGGTTTTTACGAGAGCCCGCTCAGCCCTGCGTTAATTACCCGCATGCATTAATCACGCGGCATGCGTGCAGTAATAGCTTTGTTGTCTTCGCGCGACGTCCGTGTCCTCGTTTCTGGTGTAGGGCAAAGCCATCTATCCAATGGCAGCTGCGCTCGGCGGCAGAGCGGAGGAAAAGAAGGTGGCCCCCGAATTAGAATTTGAATAAAGCCGTGCGGGCAGGGAGAGACTGAGAGCGGCAGCAGCCACTGCGCCGGATTACTAATCCTATTTTGGGTAAGTGTTCGCTGACAAAATGACTGTCAATAGTTTCCGCTGATAAGAGCGCAGAGATTAACGATGTAGCAAAATCTTTCATGGGGCCAAATTGTGTTTCGGATTCCATTCTTTTAAATCAACCACCTCCTACCACTCCCCTAATACAGCCCAAAATGAAGGCCCAGAATTTTTCCACATTTTATTCTTGTCGGTAGATGGGTCGCAAACTACCGCTGCACATCTCCTTCACAAGGGGCACTACAGCTGGAATATATGCACTCAACTGATGCAGTTGCCTGTGAGCCAGTGGCTGTTTTCCACAAGCAAGCCCACACAGTACAACAATTGTGACAGCTAATGTGTCATTTGGAGGATAGGCTTGTATATTTTACTTAAAGGGGTGTCAACACCAGCCTGCATTTGACTGCACCATGCCCTGTGCCAGATCTGCATTTTCTGCAGGTTTAACTCATCCCTGGAAGCGGAATCCGATGTGATACTGCGCATGGCTGAAGAGGGACCAAGCTGACGTACCGTAATATTACAGAATGACAAACCCTATCAACTTGCCTGCTTTCTTTTGTCTATCTACCTTCTAACTCAGGGGTCCTCAATCCCATCCAGAAAGAGCCGGTGTGGGTGTTGTTCCAACCAAGCAGTTACACACCTGATTCTACTAATCTACTTGTATTGAATCCGGTTTTGTTCAAACTGCTTGGTTCGAACAAAAGCCTACACCCACACCGGCCCTTTAATGGATAGGATTGAGGACCCGTGTTCTAACTTGTCAAAATCTTGAGCTGTGTAGACGTGGCTAAAAAGTAATACATGTGCACATTTTCCCCAAGCCGTGTAATAATTATTTTTCATAATTCATAACCTGAGTTATTATTATTTATTTTATTAATTTTTTTGGAGAGGGGGGGTGTACCTTACTAACGCTCTGAGCTGTCAGCCCCTAAATAAGCAGAGCCCTTCTCTGTGACTGCTCTCATCAGCTCAGCCGCGATCGTGGAATTTTTGAATGCTTGTCCAGTTTTGAAAGAAAATGAAAAGCCAGACTGACCAATAATCTTATAATGGCGATCGCATGCACAAAGGTTTATTGCAGAGTGGCCCTACAGGCAGTGACCAGGCACTTAAGCTTTCTGTGCACGCAGGCCGGAACTAAGCATTCAGAATAGAGCCGAGATGTGCTTGGGATGCGGAGTGCTTTCTCTGATGTGTGTGTGTGTGGGGGGGGGGGAGGTTACTGATGCAACACCAGATAACATCAGGCAGCCCACAAATGAGCACGTGCGCCACGGGCTGCACGTGGCGATCGCCGCATAATTACAGAGAGTGCAGTTTGGTTTCCGTGAGCGTGCAGAGTGCTTCAGAGTGACGATTTCAGATTTTGTGAGACAGCGCTGCGTGCTTAAAAAAGGAGCCAAGTAAACCCCACTAGACCCAACGTTACCCATTTTAATAAAGTTGACACTTACGGAAATGAGTCTTAAAGCACACCCACGCTGCCGAGAAGAAAAAAAACATTTACATTCTAATGATTCAAATGAAAGCATCACACATCACTTGGGACTTGCTCAAGTTTTCTGTGATCATTTTCCTGGACAAAATGACATTTGGAAATATTTGTTGTGGTGGGTCTTTTATTCACAAGTGGGAAAAAAATGTGCTACAATGGTTCCAGGACTAAAGACAAATGGCCAAAAACTGAAAAATCCTCAGTACAGTCTCAGTTAAACACAATCACAAGGGAAAAATCCTCAGTACAGTCTCAGTTAAACACAATCACAAGGGGAAAATCCTCAGTACAGTCTCAGTTAAACACAATCGCAAGGAAATCAAATATTTTGTTTGGCTTGAAAGGCACATTTTTCCTGTCTCTCTCAAATGTCAGCTATGCAAGCATCTAATCTGTCTCTACTGTAATAAAAACGTGTGTGTGTGTGTGTGTGACACACAAGGAATATGCAGCAGCAAGGGGATGTTCACATCGAGCTAAAAATCAGGAGACACAATCCAAAAGCGAGATGGTTACACCTGAATAGTCTGTAAATATCAATGACCATATCAATAATAGCACATTTTGCCAGAAGGAAAGGTTTTATCCATTCCAGCACTAACACTAAATGCAGGGTATCTTTCTTTGCCATCATTCATCTCTTTATCCACCTCATTTTACCATGTAGGCAGCACTATGTACATATCTTCATCCTTCCCTGTTACATCTCTCTGGCTTCACTCACTCAATTAGGTGTAATTCCAATGTGATGTGGGTCCAGACAGAAACAACATGCAGTTAAATTCTCCCTGGAGGGAGAGAAGGTGCCACCCTCTTTTGGACGAGATTATGTCGCTGCTAGAAGCAGACTCCCCCTGTACGCCAGCTTTTGTAGGCTACCGCGTTTTAAGTTACGCGTGGTTTCCACCTGAGGCTGCCTGGCTTGCCGCAGGACGTGAAAGCGGATTGAAATGTATGCAGCTTGGATGCGCCACGTTGCTTTCAACCGTGCAAAAGCCACCAGCTACACAAGGGTAGCGAATCACTCACGGCCACTTGTCTTTCTTGGTAAAACAATTGATGATGAAGACGTTGTTCACAACATACCATTTCAAGTCATTTCCAAGATAACTTGAGGGGCAACAGCAGTGTCAGATATAAATAAAAAATATAATCTCTGTGCGCTAAATAACATCTTTTTATAGATGTTCTTCTAAAGGAAAGGGAGTATGAACTATTGCAAGTTGTTAACTGTTTGTTTTTTGAGCTGAAGTGAACTGAACACTTTTGTATGTTTCTTATTTTTTATGTATTTATTTTGTACGCACAGGGGTGTCAAACTACAGTCCTGGAGGGCTGCAGTGTCTGCACATATTTGTGGTTTCCTTTCAATCATCAGCCAATTACTGTAAGGACGGAGGAATACCAGTGTGGACTTAAAGTCACTGGTGCTGAAAAGCACTGAAAACCAACGGGCTCTATGCTCCTCCAGTACTATATTCTGATACCTGTGCTCTAGCATGACTGGGATGCTTCCCTCTGTAGTCTGTACGGCTCTGCTACTTGTGGACATGCAGCGTTCGCTAACGTTTAAACAAGACAGCCGCAACCCAAATTTTCCTTTGCTAAATGTTCGATTTGCATTCCTCGTGCAAACGGGCCTTATTTTCAGGACCAAGTTGACCAGAGGCTATCGGCCTATTTTCCCCTTTTGTGCCTGCCGGCTCTGTTCCCAAAGCAATTTCCACTGCTGTTTCCAAATCTCTCTCAAACACAAGTACTGATTGTGCCAGTTCTAGGCTCTCCCGTGACACAGAATTTCTACCAAACAACCCTATTCATTTACATTGTTCAGCAACGAGAACAAAGACGAACCAATGGATTTTCCATACTTGCACAACTAATCGAATTGTCGCAAAATATATTGTGATGCCTGTGGCGATGAAGATCCGTATAACATTGCAAAGCATTGACATTACATTCTGGACTATTATTAAGAAGGACGGTTCCTTGGTTAACTGTTTCATGACACTTACAGTAAAGTAGTGCCCCAGGCGGCCTGGATATTGGATCCAGGCTGTACTGTCATAGTTAAACATAGTGTCCCTTCTGAATGCAACCATTTTCATATTCAAATTTACACATCAGTGCTTTCCCATACATCCTCTAGTCATAGTGTTCAGACAACAGCCCAAAAGTAATTGCCAGTGGGGCACCTTAGGTTTTGGTAAACGGAAACTGCTTCAGAATGTAACATTCAGGTTCATTTTTCTGAAGCTTATCTGATTGGGCTGAACATTAACATATTCTCATTTACAATTTATGGCACAGTGTGCTAAATTACACAGGGAGTGAGAAGCCAAGCTGAAAACCATGGACATCTGAACGGCTTATCAAACGCTTTTGTGTGACTGGCAAGCAAAGTGCTAGGTAGTGACATTGTCAGGTAGCTGTAAATAAAGTGATAATAAATAACACCGTGTGTCTCCATGTGTCAATAACACATTTCAAGACGATTCCACAAATAGAGCAGACCATGTTACCTCCCAGGTTAAAAAAATGCATCAAATTTCCAAATGATATCAAAAGTTTTATATTAAAACTTTTATGTAATGGTAATATATCATGGTCTATAAGACTTGGAGAACATGCTATGGATGTATACGCATTTTTCTGTATAAACTATTCAATGGATGTAATTACCCAATCAGTTTTCACAATTTTTTGCATTCTTCTTATAAGTGGATCAGAGAAGAGATGAAGGAAAAGGCTGATGTTAACATACACATTATTTGAGGAAAGGCGAAAGAGACAAGTTCATGCAACAAACATCCAAATAAGGATCTAAAAACTGAAATTTAGTTTTAGAAGAGGAGGGAATTTCACATGCATTTTGTGAAACAGTTGGTTTCAGAGCAAAGCCAATATCCAGTCTGTAGTCAAAAATGATTTAATGTAACCCAGCCCTCCTTGTTTGAATTAAGAATGATTTACTGTGAAGTTCACAAAGGTAATATGATCACATTAGAAGCAATCAAGTAAAAAGGCTGCTGATGGGTGATCCTTATTAAAACTGGCAAGCTTGTTAATTGAAACACAAACAGGTTCAGAACAATTATGGCACATTTACACTACCACTCTGATGGAACCTGGTTAAAAAAATTTTGACACAGATTGGATTTAATTGTTCAGAGTGTAAACACAAGAAAAACACATGGTATCTGATTTTTTGAGATGGCTACATTTGGTCGAAATGTGAAGGTTTTCCAGCCAACTAGGGCATAGCCAATCTATATCTGGATAAGACCTGAGCTATATTGGGGGTAACCTAGTCAGTTTATATCAAAACGTCTCTCAACCTAGATTTACTCTCCAAAACGTCTCTCAACATGTGTTTCTGACAACTGTTGTTACGAAGGTGCTAACATGTACATATGGAATCGTCATATATTGTAGAATTTGTGATAGCAACATTTGTTTTCCCACCACGGAATGTGCAGTATTTGCTCATGTGCACATCTACTCTCCATTTAACAGAATTTAATACTGATAATGTAAATATCTATGAATCTGTTCTGCAAATCATATCATAAGAAAGCATGATATGCACCTTCCACCTATCTTTTTTTTTTTACACCATGCCTGATGTGGTAGACCTTCAGCTGCTGAGGGGAGCTCTTATCTCTGCTTATTAGATGAGAGCCCCCTTTTGTGGTGGACACCGGAGTCTCTCCACAGGGGGGCGGGTCTCATATGTTCCTATTTATAACTTATTGGAAGACTAAGAAGCACTTAAATCCTACTTGCATGCATTTATTCATGTATTTCCTGAGTTAGAATATACTTTAAACGACAAACAAAAACACCCATCAGATTTGGGGAGAATGTTCCAGAAGAGGCTGCGGAGCCCGCAGCTAAGCAACCTCTGATTGTCCAGCACCGTGAGAGGTCGAGAGGACCATTGGGCCACTGACACAGACAGCTGCATGTTGTTGATAATCAAGCCACTCCTATCAATCAGATGATTAGTAAGAGGCATGACTAACCAGGTCTTGTGGGAGATATCCTGGTCACAAACTTTTTTCCCCTGGAGACTCCAACAGTTTCGTCTAACAAGCTGCCCATACAGAAGTACATTTCACTGCTTTAACTCGTGTTGTTTGGGCTAATGGCTAACTGGTATGTGGTTGTAGGTGGACTTTTTCTCAATCTGTCTCTTTTCGTCATTGTTGTTACCTAAGTCTGCAGTTGGGCCTTCGAAATAAGAGTCCTATCTGGTGTCAACACTGTCATGACTGTCAGCCTTGTGTTTGCCTAGTCTCTTTCTTCTCCTCTCCAGCATATCACACCTGGCAGCCTGACAGCATTATTATATGCTATGTATGCAGCACTACTCTGAAACAAAATGTGTGCATTGTCGGTATGTCACTCACCATAGATCAAGTGCTCCAACCATAAGGTGCTTTGCCTCACCAGCTAGCCCTGACTTTATACATACGGAGTTTCCCCATTGTCCTGACACAGATTCTTGTGAATTGAAATTTTGCCAAATGTACATGTGAATAAAAGCAATTATATATGGATGAAAGATAACATTGCAGATATTTATTTGTTATATTAGAGTTTCTCATAACCGTGCAGATATTGTTTCAGTTAGAATTAATCAGAAAGTCCTGCATGTAATTATATTTTTAGTTGGCCACTGGCATAAATACTACTATACTACTACAGTCGATTAGGGCCACAACCACCCCTGGGCCACACAATTCAAGTTTTTTATTTTATTTTTTGAACACTTTGAGGCCGCCATACATTCTTGTTTAGGGCCAGAACCCTCTGTCAGAAACACTACCAAAACAGTTACAGAGGTTGTTCATACTTGGAAACAAAATAGTGATTTATAGGTTATACTTCAATGCAGATACTGTACAAATATTACATGCAGAGAAACATATTTACCAAATCTACATATAAAATGTTTATTTTTGTACTGATAAGGCGTAAAAATCTTGAACTGTTATATGACTGTTATATCCCGGCGGGGGGTGGGGGGGGGGATATCATTAGGCATCAAAACTTTTAGAATATTAGCCTCTGCACAGCAGGGTACACTCGGTGAAGTCAGTCGACCATGTGATGTAGGGTGCATTCAAACCGCAGGTTTGTTTCAGAACTAGTGCGGTATATTTCATTTGGAGTGCCATGTCAACAACTGAAGTGCTTCAGAGAAACAAGCTGAAACAAAGTGAAACTAAATGAACTGAGACCCCCTGGAGAGGGGGAATAGCTTGTGTGACAAGGGAGTTCAGCAGAGTTAGTTTAGAAAATGACCTGTGTGAGCAAAATAGGGGTTTCTTGTCTTCCTGACCAGGAAAGCGAACCACGCTCACATCTACTTCCTCTTCACAACCATAACCGCTTATTCCCAGACACGGGCACTGTGCAGACCCAACTATCTTTACATCACTTGGATATATGGAGGGTGAACACAGGTGATTATATTATGGTTTTCCTATTATATATAGATTAGTGGATCAGCACATCATCTCTAAACCAACGGCCGTGAAGAAACAGACAGGGAATGTTGGCAGCGCGGTGAAGAAAATCGATAAAGGCAATGAGAAATCCCTTTGTGTATTTTTCTGACTTCTCCGTCTGGTTCCACATCATCTATTTTGTTCCTAATAAAGAAGTGGCGCTGCACGGCAGAGCAAAATGTCAAAAAAAGTGTCTGAATGAAGGCGCATTTTATGTGATTTCAAACTTTGTGGGTAAAGGATCATTTTACTAATGAGTGGATTTTAGGATGCACCTTTGGGAGTGGTCTATCTGGAATGCAATACCAACCAGTAAGCCTCCAGTCCTGATATGCACCATTTATGTAAGTTAAATGGGTTAAAATGCAGAAACAAAAACCAATAAAACCTTGAGATTTATTGCCCTACATTAACCTCTTTAAGTCTAGAGCTTCCGCCAGCAGAAACACGGAGAGGAAAGACACTATACTTCACCATAATCAATTCCATGATGATTTATGAAGACTTGCCTTTTGTATGGTACCTCACACGTGTGCACATGCAGTGTTTTCATAATTATAGTCTAAAACTTTTGAAGCTGTAAGCAATTATTTAAGGTACTGCCAACTGTGTAAATACTCAGCACATGTGTAAAAGGGGTCAGACAAAATGCATTGTCAGTAGGTTTCATAAAGGTCTTTGTCCTTCATATATCTGCTACTTCCTGGTATGTACCAGGAATGAGGCCACAGGCAAAAATCACTGACAGTCATACCGTAGCGACTGCAGTCTTGGGGAAAAAAACAAACAGATATAGGCTTGTTTCGGGATGTAGATTTCTCCACTCCAAATTAAAATGTCACAGGTAGCCAGGAGACACAGGGATCGTGAGTAGCAAGCATGCAGATGGTGCACGGCGCAACAGTGCCACCTTGTGCCGAGATGCTTCCGTAAGCTGTTTCTTTCACCATAAATAGGGGGGAAACCTGCGTTCTTTCACTTTGGAGAGGAGTAATCACATATGGAGGCATTAAGACATTTAGGAGGTGCCCTGGGGAGAGCCGAATCCATCTGAAACAGATTTTAGACTTCCAATTGGAAAATGATTGAATCGCGTAATGTCATTGCTTTGATCGGCAAGCTCCGACATGTGGGCAGAGGACTAGAAATAACAGTAAAATTCAATAGGTGCAGAAATCCACAGAGATCTCACGCTGAATTTAAAACACATACAGCAGCGTACCTGGCAAACGTGAGATTAATGTCACGGTTTTATTTTATTTTTTATTGTGCGCTCATAGGCGTGGGCGTGAAAAATGTTGTCATTAAGTTTTGATTCTGTCTCTGTGGGCCACTGTCAAAGAAAAGCGATATTGTTTGAGGCAGCTGCTCTCAACATCAGTGAAACGAAAACCTCTCTGTTTTCCAGAGGACGCACGAGTTCCCACTCATCTTTCTCCCGCTCTGCAAAATGATAGTGTTTTTCACGTGTGTGTGTGTGTGTGTGTGTGTGCATGCCTTAAAAATAGAGATGCTCTAGTTTCCTTGGCACATTTAATATAGCAAGCATTGACTCAGAGTGGGAATGAGCCTGTCCAATTGTGCCATGGCACCAATCTGTGGTCATTCCAGAAAATAGTACCAAGTACCAAGTAGTACCAAGTCTTTAAACAAACATAAGTACCATGTACATGTAAATGGCAGAGCTTTAACCACATGATACGATTGTCACACAACTCTTTGATTCAAGTTTTATCTGTCATGTTCAAGTTTAACAGTGTAACAAGTACAAAGAGAATCTTATTTGCTGGGACCTTCCGACAATGCAAAACTTTACAGGCAATAGACAATGAATACACTGCATATGTATTAAATAAATATAAGAGTTATGTCCATACAGTGTGTATACTGTTGATGTGATAAGATGTGCAAAAGCTAACAGCAGTAGTAGTACATTGAGTAGGAATGTAGTTAATAGGTATTCTATTAAGTAGTCTGATGGCGTGTGAGTAGAAAGTGACTTTGTGTCTAGTGGTGTGGGCTTTAATGCGATGATACCGTGTGCCAGATGATAGTAGTTTATGACAGGGGTGGATGGGGTCCGATATTATTTTACGGGCCTTTCCTTCTTTCTTCTGTGCTCCTGCCCTAGTATATGGCTTATGTCATTTACTTTAAAGCCATTTACTTCAAAGTTATTTATTACTCTTTTCCTTGACAGTGCCTAAAATACACGCAGTACTCTTAAACACAATGTCATCCTGTGGTTTGTGATTGGAGGCTGTGATTCACACTCTCAGACCTTTTGAATGGTTATCATAATTTCTCTGGCATAAATCCTGAAGCTCAGAGGCATGACAGTTATGCTGTCTGTGTAATCAGAGATAATATAGTCCAATCAAAAATTATCCCCTCTCTTTGACTGAAGAACGTGACATGTCACTATGGCTCCACAATGCCCGGAAACAGGAAAGATCCCTTGGGAAAGATGTCATTTGCAACGGTTTTTCACAACAGAAACAAAACAAAGCAAAAATAAACACAAAATAATGAGCGCAAACAAAAAAATGGCCCATGGTTAAACGTTCGTGAGAGATTTCTATGCCGATTGTTTGCTGCCAAGTGAGAGATGAAGCGCTTCGGGGATTTGGGGAACGGCGTCCACATTGCTTACTGCGAAAAGAGAGGAGAGTGAGAGAGACACATCCATTGGGTTTTCTTTCAAGCGAAGACAGGCACCAGGCCGAGAGAGCAATCTTGTGAGCGGCAGCTAAGCTGTCCTTGGGAACACTGCCACGCTTAAACTAAATTATCCCCCAAAATCAGAGCAGGAGCAGCCAAGGATCCTGGAACACCCTGGCAGCTGGTAAAATAATCTCAGCCAATCAGCAAAGCGGTATGTCCTTCAACCAGGGATGTTTCATTGGGCTTTGGTTACAGGATTACGGTAGACTAACATGCCTGAATGGCAGGGGGTAGTGGATAAGAAAACAAAGGGTGTACAAAGGGAATATTGTGGCAAAAATTAAACTCTTGAGACAGCTTGCGACTTTGAAAAATAAAGGGAATAATTACTTAAGGAAATAGACGCATTACACCAAGATAAACGTTCTAAACGAGACATTAAAAGCTAGAAACAAGAACTCAGACAGCTCCCTGCTTGGTTACCTTTAAGCACGGAACCTAAATTGCTTCCATCAATATTTGTCTGTGTAAGTGGGTAACTTAGGTTTGTCTTTTTAGGTTGAGGGCTAAATAGGTAAGGATATATAGGATAGGTAAGCTAAACCTTGAAATGCCAAGGTTTTTTTACTTTGATAAATTTCTATGAACGATGCATTTATGGTCTTATTTTTGATTGTCATAACATGGAATTGCATACAAATGCAGTGTGATCATGACTATGCCTCCAGTATAGTATAAAATATATATTCAAATGGATATAGTAGGTATCGGCACACCAAGAACATTATGCCAATAGTTCAGTAGCCAGGATAGGCGATGCCAATAATGTTGGCGTTAATATATAGTCTAACTCAAAACAAGAAAAATACAGTACAAACTTCCACTCTGGAGAAATATCCCACCAGACCTCTGTACTGTCAGAACAGGCTGAGTTAATCTTGGTAAATAAACTATCTGCAGGATATATTTGACCTTTATTTCTGGAGGGCCACAGTATCTGTAGGGCCACACAATCCAAATAACTGGAATGACTGCCTGGCTACTGAACCTTGCGCCCTGTGGGGCTGCTATGACTGCAGGGCTACTCAACCCTCTCACCGGAGGCCTTAGTTTCTGCATGGGTACTGAACCCTGGTCCTGGAGGTTTGAATAGGGCGCCTGGAGTCACATTCCAGAAGGGTTCTAAATCTAATAGCCCCCACCATCTTTGCTCATAGCAAAGAATGAGGAGGGGAGACTTCTTTGGAAGGGGGTTTCTTTGGAAACGGTTTCAAGCCATTAGCACCAGAAACAGAAGAAAACAGTTCAAAACAGCCACAGCCTTCTGCAAGACGGCACAATTATCAAGCTGGCCGCCCTCTCGTACCACCCTCGGTTTAGTCACAACGCCATGGGAAGTCAGATAGATCTTAGCTGTGATCTAGAGCTAGACAGATCTTTAGTGCAGATTTGTGTTGAGGCTATCATGGGATGTTAACAGCGTACAGCAGTGGCACATAAGGATGAACAGAGAAGTGGGCTGTGGGCTCCAAACAAATGCAGTAAGCGTTGGGTAACACAAGTCTGTCTGATGCAGTTCCACAGCCTCATATCGCAGCCCAGACCCTGGAAGGCACTTAGGGAAGGAATTTTGCCTCAAAAATACTATGGCAGCATAATTCGGTTCAGTGGTTACATTTTACACAATCACACCTTTTTGTTTTCCATAAGCTTTCATGAAGCATGTACAACACCTTCAGTGACATGATGTCACATCTTCATAAATCATTCATAAGCAGATGCAATTATTTATAAAGGAAGGACGGCATATCATGCGCTATGTAAAATTATAGTCTCAAATGTGTTACACCACATGATGAATCTTGATTCAAGGGCAGCAAATTCCTACATACATACGTGTGTATATGTATGCAGGGATTGTTATGAATTATAAATAATTCATAACAATGTTATACTGTGGTAATGAAGGTGTTACACACGCTGGATCAAGGCATTTGGAATACATACTTTGAGTAAAGTGTGACCAAAAGTGCACAAGGAAGGGTCGCCATAAGGAAGGCTAAAGAGATTTTTATGTTTTTGATCTGGATTTAAATATGGAGATAGTTTCCAAGTCCTTTGCATGGAGAGGAAAGTCACTCCATAATGTAGGAGCCTTGCAGCCAAACACCCTGCCAACTGTGCGAACTTCAGAGACCACAGTTTAATCTGTGATACACTCTCTCCTGTGTAAATCGCACCCACAGTTTCTCCCAAAAGCAGAGTGCGATTCGAACATTTGATGAGGCATGACGTTAATTGCCCGAGGTGCTGTTCATCGCTAAAGTTTACATTGCACTGCTGCAAGACAATATGGCAAGACTGAGGAGTCAATATGGTTCAGTCATCTCACAGCCAGTGAAAAGTGGGCGTTGAGCTCAAAACATGAATATGTTGGCCGTTTGTGCTCAGAAATGAAATTTTCTGGGGGTCACTTCAACTCCAAAATAAGGGCTAGTTTTCTGGTATGTGGTGCAGATTGTAGCGTGGAGAAATAGTCACTTGCTTATAGGTAATTGTGTCAGAATAGTGCACAGGCAGTTGCATGAACACAGTTGGCATAGTGACTGTGTCAATGCAAAGTACAATTCTGATTCTATTTGTACCATGAAGGACTGTTTCTAGTCTGCTGGGGCTATGCTCATGCATTTGTGTGAGTAGAAAATTGCAGAGTGAAAATTGTAACCATAGGCGTAGTATAATTCTTAAACTTCCGAAAGTGCAGATCTGGTTGACAGCTGAATCAATAACCTATTAGTAAGCTGTCCAATTATCTGCCATAGCCAATCTCCAACCTGGACTGACTCGTCTTTCCCTCCCTCGCCTCTTTCCCATTGAGTGCCATGAGCTGTCAGTCAGCTGTGTTCATCAGCGACACAGCGACAGGCAGCGCAGCTAAATCACTACTAGTTATCTTGACCTCAGCTAACGTTAGCTTTAGTAATCTGTTTTGGGATGTAGATTAAACTACCGTTACGCTATGATTTCCTTGACCTTACGAGACAGATCTGTAACATCTTGAAATATATTGAGTAATTGTAGGCTACAGGTTATCATATTGAATGTTGAAATGAGTATCAGTATTATGATATACAGTATAGAATCAATCTTGATCTTATTTACATTATTAGCTACATTAACTACTTGAATCAATCTCTTATTTATTATATGATTACATTAACTAGGCTACTACAGTCACAAAGTTTCGTCATTGATACAGTTGTCAGTTGACGAAGACAGCAACCTCTTTCCCACCTTTAAGGTAAAATTCTGAATGTAGCCGCTTAATACTGTTTATTAATTATGTATATATGTTTGTGATGCATACCATAAATATAGATGAATTATGATGTTAAATTTTAAGTGTTACTTTATAGGTCGCAACGCGATCGAGCGCACAAACTTTATTAACCCTTAGATGCATAATGGGGTCAAAAACAACCCCGGGGGTTGGTTTTCTTGCAATATCTTTATAATGAAAGTTTTTATCATTTCATATTCCAGGTATTCCTCAAAAAACTTGTTTTTGACATCAAGCCATTTGCATTTTAAGTTACCTTTTATACATTTTAAGAAATTTTTGTTTTTGTGTCACTACACTAAGCTTCCATAATGGGGTCAAAAATGACCCCAATGCATTTTTTATGGAATCTCATAGGAACTGTAAGACTGAAAAAGGCATTATCAGTCATAAACCCTTGCAGCTGGTGGTGATTTCCTGGAGGGTGCAATTTACAATTTACCTGGTGGCCTGAGAACCTGTTCCTCTGACCTCTCACGGCCTCGTAAACTACAGCTGGGGTTGAGCCTACAACTGGACATCAGAAGGAAACGGCATCCGAATGACGCTGGGAACTCACAGGTCTTTTACGGCCTAGATTCTGGACTGAATGGTGAACATATTAAACAAAGCTGTATATGTATATTGAATCATATGTATGTGCATGTAAATTGGTAATTGTGGAAGTATAAAGTAATTGTGGATAATATGATAAATGTGGTGAACCTGGATAATACTAATTGAAGTGTGTGGTATGTGAAAGTATAGGAGGGGGAGAAATAAAGAATGTGAAAGGAGGATTGTATAGGTTATCAGGGATGCGCTTGTCCATATAAGTGTCTGGAACCTAGAGTGGCCATCACCGGGACCTCACCTGATATCTAGATATGATAGAGAAGATCATAAGATCACGCGCCGTCGTTCAAAGAGTCTTATTACTGTCACTAGATTGGGAGAGGTAGACTCTGTTTCTCTCCATGGAGGGGGGTCCCTGGGTGATGAAACTTCTCTTCCTGCCAGACCTTATTTGGACAAACAAAGGGACTTGTGGAGTGTGCATACCGGCGCTGTACTGCATTTAAGGACATCCCAAAGGGATATTCTGGGAGAATCTGCTTAACAGTTCTCCTGGTACCATAGTCACACCGTACGGAATCACTTGGTGATATACTTTGTTTGTGAACTTGTTCATGTTTATTTGTCTTGACAGCATGTTATCCTGTGTTTAGTTATAGGCATTGAATGTGTTCGTGTTTGCTCTCACAGTTTTAACCAGTGATTATTTGTCATTAATAAATTACCATGTTTTCATATCAACTGCATCTTTCTTTTAATCCTTTTTCCAGCTTCAATTGTCTGCATGATCTGAGCTGCAGCGTTCCAAGCTAATGACCTCCCTGCCTGTTATCCAATTATTTTTATATTTAACGTGCGTGGCTCTCATCCATCTTATACCCTTTTCAGCCTAAATTACGACTGAAGAATCAGGGGGACAATTCTGACCCAGGACCGACTGATCAGCGGCCTGGTACAGACGTGGCATACTCAAGTTGGGATAGGCAGTCAAGTGACGGTCCAGATAAGGTTGGGTGGTGTATGGTTCTGGTGATTTGATATGGGAACCCATGGGCGTCCTACGCCGGTTCTTGTCAAATTTGCCTTAAGGAGCCCTTTAAATACACCCAGAGTAGTGCATGGTTCTGGTGATTTGATATGGGAACCCTTGGGCGTTTTACGCCGGTTCTTGTCAAATTTGCCTTAAGGAGCCAGGTTCTGGTGATTTGATATGGGAACCCATGGGCGTTTTACGCCGGTTCTTGTCAAATTTGCCTTAAGGAGCCCTTTAAATGTACTCAGACTGGGGCTCGCAACTATCTATAATAAATGAATATCATGTATTGTGTTGACTAGACCCCCAACCTCTGCGTTCGCCACCGAACTGAGCTTCAGCAATAATGTTGATTCCGGCAAACATATATTGAAGTAATGATGGTACCTAAGGGCGAGTTGAGTGTAACCACTCCGAGCTCCACGCATGTTTAACCAAAATTCTAAATTATAATTATAAATGGAGTCAGATAAACGAGTAAATAAAATAATAATATTTCTAAATAACTTTTACCTTTTCCCACAGCAAGAGTGGAATACATCACGTTGAAACTTTCGCTCCGAGCTATTCCCTCATTGGTCTAGTAATTGCGGATTCTACAATGGAATCTCATAGGAACCAAATAATCTCTTCTTATCAACTGCAACTATCAGGAGTACATTTTCTGTTGTACACACATCCAATGTCAGTGGTGTCACCATTCAGGAAGACACAGAGGTGGCCCATGGTACTGTGGTACAACATACTAGACATCGCCACCCTGAATGCCTACACCTTTTTCAGGGCTCAGCACCCTGAGTTCTACACAGGTGTCACCAGTGCATGACAGCTCTTCATCACAGAGCTCTCAAAGGAGCTTGTCACACCCCACATGAGGAGTCGACTGGAAGGCTGCCCCAATCTGCAAACCAAGATCATTCAAGCAGTGGGAAGGTGTGGAGTGACCAAAGCCACAACCCAGCCACAGGAGAGAAGTCAAAAGAAGAGAAAGAGGTGTCAGCTCTGCCCAAGAGACAAAGATCTCAAAGTCAACAATTGGTGTATGAAATGCAATGTACCGGTGTGCAATGATCACAGCCAGAAACAGGTCATTTGTCATGGCTGCATACAGTGAGAAGAGACAAGAAGGGATATGGAAATTCACACACACACACACACACACACACACACACACACACACACAATCAACTAATGCACGCGCTCTCGAAATACCTATAGGATATGATTTTATTTCATGCCTGTTCTCATGTAGTAGTCTCTATGACAATGTAGCCTACCACATAACCCTATACTCATTTATATGGACTGCGTGTGGAATTGTTCTATAATCCACCAGATTAGATTTTCTATTGCTGTTTTGTGTCAATAGAAGTTTAGAATTCAGTGGTTTAGAATAGTTTTTAGGATGGCTGTGTCTTTTTGTTTAATTATCAAAATGTTCATAAACTGTTAAAAAGATGAAATCTTTTATAAAACATTAAATCATTCTTGTGTGGACCAAACTATAATAAAAATCATTATTCTAAATGGAGACACATACACAATCATTATTCTTAACCAAAACAATGGAAATATCATACATTTATTCCATAAAACACATAGATTCTAATTGGGGTCATTTTTGACCCCATCATGGACGAGTGTAGGGTCCAATCACTCATGCATCTAAGGGTTAAGCTAACGCTAGCTAGCGAGCTAACAACTCGTAACAATGACGTTAGATAGCACAACTGCTAACGTTAGTCATAACACGATCAAATTTGTATGCAGCAAGTGCACATGTTGGCCAAATGCATAATCAGTGATGCTCTCTTTGTAGCTCAAAAACAATATTTGCTCTCAAATTAGTGCAAAATCTTCGCAGCTCGCGCACTGCATGCGTTTGCATAAAGTCCCTACCAAACCTAGAAACAAACCTACGCCCCTGCTGGACAGTGTCCGAAGTAGCACCCGTCCATACTATTCAGTATGCTTGTTGAGTAGACAGGACGAGAAAGTAGTCAACTAAGAAAAACTTTCTCTAATTTTAGTATATTTAAATTTCCCGGATGATATAAATACTTCCGGGGTTTCGCTGCGTATATTTGGGAGCATTTTTCAAGAAATATGCAAATACTTTCCAAAAATAACATGTGACATGGGTGGGAGGACATGTAAGTGACTTACTTCCACAGTACGGTTGGAAAATAATATGGAGGATATTTTTTAGCATACTGCACATGCATCCTAAAGGAGATTGTTAAATTCGGACACAGCCCTGGCCTGCCTTTCACACTGTTCTTCCTGTACATGCTCAGCATTACAAAAATTTCTGTCACAGCATTTGCCCTGCCCACTCACCTGAACACAGCACATTGAACTCAACACTGAGAAGACCTGAAGTGGACAGGAACCGGCAGGAGAGGGCGAGATGGAAAGAAAGAAGCCAGACCAAATACCATTCATATGTAATGTTATAATACAATTAGAACTGTGCATCCCATGAGTCAATCATTTTCAGCAACTGAGTATCAGAGCCAATCAGTGGAGTGTGATGACAAAAGTGCAACCTACTAGCCAGCGGACTTAGAACATGGAAAACAAGATCAATAAGATCAAGGAACTCATAATAAGAGAAGGTCCACTTTTACAGAACTGATATTTAGATAATTTCTTTTCCAATCTTTCTCCCGTTTAAATGTGAAATGCAGCCTATAATCTATTTTTTCATATAATTTCTGGCACTCACAGTAAACTATCATTATAAACACAGACAAACAGCTGACGAGAAACACGACAACAAGAAGATCCTGGTAATAGGCATCCCGTGCAAACCGTCCATTTAAATGATGAATGTGCTCATGAAGTCCAATCAAAATGGTGCAATCTATTGTCTCAGCGGAGTTGATGACAGCAAATATGTCATTTATGTGCACTCCACTAATTTACATGCAGTGATTCCACTTGTTTTCATTATCGGCTTGGTATATTACTGAGAGAAACAAGGCAACAATAAGCTGACTGTCATCCGGATCATATATCGGCCTCTAGCTTTTTGAATTAGGAAATATTACCTGGGCAGAGACTGCTGTTGGCATCAATTTTTATAAATAACCTCCACAGTGTCAAGATGCATGTGAGATTATTTTGATTGGTCAAGTCAGGAATCTCACCAAATATACTCAACACATTTTTCACATATCAGCATACCTCATTTACATAACTTAATTATTTTAAAACATTTCTGAAAGATTGTAAGCACAAAACAAAATTTAAATAAATACTCAACACTAGATCAATACAAAATCGGAACCTGTTGCACCATTTTGCTTTATTTACCTGAGCGATGTACATTCTTTTGGCAAATTGGCAACAAGGTGTCATATGTCCATTTTCACCATTTTATGTGACAAGCACAAGCGTTCCTCCTTGATACAATGATGTCTGTCATCAACATCTTATTAGATTAACTTCCTTTCACTTGTTACCACAGCATTAACACACGGAGTCCTCTTTCCAGCTTGGCTTCGAAAGGCGGTTGTAAGCAGTTCACTGTTTATGAAGAAGATTTAACATATTTAAATACATATGTTTTCCTTAAGACTGTGTTAAAAGTGACTAGGGCTTTGAAATTAAACATAATGCCAGGTAGCAGTTTCGGAGCATAAAAAGAAACAGTAAAATCAGGGATGAGAATCTATCGAAATAAGCAAACCCACAATGCCTGCATTGATGATGTCTAATCCAGGTAGTCATGGCTACATGACATCATACGGGCCATGATTCATGCTCTTCATTCCTGCTTGACGATCCCAGAACTCATGACCCCATATTAGGCGCACCCTAGCCACAAAGCACTCAGTGTGTGCACATAACTGTTCCCTAACCCAGGTACCTGCAACAAGCACATTGGCTTGCATCACAGCATTCCCCGAAACACCACTGAATCATTTATTATTAGAATGAAAATGAAGCCACAGGTATTTTGAAACACTGTAGTATACAGCTTTTTATCAGCCTGTGTCTGTCTTTCGCGCTCTTGCCTTGATGGCCGTTCACCGCTACCGCGGGCACGGCCGCGACATTATTCCAGGAAGAGACTGCGATTGGGGCCCTTATCCGAGAGACCGTCAGGCACAAGGCCCCTGGCGCCTCCCTTTTCATCCCCCCGTAAAGATGATAGACAGAAACGCACCTCATTGTCTGACTGAGGGGTGAGCGAGAGGAGAGGAGGGATTCCGCAGAATAAAATCTTTTCTTCCACCACTTGATGACAATGGCCCCCATCCAATGTTTTGATCTTTTTAGAGCATGTTCCATCCTGTGAAATCCATCCAAGAGCCTGCTATTTTAGGCTTGTTTGCATATGGCTATCAGAGATTAACTGGACCACTGGTCAGGCTCTTGTTATACAGTGCACGGCTTTGCATTTGTAACATTCCCATTGTATCATGTAAAGGGAAGTTATATTAAAAAAGAAAGCGTAGATATATCTATACCTAGTATATATTACAGCTGTGTGAAGCACAGTGATTATATTAATTGCATTTATTGAGGCAATTTTATCTGGGTAATTATAAGTATAAGTAAGTAATTGGCATACTAATGACTGGGTTAAACACTGCTGCAGGGGTGATATACTGTGGTTGATACAGATTTGCTCTATTAATTTTGTCTGATCAATTGGTTGCTTTTTCTGGTTTGGTTACTCGCTGCAGGAGTTGTTGCTTTCAATGTGTCTCCAAAATATTTGGAATTAACTTGAACCATTTAAGTAGGGCAACTTAATCTATATCCACTGATCTTTAACTCTTTTTTTACTTTTTATATTTGATAGCGAGGGTGCTTTTATTGTTTCATTCAAATGCAATATTATATGCCAAATTAGTGTTTGAAAAACTTAAGCCTGGCAGTATTTTTTATATTTGGGGGCTGGGTGAGACTGGATTTAGCTGTAAATTACACTGGTACAGTATGGAACACATGGCTGGCTAAATGGTTGTAAATCATCAAGGGTCTGAGCTATCGAACGAGCCCCAAACTATCACTCTGTTGCCAGATATGGAGTAGATGTGGATGGATCACTGCAAGGGTTATTTCTCCTGACTCATTTTCCTATAGAACTCTATGGGGAAAAAAGTCAGGAGAAACAACCCTTAAAGGGATCCATCCACATCTACTCCATATCTGGCCACAGAGTGATGGTTTGGGGCTCGTTTGATACCTTAGACCCTTGATTACATACAGCCATTTCGCCAGTCATGTGTTCCATACTGTACCAGTATAATTTACAGCTGAATCGAGTCTAACCCCCCAATTCTCATAGAGATCCGTTCAAATGCAGAGAGCAGAACAAAAATAATACACTATGATATGACCATTGATTTTTATATATGTGTTGCTAGTATACACACATTTAATGCTAACAAACATAAAGGCGGGGCCATACTCAGATATTTGCATAAGATACAAACTTCAAGCTTCTTTTGATCAAATTTTGGAAATGTTTGACTTTTATATGTAGGCTAAGGCTATGCTTTATAAGGTAGGAATAGAGTCCGATACATTCTCTACTCTCACCTGTCCTCTAGTGGTTGAAAAATACAAAAAAGTGGTTGTTCTTATTAAAGATTCTTCAGTTGCACATTAAGTTCACTATCCTAGTTATTAAATGTGAATATCACCCAATTTGAGTTAGATAATCCAAGGCAATATGCGCTATTAAATCCAATGCATTTTTGAGGCTCTTTAACACCAGCAAAGAACACACATTCCTTTATTAAATCTGGGCCTTAATCCCTTTATTCTCAGCAAAAGCAGACTCAAGGGGGGATTTACGATTTGATTGAGGTTTTTCTTTTTTTACATATTAAAAGGGATTAATAAAGTGGATAACAGAAGCTATTTCAAGTTGAGTCCCGTCAGCAAAAGAAGAGGACATGAGTGTTTAAAGTCAAAATTAGTTAAAAGTAGGCTCCCAGTGGTTTAGTCATTGAAGGCACTTGCTTCAAGCACAGGCTCAGGGCCTGGTTATGTCAGGTGAGTACAACTGGGGTACAGCACAAGATCAGGTTAAAGACAGAATACCCCGTAAACTACAGACAAAATGCCTAAACTGTCTTTTGGCTCTTTTTTTCCCTCATTGTTTGACATTTTACTGTAACTCATTGGCCACGTTGACATGCACACCATATTTTGGATCATGATCCTTATTAGGTTTAGGGTCATATTCTGATTATGCCATTTACATGCGTCATGAGAAGAATAACCCAAATGTATTCCTGTATACATGGTTAACTGAATATTCTGAATAGTCAAAGCTCCTTTGGCCCTAGTACAATAATTCCTCCATGTGCATGAAGTGTTGAAAATTCACTGGGTGTGAATCGTTGGTATTGTTTTGTTTTTTTTGTGTTAAAATTAGGGCTGACAAGTTAACAAGTTAACTCGGGTGATTCGTTTTTTAATGATTAATGCATTAAACTTATTTTTTTATGCAATTAATCCCTTACAACTGACGTGTGCCTGTTTTAGCTGTCGTGGTCCCCATAAGTGCAGATCTATGACCAGATTTCCAATCTACCAGCCCAGGGATATGTTAGTGGTCACATTTTCAAAAAGGCACATTTAGGGGCCTGGCGATTTTTATATTAAATAAATAAATATATGCCTGGTATGACTACATTTGCAACACTGCCATAGGGGGTGGCATTCAAATTGATGGTATTAAAGCTATTGAAAAATAAGCACATTACCTCTAATGCTGCAAACATGTTTAACCAGCTCTGACCTCCTCCTCCTTTTTACTCTCAGTCTCACCTGTATTAGCAGTTTTTTTTTAACCAGATGGACAGAGATGCGCTCCCTCATGGCTCCTGCTTTCAGTCCCTTGTCTTTCTCTTTCTTCCTCCTCTCCTTTCTAGGAATGCTTCCTAGGCTATAACAAGCAATATAAAGATGCTGATTAGCATAATACCAATTGCCAGCTACAGACAGATTTTCATTTAACTTCGTATTAGACGTCATTGTGGCTATGGCTACCATGAGCCATGGCTCACATAGCTAGTAGAATGAGCTAGCCAACACCATTATCAATCATTAAGCAATAACATACAAGACATCATGCTATAGTGTGCTAGTCGTTGCAATAGCCACAATATAGCACAACCTTGAGCTGAATAGCTAGCTAGAATGAGTCAGCCAACATCATGATAAATTATAAATAATAATTTAATTCTGGGCACTTTAATGTAAGCAAACAACATAGAGCTTATATTTTCAATGTGCCACCTTCTATTAATTTTTCTGCAATCAGTTTGCTTCATACAGTTCCCTCATACAGTTACGATGAGTAGGCCTAAGCTATTTTGACTAGCTAGCTTCTTCTCCAAAGGTAGGCAAGCGAGGTTACTGCCGCGACTTGGCAATGGGGTTTCAGCCCACCGAGCCCAGGCATGCATGACCCTCTCCTGTTCACTTCCAAGGCGAGATTTATCTTCTTTCACTAACTCACGTCAAAAACACAACCGACAAATGCTGGCCTTTTTATTTATAAAAATGACACTCTCACTCTCACGCTGCTTCTGCCCTTGCTGTGCTATATGTCAAACACAATTTCAGATTTAAAACTCAAACTCTCAGACAAGGGCTTAGGGCTTAGATTTTGTGGCAATATTAATAGTTGTCAAGTGGGCCTAAATAGTAATTGTGTTTAACCAATACACAATAATAATTTTATCAAATAAAAAAAGGGGCACTTTGGCCAATGAGAGAAACGGGGAAGTTGCTCAAGCAATCAGAGCACTCTCTTCTGCACGTCTGTGTACCAGCCTATCGATGACCTGAATTCCCATCTATCATCCTATCTTTCAGGGTCTTCTGACCTGTGACTAGTTTTTTGATTGATTGAAACCTTTATTTCGACAGGGAAGAACATACTGAGACCAGGTCTCTTTCACAGATGTGCCCTGCTTACATAGTTTGTTCTGTGGTTTGACTGAATGTCATATCTTTGTCTGTTACAGCCTGAACAAATCACTATTTTGTTTTCGGGTGTGCATGTATCGCACAATATTTAATTATGTATGTACAGATTTGTTTAAGAAACGTTTGTCTCGTTGTTGGTCCAGAAGTGAGGGCTTTGTGTTTGTTGCAACACCCTGGACACCTTACAAAGATGTACGTGCGCAGACCGTGTTTAATAGTTGCAAACAGAATAAGGTGCTTACATTGTTTATGGTGCTTACAGACCAATTAATTTGCATTTGCAAATTATTAGATGATATGCAGCCTACCTTTGGATTACGCACATTCAGAATAAAGGCTTAGCCGAGTTTTGCTTTTTGGAATAAGTTGTTTACATGGGCTGCATCATAACTGGAATACTTGAGTTTTATGAATAAGATTGGAATAATGGCATGCATGTAAGCATTTAAAAAAAAAAAAATTTGAATATGTTGTTTTATATTGTCAGTCTTATATTGTCTTCAATCAATCTTTGTATTTAGAATGTATTGTATGTAAAAATGTGAAAGAATTTTTCAATCAAATGAAATCCAACTTCTTGTTCTGATTGCTGAAGCTTTGAAAACACAATTTCCCATAATGAATAAAAAAATTTCTATTAAATAATGGATCACTTGTTTCTATTGTGTAACATAACATAATATTGACGTCATCATTGGAATCTACATAGCCACATGCATCCAGGATAACTTTGCACACAGGCCACGGCATCTCACAATGTACACAGGCTCTCCAAGCCTCCAAGATTTCATCTTTGCTGACGGAAAATTTAAAGGAAGAATACAATTTTAAATATAATTTAAATTTGTTTTATTTTTATCCCCAAATGGTTTGAGCAGCATGGCACTGACATCGCCCATATGCTGCTGCATTTCCAGTCACTATATCTGAACACAATCAAGCATTTATGTGATTTTCTGGGGCCAACACCTGAGACCGAGCTAGTTATTATAGCAAAAACCCATCTCCAAACAAATCGAAAGGATCTGAAAAACCTCCAGCTGATGTGTGCATATTGCATACTGTATTGAGATTTAAAGCTTAAGAAAAACAGACCAATTAATCAAGTTAAGTGGCAAGGGGATACAAATGTGATTATGGGTTCTGTTCCAAGCACAATGCAATGCATGTGTTTGGTTGGGGGGGAGTGAAGTATAACTGTATTTTTTTTCTCTCTTGTATTAAATTACGAGTTTAACCTATTGCAGGCTCCCTGCCAGTTCACACCAGGGTATTTGCGTTTAAGGTTGAATCCTGCTACAGTTTATGTGGAGCCACTGTGGGTGTGTGTGTGTGTGTGTGTGCTGTGCCTTTTTTGTAGGTGGCTTTTGTGTTTTGCTTGTATTGTAGGTACGCTGCCTATCTGTGGCCCTTATACGCTCGCAGCACAATGGTCTTCATGCCTGCTTTTAAACATATTTCACTGTCATTACATTAGCTGTAAATTATGCTGGAACAGTATGAAATACATTGATGGTGAAATTGGGATGAAGTCATCAAGGGTCTGAGGTATCAAATGAGCATTAAACCATCACTTTGCTGCCACATATGCAGTAGATATGGATGGATAACTTGAAGGGTTTCTTCTCCTGACTTATTATTCCAGAGAGTTCAATAGGAAAATTTGTCAGGAGAAATAACCCTTAAAGTGATCCATCCATATCTACTGCATATCTGGCAGCAGAGTGATGGTTTGAGGCTCATTTGATACCTCAGACCCTTGATGACTTACAGCCATTTCACCATCAATGTATTCCATACTGTTCCAGCATAATTTACAGCTAAATCTAGTCCCACCCTCCAATTTTTATAAAGATCCATTTAAATGCAGAGAAGTTATAGTATCACTTGTAAGAATACCAGAAAATAAGATATCAAGATTTTGCTGTTGTTGGGTCACAAACATCAAGAAGTCAGGGCATGCAAAGGATATGTGACCAAATATTTAAAATGATTACTTTATTCTACATTATGTTAAACTGTCCAATATTTTTTGATGCCCGAAAATGGGGAGGACTATGTACAAAAGCTTCTATCATTTCTAAACGGTTCATCCGATATGGATGAAAATACCATATCAAATTAAAGCTGACAGTCTGCACTTCAACCTCATTGTCATTGTATCCTTTCAAACTCAAAGTGCTAACATACAGAACCAAAAAATGTGTCACTGTCCAATGAATTATGGTGCTCACTGTCCAATGAATTATGGTGCTCACTGTATATATATATATATATGTATACTATTTTCATCAAATTTAGAGTGCCTTTGGTAACCTGATGTGAATCCATCCACTATGCCCAGTCCTCTTATTATATTGTCCCTGCTTTGATCTGCTTGTCTCCAAGCAATCTTCCTTTTTGTTCACATATCAACCACATAATATCAATCAAGGTACAACTTGCCCTGATTCATACATTTTGACATCAATTGATTTAGTTTAGCTGTCTTTTTGTTGTTGTTGTCATTGGTTGCCAAGCTACAGAGCGTGAGTCAGAGTGCCATTTGGATTGGCAGTGCATCGTGGGAGTAGTATTGGGAGTAGTCCAGGCCCCCGAAAAATCGTTTTCTTGCCCACATCATGAGAAGCCATTACACTGGCCCATTTTTTGCATGAGTGGTTTAAAATCTTGTCCCAGCAACATGTTAGAAAACCATCCATATGTGAAATCTCTCAGTCAGATGCCACCTGATCAATAGTGCTTATGGTCGATCTGTGAAAAATATTTGGCTTAGCAAGATTACCGACATGAGGCAAGTACCGTCCAATGCCCTCTGTTCTTTTTACAGTGCCCTCCTTGTTTGGGAAAGAGTCATATGTTTTTCTTGATCTCCCTATGTACTCCACAATTTTATATTTATAATCAAATATTTTACTTACATGTGGTTAAAGTATCAGCCTTCAAATGATAACCCCCCCCTTTGGCCCTGTGCTGTTGGCATCACTCTGATACAAGTGAACTTTGGTCCCATCTGTCCACAAGACCTTTTTCTCGACCCATAGTGTCATCATTTAGTTCTAAATAATGTCCTTCTTGAAATTTTTTGATTTTTATTCTGTTTATATTTTGTCTACCTCATCCTTTCCTCCAATGAACCTTCCTGTGTTTGTATAGTATACATGCATTTTCTGGAAATATAATGTTGAGAGTGAGAGCACGTTGTTTGAACAAACAAAACAAATAAATGGAAGTCTTCTCTGTTCACCCTCATGGGATCTGGGTAAAAATAATAAACTAAAAAAACAAAGTGAAAATAAATTTAAACACAATGTAGGCTTTTGAGCCAGGTTTCTCTCTCTCTCTTTTTCTCTTTCTTTCTCTCTCTATCTCTCTCTCTCTTTCTCTCTATCTCTCTTTCTCTTTCTCTCTCTCTCTCTCTCTCTCTCTCATAGACACTTAGGCTTAGCCAACACAACCCCGATGCTGTGGCCACTTGACCAGTCAGCATGGTCCCATATTACCCAATTTCCTCTCCCACACCAAGCCCTGCCACAATAAATGTACAAGCAATGTGTGAAAATGAGTGAGTTCAACCATGTGAAAGAAAAGGAAGTGGGGAAATGTGCATGGCATATCTAAACTAAAGTACAAAACAGCTTCAAAGTGAATGAGCTAATCATGAGGATTATTAAACTCAGCCCCTTCGTACAAAAAGGGCTTATCATTATGTTACATAAAAAGAAAAAGACAATTCCAATTGCAATCTATTTTATAGCTTTTTTTAGCACTGATTGAATTGTCCATATTTGCTCAGACTCAAACAATTACACGCATGCTGAAGAACAAGACTGCTATCTATCTGAAGTCGTCTGAATGGGCATTTACATTTTTTTGCCTCATTTAACTAAGAGTTCGTTGCAAACTCTACTGCTGTTCTACTTCCTACAAACAGATGAATAAACTGGCGTGTATTCTGTTTTAGTTAAGTGTTTAAAACAAGGCAAATCATTTTCAGGTCATCAATTAGTTTCTGTGACAGTCATGTAACATCTTTGTAAATGGACAAACAACTTTACTGTGGCATGGTGCATTGCAATATATTCTGTGTGCTAACATATGTTTTCAGTTACGTTAGTAATGTGTGGTTATGAACTAAACCAGACATGGTCGTACAGTCAAATTTAAAGCTCACGAGTTTAGCAGCGCTTATTCTCTCTCATGAGTGTTGCGCAAAGTGCGCATAGCAAGTTAGTTAAGAAATCTCTTGCTATCTCTTGCACACACCCCAAATGGAGCGCCCTTTTAAAACCAAGAATCACACCTCCCTGTGCTGCTCACCATTGCGCTACCCTTTGTTTGCTTTGCAGCTCTGCGTTAAAAATATTTGCGATCACCCTCCACCACCCCAGTTTCCACCTGTTTGGATCTGCTTTTTGGCCCGGGGGGGTTCCGGGTCATCTCCCGTTTAAGGGGAGATGCCCGTGCTCCAGAGTAGTTCCTAAAGCAGATCCATTCAGCGCCAAACCAAAATAATTGCACAGCACATTTAATATATGAGTTGTCTTGACAAACGCAAGGTGTACGTGTTCCAGGCCCTTAAACAGAAGGGACAGCTGTGATAAAAGCAGAGTTTGGTCAGTATGGTCTCCTCAGAATCTCCTCCACCTCAGCTCCCAATTAGCATTATGAGAGTGTCTCTCAGTAATACACATTTAATGCACTGCAAATTCCATTGCCCTCAGTCACCCTAGATAAGGGTATCTGGGAAATAAATGCAAAATATGTACTATTATTATTAGTATTATTATTAGTATTATTGGTATTATCATTAAATTACCTGAAGGCCGGAATGGAAGGGAGATGCTAAGATGTCCATAAGAGGTAATGCAATTTACGAGGTAAAACAGGAAGAGTGTGATGGAGTGTATCAGGCTGATTTTAAGGTGACAGATCACACAAGGGAGAGAGGGAAGACACGATTCCCCACAGATCGAGGAGGTGGAGATGTTTGTCTTTTGAGGAGGGTTGAAACAAATCAGCGATGCCGAGCGCGAATTGACGGCGGCCCCTGAGAGATGGTGTTTTTCTACACGGGGGCTGAGATCAAACAGTCTCTCAGACAAAGAGCGAGAGAGAGAAAGATAGACAGGGAGAAAGAGAGAAAGAGACAGAGATGGGGAAAGAGAGTACACACTAGTGGCAGGAGCCCAGAGAACTGAAAATGCAGACACCCTGCCGTTCAGGGGTGGAGAGGGGGACTTGTGTGTGTTTTGGTTTGGGCACATACACACGCATGTCATGGTGCCAGGCTATGAATATTCCATTGCGCTGCCACCTCGAATCAATCGAAAGCACTTGTGACCCCAGTCAGCGGTGCGTGTGGGCCTGCTACTGGGGGTTTGTTTAAGGAGCAGAGGGGCTGGCACAAATGACCCTCATTAGTACACATACTGATAAACCCGGAGCCTAGGAGAGGCCTTCCAGAAAGACGGAGCGAGAAGCCAGCCACTTCTGAGGACAGAGCGATTTTTCATTTCCCTGAGCAACCTGAGAATGGCCCACGCTCACGGTATAAGATATCATCAAGACCACACTGAAGATTGGCACATAGATAGTAAATATGGCAGATGAATGTAGCACGAGGAGGGGGGCTGTGAACGGCCAGCAGCGCATTTCCTGCTTTTATGGAGACTCTGGGAAGGAAAGTGTCTGGTTTATATGCTGCGCGATGCCCAGTTCTGCACCTCAGCCTCACAGCAGGAGCTGTTAAAAGACTGGGAGAGTGTAAGAACAGGGGCGGGGGGGACAATCAAAAACATGTCGCCGCATCTTGAAACGGCAATTAGCAATCTGCCCGTGCCACTTGTGCCGCTAACGGCGGAAAACAAACACAGGGATTTGGGTAAACATCTCGCCGCCGCTCGAGCATATTGCTGTTTTATGCCCGCACGGGTCCCAGTGGGGTCCCAAGTCAAATTCCGCTGCCATTACGTGCTGCAAATCTAGACTGGCTCACATCGCCGGCTGGACAGAAGCCTGCCACAGTGCGGTGGAGTGCTGGTTGAGAGCACAAAAAAGCTTCAATGTTCAGCATAGAGTCAGACAGCCCTTCTGCCTTATACCTCAATCCTAATGATGCACAATCCTTTAACAGAGAGCCCTTACAATGTCAGCCTTTTACAGTAAATCCTTATAATGCAAGCTCCTTACAGAGCTACCAGTTTATTAAGTATCCTTACAGTTCAAACCTTACTAAATGCATTCAAAAAGCAACCAGAACAACAACACATATCTGCAACACATGCTACCAGACAGGTGTATCTCCTAGCTCCCACCAAGTAATAACTAAAGGACACTGACAGAAGGGATTTGTCACTCAGGTGCAACCCATCAACAACCAGACATCAAAACATCATATTTTCTCAGTTATGTTCCTGGAGGCAGAAATGTAGCCCATCTGCAAGGGCTACCATCCCACAAATCAGTGCATTATGGGAGCCCGCAGAGTCAGGTCTGACAGATGATTAATGTTTCAGAATGTTTTGGGAGAGCAGCCTGCGCGATTGGCTGATGAAGGTCCCTCTTCCACGTGGGGATATTGGCTGAAGCAGAAGCTCAGAGACCTGAAAGCTCAGAGACCTGAAGTGGGTGGAGTGCAGTTTCAGGAAGTAGCAGTCTGTGTTCATTTGTTCATTTGTCTGGAGTCAGATGCAAATCACTGTCATCTGGAGCTGTAGTTTACGACAATCTGTCGTCATTTTCTTCACAAAATGTATATTGTGATGCAGGGCCGGGGATGACCACTGCATCACGTGGTGAACAGACAGAAACAACACAAAAAGGATAATGGCCCTGCGGCCTTTTAATTGGGTTATAATTTAAAAGAACAGAAACCATTAAAATCGAAAGAAACGCCAATATGGCAACCTAAACCTCCAGGGAAGAGGACAGGAGAAAAAGATCAAAAGAAAAGTCACAAACTAAACAGGTGCCACCATGCAGCAAAAGCCAGTCCCAAAACAGTACTCTTTAGGCCTGATTACCAAGCCCACTGATGAGCTAATATGCAGCAGCTGAATTGATTACAATCAATTGCACCTGCTGACATACCTGTGAGTAGGGCCGGTTTTGTGCCCTGTGGACAGCACCCCAAGGCCACGTTCACACTTGCATTTTGGAACTTGACAACCGGTTATTATCTGGAGTTCATGTTCTGTGTCCATACACACGCGCATATTTAGAAGACAGAGAAGGCTTACAAGTATGACCGAGTAGCAGGACTTACTCCTGTATTTACATCGCTGTCAGTAATATTTGCTCTGAGCGTAAATCTTGCATTTCAATTATAGCGCAGGTGTAAACGTGATTCTCCAATGTCAACAAACATGGACGGCCATTCAGTTTTTGTTAATCTCTGCCGAGAGAAGCCGTAGAAGACGTGTGTTTCCACATCTGATCTGGTAGTGAATGAAGCAACATTGACCAATGCTTCTTTTAACAGTAGCCTATTCAACATCACCCTATGGAAGTCAAAAAGCCTTGCGCAGTTAATCACTGCACACTTCCTACCAACTCCCGTTGTCAACTCCCGTTCCCGTCCACACTCGCACAACCAAGCTCATTTGCATAGAACCAGGAGTCAACTTCGGTAGTCGCTACCGGTTCCGAACAGGACTCATTACAACTAGTTGTCACTCTCGTTCATAACCGTACTAAGTGTGAACTTGACCGGCTTAAGCAACATGTGAGGAGCGACAACTGTATTTAGCTGTAGTGTGAATGGGGCCTTAGTCCCTTCCTGGCA
Source organism: Ilyophis sp. 1 JC-2022 (assembly GCA_022702515.1). NCBI lineage: Eukaryota > Metazoa > Chordata > Actinopteri > Anguilliformes > Synaphobranchidae > Ilyophis > Ilyophis sp. 1 JC-2022. The sequence goes on along the minus strand of CM040404.1, from coordinate 117,097,034 downwards.
CCACACTATGTATGTAAGAAAAACATTATTTGAAAATTAAAATCATAAAAACTGTTTATTTGGATATATCAGGTATACTCCAATCAGGGATTTTCCCTTTGTCCTGTTGAATCTTACTAATAGTTCAATTTAATCTGTAAGAAAACAATCAAATGCTTTCTAGCAGCAATGTTTATGTTCAGGACAGTGTATCCATTCAGTTAAACTAATGCACTCTCTCTCTTCTGTTACGGTTCTAACCGTTCCACGTCATGTTTTATGTTTATTGTTATGTCACGCCCTTATTTGTATTCATGTTCTGTCAGTCTATTAGTTTGCATACATATTTCCATGTTTTTCCGCAGCCTTGCGTTCATGCTGTTTCTTCTCTTGCTGTCACTCACGCTTCCCTAATTGTTTCATTCTCCCTTGTCTAATTACTAATATACTAACATTAGATCAGGATTGGGTAATACTAACTATCTAACCATGTGTTCATGTTTACCTTACGTTTCTCGTACATGTTAATTACTAATTTACTAACGCTAGGTCAGGATAGGTTAACTACTAACGATTTACTAATTGCCTCGTTACGTGTCATTTTCTCAAGCTGTTGTGAATTTCCTGCTGCTCTCAAGCTAAGTGTCTACACCTGCATATAAGATCAGTGTTCATGTCATGTCCTTGCGAAATTGTTGCCTCACTAGCACTCTTAATCATTTGTCAAGTCTACGCATTCTGATTTCCTGTTTTGATCCAAGCCTGTTTTTTGACCACTGTTTACTGCCAGCCTTTTGTTTTCACTGCCTGTCCTGACCACGATTCCTGCTTGCTGATTTTGTACTTTTGCCACGCGGCGAGGACTCCGGTCTGACCCTGCTTGTTTTTCGACTATTCTTTTGCCTTCTCCCTTTTGTACCTCTGCCACGCTGATTGCCTTCCTGGTTCCGAACTACTGCCTGGCTTACCGATGACGAGACTGCTTTCTCCCTCGGTACTTTTGTTTATTGGCTGGATTTTTTTGTGTATGACCTTTGCTTGTGCTAAGACAACGATTACTGGACTTTCCTTAATAAAGCCCTTGCGGGTATTTATTACATCCATTGTTCTGAGTCGTGCTTCTCGGGTCCAACCCTCCATGCACTTCGTCTCAGAACAATTTCGCCAACATGGACCCTGCCGACTCATCCGCAATGCACCACGCACTCATGGAACAAGGTGCCATCGTGCAGGAGCACACCCAGGAGATCTCCTCTCTTCGCCGGGAGATGAGAGAGCTGTGCCAGGAGATGAGGAGACTCATCATTGCTGTCCAGCCACGTCCCACAGAACAGCCTGTCAGCATGCCTGCATTACCCCTGTTCAACGCCACAGGAACCTGGCAATTCCGGGAGCCACAACAACCCCCCCTGGAGAGGTTCGGCGGAGAACCGGAGAGATGCAGATCGTTCCTCCTCCAGTGTGACTTTGTGTTCCGGCAGCAACCACAGACCTACCAGGACGACGAGCGACGGATTGGATACGTGATGGGATTGCTGAAGGGGAGAGCTCTGGACTGGGCCACAGCTGTATGGTCCAGTGGGTCACTTCCCTCTCACTACGCGGAATTTTCCCAGGAGATTCGCAAAGTGTTCCAACACGCGTCCAGCGATCAAGAACCCTCTCAACGCCTGATCACCCTCCGCCAAGGCAAGAACAGCGCCGCGGATCATTCGATCGAGTTCCGCACCATCGCCGCTGCTACCCACTGGAACAAGGAGGCTCTTGCCGATCTGTTCCGAGCCAGTCTCAGTGAGACTCTGCAGGACGAGCTGGAACATCAAGAACCCATCACGCAACTTGATGAACTCGTTCGTGCCGCCATTCGCCTGGACAACCGCTCCAGACAACGCCACCACGAGAGGCAAGTTCCGGCTGGCCAGCCCTACCCTAGACGATGGTCAAGTCCTCGACCCAGAGAGGGACCAGTGGAGGAGGCTGAGCTCATGGATCTCTCACGCACTGGGGTGAGAGTCTCGTCGGAGGAGCGGAAACGCCGTAAAGAGACTGGGTCATGCTTCTACTGCGGCAAGCTTGGGCATACTCTACAGCAGTGCAGACTTCGCTCCAAGAAGTCAGATGCCGACGCCCCAGTTCGGATTGGATCCCTGACCTACCCGGAGAAAACCAGCGGAGATGACTCTCGCCAGACCCTCATGGCCTTGATCATGTTGCCAGGGAGAGAGATCGAGGTCAGAACGCTGATGGACTCCGGAGCGGACCTTGATTTGATTGATGAGGTGATGGTCAAGGACATGAACATTCCCACCCTTCCATTGCCCCACCCCTTGAATGCTCGGTCTCTTGATGGAAAGACATTCTGTCAAATGACCCACATCACCGAACCCATTCTACTGATTATCTCCGGCAATCACCAAGAAATAATCCAGTTTCATGTCATCCGCTCTCCCAACGATCCGCTCATTTTGGGGTTACCCTGGCTCAGGAAACACAACCCCATCATCGACTGGAAGACAGGTCAGATCCAAGCTTGGACTCGCGATTGCCACCAACAATGCCTGCGATCCGCTCCTGCTCCAGCAGAGGGCGTACCCACTCCACCCAAAGCCCCCAAGCCTTCACTGGAGACGGTGCCTGCGGTCTACCTGGACATGGAGACAGTCTTCTCCAAGACGCAGGCTCAGACTCTGCCCCCACACAGACCCTATGACTGCGCCATTGAGCTGTTGCCCGGCACACCACTACCATCAAGTCGTCTCTACAAGGTCTCCAGACCGGAGAGGGAGGCCATGGAGAGATACATCCGGGACTGCCTCACCAATGGGCTGATTCGTCCGTCCTCTTCACCCGTGGGGGCGGGGTTCTTCTTCGTCCAGAAGAAGGACGGTTCCCTATGCCCATGCATTGACTACAGAGAACTCAATAACATTACGATAAAGAATAAGTATCCTCTACCCCTCATTGACTCTGCTTTTCATCCTCTCCATGACGCCACCATCTTCACCAAGCTCGACCTACGCAACGCTTACCACCTGGTCCGTATTCGAGAGGGGGACGAGTGGAAGACGGCGTTCAACACCTCTCTCGGACACTTTGAATACCTGGTCATGCCTTTCGGACTCACCAACGCCCCTGCGGTGTTCCAAGCCCTGGTCAATGACGTGCTACGAGACCTATTGGGTCGACATGTATTTGTCTACCTCGACGACATCCTGGTTTACTCCAAGAACCCTCAGGAACATGAAGTCCACGTCAGACAAGTTCTCCAAAGACTGTTGGAGAACAAACTATTTGTCAAGGCGGAGAAGTGCGTTTTCCATTCGGACACAGTGGAGTTCCTGGGGTTTATTCTAGAGAGGGGACAGATCAGGGCGGATCCCAAGAAGATTCAGGCGGTCACTGACTGGCCCACGCCTGCCACGCGGAAACATTTACAGCGCTTCTTGGGATTCGCCAACTTTTATAGAAGATTCATCAGGGGCTATAGCCAAGTTGTCGCACCCCTCACCAAGCTCACGTCCACTGCCTTACCGTTCCGCTGGAGCCCCGAAGCGGAGGGGGCTTTTTGCAAGATTAAGAGACTGTTCGCTTCCGCCCCCATTCTCATTCACCCTGATCCCACTCGCCAGTTCGTGGTCGAGGCAGATGCCTCTGACACTGGGGTGGGAGCGGTGCTCTCCCAGGTCTCCGCCACTGACAACCGGCTGCACCCCTGTGCGTTTTTCTCCCACAAACTTTCACCAGCGGAGAAAAAGTATGATGTTGGCAACCGGGAACTTCTCGCCGTCAAAATGGCATTGGAGGAGTGGAGACACTGGCTGGAGGGGGCCGAAGTACCATTTGTGGTGTGGACGGACCACAAGAACTTAGCCTACCTCCAGACTGCCAAGAGACTCAACTCTCGCCAGGCCAGGTGGTCCCTATTTTTTGGGAGATTTAATTTCTCTCTTACCTACCGCCCCGGCTCCAAAAACATTAAGCCTGATGCCCTTTCCAGGCAATTCGACTCGTGTTTGGAGAAAGAGAGACCTGAGAACATTCTGCCCGCCTCCTGCACCATCGCCTCGGTCTCGTGGAAGATCGAGGCAGTCATACAGAGGGCGCTACGCAACGAGCCCGACCCCAGAGCCATCCCGGGGAATCGCCTGTATGTCCCCTCTACTGCTCGGACTCAGGTGCTTCAGTGGGCCCACTCCTCTCCACTCTCTTGTCATCCCGGCTTCACCCGCACGATGGCAGTGCTCAAGCGGAAGTTCTGGTGGAGTTCCATGGCTTCCGACACCAGGATGTTCGTTAAGGCTTGTACCACCTGCGCCAGGAGTAAAGCTTCCCATCAAGCCCCGGCGGGACTTCTTCAGCCGCTGCCTGTGCCCGGCCGACCTTGGAGCCACATCGGTGTAGATTTCGTTACTGGACTTCCACCGTCCGAGGGTAACACCACGATTCTCACCATTGTGGACCACTTCAGCAAGGCGGCACACTTCATTCCCCTGCCAGGACTGCCCTCCGCCCAAGAGACTGCTGACGTTCTGGTCAAAGAGGTCTTCCGGATCCACGGCATCCCAGCGGACATCGTCTCCGACCGAGGACCCCAGTTCATCTCCCAGGTCTGGAAGGCGTTCTGCTCGGCGCTCGGAGCTACGGTAAGCCTCACCTCAGGCTACCACCCTCAGTCTAATGGCCAGACGGAGAGGGCTAACCAAGACCTCGGAGCTGAATTACGCTGTGACTCCGCCAAGAACCCGTCTGTCTGGAGCAAGATGCTCACCTGGGTGGAATATGCGCACAACGCATTGCCCTGTGCCTCCACGGGGAAATCCCCATTCGAGATCTCCCTAGGCTACCTCCCACCTCTGTTTCCCGACCAAGAGGCCGAGATTGCTGTCCCTTCCCTCGCCACCCACATGCGCCGGTGCCTCAAGCTATGGAAGGACACCAGGGCCGCGCTTTTGCGCACGGCTGACCGCAACCGGCGTGTCGCTGATCGCCACCGCACACCTGCACCCGCTTACAAGCCTGGCGACTCTGTGTGGCTTTCCACAAAGGACATTCCCCTTCAATCCACGTCACGCAAGCTCCAACCCCGATTCATTGGCCCCTTCAAGATTGACTCCATCATCAACCCCTCTGCTGTTAGATTGTCACTCCCTGCTTCCCTTAAAATTCATCCCACGTTTCATGTTTCTTGTATTAAGCCTGTGTCCACCCACCCTCTGTGTCCCCCGGATCCCCCTCCCCCTCCCCCCCGTATTATTGATAACCACCCTGCTTATACTGTGAAAAAACTTTTGGACATTCGTAAACGAGGCCGGGGGTTCCAGTATCTGGTCGACTGGGAGGGCTACGGTCCAGAGGAGCGTTCCTGGATCGCTCCCAGCCTTATCTTGGACCGCAGCCTCATTAAGGACTTTCATCGAGACCACCCTGATAAGCACCATGGACCGCCAGGAGTCGGTCGTTAAGAGGGGGGTACTGTTACGGTTCTAACCGTTCCACGCCATGTTTTATGTTTATTGTTATGTCACGCCCTTATTTGTATTCATGTTCTGTCAGTCTATTAGTTTGCATACGTATTTCCATGTTTTTCCGCAGCCTTGCGTTCATGCTGTTTCTTCTCTTGCTGTCACTCACGCTTCCCTAATTGTTTCATTCTCCCTTGTCTAATTACTAATATACTAACATTAGATCAGGATTGGGTAATACTAACTATCTAACCATGTGTTCATGTTTACCTTATGTTTCTCGTACATGTTAATTACTAATTTACTAACGCTAGGTCAGGATAGGTTAACTACTAACGATTTACTAATTGCCTCGTTACGTGTCATTTTCTCAAGCTGTTGTGAATTTCCTGCTGCTCTCAAGCTAAGTGTCTACACCTGCATATAAGATCAGTGTTCATGTCATGTCCTTGCGAAATTGTTGCCTCACTAGCACTCTTAAGCATTTGTCAAGTCTACGCATTCTGATTTCCTGTTTTGATCCAAGCCTGTTTTTTGACCACTGTTTACTGCCAGCCTTTTGTTTTCACTGCCTGTCCTGACCACGATTCCTGCTTGCTGATTTTGTACTTTTGCCACGCGGCGAGGACTCCGGTCTGACCCTGCTTGTTTTTCGACTATTCTTTTGCCTTCTCCCTTTTGTACCTCTGCCACGCTGATTGCCTTCCTGGTTCCGAACTACTGCCTGGCTTACCGATGACGAGACTGCTTTCTCCCTCGGTACTTTTGTTTATTGGCTGGATTTTTTTGTGTATGACCTTTGCTTGTGCTAAGACAACGATTACTGGACTTTCCTTAATAAAGCCCTTGCGGGTATTTATTACATCCATTGTTCTGAGTCGTGCTTCTCGGGTCCAACCCTCCATGCACTTCGTCTCAGAACAATTTCGCCAACATGGACCCTGCCGACTCATCCGCAATGCACCACGCACTCATGGAACAAGGTGCCATCGTGCAGGAGCACACCCAGGAGATCTCCTCTCTTCGCCGGGAGATGAGAGAGCTGTGCCAGGAGATGAGGAGACTCATCATTGCTGTCCAGCCACGTCCCACAGAACAGCCTGTCAGCATGCCTGCATTACCCCTGTTCAACGCCACAGGAACCTGGCAATTCCGGGAGCCACAACAACCCCCCCTGGAGAGGTTCGGCGGAGAACCGGAGAGATGCAGATCGTTCCTCCTCCAGTGTGACTTTGTGTTCCGGCAGCAACCACAGACCTACCAGGACGACGAGCGACGGATTGGATACGTGATGGGATTGCTGAAGGGGAGAGCTCTGGACTGGGCCACAGCTGTATGGTCCAGTGGGTCACTTCCCTCTCACTACGCGGAATTTTCCCAGGAGATTCGCAAAGTGTTCCAACACGCGTCCAGCGATCAAGAACCCTCTCAACGCCTGATCACCCTCCGCCAAGGCAAGAACAGCGCCGCGGATCATTCGATCGAGTTCCGCACCATCGCCGCTGCTACCCACTGGAACAAGGAGGCTCTTGCCGATCTGTTCCGAGCCAGTCTCAGTGAGACTCTGCAGGACGAGCTGGAACATCAAGAACCCATCACGCAACTTGATGAACTCGTTCGTGCCGCCATTCGCCTGGACAACCGCTCCAGACAACGCCACCACGAGAGGCAAGTTCCGGCTGGCCAGCCCTACCCTAGACGATGGTCAAGTCCTCGACCCAGAGAGGGACCAGTGGAGGAGGCTGAGCTCATGGATCTCTCACGCACTGGGGTGAGAGTCTCGTCGGAGGAGCGGAAACGCCGTAAAGAGACTGGGTCATGCTTCTACTGCGGCAAGCTTGGGCATACTCTACAGCAGTGCAGACTTCGCTCCAAGAAGTCAGATGCCGACGCCCCAGTTCGGATTGGATCCCTGACCTACCCGGAGAAAACCAGCGGAGATGACTCTCGCCAGACCCTCATGGCCTTGATCATGTTGCCAGGGAGAGAGATCGAGGTCAGAACGCTGATGGACTCCGGAGCGGACCTTGATTTGATTGATGAGGTGATGGTCAAGGACATGAACATTCCCACCCTTCCATTGCCCCACCCCTTGAATGCTCGGTCTCTTGATGGAAAGACATTCTGTCAAATGACCCACATCACCGAACCCATTCTACTGATTATCTCCGGCAATCACCAAGAAATAATCCAGTTTCATGTCATCCGCTCTCCCAACGATCCGCTCATTTTGGGGTTACCCTGGCTCAGGAAACACAACCCCATCATCGACTGGAAGACAGGTCAGATCCAAGCTTGGACTCGCGATTGCCACCAACAATGCCTGCGATCCGCTCCTGCTCCAGCAGAGGGCGTACCCACTCCACCCAAAGCCCCCAAGCCTTCACTGGAGACGGTGCCTGCGGTCTACCTGGACATGGAGACAGTCTTCTCCAAGACGCAGGCTCAGACTCTGCCCCCACACAGACCCTATGACTGCGCCATTGAGCTGTTGCCCGGCACACCACTACCATCAAGTCGTCTCTACAAGGTCTCCAGACCGGAGAGGGAGGCCATGGAGAGATACATCCGGGACTGCCTCACCAATGGGCTGATTCGTCCGTCCTCTTCACCCGTGGGGGCGGGGTTCTTCTTCGTCCAGAAGAAGGACGGTTCCCTATGCCCATGCATTGACTACAGAGAACTCAATAACATTACGATAAAGAATAAGTATCCTCTACCCCTCATTGACTCTGCTTTTCATCCTCTCCATGACGCCACCATCTTCACCAAGCTCGACCTACGCAACGCTTACCACCTGGTCCGTATTCGAGAGGGGGACGAGTGGAAGACGGCGTTCAACACCTCTCTCGGACACTTTGAATACCTGGTCATGCCTTTCGGACTCACCAACGCCCCTGCGGTGTTCCAAGCCCTGGTCAATGACGTGCTACGAGACCTATTGGGTCGACATGTATTTGTCTACCTCGACGACATCCTGGTTTACTCCAAGAACCCTCAGGAACATGAAGTCCACGTCAGACAAGTTCTCCAAAGACTGTTGGAGAACAAACTATTTGTCAAGGCGGAGAAGTGCGTTTTCCATTCGGACACAGTGGAGTTCCTGGGGTTTATTCTAGAGAGGGGACAGATCAGGGCGGATCCCAAGAAGATTCAGGCGGTCACTGACTGGCCCACGCCTGCCACGCGGAAACATTTACAGCGCTTCTTGGGATTCGCCAACTTTTATAGAAGATTCATCAGGGGCTATAGCCAAGTTGTCGCACCCCTCACCAAGCTCACGTCCACTGCCTTACCGTTCCGCTGGAGCCCCGAAGCGGAGGGGGCTTTTTGCAAGATTAAGAGACTGTTCGCTTCCGCCCCCATTCTCATTCACCCTGATCCCACTCGCCAGTTCGTGGTCGAGGCAGATGCCTCTGACACTGGGGTGGGAGCGGTGCTCTCCCAGGTCTCCGCCACTGACAACCGGCTGCACCCCTGTGCGTTTTTCTCCCACAAACTTTCACCAGCGGAGAAAAAGTATGATGTTGGCAACCGGGAACTTCTCGCCGTCAAAATGGCATTGGAGGAGTGGAGACACTGGCTGGAGGGGGCCGAAGTACCATTTGTGGTGTGGACGGACCACAAGAACTTAGCCTACCTCCAGACTGCCAAGAGACTCAACTCTCGCCAGGCCAGGTGGTCCCTATTTTTTGGGAGATTTAATTTCTCTCTTACCTACCGCCCCGGCTCCAAAAACATTAAGCCTGATGCCCTTTCCAGGCAATTCGACTCGTGTTTGGAGAAAGAGAGACCTGAGAACATTCTGCCCGCCTCCTGCACCATCGCCTCGGTCTCGTGGAAGATCGAGGCAGTCATACAGAGGGCGCTACGCAACGAGCCCGACCCCAGAGCCATCCCGGGGAATCGCCTGTATGTCCCCTCTACTGCTCGGACTCAGGTGCTTCAGTGGGCCCACTCCTCTCCACTCTCTTGTCATCCCGGCTTCACCCGCACGATGGCAGTGCTCAAGCGGAAGTTCTGGTGGAGTTCCATGGCTTCCGACACCAGGATGTTCGTTAAGGCTTGTACCACCTGCGCCAGGAGTAAAGCTTCCCATCAAGCCCCGGCGGGACTTCTTCAGCCGCTGCCTGTGCCCGGCCGACCTTGGAGCCACATCGGTGTAGATTTCGTTACTGGACTTCCACCGTCCGAGGGTAACACCACGATTCTCACCATTGTGGACCACTTCAGCAAGGCGGCACACTTCATTCCCCTGCCAGGACTGCCCTCCGCCCAAGAGACTGCTGACGTTCTGGTCAAAGAGGTCTTCCGGATCCACGGCATCCCAGCGGACATCGTCTCCGACCGAGGACCCCAGTTCATCTCCCAGGTCTGGAAGGCGTTCTGCTCGGCGCTCGGAGCTACGGTAAGCCTCACCTCAGGCTACCACCCTCAGTCTAATGGCCAGACGGAGAGGGCTAACCAAGACCTCGGAGCTGAATTACGCTGTGACTCCGCCAAGAACCCGTCTGTCTGGAGCAAGATGCTCACCTGGGTGGAATATGCGCACAACGCATTGCCCTGTGCCTCCACGGGGAAATCCCCATTCGAGATCTCCCTAGGCTACCTCCCACCTCTGTTTCCCGACCAAGAGGCCGAGATTGCTGTCCCTTCCCTCGCCACCCACATGCGCCGGTGCCTCAAGCTATGGAAGGACACCAGGGCCGCGCTTTTGCGCACGGCTGACCGCAACCGGCGTGTCGCTGATCGCCACCGCACACCTGCACCCGCTTACAAGCCTGGCGACTCTGTGTGGCTTTCCACAAAGGACATTCCCCTTCAATCCACGTCACGCAAGCTCCAACCCCGATTCATTGGCCCCTTCAAGATTGACTCCATCATCAACCCCTCTGCTGTTAGATTGTCACTCCCTGCTTCCCTTAAAATTCATCCCACGTTTCATGTTTCTTGTATTAAGCCTGTGTCCACCCACCCTCTGTGTCCCCCGGATCCCCCTCCCCCTCCCCCCCGTATTATTGATAACCACCCTGCTTATACTGTGAAAAAACTTTTGGACATTCGTAAACGAGGCCGGGGGTTCCAGTATCTGGTCGACTGGGAGGGCTACGGTCCAGAGGAGCGTTCCTGGATCGCTCCCAGCCTTATCTTGGACCGCAGCCTCATTAAGGACTTTCATCGAGACCACCCTGATAAGCACCATGGACCGCCAGGAGTCGGTCGTTAAGAGGGGGGTACTGTTACGGTTCTAACCGTTCCACGCCATGTTTTATGTTTATTGTTATGTCACGCCCTTATTTGTATTCATGTTCTGTCAGTCTATTAGTTTGCATACGTATTTCCATGTTTTTCCGCAGCCTTGCGTTCATGCTGTTTCTTCTCTTGCTGTCACTCACGCTTCCCTAATTGTTTCATTCTCCCTTGTCTAATTACTAATATACTAACATTAGATCAGGATTGGGTAATACTAACTATCTAACCATGTGTTCATGTTTACCTTATGTTTCTCGTACATGTTAATTACTAATTTACTAACGCTAGGTCAGGATAGGTTAACTACTAACGATTTACTAATTGCCTCGTTACGTGTCATTTTCTCAAGCTGTTGTGAATTTCCTGCTGCTCTCAAGCTAAGTGTCTACACCTGCATATAAGATCAGTGTTCATGTCATGTCCTTGCGAAATTGTTGCCTCACTAGCACTCTTAAGCATTTGTCAAGTCTACGCATTCTGATTTCCTGTTTTGATCCAAGCCTGTTTTTTGACCACTGTTTACTGCCAGCCTTTTGTTTTCACTGCCTGTCCTGACCACGATTCCTGCTTGCTGATTTTGTACTTTTGCCACGCGGCGAGGACTCCGGTCTGACCCTGCTTGTTTTTCGACTATTCTTTTGCCTTCTCCCTTTTGTACCTCTGCCACGCTGATTGCCTTCCTGGTTCCGAACTACTGCCTGGCTTACCGACGACGAGACTGCTTTCTCCCTCGGTACTTTTGTTTATTGGCTGGATTTTTTTGTGTATGACCTTTGCTTGTGCTAAGACAATGATTACTGGACTTTCCTTAATAAAGCCCTTGCGGGTATTTATTACATCCATTGTTCTGAGTCGTGCTTCTCGGGTCCAACCCTCCATGCACTTCGTCTCATCTTCTGTGTTAATATTACGCACTAGGGGTGGGACAATGCACCGGTGCATCGCGGTGCATCGATCCGAATGTGTAAATACAACTGCATCGATCTGTAAGATTCGAATCGATAAGCATCGATTAATATCGCATTTTAAATGAATGTGCACATGTATTAATTTATTCAAAAATTATTTAAAATATATATTTCTAAGACACGACTACTTTTAAAACTGTTTTGACCAGCTTCAATCCATGTTTCTGCTCCAACCCCCACGTAAGCGTGAGTTGAAAGTCGGGAATCAAGCGACAATGAGACGGACAGATCTGAGCGAAATGGCTAGCTGCGTGCTCGCTGAGTGCGACAAAAGAGACAGAAACTTACAGAACTTGCGATGTTCCGAACAGAAAATCAGTGGTATGGAAGCATTTCGGGTTTAGAAAGAAGGAGGGTGTACTTGGCAAAACCGCTGCAATATGCAAGATCTGCCAAGTAGAAATCAGATACACAGGCAACACCGCAAACATGATAAACCATTTGAGCCGACGATACACAATTGACGTGAAGGACAGCAAGCGCGTTAGCAAGCTAAACTCGGGAGTCATTGACACTTCCCCTGAGTTTCCTGGAGAAATGGCCAAACAGTTCTATTTTTTTGTATAATTGTTTTTATTAGTTTTTTATTAGTGTCCAGACAGTTAATTGTAAAGTGCTTTCTGATATTTAAATTTAAACCATTTCCTATTCAAAATCAAGTAGACGTTAGAGACAAAAAACAAAAATAGTAAGACTATTTCCAATGTCTTACGTTCAAATAATTATTACTACGTTAACTGTCCGATTCACAAAATGAATGTCGTGGAACCTAGATACACCATACCGTGCATAAAATATTTGAGTGAAAAATGTATACCTGCTCTGTATGAAGAGGTGAAGAAAACTGTTCGACTGTCCTTGCAAAACGCTACGAGAGTAGCTTTAACTACGGATGGATGGGCATCTTGCTCCACCGAAGTTCTAGATCGTACTAAGATTTAGGAAAGTACTATGCATGACACTAACCTATAGGCTATTTCATTTTTCTTGCCCCAGTTTAGTAATTGTTATACATTTTGCCATTTTCATTTTGTAAATAAAGGAACTGTATTAGGGTACCATGTCTGACACTGTTTGAAAAACAATAACCTAAATAGGGCAACTTTAGAAAATACACTGTTAGTCATGTTTATTGCTGCATTATTTGCTGCAGACAGCTGCAAAATGTATGGCATGCCTTAACAATAAACATAAACAAGCTGTGAACTTGGTGTAAGGTTCTAATTGAATATTTAATTACTGCTGAATGTATCGGTATCAAATCACATTAGCATGCCTATTACTTTTTTTAAAGTATCTAAATTAATCGAACCGAATCGAATCGAATCGTGGTCAAACGTAAGATATTATGATGCATCGAACCTTTGCCTAAAGAATCGGAAACGAATCGAATCGTTATGATATTGAATCGTCCCACCCCTATTACGCACTTATTGATATTTAATTCTGTCGATAAAGTAAATAGACATATTCTTTTTCATATTAATTAAAACCATATTGTGGTGATGTCTAATGACAGAGAATCTATAAAAAAACTGAATAACTCTACTTTTACTTTCCTGTCTCAACAGTAAAAGGCGCTTACTTTACCTGTTATGACAGTGTTTTCTGGGGCACGCAGCTTTTCAAAATGGTACTGCACCATTGTGTGGCTTAAATTACAATAAATTCCCCATGATCTGTATATTAGCTTATCTTGAACTATAGACACTGGGCTGACCAGCAGAGGATAGGCTCGCCCTCAACATTTGTCTTCCTCCCAAGAGTTTTTTCTAGCCACTGTTTATGTCTTTTTCTTCCCACTGTGAATTTCTACCTTCAGACTTGGTCTTGCCCACTTTTTCTATTTCTGTAAAGTGTCTTTGTGACAGTGTCTCTGTAAAACGAGCAATACAGATTGAATTAAATTGAATTGAGTTGGGTTGGGTTTCCGACAAAAATGTGCTTACCACTCAGTAAGCCAGTGGAATGGGCTGCTGAAGAATATAAATCCTTGCAGTGCTACTGTCGTAATATCGTGAAACAGCAGTAGCTTCTTAAAAAAACTATTTTTAAAAAGTCTGAAATTCCCCCTGTGCTCACTTGCATTCCAAAAAAAAAGTTATTTCTAGTTTGTGTGACCATTTTGTTGCTGTGTTACAATGATAACTTGTTGTGTGTAGATTGTGGGGATGACAGATGTTGTGATTACTGTTGTACTCAGAGACAACTGTACATATTATAATTTGTTTCTTGATTGTCATTCAGTGAGTCAATTAAATGGTAATTATTTCTGTGATTGCTGACTGATGGCTCAAACAGTAACCATAATAAATCAAATATAGTCATTTCATGCATATATTCTAAATATAGTATATTGTGGGTGTGTGGGATGGATCGGCAGACATACAATTATCTCAATAACCACTCTTTGTTGATATTTAAAAATATTCTCAAGTTTTTTCAAAATTCCCAGTGATTTCCATGGCCTCAGTCCAAAAAAACAAAAAAGTAAGCTAATTTTTGTTGTCAAAGTTACCCCTAACTTAGAAAATACTCCCCAGCCATTCCAGCAGACACTGCAATAGCCCTAAAGTAACTCGCTCTAAGTAGTTAGTCTTCGTAATAGGCTCCAGAAGAAAAACTTGGAAAGGGACAGGCATGGAATGGAGGTCAATCACTTGGGCTATTATCAATTAGCATGCTGTGTGGTGGGCAGTTCTGCAAAAAGATACCTTCTGTTCTACCTCAGATAAGCCATGTAATGGGGTTATAAACTGAGATGTGAAAATCACACATATGGTACAGCTGCTAGCAGTCCCTGGCTACTGATGCCTACTGTGTCTAAGAAGCCATTGAGTAAGAGCAATGCAGCTCAGCTGAAGGCTCTCCACTCAAAGTTGTACAATAATGTATTATGTGCATTATACCACACTTTTGGCAGTGTAATATTACTGTTACAAAGCTGGGCTTGTAACACAGAGATTGCAGGTTCGATTCCCAGGGTGGGCATTGTTCCCTTGAGCACAGTGCTTATGCTGAATTGTGTCTGTAATTATCCAGCTGCATAAATTAATTCAAAAATTTCTTCTAAAAAGAAAAAATGTGTCTGGATAAAACTGTCTGCTAAAGGCTTAAATATAAATTTAGATCATCCCTACAGCCACCATGGTATTTATCCAAACACACGAATAGGGCACGAGAGATGCGAGCGTATGGTAAAGTGTGCTAAAAAGCTAACACTGGGCACAGATCTATTTTTTTTTTTTAGGAATTAGCATACGTGCTGGCTTCAATTCAATCAACATTTGTCCTTAACGTTGACGTGCAAATGAATGCAACACTTTGTTTTAGTTTATTTCTTCACAAGCAGTTTGGCAAGTTCAGTAACCAACAAAGTTAACTCACCAAAGAAGAAAAACTAGCATTTGAAAATAAGCAAAACTCCTTGTTAATGGTGAATGCTGGTCAAATCAAGGCCCTTGTGTAACAGCAGGAACAAGGGGGGGCACTGGTCAATGACTGCCCTTTCAGTGTCACCCACTGATCCATCTTTCCCATAGAAAACAACAAGCTGGAATAATTCCAGACTGAAAATGTTTAAAAGATAGAGGGGGGAAGCTGACAATAGGGTCCTTTTTCCATGACCTTGGGACATTAGATTTCAACCTGGCAAAGATGAAGACTAAATCACTGGAGGAAAATCTACATTATTCACTGCGATTTTTTTTTTCTTTAAACAGGCAGAAAGACAAACAGAGTCTCCTCTGAGAAATAAGAGCAACATTTAATCAGTCCGACCACCTGCAGCCCATACCTATCTGTAGGAAGCTGAGATGGCAGTGGAGAGATATTTTCTCATCCAGATACACACCTGCTTTTTTTGGCAAGAGAAAGGGAGACGAAGCCTCTTTTGGCAAAGCTTAGGCAGGATACCATATTCATGCATGTCAAACAGTTTCTTACCATTGACAAAATGTAATGCAACCTTATGAATTTTGGAAGAGAGCAACCTTTACACCCCCCCCCCCTCGCTCTGTCTCACTCATTCTTTCAGTTTTCCAACCTCAAAGGTGTTTAAAGAGTGACACCAAGTGGTAAATCCAGGGTATGATTCTACAACATTCATTTTTTTTACCAGGAACTTTTACAACATATATATATATATATATATGCAACTCTTTGTAACTTTACAATTTCTTAGTGGAATCTTAAATACAGTGTGTTCTCTTCAACAACAAATATTAATATTATTAATTTTGAATTGTGTATCGTGTATGACAAGTCAACAATATATACTACAGTCTCCAACCTTGAAATTGGTCAAAAAAACTATCCTGTAAAAGTGTGGTTTCTCTCGCCTTTTTTTCTTGGTTAACCCCTTCATGCAGATGCCAAATTTGGTTGATCTCCTCGCCTATTTGGGTACTTTATTACTCCAGATGTGAGCTTCACAGAAACCTGGAAAATGGCTTAAAGGACACAATACAGTTGTAGCATTTACAGTACTAACATATATTACTTTATTTTCATAATGTAGGTAACATAAAGTGCCACAAATGCAAATACATCTTGGCAAAAATGCAAACACAAAACTACAAATGTAAAACAGGTAAATCTATACAGTTCCTGGATCATACACACCTTGTCCACAAGTGTTCAAAATCAGAGGGTGATATGCAGAACTACTAAAGGGCATCTAAGATGCAAAATTTAAGCAGTGTACCCTGTTAGTGTAAAATCTATCCAAAATGCCGAAATTGTGCACTGCTGTAAATCATAAAATAATCATAGATTATATTATATATTCAACTAGAAATCAACTGTCTTGACTCATAAAACTCACCTATGAATCATCTTCAAGTTGAAATTACTTGTCATAATGTATAAATTACATTGCAACTAAAAAACAAACAAAAAATCTCAATTTAATTCTGCATGCATCAGCACTTATGAAAAAGCACCTGACAGCACTTAGCACTTGATTTAATTTTTACTGTCACACTAAAGTACCTGCCATTTTTTTTTTTTTTTTTTTATTTCTCTTTTCTCTCTCTTTCTAATCCTTGTGTGTGTGTAATGTGGGGTGGGGGGGGGGGGTGTATGTGTTGTTTTTTGACTATTATGCTGTGTTTTTTTTTTTTGTTTTTTTTTTATGAGCAGCGCACTGAAACAAATTCCTAACAACTTGTTGTATGGCAATAAATTATTGAATCTTGAATCTTGAATCTTGAATCTTGAATCTTGTATAACATATACATTTGCCCTTTATGATGAAAACATTGACATCACATTGGTACACAAACCTAAATATGCAGCCTAATCATTCACTCTTGTACTACAATAAAACGTCACTTTTTTCTGTACTCTACAGTATGTAGTCTTTTCCTGCATGCCCTTAGATGACATTTCTCTGTAGTGTCTCACAAATTTTGTTATTTATTATACTCTCTGCAAGGAAGGTTTTACATTCATCTAGCACATATTAGCACACAGTAAATTTAAATGAGTTTTTTCCATGTCCTAATTGACATAGTCCAGGGAGATACTAATACGGCATAGTCTAAATGGGATGCAATTACAATACAATAATATTCCACCTCAGGAAAATGCTGGCAATGTTCTAGCTTCACAGCAAATAAGTGCCTCAAACATAAAATATGACTGAGCCACCTATGGATGCTTACACTACAGTATGTGAAAAGCACTCATTAGAGAATAGCACTCAATTTCATATCAAACATATGGCACAAGACAGTAGTGGAGTGGAAAAACTAACATACATAATTTAAATATTACAAGCAGTAATACTTACATATCGAGGAGGAAATCTTCACCTCACCAATCGAATGTACATTGGCACATATATTATAATTAATTGTGCAAAGCTGTAGTGACACAACTAAGCTTTCTGTTGTGCTCAGTCATCTTGTTTTGTTCCAAGAGTCAAGTGAGACCTGTAAAACACCGTATAATGTCATCTATTGGATAAAAGAGTTGTCAATCAAACCAGAATGAACTGGAATGCGTCACAAAGGCTTAAACAGCAGGCGGGGTTTTACACATAGATGTTTCAGATAGTGTACTAGCGTTATTAAGGGGTATGTATTTCTCAAACGGATTGTCCAAGACAATAAATGGCCACTGAATTTTGACATAAAACAAATGGTAGGATTGTATAATTATTTAATATTTAGTAGCAGGTATTGATAGAATGACGTGGTATAATTACACTTATTTTGTTATTGAGCGAGCAGTGCTTTTTACTGCTGTATTGGCATACGTCCGGGCTATTGTTGGCTTTATCTTGTTGCTAGGACAGGAGACAAATTTGTGGTGGTGAAAAAATATGTATATGAACTCTCAGATAGATGCTACTGTCTACTGTGTCACGCTTGGCTCAGTATAGTTGCAGGTGAAACTAGGTGGGGGTTGTTTGTTAAATGGACCACCTATGCAACAATGGTGGTACTTTGAAACCCCATATTTGACATAGTTGTCATGTATAGTATACTAATAAAGCTAGAACACAGAATGTGTTGTTTCCACTCATAGTTTGGTTGCAGGAGCAATGAATGTCTGAGTTGAGCAGGGCGCCAGCGGCACGGCCACTGGGGGGTCTGCTCTAAGGGAACTGTATTGCATCGACAGTGATAAATCAGCAGATAGGCCAACCCCTTACTGTAAATGATCAACACTTAATGATGTGCTTTTGGTTCCCTTTAATGAGCCCATTTGGAGAAGCTGGATAAAAAGCAATCTCAAAGTCTGGTAGTCAAGTCTTAGGGCAGGCAACTATTCTCTAAATTAATTTCTATTCCTGCATTTTCTGTGTTAAAATACATATTTATTTGATTTCCATCTGCTGGCTCCAAAAACATCAGAGTAGAAAAGCATCTGTGAAGGGAAGTTTCACAAATATACTGTAGAAAGAAGTGAAATGAAACAACAAAAATGCAGTTAAATGTGCACTGCTTATTTAGGCATATAGTGTATGACATTCCCAGTGTATACTATGAATGGAAAACACTACGGGAAGCTTGTTGATTCACATGACAGCCATCTGTTTGAATTACTAAAAATGTATAAAAGAACTATGTTTATGACACATATGTAGGGATTTCAACTTGTATGTCAATGGTTATCCTGTATTTTAATGGTTATTTCAACAGCACAGTCAAGTGACTAGTCATACAAATACAAATGCGTTTCTAATTGAGACATTTATAAAAACAATTAATTGATCTAATATGGGGAGAGTCAGGGTGGAAAGTGAACATGGATAAGATAAGATAGTACTTTATTGATCCCGAAGGAAATTGATGTGCAACAGTTGCAAGATATCATAGTAAAAAAAGTAGAAAACAATCAACTACAATATCATTATCAAATTTGTGCAGTAATCGGGTTCATAGATAAATAAATTAACTACAATGTGACCAATGATTAGTCCCAGAACGGAAGTATAATCCCACAGAATGGTAATCCAAACGCTAAGGCTAGCACCACCTCAGAAGAAGAGCCTCCGCATGAAGTAGAGACGGCTCTGGCTCTTCTTGTACACAGCATTGGTGTTCCTGGCCCAGTCCAACTCGCTGTCCAGGTAAACTCCCAGGTACTTATAGTCTTGAACCGTCTCCACATTCACCCCCTGGAATGAAATAGGTGTAGGAGGTGATTTCCGCCTACTAAAGTCCACCACTAACTCCTTCGTCTTGCTAGTGTTAAATTGCAGGTGATTCAAGCCACACCACTGAATGGAAGAGTCCACTACACCCTTGTACTTAGCCATCTTCCCTTCTGATACAACCCACTATTGTAGAGTCATCCAAGAACTTCTGTAAGTGGCAGGGCTTGGAATTGTATTTAAAGTCCGTGGTGTAGAGGGTGAACAGAAAGGGAGATAAGACCGTCCCCTGTGGAGCTCCTGTGTTGCTCACCACAATGTCAGACACGCTGTTCTGCAGTTTGACAAACTGTGGCCGTCCAGTCGGGTAGTCCAGGATACCAAAGAAGCGTCCACCTGCATCGCCGTTAGTTTTCTCCCCAGCACAGCAGGCTAGATGATGTTAAACATGTTTGAAAAGTAAAAAAACATGACCCTCACTGTGCTACCCGCCCCATCCAGGTGAGCATATTTGCGGTGAATCAGGAAGATCATGGCGTCCTCCACTCCAAACTGTGGTTGGTAGGCAAACTGCAGAGGGGTCCAGTGATGGTTTTACCAATTCAATTTTATTTGTATAGCACTTTTTACAGAGAACTGTCACAAAAACACTGCACAGAGAAACGGATTTTTTTTTTAGCAAAAACCAAGCCTTAACCCCCAACCAGCAAAACGAGGTAAAAAAAACTCCCAGATGAAAAAAACAAAACAAAAAAAAACTCAACAGTGGCAAGAAAAAACTTCCCAATGGGAAGAAATCTCGCTAGAAAAAGGCTGCCCATCCTTCGCTGGCCGGCCCGGTTTAAACTAAAGATGGAATGGATGGTAATAGACTGTAATTAGGGATCTACCAGGGGCCAGAGGTGTGACAGGACCAGCCTCTCTAGGGACTTCATTACATGAGAGGTCAGTGCCACAGGTCTGTAGTCATTGGAGCCACTGGGGTGCACCTTCTTGGGTACAGGAACCAGGTAGGATGTCATCCACCGCAAAGGGACCCTCTCCAGACTCAGGCTCCAGTTGAAGGGTCTGCTGGCTTCAGTTGTCACCCAGCACTTAAGTAGCACAGCAATTGATCAGTTAAAGCAGTTGATTACACACTTAACTCATTTAATCTGTTTTTTTGGTGTAAATTAGTCGCTTATCTTAAGGACAAAACAAAAACTCTGTGGCTCTCCAGAACTAGGATTGAGTAGTATAAAAAGAAAAATGCACCCATATAAAACAGTGCTTTCCAATCTTTTCCGAAAAGGTCCGATGTGGGTACAGGTTTTTGTTTTAGCCCAGCACTATGACATCTGATTTTACTTAAGGTCTTGATTGAAGACCATGATTAGTTAATTCGTTGAATCATAACTTTCTTTTTTATTTAACTTTTTTGTGCAAGTTAAATGTTATATAACTGCTCTAATTTTTAATGTGGGCATTTTTAATGTTTCCCACACTGACAAAACCTAACATGTAGCCTACAACATTTAAAAAAACTGCAGCATGTTCACAAACTGAATTTAATCCAACTAATTTAACACCTGTTGCTTGTAAACATCGCTGTCAATCATCATCTACGCTTAATTAGCGTCAATTACTTTATCAATTTAGATGATTGAGGTGGTGCAAATGGGATAATTGTTTGACAAGTGGCTTGACAAAGAGGCTATCTTAACAAACTGGTGGCCTTACACATACACTGCCTGGTAAAAAAAAAAAAAAAAAAAAGTCACACTTGTTGGACCGCCTTTAGCTTTGATTACGGCACTCATTTGTCATGGCATTGTTTTGACCTTATGCAACGTCACATTTATTTCCGTCCAGAGTTGTATTGACGACGGGAGAGTCAAACCACTTCGTAAAGTCTTCTCCAGCACATTCCAAAGACTTTCAATGGGGTTTAAGGTCAGGACTCTGGTGGCCAATTCATGTGTGAAAATGATTCCTCATGCTCACTGAACCACTCTTTCACAATTTGAGCCTGAAGAATCTTGGCATTGTCGTCCTGGAATATGCCCATTGATGGGATAACCTGGTCATGCACTACATTCAGGTACTCAGCTGACTTCATTTTATTGCTGCATAACGTTGCTGAGCCTAGACCTGACCAATTAAAGCAACCCCAGATCATAACACTGCCTACAGAGGCTTGTACAGTGGGCACAATGCATGATGGGTGCAACGGCGACTTTTTGTTTGACCAGGCAGTGTATGACATTACTTTTTAGTATGAATGTTGAAGTATGCATGTTAGCTCGCAATAATTATAATTAAATGCATTGATGTTGCTAATGTTATGTTACCTTGCCAGAGATTTCATCCATTAAAAGCTTTTCAAGAGGCACGGGCCGTATCTGCAGAAGCTGCAGTGCCCGATTGTAACGTTTGCTGTAAAGTCTGTTGTTCAAATTCTGTGTGTTGGGAAATTATTCAATATAAAATAGTAATTATCTCAAACAATATTTGAACTATTGACACAAAATGCACAAGCAGTGCAACCCCATACTAGGTGACGCTATTAGCCAAATTTGGTAGGTCTGGCTGACAATCTGTAGGAGTAGCATACAGAAAAGGAATGTGGAATAAGAAGAAAATAAGGCTTTTTCAAGCCAACTGAATAATAAAGAGAATAGTAAGTTGGATTTTTAAAGCCAACTAAATTATCACTCACAGAAAAACAGATGCATAGATACTGTAGAGTCCTAGACATACCATTTCCAAGTGATAGAAAATGAACCACATATTTCTCATGGGAATTATTCACTTGGCCAAATGATAAGGCAGCATCAGATGATTCCTTCACCAGGCAGGGATACTAACATGGGCTGTATCCTAATAGTCCTTTCTTGCCTGCTCATTTCCTTGTTCCCTACTAGGGAATCCCCAGCCTTCTCTCGCCATCTCTCGCCATCTCCTAGTCGACTACACAAAATGTCAGAAATTAGTGAATGAGACAATCTTTACAGGAGAGATAAAGGGAAAGTTAGAATTCTCCGTGGTCATGGAGCACCTTACAAAAAGGAATTAAACTAGAGAATATAGTTTCCCTGTCAGAATTAAAAGTACATACATAAAATACCACAGCTGTGACTGTTTGATGGTTAGGACAGATTGTACATGTTAATTGTATTTGACTTGTAGTTTGATATATCACATGCAAAAGAGATTGCTGGTTTTTAAAAAAATCCTAAAATGAGCAAAATAAAACCTAGAAAGCAGGAAAACAGAAATATGGTGAGGTAATTGGTGGCAATATGGTAAACAGTGCTTGAAATTTAAAAGTCATGTTTGTTGACTTTTTTTTTCATGTTTGTTGGCGGTGGGGTCTGCATTATGGTTAACTCTCGCTGGGGTTCGGATGTAACAGTACTAACAAAACACTGCTCACCAGACCTGGAGCTCTTAACTATAAAAGTCCGTCCCTTCTACCTCCCTCGGGAATTCAGCTCCGCCATAATCACAGTAGTTTACATTCCCCCGCAGGCAGATAAAATGTGCGCACTAGAGGACATTTACGGAGTAATTAATGGACTAGAGAACGCTCACCCTGAGGCAGCTTCTATTGTTGTTGGCGACTTCAACAGGGCTAATATGAGGAAAGTCTTGCCTAAATATCACCAGCATATTAACTTTCCTACCCGTGGTGATCAGACTCTTGACCATTGTTATTCTCAACTACGGGACAGCTATAAACCCCTCCCCCGCCCTGCCTTTGGTAAAGCGGATCACACCTCCATTCTTCTCCTCCCAACCCACAGACAACGTCTAAAACAGGAAAAACCGGTTTTTCGAGCAGTTCAACGCTGGAGTGAGGAATCCATTGCCACTCTGCAGGACTGTTTTGAAACCACAGACTGGCAGATGTTCTGTGTTGCAGCTGATGGGGACATTGATGAATACACAGACTCTGTCTCAGCCTACATCACCAAGTGCATAGATGACGTTGTCCCAAGAGTCAATGTTAGGACTTTCCCCAGCCAAAAGCCATGGGTTAATGGTGATGTCCGTGCTAAGCTCAGAGCACGGTCTTCTGCCTATAGATCTGGGGACCTGGAGGCCTTGAGAAAGTCCAGATATGACCTACGGAAAACCATCAGAGATGCCAAAAGAGCCTACAGGGACAAGTTGGAGTCTAACTACCACAGTTCCGACCCCAGACGCATGTGGTGTGGATTGCGCTCCATCACAGACTACAAAGGGAGAAATAGCAGTGATGCCCAGCCCGCCGCCTCTCTTCCCGACGAGCTCAACACCTTTTACGCACGGTTTGAGGCGAGCAACACCATCCCTATTGTAAGACTAGCTGAGGACCAGGATGACTGCACTCTGTACCTATCTATGGCTGACGTGAGGAGAGCTTTTAAAAGAGTAAACCCTCGGAAGTCACCAGGGCCAGATGGCATTCCAGGCCGTGTCCTCAGAGCGTGCGCCGACCAGCTAGTGGAGGTATTCACCTCTATATTCAACCTCTCCCTGAAACAGTCTGCAGTCCCCACCTGCTTCAAACAGACAACCATTGTCCCCGTACCAAAGAAACCTTCCATCACCTGCCTGAATGACTACCGCCCTGTAGCACTGACCTCCATCATCATGAAGTGCTTCGAGCGGTTAGTCAGAACCCACATTTGCTCCTCCCTTCCTGACACCTTGGACCCCCTTCAATTCGCATACCGTCCCAACAGATCTACGGATGACGCCATCACCCTGACAGTGCACACCGCCCTCTCCCACCTGGATAAGGGTAACACATACGTGAGGATGCTGTTTATAGACTACAGTTCAGCATTTAACACAATTGTGCCCGCTAAGCTCATTCCCAAGCTCAGGATCCTGGGTCTTAACACCTCCCTTTGCAACTGGATCCTGGACTTCCTAACGGGCAGACCCCAGGTGGTGAGAATGGGTAACCGCTACTCCTCTGCACTGACCCTGAGCACCGGAGCCCCTCAAGGCTGCGTACTCAGTCCCCTCCTGTACGCCCTGTTCACACACGACTGTGTGGCCACACGCAGCTCCAATGCCATCCTTAAGTTTGCAGACGACACCACCATCCTGGGTCTCATCTCCAACAATGATGAGACCGCCTACAGAGAGGAGGTCAGCATCTTAGCAACATGGTGCCAGGACAACAACCTCTCTCTCAACGTCTGCAAGACTAAGGAGATGATCGTGGACTTCAGGCAGCGACAGGGGGCGGGGGGTCACACCCCCATTCACATCGATGGAGCTGAAGTGGAGAGAGTCTCCTGCTTCAAGTTCCTCGGTGTGTTCATCAGTGATGACCTCTCCTGGTCCAGGCAATCGGTCGCGGCAGTAAAAACTGCCCAAAAGCGCCTATACTTCCTGAGGAGACTCAAGAAGTTTGGCATGTCTTCCAAAACTCTCACCAACTTCTACAGGTGCACCATTGAGAGCATTCTCACTGGCTGCATTACTACCTGGTACGGCAGCTGCTCCGCTGCTGATCGCAAGGCCCTTCAGAGGGTGGTGAAGACAGCGGAGCGCATCATTGGCTGCCACCTCCCCTCTGTGCAAGGCATCTACCACACACGATGCCTTAAGAAAGCACAGAAAATCATAAAAGATTACAGCCACCCAGGCTATGGACTGTTCTCGCTGCTGCCGTCTGGTAGACGTTACCGGAGCATACGGGCACGGACTACCAGACTCACAAACAGTTTTTTCCCCCAGGCCATCAGGCCTCTCAACCAGCAACATTAACCTCATTCATCTCCCCTCATTGTATGCTCTAGGCACTTCTTATGTACATTCAATGTACATCACCTTAATTTAATTGAATTTATTGTACCTCGGCACCTCCACACTTTATATTTATAATATTTAATACTCTTACTCCTACTGTCCATATCTGGAACTGCTCCTAGTGTTTTACTGCTATGTATATGTATGCTATTCTTGCCCTTATTTGACTCTTTTTAACAATTTAATATATATATATTTTTTGTTTTTGTTTGTTATGCCTACTACATAGTTGTTGCTTGCCATGTCCTAAGAATTTCATTGTTCAGAATGACCTTGTGTTATACTGTGCACTTGATAAATAAAAACACTTTGACACTTTGACTTTCAAGATGAGGCAATGATCTTGTATTCTTGAGCAACTTATTTAAGGTTTATGTATTTACTTATGTAAATACCCAGCTATGTAAATAAAAGTAGATTGTATAGCAAACAAAAGTAAATAAATCAATCAATCTAAGTCATGTCTGCTTAAAGCTATAAAATGTAACGTAATGCAATGCAATGTAATGTAAGTGTATGCAGTACTGCATCACCTAATGCATGTTGAATAATTGCTACACTTGGGGCCTAATTTAGTAAGACCTTTAGCGTGTGCAAAAAGGTATAACTAATAACAGAACCAATGATTGGCCATGGTATTTGTTTTGCACCAATCACTGGTTGTGTTATAAGTTTTGCGTATGCAAAAACGTTTAGCACACCCTAAAGATCTTAGTAAATCAGGCCCTTGATGTATGTAGGTTTTGGTTTTGTTGGTGCCATAAGGGTCATTCCAAAATTAAGTTGGCAGAGTAGACAGTCAATCAGCCCTCAAAATCAACCTTTCTTGAAGAAAAACTTGATAGTGACTTCCAGGCTAAAGGGCTATCCTAGAAACCACAAAAGAATATAATAATAATAAATCCATGACCAGCCTTCCAAAGCTGGTGGTAATATTATGGCTTATTGACTTGTTTGGCTACAGAACTTCTACATAAACATAAGGATATGTCTTAGGTAATTTCAGCTTCTCTCTCAATACTAAATCTCTTGGTTCTGTCATCTCCTCTCATAACCTGTCTTATCGTTGCTATGTTGAGGACACAATACTTTTTATCTCCTTCCTCTGATATACTTTCTTGGCCTGCATCTCAGCTTGCCTCCAAACTGGAGAGCAAACCATCTCCTTAAGCTTAGTTTAGTTACAACATAAATATTGTACTTCCCGGCCATCATTGCATGTTGGGTCTGGACACACTGGCCAGTGCTGGGGTGACTATTGACACAGCCGAGCGGCTAGCCCTCCTCAAGGGCCGGCGCCTGCCCCAACCCGACCCCAACGCACACGTCAACACAGCCTATCACGCTAGCCATCCCAAGGAACGTAAAGCAGCAGTCGAAGAGCTGGCTAAGCGCAGCAGTGAGGGGCTCAGTTTGGGGGAATGCAACCAGCTGTGCGCTCTCCTCGCTGAGTTTAAATATCTGTTTGCAGCTAAGGACAGAAAATGCACTCGGACACACGTCACCAAGCATGACATAAACACGGGCATAGCCACGTCCATCAGACAGAGACCCTGGTGCCTCTCCCTGGTGCGAGAGGAAGTACAGGCAAAGATTAAAGAAACAGCAGGAGTTATGTTCAGAGAGCCCCTGGGGAGAGATGGGGTCACCACTGGAACAAGTGGAGTCAGTAAAAAGAGGTTTGCAACTTCATGGGACTGACATCATACTACAGGCGCTTCGTAAAAACTTTGCCAGCATCGCCACCCTCACTGAGAAGTCAGTTTAAATGGTCGTCCAAGTGCCAGCAGTCCTTCACCAAGCTCCGCACTGCTCTGGTCACTGCTCCCATTCTTGATACTGTAGACACCACCAAGCCCTTCATTCTGGATGTGGGCATGTGGGAGGGAACTCTCCCAGCCATCAGAAAAAGGGGAAAAATTAATTTTGTACTTTAGCAGAGTGCTCAGTAAACCAAACCAGAGTGCAATTACTGCTTCACTATACGGAAGCTACTGGCAGTGGTGACAGGAGTGCAATCCTCTAAAGCGTATCTATAATTAATAGCCGGAAGCGCATACGATTCCCTTCCAGGAAGCATCAGTTGTGGCAGAGTGTTCTCCCAGTTTGGTGTGTCAACGGAGGAATTTCTAAAAGCCAGGTCTTCGCCAGCGTCTCCGAGCTCCTGGGCGTGAAAAAATGTAATGTTCAGCGAAAGATTGGTTAAACAATGCATTATGTAACAATAATTTGCATTTGGCATTTGTCAAATTTGCATTTGATTTGCATTTGGCACCCAGAGTGGGTATAAGAGAGGCTTGTAGCCTGCACTCTGGGCTCTTTGTGATTGTAACTGTTGCAAGCACGTTACTATGTGCAATAAATGCCACTATTCATCTCAAGATCTGCCTGTCTCCCTGAAATAGATACAATACCAATAACGTTACTTTATCAAAATGAGTATACTTAAAAGTAAACTTTAGTTTACTAGTTTGTGTAAGGTCATATCGGACTCCTACAATTATTTAGAGAAAAATATAGTACAGTACTAAACTAACTAAATAATAAACAATGTTATTACATGCCAACAGACAGCTTACAGATACACAGTTGTATTTTAATGTGACGCGATCAGATTTGTACTTACATTAGCTATTGACATTTGCAGACACTTACCCAGAAACACTTTTAGAAAACGTAGGCTAGTGTAGCCAAATACAGGTCGTGATTTACTAGTCGCTCCAAAATGTGCAGACCATAGACTGTAAAACAAAGTGAAAACTGATTTACCAATACAACATAACTTAGTTATAGCCTATATAAATACTCCAGTCAAGTAACTAATGACGAACGAAAGTTGGATTCAGTGCGTCACCGTGCTATTATTCATGGTTGGTTGCTTTTCTCTTGAAATACAGTACACACGTCTTTGATTTGCATGAACAGAGTTAACGTCACTTCTCTGATAAGAACCGGTTGACTCGGGTCGGGTGGATGTGGATGATAAACTTTAACCTTACCACATATACCGATCCATTCAGCATTGAAATAGGGGGTATTATATAAGTAATATTTATTAATATTATTTATATCTCTGAAGTTATTTTCTTAACTTCAGAAAAGTACATATATCGTTTATAATCGTAATACTAAAAATATATAATAATATAAATAACCATGTACAACTAAGTTTCCTTGACGCCATCTCCACATCTCCCCCTATCATTGTCAAAGATTCACGCAGTGGTACCTTCCAAACGGTGTCACGTTGTAGAATGACGAAATCGTTTGCCGGCCGGTGTAGAGTAGAACTGTCGATCTGAGGAGAGGTAGACTGTGTATCGGACTGTTTTATAGTTACAGACAGGGAAAACTTGATGTTTTCTAGAGTTGATTTGAAGAAGTTCATTTTTAGTTTTATTTGCGGGAATAGCTTGTTAGTTACATGCACAAACAAGTGGTAGCTGGTGCCTGTCACAGCTGATTGTAACCGAAACAGAGAACGTTATGTATTCGTCAACGACTAGATTGTGTTCTACCATAATACAACGAGATTTGCCGGCGTTGTGTGTTTCCAAGTTGGGGTCGACGATTAAAAATCCACGGAAGAAACTATCCTCTCCGGCCTCTCTGTATTACCAATCCTCCTTCATGGACAGCCGGATCAGCAAGCCGGTTGCGGCGAAAGCACCTTCGCGGGGTTTGGCGTGCTCTAGTACAGGTGAGATTTTAAGAAAGGGTTGTACTTAATAGAGTTTCCCCCCCGCTGGGGTTTAGCTTTTTACATTTTCTTACAATGGAAGAACATTGTTGTTCGTCGACGTCTCCATATATCTGAGTCATAATTTCCGTTGATGTAAGTTTTGTGTGAAAACTTGCGTCTTTTAAACCACCTTCTAAACCACCATGAAACTGATAAATGATAATGGTAAAACAACGAATGTTCTATTGAATGCTTAGGCCTAAGTGTGACAAGTCATTAGTCATTTGGCCGACTATGCGCTGAATTAGATTACTTATGGATGACTGGTGAAAGGGACATTACATTTTAAAATATTGTAACCATTCTACCAAAATGGTGGATTTTGAGTCCCTTAATTAACACAGCTTAATTAACTTCAGTAAAAGTAAAATGAGCAACTAATAAAATACTATTTTGCTAAATAAATTGACGGTGACCTGACCTCGTGTTTTTAGTTTCATAGGAAAATAAGCTTTCTCAAATGATCCTTGTCATGTGGTTCTTTTATACAAATGACTCAGAATCACCATATCCCCAGTTTCACCATCATTATGAAGCCTAACTTGTCTATTTGCATTCCCAGTAGAATTTGAACAAATCGCCTATTGTGATTTTCCATCTTGCTGATCTTCCAAGAATTTGTTTATTCCACATTATGCAATGCATTCTAGTCAAACCAGTCTTGACCTCTGGTCATCAATTAAACTGAATCCAACAAGCAGATTTATTTTAGCCAAATCAGTCCCAATTGCTCTGCACCACTGGCTTATACCCCCACTTGCATGACATGGCACAATACTTACTTTAAACAATGTACAATTTGGCAATTATATAGCGTAATAAACATAAATTATAACATACGAAACATTATTATAATTATTATTATATTTATTTATTATTACATATTATATTTATTAATAACATATTAATAATAATATGTTTTCAAAAATTAACATTGTAATATTTTAAATTTTTTTTTTTTTTTTTTTTTTAATATTTTAAAGTTAAAAAGTTTAAAAAAAAAAGTGCTGCAAAAATCGGGGGGTAATTAAAAAAATAAAGAAAGAATTTAATTAAAAAATTGAAATTTTTAAACAATTGATTTATAAGATCAAAAATTTAAACCAATTGAATAAAAAAATAGCTGATAAAAAAAATTGGGTTAACTATTGTTTTGAATTCAAGTCCTATTGTGACTTATTCTCAATGGTACTTATTTCTTCACTGTCGCCTACCTCAGTTGTATTGGCGCTTGTTTTGCGATGTTTAGTGGTGGCTTCAGTTATGCTAGTATTTGCTATTATTAATCTACTATTTTAATTATTAATATATTAAATATTCTATTATTTTTTTTTATATTAATTATTGTATTATAAACATTTTATTGTTATTATAAAATTTTATAAATATAATAAAGAACAAAAACAATAAACAAAAACATTTATAAAAAAAAATTAATTTTTTTTGTTTTTTATTTTTTTTTTTTTTTTATTTTTTGCAGAAATATTTTCCTTTTTTTTCAGGTGTTGTTTCACTTGTTGCACACACACACCAACACACCACACACACCCACACACACCAGACACCACACCCACACCACACACCCTTCCACCACACATTTCCTCAGCCATCCACCGCCATTTCCTCCTCCGCCTCCTCCCCTCTCCCTGTCCTGCCTTTTCCATCCCCCTCCCTTTTTTCATTTCCCTCCATATCCTTTGGAAGAGAGGTTGATGCGGACAGGGGGTTTAGTAGAGGTTCGGGTTCAGCCAAAAAAAATAAAAAAAAAAAAAAATAAAAAAAAAAAAAAAATAAAAAAAATCAAATTAACAAAAAAAAACAGAAAAAACAAGAAAAGGCAAATAAAGACAATTTAATAATGTTAAATTGTAACTACCTGTTGTGTTATTGTGGTTGTTGTGTGTTGTGGGTTGGTGGAGGGTTTTGAGGTTGAGGTGGTGTTGTGGTGTTGGTGTGGTTGGTGTTGGTTTGGGGTGGTGGGCGTGGCAGTGGGTTGTTAGCTGGTGGTGTGGGTGTGGCAGCTGACAGGTAGGGGGCAGGTGGTGCAGCAGGGGCAGGTGTGGTGGCTGTGGTGGCAGAGCTGGTGGCTGCTGGTGTGGGTGGTGGTGTGGAGTGTTGTGGTGGAGTGAGAGGTGTGGAGTGGTGGAGCAGTGGTGTCGAAAGGGAAAAGATGATCTGGTTGCAATGGAAAATGCCCGTGTTTTTAAAATGCCCGTGTTCCTATAAAGCCTGCCACCTTTTTCTTCTTTTTCCTTTTAGTTTGTATGTGAACTTGTTTTATTTTCCCCTCTCATGCACTTAACCTCCTCTCCTCCCTCCCAGTCTAACCCCCTTCCATTCATTGCCCAGTCTCAGCGCAGCAGTTGTAAGGGTCCAGGGCAGGGAACCTCAGGGCCCACAGGCCACCCAGTCCCCACCAACCACAACCCACCACCACCACCACCACCCCCCGCCCGAACCAGCCCCTGACAGCCCTCTCAGGACCTTCTCATCCTTCTCATGCTCGTCTCATTTTGTACCTGTTTTTTCTTTTTTCTCTTTCCACTTTTTTTTCCAGTTATGCTTCCGCCGTGCCCCGCCCTCCGGGGCGCAGCCGCCGGGATGCCGCGGGCCAGGATATGTGGCGGGGGGCGGGAAAGGCACGGCGCGATGTAGAGGAATAATACTGTACCAGAATTCATCCTCTTCTCTGGTGGGCCCATTCCCCACCCGGCCAACCCGGCGGCCCACCCCCGCCACTTACCCTGCCTGGTCTCCTGCAGGAAATAAATGAATGGAATGATTACAATTTTTAAAAAAACATTATTTTTTTTGTTTTTATTTGCTTTTGTTTTTTATCGTTTGTTTTTTTTTTTGTTTTGGTGACTGTTTGTGATGTTTGTGCTGTGGGTTTACTCAGCGAAATTCATTCACGCCATCACCTCTCACCATGGCCCCTTCACCCCTCCCATCTCTTCTTCTTCATCTTGTCTGTCTTATTCTTTCTTCTTTCGGCTTCGTCTTCTATAATAATATATTATATGATTGATTTTTATATTATTGGGGGGAGATATTTATAATATATAGGGGGGGGGGGGGGGGTTCATAGTCATAGTTGATGTGATGTAAATAGGCTATGTCTAATCTCTATATCTGTCTGAAAAGTGCAATGTATCATTATTGTGCATGCAGCATACCAGTATAGGTGTGTATACAACATATATTTAATGACGATTTGTAGCGTAGGTTTAACAGAGTTTAACAGAGCGAAATAACATGACACACACAAATCGCTCGGCGTGGGTGAAAAAAAAACATATCCGGTGAAAAAAAAAAAATGAATAAACATCAAACACATCGTAACATATTCGTATATGTACAGATTGTCTATTCTAATCGTATTTCATTCTCTCAGTATATGAAACTCTCTCACACACTTGGAAACATCGCTTAGCTAGCTTTATTTTTTTAGCGATTTTTTTTTTAATTAAATCCCGAAGTAAAACATGACTATGCGCGTAACTACACAGAGCGGACCTAGAGTCAGATTTTTTTTTTTTTTTTTTTTTTTAGGGGTCGTGAAAAAAATAAAAAATAAATACAAAAAATGGAAATATTCATGAAATTGAGCGAAATTATATTTACCTTTTGTTTGAAAAAAAAAGTGGGTTAGTGGTTTTTTTTTTTTTTGTTGGCAATCGGGCACGAAGTTTTTTCGATATATCGACAAATATGATCGCCCGCGCGGTGCCGCCCGAAAAGGGGCGCGCGCGCCCGGGGCGCGCGCCCTAATGGGCGCCCTGTTTT
The DNA here is from genome assembly GCA_022702515.1 of Ilyophis sp. 1 JC-2022. Classification (NCBI taxonomy): domain Eukaryota; kingdom Metazoa; phylum Chordata; class Actinopteri; order Anguilliformes; family Synaphobranchidae; genus Ilyophis; species Ilyophis sp. 1 JC-2022. The sequence goes on along the minus strand of CM040404.1, from coordinate 117,064,448 downwards.
TATATATATATAGATGGGTAGAGTATAAATACAGTGAGATCCAGTCAGGTCTGTCAGTGGCACAGCTGCTAACATCCATTTCCACGTTGTACACATATCCCATCTCATAACCTTACTGACCTATATTACAGGTTATTCTTCCTGTCACCTGCACCCTGATTTGTCCCCTCAGGATGGAGTTGAATATAAAAAGCATCAAGGGGTTCAAAGTTAGTTTTTCTATCAATGTAACAAGGCCAGGAGCAGGAGATAACCGCTCAGGATCCTCTGGAGGGCTCATTCCATATATAGTGTTGGGAGAAATTGAGATCACATCTGTTACACCTTGGCAACTCCACTTTAATGACATTACAGTTGTGTAACTGCGTTTGGGGTGGTAGCTTTAATGAACATGTATCCTAGGCAGGGTAAAAATAGTATAAAATAATAGGCCTGCTTCTATTTCCAAAGACTGCCATTCAAGAGGAGCTTGTGATAATTGTAACCTGTCAGTGCTGGTGCAAATGTAACTTATTTTTAAGGAATTTTTTTAAGCGACTGTGCTGTAATGTGACATGAGACATAGTTTGTATGGAATTTCTCCTGCATCTAAAAGGATTTACTTATAACACCTGATTCATGAAACCCTCTGTATTTCCTGTCTAAATCCTAGCCACAGCATCTTGTACCACCAAGTTGACAAACATGCTGAAAAACCCAAATGAGATGCTTAATAGTGATGAGGGTGATGTTTCATGATCCCAATCTTGGGTAGGACTACAGTGAGCTGTCAGTTGCAGATCCGCATTTGAATTAACCAGAAGGTTTTTTTTATTTTCTTTCTATTTTGGCTTTCCACAGATAATGCAATGACTCAAATCTATGACTCACTGTCTATCATCTAGTAGCCCCACCCATTTTTAGTGTCTCAAAAGTCCAGTCTCCACACCTTGATATTACATGTAATCATTTGACAGATGCTTTTACCCAGTGACATGCGAAGTGCGTAATAAGGTTAGGCAAGGAACTGTGGCAATACATAGTTATTAGTGCCGCGGCCGATTATCTCCATTACGCAAGCCTACAACAAGATTACGTGCCATAGTAGGGTCAAGAGGTCATCTGAGAATATAAGTAGCGCAAGGAATTTAAAGGTATGCGGCTAAATGCAGCGTAAGTATCTCCAGGGGTTTTCAAACCAGAATATGCAGTTTAGGAAAGGGAACAGTTTGTTGAACCGAGGCGGGGTTTTAGCAGGTTAGCTGTCAGGGTAGAAGATTTACGGCCGCTCACCTGCCTGACTGTTGTGGGCAGCTCGTGTAGGCACTGATAGGCCAGAGAAGGGAAGAGGTGTGACCAAGATGAAGGATCCTTTTGGGTAGGGAAGGCAAGTCACCCAGTTGCCTGTGAGTGGACTGGTCTGGCAGTGGTGTCATTTTTGATAATAGATTGTAGGTAAGGGGGTGCTGTTCCTCTTGCTGCCACATAAATTAGGGCCAGAGTTTAGTATTTTGTTCGGGCCGTTGCTGGTAACCAGTGGAGTCAGATTAGGAGAGGTGTGGCATTCATGTAGTTTCACTGGTTATAAATAACACGAGCAGCAACATTGAGTGATCTGGAGAGGCAGGGTGTGACCCAGGGGCAGAGTGTGAAATTAACACCAGCCCTGCCTCCCACCCAAATGCTGGTAACATTTTGATTGTGGCTGGTAAGATTTATATTCTAGCAGCCCCTTTGGCAGGTAACCAACCAGGTTGTGTTATATTGTAAAAGGCAATATGGCTGGTAAAATGTTAAAAATGGTTTCTCTTTTTTAGAATCCACAAGCCACTTTGGCCAGTGTATGAAAAAGTGAATTTCATGCCCTGCGTGGGAGGGTACAAGCAGTAGCCAATCGGGACTGCACAAAGGCCAGAAGTATGGGCGAGGTTGAATAATATATTGAATGTGACAATCAAAAGATACAACATTTACAAAATGATCTGTTGCCTATTCATACTGCCTGCATCCATTGAACCTGTCGAACATTGAACGTGCCTGGTCATTGGTAGAAATGACACCAGCCTATATGAATCAGTTCCAGCTTCCATCCCTGTCAATGGGTGCCAGTATATCGGTGGGAAGAATACCAATACATGTCATCTCATAGATTTATGTCAAGCAGGCAAACCAGGAAATTGGTGTAATGGCCTTTGGTAGGGCATAACCCATTGCCTTCCATAAAAAAAACATTTTCAGAGTGGTCTGCATAGGATGACATAATTTGTTTAATGAAATATAATGCTGGCCATTAGAATTAAATTATCTTATTAATATGTGAATGTGTCACGGCAGTTGGATGTATGACGAGGAATGTTTGGGAGCAGAGAGATGCACTGTTACGAATGTGAGGGCGATTAAGAGAACCAAAATGGCTCAGGCTGAAAACATACATTTTAATTACAAATCAAACAGACAGATGAGAAACCGTATGAGTCAATCAAAGTGACAAAAAACAACGGCGTGCTCCGAAAGAGAAAATTCTCCATCACGATTCAGGTGATCGTCAATGACCTTCAGTGAAGAAGCAGTATCTTCTAAAGAGACACAATGGAGATGGAAAGTCTAGAATGGTTCTGAAGGAGAACAAATTAAGTTTAGAATGACCACAGCAACCCCGTTTCTGAATACAAGAAGGAACGGGGTGGTTCTGTCTTTCTGTGAAGTTCTATGCCACGGGATAAATCAAGTAAAATTCCAGGCATGTGAGAAACGGGATTTGTTAGTCATCGCTGCCCATATAAAAACAAGTGGCTCCTTCCAGTTGAATTAAGTAATTGGTCAAATCTACAGCACTGCGCAGTGGACTGTGTCCGACACTGCGTGACCTCGGATATTCAAAGTGACCCATTGTCTGAATGCAACAAACAGGACATTGGCCTATTCATAGATGCTCTGGCACAGTCCTGGCCCAGTCACATCTATGCCACTCGAAACTTCCAAATGCCCCGTCCCCGTTTGCTAAAAAGTCTCTGAAACCGAACCCCTTTTTCTTTACCGCTCCAAGCGATTGGTCCCCTGGCCTTTGCTAAGGGGGTAAGGGGCTTTGTTCCTGTCAACAAGGGACTTTTTTTTGTCATTTGTTGGTGCTACGTGAAACCCAACAGGCTGTTTTTCCTCAGTGGTGTTTTCCATTTGCAAGCAGGGCACGGCTACTTTGTGTCAAATTCATCAGATTCCTCTGCAAATGTAAGTAAAATATACCGTATAGATATTCTGGCAGGTACAGTTATTGTGAAACTTCACACTTTTGTAATTTGTAAGAGATTTTTCCAAAATAATATATGAAATGATTATGATGGCATACCCAGAACATACCTTGGCTATATTATTTCCCCCACGCTGGCTACTGCCCCACAGGAGAATGTTGCCTAAGTAGGCAGGTCGCAGGAAAATTAAGGGCACATTACCAACTAGCAACATAATTGGCTAAGAAGTTCCAAAGGTACAGCTAGTTATTTAGCCAAGGGCATATATGCATATATCAGCAGAATGCTACTATGGCTAATATATTATATATATATATATAGCATTCTGCTGATATGCAACCTGATTGCCATTTTGGATTGAAGAGGAACATATGAGTATGTAGCTGATACATTAGTTTCACTGCTCAAAAGCCTGTTTACATGGTATAATGCAGGGGTGTCCAATCTTATCGGAAATGGACCAATGTGGGTGCAGGTTTTTTCCAGCATTACGACACCTGATTCAAGTAATTAACTAAACGCTAGACAAACAGTATTTTAGTGTTGGGCTAAAACAAAAACCTGCACCCACGTCTGCCCTTTTTCGGAAAAGATTGGACATCCCTGGTATAATGTGTTGGAAACAATCAACCAGCTAGGTAGCCTGTATTTAGGTGAAGTACAACTTGAAGACAACTTTCATAGTGTTTTTCTCATGTTTTAACCAAGAATTTGCATACAACATGGTTAAAAGGGGAAATAAATGTATTTTGAGATGCACTTTTGTGCAGTTAAAGGTTATTATTTTGTCTAGTCTCTGATCAGCTTGGTATGTATGCATTGATTGTACACTTGGTATATTGAGTATAATATAAGGCTCTACTTTCTTTCTCTTTCCTGCTTATTTGCAATTGCCAACCACAAGGAGCAGTTTTTTTATTTGTTGAATTAGATCAAGTTTAAGCTGCCTGACAGGTGGTGGTAATGTAATGACTGATTGCAGGAGGGATAATATCTTGGTACATAAATGGCTGTGTTGCAGGGGGTTCCATTCTACATGACAACAGAAGACACTATACATAAAAATAAGTGTTTTTATTGGGTATCAAGTTATTCATCCACCTGGATTTAGAATTCAGAACAATGGAAAACTGCCACAAACTTAACACATATTCATAATACTTCTACTGGCATGCAGTAGGTGGTGCTGTCCCCATGCTTAAGCATGTGGCTGTCTTTGACCAAAGATGGGTTTGATTTGCGCAAACGCTCTTCTGCGTGTGACACTTTTGTAACTACGCTTGTGTTACTGATCCAGCGAGAGCTGCAAGTCAAAGTGGAATTTTTCAAATCTTTGAGTGTCTCGTCGGTAAGGATCTACGATCTCTGCATGCCGGATGTTATCAAGTTTAACTTGGTATAGGAAAACCGATTAATCGGTCTGTGTGCGTTAACTGCGTTTGTTGGGAAACTTACGTCAATGGACCCTTCTACGGCTAGCCGTTCCAATATGGTTGATGAACCGAAAATCTACATTTTATTAATAATGAATGATTAAACAAATAAATTGCATACTCGATGCTTTTGGTTTGACGGTAGCAGACACATGAGTACAACACTGTTGTATTTATAGTAATGTTATTTCAAGCGACCTGCGTGTCGTAGTCAAATTAACGTTAGGCCGAAGTTACATGTATTGTTTCCCCGCAATTGCTTGCTCTAAATGAAGCTGGTTAGCCGTTGTCTGTGGAGTAAAGCACTTAAACCCTGTGTTGCGTTTGCGTTGTTAGGCTACACCTCGTTATGACTCAGTCATGTGTAGCAGTGGGTCTCAACATTTATTTTAGCCCTTTTATTGGTTTTCCAGAAAAAAAAACTACGGTAGTTAAAATGCCAGAGAACTACTAGTATGTGCTACTAGAACCTACTATACAGAACGGAGTTGCATAACCAGGTGAAGCCCAATACTTGAAAATTATATTCAATGTTGATTGAATCTAGCAAGACTGTAGGCTACACTCACACAATGAACAATTTTAGATAATTTAGCTGGATTCTGGGTTGGGTCTTTGTTAATGTTTAGTAAGACAAAATGTACTTTTTCTGTCAAAATGTTATTTTTAACACTTATTATAGAGGAATTCTGTCCGTGTGCCAGAACTGTGACTGCAAGTATGAAAGTATTTAGTGTGTGCTGGAAAGATATTTTGGTACTTTTTGCTGGAACGATCTTGCCCTCCAACAACCAGAATTTGCGTATCTTGGCTTCAACAGAGAGCAGCACAAAGCTCTCATAACAGAACTGTACCGTAATGCGTGTAGGAAACGGTGTTAAACATCCGGGTGTGTATCATTTGATGATACACAAGTGCCCTGAACCATGATTGTCTCCACACGCAGCCTGTTCCATGGGCAGCAGCACGAGCCGGCTGTACAGTGCCCTGGCCCAGCCTTTGAGCAGCGCCGGCCAGGCCCAGCCGGAGCCCTGCCTGGAGCAGGGGGCCCACGAGGAGTCCGCCGGCCCAGACGGACTGCTGAAGGAGTGCGAGGAGGCGCTGCGGAACCGCCCGGCCCGGCTCCACCGCGACTTCGTCTTCCCCGAAGGCAGCGGCCCCCTGAGGCAACCCATCCGGGTCATGCAGTGGAACATCCTCGCCCAGGGTACGGTCAGGGTTCAAAATCAGAACCACAGTTAAACAGGCAACTCTCTTCTTTTTATGTTCTTTCTCCCTTTGAACTGACACCATAAGAAATTGAGGAGCACATTATCAGGTGACAATATAAGTGAAGCACCTCCTGCTGGTGGGGAGTTGGTAGTGTGTAAACCAGGCCCCAGTGGTCATTATTGTTCAGGTGACTGGTCATCGGACCACAAACTAAAAGGACGCACTTGTTCTTGTGCAGCGGTTCCAAAACCTCTCCTCCGGTACCCTGAGCCGGATCTAGGTTTTTGATGTTCCACCTCAAGCACACCTGATACAACATCAAGCCCTTGAGGTGGAACTCATCAAATACCTGTATCCAGCTGGTCGGATTGTCTTTGTATTTATTAACCAGAACTGGTTTGTATTGCATGACTGACGGATGATCTCTGTCTCACCCCGCATGCAGCTCTCGGTGAGGGCAAGGACAGTTTTGTGGAGTGCCCACTGGACGCCCTGAATTGGGCAGAGCGCAAGTACCTCATCTTGGAGGAGATCCTGACCTACCGGCCCGACATCCTGTGCCTGCAGGAGGTGGACCACTACTTCGACACCTTCCAGCCAGTCCTCAGTGGCCTGGGCTACCACGGCACCTTCTGCCCCAAGCCCTGGTCACCCTGCCTCGACGTGGAGCAAAACAACGGGCCGGACGGCTGTGCCCTCTTCTTCCGCCGGGACCGATTCGAGCTGCTGGACAGCACTAGCCTCCGGCTCACAGCCCTGACCCTGAAGACCAACCAGGTTGCCATCGTCCAGACGCTGCGATGCCGGGCGACGGGGCGCCCCCTGTGCACGGCGGTCACCCACCTGAAGGCGCGGAGCGGCTGGGAGCGTCTCCGCAGCGCCCAGGGCTCGGACCTGCTGCGGAGCCTGCGGAAGGCCGCCGGAGGGGCCGAGGGCGTGCCGCTGCTGGTCTGCGGCGACTTCAACGCCGAGCCCAGCGAGGACGTGTACCGCCGCTTCTCCACGTCCAGCCTGGGCCTGGACAGCGCCTACAAGCGGCTGAGCGCCGACGGGCAGTCAGAGCCGCAGTACACCACCTGGAAGATCCGGCCCTCCGGGGAGAGCTGCCACACCCTGGACTACATCTGGTACTCACGCAGTGCCCTCCACGTGGACTCCGTCCTGGACCTGCCCACCGAGGAGCAGATCGGACCGGGCCGCCTGCCCTCCTACAGCTACCCGTCAGACCACCTCTCCCTGGTCTGTGATATCCGCTTCCAGGACAACCCTGACCAGCTCCAATAAGCCCCTCCCTCAAAAAACATAATGCGTGTTTTAATATAAAATTCACAGTGTAAGACATCTTATTTTTAATATTATTTATTTTAATTTAGCATCGCCAATCCTGCCAGATTTTGGAATGTCCAACAGGGGTCGCTTGAGCAATGAACACTGCGATCTCGGCCGACTGAATCCCTCCCATATATCCCGTGGGGGACCTGGCCCGGGCCCGATTCAATCCGAAAAGGTGGTGCTCACAGATGTATAATATCGTAGTATATTAATATATGCTATATAAATATATATGCAGTGTACTATACAATGCAGTATAATATAAATATATACTTCATATATTTGAAAATGCATCAATCATTCCTGCTCGTAGATATTTTGTGCGTTACGAACATATATAACCAAATAATATATGAATATAGGAATATATTCCATAATTTATCAAAATCTATGAAGGTGGCAATAATTTATATTTTTTATAGATGCTGTGCATTTTTTATATATATACACAATTTTGGATCATGTAGGCCTACTTTAATACTTTATTTTAATAATGTATTTATTTGGCACTGGAATGGTCTCCGTGTATATCCGCTGACACGCACTTTAGTTTTATTTCTTTTTAGTGCACTTTGTCACAACTGGACCAATCGAGTTGACTGTTTTAAAGTCTTGATAAATTGGCAAAAAGACCATGTCGTCTAGGTGCCAACATTTTATATCAATGAATGAGCATCGTGTGGATGAATGGTGTTTTTTTTTGGGGGGGGGGGGGGTCGGTCTCCTTGGACACCACACCCCAGAAACCTGTTAGTATGAATTGAAGTTTAAGAATTTATTTTGTATTTGGTCTCTGTCCAGTTAATCTGCTATGTGCTTTCTTTTCAGTTTAGTATGTTATATTTTATAAACAATCTTTTGGTTCCCTCATAACATTTGTCAAGAAGGTTGTGTAAGAAATGGGTCACTCGCTTAGGCCTACATTTTTAGTTAAGGGGAAAAGTCTATTGTTGGACTAAATATAGGCCTGCTATTTTCCAACCATCTTTGGACTCCATTTATTTTTAATATTGGAATAGTGTGTTGTCTTCATTTCCTGAAATTAAAACTATGAATGGGAAAAGCTTTGAAAGACTCGTCTGATTCTGTATCAACCAGCCAAATGTACATCCTGTTATTGGCTCTACTGTATGTTGAAAGAAGCCATAAAGTTGCTGAATGTTTGAATTTGAGCTAGAACTACAAGTGTAATCTTGTTCTATGCCTGCCATGTACAGGTTTATATTCAGTGTTTTATTCCTCCCTAATAGAAGAATGTGCTCCTCAGAAATGTGTATATATTTTTTTATCTGTCCACATAATTACAGGTGTCAGTTACCTTGCACAGTCTTCGCTGCTAACGGGCACTTCCTTCAGGAGGACTACTCTGCTGGAAGACGCTCTACCACAGGGGTGGACAATTCTGATCCTGGAGGGCCGCTGCGTATGTTTTTGTTTCCACCAATTACCCTGGCTAAATGAGCTAATTGGCTGTATACGCCAACACTGGTTCACAGTAAAATATTTCATACAGGGGACAGTTTTTCATTGTTTTAAGCCAACACACGGGTGTTCTTATCTTGTCCTTTCAAGGGCACGTCTAACCAAACTGCTGGTGGACTCAGTGTCAAAGAAAATGCAAAAAACCACTACTGCCAAAAAATCTAACCAAAATAAAACCTTTTGCCATTTATACAGTCTAGAGCAGGGGTGTCAAACTCGAGTCCTGGAGGGCCGCAGTGTCTACAGGTATTTGTGGTTTCCTTTTAATTAGCACCCAGTCAAAGCTTTGAGAACAAGGTGTTTGGACTTCTTAGTCAGTGACTTAAATTAATCACTTGTGCTGAAACGCACCAAAAACCAGCAGACACTGCGGCCCTCCAGGACCGGAGTTTGACACCCCTGGTCTAGAGCATCTGCACATTCACTTTTAAATTCAGACAGTTTAACTGACGAGGCTTCCTATATACACTTTTTTTATAGCATGTCCCATTTCATGAGGGGCCGAATGGAAGGTTGCACAGAACAAAAGGGAAAATAAATATCTGCGGGCCCTCTGTCTACTGTAAATATAGTACTTAAAACTCCCGTATGATTGATACTTCCGGGGTTTCACAGAGTATATTCGGGAGCACACTTCAATAAGAACACAAACATTTGGTCGCATAAATATTACGTGCAGCTTCGCTGACGTTTTCGTTCAATAACAAAAACACTTGACATGGCCGCGCAAGGGTGGGACGTCTTAAGACACTTCCACAGTACGGTTGAAAAATGGTATTGACATTTTTTTTTTGTACTGCACGTCGCGGCTAAACGGTGCACATTAAACAGCACACTTTTGCCAGTACACTACACAGGGCTCTGATTCTATAAATACAGTATTGATTTCAGCAGAGAACACATATTTGGTTCTTAACTTGTAGGCCAATTGTTTGATGGGGAAAGGAACATCCGAAGACAAAATGGTTTTGTTTTTATATTTCAGTAAAAGCTACTTGAATACACTTTGAAACAAGAGTACAACAGAATAGAATATACTTCAAATGTTGAATATATAAACTAGTTCAGTCTGAACACGAACATCTCTCACCCACTTTTAATAACTAAAATGCAAAAGGAGAAGATAAAGCATAGAACTAGCTGCAAGAACTCATGCGGGCAGAACACCACCTTTTGTTTGAAACCAACGAGATATCAGGAAACAGAAATGCCCGTACAGACCTAGTGGGAGAAACAGGCAAATGACAGCAATGGTGTGGAACTGAAATCCTGATGAACTCTGTAGCAATACAAAGTGTCGCTTTATATCTATAATACTGTGCTTGGTACAACATATCAAAACTGAGCTTTACACAAAAAGCAAGTTAGCTTAATATTTTTTTAAATAAAAAAAAAAGTAATCTAAGGCTGCTTTGTTTGAAATTTCTTAAACTACAGCATATATACAAAAGTCCCTTTTTTATCCCTTTCTTATGCTGTTGAGAAACAGCAACTTTTCACGGACGAGTCAAGCTCTCACTTAGCACCGAGAGAATGGGTGCCGTGTGCACACAGTGATAGTCAAACAATTTGCTGGTTTGCATTTTAAATGCCAAATTCCTATTATGACAAAGTGTTAAAAAATACCCCCCCCTCTCCAAGCTCCGCCCTCTGCAAATCCTTGAGACCACATTTGAGTTAGTGTCCTGAACCTTTAGTGTTAGGATAAAAAGTGTAGTGATTTCCATTGATCCCTTTTGCTGTCCACTTTGTTCGGGGGGGGGGGGCTTGTACAAAATGTTCCCGCATAAAAACACGAGACAGATGTTAAAAACAAGGTTTGCAAATTTTAAAGTCTCTCTGACTGCACGTGTTTAAAGAAATCTGATTCATATTTTCTGAATCAGTTGAACCGACCTGTTACTTTATACCCATTGCAGTAGCGTTGCAGTCTCTGTCTGGAACAAAAGCTATAAAACACACAAATAAACAGCAGCTCTTGACACCGTTTTTGTTGTCCCACTCTCAGCATTCTGGGGACTGTGTTTTTATGACGGGAACGGCGTCAGTCTCTGCTCTGGGGGCCTCAGTCATCTTACAGCCCTGCTTGGGCAGAGGCTTGGCTGTGGCTGACAGGCTGTGGTCCTGCTTGGCTTCGGGCAGCTTGACGACGGCGCTGATGACGTGGGTTGACGCCTGCTCGCTACGATGCTGCTGCGCGGGCACGGGCAGCCTTACCACCTGCGTCCCCGGCGCCACAGACATGGGCGTCAGCGCTCTGATGGCCAGCGGCGCGCCCACCAGGTTGAAGCCGGAGGCGGCGTGCCCGGGCTTCGCCTGCAAATGGCACTGCGCAAGCTGTTCGGCGGAGATGGTGATGATCTTGGCCAGCTGTACGGTGATCTTGTCGCCATTCTCAGCCGTGGCCGGCACCACCGTGGGGATGGTCTGGATGACCACCTTGGGGGCCGCCATCCCGCCGGTGAGGATGGGCGAGGCGGCGGAGTGCACCGCCATTGTGGAGATCTTCTGGCCCAGTGATGTCGTCATCACCACGGGAATCTGCATGGCCACCCGCACTGTCCTGCACACACAAATGCCCCCCCCCACCATCAGCTCAGAAAACACTCGGCACTGAACTTCTACCCACACCTGATCTAAAAACATTTCAATGTTACCTTTTCATTTTTACATTATATTCATCCGACGCTCATGTCCATGGTGACTTACAATACGGGTGAACATCATTACAGTTTCCAAATATCTCCCCTTTTTATTGTTGCTGTATTTGCTGCACAATACTTACCAACCTTTTTTGCATGAAAGAGCATGAAATCATTGCAAAGCTCTAATTACTTAGTAGAATAAATGACAGCTTAGTCTTTGGGAGAGCAGCCCCAGGTGCCATTCAATAAAATCAATATTACCTTAACTTTACCTCAACAGTGCTTTAAAGAGCGACAAAACTGATGAGAAATACCAAATGCTTTAAATATTTTGACCCCAGTTATCCTAGATTCTCCCATTACCTGGGCCCTGAGGAGGTGGAAATGATGGCGGTGTGGGACTGCTGCTGATGCAGCTGACTGATGTCGGAGGCCGTCGTGACGGTCACTATACGGGCGGTGGTCTGGGCGCCCTTCCCCTTGGCAATGAGTCCTGGTTGGACCAGGGTTCGGACGGCGCCGCGCAGGATGGCGGGGGCCTTGGTCAACGGAGGCGGGGCCAGGAGCTTATCGGAGGCGGGGGGCACACGCTCGTACAACCTCTCTGCGCCCAGGAGGCCCTCGTTGCCGGGGTCTGCCTTTTCCTCGTCGATCACCACAATGTTTTTGGGCATGTCTTTGAACTGGTACACCAGCCGCTGGCCCTCCACCTTGGCCAGGATCCCTCTCTGGTAATAATACCTGCCAGGAGGAAAATAATTTGATTCATGTTTTTCCCCCTGTATTGGGGGGAAGAAATTAAGAGCCCGACCGATATATCGGGCCGATATTTGCATTTCTAGACAATATCTGTATCGGGTATATATATATACACACAGTACGTATAAATATATATATTTTTTAACAATGACACATAGCTCTCCATAGCGCTCCATCTAGTATTTATCGCTACCCACAACATCACAGTTCACGTGACATGAGATCACTCAGTCAGAGAGCTCAACATGGAGTATTGATGTTCATTTAGCTATTTATTTTATTTTTATTTGTTCTTTATTGAAATGGTCAGTAATTGACTGATACTCAACATACAGTACTGATGTTTATTTAGCCATTTATTTGCAGTTATATTGGTGCTAAATTGGCGCACAATCCACATAAAAAAGGTCTATTTTCAATCAAGCTCAAAAATTCACTATATCGGCTACCATAAATCTGTGAATATCCCCCCCCCCCCTTCTAAAATCGGCATTGGTCTCAAAAATCCCGTATCGGTCGGGCTCTAGAAAAAATTTACTTAATTAAGCACCACGACAGAGGAGCGCTTAATATCTATATATCTATTTTGTTTTGGTAAACTTTCTTTTTCTGTTATCACAATGGCTCTAAACAGTGTGTGCCCTGCGATGGACTGACTGATATTCCTGCCTCTCGCCCAATGCATGCTGGGATAGGCTCCAGCCACCCCGCGACCCTGACCAGGAATAAACGGGCTCGCTAATGGATGGAGGGACAATGGCTCAATATTGATCTGTCTTCAATGTTTTGGTTGTGAACCTTGATCTATTGAATGTCAACACTGCAATAAAGATGAATTGAAAAAATATATAATTAAGCACACAGTAGAACCAGTCAATTTACATTGCACACTAGCATTGGACCTTACTGCTGCTAGACTGGTAACATTTGTGATCCTGTATCCTAAAACAAAGACTGCACGTCCCCTTGCAACCTTAGAAACATTACTTATCACAATTATCTGTGTAAAACTATGGAACCAAATGTTGTTGTTATTATTATTATTAATATTTCTATTATTACTCACCTAAAATATAAGGGAAAAAATAAGTCATGATGAGCATGTTCAGTAACCTTACCGCAGGGCCCTCCCCATGGTCTCGTAGTTCATGTCTGGCTTGTTCTTGTGCTTGCCCCATAGCTTAGAGACGGCTTTGGAGTCCACCAGTTTGAAGATGCCCTTCTCCCTTTGCGTCCACTTGATGTATCTGGGGCAGGTGTTCTTGTCCTGAAGGAGGTCCAGCAAGAACTCCCACAGGTATGTGGTGTTACCTGCGTGACACAGCAGAAAGGCTCATGTAGCACGGACCCAACAGGGCTCGTATATCTGTACGCTCAAGCGACATGCACGGGTGCTTACCCTTGCCTTCTCTTGGTTTCTTCTTCATGCCCAAATCAGGCGAGCCGTTCGAAACTGCCGGCTGATGCATCTTTGGCTTTCGTCCAGCTACAAGCAAAGCAGTGAAAGGAAGAAAGAAAAAAATAACTTACTGTGACGGTCCTAATTTCTAATGTGTCAATAGCCCACAACCAAAGAAAATGTACTGAGCCCCACAACAATCAAGAGTTCACCCGATGAGCCTCCCCTTTTGCTGCTGTAGGGAATGGATTCAGACCATTTAGTGGAGGACCCATGATACCGCGATGAAACTAAAACTAAGACTTCAAAACCTTAAGTTAAGCTTAAATATTGCGACTAAATTTCTCATGTTCAAACAACAACCTCCAATGGTAAAAGGAGGTATATCCCAAAGACTTCAGCCCTCAAATGATTTTGACACGATATCCAGGTCGCACCAATTATTCTGTGGGTAAGAAACAGCATGGCAAATTGTGATTTACGGACACTCTTATCCAGAGTGACTTGAAGAGCTAACATTCTTTTTACATACAATCCATTTATACAGCTGGATATTCACTGAAGTAATTCAGAACACAATGACAATAAACCCACCTCAGAATCTAATTTACAACCTTGGGCTTGCAAGCCCAGTTCCCCACCCACTGTGTTACACTACCTTTGCAAAGCAAATTTAGAACATGCTTGGCAGCTCCAACCAAATAGTGTTTCTAGGTCTTATTTTACTTCTCCTCCCCGAATGCCTGATGCCTCACCTTTCTTCCTCCTGGCCGGCTCACATTCCGGGGCCTCCAAGACAGCACACACCTCCATGGGCTCGCTATCCTCAGTGGACACCTCCACCACTGTCTCCGTGATCACGTCCGGCCGCATGGCAGCGTGGATGAACTCCGGCGTGGTGCCACAGGGCACTGCAAACTCCGCCTCTGCGGGCAGAAACGCGCCGTTACCAAACCCATGGGGGTGAAATGTAATTATGCATTTTATTTTATCCTCCCTTCAGTGTAATTTTTAATACATTGGTACATTCACATTTTAATGGAGGTCTATAGCGCAAACATTTTTAATATCTAAAAAAGGTCCACAAAAAGAAAATTCTACTCATTTTAGAATCTCTTGACATTATATATGGCCCCTCCCTCTGCAGATCAGAATTTCAAACGAAACGGTTTAAAATTTTACTCTAATCTTAAATGGTACATTAGGCCATTCTCTGTAAAACAATCACTGGTTCACAAATATCACTCTAGATTGAGTTTCAAATGAGTTGCCTTGAAAAAAGAGCATTTCAAACTCAACCGCAGGCATTACAAATTTTAATGAGATGCACCAGACAGGCCTGTCTAAAAATGCTTGACTGTCCTTAAGCGTTTTTATTATGGAGTATCTGATCTGAAGCTCATGGCTCGAACCAGTGTTGTTACCTGGGCTGCGGTCGCCTCTTAGGCTGGTGGGAGAGTCCATGTGGAGGAGGGCCTCCGCTGCCTCTATGGTCTTGTCTGAGCAGTGGACGCCGCTGCCGTGGACTGACGCTTCCACTGCAAGAGGAACAGAGGCTGGGTTTATACAAGGAGGTGTGCACTTTTATTCATATTAGTTTTAACAAGATGGTGTCTGATCTTTCCCATGATCATGGGCATTATGTTGCAATAACATTTTTTTAGCTCCAATAGTAAAATAACCAATGCATACGGTAAAGACCCACTTATTTAAGTGCAGCAGGTGATGAAAACCATTGAGAGCTTAAGGATACACTGCCATGGTAACTCAGCAACTCAACTCGAGCAGAACGTCCCGCCTAAGTGTTTCAGATGGTTCATGTGATAATTCAATACATCATACTCAAGATTCTACAAATATTTTAAATGACCTGACCACAATATCCCGTAAAAAACAAAATGCATATTTCTGCCCATTTAACTAAATGTATATTATATTCAAACACCATATTCTCCTGAGAAATAAGCAGACCGCTGGCTGAGGTCAGAATATTAGAAATATAAAGAGATGTTTTGGTATTTCCCCCCTTGGGAGATATGGGTCTTCTTAAAAACAAGCCTCACAGTGAAGCAGGTTTGCAGCCGTTCCTTCTCTCTGGGTTAATCTCGTGCCACCTGTTACCCTGTCGCACTGTTTACCCACTGCTCTGCCCATGTTTGGCTATCTGTGGCAGATGCTTGAGAGGGGCTATCTTTAGGTGAACCCAGTCACTGAGGCCTCTGTTGTCCCAGAGTGCACCTCTGCCAAAGCTGAGAGACGGAGCCGGTGCCCTTGAAGCCAAACTGGGGTAATGGTTCAAAATACTAATTAAGAAAACAACTTTTCGACTCCAAATGTAATTTTAATCAAGCACTAAATAGAATAACAGTTCAAAAGCTAAATACATTTTCTAACTAAGCAATGACTTATACAGATCTATGGTACACACAACTATGATGCATACATTTTAGGCATTAAAACAATATTTTAGCTAGCCCTGATAATACTCATTGTACCAATTAGATTACTGAAGAGAATTTTAAACTTTAAATAAGCCGGTGAATGTGAGTTATGTTGCAGGAAGATATCCGGTATCTTTTTTATTTAGGCAAAATAACATTCAATACATAAAAACACACTAAATAATTTTGCAGAGGATGACACAAAAAGTTGTATTTTCATTGTGGTCCTCATACAATTAAATACAAGACAATACAAAAAAGAGATCACAAACAACAACACACATTTTTGCAACAAAAATACATTTACTACAATTGAGTATAATATTTAAAATTAATAAAAAAACAAACTCACTATTTTCTAATAAAACAAGCTGATCAAACATAAAATCTTTCACATTACTTTTAAAAACTGACAAAGAATGACTAGAATGTATACTTCACAGGTAAACTATTCCATTATTTAGCACCACATATGTTAAAATTATTTTGACCATGACTACCGTGACGCGGTATGACCATTGAAAGTTGACTAGCATAAAACTATCTATTACGTACTCACAAAAAGACAAATTCTGGAAAAGTGCCAGTTCGGCATCCTCATATTTGTTTAAATTAGTAGTTAATACCCGAATTCTAAATATCTCTTGGAAAACAAAATATTTCCAAATTGCATTGAATTATATATACAAGTGATAATACATAAGCGTTACATAAGTAACAAGTGATGAGACACAAGTAAACTGCAGAAGTCTGTTTTTACCTTATTCTAATATGCGCGAAAATAATTAATAACCATATAATTGATGTATGTTTAAAAGTCACATAACTTCAAGTTAGACAATTAGAGATCATTTATAGAAAAGTGGCTAGCCAACCGGTACTATTTTACTGCAGTTCTACAAAAAGTAGTGCTGTCTCTCTTGACTTCCGTGTTTACACTCTGCTTTTTCCCTCCAGTTCACTCCGCAAATGCCCTCAAAGCTCCATGCCACTCAAACTCTCCCCGGAGAGTCATTGGTCATTTTATCCCACCCCATTGCTCATCTTATGTTCATTCATTGGTTTATCCAAATAGTTCGAAAATCCTTGTGAGCTAATTTGACAGACTAACGTGTCGCTCATAAATAAACTCCTCCCACACATCTAACAGCGCTTCCGCCATCAAAATATGGTTTGCTCAATAACACAATTATTTACAATATTTTCACACATTTTATTAGTTAAAAGCTAAAAAACTTACTGGAAGTCTATATCCCCAAACGACATTATGGGTTTAAAAATCGATCCATACAATCGGTATCGCTTCAGTATTCATCCAGAAAAAATATTTCCTAGCTAACGGTTAGATAGCTAGCCACCACAATTATTCCAAAAAAAAAAATACTTTACAAACATAACTAAGTAAATAAAGTGTTCGATTATTCGCTAGCTAAGTGGATAGCATTGTATCGCTGATTGAACTATGCCTTCAAACAAGCTAAAATCGTAGACTTAAAAATAAGACTATCCCAACGTTATAGATACGATGCGTTATACTATACAGCTGCTTGCTAGATCGCCAAGTTTATAAGAACGTGCGATTCAACCATAGAGAGTCACTGATTAGATATTAAGTTCAAAACAGTTACGACCACGGAAAAGCAGTGCGAATAGTTTTAATTTACATTTCTCAATTTCTAAAATGAACAAAACGGCATCACAAAAATGGCTAAAACATTCAAAGTGCCCGTCCTTCCGAGTCAGACAGCGTGGCAAAGACGTAAGAAAGACAACAATTGTGCACACTTCCTGGTTTCCCCCAGCAACTCGCATCACCCGTCATCAAAATCCACAGACAGTAGCCGAAACGTATGCGAGTTTGACCAGCTAACAGTGCCGCGGGAGATCTTGACACAAATGCACTGAATACTAAAATGTCTGCAAATAAAATAAAATTACTTTAACAACCCCAGCAACAGGAGCGCGGGGAACGCCATGCAGGTTGCTAGCTAACCAAGGTGATCACTTCCTGATTTGCCCTCCATTACTCTAGAAAATAACTTAAACGATCTGGAAACAGCGGGCAGCAAAATGCGCTCAGACCGTAAGAGCCAGAAGGAGAGACCAAGCACGTCATACTGCAAGCCATTACCGGCTCTGATGAGCAGATCTAGCTGGTTCGCAGGTCCCTCATGCAATGAAGTCGCCATGTTCTCCCAGAGTTGCAGATTCACATTGACTTGAAACACATAGAGGCGTAATATAGATCACTCCGCTGCCACAGGCACTCACTTCAAATTTCGTCAAACACGCAACCCACCCTCACAGATGCGATCCTTCCGCGGCAAGTAAAGGAAATCCTTGCCACTAGTCTGCGCAGATGCAGAAGGGGAGAGCCCTCGGTACACTTTGGAGTATGTGTCCGTCGCGACTCCAAGTTTCAAAACTGCCATTAATACAACCCATCATGCAGTAGAAATATGTTATAAAACGCATTCTAGCAATAGCCTGTCGGGTTTCCTAGTCGCACATTCAAATTGGCTTGTTTCTGCTCTTTTTGTCTTTTCTTTTTTAGAACAGTATGGCAATCGCATGAACTTCTTTCTTTATAAACATACGTAGGCCTATTCTGATGATATGTGGAAACACCATACATCCATGGTTTATGATTCAAAGATCTACAGGGCAGTCCGGAGCCAGTGAACCGTATGTGACCAACAGCGTCCTTCAGCAGGATGACATGGGAGAACCTAACGTAACGTCACAGGTGAACGTTTTGACAGCTTGCTGTGAAAGCTGCATTCATCTGAAGAAACGGAGTTATGCGAAAATAGGCCGTTATTTTCCATTATGCATTCACATGCAAGGCTTTTTAAAATACTAACTAAAATACTCGTCGTTATGGCTACAGCTGTCTATCCCAGCTTCTTATGATAAATAGCTTCTGCTGTCCGCGTTAATAAAATACATTTGCAAAACTGGAGAATGTGTCCTTTTTAGCTTGGAGTTTTTTTTATTTTTTTTAAATACCACAGTGATATGACTTTTAACTACAATGCTAATATGTCCATTTCAAGGAGCAGCTTTATCAGCCCAATTAGGCTAATTAGATTGTAATACCTTTTACATGATGGTTTCCATAGTGGATGCCAAGATTCACAGCTCTGATTTTTTATCCACCAGCAACTACTAACGCCACTTATGACAATCTTCATTCACTGAAGTTATAGGTTGAGCTAAACCTCTTCAGTTTATTCACAATATGTAATTTAGAGAAATTTAAAGAAATATATGAATTATAATTGATAATGGCCAAACGTCTTTTCACAGGCATGACTGTGTTGCTGATATAATAAATGTATCAGGCTGATAGCTAGGGTATAAACAATTAAAAACATTGTTTTTGCATTTTGTCCAATTGCCCATTTTCTTTCTAAAGCACATCAATCAGACATTGTGTGTGTACAGGCAGGTCCTCACTTTGTCCAACAGTGCACTGAGAGATCAGGTGAGGGATGAATGAAGAAGGGGTGGGGTAGCCAGTGAGACGGCCTATATATTAAATGTTATTAGCAGGAGCCACGATTGACAGCTATACAAATGGTGTCATGTTTGCAAATCACTTCAAGGGGTGTAACTCCTATCCCTCTGATATACCTCTCATCTGTAAAAGTAGTTCCATAAACAAACCACTAGATGTCCCTCTTGAACTGGGAAGCACCTCTGAAAAGAAATCGTAGTTTGTGAACATCCACCAGACCCATCGAAGCAATCACCATGTCACAAGCTGGTGGTACTGCCTGACAAGTAGGGACAATCCATTTCCAAGATGGAAGCTTCAGGTCTGACATAAAAACTTTGCAGTATGTCCAGAAATGTTATTTCTGATGCTGCATAAGCAAACAAATAAACAAGACTATTATCTTTTGAAGCGGAACTGATAAACCATATACATAGCTGTAGATATGGTTGCAAATCTCATTGAAGTTTCCAACTTATGGGTTCTATAACTAATAATTTATAATTATATGATGCATATAAGTGAATAGCCGAGTGAAGTTCCCCCAATGACACCCCCCCCCCCCCCATCTCTCCTTCCTTTGAAAATTTCAGCCTTCTGTCGAGCCTCCTGACACATTACAAATGTTGAAATCTAATCTCTGTTCTCAGATTTTAATTGTCTTCACCAGACTTCTGTGAAGTGTCCCTCTTTAGCATGCCTCGTGCAACTCTACGGCAGCCTACGCTTCTTTGAGCCTGGTGATTATTCAGACACTGGGGAGCAAAGAAGAAACAATTCAAGTGAAAGCTCTAAAATGATTAAAATGCGTGCGAGAGAAAGTTGCAAAGAGAATACATTCTGCAAACCGCAACAGGAAGGAGATAAACATGCAGACGAGTTCCAGAAAAATAGTCAGCCGCTAAAAAATTGACCACCGTTTCAGAATCCACCATGCGCGATAAATCTATGAAAGTGGTTTTAGAACGGTATGAGAAAACAAAAACCGTTGAAAAATTCATGTTCCAATAAAATTCTGCAATATAGTGCCTTCCCCACGGTGTCTCCACACAAACACTCTCCCTGAGTATCATTTTCAAATATCATAACTATTATTCCTCAGAAAGCTGACATTTTCAGTGACGATGTTTACAATTATTCGTGAAGTAAATCTCACTTTCCGAAAATGAGCTCTAGGAGCCGCTTCACACAGATATTTCATCACATGGGTGATAACATCCATAGCTTTTGCTTTACAGGTCCAAATACAAAAGCAACTTTTCATACAATCTGTTTCCATTTCAGTGCCCGAATTGCAGTTTCTCTTGGGAATTTGAGAGCTCTGTTCTGGAAATTAACTCCATCCATTCAAGATGCAGCCATATATGTCACATGGCGCTTGAATGTGTTTTCTTGTGTCAGACAAGAATGTGTTTTCTTGTCTTTGTTTTTTTCATGTGCTGTGTGCCTGTAGTGGGACGGGGAAGCGGGGTGGAGATTTTTCAGGGCACTCCTGCTGCTCGTTTTGATAATATTGACAAATAGTCAATATCATTTTGTTTGTGGTCATCACCATGGAGACGCATTCGCAACATATGCTCCGGAATGTCCGTGGATCTGCAGACTGCAGCAACAAGGTTTAACATCGCTCTTCACCGGAGTTTAAGATTTCTGGACTGATCTGGGAGTGCGTAAACGAAAGGAACGTAGTGGGTCTAACCAATCAGGTGCCAGCTGTTTTCGTTGTGGGCGAAAACAAGTATCCATATGACGTAGAGCAGGGATGTCAAACTCATTCCACCGAGGGCCGAGTGTATGCAGGTTTTTGTTCCAACTGTGCCCTACACCAGCTGATTTCACTAATTAGCTCAGCTCTTCAACCAAGGAGGTGCACTAATTAGTGGAATCAGCTGGTGTAGAGCATGGTTAAAACAAAAACTTGCATACACTCGGCCCTCGATGGAATGAGTTTGACACCGCTGACGTAGAGGAACCTCCAAAAAGGGGGCGGGGGCAGTGTGGGGAGCAGAATTTCAACCGTTGCTTTTCTACAAGTTTCTCATACAATATTATTTAAGAATTGTTGAAATAATGGAATGGATGAATAAGTTTCATTATAAGGTAGGCATGCAAACACGTTTAAAGCGAGAAAAAAAAGTGATCTAGGGTGTACTAACCCTTTAACCAAACTAAGAAGCACTAAAAATACATTATTTATATTTCCATCAATATTGTTTGATATTGTTCTAATAGTGAACTGAACCAGAATGTATGCTATTTAGTACCATCTATCCTCATTAACAAAAATTATGTTGGAATAGGTAAAATAATGTGCTTTATTAGAAGTTTGCACATTAACAGGATCAAACTAAAAACTTTGAATGTTGGCAGCCATATTGGCTTGGCACTGCGGAGGCTTAGTGTTCCAGAACACGCTGGCATTGAGAGAGTTAAAGCCCGCTACCTTTTGAAGTAACCCAGGCTCTCATCCAATCGGATGTCATCAAATTACAAATATTTACAAGTTAGCTGGCTAACTCCTTAATCCCACTTTGTGAAATACATCTTTAATAAACAATACATGAATTAATATTTTATTTTAAAAACATGCAGTGAACAATATATTAATTGAATGCATGTGTTTTACTGTGTTTTTACAATAGAAATTAATGAATGTATAAAATTAAATAATTAATTGTAACTTTTGTATTGCCTTGTTATTATTATTATTATTATTATTATTATTATTATAGGTTAAATAAAATAATGTATTCTGTCGTATTCAACTTTTGCTTGTTATTTTCCATCCAACCAGGCTGGCTGAGAAATTGTGCGAGCCAGGTGCCAGTATATCACAGGCAGTGGCCTATCCTCAACTCCTACAGGCCTTGAGCAAAAAGCAAAAAGGGAGTATGCAGCTGGATGGTGGGAATACTTGATACTGGTTTCCACTGTCACTCTTAGAGGGTATAAAGGTACTGTAATAAATAATGTTTTCTTTTAGTACGGTGTTGACTGTCGGCAGAATTAAGGACCCATATAATTGGATCAAGTGTGAAGTGTTTTCCTGACTGGATTGCCTCTATAATAAGACAAGGGTAGATTTTTCCTTCTCCATCCAGCAGAAGACTTGCCAGAAGAAAGCCTCTGCTGTCTTCATAACACAAACAAAAGTGCCTGGAATTTTCTGAATGCAACCGAAATTGAGATTGGAACCGGGTGCTATGGTCAGATGAGATTGAGCTTTTTGGCAATAAATACCAAAGGTGGGATTGGCATAATAAGAGGCATAATTACCTGATTCTAGTAAAAGAAAAGACTCTAGTGGTTTATTAGTAAAATCAGGTGTGTAACTGCTTGGTTGGAACAAAAGCCTACACCCACACTGGCACTCTCTGGATAAGATTTAGACCAAAATATGGCTGCTGATTCTGCCAAAATGCCAAAATGTGTTGTGGTTGAATCTTCCAGCAGGTCAATGATCAAAAGCATACCTCAAAATCTACACAAAAACGGTTGACGATAGAGTGAAGGTTTTGCAATGGCCATCCCAGTCCCCTGACCTGAACGCCATTGAAAACATTTTGGGGTGAGCTGAAGAAGACAGTCCACAAGTGAAGACCAGG
The DNA here is from genome assembly GCA_022702515.1 of Ilyophis sp. 1 JC-2022. Classification (NCBI taxonomy): domain Eukaryota; kingdom Metazoa; phylum Chordata; class Actinopteri; order Anguilliformes; family Synaphobranchidae; genus Ilyophis; species Ilyophis sp. 1 JC-2022. The sequence continues at coordinate 117,041,414 of CM040404.1, read as the reverse complement.
GCCTCTCAAGGATCTGGAGTTTCCGTATGGAGGAATGGTCTCAAATCCCTGCTATGTGTTCTCCAGCCACAGGAAAAGACTGTTGTCTTTACAAAGAGAGGGTGCACAAAGTAATAATTACAGGGATTGTGACATACATCTTCAAAATAAAATTTATTTTGCGTTAAAGATTTATTTTTCCTCTGATCAATTGTATCACAATAATTTTAATAAAATTCTGAGCATAGAAGACTGAATTTAGCAAAGCAAACATAAGCAAACTGAATTTAATCCTGTACTTTTTACTCATTATTTAATTCTGGTAGGCACTGTATATTAGTGGAATGCTGATGAATCGAATTATATTGAGAAAACTCATGTTAATTTAAGGCCAAACTGCAGACTAATTACGACGCAGCAAAAACAATTGGCAGGGTAGTAGCCGGGGTAGGTTTATTGCTTGGATCAGAAGAGAAATTTCCCAGTCGAGCACAAATTACAATAAAGCTTTCTTGAAGTTTTATGCAGGACAATATGAATCACATCTCAAGTAAATGGCTGGTTTGATCAAGGCTGTTATTAGATCAGATGCACGGTATGCCAAGCACTGGCACAGCTTCTCAGTCAGAAACATTTATAAAAGTGAATGAATTTCCTCCCCCAAGGAGAAAATAACTTAATAGCTTAAGGGAGTTTATGAACAATATCTATGAAATTGTGCACGCTAATTTACATACCAAATTACACGCTCAACATGATCGCTGAGGCGTGGAACTTTTAAAAAGATATTTCATTTTCAAGACAGAAATGGATGTGCAAAACAGTGCTGCAAGGCTGAATGGCAATACATATTGAAGATATTGTAAGAAAGTAAGAATGAAGATTCACTATGAATAGGTAAACAAATACATATGCTTAATATTCAAGTTAAACAAGAGAGTATTAATATAAAAAATAAATAAAGCAGTATTGCGTATTATCATGATACTAAAATAACTGCACTTCACATGAGCAATCTTTACTTATTTCCCTTTTTAAAAAAAATGTTTTTAACAATTGTCCCGTCAAATTCAGGGATTAGTTTACTGGATCTGCACTGAAGAATAGGCCACCTTTACCACGGTACATTATTTGGTTTAAAAACCTATTGTATCAGGTACATACAAATAAATCATCTTTTAAAAAACCATTTACGCTGGGAAACGTTCCTGAACTTCCAGGAACAGGATCAGGATGAAAACTGTATTCTTGGTGCGGTCAGAATTTCTGCCAAGAAGGATTAGCTCAAAATAGTATTGCATCATAGATATTAATAGCTGCATCTTAAAAAAGAAAAAACAATTCCATCTCCTGTCTCCCTCCTACACCGGGAAATATGCTCATGTGTTGTATTCTTGGTGCTTTGAGCATTTACGCCAACTGAACAGAGCTTAAACAACAGCTCTGCCCCTTTGCGTTTATGTGCATAAAAAATGGAACCTGATAACTACCGTGTACTGAATACAGGCCTACTCCAGATTCATTTATCACCTTGGCCTAAATGGGTGTTCTTTTCACTAAGGGAGGAGGGGTCCAGCAAACTGCATTCCTCACATAAGTGACTGTCAGGCTTAGATTCTCAAGCAGTCAATGTTCACCACAAGTAAAGAATAAAGATAAAACAACCAAAATAATGCCTTAAAATGTGTGCCGTTTTATCAGATAGACAATACACTCTTAATTAAAAAAATTATGTTTGTTTTTCCTTTAGAGCAGAATAGAATAACTTTGATTTTACATTACTTTAAAAAAAAACAGAACTCCACAATTGCCCTATCTCCGACTTTAAAGCAAATTAACGTGTTGCAGTTTCTCTTCACAAGCTCAGTTTGGGGAATTTGTTTTAGCAATTTATGAACTCTTCCAACTATATCTGAGAAGAAAAAACAAATCTTGCTTTTAATTGTAAGTCTATGTTAAGGGCCGGTGTTGACCGAATCGCAGCCAGTGTTTACTTCTGCTTTTTGTAAAATGTTCTTATTTATTAATTTTTTAATTGTATCTTATTTAAAACAATTTTCGGAACATGTTTGTTTATGCAGTGGAGAGAAATGGAACTAAAACCACCGGGGGTTTACCGAGATTGACAGAAATGCTGCCCAGGGGTAATATTCCAAATCTTTCACAAGAAAGTTCACAAAAGACTATAATCACTGCGGTCAGTAAAAAAAAGGCACATTCCTTTTAGGGCTTCACCTGAGCTAGTCCTGCGTGAACAGCAAAAATAACTGCCGTGGTGTCTACAGTGAAGCAGGAAAAATGTATATGTTTTATTTTGTTATAAAGTAACAATATTAGGTTTAATGATTAAACTGTTGTTTCTTATGATGCAGCAGAATTCAACAAGTCTCATGGTGATAGATCAACAATACCAAAAGGCGTGAAGCCTATGCATTGTATAATTGTGTATGAACTAAGCACAAAAGCTACTGTATTCTTTTTCATCTACAGTATGTAGTACAAGTACAAGCTTGGCTATAATATGGGCATCTACTACATAATTTGGTAACAACGATACCTGTGGACAAATAGAGAAAGCTGAAGTCCTACCTGTCTCAATGACCTCAGTCTCCACTTCCTGTTCCTCTGCAACCCCCTGCATCAGGTAGGTCTCATCATCATAGACCAGCACCTGGGCAGCATAGCATTGCTCCACCTCAGTGTTAGGCATGGGCTCCACAATGACTGCTGGGTACTCCTCCCTCTGCCCATCCTCCTGCAGAAAGAGTATGCCCACCAATCACACATCATACGCCACACCCACTGCAACCGTTCCACCTAGAAAGCTCCACCCAAGCCCCACCCACAGAGAGCAGAGGGCAGGGATGCCAATGATCGTGATAAATCGGCTTCCAGTAAAAACAAGTCCAGTAAAAACAAATAAGTAAATAAACCTTTTTCCATTTTCAAATTTCCACTGTGAGTAAATATTCTAAAATAATTCTATTCTGGCATAGTAAAACATACACTACACACAAAATATACTTATATAACATTTTAATATCTGAATTGTAATGTATCTGCTTTAAAACAGTAAGACTTCATAATCAGACAGGTACCCACGCACTGATGAAATAATGCCATGTCTGAAAAATCTCTGCCAAATTGCACCTGAAGTCACTGGATTTTCAAAACCTTGTAAAGCACAAATCAGATTTTCAATTCAAGCCTAATTTGTTTCCGATCAGGAATGCAGCTACAAGGGAAACCGTTTTCACTGAGATAATCGAAAGCTCCTGCGTTATTGGACAAAGGCTGAAATTTCGGAGCACTCGCGAGTTCTGTGGTATTCCGCTGTACAAAGCCTTGCTCACTTCCTGAGGAAACGGGAAGGCTTCAGAGCGGGGAGTGACGGTAGTGCCTACAACGGACGGAAAAACAGCAGCACGTGTCCAGAAACACGGTAGCACTTTTTTTTGGCAGCTAGTGAGCGAATTCGAGATTTTACTGGGGGCATTGTGGAAAGCTGTGTGTTGAATTTCATCAGTGGGAAAACAGTGTAGTTAGCTCTTGTAGTCCCTGGCCCAGTTTCCCTCTCTCTGACCAAAGCCACTTGCATCACACTGTCATATGGGGACGTCAAAGATTCTCTCAGGCGCACAGGAGAGCAGCCCTGGTGCTTCGAGTCGTCCATCCAAATTCCAGAGAAACACACATGGGATAATTTCTTCGCACTGTTCAGTCTGATATTAGTGATGATGGTAATAATAATAATAATAATGTGTTACCCAACGTCTCAGTTAAGAGGGAGAGGGAGTTCCCATTGGACATTGGCCTGGAACCGACTTTAAATTGACCTGGAATCAGCATGATATCAAGCTTGAGTTGTGTACAGGCAGACAGGTTTGTATATGTGAGCTGTGCCAGCAAGTTTCTGCAAGGACTTTTTTTTTGTCACTGCCAAAATAAATACAGAAGATTAGGGGACTCCAAACAGGAACCTCCGGTACATCACATTGCAATGAACAGATCCTGCCTCTTCAGACAAATTTCCATCTATCCAGGAAATATTGCCCAGCTCAAAATGGAAAAAACCTAGCATGACCTCCATCAGGAACAGTTGCAAAAGTTAAAATCGAATAGTGGTATAGAAGCAACTGGTCAATTTGATTAGATTTTGTTATGTAACAGCTTTTATTAAATCTGCATGATATTCAATCCATACCTTCAAATAAATCTGACACCACTATGTGAAAATATGAAACTATTTCAGAAACAGAAAAATATATATACAGCACAGGCCTAAAGATCCATCATTGTGGCCAGTTTCATTAATAATGTGAAAGAAAATGAAATGAAAATTAAAAGTCTTCTGGAAATATACATATACAGTATGTCTTTTGCATTTGGTGCAATAATTTACACTGCTTTCCCAGTAAAAACAAGATTTCCGTTCATAGATCATTTTCCTGATTAGGAACATTCAATCCAGAAAACAAATGACTAACATCAAATTCACCGTTTAATACAAGGTCTTAGGCTCTCCTTTCGTAAAAAGGTTGAGAAAGACTTCCAACTCTGGATATTCATTCAGTGTTTGCAGAGTAATTAGCAATAAAATCGATTCAAAGTGAAGTGATTAATAATCTCACATCCAAATACTCAAACAATCAAGTGTTTTGAACTCTAGGGCACTCCAGTGAGTTGGTGTTGCTGTGGCTGTACCGTTCAACAACTGGCTTCAAGTACGGCACCATATGTCCGGCTGAGAACAGGTTGTGAAAGGTTGTACAATCGTAGGCTAAATGCATGAGCGGTGCCGCCTGCTAAAGCAAATAAGAAACAAAAGGCAATGCAGTAAGGGGCCACTTCAGTTCCCTGCTCCTTACCTGCTGTGGGTTCTCCGAAGTGGTGACGTACTCCACCGCCGTTCCCCCGCAGTCAACGACCACCACGGAGGCCATGACGCGTTCCCCGGCGGCCGGGCCGCGTTCTCAGGAAAGGACAGGGGATCGAACCCTCCGCCACCGGAGCGCCTCTGTGCACAGGGGCGACAGTGCTCGTCCGCCTCCGATACCGCCCGCCACGACCCCTGCTGGAGCAACGTGGAGAAACGAGCGTTAGCGCTGTGGGCAACAGCTTGGCTCCCCAATTTTGTTTTACTCTGTATACGTATCAACTGAGTTGATCCCAATTTTAATCTCATAGAGAAGGTCCGAGATAGTGCACTTTTAATTTAGTTGGTCACTAAAGACCAGATCATGCAAACTCAAAGGTCATTTTTTTGCGTTCCCTTAAATGGTTCCAAGATGTAAGGACATAATGTACAGCAGCACTTTCAGCAATCCAGTTTGCTGTAAATAAATATCTTAGAATGATAGGGTTTTGCATACAGATAGTATGGTTGAAGCAGCGATATCAAGCTTTTGGAGTAGGACAGCCTTGCTCTGAAAATGTGAGATGAATAATCAAGCAGTGCACACATTTGAAAAACAAGTTTGGTGACCGTTGGGGCACGGCCTTGGACCTGCTTGCGATTACAGGCTACAGTCGACACTAAGCGTGCCAAATATGAGCACGCCCAAGCAATGCTGTCGGTTAAACGGAGGTGGAAAAAAAAGAAAGGAGTAAAGAAAAGGGAAGCAATCTGCTTACCGCCAGAACTCCTCAAAACCTTTTAAAGGCAAAGCTAAAAACAGAGCATTTCAGATATTCTGGCTTGGAATTCTAATAGTGACACGTTTTACAGCAATCAAACAACTCTTGCTTGACCCCTATTTATCTTTTAATGTCACCGCTACTAAACAGGCTAGCAGTCGAGAAAAGTATACCTATATGATGCAACATTACAACACAAACATGACACAACAATGTCTCCGAAATGAACGTTCACAGCTGTAAACTACAACAGTCTTTATGCTGCACTTTGTAAAAGCCTAGACTACCCGACGTATACTGGGTAACTCCGTGGTCGCCCGGAACCCATCTGAAAGGTCCTCGAGAGCATTGCTCGTGAAACCCGGTCTCCCCCGCGCACGCCTTTGATGCCCGCTCGCCACGGACTCCTTCCCTCTCCACCTACCGCAGAACCACAGCCTCACGCCCGCCAGCGTCCTTGCCCGCGTCGCGTCGGTGCAGAGAGAGAGCGGGGCCCTCATTCTGCCTCTCTCCACTGGCGGGACGAGAAAGACGGATAGTGAAAGAGAGACAGAGAAACCTCTCTACTTCTACTGCACTGCAGTGCTGTGCTGGTCTCTCACCCACCCTGCTGCGCTGTGTGCAAGCCCAGAACGTGGCTCTCCACCCCCCCCTCCTTCTTCGTTCATCCCTCACCCGATCTCTCGTTCCTCATTTTCCATTCTCTCTCTCTCCACTCCTTCTTCCTCCAGTCACTTCCCCTCTTTTCTCTCTCTCCCCCTCCTTCTTCCCCTAGTGCTGGACATGCACCGCACTAGCTGGGACGTCCACCCCTCCAGCAGGGACCCACTCACTCTGCGTCACGTTTACAGCCGAGTTGCGTATGCAGGAAGGGACCGACGAGGAAGCGTCGGGTAGATAAACAACAGCTCTATTTAACCTGGGGCACTAAAACTCCACCACACCCCTTTGCTATCTCTCTCACGCACGCACAGTAACACACGCTGCACTCTGCGAACACAAAAACAGTGTAAGTGCACGACCGGCATCTGTTTCACATCTTCGCAGCTAATCCAAGTGGTGTTTCGTCACTTTTATTGAAGGGGAGAACAGTGAATGTTTTTTTAGCGTTTAAACTTCAGCAGAAGTGTTTCTCCTTTTATTATGGTTGGTGTTTCATGGAAAACATTTTCCTCTCACTGGTAAGGCTCAAACAAAAGTTACAAAGGCACAGGGCAAAATTACTGGTCTCAGAGGATTTTTTAATTTTATTATTATTTAATACTTTCGTGGACTTAAGCATTTCAGGAAGCGCAAACACAAGAGGCTGTTATTGAAAATTATTCCTGAGTGACTATATATGAACAAGGCAACGTCCAATGCAAATATTTCCTACACAAAATGCATTACTTTATAAATGACTTTAGATTACTTTATAGATAATCATTCACTGCTCCTGGAATGGAAAGTATTGTGTCCCAAAATTTATATTTATGTCAGGGTTACCTCTGAAATAAAGCAAATTTCCTTAATCTTTACTACCTTCGTTTCCTTGTACATCAGTAAGAGAATTATGTAACCGGCGCAATTCTTCATTTAAAACGAATAAACCTGAAAGTAAAATGGTAATAGTCGATGTTTGCATTTTTGCCACGAGCCTGAGGGTAATGCACCCACGCTTCTGTGTTTACAGAAAACTCCTGTCATATACAGCAGAACTCGCTATTTTTTTTAGCTGCGTCAGTTACAGCTGGTGTAGACTATAGACACAAAGTCATTATCTTGCGCCTGTCGCAGTCAAAAACTATTTGTGATCAATCCACAAGCCCCAAGAGATTTCACAGGAGCTCTCAACAGTAACTGCTAGAAATGCTAATTTGCCAGAGGTCGCAGTGCTGTAAGCTGACTCGAGGTGCGGGCTGCCCGACTTCTACAGCGCCCCATTCACATGCAGGCAAATGCAAGATGCTGCTCCGGTTGAGCCCTCTGAGCAGATGTGAAGGATGTCAAATGTAGTTTCTGAGGTGGTATCAGTATGACTCGACTTGTTCACCTTCTCGGGGGGTTTCATGACATTATTTTAGTTTTAGTTTTAGTTTTAGTGAAATATTTCCAGTTGGCACAGGTTTTCCAAGTTTTTGGAGGACTTTTTAGAAACGTACAAAACTTGCCAATGCCTTACAAGAGCTAGTAGGCTATATGGGATATCACCTGTTTGTAGTTTAAAGCAAAATAAAAATAGGAAAACACACACACCATTAGAAACTAGCCTGTATGCTTTATATCAAAAGGAATTTTTTATCGAACAAAATCTTGTGGCTTAAAGATTACTTTGATTGCAAGAAGAAGAAAAGTGCTTGTCTTTAAAGCATCTTGTTCCAGACAGCACTTTTTGGCAAGTCTGAAAAGGGTCCATCTGCATTTCAACCCGAAACATGCACTGCATGCCAATAATCTTCTTTGGTTGGTTCTGGGCGGCCTTGTTAATTAAGCACCAATATTCCCAGAATTAGAATGCACAAATGCAATTGTAAGCCAATCAAATGCTCCTTCCCAATCCCAGCAGTCCGCAAGCTGAGCCGTGCAATTATTGCGCTGCAGGACTGTACTTTTTCCACAGCAGGCACAGAATGTAAGTGACTGATCAACCACCTTGGGTGACACTATGACCAATGTGTCTCCCCACATGCTCCTGACCGATACCGAAACAGCTATAGGGTCCGATACCGTCCTCATATATTCTACTCGTACTCATGAAAATGCTCCGAAACCCAGACTTGTTACCGACATCAGTGTCGAGTTGCTGCCAAAAAAAATACAAAAATAAATAAAAATTGAGATTTAAAAAATGTTAGTGGTTTGGAAGTACTTTAAGATAAGCACGATACAGGCACGGCAGACTGCAAGCATTCATCACTATTTGCATCACTGCAGCCTACCAAATGATGCCAGCCTTTTGAGTATCCCTTATTATAAAGCAGAGACATCACGGACATAGACTTGCATCACTGCAGCCTACCAAATGATGCCAGCCTTTTGAGTATCCCTTATTATAAAGCAGAGACATCACGGACATAGACTTGCATCACTGCAGCCTACCAAATTATGCCAGCCTTTTGAGTATCCCTTATTATAAAGCAGAGACATCACGGACATAGACTTGCATCACTGCAGCCTACCAAATGATGCCAGCCTTTTGAGTATCCCTTATTATAAAGCAGAGACATCACGGACATAGACTTGCATCACTGCAGCCTACCAAATGATGCCAGCCTTTTGAGTATCCCTTATTATAAAGCAGACACATCACGGACATAGACTTGCATCACTGCAGCCTACCAAATGATGCCAGCCTTTTGAGTATCCCTTATTATAAAGCAGAGACATCACGGACATAGACTTGCATCACTGCAGCCTACCAAATGATGCCAGCCTTTTGAGTATCCCTTATTATAAAGCAGAGACATCACGGACATAGACTTGCCCATCGTCGCTACACTTGATGCACAGAAGGAACAGCACACACTGTACAGATTGTGCCTAAAAACAAATACATCTTTTTCTGAGGGGGGAGCATTTGGTGAGGTCACCGACAGTCTCTCAATCTTTCTAGTTGACGATTAAGACAACGAGGAGAATGTAGAAGAGCTAGTTGATTTACGTCTTACTGTAATTTACTTTTATGAACAAAATTCACAAGGTGACTTCTGAAGCTTAAAGGGTACCAATTATGCTATAGGTCTCTGGGGTCCCCAAAACATGTGCTTGAATATTTTTTGGTGAAAATGCCATTCAGATTAAGCATTATAGCACGATCTATACCCCTCTGTTTCAGTCCTTTTCAATGCAAATGAGCTTCTAAATGGAAATGAGCTGCTCCTCCGCATGTAAACAACGAATATGGCAGGAATTCAACCGTATATGTTTGATCCCGAATCAGATCCAGAAGGAGAGGCTCCTGCAGAAGTTCGAACCCTAACCCAAACATTGCGAATGCAGCAGGACGTTTCAGAATGGTTAGTTTACAATTTATTTTTTACAACTTTTTAAGCGGTGCAGCCGCTTCTATACGTGACATGCGTGTGTCCGTTCGTAGCATGAAATTCACCTTATCCACCACAGCTTGACATTTTCTTGTTTCATAAGCTTTATATTTTGGTGAAATGTTCAAATTGTTTATATTTCTTGCGTAGGTGCACATGTGGAAATTGTGCAATGATGCCTACAGAGCAAGAGAATGTATGCTGCATTTTTATTAGCTAACTTACACTAATTTGTCTGATTGCAGATACCATTTGTCACATACCATGACACTTACCTTATGTAATTCACACTATGTTACAAAACGGATGCAGCAGATCGAGAGCAATGTATCATGTATAATCGACCATTCTGGATTAGACCCTGTATGCCTGAACGTGTACTCCCTACAAAACGCTTTCAATATATACAGAGCTGACCATGGGCCTTAGACCATGGGATTAGAGCAGTAAGTGTTTCTTTTAATTTTCATAATTGCAATCTGGATGATTACAGCTAATGCTGTTTATGCAAATACATATGTAAGATGTTATGCAAACTTGCTTTACATTACATCAGTGGGCATGGCATCACAATGGTGACAACAGGCGCACTGTTCCTCAGGCATACTGTAACACACCCTAAAATATAGTTGAACAATGCCCCACATTCAGAACGTAATTGTCTTTGTGTATATAGCCAATGTACAGACACCCAGTGAACCTAGACACACTCGTTTTCGCCCCTTTTCCAGCGCGATTCTATGACAATTATATAGCTGCCTAGCCTGGACAAGCCCCACTCGATGCTACTGTGACAATTTCATTATGCTCTCTACCGCACTCCTCCTCACCTACCATCAGACACACGGACACACTGCCTTTACACACTGCCCAGCCGCCCGCTAACGTGACCTACCGTTACCTCAGCTGTTAGCGTTAGCTAGTGCTATATGGCAAAAAAAACACACAGCACAATTATTTTGAAAATACTTACATTTCCATCGTCTGCAGTTTTTCCACAGAGAGTTAGAAGTGAATCAACTTTCATGAGAAGTCTCTTGCTCAGCCCTGCTTTGTACTGACCCAGGTTGGTGAGGCAGTCAGACGTGAAGTGATTAGCACACACTAACAGTTTTTTGCCAACTGTAGCTGGGACGTTGTCATCAAAGATAAACTTGATCCACTCCGCTCTTAGGTCGTCTGAGGCTGGGGTTGCATGTAGCGATCTGTGCTGCTCTGTGAGTGTGCAGCCAAAAACACAGCACTTAACATGGCTATCTCTTAGCTTCGACATGATGCTAGCGGGTTTGCGATAAAAGAAATGACGCACCACAGTTAAACAGTTCTCAAGCCTTGGGCGGAGATACTCAGATGGGGGGGGGGCGGTATTATTCTAATGACCCGGTTTATGATGCATTAAACCGTGCAAAATCTGAACTGCTTGTAGAATCACATGCTTACACAAATAGGCAACCCACAAAAAACTGATTGGGTTGTTTTACTTCACAGTTTGTGTGTTAGTAGACCCATCAGAGACCAAAATGTATGTGCACAAGCCCTGGAAATGTGAGTTTTTCATAATAGGTCCCCTTTAAGCTATTTTTCGCAAACTTTCTTTGTGGCTGGCCAAAACGATCTCTGAACAGAAATATCAGCGAAAGATGGTTGGTAGGTATACGTCCAAATTATGGTCACCTCTACCCTTCATTTTCGAAAAACTACAATGGGTAGGTAAGTTGAAGTTGGCGACACCTCCAATACTGCATTGACCGAGCGTTGACCGAGCTAACAGACAGTCGCTCAGTATGTTCAGGGGGCGTTGACCGAGCTAACAGACAGTCGCTCAGTATGTTCAGGGGGCGTTGACCGAGCTAACAGACAGTCGCTCAGTATGTTCAGGGGGCGTTGACCGAGCTAACAGACAGTCGCTCAGTATGTTCAGGGGGCGTTGACCGAGCTAACAGACAGTCGCTCAGTATGTTCAGGGGGCGTTGACCGAGCTAACAGACAGTCGCTCAGTATGTTCAGGGGGCGTTGACCGAGCTAACAGACAGTCGCTCAGTATGTTCAGGGGGTGTTGACCGAGCTAACAGACAGTCGCTCAGTATGTTCAGGGGGCGTTGACCGAGCTATCAGACAGTCGCTCAGCTCAATTCAGTGACGTTAGTCTCGCCTAAATGTTCTCAAAATCATCTGGGCGAAAGTGCCTGCTACACACTCACACATTCTTTAGTTGTGTCTCAGGTGTATCAGGAGGATTTTTAGTGTTCGCAATTGCAGTCACCATTGATTCTCACCCTCATCTTGCAACAGCCGGTAAAAATAAATTCCTTGCTTCGCCAACGTTAAACCCTTGTAATTTACCATACAGCGAAGCAGAATTTTCGTTTCAGTAGAACTTAAGCATGAAAGTAAACTGAATGAAACACCATAAATCTAAATTTTCTTGCTTCTGTGGCTCCCTTGCTCGCAAGTAGACAAACGGCTTCCATGCCAAGTAGTAATACCCAGCCCCTCCGTTTGTATTCAGTAGGTAGTAGGGGTGTAAACCACTGACTTGATGATGATACGATACAATAACTATACTCTGAACAATGATGCGATGCGATTTCTCTTAATATATAACGATACGATAAACCACGATACGATGAGATACGATACAATTAGCTGCGATGCGACTGTGTGACTAATACGACCATAAAATAAGACAGATTCCCCCCTTTCCAAAGACACTCAGAGGACAATCAAATAACAAACAATATTACTTTCAAAGTATAAGATATATTCATTTTTAAAACCGCAATTTCCATGTGAATAATTATAATTAAATTAAATGTAAAAATAAATGCAAGTTTGCAATGTAAATTAAAGATTCATCACGATTCAGCCATGTCACATCAATGCAGTCGTATCGTGACGTTTGCATCGTGATGCATCATTGTATCTTTACACCCCAAGTAGTTAGTGGTGGAAACACAGTAAGACCAGCGACCTCACCTTTGGTAACAGAAAAAAATTAAATATTATTTTTAAAATACTCGTATCGGTACTCGGTATCGACGGGAACCCAAGCCAGAGTACTCGGTCTGAAAAAACTGACATCTGAGTATCCCGAGCAGTGATAGGACAAAGTTTAGCCTACCTACTTGCCCTGTAATGTAGTTGTACAGGCACTGGGCCAACATGCTTCCGTTTTATGTGAGGTGGTCAAATTCATGTCAGTTTGCTTTGGAAACAATTCTGGCTCACCTTATGCTCACCTACTGTTAAGTTAGGTCAATGAAGAAGCGCTGATGAGTAGAGGGAAATCCTGACTATTTCTGACAATCGCAATCATTTCCCAATTGACCAGCGCCCCTAAGTGTGCACATCCTACTGATATACTGGGGTGGAGAGCCATTGTTTTATAGCTGACTTTTGTCTGTAATCACCACGGCAACTCTCCCAGTCCTGCACATCCTGCCCTAACTGCAGATCTGTGTCTCACAGCCGCGCTGCGCAGTGCATCCTCCACCTGTGAGCACACAGCACAGCCGAAACTAAGCACTTCCACCATTTTACAAACGGTAAATGGTCAACCAAGCATTTTTCGTAGAAAAGCCAGAGGGGCCCAGTAAGGTGCTGGACTCTGAACTTAAAGGTCAATAGTGCAAATCTCTCTTGAGGACGGTGCTCTACCTCATTCGCAACTAAATATAAACATGAAAAATAAAATATATCACCAGATATATTTGGAATATTCATAAATATTAACCAAACCCTGAGATATGCGAGGTGTTCCGCGCTGTTACTGGCTGACTAACTACAGATACTATGACAGTTCACGTCGTACTTGTGCAGGCCAAGGACAAAACAGACAGACCCATATCCAGTAATATCAGCATTCCCATATTTGCCTTGTTTGCCTCACCCCTCTCTCAATCTGAACAAAGGGCCATAAACCCAGGCTTCTCTGAATACAGGCCAAAGTAAGAGGAGCTTCAGTAGCTATATGGCAAGTTGGCAACATAGTAGCAGGGATAGTAGTAGTGAGGATAGCATGCTGTACACTAACTATCTGAATTATCTGGTTTTGAAACATGATTCAAAGGCATTTGATTACTACTGCATTGAAAAGTGAGAAGGTTTGTCACAGATTCTTTACAATTATCCACTTTGTTTAAATGACCTTGATTGATTGCCCATTCTTTGGTGGCACATATAATATAGCAATCATGTACAAAGCAGACATTATCCAACTTTTTGAAAGTACACCACTTATGCAAATGTTTAACCAACCAAATCTTAGGCACAAAGCACTCTTAATGTATAAATGTAAAAAATTGGGATGTCAGGTTAGCTGGTTGGCATTCATGGGCGGGATAACTATGTACATCAACATCAAATGCACAGTTCAATGGAGAAAAACAAGAGTGTGGTCCCAAACTACAGATCAAATAATAAAAAATTTTTTTAAAACGTTTGCAAAGAGAAAATGCAATAACACGAGCTATCCCCTGAAGCAGATTTAAGTTGGTGACTAATCCAGATACACTATCTTTTTGGACTTTCTGTGGAGAATGGACGAGAAAGAAATTCACCTCCAATAATCCACCAGGATCAACTTCTAATCAACAAATGGCAAGGAAACCATGAATCACCACCCACCGCACAGGTCACGACCGCAGTCTGACACTTCTCTTAGCTTATGGCAAACTTCCAAATATCTTGCTGATAACCATGTCTAGTTAATATTTTATTGGGCGGTACAAGGTGCGTCGCCAGCAACCTGTATGAGTCCACACAATACAAGAATAGGCTGCATGCAGTACAGTAGCCTGGTGTGCACACATTATTCATGGCAGGTATCACTGATGTAAAGCAGTCTTGCAGAGATACCAACCCACCAATATGTTATAAACATTGCAACGGCGCTGGAAAAGCTGGGCGGTTTTAAACGCTGAAACCAGCTTCAGAAGTAATAGTGTGTATCTTACGTGTGAAATGCACTTAGCTAACGTTAGTTAACAAACAATGATCTAATTCGCTAGCTAACGTTAACGTCACTTTGCTCCACTTTAAGTTAGTTTAATTAATTTAACGGATTAATTGTAGCGAGCGATATCGACTCCTTAAAACTGGCCATGCGTAACCGCCGCTGTAACGAATAAAACTCCATGCTAATATATGAATCAACTTTTATTTAAAAACAATAAACCAGCTAATGTTAATGTGCGAGTTAGCTAGCAACGTTTCCCTACTAGCTAACTGACGTTAGCCTTCTTCCAAAAGCCAACTAACTTAAGCTAGCATAGCTACCAAGTAGCCACGAAGATAACAAGCTTCATAGCTAATTTAGCTCAAATATTATCACTGCTAGCTAGCGCTACAGACTAACGTTAGTTAATATTAATAAGCGCATCGTTGTCACCTCTTTGGGTCACACGTGCACACCGAAGATGATAATTGTCGTCTTATTTTACTTTGTTTTTCTTGCTACCATTTGATGCTTCTTGTTGTTGGTGTTAGCTAGCTTGCTACAAAGCTACGTTAACGTTATCGATACAATGATCCCATTATTGTTGGACCAAGCTCACTATGACACCTAATGAAACAAAACCTAGTCAGTCAGCTAACGTTAGCCAACTAACTACAATATTACACTATACAACATATATAATACATATTTAGACTGCTTGATGAAGTTAACCAGCCCTATGTAATGTTAGTTGACTAGCTAGCTGGTGCTAAAGTGAATATACAGGAGCCACCCAGCACTAAGCTTGCAAATTGCCAGTTGAGAACTTCGACAAATATTCGTATGAGGAAGGCATAGCTAGCCTGCAAGCAAGCAGGTTTCTGAAACATGACGCTCCAGTTGAATATAACATTGACATTAGCCAGCTAATGAAGTGTAAAAACTCCGCTTCATGTTACGTATTTAATATTGAATTTCTTACCTTCTAATGTTTCTGGTTCTTCAGCGGGTAGCTCAGCAGTTATGAATGTCCTGCCTAATAACCCTTGTCGATAGTCTGGTAATGTTAGCTAACTACTCAACTGTGCTATGCAGTTATTTAGCTTTCGCTAGTTAGCGCTAAGAGCTTGCACCAGTCCAGCTAGCAAAGGTAGCTAGCTAGTTGGTTAGATAGCAATAGCTAACGTTAGCCAACTGTGCAGTAGGCTTGCGAGCTAATGTTACGTTAACTGTCCTCTAGTTTTCAAAGTAATGTTAACGTTAGCCGAGAGCAGCTTCGTATAATACAGCGCAGTTTGTCCGTTCTTGAAGTCTGCAAGTCTAACACAGGAGAAAAAAAAAAGAGGACTTTGGTGTGTTTTTTTGTGTTTCAATCTGATTGTGTTTTGATACGAGCCGTTTCTAAGCTGGGGATCTAGGTCATTCTCCCGCAGTTTACAAGAGCGAGACATACACGTCATGACGTCACACACCACCTAGCAACGAACTACTGCCTTTCCCAGAAATGTTCTTGTGTATGCATGACATGCCATGACATAATGCTGGTGTCAAAACTTCTGAGAAAAGATACACGGAGTTCTAACGACGTAGGTTTATACATAATCATTTAGGTGAGGAAAAAAAGGTTAGTTAAGGCGTATCAAATAAAACACACTCAACTGCAACTCGTCACGCAGAAAAAAAATCACAGTAATCTCGCATCTAACAATGTATTATAATAGGCACTTTATAACCTCATGAGGTTCACAATTTATTGTATTTACATTAGACATTTTATATTACATCTAATCCTACTGTATCCCTAGCTAAAATCAGTGATTGTGCTGCTTGAATGGCACACCATCATGCGTCATGAATGGCACACCATCATATTTGCATACACTGAAGTTGATGGCAGCTGTGTAACTTAGCCTATAGGCTATGTAAAAAAAAAATAAAAATAAAAATATATATATATAGTTTAAATCTGGTGATTAACTGGACTGTCTGAGTTAATAAACAAAAGTATGCAGGGTAGTTTAATTAAAACATGACCATTAATATAGAACTGAATTTAGCACCATCTACTGGGTGTCTACGGATCCAGCAAAAATAAATAATCTGCCATACACAAAGTTAACAGTGAGAATACATGCTTCACTGATAAGAGCAGGTAAAAATGTTAAAAGTTGTGATACCCTTGGTAAATAATGAATACTTTTTATGAAGATATCCAAAGCTTACACTATATTTGCATGCAGTATACATTTATAGGTGACTAACTTGCTTTGTTGTTGCAGTTAGTTAATTAGCACTATATCTTAACACTTCTGCATTGCAGAAATTGAAAATTAAATGGCATCAAGTTTTGAAATTAACTATAGCTTAACTTAGCCAAAGTAAATAAGCAAATGTGTGGCTCTCAAAAAACTAAGATTAATATCACTGGCTAAACACATGAGATGTGGGGGGGGGGGGGGACCTCCACTCTACCACGTTCATTAATATGTACTGTAATCTAAGTATAGAACAAGTTTATCATAGTTAATGAACTCTTCCCACACATTATTCAATTTAACTTGCAGACAAAGAAAGTGACAGCTTTTGAGTCCCTTTTTATTTTTCAAACAAGGTCTACATTCACAGCTTGCAGCCACCTCTTGGCCTTTTCTATTGAACTGCTATAACAGAATGAAACACAGCACAACCCTAGTTTCCTTATGAATATCTTGAGGTGACTGGAGAAACCTGAATTCCATTTACAAGAAGCTCTGAACACAATTATGCAGGAAGTGCAAGCAATCTACTCAATTGTGGGCATTTCACTTCCTTTCAAGTCTGCAAAAGGAAGGGCCGCTCTTCTAACATGTATGTTATTGAAGAAAAACATTACATTAGACTTTCAAAACAGACTTTCTGGAATTCTTCCATTTCCGAGGATGTCATAGTGAAGCATATCTGACTTTTTCACGCTTACATAAACTACCCATAGTTTTAAATGGGTGGTATTCTTGAATACCCATCTATCTGTAACACATCACCTTTACTTGTGTTGGGAGCCCACTGATGTTACAATTTTTGGTTTTTGAGATTGATTCAAAAGCCACCAGTATCAACAAGCTCATTCCCCATTTAAAATAATCATTCAGTAGCCTACTACAAAACAGGAGAACAACATGACATCATAGATTCGGCAAACACTACCTTATTTATAGATAACCACAACTCTTTACAAAACCACATTGAGAATATTTAGCTGGCCATTTTCTTTCAAGTCTCAGCACTGAATGGCCATCAAAAACCCCTGGGGCTGCTCTCTGAAAATAATTATCAGTACTTTATTGTAGTTATACAACATGCATCTTAACTGGAATGTGAACTTGATGTTACACATTTGGGAAGAGGGTAAAAATGTGAGCACCAAAGGGTAACATTCATTTGGAAGTGGTGAGTCAATGCCCTCACAAGACGTGTACTTAAATGTTCAGTACATCCAACCAAACGCATTCACCGGGTTTTATTTTGTCAAAGAAGCCCCCCAGGTGCTTTTTCACACACTGGCTAATGGATCTGTTAAGATTGTGCAGCTGTGGTTTCTCGGGTTAAGGTGGGAAAAAAAATCTAGATTATTTCAGAGGGTGGAATACTGGAAGGTTCATCATTAGGTAGGAGAAATTGGATAAGTTAAAAAATATTAATATTGCCTTATGCAATGCTCCAAATATCATTGTCATAATGAGGTAGGACCAAGCATAAAAAAAACCTGTGCTTGGGAAAGAATCCACATGAATTACTGAACATGAGGACCAGAGGTGTTTCTTTAGATGTAAACCTCGAAAACATCACCTGAAATAAATATTTTTCGTTCGTTTAATTGCTCAACACTATTGTCATAAAGATATGTAAAGAAAGTACAGCACTGCAGTTGCATTGAAATAGTCCATGAAGGATTATCAGATATAAAAATTGAGGTAGTGAAGTGGTGAAGTGATAAACATGCTTTCCCAACTCATGCCTAAAAATAGATTACTTTGTTTATCAAAATCAGTTGTAGCTATGTCTCTGAGATAAATATACCCATGTTTGGCTGTGAAATATGGCTCCAAATTTAAATATTTCTTATTCACTTGGCCTGTTGACATGGTCATTGAACAAGAGTCACATGTACACACTGATGACCAACATAGTAAACAACGGTATCAACAGTTCCACTGGAATAACAGGATTCACCCATTTAGAGATGGGCAAACATAGTCAAGTAAAAATTGAATGTTCAGTTATTTGTCAAGTTAGAAAAATAAACCTGATTGGTGCCGGAAATAAGTTGTAAGCGTTACTTTCAGCAGGATGGGTCATGTCTGTAAAATTGAGAAATGCATTGGATACGTGTTGCAATGAAGGCCCAATGCATCAAAGGTAATCGAAGCATGTGGTTTGTGCTTGGTGAGTTATTATCATTGCAAGAGATGAATGTAGTGTACAAAACCAGAAAAAGTGGTCCCATAAAGCAGGCATTATTTTCAGCATAGTGAACTACTGTTGAGGGCCAAAGGGTGGTGGGATGGATGGAGTGGTGCGGGGCGGGGCGGGGCAGGAAGGCACATCCTCTCTCTTCTCAGATTATAGTCAGTATGGGGCTCCTACTTTGTACTGCAGGGAGAGAAAAAAAAAAAAAGTGTTAAAATTCAGCTATTTGCCCAGATATGACATTATACCCCAACTTCTATTTTAGACTTACAGATATTTGCCCAAATTAAGCATTCTCCCTTATTCAAATTCTGATTGAATAAAATTTGGCTGTCCTCCAATGTGAAAAATCTTGGGCTGTCCTCCGCCACCGATGGGTTAATGATGCCTTTATTTAAAGCCACAATCATTGAGGGCATTGACATTTATCTAATTTAATCAATTGCAACTTAATCAGGTGGCGAATGCCAGTGCAATGTCTATATCCACAGACATTATTAACAAGACACATTGTAGTATATTAAGCACTGGGGCAATAGATTAAAATGTCCACCAAGAACAAGTAAAACAGTTTTTCTTTGAGAAGGTGTTGACTTGAAATGCACACCCATTCTACAGAGCTAAAACAATACCATAAGGGGAAGAGACTTAAAGGGTAAGCACACCCTAGATCACTTTTTCCCCCCGCTGTAAACAAAACATGTTTGGATGCCTATCTTATAATGAAACTTATTCATGCATTCTGTTATTTCAACAAATCTGAAATAATATTGTATAGCATAAGAAACTGGTAGAAAAGTGGCTTTGTGCTGCCCCTAACGGTTGAAATTTCCTTTCTGTGCCCCACACTGCCCCCGCCCCAATCGTGATGTCAGAGTACCTCTTTGGAGGGACCTCAACGTCATATGGATAATTGTTGTCGCCCACAACGGAAACAGCCGGCACCTGATTGGTTTGACCCACTACGTTACTTTAGTTTCGGCTCCACGGAACAACGTGCCGTCCTGTTCAACTCTCTTATTCCACCTAAATAGTCCACTAAAATATGTTTCTGAAAATATGTGAGGTGAGTAATAGGCCATGCAGTTGCTGAATATTGATTCATATCTGATGTGCAATGTCTACTTTGACAGTTTGATCCAAGTTATACAAAATCATTTGTACATTGTACGTTCATTTATGCAAATGACGATGGACACAGCTCCTCCGCCCCCAACCCTCTCCCTCGCTCACCCCACAAAGTATTTTTCAAAATTGTGTAGTAGGCGGAGACAGGCTGAGACAGTGGGTGTACTTCCACTTTTTTAACAAGGGCATGCAACGAAAACCAGTGGCAACAGTCTTTCACCAGTTTTCAGTTTATGACATAAAAACCTGCCCATAAGAAGCAACACTTCCCTTTCAGAACTACAGAACTGGCAACAACTGACAAATAGTGGCATTTTCCTAAGCCTACTGTTTGTAATTTTGTGCCGCTTCTTGTCAAGGCCTGAAACAGAATCAATTGTGAAGTTTTATAAATCCATACTGCAAACATGTTTTGATGTCAAAAATCCTGAAATTTCTTGACTGAACCACATTTTCCTTTTCAATTTATCAGAGTAATATCCTGTGAGCTTTCCTTCAATTAGATTTTTTAAACATATGCCGATGGTCCATTTTATTCTTTCTGTGCTGTGAACCGGAGATTGACTGTCCTTGCAAAATAAACAAAATGAACAAAACATAATCTCTCACATCATGCTGTTAGCCATTTAGATCAGTCATTTGATTATCATGAAAATCATCAATTCTTACATAGCCGACTAGATGTCAGAACTGCCCATTAATTTACCACGTTTCCTAAAACAATCCACATAATTATGGGTGATACACTTTTACATTGATAATATTTTCACTGAACAATGTTAAATCTTAAATTACATGACAGCTGCCTCTCGCTGGTTTATTTTACCCTTTTTATGCTTTTTGATGGAATTAAGGTAAATTATAAAGAAAAGGAACAACAAAAGTAGACAGATTACAGTTCAAAATTATAATCTGTGGTCAAAAATTTTACCTTTCAGCTGTAGCTACAGCATCTGCAGTCTCAGTAGACGTCTCTTCTTCTGTGTAACAAATGAACAATTAGGTTTTTAGCTTTTGGATTTGCTCAGAAAATACAATAAAGATCCAGAAGACATAAAACACACAAATGTATTATTTTAATTGAGCTTCATTATGAGCATCTTAAATTGTCACGCTCGTCTTTTTATAGCATGGCTTAGAATAAAACTGATACTCAATTAAAACAAACTAACCCCCAGACTGAAACTAAACAGATTTGTCCTCATCTTAACGAATGACATTAAGCAAATTTCAGCTTTGTTCTACAAGTTTGATGGTCGCTGAAATAAAAGTTTGAGGACAATCATTCAAATGTTTCCTTTTTTCTGAATCTCATTATTGATTGTTGAACTTTATTTTTTAATTTCAATAAGTTAAATGGAAAGTGTATGCATGCTATTTAGATTTTCTATGATTTGGAAAAGAAAACGACAGATTTAGTTCATTTAGTATAATTTTCGAATTACCTTTTACCTCTGGTGCAGGGGTGGGCTCATCGTCATCAGGTGGGGCTGGGATGCTTCCTGTTATGGGGGCCATTGCCAGTACCTTTGGTGTTTTAGGCGATTTCGGTGCACCTTCTAGTACAACCACAATGTATTCCTTTGCAGGAACCTGTTTGGGCTCTGGAACGGTTAATGGGGAGGGCAGCTCCGCCACTGGCACTGGGACCTCCACTTCTGCTGGGGGCGCTGTGGCATCGGATGGGGCGACTGCCTCTGTGACTACCTCTGGAGATGCCTCCACTGCTGGAATTTCTGTTAACTCAACAACTGGACTTTCCTCTGCTTCAACAACTGGATCAGCTTGGACCTCCTTTGCTACCTCCACCGACACCTGTGTAACCTCTAGTTCTGCACTCTCTGTTTCCACGACTTCGACTGCTGCTGACTGTTCCTCTGCCCAGGCTGCTGCTTGTGGTTCCTCCACTGGGGGAACTGCTACTTCTGGGGCTACCTCCAGCACCGCCTCTACTACAAGAGCCTCAGTTGCCTTTGCTTCCTCCACCACTAGGGGCACTGCTTCTACCTCTGCCACCACTTCAACTACAGCAGATGCTGCTGCGAACTCCACCACTAACTCGGCTGGTTTCTCTTCTTCAGCCACCAGGGGCACTGCTGCAAGCTCTGGCTCCACTACCACCATAGCTGGCTTTTCTTCGTCCGCCACGGCAGGCTCTGCTGTGACCTCTGCCACAATCTCCTCAGCCTTCTCTTCGACCGCCACCTCCACAGCAACCTCAGCTTGCTTCTCTTCCTCCACGACAGTAGGCTCTGCCGCGACCTCCTCTGCCTTCTCTTCGACCGCCACCTCCACAGCAACCTCAGCTGGCTTCTCTTCCTCCACAACAGGAGTCACCGCTGGGATCTCCACTTGCGGCACAGCCTCCTCCTTCACCACCGGGGCCTCTGCTATGACCACAGCCCTCTCCTCGGTCACAGAAGCAGCAGCGATCTCTCCGGTCACCGACACCATTTTCACAGCACTGAACAGGTCCGTCGCTGAAACACAGAATCGACCGTCCGGAACATCATTGAGCTGGTTTTTGGTCACCTTGCAGTAAAAATATCTTGGCATTTCTTGGAACAGCTAGACAGATTAATTTTTTTGTCTGATAAGTTTGATAATAGTGCTGCAATTCTAGTCCTTGATATACAACTCAAATCTGATATGAAATGTGGAATCCTACAATCATATAATTTTTTTCCACGTTATACTAATTCTAAAATGGTAATATAATCTTTTGAGGCATCTTGAAATTGAGTTACTCGCACTTACCTTTTCATTTACCAAACAGCTGATGTTTCCACTCCAAAAACGACCAATCAAAGGCCTCAGCCATACCTTTCTCTTACACCGTGGGTGTATGTGATTGCATGAAAACATTTCACCCAGACAAATTGTGAGCCCTTGATTTAACGCAAAGAGGCCTAGATTTAGTTTGAGAGGAAGGACACAAGCAGAAGCTACCAACAGTACTGAGAAAATTGATACAGGCACAGAGAGGAGGTTTTGGTGTTAGTGTAGTTCATAGGGTGTTCCACAACTCAGGGAATTTAACTACCTATGGGCTAAGAAAACAAATTTACAACGGAGCACCAGTAGAACTTAAACCCCCGTTTTAGTCAATGGAGGGGTAAATAAACTAGAAATCCTGAGAAGTTAAACATTTCATACAAGATAGATTATGTAAGTGCCTTTGACCAAATGACTACTAAACATATACAACTGTAAATTGTACATTAGCAAGCTAGGTTGACATTGTGGCGGAAAAGCTTGTCTAATGACCTTGAACGACTTAGAATATAAATAAACGGGTCACTTGTATGAGAACCTTGGGCTACTAAGATGGTGGTGTTCCACAAGCCTAAACACTGAAGCACATGTAAATAGCTTAATCGATTCCAGAATTTGACCCTTGAAGGCAAATTATGATTTGGTCAGTTTGAAATCCGCATCTGGACATTGCTGGCACATATGCAAATATTCAACTCAAATTTTTCAAAAGAAATGCAAACATTAAAACAGATCATACAGGAGTGAAAGGTATCAGTATGATAGTATTTCAGCAGCTGTTAGACTCAATTTGTCAATTGATTTTTAGCAAAAAAACAGACTAATAAAACAAGAAGCTGCCTTATTTACACTTCCTAAAATACCGTCATATGTAATTTAGATCACTTCAAACTCGATAATATGTAAATATACATGACTGCTCATGATTGAGTGCTCAATGCATCTGCATCTTGGATCAAATGACTGTGTGGACTGAGCAGGGAACAAATTTTAGAGCAATGAGCATACAGAACTCATCTGCAAGCAGTCACCAACACGTCAAGTAAAGAAAACTAAGCCTAGGATTGGAGCTGAAAAAAAAGAAAACATTTAAGCAATTAGCTAAACAGACAAGCCGACACAAAAGAGCAAAGGAGGTAGTGATGAGAAAGAGAGCAAGCCTTTCAGGGGGTTGTAGCTTTGAAGCACGTGGGCCTAGTTAGAGAAAGCAGCATAGAGCTAGAATAATTTGAGAGAACTCCTCTGAACCACAGCAGAAAATTAAAGAAGTTGTTGTTAGGGGTTATAAGTGGAAAGAAAAGCATCCAGACCAGTTTGTGTTTTGAGTTTGTTTTAATATCCTAATGAAGACAGATGGACTCAATTCCACCACAGCTCCAAAATTAATAACCAATAGCTTTGGGTGGTATATCCTAAACGCATTAACTGAGGTCTGAAGTATTCATATTAACTTCATGTTTTCCATGAAAACTTCTAATAAATGTAGTTTCCCAATTAAGCATGTTTAAAATGTATTTTTCCAAATGATCCTAGGAGAATTTTAAAGGTGTGCCGTTCTTATCTGCTTGTAGCTTGAACCCTCGCTCAATGACTGACCCCGGCATGTCACACTGGTTGATGCGTCAGCAGAGAGCAGGTGCGTGCTGTATGTGAGAAGACAAACCCAAACCAAGTGAATCATTCACCTTTTTCAGACACTCGTTTCCATGCTATGCCTTTAAAGAAGGTTTTGCGAATGTTTGAACACAAGGTGCAACAGATCATATTGGAATGACATACACTGCCATCACTGTGGGCGAAGGAAAAATAAATACATTTACAAAATAAAGTTTGAGCACAGGGGGTGACTGTAGGAAATATGAGCACTAGTGTAACAAGCAGCTATTTGGAAAGATTTTGGTTCACACAGAAGAGTGTGTGTCAAGACAAGATGCAGTGAGGAATAGAGTCAGATGCAGTCTGGAATAAACACAGTGAGGAATGCATCCAAAGACATGCAGGTTAGGCTAGAGTATGCGTGCTCAGTCAACCTACCCTGTATAATTAAAGGTTAATAAATAACGGCACAGCAGGGGACATAGCTAGCGGGTGATAGTTAGCGAAGACCACGACAGGGAGGAAGAAATGCACATCAACAGTAAGAGGGAGCATAAAGTGCCATATCAGAGCTCTTTGGCTAGCTATGCAAATTAATGCTAGCTTAGTGACAAAGTGGCATATCGAAAAGGATGTTTGTTGGGACTGAGAATGCGGTGCGACTTTTCAATTTATGCAAGGTAATTTCTGACCACGTTTAGGCAGTCTTGTGTTTCTAGGTGGGTTAGGGTAAAACTGTAGTGAAATGCTTTGGGTAAATACATAGTTTCAAAATTCATACCAACGGAGGGAAAATTAATTCACCACAAGCATTCCTGCCAAATATCACAAAGAACTATGAATGCTAAGTCTTAAGGTTGGATTTCATTAAACGTTTACATATCCACCATACGCACTTCACTGGAGTCAGGATTATTGCGCAACGATTGATAAGCAACCTACTTTAAATGTGTTGCCTACTGGCATCCAAAGTACATAGGCACTCAAGATGGTCTATTTTACCCAGAGTAGTCCACTAAAACAACCTTAGAATATTACTATTTATGTGTACAGTAATCATGTAGGCCTTGCCTATATTAGTATCATACTGCTTTGCGTTTATTAAACCACACATTAATGCACACATTAATTTCTGGTTACGGTTTGAAACACAAAAAGGCATGCAGGTTTAGTCTGCCTTTAGTCTACCCTTTCTTCCTTCAAATTAACACAGCGAGCTCATTTTGTCCAAATCATCCTGAATAAAAAGAGGCACTCCAAATTAAACACAGAAGATATTTTAATTTAATCAATACGTTTATTGTTGTATGACTCAATTTCTCTCGTTCGCTTCCCAAAATGTTTTTAGGTGATTTGACTATGTATGGTGGCAGTGTTAATAGTTAATGTGTGGGGTTTTTAACATTATTTTCCAGTGTTCCCCTTACAGTATACAATGAGTTCACATTTTGGTATAGACACACACCAAGTTACAGTTTTCATTAACGCACTCTAAATAGCATAATTTTCAGCCGATTTCTATGCAGACCTGACCATTGAGTTAAAGAAAGCATGTTACATCTGGTCAGGAATCTAGTAGCTCCACAGCACATTGAACGCAAGTTCTGAGTGATATCTGGCAGAGAAGCAATATTTTAAGGCCTAAACAGTTGTTTTAAGAGCATTTTTGTAAGTAAACATATGGGCACACACATTACAAACCAGAGGCAGCTTATGTTTCTGTTGTGTTTGTATTTAATACAGCATCCGATTTCTACAGAGAAAAGGCTGGTATGGTAAATTGGGCAGGAAGCTTCCCAATAACACAGCTGTTTACTCCTAGTTCAGATGTGTCACAGTGAAGGTCTATTCCAGAATACGTTTTACGTCATGTACAAATAGAAAAGCGACAAAACCAGTCACTAATGTCACATAGGTAAGAATTCTTGAGGTCTGTGAACAAGGTGAGGATTGAGCAGCAGTTAATGTGAAAAGGGAGAAGGAGGTGGTGGAGACAGGTCACATTTCCCAATAAGGTGCAGCGTGAACAGCCAGCAACCCATTCCAACTCATTTCAGTGTTCAAAATGCAGCTTCGCTAGATAACACATTCGCTATATTATGGCCTGAACAAAAGCAGTTGACAATGTTCGACTCAGTATTCATAAAAACATCATATTAGAACACCTTTAATGTGCAAACGTCTGACCATTCTCTAGAATTTACCCCGAATGAGACACTAGCACCTCAACAGCGCAGCCATTGAAAAAGGAAAGAAGATTTCAACACTGCTGGCATTCAACACGAGACAAGTGTGCTATTTTAGCATATCAATCTATTTAAAGGAAAGGTTTGATGAAGGAAAATAAAAAATAAATTAAAATAAATGTGCATTCTGCATATTGTGTACTCTATTTTCTCAAACTACCTTACATCTATAATAAATATAAAAGGAAAATTGGTAAGTCTGAGTGACAAGAGGTATTCATGCAAACAAATATCCTGAGAATAGCATCATGTATAGGACCAGTAATGCTCAACAGTAAAAACTTATTGTGAAATGTTGTGAGCGGGAAAAGGGCAGGGATATGTTGTGGTGGAAGACTGTGTGCCCCTGTTACATGGTACCCTTAAGCCTCAGAGGCCTCTGTTGGAACAGCTTCTGAGACCTCCTCTGATGCTGCCTCTGTCTCAGCAGGTGAGGATACTTCCTCGGGGGCTGGGGCCGTACCGTTGCTCTCAGCCGCGGCTGGCTCCTCCGAGGCTTCGGCCTGCATGGCCTCCACTGCTGCCACCGCCACGTCTGCAGCCTCCGCAGTCTCAGCCTCGCCTCCCGCCGCCACCGCCACCGCCTCGGCCGCCGCCTCCACCGCCTCCGCCATCTCCGCCACCTCTTCAGCTGCCCCAGCGACTGCCTCGGCCACCTCGGCGACCGCTTCGGCTGTCTCGGCAACCGCCTTGGCCGCCGCCTCCACCACCGTGTCTGCTGTCATTGGCTCGGAGGGCTCCGCGGCAACCGCAGCGTCTGTGGGTGAGGCCGCTTCCACGGCCACTTCGGATACAGCGGCCTCTTCTGCTTTCGCAGACTCCTCGACTGACGCAGACTCTTCGACTGACGCAGACTCTTCGACTGACGCAGACTCTTCGACTGACGCAGACTCTTCGACTGACGCAGACTCTTCGACTGACGCAGACTCTTCGACTGACGCAGACTCCTCGACTGACGCAGACTCCTCGACTGACGCAGACTCCTCGACTGACGCAGACTCCTCGACTGACGCAGACTCCTCGACTGACGCAGACTCCTCGACTGACGCAGACTCTTCGACTGACGCAGACTCTTCGACAGCTTCCTCCCCACTGGCCTCGACTGCCTCAGTTTCTGCTGCCTCTCCGGCCTCCTCTGCCGCCTCTTCCGCCTCCTCTGCCGCCTCTTCCGCCTCTTCCGCCTCCTCTGCCGCTTCACCCTCAACGCCCTCCTCTTCTTCTAGAAAAGCAATTGACAACATGAAGCAAAATTATCTCCTCAGAAAGGACAGAAATATAACCACCACAAGCACTACAGCGGCTGAACCCGCCTTCAGGCTTCAAGAGCCTATCCGTGGTATAATGCAGCACTGCATCTGACAATAAGTTTACTTACTCAACGCTGCAAATTAACCTAGTCAGCATGGCTTCACTAGTTAACAGGCTACTTACTATAGTCTTCAAGTTAACTGAACATTGTTCATAACGTTAATAACCGCCTTACAAAAAGTTACACAACTTAATATTTACTTATCAAACTTTCGATTTAGCAAGAATTTGTGCAAAAAAGTTTGTGACAATACAATGTGTACGGTTTTCCTTACCTCTAGATTTTGAGTTCTGCTGACACTAGAGCCATACCACATGAGAAAACTAAAAAAGACTGCCTCCAACACTTCTGCACCTTACTAGAATGCACTACAGATCAGCTCTTCACCTGCAGTGTTAAGACTCCAGCAAGCCAAAAAAATCATAATAAAAATCACGGAATATTTATATTACAAACCGCATGCAAATTCAAGTAACTACATATATAAAGACCCAGGGAGGTGTAAAATAAATCTGAAAAGGAGAGACAGGAAGGGAGAGAAGGAAGGCAAAGAGATGGTAAGTCTTACCATCAGTTCATAACTACCAGTACCTGAAATTCTGAAAGACCAATAAAGACAACAGAGCAACAAATGGGCAGGTTTGTGCGTGTTTTATTGCTAAATAAACAAGTAGGACCAATGAGTCCTTTTCTCACAATAAATAAAATCAAGCGATCATTGTGCCATACATAAAAAAATTTATAAAGCTTTAAGCCAAAATAATTTTTTATTTTTTTTTGCCTTTCGATTAGCGAACATAACTTTACAGATAGCTGGATTCATTCATTCAAGTAGAAGAGAATCCCCCATTCCATCCCAAGGGCAAAGTCTAAAGCCCTTGACGTCTAGGAAAGCGGTGTAAGGCTTTTACTCTGAAAAGAGTAAAAACAGAGAAATAATAATTAGTCAGAGGGAAAAAAAATTAAATAGAACTTAAAATCAGCATATCTGTTTGAGTTCAGAAGAATCACATATACTTCTTATTGTGAACATGCTCCTTTTATCAATTTTATTTTTATTACTTTGATAAATGGAGCACATTATTTTATGTAGCGGTCTGCTGGAAATTCTCAGGAGGAATTTCAACACGCAATTTGCCACTTGGGGGGGAAAAAATGGCTTTTAAACAAGGTGTTGCCTCTGTTGATTTGGTCTGGACTTTTGAGTACGGCAGCAATTTGAACAGCACCGGGCAGTGGTGAGGGGCAGAAAAGAGAGAAGGAATGAGAAGAGGAGGGGTAGAGAGTGGTGCGTATCATTAAGAAGAGGAGGGGTAGAGAGTGGTGCGTATCATTAAGGGGACAGACAAAAAGACGGAAAAGGCCGTGTCTACTGGGTCTTTCCCCGTTTCCCATTTTAAAACTGCTGGAGTGGGGGTCTGTGGGGTAAGTGCTGGGGTAAGTGGAGGATTAAGAGGCGTTTGTGAGGGTTGGCGAAGGCAGGAAAAAGGGGTTAAAATTCACATGCAGTCTTTTCTTCCTGAACTTAAATGATTATTACAAGGCATCATCTCGCAAATTCAAAATCATCTCCTAAATGTATTGCCTAGTTTTGCGTAAGGTGTCTACATATCTATAAAATGTCCATACAAAATTATTGACCCCACATTTGGCATGTCCCCTTTTGTGCAAACTGCAACCAAATTCTAAAGTCTACTTGCTTTTGAGAACTGCTAAATTAACTTAATTATGTGGGCAGAATCACACAAAATTACCAACAGATTCAGATAGATAGGAAGGCAAAAATACATGGTAATACAAATTCACCAGGCTTACAACATTCTTATAGTTTTTACTGTGGTGTGAACCAACAACTGCAATATTATAATAATAATATTAATACAGAAAAACAGGTTTAATTAGCTAGCCATATTAAAGGTAATCGACAATGGAGTCAAGTGAAATTCACTTTGCAATTATGAAAACTAATTTATTTCTAAGTAAATCATACCTCAATGTTTTGGAAGCTATGAGAGATGTGTGCAAGCATTGTAAGAATAGGATGTCTCCACTAAAAGATCTTCATAGGGCTAGAAGTTGAGGCCAGCAAACCCCTGGTGTTGAAGTAGCCAGGGTTCTGAATTTCACACCGAGGTAATGCATATGCAAATCTGCCCAGAAGTTATAGCACGTGTTGACAAAGGGTACATTCACGCTGTAATGTTATCAAAATATTTTCTTCTAATACGTATGCTTAAGAAATTCCACTGTTGTATTGCAAACCAACAGTAACCTTCATAGTGGCACTAATTCAGCAAGCAGGTGTTCTGCTAAATAGCTATCTTTTCCTTACAAATATAGATTACACATAAGTAGGGGTAAGGATCATTCTAATACTTCTATGGGAGACTCCAGTTATTGGTAACTTAATGTATACTGGGCCATGCATCTGCTTGCATATTCCAGTAAGAACCTGCAATGTCACTGTCAGACTCATTTAGCTTTGTGCCACTTCAGGTATTCTACGCTTCTGTTGAAAGCACTGATTAGAATCACTCAGGAATTTAACAGTTTAAGAGAAGCAGTGCGTCACGACTCCATGGGGATGTTCCTTTAAATATATACTGATCAGCTCAGGGCTGCCTCAGAGTATATACATGAGCCTGAGAGTACGGTGTACACTTTTCTTGTATCATTCAAGTAATTCAAAGTGCTTTCACTAAATTTCACACATGCTAATAAACGTGTGGCCAACACAGGGTGTGATATGTCCTCATTGAAATTGACATTACCATGAAGGCATGATATGTCATGGTAAATCTATATTTAACAAAATGGTGACTGGCATTGCATCTTGAGACAGGCTATGCTTGTTGGTATAGTTTTCAAAAAATGTTTGTGTGGTTATTATGATTGTCAAGTAATGGAGGTATTATGTAGATACAATGTAGAACCTTTCACTGAAAATAAAGGTTTTAACTTTTTAGTCTACACTAGTACAAAATATACTTAGTTAAATGATGGTTTCCTCCAATCCACTCCAACATTCAATGTTCTATTCCCCAGTTCATAGAGTGCAAATGCTAACTCTGTCCATATTACTGTACTGGAGGCAAGTGCATAATTTAACATCCATGTATATATTGTTTTTAAACAATGTGACTTGTTCATATTATTCTTCGAAATTCCCTTGGCCATTACCTTCTTTGACTTATTAATGTATGCAATACAGCAGTATATGTTAGTTTTGTCGTCAAGAGGGCTTTGTACAAGGAGTGTTGTCCTAAAGTTCACTTATCAATGAATATTAATGAGGGGGCGTGTCTACACCAAGCGGCCTTGAGTCAGGTGTCCTCTGACATATCTGAGCTTTATGTGTGCTGTTCTAATGTGGACCAAAATGGTGGCTTGCACTGCTACTTTTAGATAACCTCCTACATGTAGCACTAATAAAGTTGACCTTCACTGGTTTCAACTACCACATAAGTGTTTTTGTTTATTTAAAAAAATGCAATGTGCATTTTCTTGCTAGAGTATGATGGAGAAAGAATCACAATGCTTATCGAAAAGGTTTTTTCCCCCCCCCGAGTCTGTCACAACTGATGCTGACAATTGGTGGATCCAACAGACAACACAAGAAAATAAAATTAATGCTTATTTTGAGGCCTGAAATATGAATTGTATGTCAAGAGTATGTAACCTCCATAGAGAAAGCAACTGGACTGTGAACCTGAATATTAACACTAAAAGAAGATAATACAGAAAATATAACCTACCGGGTATTCCAGAAACTTGTCCAATATAATTCAATATGATATTGATTATGCCCCATTATTCATGAACAGTGTCTTTTTTCGGACAGCACTCTTTGCACAAACGCCTCACTCACGTAAAATAAGAACACTTTTACAATCAGGCAATTCATTTGAATGGCTTGTTTCTTATTGTGAAGTGTCTTATTGTGAATGTGCTCTGGCGGTTTTCCTTTACTGCAAACACAGAGCAGTCAGGAAAAAAAAATGAACATATATATATTTCCTCTCCAGTGCAGAAACAGAGTTCAGCTGAGCCCTCATTAGGACACACAAGATGCAACACATTCAAGTCTGCAGGACTGAACCACATGGTTCCCATGTATCCTATAACACTCCCTGGTACTCACCCTCTTCCCCGGAACCTGAAATAAAAGGAGAGACAGTGCATCAATCACATGGACAACCTTTGAGTTTACACTTGCAATACACAGTTGGGATCCGACACATGTAATACCCTCCTTCTGTTCAGCTACATCATTGCATCAACAGAAGGCTAGCTTCCCGAGTTAGCTGGCTACCTAGTTAATCGCTGCTGATCTACCATTTAAATAAATATGTAACTAGCAAATGGTGATGATCATGATCATTTTGAATAATAACGTCATTAACAAATTTGTGTAACAACCTGATCACATTTGCCATAAGCACAGTGATACAGTTGAACAGACCCTCCTCCGAATTAATCATAATTACGGGAGAGGGATCATTCTGATCAAGGGATATATTTTATGATTTTGCCTCACAACTGAATTCCATCAGAACAGCCCAACTGGCCTCTATCAATGATTAGATATCTACAGCTCAATACCTTTAGTTTGTATCAGGAAAGTCCCATCGAGGTCAATATATCTTTTACGAGGATGTCCTGGCCATATTTGCGGCACTCAAACTGTCATTGTGATTAACATTTGCTGCACATTTCCATTCACTGATGTCTAGCAGAGCTGGATTCGGCAGAGTTGTGATTTAGATGGGACCGCAGAGCCAAGCGGCAGGCGGGCAGGCGCGCCACTGCCCTTTGGAAAGGCCTCACGCTGGAGGGAACCCCACTTGGCTCACACCTATTGCTGCAGTCCAGCTTGTGGAGCACAGCGCCATGTCCAAATAAATCCTGCACAGCTCACACCGTGTAAAGCTACCAGTTTGTTCAGGCCTGCTTAGAAAGAGATCTATTCACGGCAGAGAGCGCTGAATCAATCTCTCCCCGTGGCGTTCTGATGAAGGTGGTCTGTAGCAGGCCCACATTAGGATAGTGCTCCAGCAAGCAGGGTCAGCATGGAGGCAAAGACGCTTTGGAAATAAGTATGAATGCACCTGAGGGGGGCATACACTTGCCATTACAGATATATTTTTGACATATGGAATAAGCATCAAGTCAACCTCCGGTCATCAGAGTCAGACAGATCTGTCCTGACCTGTGCATACCATACAAGGACTTAGGGATGGGGAAACTGATCCGAAAAGGGCTGGTGTGGGTGCAGGTTTTTGATTTAGCCCAGACCTAAGTAACAACCCATGCACTTCTAGCAGAAACTATGCTATGAAACTATGCTATGTAAATAAATAAATAAATAAATGATGGAAACCGTAGACAATTCATGCAAACGTATATGAGAACCAAACAATTGTGTATTTATCTTCATTTTTGCTAGATTCACACAAGAGAATTGCTCAGTTGTCACAGATAAATCAGCTATTTAGCAGTGAATAGCCTATTACATAAGTAATATGTTACTTAAAACATTTTGTGACAGTGTTTACATTAAGGCATTTGCAAAGTTTACGAGCACATCAGGCTCTTGATTCAGGAGTTAAGAGAATAAACTCTGCCAATATACTCTGCCTTGAATACCAAACTATTCTTTACACTGAAAGCTACAAGTGACATTACAGTTAAGATGGTTACTGCAGGAAGCTCCAAGAACTTTTATTAATGAAACATGAAAAATAGCTAGTTAATCTAACTGAATGTCTAACAACATACATGTTTTGATTGTCTTGTTTGTTGAGACATTTAACAAATGAGATATTCATTTTGGCTGGCTATTTTTTTTTACAATAAACCAATTAATTTACAATATTTCACATGGAAAGTATCACTACCTCCAAAGCACACGGTAGATGCAGGTTCTATAAGTTTAATTGAGACTTACTCTTCGGAGGCCATGGTTTTGGTTCCCAATCTACCTTCGGCCTGGCAGTGATCTCGGCTACTCGCTCGTTAAACCTCGTGTTGTCAGAAGTCACAGTCTTGTAAGTCTGTTTTGAGAAATTTAAGAGGATTTACCAACAATAAAGTGAAGAAACACAAATGTCTAACAACAATCAAATATTCAATGAACACCCTTTTCAACATCAACTGTTATGATAACAACATTTTTAACATAAGATTTAAATACAAAAAATATATATATCTAAAATACATGGGACATAGCATTTCAATTAAAATTATATGGTATGTCAATGCCATACAATGCTAGCAAGCTTAGCTAAATCTAATAAAGAAAAGACAATAAAAACAATATCAAAAAGCACAGAATATTTCAGTCTACAGCTTTAGCCAAACAGTAGCATGATCGTTTTAATGAACAGAACAGTTATCAATTAAACACGCACAACTGTGTATTCAAGCATTAACATTTGATAGTGACACGATTCAGAAACTACAGATTAGGGACCGTCTACTAGGAAATCCAGAGTGAAAAGTACAAAGAAGCTCACATAGAGGACTGACGCGGCAAGAGATCCTCCGCAGACAAGGAAGTACATGATATTCTCTCCCGAGCCTCCAGGAAGGCCTGAGGACATGGTTCGGACTGGAACCACTGCAGGAATGAACAGGGCGGGGCATTAAAACATGCAATACAGCACACCTTCAGGCACCAAGTCATTGAACACAGTTCCACAGAATAATTACACATAAAAATATGCACAAAGACATTTCTTAAATCATTCATCAATCACAAAGCATTGGATTGCATATGGCGGATCTCGCAACGATCCTCTTGCCTTTTGATATTTCTCAACATTGCATGTAAAGCAGTCATGGAAACTATGCTGGTACGGAAGCCAAATTTAATAGCACCTCCAGAGCCCTTATTAGCATTTGGAGTTATGGAGTAGATGTGGATGGATCCCTTTAAGGGTTGTTTCTCCTGACTTTTTTCCCCATAGAGTTCTATAGGAAAATGAGTCAGGAGAAATAACCCTTGCAGTGATCCATCCACATCTACTCCATATCTGGCAACAGAGTGATGGTTTGGGGCTCGTTCAATTGCTCAGACCCTTGATGACTTACAGCCATTTAGCCAGCCATGTGTTCCATACTGTACCAGTGTAATTTACAGCTGAATCTAGTCTCACCCCCCAATTCCCATAGAGATCAGTTCAAATGCAGAGAGGTTATAGTATCGCTTGTAACAGTACCTGAAAATAAGATATCGAGAGTCTTTTGATGTTGATTGGTCACAGACTTCAGGAAGTAACAGCATGCAAAGGATATGCGACCAAATATTAAATATGATACTTTAAAAATATGTTAAAGCAAAATATTCTAATTTTCTGAGACACTGAATTTTGGGTTTCATTAGCTGTAAGCCATAACCATCAAAATTACAAGAAATAAAGGCTTGAAATATTTCACTCTATGTGTAATGAATCTATATAATATATGAATTTCACTTTCTGAAATGAGTGACAAAAAATATTGAACTTTTTCACGATATTCCAATTTTTTGAGCAGCACCTGTATATGCTGATAAACTAAGCTTATGGCTAATACACTGCCTGGCCAAAAAAAAAGTTGCACACTAAAATTGAATTGGACCGCCTTTAGCTTTGATTACGGCACTCATTTGTCGTGGCATTGTTTCGACAACCTTATGCAACGTCACAACATTTATTTCCGTCATTTATTTAATTGCATAAATATTTGGGCAAGATCTTGTCTTGACGACGGGAGAGTCGAACCACTCCGTAAAGCAGATCGCCAAGACTCTCAATGGGGTTAAGGTCAGGACTCTGATGGCCAATTCATATGTGAAAATTATTCCTCATTCTCCCTGAACCACTTTTTCACAATTTGGAGTCAGATGAATCTTGGCATTGTCGTCCTGGAATATGCCCATTGACGGTATAACCTGGTCATTCAGTACATTCAGGTACTCAGCTGACTTCATTTTATTGCTGCATAACGTTGCTGAGCCTAGACCTGACCAATTGAAGCAACCCCAGATAATAACACTGCCTCCAGAGGCCTGTACAGTGGGCACTATGCATGATGGGTGCAACATTTTTTTGGGCCAGGCAGTGTATCATGGGCCTATATTACACAAAATACATGTGCCAGAGCAGCGACACATTTGATGTGTTGCTGATGCTAGAAATTAAGTGAAGATGCCATGCTCAAAAGTAGCCCATCATAGTCATCAGGAGCACTTATTCACTACTCATTTTTAATTCATACTTTTTTTACCAGCCAAACCCACAAGCAAAGCTAAACAGAGACATAGCAGTTTCATAGTCATGCTGTACAGCAGGGATGTCCAATGTTATCCGAAAAGGTCCAGAGAGGGTGCAGGTTTTCGTTCTAAATAACCCAGTACTAAGACACTGGATTCTATTTACCAAGGTCTTGATTAAAGACCATGATTAGATAATCAGTTTAATCAGGTGTCATAGTGCTGTGCTGAAACAAACCACATCAGCATTTTTTCGTAAAAGTTTGGACACCCCTTCTCTGGAGACTCACTAGCTCCCTAAAGACATGTTCAATTTGACCAGATCCAAGTAAGCAAGTTGAAATATTTTGTTATACAAATAAAAAAAGTTGTTACACTTGTGTGCATACATGACTGACATCACCATCAGCCAGTATCGCTAGTCACATATTGATACCAGCCCCAAGATCCCCCATAACATGCATCCCTACTATTAAACTAGCCTACAGTTGCCAACAGATGGCATTAGATGAGACCAGACAAAATGTGACTAAGCATTAATGCTCTAGGCTAGACACAAAGAGCAGAATATCAGACGATTATTACTCTGTTTGAAAGGGGGAAGGGGGTTGGCCTGCTTTCCATCAAATGTGAGCTGATAAGAATTAGCCTACAGTCCATCATTCTAAGTGGAAAATTTTAATTATGGGAACTAAATAAGTAATTCAATACGGCGAAAACGTCATACATCTCTAAGACACCAAATAGACCATCTATATAGTAAGAAACTGGATTAATTTTCCACACTTCATTTCTGATTGTTTACACATTCCAAGGTATTAGGCTAAAGCTCAAACGCCAAATGTAAAATGACAGTCTATGAAAGTGTACATTTAACATCCTGAATTTTTAAGCAAATTCTAAAGCACAGCAAATAAAAAGGTAATCACAGGTTCAGACCAAATTCCCCACCATTTCAAACTCACAAGCATCTACTGTGAGAAGGTAGTGTGGGTTTCTGAGCATTGGCTACACTGCTTATCTGCCAGGAAATTCTAATTGAAACATTAAATGGAAGTTGTTGTCTACCACTATGACTGCATTCATAATCATTATTTTTGACAGTTCACTAAGGACAAGTAGATAGTCCACTTAGGTATTTGCAGCCACACTCGTGCAATGTTCCCTGCTCAGGACTGTACAGTGCAACATATATGTCGCACGTGCTATGAAAAAATTGGTCTGTGCGATAAATTAATTTACTGCAGTAGCACCCGTGCGATAGCCTGTGTGTGAGAAAAAAAACTTTTTTCTTTTGCGTGTGAAGTGAGGGTTTGTGTGAAGTGAATCGATGCGCCTCGCTATTCTATTTGGTAGTTGTAGTCCATTGTGCGATTAAAAACCATGTCCCCGTCTGCGTAGAGTCCATACATCAAACACCAAATCCCACAATTCCTAGCGAACAATCCCCTTTTCCTCAGCGAGTCGAGCGAGCTAGCTATCTATCTGGGACACCAGGACGACGACAAAATGAAGAGGTATTTTCAAGTCTTAAATCAAAGTAAAGAAGAAGTGCAAAACCAAACCCCCAAATGAGCCCACGAGGAATCACTGCGAAATGAAAAGGCCGAAACAAGAGAAGATTTACAGGTACAATCCAGAGTGGAAATAGGACGAGGAACTTATGACGAGGAAAAGCAGCTCTTGTTCTAGATCTGTGACGATCTCTTATTAGTGATTTACACACTTTCTCAATTTTAAATAAAAATGTGATGCTATACATTTAAACTGAGATTTGCACTGCTAATTTGAAGCGTATTTGGTCGCTAGAGAGCGATGAAACACTGACCCCTAACTAACGGAAACCGCCCATCTCCGGGCGACGTAATACCCAATCACAGACCGTCCAGCAGGGCTAACGGCCACAGTTGGATTTGATTTGAGTTCAGATTTTAGTGCGGCCTTGCGGAAGGCACCCTACAAATGCAAACAGAGGCAGGGAAGACATTCAAACATCCAGGAAGAAATATATTCAGAATAAGGGGGGGTGGGACAAAAAAATATATAATAATAAATAAATAAATAAATAAATAAATAGAGCTGACTGTCTCAATTCTGTTTCATAATTACATTGTTACAACTGTTAAAGTACTGTTACAGTACGGAAGCCTCTTACTTATTGGATCAAAGTCTGTTTTTTGGAGCAACATTGGCACAATACAAATTCTTGCAAAGTTCACAGGGACAACAGTGTAATGTCAGTTTGTGGCTTTTCCCTTGATGTGTGGTAAAACAGGGGAGAAATCCAAAGAGGGTCAACGTCTAGTCTTTGTACATCAGAACTACAAATGATGCAATGCATTGTGGGAAATAAGCAGGGCAGCTGTCAGCAGGTGCTCAGTTTAGGATATGCTTTAACATTCTTGTGTTGGAACTACTCACAGCTTCTAAATTGGATACACGCTGCCAGGTTCAAGAATGTTAAAGCACACACAACACACTGAACTGCATTATCAAGAAACTGCTTTCAATCTCCTCCTGGGGAATATCATATTAAACCTGATTAATAATTCTAATTCCCCCCTCTGGAAAACCTGTATACTTGAAGAAGCATGTCCAATTCCCCAGTGCGTGGCTTTCCGCTGCATTGCAGACATCGACAGTCAGCCGACAATCAGCGGAGAGCATATTTTACTTATTATCAGCGACATTTTTAGCATTTCGTAAATAGTGCGTTTCACAAAAAAACACAAAAAAAAAATAAAACAGGAAAACAAAAAACAACGCTAAAAAAAAAATGATGGGGATTTTTTTTTTTTTTGGGGGGGGGGGGGGGAATTTTTTTTTTTTGGGGGGGGGAACACACAGGGGGTAACACAGGAGAGAGGAGGGAGGTGGAGAGGTGGAGAGTTCAATCTGCGCTTGAAAGCGGAGTCTGACTTCTGCTGTTCTGACCGGTCCACGGGGTTCTTTTCTCCCACGGGGAGGCCAGGACAGACAGACGGGGAGAGAGAGACAGACAGAGAGACGGGGGGGGGGGGTGGGAGGGGGGGGGAGGAGGTCGTCCAGAGGAGGAGCAGAGGTGGAGCAGGTGTGTAGGGTCTGGGGATGATTGGGGGGGGGGGGGGGGGGGGGGATCTGGACTGCCCTGAAGGCAATGCCCATTTGATTGTTTTTGATGCGGGCGGGCCACCGGTAGCAGTGGTGTGAGGGGGGGGGGGGGGGGGGTGGGGGGGGGGTGGGGGGGGTTTGCGCGCGCGCGGCGCTTGCTGCTGGATAAGCTGGGGGGGGGGTGATGCCGATGCTGGCAAGCCCAGCCAGGAGAGAGTTGCAATAGTCCAGGCGGGACAGCACCATCGCTTGGACCAGGAGCTGGGTTGAGTGGGTGGTGAGGAAGGGGCGGATTCTCCTGATGTTGTAATATGCATATGGAGGAATCCAAGAACTCCGCCCGCCTGATCGACCAAGAGCCTCTGCAGTCGAGCCGCTCACTCTCCTGGACTTCCGCCAAAGACAGCTTGTCCCCCATTTTTCCCCCTCCAAAGTCTGGAACGCCCAGTCGTGCTGACAGTCCCCTCCCATTACCGCGACATTCCCCTCCCATTACCGCGACAGTCCCCTCCCATTACCGCGACAGTCCCCATTCAGTTCTGAACAGACCGTATGAGCACGGTCTGTCCTATGAAGTGCATTCTGACTGATGCTCAGCAGTCCACCAGAACCAGAATCTTCTTCCTATACCTCCACTCTCTCTAATACCTCCACTATCATTGTTCACACTGCTGCACAAGCTTTCTGCTCAACACATTCTAGCTGCGCCGCAGGTCCTTCCATCCGTAGTCGCACATCCCAAACATTTACTCACGTCCTCACTGGAGTAATCTCCCCAAACCCGAAATAAATGAGTAATATTTATCAAAACATTTCCACTTTAATAACATCAGGCTGCTCATATGGGTCAGTACTTGCACTTAAGTTTGTCTGTGTAAATTAGTGCGTTGTAGGTATGCTGCACATGGATGATTATTTTTAAGGATAGCCAGTTAGCCACTATAAGTAGGGTAAAAACAATTACTGATAAATCTTCACACTATTTCAGTTTGATCTGGTTTTGTAATTATTCTCGCTCTTGTGAAATGTATTTATTATATCCTAAAATTAGTATTATACAGCAGTCTGGATAAAACTGCCTGCCAAATAAATGAGTATGCATTGTCAAAACGGTAGCAAAAATAATCACATAATATAACAACACTTTGTAATGTCTTCAAGATTAACCATTGTGATTTTGCTAAAATTCTTGAGCATTTTGAAAAGATTAGAATGAGGAGAGGACCTTGATCAATTGAAGATCTGTGACCACAGAAAGCTGAGGCCAGAAGTGCTGATCTGCTTGGTCTTATAAGGTTTCCTGCGGTTTATTGGATTGCATGGAATGCATTTAGGCGTCCATAAATACAACAGCCAAGGCTCATCTCATCACATTATGCCTTCAATCACCTCTGAAACTACTGCAGTACAGCTTTAACTATGTGAACACCAAATACCACAAGCTACAGCAAACTATGATATACTGTTAAAAAAATAATAATACAGAATAACCCATGAGCTCACGTACATGCACTGAGAAATCGGGACTTGTGTGCTTATTAGCCATTGCTAATGTTGTGCACCCATTGAAAGTGCATTTCATGGTAAAGTGCATCATGTTCATGTGACAAAATGATAATAAACAATGATCATGTTATCTGGTTTGATTTGAGTCGCCAATTGTCTTTACAGTGAGTCACAAAAGTTAAAATGTATTAAATGTGCAACATAGCTTTCTAAAAAGGGGAAATCCTGTGAATTTATTGACTGGTTAACTGATATGTATCCTGGTCAGGATTAAAGGGGCCGTGTTGTGATTGACACCATAATTTGCATCACATTCAACACAGACATGAGTAGAATATTTTGGTTCTTGACTAATGCCCAGAAGTCAATCAGGGCATGGAAATGCAGTCATGCATTCCACAAGGGCCTTCATTTATTAAACTTTTCTACAGCTATGAACGCATTTTAGAAACAAATCAAGGCCACATAATAGCAAGGGTGCATTTCAGCCAAAGACTTGCTTAAAGTCTTTATAACATGCCATACTTGGTGACTGAACCTGCTTGCCAGTGTAAATTTTGTAAAAACCAATGCATTGGAAGGTATCGATTTACAACCTGATACTTAACCTGATATGAAAGGTATTATATCTGTTGGCAACAAATACAAATACAAAACCACAGGCCCAACAAAAGGACATTTCTGAGCAAGAGAAAACAAAAACAAAAAATTCCCAATATATAAAATGCCACTAAATGGCTATTTAATTTACAGAGCACATTATTATTTTGATATTTAGTCCATTAATGCATTTTATTTTAATGCTTGTTTTTGTAAGCGAGAAATTATATTCTGGGGACGTTCAGTCCTGCAGTAAATAATTTTCACGTTGTTAATCATTTTCCTATAAAGCGCCTGTAGACAGTGGGGTTATTTATATTGGTAAACAGTTAAGACGTCTCAGAAATTAAGGAGAGCGTGTTAGTCGCGAGTGACTTGTGCTACATTACGCCATGATACTTTTCACCTCCGGGGGGGGCAAAGCTCTAAATCGGCTATTTTACACAGTGTAAACAGAACGACATATAGAAAGACCCGGCCCTCATATTCCGGTTACGTAACTTCCTCAGGCCTGAGTTAGCTTGTCACCAGGACAGCGAAGGTTCACCTTGTGGGGCCGAAGCCTGCTACGTTTCAACCGTAGCCCCTCTGAGTTTTTCAATAGCTCGCTAAGCACTTTATTTATTTAGGCTATTTATTCCATTCAACGGGACATTTAAAATATATAACCTATGCATGATTGTGGAAACGTGGGTAATCGCTTTTTGTCACTTGCAAATAACATGTCCCCCAATGTTTGGGATTCTTAACGTTTTTGCTAGCCAGAGAGACCAAATAAAACAGCACATTGCTCCTGTGTTTAATCAGCATGTTGTGAGTGTCAGCTAGTAAAGCCGGAAACAATCTTAAACAATTAAAAGGAACGAATGCTAAGCGACAGAAAGTGGGTAATTATTTTTTTAGTTTGGGCCTTATAGGCTACTATACATTTTGCAATGTCATAAGCATCTATGGAATTACGAAACGTCGGTGTATTCAGTAAGCATAATTGTCGGTGGTAATACCATTCTCAGTTTTACAATTATAGAGTGCAGTATGCGCCCTTCTACTGCCAGATATACATTAAGACCACGTTCACACGCACGTGAGAAGGAAGGAGGCACCATTTTTGCTGGTACCCTTCATCCAACAAAGGTCAAACATCAAACAATTTTTTTAATCCGTACCTATATCAGAT
This sequence comes from Ilyophis sp. 1 JC-2022, assembly GCA_022702515.1. Lineage (NCBI taxonomy): Eukaryota > Metazoa > Chordata > Actinopteri > Anguilliformes > Synaphobranchidae > Ilyophis > Ilyophis sp. 1 JC-2022. The sequence goes on along the minus strand of CM040404.1, from coordinate 116,998,713 downwards.
TCTATATATTCGGCCTGGATACATACAAGATGCTTTTATATGTACCCCACCTATTTGCTTGAACGAATTAAACAACCAAGTTGTTTACATTAAGCAATTATGCTATGTTAGCACTTCACGTCATATAGCTAACTCAAGAGGAGCAGTCAAGACGAGTAAACACCGCAGGACGCAGTAGCTCATCCTGCCGATTTATGATCCAACATTTTCTCACTGATGCATAACTTAAAATTCGTTATTTTGTACGACCATCTGTTAATATATCGCGTGTTTGTTTCATTTGCCAAAGTAGGCTACTGTCTGAAACTGATGCAAAAAAATAACACAATGTTTTCCATTAAACGTGTTGTGTAACATTGCATCTTCTCGCTTTTTCGCTAGCAAAGTAGATTGCTCGAATGCGTGAAGCATGGCATCAAAGCACATTTTGTTTTTAAGTTGACCTTCACCTATCTTTTACTAGCGTGGCAACGGGAGTCATTTTAATTCCTACTACTACAGGAATCATTTTTAAATACTACATACGCGATCCTATAGGCTACAATTCTGAGAAGCCACTTTCACAATTCCAGAGCCTACATCACTGAAAAATAAATGCACGCCGAGCATAATTTTATTTCTTAGACAAATCGTGATTGATGACTGCGTAGACTCGTTCTGCGCTTGTAAGAAAACGACTAACTTACCATTTCTAGATAAATGTGTGGCTGACTTCCGTACCAAAGGTCCCAGTTTTTGCCAGGCCGTTCTGCAGTTATACATGGTCGCCCAATCGGTGCTCTATCCAGCCACAGGAACACAGCGGGCAGTCGAGCACAGAGGCTGAATGAATGACTACAAGCTCCCGAACGCAAACAATTCTGCCTGACGAGTTGCACGATCGCTACTCCGCCTTCTGTAAACGTCACATACTCAAGCAGAAAGAACAGCGAACCACGTGCTTAAACAGGAACGGTTAATGGGAACGCACTCAAACGAATATTGCCTATTGAAACATAAATACATTAATTCATAAATATATATAATGACCTCCAGGACCATTGGCACCATCAATTATATGAACAAAAATTCTGGATATTTTGTTATAAAAACGTTTCTATGCTTAATAATATAATACAGTTATACTGTATAATTTTATTGTGATACTATTGCTTGCAGAAAAAAATACACTGCAAAAATACACTTGTGTTCTCTTCCAGGCAGGTAGATCAGAGCTCCAGTTGCTTTAAACGTCTTATTATTAGTGGGTATTTTCAGGCATTAAAGCACATTTTTATAGTCAATGTCTGATTATAAATATTATCAACAATTTTTTGTTTCATTTCACTTGTGACCGTCCTCATGTTGATGGGTGACTGAGGGAGTTTGGTATGTAGCCTATGTCATTTCATACTATGTCCCATTGAAATCATGGATGTCCCATTGAAATCATGGATGTCCTCTTTGGAGTTTGTGAAGCCTCAGATGAATAAAGAAAAAAAAAAGATTTTTGATAAAAATTGTTACTTCTGATGAAAACAGTTTTACCAGTTAAACTTTTTTCACATATTTTCACTGTAAGATCAAGGTGATAAACAATTATATTTTTCCATTATCTTTTTTCTCACTTTATCAAAGGTGCCAACACTTTTGCATAGATAGATAGATTAGTTTGTATTATTGTTGGTTGTGTTATTTCTTAGTACTTGATGATGTAATGTTTATGTTATTTCAAATTTGGTTGCAATATTGGCTTTCATTTTGTAGTAATTTAAATGTAAACCTGTTTCTTTGGTGTAGCGCCCCAAAGTGGCCAAATTTAAGTAATGCCAGTTTGATGCCAATAGACAAAATAGTTGCAGATATCGGGCCACTCTTCCTGTATTGCACCTTTGCTGCCAATTTGGTCAGTATATTGCAGCCATAATGTTTGACTGAGCAACTATTTTTTAACAACTGTTAAAGACAATTGTCCAAAGACATAATTTTGAAAATTTCAGCTAGATTGGACGATAGCTCTAGGACAACATGCCTAAATGGATTTTTGACATAATCCAAGATGGATTGGTTGAAATATCTGCTTCCGTTGCAGAGTACTCTGCCTATAAAGATTTTTCCTGGTATTGCACCTCCAAGTGGTCAAATTTCATACAACTTGGTGGGTACCCCTTGGCCCACTGCCGAAAAAAGGGTACCAAGTTTAGTATCAATACAACAAAGCATTGCAGAGATATGATTTATTTTCTGTATGGCGCCTTAGCCATCAAATTTGTTTGTTTACAGTGGCCATATCGTTTGACCTTTTAATTAACTTTTGGTCATATTACTCTCAAGATGAAACATTGTGAAACATTTTGTGGTGATCTGTTCAACGGTCTAGGAGGAGATGTGTTTTTCGGAATATACAATATGGCCGACGAAATTGACCATAGTGGGTACGCTTAACTCGGCAGGACCTAAGGATCATGCTGGAAAAAGAATCACGATGCCTTGGCCTGTTCTCTATGTGCCAAATTTTACAAAAATCTATCAAGCTGTTTTATGGGCTGCCACAGACTCACATGGCAGATACTATAATAATAGTCACAAATTCATACAATTACAATAGGTGCCTAGTCACCGTTGTTGCTTGGCCATAAAAAATATCCGATTTTATTCTGTGCCAGTACTTATTTCCTCAAGCACAGAAAATTATTAAAGCACCATAGGAATTAGTTATAAACTAAAATAAGATGAAACATATATTTTTGAAAAATAATTGGCTATTATTCACAAATCTAACCTTTAGAAGCATAGAGTTGCAAATACCAGTCATTGTGTAGCTGCATGGCAGGTCATCAGAATCTTTTGTAAATATCTAAAATATGCTTAATCGCATGCAAAACTGTCTGCGCCAATCAAACACATAGCACCTGTAATCACTACATCATCAGTCTCCCTCTTGCACCTACTCTGGCATTAGTTTGTAGGTTTGTGTACTGACTTTACTTTCAGCTGTGAAGACTGATGACTTACCAGTATCTCTGTTCATTGCCTAATCCTTGTGGATATGACTTGCAAGTCGCTCTGGATAAGATCATTTGATAAATACAAAATATTTTTATTTTGCATTATGTTTTATAACAAAATCCAACTTTTCAAGCTCATCTCCCACTCACACACTTGTATTTTATTTATAACTCATCAGCATCTACGTATATACTGTACATACAGTACTTTTGTGTGTTCTGAATCTTTACATTCACTTCCTGGTATGGACATTTCCATCTGTATGTTGTATCTGTGACTGGTTCAGGGATACCTAAGGAGTATTCAGGATCACACACGTAAAATATGTGTGATGTGTCCCATAACCTACCAATCAATCTCAACCACCCTCTTACACTGACCAATCAAGTACCAGCAGTTGAACATTAGCTTGGTGTATTACATGCTTGCTTCAAAAATAGTAATGCTAATTGAAAACAAGAGCTGGAAGTGCTTTCAACCACATCTAATGGTTCTGATGTCAGACCAGGGTATACACTCTTGCAAATGCAAACAATTTTAATTGAATTGAACAGCCAAACACTGGTGGTTTCACAATTCATTACAGGGATACATTATCCTTTAATGATACTCAATTATGCATTGTGTTGCTCTATTCAACTGAAGAAATAACTTGTATTTGAATTTAAAATGGAAGGCTGGCAGTTTCTCCACGTGTGCCCAGAATGGAAGGCTCACAGCTTGTGCCTGGGAGCCACTCCAGCATCTAACTCCTCATTCTGTACCTGGGAGGCAAGGAAGGTGTGGTCCTGGCTCAGATAGGTGGTGAGGAATTCTGGGAACTTGCTCTTTTGCACAACTTCCAGGAACATGGAAGTAGCAGTGAGAAGCCTCTGCACATCTCTGTATGGAAGGAGAAGCAGTGCTGATGAAAAATGCTATGTTGAAATATATTGCAATATATGTTTTATATACTGGATATATTCCATGATATTATGTAAATTAGGCAAGAAGCATAAATATGTTTTTTTTGGGCTGCATGCAATCTATTGGATATCTATACAAAAGTGGGTGGATTCATTTCACAGTGACCTTTGGGGTACATTATGACCCCAGTCCCTGTCTCTGCCTGTTGAATACCAATTGTATAGTGGCTTTAAATTAGCACTGGACACCTTGATCAGAAATCCTGTTTTCCTCAATTTTTTGTGGAATTATGAACATATGCAATATTTAAATAAAATTCAAACGTGATGGGAGATTGATGACGAGCAATGGAGAGCAATGGTTGGTTGATAAGACCCAATGCATAACAGCACACACCTTTTATTGAATGTTTATATCACCATTCAGGCAATTCAGACTAGATACTTTACCTGGGTATGTCCTGAAATAACTTTTGTAGAGATGGGGATTTCCATTCCCGGCTGATTGTGTGCATAACTTTATACTTTTAGCAGAAAGTGATTTTAGCCTTATTTTATTTGTCATTTTTTCAGCACATATTTCAATACTTTCAGTTATAAGTGTAGGCCACTCCCATCATTGTAAAGTCCTCTGTCAATATGGTAAGTAAGTAAGTATTTTATTTATATAGCACCTTTCATACAACGAATGCAGCTCAAAGTGCTTTACAACAGGGAAATACATAAAACATAGAATGATAAAAGCGGGAGAAGGAGATAAAACAATAAAAATATGGGTGCAGCAGCAAGCAGGTACATAGTGAGAGTAAGGAACATGGTCTCTACAAAGGTCATACTGTTCGCAGTAAGGACTTATCTACGGTGGCCCAGAGGTACAATCCACATTTCTAAAAACCAAGCTTTGTTTCTAAATAGAAATCCTCTTTTCTAAAAAGAAATCCTTGTTTCTAAAACACAATCCTCGTTTCTAAAACAAAATCCTTATTTCAAAATAGAAATCCTTATTGCTAAATTAAATCCTTGTTTCTAAAAAGAAATCCTTGTTTCTAAATGTAAATCCTCGTTTCTAAAACACAATCCTCGTTTCTAAAACACAATCCTTGTTTCTAAAACACGATCCTCGTTTCTAAAACACAATCCTTGTTCTAAAAATAAATCCTTATTTCTAAACAGAAATCCTTGTTTCTAAAAATAAATCCTTGTTTCTAAATGTAAATCCTCGTTTCTAAAACAAAATCCTTATTTCTAAATGTAAATCTTCATTTATAAAACAAAATCCTTATTTCTAAATTAAATCCTTGTTTCTAAAAGTTAATCCGAGTTTCTAAAAGTTAATCCGAGTTTCTAAATTCAAATCCGAGTTTCTAAATTCAAATCCTTGTTTCTATTAAGACTGAAAGCTAAAGCAGTTAGCCTGTGCGCAAAGCATACTGGGAAAAAAGAGGGGGGGGGTGGGCTACTGGGTGGGGGGGGGGCAAAAAACACTAATCATATACCATGTCTCTAGGAGGCACGGTATATGATCTGGGGAAAAAAAACCCATGTGTCCGTCGGCGGGTGAATGCATGCATGTGTGTGCAAGTGTGTATATCTGTGAGTAGTCCGTGTTTATGTATGCGTAAGACTGAAGGTTACATTCTGGCACTCAGCAATCTTGATAACTCAAGTCCGTAGAATCTTTTCACGAAACACAGCAAGTTGCTATGGAGATATCCTCGATGTAACTAGTCCGTAGGTCTTTTCGCGATAACAGAGCAGGTTGCTATGGAGATATCCTTGATTGCCCTGTCCAGAAGTAAACAACAGGAGTCCAGGGATGATGGGTGCATAGGAGCGCCTCTTTGCATGTGAGTCTTCTGGGGGAGATTTCTGCAAGCGGCCTTGCCGGGCCGACAAGCGATGGGGCTCCGAAAACAAGATTAGATGTTTGGGTTATAGCGAGGAAAACAGCATTCCAATTCGTTACTCCTCTTTACTCTGGGTCTCTGGGTCTCTCAGCTTGACCACTTCTCCTCACAAAACAGTGATTTCCTCCAAAACGTTAGCCATCTTGCGATTTAGGTCACATATCGCAACAGTCTGAGTACTCACTGCTCTGCCCACCTCGTTAATCATCACGGGCAGCCTTTGGCCTTCTTGAATAGCTCCCATCTTTCCAATTTTCCGATAGACCAGGGCAACGCTCAGTCCAAGAAGCAATTGTCCTGCCATCATAAATCCAAATAGGTAGACGTCCTCCACGTCTTCCACGGAGAGAACCGCCAGGCAAAGAACCCGCCAGTTCTCCCACGCATCCATTATGTAGCCCGCAGCGAAAGTCCCGTCTGGGAAAGTAGGTTCCCCCGAACCAGTGCTTCTTGTTGAGATAATTTTGTCAATTGCGTTGAGAGACCAGCTTATCAATTCCATAATTTTGTAGTTTCAAAGATACCGTGCAAAGAGTGTCTCCGAGCGGGTGGGAGAGGAGAGGAGAGAGGAGAGAGAGAATGGTAGGTCTCAGACTAGCACAAACATCCTCTGAAGTGCATGTGTAGACTGCACAGCTGGTGCTGATGGCACAGGCAGACCAGAGGTGCCTGAACAATCACAGCAGTTGTTACTGATGGTTGAGGCAAGGCAAGTATTGAAGACCGAATCCCTCTGTGACATTATGATAAATCATATGTTGCCTCATGGGACTCCCAACCATGTTGGTCTCTGGCTTTGTCCAAATTGGATTTGGCCTATAAGGGTGCATCAATGCATTCGGCACAAGACCGGGTACTCTGCCGGGTACATCCCTAATTGAGAATTGCCATACTGTACCTCACAGTGGAACATTGTAGGACCTCCTGTAGCTCTTCCATCACTTGCAGGGTCAGGCTCTTCACCAGACCACTGGTGACCTCCCTGTCATCGTCCTCTAACCTCGCCTGGTGACGCATCCACTGCCACACCTGAAAGGAGAAGTGTGCTTTGAGGCAGAGAGCTAAAACAGGAAATCCAGTGGAAAGACACAAGAATGACAGTTGAGGCACGGAAGCAGGAGACACAAGATGACATCAAACAGACGACATGTCTCCAGTACATGTTTACATTGTTAATTTAATGTTGAGTGAAGTTCCCTCTTGCCCATTATAGATTACCAGGAAACTCATGAACCTAGGTTCCCACTGACACTATAAGAATCTCCATTTGCCACAATAGTTGCCGCCTTCAATAGGAGACCTCCTTCTGCAAACTGTTGTGTGTAGTACCAGTCAGTATGCGTGATGCCCATGGTCATATTCAATATCACTTCTGAGAAAACCCTACACATATTAACTGAATTAACTGAATTGAACTTTTCCGTGCCTGGGATCTGGAGATCTCTGCTGTGGCCGAATCCTCCACCTGACCCTTGTAGAAGAAATGACCTTTCCCTGTCAAGTGGGAAGGAGTTTAAGGTTATAATCACATGCACCTGTTGTGTACACAGACTCAATTCCACACATAAACTTACCGGTTGTCTGTGATCATTGTATACGTCAAGCCCAGTTTACACAGTGATATTCAAAAATCTCACAGTGACACATTCAGAAAATTGCTACTGACTGGAAAAATCTTACCTGTAAGCCAGGCTTCAATGAATAGGATTCCTACAGCAATGTTGTACTTCAGGCCATAGAGGGTGACCCCACCCTAAAACAAGTTCCATTGGATGTTCAGTCAAGAAAAGTGATCATTTGAATTCTGAGCCATCAATAAAAATGAACAGTTTCTGATGGTGGCGTAAACCAACAACCAGTAAGGTATAGGTTTTTCCCGGAAACAACATTTAGTTGTTTAACAGTTTTCCCTGAAACTTATATGACAAAGAGATTTACTTATTGAGACAGGTACAAGTCACAATCATGATAGATAGAAGTCACAATCATGCATCCTTGTACCATGTGATTCCTAATTAATAAGACTGACCGCTGGCATGGTCAGCAGCTGAGCAGGGGTAACCGTCAGGTCATCCCGGAGCTCATTCAACTGGTTATCGCCCTGAGTGCGTTGCTGAAACAGCTGAGAACAAAGACATCAAACACCTGTCAATCACAGGCAGTAACACACACCTGTCAATCACATGGGCAGTAACATAAACATGTCAATCACAAGGTCATTAACAGACAGCTATTAATCACAGTGGTCATTAACAAACGCCAATAACAGACCCACTATTAGCTGTGATTAGGGTTTTCCACAAAAAAAAAATCCTTACTTGTTGCATTGGTTCTATCAAGTCCAGATCATAGACCATAAAACCATCAACTCCAGCACTGACCTCCAGTAATTTTAGCCTAATGAGAGGAACACAAGAGATCTAAATCAGTGTTTTCTAACATTGGTGTTAAGGGTATACCACGTTTGATGCTTTATAATATCAGTGGACATCGTTAATTATGTTTTGTATTTTGTTGTGAGACTATATTTTAGCAAAGTTTCTGTAGAATTTAGTGCTCACTTTGAAACACGTGCTCTCAGACACGGCTTCTTGCCACTCTCCAGTCCACCAGTTAAGCTCACACAGGCCTTCAGTCAGAGGAGGTGTGCAGCATGGAGGCAGACAGAGTGCCTTACTGACCAGAGACTGAACCCCCTCTTCTCCCAACCCCCAGGCAATGCTATGACCAATTATGCAACGCTCTGCAGGGTTACATGCTGGCCACAGTAGGCACAGTAAAAATTCAGATTCAATACCAGACTCGACCAGTGCTAAACCAGTGCTGTAACAGTGTGAGCCGTACATTAAAACGGAAACGTACATACCCCAAACGGAAAGCTTTAATACAAAACTTTATCTTTATATTTATTACAAGTACTACTTTAGCAGCACATTTGTCTCACACATATTTTGTCACAGATTAAATGGAGAACTATCAAATCAGTGTTCCATTTGATAGTTCTTTGTTACAACTAATACAATCACTGCAGCTGAATCAAAAATGGATTAATTCAGCTACAGTAGCAGCCAGCACATAGATTGTGCCCCCTGGGATTAAACTCCACGGGTCAATTGCAGTGTGCTTAGCTGGAGTTTAAACCTCTAGACCACAGAACTGTGTTACGACTGGAACAGCTCATCCTTATTGCAGGGACTCGTGTAGCTGTTCCAGTTGTAATGCAGTTTTGTGGTCTGGAGGTTTAATCCCCAGCTAGCACACTGCAATTGACACAACTAGTTTAATGTTGTAGTGAAATAACAATAGCTTGCCTTGTGACAGTAGCAAGGACCTTGCTGTAGAGGGCGCTGTCTTTGTCCCTGGGCAGTAGTAGCGCTGCCATGCCGCCCGTGGCCAGTGCCCCTCGTCTATGGCAGGTTTGCACCAGCAGGTCCATGTAGTTCTTGAGGAATTGCTTCTCCATGTTTACGTACTTGCTGCGGTCAGGAAGCAGGAATGCGGGGCGGTGACCTGAAAGACAACATGAACATGGGTATGTAGCTATTCTTCTTACCCTCATTGTTGACTGGTCTACGATTGGTCCACATATCACGTGACACACATAACTTTTACAGGACAAATAGGAACTCTTTCCATGGAAGAGTTGACGTGCAATAAGGTTGCCTCAGACTTGAAACCTGGCTGATGCAGTGGAGTATCTCTATTTAAGGGACTGGGGAAATGTAAAGAATGCAGGTGCATTTGAAGAGGAGCGTCCGGTTGCTTACCAAACTTGTTGACAAAAGAGGCAGAGTAGTCCCAGATGCCACAGTTCAGGCCGGCAGAGTGATCCCGGAGTTCATACAGAATCTCCTCCATCTCAAAGGTAGCCAGCACGTTTTCAATCAACACTGTGGCTTTGATGCTGCCCACCGGAAGGCCCAGCTATACAACAGGCCATATCGAACACACACACACACACACACACACACATCACACGAGCATGCACTTGATGTACAAACCAAAATTCCAAAAATTCCAGTATGTTAAATACACATAAAAGTACAAAGCAGTGATTCGTAAATTATCATTTACATATACATATATTTAATTGAAAACAGTATAAAGAAAAAATATTTAATGTTTACCTTTTTGTAAATCTATGCTAATTCCGAATTGATTTGACAAGTTCCAAAAAAGTTGGGACAGGGGCAAAGAAAAGACTGGGAAGTTAAAAAAAAACACCTGTTTGGAACATTCCACAGGTAAACAGGTGATGATATCATGACTGGGTATAAGAGGATATCAAAAAACTCTTTATATCTTATTTTCAGGTACTCTTAGAAGCAATACTATTGCCTCTCTGCATTTGAATGGATCTCTATTGGAATTGGGAGGTTGGACTAAATTAAGCTGCAAATTAAATGGGAATAGTATGGAACCCTTGGTTGGCAAAATGGCTGTAAGTCATCAAGGGTCTGAGGTATCAAAGGAGCCTCACACCATCACTCTGCTGCCAGATATGCAGTAGATATGGATGGATCACTTTAAGGGTTGTTTCTCTTGACTCATTTTCCTATTGAACTCTATGGAAAAATAAATCAGGCGAAACAACCCTTCAAGTGATCCATCCATATCTACTGCATATCTGGCAGCAAATACATCCCTTATTTTACAGTCTATGGAGGTTACTGTTCCTCTTCCTCTCACCTTATCTTCAGTCCAAAGAAATATATTATTCCACAGTCTTGCCTCAATATGGCTTTCAATCTAAAGAATGGAACAATGAAAGTCAAAGATCTAATCAAAGATAGAATTATTCCCACCATCTAGAAACGGTACCACTTAGTCACTTGATCTGGCTATCAAAAAGGTCTAATTCTTAGGAGTTATGTGGTTATATGGACTAGACAAAACATTATGAAATAAGATAGTATACTATGAAACTGTAACCATAGAATGGTCATTATTATATAGCACCTTGTATTTGTTTCTTGGTTTGTCTTATGAAACTGAAATAATTTATTAGGAAATAGACATAAAAATAGTATTTCATCGTATGATCATGCAATTTTTATTTAATATGCAGGGTTTTTCTTTAAATTAAGTGCCTACAAAATGAGGCACAAAACCCATGATACTGCATTGCATAGCCCTTTAAAAATAAGGTAGACTAAACTTAACCCATCCCAGACAGCTCACCTTAGACAGGTAAAAAAAAGGTCCACTGTTGTTCTCAAACAGCTGCATTCCGCAGTGAAACATCAACAGCCCAAAATCAAACAGAGGCCCGGGCACCTGTCTTCCATTCACCTGTAACAACAGACCTGGATTAAATATGCTCACAAGTTAAAGGTCAGGAAGGTGTTCTGTTTTTTTAGTCAACGTGGTACCATCATGTTGTGTTCCACCATGTTCCAGGCACGTGGGCGGAGCATCAGAACAGGAGCTTCAGAGATTGGCCGGGCATCTGGGCAGTGTGCAAGGGCGATAAAAAACAATGGCATAAACACAACTTTTTGCATGATGGTACCTTTACTTGACAGATTAACCAAAACCCAAGGCATGTTACTTACTGAACATATATTTAACTAATATTAGAACATTTACATTGCCTGCATAATTCCATAGAATAGTGTGGATTTCTCAGTGCTGTATCATGTTGAGATCAGGCTTTGCGTTACATTACATTACATTACAATAACTTAGCCAATGCTGTTATCGAGAGCTTAAAAAAAATGGGAAACAGGAATACAAAATGGAAAAGAAAGTATGTATAGTTTATTCTTACTATAAAAAGTAATAGAATCTCACTTTATTAATTAATGTAAAATATTTATTTATAGATGACAGGGATTCATTAGAAACAAAACAGGCTGCTCACCATAAAACTGATTATGAGCTGCCTTGAAAACATTATAAATTCCCTTGATTTGATTATGATAAGTTGGGCAATTTCCATCATCAAAATCCACCTGCAAAAATAAACACTAGTTCAGACGGGGTTGCAATGCTCCACTGAGATTTTGCCCATCAAATAAACAATTACAATTTCACAGTTGCAATTCATTGCGGCTGAATTGAGAAAAAAAAACAAAGGAACATCAAGTCCTTACGGACCGACCTTCGTCTTATGAATTTAAATAAATATTTTAAATTTCCAGGTTTTTCACACATTTGTTTATTGTTATTTTCCTAGACAGTAGGGTTTGCTCATTCCAGGAACCAGCAAACCAATAATGTAGGCATTAAAAAAGCACCTGGATGCCCTGTGCTTGGGATCTCAGCCCCTTTATGAAATGCTCTGTGTCACAGGGTGCCAGGTCTCCAATATCCACGTGCCTCTTCCTCAGTCTTTCAGGTACTGGGAGCACCTTCCATGTTGCATCATTGCGGATGTGAGCCGTTTCATCTGAGAATCCCGGTAAATTTCCCGTCAGGTCAAGACAAACCTTCCTGGAGATTCTGAGCTTCAGTATCTATTGTGTCAAAGTGGTAGGAAAAGACTATAAAGTCAGTCTTACTGCGAGGTGGGCAGAAGGGCAACTAAGCCTGACATCAAGTAATGAAATCTGGACTGTCAGAATTATGTTGTGGGGGGTGTCGGGGATGGGGCAGATGACTATCTATTCGTATCCACCTGCAGATGGATGGCAAGTGAAGCAAGAGCTGGCTGTGTGTATTTTGAACAGATACTTGTGTGTGCCTTCTCATATCTGCCAATTACAATTATGATTGGCCAATTTTGGAGAAAAGGAAAAAGGGACTAAAAAGCCATTTCAAGATAAAAAAAATAAAAAAATGACAGCATGCATACTTACCCTGTCAACCTCTTCTTGAAATGTGGCAATCAGCTCAGCCAAGAACAAAATGGACTTGGTAGTGAAGAGGGTCTGGTACGCTTCTACCAAACCTTTTGGTGGAGGTTCTAGTTCGACTCCTCTGAGCGCCTGCCAAGTTATATTTGTAAGAACATATTATACAGACAGTTAAACTTTAACCTATTAGTTGAACTAATATACTGAATGTCACCGCACTCTTTAAACATATTGCCTAGTTTGTTTTTACTATTCTGTCTTAAAAGATACTATGCTTACTAAACTTTTCATGAACTAAAGTTTTAGTCAATATTAGTGGTATTGTGTTCTAAAAAATGGAATTGCGTTCTTGAAATGTCGTCTCCGCCATTGTTTCAAATGTAAACTAGTTAATTGTCTTATCCTTAACAGAATAAGACAATGATTGTAATTTTTAAAACATTATTTGGTGAGATTAGTACAAACACACTAACTTTAATACAGGTTTATTTGTCAACAAAATTATCTATGGACATACAAAATGTGCCTTTAAAGTCTATGTTTGTGTAAGCTACTTAAATTGCCTTTGATTATCTGCATTTGGCAATTTAAAGCTAACCATAGCACATAGCAAATGCTAATTTTACAAACAAAAGTATTTTCCCCCACAAATACACAAAAACTCTTCAGTGCAATCAAACAACATAAGTAGTAGGCTATACTTACAGACATTTTCGTCACTCCGTCAGAAAAAGTAGAGGACTTTGGCAGGGAACACCAAACCTATGTTTGAACTGTGTGTGTACTGTGAGGAACCAAGGTTCAGTTATAGCCAATGAGGTACAGATACTTTGTCTTATTTTTCATAATTTATCTATTATGCTATTCAATATCATAACACGCTGTAACAGTTTATTTATCATGTATATTGTTAACGGGTTGCAGGCACATATCTTACTACATGCATATATAATATGCATAAAGTGAACAACACATGCACATATAACACTGACCTATATATCATATAATGTCCTCTTTATCTTGACATGGGGTTATATTCTGTTCTAAGATTATTTTATGATTTCCAAATATTTGATTTTCTTTCCTTCCCTGCAGTAAAGGGCTACATGCTATATCAACACATTCTAAACTGTTTTCTCGCTGTCAACTCCCTCTTCAAGTCTAAACAGACTGAACTACAGGCTAGAAAGCTTGATCAGAACACTCAAGTAATATACCATGTAAATTGATCCTGAACCCAGTCCAGCAGCGTCTTCTCAACGAACCGTCCCCCAGATTTTACATGCATTTTGAACAGCTGGGAACGGCCTTTCAACTTCTGAGCCAATCGGAGGGCAGGGGAGTGACAACCTTCCCGGATGAGGTAAATGTAGTAGAAATTTGACATGCAGCACTTTCAGTATACATTAGCAAGATGCGGAAAAACAACCCTGAACGATTAAAAAAATAATAACGATAAATTCCAGCAATTTAATCCAAGCAGGATTCAGAGGTTGACATTAAAATACCGAATAAATAAATTAACGTGGCCTTTACATGACAGTTTTGACCACTAGCCAATTCGACTCGTCAGCTTTCTAAACAAACATTTATTATGATTTCCTTTTGTATCACTTTGTTTTAGATCATGACAATCGAGTGAATGTGAATTAATCTTAAAGTGAAATCAAGTTAGTTTGTTCAGCCACTTGCTCTACATGCTTTGAAAATATCCAATGGGCGGGTTCACCATTCTACATTTTCCATTTAAAGTTGTTCTCTACGTACCACGGTATTTTTCAATTTCTCATAATTGACAAAAGGTGCTGTATTCATTTGTGAATTTTTTTTATTTATTGCAAATGCACAAAGTTTAGTTTCAGACAGTTTACATGCCCTCTGTAGACTTGGTTAACTGCGTGAATTTCGTTCACAATGCAGTTATCTGAGATTTCACAAACTCCTAACCAAACAACTACAAATAGAATAATCAAACGACGTGTAGAATACTCACACAATGTATGAATGTGAGCACATCAAATATTTATATATTTGGATTTAAAGTGGGGGCTACAATTGCTACACGGTTCACCCGATATGGATGTAAAAACCCTCAAGTTAAAGCTGACAGTCTGCACTTTAAACTCATAGTCACTGTTCCATTTCAAATCCAATGTGCTGGAGTAGAGGAAAAACAACTAAATATAAATCAGACACTGTACCCTCCTTTCGTTTATTTGGCAACCACAATAAAACGCACCAGTTCATGCATGAGTGATAAATGTAAATATTTTATTAGTCAAAAAATATACCTTAAAGCTTATTCAAAAAGCACCCCCAATCCCAATCCCAATCCCCCTCCCCCTCCCACCCCGTATTAGAAAATCCACTTTCAAAAAGGCAAGAGTTACATACTCTTTCTTTGGCATATTTTCAATTTTAAAAACTAACAAAAATACACAGTAACTGGTAACTTTAGTCTTTACAAATAGTGCACATTGCATATTTTAATAAGCGCAAGATCTTTTCCTCTTCTGCTAGAGTTTCCATGTTACATTTGGGCAAAGGTAAAGCCACTCACCAGTGGCAAAATGCTAGGGGGAACTAATTTGATGGATAACCATTCTTATCAACAGGTGCAAAGACTATGGTTGTTCTTTCCATCCTGGATACTTACTTAGATAAATTACTTAATAATTTATCTATTATGTACAGTACATATTAATTGCCATGTAAAATTGATAACTAACTTAGCACACAGTAGACCCGACCACATACTTCAGTCAAAAGCAGGTAAAGGAAGACTCTCCTGCCCCAGAATTACAAACAAGTTAATGGTTTATACACAAATGTCAGTTACTCTTAGAAGGTAAACTGAAACAAAATGGTACAAAGTTCAGCTCTTTTTTGGTATGACAAAAGCAGAGCAGGAAATCACAACTTCAAGAGTTTTGCAGCCACTTTGGTTTCTATTATAAAATGTGGCCATACTGCATTAAAATGATAAACTAAAAAGTAGTCATGCAAATTGAAATATGTAGGCCATACACAAATATTAAGAACAATCTACCTTGACACTTTGAACAAATGGCCCCAGCCCCTTTTTGAGAACTGGTCTAAACAAGTCTAGTGTAAGGTGGGACTTTGGAAGTGTTGTCCTGCTGCTCTGTACTCTTGTCGCTGAGCTGCACTGGAGAGTTGAACAGCCTGTCATCGCCACCTGCTGGGGGAAAAGTAATACTACATCAAAATTTTATTTTCTGGACAAGCCAATTTCTCACATGCATTAAGGGGTTCATAAGAACAGAGAAGCGCTCTCAGAAAAAAATGCCCTAACAACTTATAGTAACTCACTCAGTGTCTTTAGTTTGTGGAATATTAACTGTCAATTAAAATGCTTCTGTCACTATACAACCTCTCCCCAATCTTTGTACAGACGATACGAGATATCAGAAGCATGTCATTCTGAGAAATTAGTATTAACAATATTAGTTTGTCCTCACACTGACTGCATGTGATCAAACCTTTGGAACCCTCTGGATTCATGGGTGTCCCAGAGGTTCCCTGTTATCATGGAAACTTCCCTTACCCACCTTGCCAGGTGCAGACGAGCTCTGTCTGAGTACTGGGGTCATTCTGGGGGACCAGGAGCTCCTGCCAGAAATCACAGTGAACAATTGAATCGATCTATTAATTTAATCGATTTCGATTAAAAAATAAATAAATATTGATACGAATACTGTATATCTTTTCAATTATCCTCATATAAAAAAGGAAATGACAAGAGTTGTTGTGTCAGAGACCCCTTTCCCATTTTCTGAGGTTTCTCACTGGGAGACAGGCCGAATGTTGCATTTTAAAATGTGAATTCTAAACAGACATTTCCGTGAAGCGCACTCCAAGAGCGCTGTGCAAATGTAAAGCTTGTTAATCATGTGTAAGGTGCACTGCTGATAATTTTTCAGCAGGAAGTGAAAGCTTGAATGAGGAAGTTAAGAGAGGCAGCTTGTATGCCGCTGTAGGCTAGGTGCCTCGGTTTGAAGGGAAGCGGTTGTGTGGCGCGTCTGCTCGAGTGGCAGGGCCAGACTCACCAGCCCCGTGGCGCTATCGTAGCAAGCGCAGAACGGCAGGCTGCGGCAACCCAAGAAAGCCATCAGTCCAGTCACCAGGAAGCTGCAGAGGCAGGCCAGCAACACTGTAGCATTTGCGCCCTTTACCGTCCTGCTCAGGATAAACTTCTGCAGGGAGGGGAGAGTTTGCTTAAAAGCTTTGTGTCGCCCTCATTCTGATAGCCTCTTCATGGTTTTTATCTTCTATGAGCAAATCTAGAATACCGGAGTGTGTTCACACAAATAATAAAAAAATCATCAGGACAGTTAATCTGCAACGGGTCAGGAATGTGTTTAACGTGCCCAAATTCACACACACCATGCCGTTTTTGAACATCCTTTTCTGGCTTTCGGCGGCAGCCCACATTAAATTCAACTCTCTCACCCTGTGAGCTGTGTGTGGCACTGTCCCTTCCTACCATCAGGCAAGGATGACACCATAGACTCCAAACAGACTTCTCCATTCAGCCTTCTTTCGGCTCTGGCTCGCCTCTACCCTTGTTCCAATTGGTGGAACCACCTTCCCCAATCAGGAAGTCAGATTCACTGATTTTTCCACAGACATTAAAAGCCTGCCTTTTCAGTCTGCATCTCAGTGTTTCCAAGCGCTTCCCTTGAGGCAAGCACCCTGACAGTGGGACAGTGCCCTCCACTATTATTGGCACCCCTGGTAAAGATGAGTAAAAAAGGTTATAGAAAATTAATCGTTTGGTGAATTAGCTTAATCTCAGTGAAAAAAATGAAAAAAATCAAACCTTCAATTTAAGTAAATTTATTGTGAGAAAAAATTAATTATTTTAACAAAACCATGTGTGCCACAATTATTGGCACCCCTGCATTTATATATAGAATAAAGTAATCATTTTAAATATTTGGTCACATATCCTTTGCATGCCATGACTTCCTGATGTCTGTGACCCAACAACATCAAAATACTTTTGATATCTTATTTTCTGGTACTTTTAGAAGCGATACTATAATGTCTCTGTATTTGAATGGATCTCTATGGGAATTAGGGGGTGGGACTGGATTTAGCTGTAAATGACACTGGAACAGTATGGAACACATGGTTGGCTAAATGGCTCTAAGTCATCAAGGGTCTGACGTATAAAACAAGCCTTAAACCATCACTCTGCTGCCAGAAATACAGTAGACATGGATGGATAGCTTGAAGGGTTTCTTCTCCTGACTTATTTTTCCAGAGTTCAATAGGAAAATGTGCCAGGAAAAACAACCCTTAAAGTGATCCATCCATATCTACTGCATATCTGGCAGCAGTGTGATGGTTTGTTGCTTGTTTGATACCTCAGACCCTTGTTGACTTACAGCCATTGTACCAACCATGCATTCCATACTGTTCCAGCATAATTTACAGCTAAATCTAGTCCCACCCCCCAATTCCCACAGAGATCCATTCAAATGCAGACGTCATAGTATCGCTTGTAAGAGTACCACAAAATAAAATATCAAGTCTTTTGATGTTGTTGGGTCACAGACATCAGGAAGTCATGGCATGCAAAGAATATGCGACCAAATATTAAAAATGATTACTTTATTTTATAAATGCAGGTGTGCCAATAATTGTGGCGCACGTGGTTCTGTTGAAAATAATTATTTATTAATGACGGATTTTGTTTTCTCATAATAAATTTACGTCAATTAAAGGTTGGATTTTTCTCATTTTTTCAGTGAGATTAAGCTAATTCACCAAACAGTGAATTTTTTATAACCTTTTTTACTCATCTTTACTAGGGGTGCCAATAATAGTGGAGGGCACTGTATATTTCATTGTAACATTGCCCATCTCTAGCACTAGTGGTGTTTGTTTGCCACGTCTAAAGGCACTTTTGTAAACTGCTTTGGTTAAATGCATCTGCCAAATGGCTCAATTGTACCATTACGTACAGCATTTGGGATGTTGAGGTGGTGGGGGTGAAAGAGCTCGTCATCCTCTTCCCCATAGCTCAGGGTCAAACAGGCATAGGTGACTGCCACAGCTGTGGTGAAGCAGGACAACACTGATGCCACAATCATAGTATACACCTAGAGAGAATCACACATTTACAGCAGTCACAATATGCAAGCAAATACAGCGCGCGCGCACGCACGCACGCACGCACGCACGCGCACACACACGCACACACGCACACACACAGCCTACTAGAGACTGCATAACTTGACCCATACAATCTCTAAAAAGAAAATACAAAAGTTCCTGGTTAGATATGTGGTGTAATGACCTGACCACGTCAGAACAGAAGAAACACTTCCCACCTTCTGCTGAAGACTCACCTCTTAAAATCATATCTTGGCTCCTCCTTCCCTCTCTCCCACCCCCCTCCCGAGCCAATTTAAACGGAACAAGTTGTGGCCAAAGTATTTCCCAGCAAAGTATCACAATGTCATAACACTGGTATTCTTAAGTGACAATGCTTAAAACAGAATTTGAATTCTATAGGTCCAAGATCAGTGACCATCCACATCCTCACTTTTATACTGTGCATAGCCTAGACTATGCATTCATACAATTCACAAGATCTACACAAACATTTGAAGTCAGGAGTAAACAATATGACCTTTGTAAGAAAACAGGGTGGTAATTGCCAGATGGTAATCACAAATAACCAGTGACAAATCATTTGACAGTTTAGTGTGGCATGTTGACACTACTCACAAGCATTACGTAAAAAACAAAGTAAAACAGATTGAGCTTGAATTTGAAAAGAATGTATTCATCTTTAATTGCAATAAATTGGCATCTTTTGCTTGTTATGAAGAATTAATCAATCCACTTCAGTTTATCAGTTACCAGTATAGGGTTCTTCCTCTGAGATGAGACCAGTGCCAGGATCCCTGGTAGTGCCATGACCTGCCATTAAGTAAAAGGCAAAGATAATTATTCTTATACGTTGCATAAAGATAATAATAAAATCCTTGAGTCTTATTAGAGTAACTCTTGCTACATCAATCAATTGTTACTATATATATATATATATATACACATATACACACACACACCTAAAAAAGATTAAGGGAACACTTAATCATCACAGTCAAGTCAATTAAAGCAAACCGGTCATGCTGGATGATGTTGCAGGCAGCATAACATTTGCCACGGCTTCTCCAGACTCTTTCACGTCTGTCACATGTGCTCAGTGTGAACCTGCTCTCATCTGTGAAGAGAACGGGTTTGTGGCCGGGGAATGGTTTGTGGCCACCACCTGCAAAACCATTTACTTTTTGGGGGTTGTCTGGCTGTTGCCTCTCCTGTCCATCTGTTGTCACTTTCATTTGCACCACAATTGTTTACGCTTCCTAACTGGACAGATCGATATCCCAGAAGTTTAATTGACTTGGTGTTATACTGTATTGATTAAGTGTTCCCTTAATTTCTTTGAGCAGTGTATATCATCTTTACCAGGGGTGCCAATAATAGTGGAGGGCACCGTGTGTATATATGTATGTGTGTAGTGCAGATACAGGAGCATAATCATCCCCCAGTTTAATTGGCTAAAATTATCTCCCTCTCCACCTCAGCTGATGTATTATGAGCATTTTGGCACAAAATGGCTGCCGTGCATCACCTAGATGGGTGCTGCACATTGGTGGTGGTTAAGGCGAGTTTCCCTCTCGTCACTGTAAAGCGCTTTGTGTAAGGAAAGCACAATATAAATGCAAGGAATTATTATTATTATTATTATTATTACAAGTGTGTAGGCTACTTCTTGTTTGGAAACTCTTCAGAACGGTGGTCAAACTATTCAGATCAATAGTAGGGGGCAAGATGATGTGCGCTTACCACTCCGGCCCACAGGGGCGCCCTAGTTCTGCTGAGTGTGGAGTCCCTACGGAAGACATTGTCTATGAAGCCGCATACGACACACAGTCCTGCGCAGCCCATCTGCACGAGGCCCAAGACTACCGTGCTCCGTTGGTTGAAGGTGAAATATCTGTAACGATCCATCCTCTGCACTAGTCCACTTCTTCGGCAGACTGCAAGCATTTTCAAAAGTGTTAAGCGCACCGGCACGGCTCACTCACCACGTCCTTTATAGAGCCGGTGCAATCCATTTGTCTATAGGACATGTTAAGAACAACACGACTGGCATGCTCATTATCTCAGGATAGCCTGAAGATTGGAACGTCTTGTCCTTTCATGGTGAATACACGTACTGTGGCCAGCTTGAGTCTATTGTGAAGAGCATCAGTGATCACCATGTAGACCACTCAAAACTCCTGTACAACTGCTGGAAACACTTGATCAGGCATGAGCTCTTCAGCAAAAAAATGTATCACAGACAGATATTAACTGTGGTGTAATGTTTAGTTTGTACAAAGATTAACTATCAAATTGTATAAATATTCACATGTATTCATTCTAATGAATGTGACAGTGTGGAAAACATTTTGAAACCCTTTCATATTCCAAGTGATAAATTTCCCCACTTATCTAATCTACTCAACTTTCTGACTCTAAAACCAGGGGTGGGATAAATCTTAGGGAATTGCCATTATTTCTTAAAACTTGCTAAAATTGAAGATAAAATTAGACTTTTAGTTGAAATACTGTATCTCACATGAAAAGTTAAATGGGAGACACTAAGAATAGTGAGTTGGTGGAATGACATTCTATTCTTTCTTCACTGGATAACAACTTTCAAAATGAGCTACATTGGTAAGAACAGTTAGACAGCAAACTGGATCCATTATTAGGTCGCTTCTCAAGGAATGTAGCCTACGTACTGCCAGCTCTGAAGAAATGGGTTATCTTCTGCAGTAAACGTGCTGAATTATAGGGGGAACTGGGGAAACCTCTCCAATTGGCAGATGTGTAAAATCCAGGTTCATAAAGTAAAAGTCCTCCCCACTATTTTGTTCCAATCACCTGGATTTTCTAATGAGCAACCTATAAACTAGCCTAACAAAAACATGGACAACAGGAATAAGTTAATTTGCTGAAAGAAGGCACAGTGCAAAACTGGCCAAATCACGCGGTTTTACTTTTAGTCTCTTCATCTCTATAGGCATAGCCTACTTATCCAATCTAAATCTAAATCTAAATATGTGGCAAACTGCAGTACAGAAACCAAAACCGGAAGAAGACCATCACCTGCAATTTCAGCTAGTGTCGGTTTCTCGTCACTGATAGACAGCGCAGTTTGCCAAAGTGTCTAGCGAGGGGAAACTGCTTAAATACTTACTTTTAGTCCATCATAAAAGCATCTAATTTCCACAAATATCGAATAGCAAAGAGGAGAATATGTTGATTCTTTAATTATAGCCTAAACATTTTAGCAATAAATGAGTGGCCTACAATTTAATTGTCAGTCTCAATTAGCCGGATTGTATGAAATGTAAATGATGTATGCTTTCCTAGACTTTATCAAGAAAAAATTCGCAATCCATCTCGCACCGATTGAGTCAAAACGCAATAGCAGCCTATGCCTCCACGTCTGAAATGAACAGCAACTAACTGGATTAATCAAAGGCTAACTTTAACATTCATAATACCTCAACATCTGTTACGTTAATGAAGTATATAAAACAAAAATACTTACTCGTCTAAACCACCGGCGGGTTTCACTTTTACCCTTTGTTAATGGAACAAGTGGACTCGTCGTGCTATCCTTTGTTATCCAATAACCTAATAACCTGGCAGCACAGGTGCGCCGAGCACGATAAACAATTAACTCTTTCCTTACCTGAGGATTTTTCTTCGCAAGCAAAAAACGCACGCCCAGAGGCCACTTGGAACAATGCCTTCATGGAAATGCCAAAATGTAATAATAATAACAACAATAGCCTAACAACAATAATAATAATAATAATAATAATAATAATAATATACCCTGCCAGAAGAGCAAACGATGACGATTAAATGTAACTGAGAAAGCCCGTAAAAAAAATCTGCCACAAGTGGAAACCCAAGTAAAATGGAGTGTAGCCTAGTCTGCATTTATGTGGATAATTTACAAATCAATCGTTAGACCCGCTCAACAGATTTGGGGAAAAGGCGTTCAAGACTGTTGGAAACTGTTGGTAATCGTATGATAAACAATGGTTACACAGCTCTTCACTGGAGGAGTTTCATTCATCTCTATCTTGCACGTTTGCCTGGGTCAGGGGTAGGCAACCCTGGTCCTTGAGAGCCGCAGGGTCTGCTGGTTTTAGTTGTTACTCGCCACTTAATTGACCAATTAAAGCAGTTGATTGCACAGTTAACTCACCTCACCTGGTTTCTCTGGTCTGAGTAATTGTCATATTTAAGGTGAAAACAAAAACCAGCAGACCCTGCGGCTCTCAAGGACCAGGGTTGCCTACCTTTAGGTTACTGTCGTAACCCCGGTTCTCTGAAACATCGAGTGGAGAGATCCACCTATGGGAATGACGTCCGGTCATGACCACCACAGAAGCATCCAATTGCACCAAGTCTGGCCCTGACAGACAGTAGCGTGTCAAATGCGAAGGAGGCTCCGCCCTCCTTGTACGAGCATATATGACACTGTAACGCTACTACTCCTCAGTGAACATATTCGCTTCTCGCGCACAGCAAGCAGGGCAATGTTGGTGGATCTCTCCACTCGATGTTTCAGAGAACCGGGGTTACGACAGTAACCTAAAGTTCTCTTTCATCATCTCGTTTCGAGATCCACCTATGGGAGATTTGGCCAACTCCCGGATTGCCATATGCTCACAGCTGAGACGCTGTCAAGCCAGCAAGGGAGGCCTCCCTCCCTAGCGGGAGGGTGGTGCCTAGCGCATCCCCTGTAGGCAAGTACAAAACACAATCCACTGTCCAGTGTAGTAACTGGGGTCCGGGAACAGTGTGAAGTACTACACCCATAGTGAGATGTGTGTGGCTCACACAGAGCTCACCCCCAATACTGAGTGGGCTACCGGTGTCCTGGTAACATCCAGACGGTAAAACCTCACAAAAGTATGTGGAGAAGCCCAGCCTGCGGCTGAACAAATTTCCTGCATGGAGACCCCACGAAATAGGGCCCATGATGCAGCCACGCCCCTCGTAGAATGAGCCCTCAGGCCCGAGGGAGGCGATACCCCCTTTGAACCATATGCCATAGCAATAGCTTCCACAAGCCAATGGGACAGCTGCTGCTTAGAGATGGCTTTCCCTTTGCAGGCGGGGGCCCAGGCCACAAAGAGCTGGTTGCTCTTTCTGAAAGCCCTAGTCCTTGTTATATACGTGTGGAGAACACGCACAGGACACAGCATATGTAGCCTTTGCTCTTCCTCAGAAGAGAACGGCGGTGGGTGAAAAGCAGAAAGCTCCAACACCTCACATGTGAAAGCTGGGAAGCTTTTAGGCATAAAGGCAGGATTAGGTTTACGGAAAACCTTATCCATATTAGGGGAGAATATTGTGCACGAGGGATGTACTGAGAGCGCATGGAGATCGCTGACCCGCTTAGCAGAGGCTAATGCGAGCAGCAGTACTGTCTTCAGAGACAGTAATTTTAACTCTATTCCGTGTATAGGCTCGAATGGCCGTTGGGACAGAGCCTCCAGCACCAGTGATAAATCCCATGAGGGAATGAGCTTTTTAACAACAGGCAGAGAACGGCGAGCCCCCTTCATGAACCTGCGCACGAGGGGATGCTGCCCCACTGTATTGTCATTGAAACCCATATGACAAGCAGTGATAGCTGCCAGGTAAACCTTAATGGTAGAAAAGGATTTTCCTTCATCCATCAGGTTTTGTAAAAAACTCAGCACGTCAGAAACAGAGCACTGATAGGGCACTGACTGACGGGAGGCACACCACTTTTCAAATACCTGCCACTTATTGTCATAAAGTGATCTGGTAGAAGACGCTCTCGCGCTCTGAATGGTTGCCACCACGCGAAGGGGGAGCCCTAAAGCGTCGAGGTTGTGCCTTTCACGGGCCAAGCCCAAAGAGCTATTCGCTCTGGGCAGGGGTGATACATTTCCCCATTCGCCTGAGACAGCAGGTCCGTGCGTAACGGGAGCGCGCACGGCTGTGCATAAAGGAGAGAAATTATCTCCGCCAGCCACGGCGATTTCGCCCACCTGGGCGCTATTAGGATCAGTGTCAAACTCTGCTCTCTCACTCTGGCTAGAGTGGGAGAGATGAGAGCGAGGGGGGGAAACGCATATAGAAGCACATTGGGCCAAGGGTGGGCTAGTGCGTCTACGCCTAGAGGCGCGTTCTAGCGAGAAGAACATACGACAATGGGCGTTTTCGTGCGAGGCGAAGAGATCGACGGCTGCGTGGCCAAATCTCTGCCATAGCATTTCCACAGTCTGGGGATGCAATCGCCATTCCCTGTACAGTGGGTTTCCCCTTGACAACAGATCTGCACCCGTGTTCAGAATGCCTGGAACATGGGTCGCACGTAACGACAGAAAGTGATGGCTGCCCCATACCAGCAGTCTGTGGGCTAGACTGTGGAGATGGAGAGAGCGCATGCCCCCCTGGCGATTGACGTATGCTACAGCAGTCGTATTGTCGCAACGTACTAGCACATGCCGTCGCCTTAAGCAGGGTAGAAAATATCTGAGAGCTATCCATATAATCAGGAGCTCCAGATAATTTATGTGAGCTGGGCGCAGCTGGATTGGCCACATCCCCGTCGTTACGACTTTTCTCATGAGAACGATCCCGAGAGGGGTTCCCTGAGTATAAAAGTCTGTGTTCTCCCAATGACGTAGAGCTGCCGCGCACTCGTGCGTCACTGTGAGACGGCGATGGAGATCGCGTACGGGGCTGAGGTGTAGTGATGAAACCCACCTCATAAAGCCCCTCATCCTCAGTAACCCCAGCGGTAAAACCTGCGAGGCTGAGGCTATCAGCTCTTGCAGTCTGAGGCATGTGCGGTACTGTACTCTTAAGCCCGGTTTGAACAGAGAGAGAGAGACAGTCCCGCAGGGATACAATGCGGTCCGCTGACAGGCGGGCTAGCATCGAAACAGAGTTTAGCACCAGCCCCAAGAACGTTACACTCTGTGAAGGAGAGAAATTGCTCTTGGGGGGGTTTACCCTGAACCCAAGCGCAGCTAGTTGTGCCAAAACTAACTGCGTGTCTTTCACGACTCTGACTCTCGAATTGGCAATGATTAGCCAATCGTCCATATAAGTCAGTATTCTGACCCCCGTTAGTTTTAACGGGGCCAGGCCCGCCTCCACACAGACACAGAATACCCGTGGGCTTAGGGAGAGGCCGAACGGTAGAACTGTGTATTCGTAGGAAACACCGCGGTGGGCGAAGCAAAGGAATTTCGTGTGGGGAGGATAGATGCCTATGTGGAAGAAAGCATCTTTCAGATCGATTGATGTGAACCCATCGCTCTGACGTATTGAACGTGAAAGAGTATTGTAAGTTAGCATTTTGAAGTTGTACCGCCTCAAATGCTTGTTCAACACTCTAAGATCCAAGATCGGACGGAGGGAACCGTCCTTCTTTGGGATCAGGAAATAGCGAGAATAAAAGCCGTGTTGGGCTTGATCTCTGGGAACCACACGTATCGCCCCCTTTTGTAATAGAGAGGAAATTTCCTCATCTAAAACATGGGCCGAACTCCTCTCGGTTGAGAGTAAATGACTCCGTTGAAACGTGGGGGTTTCCCTGCAAACTGGAGTCTGTAGCCCTTGGCTATTGTGCGTAGTACCCACTCGGGGGCAAACGTAGCCTGCCAGGCTTGTATGTGGCCCGTGAGCGCCCCTGCTGGTGCGGAGGACCGCAGAGGGGAACGGCCGAGTGCAGCCGTGCTGAATGGGGCTGGCGCTCCACCTAGTGGTGAAACCAGGGGAGGCCTTATGTGATAAGAAGGGGTTTTTCTTAACACATTTTTGTTTTTTTTGTTTTTTGGCCTTTCAGGGCGGAAGCCTTTATTAGGAATGGCCTGGTGTTCGCTTGTACACTGTATGAGGGTAACACTCCTTGAGTACTGGAACAGAGGCTGGGGCTGGGGGGCACGTGAACTGCAACAGGTGCCCTGACCGCAGCGAACAGAGGAGGGCTGTCCTCCTGAATTGGGAGTCTCCTTCTCTTCATGGGGGGGGGAAAAGAGGAGATGAGCCTGAGTCCAAGGGGCTGGCTGCCCCAGAACATGGACTTAGCCCCGCAATGGCGGTAGTGTCAGGCTGGCCGCTTCCGCTTCTGGTCGGCGGGGGTGGGAGAGGGTTTCTTTGCCGCGGCTGCAGCAAAGGACATATTCCCCCAAGGCTTAGCCGGGGGGTTGCCTTGCTGGCCTGGGGCTCGCCCCTGCCCTGTCCTGGCTGGACACGGCGGTTCACCGCTGGGGGCTGTGGAGGCCGCATGGGTGGCGGCAAGTGAAGCGTCACTCTGCGGGGGAGGCAGAGTTTGAAGGCTTCGTCCTCTTTCCTCTTGTCGTTGCACCGCTGCTGCATGAGGCTCAGCGCGGGGCCGAAAAGAGCCTGGCCTGGCTCAACAGGGGCGCCGGCTATGCGCCTTTTCTCACTGTCGGGCAGACCAGAGAGATTAAGCCAGAGCGCCCGCTCGCCGGCTACGGAGAGAGCCATGGAGCGGCCGCAGGCTTGGACACACTGGCGAGAGTTGCGCAGAACCAAGTCATTCACAGTGACAATCTCTTGCCACAGTGTAGGGGAAGGGGTCCCCTCTTGTAATTGTTTCCCCATCTCCTCTGTGAGCTCAGCTTGGTAAGCTGAGAGGAGGGAGGAAACATTGAGGGCTCTAACCGCGAGGGCTGAGGCCCTGTAGGAAGCCTGGTGGATGGAGGCTGTGAAGCGTTCCATCTTAGTAGGGAGGGTAGGCCTGGGCGGCGCCAGGAGGCCTCCCTGCGTGGGGTTAAGGTGTCGAGCTATGGAGGGCTCAACAGCTGGGGGTTCCCCCATGTTGTGGGCGGCCATGTCCTTAACCTCCAGACTGGAGAAACCATGCTTGAAATCAAGCGGGTCCTTCCAGTGGTATTTCAAGTGTTTAGCGCAGGCGGGGAGAACTGGGAAAAGCTGTTTTCTGGGGCCTGGGGGGGGACCCAGGAATTTCCCATCATAAACATCCCTGTCCTCGTCGGCCGGGTTCTGGAGGGCTGGCCATTCGATATTGAGACGGGCTGCGGCCCGCTCACATACCTCCAGAAGCACGGCGTGGGGTTAGGTGCTAGCTGTACCCATAGCCGGTGCTAACTGGGCCGGTGGAATGGCGTCCTCCTCACCCGAATAATCAGACGCAACCGCCATGTTGTCGTTATCCGCTGTCTCTCCTTCCAGTATGGGGGTACCGGAGAGCGAGAGGGGGAACGCCAACATGTCTGGGTCGGAGCGGTCAGCCCAACTCAGAGAAGGAAGGTCTTGAGGCGGCCGAGAGGCCGTAGTGCTATCGTCCTCTTTGTCAGAGTCCTCGGGACACAGGTCGTTGCCGTGGGTAGCAGCAACTCTCTGCCTGCGTCGCCTGAGCTTTTTGGGCAGCGCGAGGCAGTGGCTGCAGCTCTCTGGGAAGTCGATGGCCTCCTGGGCATGTTTTGAGCCCAAGCACATGACACAGAGAGGGTGAGTGTCCCTGGCCGCGATGAGGGCACCGCATGCGGCCGGGCAGGCACGCGAGCATGGCTCCTCAGACGGGCCGAGAGGAATGGGCTTAGAAAGAGCCATTAGCGGGGAGCTAGGCAGCTAAGCAGAGAAACAGACAGCGTGGGCGGCTGGCTAGAGAGCAAAGAGACAAACTAGCGTGGGTGGCTAGTTGTGAGACAGCACTGTCCTGTTCCGCGTTAGCAGATGCAGGGGAAAAATCGTGTCTTGGGCGGGTAGCCTGCACGATACAAGGGCTAGCGCGCGGGGTAGCAGGCTAACACCGAGTGGAGCTACTCAGCACTGACGCACGTTCCCGAACCTTTCACGCCCGGCGGAGGCTGATCCGGAGATATATCCTCCTGCGGACAGTTAAGTGAAAAGGCTCGTGTGGGATACACGGTCGAAGCTGTGAGTGGGGTACTCCGAAATTCGCGAGAAGCGAATGTCAACTGAGGAGTAGTAGCGTTACAGTGTCATATATGCTCGTACAAGGAGGGCGGAGCCTCCTTCGCATTTGACACGCTACTGTCTGTCAGGGCCAGACTTGGTGCAATTGGATGCTTCTGTGGTGGTCATGACCGGACGTCATTCCCATAGGTGGATCTCGAAACGAGATGATGAAAGAGAACCCTGGCCTGGGTGAATAACGTCTAATAAAGACAATATTTATTAGTTACATTTCTCGGTTTCCTTGGTTCACTGGGAGGCAGGTACATCGTAATTGAAGGCTTTATTAATTAGTTCCTACACTTAATAATTTAATTAGCCCAATCATCTTGATCTGGATATTTACACCAGCTAAAGCTACAAACTGCTGCAGCGCATCCTAAAGACGGTGCTGCTCACGTACAGTAGTGTCGCAGCGTAGTTTCTTGAGCTGTCAGAAAACTAAAGCTAAAGGTCATCGGTTGGAACAAAAACCAGCACGCAGAACCCCCAGACCGGAGTTGTGCACCCTTGGACTATTCTAGATGTGGGCAACGAGGGCTGTTTCTATTTTCATGCCAAATTCTGGCCTTAATTACTTAATTTGTCATAACATTTGCGCCATCTGACATTTTAGCTCATTTTCTCGATAAGCGCATGAATGACAGCCGAAGACTGTTCTTGTGTCCTATATGAAACGTTTTACTGTGCGTCTATGAGTGAACCAGTGTTGGTGTATACATGCAGCGAATTAGCTAATTTAGTCAGAGTAATTGATGGAAACAAAAACCTGCATACAGACCAGCCCTCCAGGACCGGAATTGCTCAGCCTTTATTTTCATATTGAACTGTATGGAAAAATGTGTAAAAATTGCAACACGGTTCACCCAATATGGATGTAAAAACCTTCAAATTAAACCTGAAAGTCTGCATTTTAAGCTCAGTCACTGTTCCATTCCAATGTTCTGGAGTACAGAGCCAAAACAACAAAAATTGTGTCACTGCCCGAATACTTTCCGTCCCCATTGTGTGCGTATATATTAGTGCTGCTAGAAAGTTTGTGAACCCTTTCGAATTTTCTGTATATCTGCATAAATTCGAACTAAAATGTGATCACATCTTCATCTAAGTCCTAAAACTTAGTGAACCCAGCTCATCAAAAAACACAAACATTATTTTATAAACGTATTTATTGAGCAAAATTATCCAACATGAAATGCTTTGTTGGAAAAAGTATGTGAACCCTTGGATATGGATTTTTAAAAGTATCATATTTCATATTTGGTCACATATCCTTTGTATGCTGTTACTTTCTGAAGTCTGTGATGCATCAATATAAAAAAACTCAATATCTTATTTTCAGGTACTGTTACAAGCGATACTATAACCGCTCTGCATTTGAATGGATCTCTATGGGAATTGGGGGGTGAGACTAGAACTCATTTTTCTATAGAACTCTATGGGGGAAAAAGTCAGAAGAAACCTTAAAAGTGATCCATTGTGATAGACCAGGGGGCCACCAGTTACCACCTGCTTTTCATATCGCGGATATGTAGATTAAAATATCAGATCGTGTAAACGATTGGGCTAATTCAATAATTGTTAACTGGCGGCAAAGCAAAAAACCTGCATACAGTGATCCATTGTGATGGTTTGGGGCTCGTTTGATACCCTAGACCCTTGATGACTTACAGCTATTTAGCCAGTCATGTGTTCCATACTGTTCCAGTCCAATTTACAGCTGAATCTAGTCTCACCCTCAAATTCCCATAGAGATCCATTCAAATGCAGAGAGGTTACCTGAAAATAAGATATTGAGTCTTTTGATATTGATGGGTCACAAACTTCAGGAAGTAACAGATGAAAAGAATATGCAACCAAATATTAAATATACTTTAAAATGATCAAGGGTTCACATACTTTTTCCAACAAAGCATTTAATGTTGGATAATTTTGCTCAATAAATTATAAAAGAATAATGTTTTTAGTGTTTATTGTTGAGCTACAGAAAATAAGATATCAAGAGTCTTTTGAGTTTGTTGGGTCACAGACATCAGGAAGTCATGGCATGCAAAGGATATGCGACCAAACATAAAAATTGATTACTTTACCTTTTGTAAACTGTCAAATATTTTTTGATGCCCAAAAATGGGGGTGGGGGGGGGGGGCTATGTACAAAAGGTTCTATAATTTCTAAAAGATTCATCCGGTATGGATGGACATACCCTCAAAATAAAGCACAGTCTGCACTTCAACCTCATTGTAATTGTATCGTTTCAAAGTCAAAGGGCTAGAGTACATAACCAAAATAATAATGAGAACTGATCATCTTGCAGTGGTCTCTTAATATTTTTCCAAATCTCATTTACATAT
Source organism: Ilyophis sp. 1 JC-2022 (assembly GCA_022702515.1). Lineage (NCBI taxonomy): Eukaryota > Metazoa > Chordata > Actinopteri > Anguilliformes > Synaphobranchidae > Ilyophis > Ilyophis sp. 1 JC-2022. The sequence goes on along the minus strand of CM040404.1, from coordinate 116,967,699 downwards.
CTTCCTTACCATTGAACCAAATTTTTAAAAAACACTCTGGACAATTAAGAAAACTGGTTATTATCAGCCTATTGGCCAGTCACCTGAAAAAAAAAAAGGGCCAGTGTTTATGCTGTTTTGTATGTATGCTTTATTATTCCTTAGAATATTGTACAAGAGACACTTCAGTTACAAGTTTTTTTTAAATGCTCGCCACCACCATATGCACACACTATACTTGTCTCATATACTCGTCTTTGAACATGACACCTAAGAGTGAAAATACACATTCAGCACGCATGCTCACACAATCACTCTGCAAACGCAGCTTCCTGTAAACAGTCGCCACATGGGCTCACCTGCTCATTTGATCATATGCTGATTGGAATCCACGGATCTAAGGCTAGGAATTCACAGGAAAGGAACGTTCACAGATCACAGGCATTCCTGTGGTGAACTTGTGGTGTTGGGACTTCAAAGCATTCCACCAGATCAGTTTTATCACCAAATGTCTAATGCAAGAGCACCGTTCTGCTGCCATATGTCCAACAATATCAACACGACATGATTAATGACTGTAAAAACAATGCATCATACTGGTTGTGAAATGGATCCGCTATGTTTGGTTGCCAAATGTGACGGTCGTTGCACAGGTTTCATGGCAGAAACAAAACGATACAAAAATCCTCCAGTTGCATCCTGTGCGTACACTTAATTCAATCATTTTTAAAATCAATTTGTTAAATCCAATGACTGACACTTGTATGCAAGAATCGCTTGAATACAAACGTGTCAGATGTGTCCATCATTGTCCTTCCTTTGTGCAAAAGGTACATCAGCGATATCCAACTAGAACAATATGTAAAGTACAAATAAAAAATCATTTTAGTTAATCTAGATTCGCCATTATACATTTTTTAAAACCTCCTTTCATTTGGCGACTGTGTAAGCTGTACAGTTTTAAGAATGTGGTGTATTGCTCAAAAACAAATCTCCCATGAATACACCATGTAAACGCAGCCATTATGTGATCCCATTTGTTGAAGAACAATAAAAATCAACCATGAAGGCGTATATTTGCTTGTTGCAATAAAATTGATGTTATATAGATATTACCACCATCTTGGCCAAACTGATATTCAAGGAAATCTTCCCTTTAATGTCTGCTTTGATAAATAAATGTGAGGTAAACGGAATTTTACACAATCATAAACCCATGACATTATTGTTACACATGGGATATTAATAATCACAATTAAAAAAGATCCATTCTAACAGTACATTTGACAAAGTTCTTGACACAATTTAGACACGAGTGAACAAGGACTTCTTAACTTGTAAGGAAACAGGAAGCACAATGAAGAGATACCATTACTTAAGATTCAATTAAACACTTTTTAAAAAAAAAATGTATGTAGCGGACACCTTATCAGTGTGCAAACATTGTCAGTCAAATGTACAGAACACTATAAATTTTATTCACACACCCAATATTTTACATTCGCAATTTATCTTTGTTGTCAGACATTATTTAGCAAATTCATATTGGTTTTAACACTTACTGCTGAAGCCAGATTTAAATTGGAGTAGTAAAGAAACTGAAATGCTTACCAGCAAGGAGACTTACTCACGCTACCCGGAGTTGGCAGCTGAGGGTCTCCAAATTAAATTTATTGGAACTGGCTAAAGTTCCTTCAGGATCCAAAATCCTGTGACATCAACCCACCTCACACCCCTCCACCACCCTCCTCTCTCTGAAACAGTGCACCTTGTGGTGGGGAGGTGTGTTCAAGTAGTAAAATCAATGTGCTTCCTGTTCCTCGCTTCTTTACACTGAAGGCAGAGGCTGCCTACTTCCAACTGCAGGGACATCATTTAATGATCCTTGCCCAAAATGAAGGGTACACATTTATCTAGCCAGCTCACTGGATCCTAAAAGGTTCAAATAACAAACCACAGAGCTGCCTTGCACTCGACCACAGGATTACTCCCAGGTTAGGAGATAATGTGCATTAAGAGAGAGTCCTATTCAGACTACATACACTGGACAGGATGCAGATTTAGCCACAGGTTGTTACAGGTTACAAATGTATTGAATATGCATTCAATACAAAGCTAAATGTAGGTATTTGCATTTTACAATATTTCTGAGGAGAAAATAAGTTGAAGGAAAATATTTACCATTGCGCTCAACCGGTCTGGTGTCTCATTAGGCAGATTAGGTGCACATAAACCCATAGAAGAGAGAAATTGCCATATAGAGAAGTAGGTTCGCACTCAAAAAAGGAGGAAACAAAATTAACCTCAAAGAGTTCTTTGCATTGATTTTGACTGTTTAAAACACAGAGGAGCAAAAACAGACGTTTCGGTGACTAGGCCTTCATCAGTGTGTCATGAGTTTCTCAATTTGGGCACCTATTTATGCTGCATTAAGCAATTAGTGAACAATAAGTTTGAACCATTAGTATATATCAAGGGGCAGCTGTTTTAAATTACTATCAATTATGCAATTAGTGAATACATTCAAGAAACATACATGTATACAGAGAACAGCTGTTATCAATGAAGTTGTTAGCAAACAATAGTATATCATAGGACAATCAGTCTAATATAAAGTTAATTAATTTATCCAAATGCATTTAAGCAAATTTAATACAATTTACCAAGGTTTTATTGGTTTGTGAAAAAACTAAAACTCGGTATCAGGAAGGTGCCAATAGATTTCATGTGACCGACTGTAAGCCTATAAAAAAATAAAGAAACAATTATCATTACAATGACAAGGGTATTAGACAATATATCCCTAAAGATTAATTAGTACAGTTTTCGTTTGCATCAAGCATGCTGCTTGCCTATGAAATACTATCGTTCACTAACAACTTCATTGATAACAGCTGTTCTCTGGATACATGTATGTATGTTTCTTGAATGTATTCACTAATTGCATAATTGATAGTAATTTAAAACAGCTGCCCCTTGATATATACTAATGGTTCAAACGTATTGTTCACTAATTGCTTAATGAATGGTTGCAGCATAAATAGCTGCCCAAATTGAGAAACTCATGACACACTGATGAAGGCCTAGTCGTCGAAACGTCTGTGTTTTTGCTCCTCTGTGCTTTAAACAATTAAAATCAATGCAAAAAAACTCTGAGGCTAATTTTGTTTCCTCCTTTTTTGAGTGTGAACCAATTTTAAAAAGTGAAGCACTAGTGAAGAATGCTGTTGAGTGTGGACAACCATCGTTTAATGCAAACAGTGCCGCACCTCGCCAGTTAGGAGGTCTGAGGTACTTCTAACGCTCAGACTGAGGAAATAATGTTCAGAAACGGTTTAATGGGACCTGAAGTTGGACAGTGATCGCTAGCATCACTGCGAGGATATACGACATCCATTTTGGAAAGAGGAAAAAAGCGGCGCAGAACTGAAGTGTGTCTAGTAAACCAAAGAAAAGAACTCCCTGGCTTGGACATTGCAAAATGCTAGAAGAAGAGTGGCAAGTGCGAGAGGTGTATAGACTCCCTGGTTGGTCAGTAGTGCATAGTTCCATGGTGTTTGAGTGAGTGTGTGTGTGTTGGATAGCGGTGCCTGTCTTGTAAGTCCCTGGTGCAACCGTGCTTGTGGTGAAGAGGTGAGAGATTGTGGGTTTGAGGGGCTGAGGGGTTGAGAGGTTGTGGGATTGAGAGTTGAGAAGTTGAGAGGCTGTGGGAATGAGAGGTTGAGAGGTTCAGGGCTCCAGGAGTTGAGAGGTTCAGGGATTGAGAGGTTGATAGATTGAGGGGTTGAGAGGGTTTGAGGGGCTGAGGGGTTGAAAGGTTGATGGTTTGAGGTGATGAAGGTATGAGTCTCACTCCGAACGGATGGGCGTGGGTCTCACTCCGAAGGGTGCGTCGGAGGGCCCTGGAAGGCCCGCAGCTCTTGCTTGTACCATTTGGGCGCCTCAGGCCCGCTCTTCCCTGAAGGCGTGTGGTCGTAGCCGTATGCCACAGTCAACTCCTCATCCCGTTGTACCACCCTAGCTGTGCGTATGCACTTGATGGGTCCAAAACGAGGGTGGAGGAACCTGTGGAAGGACAGTCAAGCAGCAGAGGGGGTGGGGGGGAGGCGGTGGCTTATTCATTTGACTAACAGGGTCCATGTGAATGCTGGCACTGTGACCTCAACCCATTACAAGTACATTCCCACAAAAAAATCATCAGCAATTTACCTCACAGCTGTCCAATAAGCACTCGTCATTAATAAAACAGCTCTGGAAAAAGCCATTTGTAAAATGTTTGGATAATGTGTCCAACTAAATGCGTTTCCTGGGTTTCAGTCAACTTTCAGTCAACAGAACAAATCCTTCCATCTCAGATGTATTCGCATGAATCTGAATATACAACATCCGAGTACAACATCTACTGATCGGATAAAACATGCTTTGGTGCGAGAGCACATCCAGAGAATTTCAAAGATTACTTTTATGTACTTAACTTTTGGAACAGTGACATCACTGTTGGAATACAGATCTAAGTTGAATAATATGCAATTAACATGGCCTCGTAAACTATTTCACTGACTGTCTTTTCTTGAGAGCAGTCAGGGTTGTCCATTACAACCCCGTTCAAGTGTGTGGGTCTGAAAGGAAAGTCGCCCTTGCTGTACTCACGGTTCGTACGTGCAGTTAGGAGTGAACGAGTGGTTGGCCTTGTGCCCCAGTGAAGCGCAGTATATATCTGTGCTTTTGAATGGTTCAGGCACGTCAATCACCGTGTCCTCGTCGAGAGAGATCGTGTTCCCGTTGAGTGACCAGTCCCTGCTGTCCACCTAGAGTGCAGTAGTATAACAGGCAATTATCAGTACAAATAAGAACTCTGGCACATTAGCTGGACATACAGTGCTCAATTTGCAGAGCACAGTACTTACTTCTCAGAGTGAACTTTTGAATTAAACATTAGATCAATTTAAAAGGCACAAGGACATGCATTTGGGGCCCACATTCAATTGCATCAAGTGGTTATTAATGACACAAACTGGGGAGACTATTTTTTAAAAATACAAATTGGTAGACAATACCTTTTTAATAAAATCACCACCAGATAATTGAACACTGTTAAACCACATGAATCGATTCCTAAATTCAACAACGGATGAATCAACAGAAAAAGATGATATGATTGAGAAAATGGCACCAGATAACTCATCACCTGGTAAGTCAAACTTTGCAAATCAAAAAAGAAAAACAAAGTCAAACTCAACCCAGTGGATGCAGAGCCATGTGTTGAGTTGCTCCCAGTTTTCAGTCCGCTCTCACCTCCGAATGCGTGATGCGGACCCCGTTGTAGAAGGCCATCACGGTGTTGGGCTCTGCGTCGGTCTTAGTGAAGAGGCCCTCCCCTGCCCCTGAGATTACAGAGTCTGCCACATACACCCTCGGAAAAAAGAGAAACCACGTCACATCTCTACTACGTAGTGTCTGTAAGGGCTAACTGTCAGTCACAACACATTTCCTGAAGACACCACCACAACAGAAGGATTCTCTGCCAGAATTAGTCCGTGGAGAAAAGACTGTTCTGTAAATTGTATGAGCTAAAAGAAATCTCGGCACCGAAACCACTCGATGATAAAGCGAGGTACATTCAAAAACTATAATTCCTCACATTGAAAATTAAGCACCTTTAAGGTTTTTAAGTTGGTATGGTAACCCTGGACTGGACTGCAGTCAGAATGCTGAGCTCCCTCAGTCAATGCAACAGAGAACGTCACAATCGCTGCAGCTTGAGCAGGCAGATCGCAGGTCACCTGAACACAGGAGTCTTTCGGTAGGCCTGTGAGGTCGGTTGCTTTTCCATCACTACACCTTTTTTTCCCCCCATCAATGACAGGATATTCTTAAATCTATTCACCCAAATTAATTTGCTGCGTAAGATTAAACATAGCAAAGGCTCCTCAACCTGAGCACAGAACACAAAACAGATGGTACCTTTGAGTCTCATAGGGATCGGGCAGCAAGCCACGGGCAGCAATGCAGGAGGAGGTGGACTTGTCATAACTGTAGACTGGGCCTATAGAAATCACAGAGGCAAACATACAGAAAAAACACTCAAAATTCCATCTGACCCCATCCATTCACTTACATATGAGCTGGTAACCATTTTCCTACAGTACAGATGAAACCAACTGGAGGAGGCATGGCATCTCACTGATGGAAAACCAGTTGGGCAATGACATAACTCAGGCTCAGTCCTGCGATGTGTAGGCCAATGAGCCCAGCCTGCATTCAAGGAGCAGGTCTTTTGACAAGTGAGGTAGATTTAATATGGCATCAAGAGTACTTGTGAAAGAAATGTGTAAAAAAACACTTAAAAGGAACACGCCAACGTTTTGGGAAATTTACAATGTCTCATTTTACATTGTTATTTCTACACGTGGTAAATACACAAGTCACAACATGTCAATTAGAATGGTTTGGAGTTGTTGGAAAGTGTATTTCATCACTTTTGAGGGAGCTAGGCTAACTCTACTAACCCACTTCCAGTGATTGCGGCTAAGCTAGTTTAACGGTGCGGGTCTCTACGCTTCCTACTGCATGCACAGAGAAGAGAAGGGTATTCATCTTCTTGTCTGACTCTGGGGAAGATGGCAAATAAGCCAATTTCCCAAAAAGTTGGCGTGTTCCTTTAAGAACAGAAGAATACATAATGATAAGAACAGTACATTCAGCTCATCTAGGCTTCCCATTTGTATACAAACTAGAGAGTATACGGTCATCCAGTGCAGTCATGGAATTTCTCTAGTTTTAAGTGAGTGCATTAAAAATACCTGTCTGTGCTTTATAGAAGACCCCCCCCCACCATAAGCTTTTGGAATATATATTTTCTAGCAGTTTCCATCCCTTTTCTCAATAGCTAAATCATTCTGCAGACCGGATGTGCTTACAGACTTATTTGACACCTTTTTCAGGTAAAACTGTTTAGAGTAACAACAATATCCTTATTCTTACAAAGAAAAGATCCTTCCTTGCTTTGCTTCCTTACTTTAAATATGAATTGCAATTGCAAACTGTAACAGCAGTGATATGTGATGAAAAGCAGCGCGTACAGTATGCACACAGGTTGGGCATCAGTACTGTGTTCACTCACTGTCAGGCACAATGTCGAAGTGCGGACGGCCGTTCTCCACCGAGGACAATGTGGCAAGCCTGGCCTCGATCAGCTCTCCGTCCACAAAGCTCCCGTACAGGGCCATCTTGCCGTCGGGGTACATGTACGCCACGTTGCTGCCCGTCATCTCGCCGTCCTCGTTGACCTCACCCACTATGCCGCCCCTGTCCTGTGACACACAGAGAGGCTCAAATTGAACTACAATTAGGGTTAAAATAGTAAAAAGCACTGACAAAGTTCAACATCTTGGCATCCACAAATCCATAGTGCCTGTTGAGTTGAGTTGCACTGCTAAATTTCATGTCCCATGTCCTCCTCTGTGTCACTGTCTACCTGTGTGATGGAATTGTCCACACTTGGTTCAAAGTTTCATGTTTGCCTGGATAGCCACTAGTTTCTGCACTCTGCTGTTATCAGCACAAGCTGAAATGGCTAAGTACATATGCAAACATGGTAATAGGTTTAGCATCTTGAAAACTTGCAATGATTAGCAATTACGGACTTTAAACTGTACACCGATGGGGGGGCATGTGGTTCAATTCACAAACCCCAACCCCAGGGAGTTTGATTAAGGAGGACGGACTGTCCTTCACTGCTAAAGGGTACCAAACTGCTCATCCAAGATGTGAGACCATGGGACAGGTTTGTTCACGCAACCTTGTGAGTAAAAACAGTCTAAGTATTTAGTTTACAGATTAGGAAATAGTCATCACCCTCTATTAGTCGTTTTATAGTTGGGCCTGATTGAAACTGAAGATGCAGCCTGCTCGCATGTGCAAGATTTTTAAAAAAGAAAAGAAAAAGATTAATTCCTAACATTGCCAAGACAAAATTCACATGGAAGATTTCCATGGAAAATTCCTAAATTTCACAACCCACAAGGTCAGAAAATCAGTCAACTACCCAACAATTCCCACCACCCCACACACAAGTTTGTGCCAAGGAATTTCTTTATTTATAAAAAAAAATAAAAAATAAAAAATAAAAACTGGCATTATTTATGGGATTTGGACATTGAGACGTAGCCAAAGAAGAGCCTGATGTGAGTCCATCCACAACCACACTGCTGGCCATGGTTTGATGCACAGCACAATGCACATTGGCACAAAGTAGTACATATCGACAGAGTGGCTGCTTAGCGACATGAATGAACGCATAACCCTATCGGGGTAGACTACATACGGGCCAATAGACTGACCTAGAACTTACTGGGCGGCAGTGTAGTATACTGGTTAAGGAACTGGACTTGTACCCGAAAGGTTGCAGGTTCGATTCCCAGGTAGGACACTGCCGTTGTACCCTTGAGCAAGGTACTTAACCTGACTTGCTTCAGTATATATATCCAGCTGTATAAATGGATAAATATAATAAGTTGTGTAAGTCACTCTGGATAAGAGCGTCTGCTCAATGCCTGTAATGTAATGTAATGCACTCAGTGTCATTCAGAATCATTATCACCCTCCTATATGTGTGTTCACTTCTCAACACGGAAGACTATGTTGGTGAAACAAACACATAAATAATTAACACAACAGAGAGCGCACAGCACTATAGACACTGTACCATGGTCATACTTTCTCTCCAAGACTTGGCTTCAAGCATACCATACTGGCTGGAAACACACTTATACTATTGCATCTGTGCAATAGCTGGACCGCGGAGGGAAAAGTAAGTGAGTGCGTCTCGTCTCACGGGGTAGTAGATCCAGCAGACGCCACAACGGTTGTTGTCCTTGTACTGGCCCTTGAAGACGAGGCGCCCGTCGGCGTCATGCTCCTGGGCGGGGCCGTTCAGTTCCCCGTCCACGTAGATCCCGTGCAGCTCGCCTCCGTCCTCGTAGGTGTAGACGCCTTGGCCCTGCAGGGCGTCGTCCACGTAGAACCCTTCCAGCGTGCTGCGGAAAGAGGGCGGCGCGCCGTGTCAATGTTCTGTCTTTCCGCTAGGGTTGGTCCAATATCCAGCGATACCACGCACTGCGCTGTTATTTTACTACCGTCCAAACCGTTTGCATGTATCAATAAAAAGGAGAGAACCTCTTCGTAAGGCATGGCCACCGGTTGCGAGCACTGCGATACACACTACGAGCCATGTTGTTGGATCACATTATTGTTTGTTACCAGCGATCCTATTAGCTAGCGGACGTCATGTGGAAATATAGTGTAATACTCGTTGCACTGTTGCAAACTATAACACAGGCAGTGTAAGTGCATCACTTCAAAAATAAAAAGAATAATAGTATAATGTGCTACCCTAACAAAATGTGCCTCAACATTCACCAGGTAAAAAATACTGATCAGAGGGCACGACACAAAATTAAAGACACCAAGGGTCTTCCACAGGAAGATTAAACCCAGGGAAAATGAATGACTGGATCTACCAATAAATTACAAATCTGCTTTGTACAACCCATCAACTGGTTGCATGTTTGGCACATCTCACTTTCTCTCAAGTTGACTCTTAAATATGTACCTTTACATAAATTGTCAAAGTTAATAAAATAAAAATCAATACATACATGACAACTGAGGTTAACACACGTGTTAGGTGTTTCCTGTCCCTTCCCCCACTTTAACAGCTCAAACTACGGCCAACACAAAATAAACAAACACTAGTGCATGAATACAGAAAGCTTCGGGGACATGATAAAAAGGGACACTGACAGGCGACAAAGAGAGGTCAGGAAGTAACAGGCCTAAAAATCTCCTTGTTTATTTTTGGGGAAAACAAATCCGTAATGTCGCTGTTCCTCACCTCCCGTCGAAAAAGAAGAACTTCCCTCTGCCGTTCTTCTCCCCGTGGACGAACATTCCCTCGAAGCGGTCGCTGGACGAGTATGTGACGGTGCAGAAACCGTGCGGCTGGCCGTCCTCATCAAGAGGGCCTGAGGAGAAGAACACGCCGTCCCGTCCCCCCGCGAGGGAGGAGGAACGTTTATTCGTTGCGGCAGACATCCCCTAAAGAGACCTTTCGCTGCTAACCAGGATTATTCTCATCGTCCTTACTATCGTTAGTCACTCATTTCTAAATATGTATTAGCCTATGCGTTAAAAGGTTGTGCTATGATGCTCAAAAATAAAATGTACTGAGAACAACGGTTGTAAAGCTCCAGAAAAATCTCCCTTTTTGAAGAATTCTGAGGTAATTTTGGGAATTTATACCGTTAACAATATTTTTCATAAATCCTAATTAGGCTATGTCTTTGGTTTTTTATGTTTTCGGCCTATTTTAAGGGTCACTGCAATTATTTGCACATATTTTTATGGAGAAAACAATTTGATTTAAGAAATGTCAAACAACATGGTGATGGTTTACCACAATGTGAACACATTTATTTGTATTTTCTTCAAATGTAGTTTAACAAAAGCACGTAAAATAAGTAAACATAAATGCTGTTTTATTCAACCTTAATGTTTTATTAGCTTTGTTTAAGCATGAAATTGTTACAATGAGTGGTGATTTTCCCTGGAAAATGACTGAAAATTACCTGTGGCAACTTCCCTCCCTTTGTAACCCAACTGAGAACTGTGGATATTTGAACAGAAACCATAAAAGCTTTTTTTTGGGACCTAATGATGGCTCCTGAGTGGTGTTAAGGTAAATTGTGATTAGCCTACCTGTGGAAAAATAAACCAAAACTATTTCAAAGTGAATACATATTCTAAATACTACACTACATGCTGTAGTTAACTGCATAGTATGTTAGTCACAGTGATTTTAATTGCTTGTTATGTGATTACTCTGGTTAAAAGCACTCCAATTCATTCCTGAGGGGATGAAAATATCAGGGGTGGACTATAAGCACATTTTAGAGATAAAACACAATTTAAACTGTGTACAGGTTAGTTCACTTGTATTTTTTGAATAAGTAGAGGGCATTAGGAATAACAGTATGAGAGGTGGGTCAGAAAATAATCATCCTCATTTAAAAGATCATGGCCTTAACATTTGGCAACCCACCCCCCTGTGGAAAACCAGTGTTTTTACTGCCATTAGTTTTATTTCTTTAATTACTACTATATGTACCCCATATACAGGTGCAGCTCAAAAAATTTGAATATCGTGAAAAAGTTCAATATTTTTTGTCACTCATTTCAGAAAGTGAAACTCATATATTATATAGATTCATTACACATAGAGTGAAATATTTCAAGCCTTTATTTCTTGTAATTTTGATGGTTATGGCTTACAGCTAATGAAAACCAAAATTCAGTGTCTCAAAAAATTAGAATATTTTGCTTTAACATATTTTTAAAGTATCATATTTAATATTTGGTCGCATATCCTTTGCATGCTGTTACTTCCTGAAGTCTGTGACCAATCAACATCAAAAGACTCTCGATATCTTATTTTCAGGTACTGTTACAAGCGATACTATAACCTCTCTGCATTTGAACTGATCTCTATGAGAATTGGGGGGTAAGACTAGATTCAGCTGTAAATTGCGCTGGTACAGTATGGAACACATGACTGGCGAAATGGCTGTACGTCATCAAGGGTCTAAGGTATCAAACGAGCCCCAAACCATCACTCTGCGGCCAGATATGGAGTAGATGTGGATCGATCCCTTTAAGGGTTGTTTCTCCTGACTTTTTCCCCCATAGAGTTCTATAGGAAAATGAGTCAGGAGAAATAACCCTTGCAGTGATCCATCCACATCTACTCCATATCTGGCAACAGAGTGATGGTTTGGGGCTCGTTCGATAGCTCAGACCCTTGATGATTTACAGCCATTTAGCCAGCCATGTGTTCCATACTGTACCAGTGTAATTTACAGCTGAATCTAGTCTCACCCCCAAATTCCCATAGAGATCAGTTCAAATGCAGAGAGGTTATAGTGTCGCTTGTAACAGTACCTGGAAATAAGATATCGAGAGTCTTTTGATGTTGATTGGTCACAGACTTCAGGAAGTAACAGCATGCAAAGGATATGCGACCAAATATTAAATATGATACTTTAAAAATATGTTAAAGCAAAATATTCTAATTTTCTGAGACACTGAATTTTGGGTTTCATTAGCTATAAGCCATAATCATCAAAATTACAAGAAATAAAGGCTTGAAATATTTCACTCTATGTGTAATGAATCTATATAATATATGAGTTTCACTTTCTGAAATGAGTGACAAAAAATATTGAACTTTTTCACGATATTCAAATTTTTTGAGCTGCACCTGTATTATGCAAAATATTCCCCTGACATTTTTGTACCATGCTTAATATATGAGGATAAGTTTAAGGGCGGTTTGGCAGAAAGCTAAATATCCATATAGGCCGACACCCTTTACGCAACTACTCAGTCATTGGTTCACAGCTTGTTCCATCTACCGGGCGTTTGTTTAACAAAACTGAGCACCGTTGATACATCGCAAGATCACACTATAATAGACCATCCGAGTGACATCACTCACGGTCTCAATCTTAGCCGGGTGGGGGTGCGGGGGGATTGCACTAAACCGCATTGGCATGGCCGATGAGAGAAGAAGCACGAGGCCTGCAACGGCTAGTCAGCATGAAGACGTCCAAGCTTTTCACCCGACCACCGGCACAGAGAGCGTACCGTTAACATACGCCCAATAAAAACGCTTCCTTCATTCCAGGCCAATCTAATAACAGGCTTAACACTAAATATTCATACCAATTTGAACTGAACTTTGCACGTTTACTAAAAGACTAACAGAATCAAAACGTAGTGATTTGGTGAGAAACTTGAATATGACCTACATTACAAACAAGAAAATCAACTCAATTTTCTAGATTAAATATTTGAAGCACAAAAATGAAAATCAAACATATTTCAGTCCGATAGCTTTAGCGGCATTTTCTTTCAAATGTGTCACAGAGTGATGTGTACAGTTGACAAATTCACTACAAATGTTTCCAACATTGACTTAAATACAATCATAAGTGACAGTAATATGTGGTGTAAGTGACAAAAGCCACTTACTATTCGAGGTTCATGCCAAATAGAGCTACAAAATTATACATCTCAGAATCATCTGGCATACGTCGCCTAAACATTTTACCATAAGGAATGTGTTGATCTCACGGTCATGAACATGATAATCTTCAGCCTTTTTCAACTCTTAATGTTGTTTCGGTTACGCGTAATGAGATAATGACATTGAAGATGGTCTTCATCTCTAAGGTTTAGAATTGAAATACAATTTCAAAAAACGTAAAAATCACGTTGTAGCCTAAACCAGTGTTTCTCAACCCTGGTCTTGGGTCTGAATTGGTTGCCGATATTAAGGCAAAGACAAAAACCAGCATACCCTGCGGCCCTCCAGGAACAGGGTTGAGAAACACTGGCCTACACCAACTGAAAATGTCCCTTGTATTAATGGCTTTATCAAGCTAATGAGCAAGTCCTCTCAGCTTAACAGGATATTCATGTGAAATTGAATATCAAGTTTTAGTGTCAGACATCTGATAATATTTGTGCTGCATGTTCACAAACCAGTTATTAATCTGCATGTCATATGCCAGTGGTCCCCCAACCCTGTTCCTGGAGATCTAAAGTCCTGTAGGTTTTCACTCCAAAACTAACAAAGCACACCTCATTCAACAGCTAGAGATCTTGTTTAGCTGCCTAGAATCAGGTGTGCCAAATTAGGGTTGAAATGAAAACCTAGAGCAGGGGTAGGCAACCCTGGTCCTAGAGAGCCGCAGAGTCTGCTGGTTTTTGTTTTCACCTTAAACACAGCAACTAATTAGACCAAAGAAACCAGGTGAGGTGAGTTAACTGTGTAATCAACTGCTTTAATTGATCAATTAAGTGGTGAGTAACAACAAAAACCAGCAGACCCTGCGGCTCTCTAGGACCAGGGTTGCCTACCCCTGACCTAGAGGATGATAGATCTCCAGGAACAGGGTAGGGGGCCACAGTCATATGACTATGTAACTAATAGTTCAAACATCTTTCAGAATATTGAGGTTTGTGAAATAATACATTACAAGCCTCCATTAATACATTCGTGCAGGTCGTTTCTTTTCTTCCAAGACATTTTATGTAAAAAATTTTTTTAAATGCTTAAACTTTTTTTCTGCTGGATATAGAAACTTTAATAAACATTTTGTGAACTTTCAGCTAATATGACCACGTGCTTGTTAGTAGTCTCTGGAAAGTTGCCCTTTAATAAGACAATGATTAGGCTAAGTGTAGCTATGGTAGCCTATAGTTTAATATTACATTAACTTCAAGACACTTTGCAGCTGGAAACCACATGTGAGAGAACAAGGCATTGGCTACACATGTTCAGCTACTTAGCGAGTAACATGTAGCAGTTAGGCAATATTTCAACAAAGCGGTATTGAATATAAAGATACTATTTAGTTATCGCAACACCAGCACAGATATGCATCACAGCTGTCATTTATATCTTGAGAAATATTTGCAGTCTAAGACTAAAACCAGATGCCGATACCTAGTCACCTACTTCTCCGGCAGCAAGCACCTCAGTTACCGGTCTCCTTCGCAAATAAACTCCCTGGCATTGGCAGTATTGCCGGCTGTGACGGGCCCACCAGGCTTGTCAAAAGCTAAGTAACTACAGCACCAACACTCTTACGGAACACACACTGCAAAGTTGCTCGGAAATTAACAACAAGCCCACAGCAAGGAGGAATATTGTCATTTATATGTATGCGCCTAAAATAAATCATAAGTGAATTAATCTTCGGTAACTTACCTTCAACGATTTCTTCCATATTTTCGTCATCGCTATCCATGATTGGAGACTCTTTCTCTAGCTACAGCAGAGACGGAGAGTGCAGTTCAGTCAGGGGTACTCGTTGTCACCTCTTCCCGTGTATATTATTCGAGTACTGCCCCCCTTCCCTAGAAAAGCTGACATCACCCTCTGAGCCAGTGCTACATCATGACTGACAGAAAGAAGCGACAACTGCACGGCCTACACTTTTAAAGGCAAAGGCTTCATTAATCTTTTAACAAAAACGGAGTTTGGAGAAATGTCATCCAATTCAAAATGTTTATAGTCAAATATGTTTAATTGGTATGACCATACATATAAAGGACAATAGCCTCCATATATAGCATTGCCAAATAAATAATTGACTTAAAATAAAATCAATATTACCATCAATATCATCAACTATATCAATACCACCACTCTTAGGTGTACAAATTTTTAAAGAAATCTAATAATTCATTAATTTTTTTAAATATGTAAAACACAATAACCATTTTAATCTTTGGGTGGTCTGCTACTCACTGTCTCTTAAGGTGTGGCACCCCATCATAGGTTGTATTGAACACTGAAGAGTGCTCTTTGTCCTTCTCCCAAAATTATTGACATTTTCTCTCTTGCATCGAGCTGTAAAAAGCAGAAAATTATGTTTATTCTAATTGTGTTGTTTCCTAAATGTATAATGTATTTATTATTACTTGTATGAGAAACTGCACCTCTGTCTCAATTGCACCTGCATACAGAAGCCATAATATGCTTCTGTATACAGGATCTGTTGTTGAATGGTATCTTTGAAAGAAAATAAATATTACCATTTATAATTTCTCTGTAGGGCTTGATAGCATTCCAATTTTTTTAATTTTTATTAATTTGGTTTCATCTGGTGTATGGTTGGATAGCAGTGCTGGGCTGGTGTATGTACACAAGTTGTTAGTTTCAGAACCAGCTGCATGAGGGTCTCAGCTTTTTTGACATTAGCTCTTGGGTTCAGAGCATCTTAAATTGCAAGATATCATGGTGATTACTGGGTGCATTGGTTGGTGCTTTTGTGTATTTGGTATATTTCTTAAAGATAATTCTACATGCAGGGTTTTTACTGGAAGCATTTGTCATCTAACAGTTTTTTTCTGTGATTGATTGTACGCCATGCATTACTAACTAAAACTATAAACAAACATAATATTAAAAATTGTGCCTTTAAGCATATAGGTCTCTGAATATTACCTTTCAACCACAAAAATGTTCCTCCATATTGAGAAATAACTGTACTGTGCAAAATGTAGTTACACCATGAAATGTGTGAAGGGTGTATGAGTGAATACTTATTCTGTTTGAAACAGTGAAACTTGACCTGAGCCTTTTAATGTTCACTGTATAGATGACATCATGGCTGAGATGGGAGTTGCAGTTTCTTGTATAGGTGACATCAGACATGAGAGAGGGTGGGGAGGGTGTGTGCCAGCTCCCTTAAATCACCACACTAACGGGAAGACCGGAGGTACTGCTGTGGTCGGTGCTTTTGGAATCTCATCAGAATCTCTTTCTGACTCACAGCATCACTCCCATCTGCTCCCAAGGGGAGGCCTTTCTATCGCACTCTACTATGGGCCAATGACATTGTCACAGAAACATACCTGGCAATCCAACAAGACCATTTTTTGTTCAAGCGTTTTTTGGGGGAGCATAGTTTTGCATGTTACCTTCAGTACTGTACAAAACTGTGCAAACAATTTTTGTTGCAACAGATAAATGTCAGGTTTGCGTAATGTTTTAATTTCATAACTGACAAATTAAAATTGACAACAAAAGGCTACAAGTATGTTTACATCCTAAGAAATATTATTTAGATCCACCTTCAACCAGGAAAGTACACAAATTAGAGCAAAAACTGTTTCTAATGTAATTTTGTTCATGAAAACATTGAGATGCAAAAAGAAAGGCTAAATATATATGTAAATTAAAATACATTCTCATAACTGAGATAGCTGCAACCTCACCTCTGCTTGACGAAAAGCACTTCTTCAGATGAACTATTTCTCTTTATGTGCGTTTCAGTTCAGTGGGAGGCCATATTTTAACGGAAAGCAATGTTTTTCTTATCCACCAAGTCTTTCGATATTCACATCCTCAATATCGAAAGACTAAATTTCTGTCAGATTTCCATCTGCCAGAAGTTCCAGGAGCTCTATTGACGTACACTGAATATGAACATTTTTAGGCAAATATGAACTTTTGGTACTATGCCAATACATATGAAAACGTAACATTCATCATATAAATAGACTTGTTCAGATTACATCTCTTTAGACCTGGTGTCCACTATAATGGACAACAGGTTACATCTCTTTAGACCTGGTGTCCACTATAATGGAGAACAGGTTACATCTCTTTAGACCTGTCGTCCACTATAATGGACAACAGGTTACATCTCTTTAGACCTGATGTCGATTGTAATGGACAATGACTTTTATTTTTTTTAAATCCTGTGTCTAAACTTGTGATACTATTAAACTTATGCTTAAAATAATATTTTCAATGTTTACATATGAACACATGTTTAGCACATCAAATGTAGAAATTTATGTTTAAACATATATATAATGCCGTTATAAAAATTACTTGCTTTGACGACTTTGAGGTATTGCTACCATGCTTCACTTTTCAAATGTTACGAAGTTGGGCCATACTTGCATTTGTTTGGTTAGTTAGGGTCTACTAAATAACCAACTAGAAGACCATTATGTAAATCATACATTATCATAGAAAAGAAAACACCAAACGTGATGACCATTGCAATGGACGCAGGGTCTGACGTTTAAGGACTCCTTAGTGTTTTTCTTGATATCACTCGTCCCATTGTATACTTGTTACTTACTTCAGCTTCAAACAGGTGTTTTGAGGAAGGAAACTGCATCAGTGTAATTTAAGACAAAATCTTCAAAAACAGTAAAATATCCAAAGATAATGATGGACTTTTAAAAATTGATATACATTGTTTTTTGTTCATTATACTCTTACATATATTAAGAGCAATTAACCTAAAACAACATATTCCAAAACAGTCAAATATCCAAATATAATGATGCCCATTTTATTAGATTTGTATAGGTTTTGGTTGTTACAGATATGAAGAAGATCAATCAAATGTTTTCTCTGTCCAGATTTCACACTTCTAAAATGAGTAATAGTTTTCACATGTCTATTGGTTCATTTATCAATTCAATATCAGAAACACTTATTTTTGTTTAATCCTGAAAATATCAGAGCAGTATATTTGTATTTCTACATTATGGAGAATGTTTATGTATTCTTGTTAATTAAATGTTTAATTCTAGTAATATGCCTGATAGCCATGATTACTCACACACACACACACACACACACACACACACACACACACACACACACACACACACACAGAGTCCTGTATTCATATCTTTGTGGGGACGTCCTAAACCTAACCCTAGCCCTAAACCTAACCCTTGTATTCCTATCATTATCGAGACTTCCTAAACCTAACCCTAATCATAACCATAGCCCTAACCCTAAACATAACATTTGACGCTTAATCCTAACCCTAACCATAACCATAATTGTAACCCTAGCTCTAAACCCAACCCCCAACCATAACATTTACATTTCCCTCATGGGGACCATTCCCGAGTCCCCACGAGGGAGCATTTGACAATCTTTTCTATCCTCATGGGGACATGTAGTTATCATGAAGTAGGCTAAACATGCACACACACACACACACACACCTTAGGATCAACAGAACCTTTAACATATCAGTAGTGTTTAGGGTGCTTGAACTAGCACTCTCTACAGCTCGCTGTGCTTCTCCTGTGCGCGCATCTTCTCTTGCAATGTCTGGGTCAGGAAAACATAGCGGTCCCCCTTCAGCCGCTTGCCTGTCTGCTGCTTCATTCCCAGAGACAGGAACTCTTCCTCTGGGCCATACCGCGGCCAATCAACCAACCCTGCTCCGTTAGGGGACCTGCAGAATAGGAGGTTAGGGTTAGGGTTAGGCACAAGATACAAACACAAGTGAGACATGGAATCAAAGCGCTGTATTGCACTTTAATTCACTTGATTGATGTAATGATGTTGTTGGATGTCTTGGTTTGATATGTTTGTTTGTGTGTTGTTGGTCTGCCCCACTGTATGTCTTTTTTGTTGCTGCTGGGGCTACAACTGAAGTTCCCTAGCAGGATATAAAAGTTCCACTATTCTATTCTATTCTATATGCTGTGTTTGTCATAGGTTGTGGGGAAAATGTGAGGTCATAACTCTGGAGTGCCAGATGAATCATATCTCTCCTGAGAACTTTAATGATGCATACATATTGTATGTCATTCACTGAAGAACATTTGTGATGACCTTGAAGTCATTCTCTACATCTAGAAAGATGCCAAAAGGAATGTACAATCATCAATCATTTCTCCCCCGTACACTTGGATAATATTTATATCACTGAAATGGTATGTTTGTTTTAATTTGTATACAAATTGGCTTTTGTTTATTTGTGCTGTGTGAATTGTTTTTGTTTTTTTATAAAAAATTTTACAACAGGAAAAGCTGTGAAAAGCTTTTTTGATACCTGTAGCAAGATGCTTTTTTATAGAGCTTAAACAAAAAAGAACCATGGGTTCCATACTATTACCGTGTAATTTACATCTTAATCTAGTCCCACCCCCCAATTCCCATAGAGATCCATTCAAATGCAGAGAGGTTATAGTATCGCATGTAAGAGTACCTGAAAATAAGATATCAAAAGTCTTTTGATATCCTTTTATACTCAGTCATGATAGAACCACCTGTTTACTTGTGGAATGTTCCAAACAGGTGTTTTTTTGAACTACCCAGTCATTTTTTTTTTTTTGCCCCGTCCCAACTTTTTTGCAACGTGTTGCAGGCATCACATTCAGAATTAGCGTATATTTACAAAGATCAATAAACTTGACAAGGTAAAACATGAAATATATTTTCTTTGTTTTCAATTAAATATATGTCAAAGAGAATTTACAAATCACTGCTTTCTGCTTTTATGTGCATTTTACATACTGTCCCAACTTTTTTGGAACTGGAGTTTGTATATGTAAATTTGAACATGTAAATTGGGAATTGTATTATTAGTGGGCTAGCAAGCAATAATTAAACCGATCTTGGACCAGCATCCACAACAATGTTTAATTGGGGAAACTGAAATCTGGCTCTCGAGGCCAGTAGAACAGCTGGTTTTCATTATTCGACCTCCAATTAGGACTGAACCTGGGGCATCAGGTGACTTAAATCTCTGGAAAAACAATCAATTAACTATCAAGTAGAAAAGAAAACAAGCAGTACTACTGGTCTCGAGGACCAAATTCGCATATTGGGTATTTTAGTTATGATAAGGAGTTTCCCTAATAGGCCCTACCCAGTGCGAGCGAAGTTGGCCCAGTATGCCATCACGATCCTGGACAGGTCCTGTTCTTCCTCTGTGCAATCTGTGGACTTTGTGCCTGAGAGAGATGAGGCATAATATGGTACTCGGTGCGGTTTTAGAATAATCAGTTATAACACAGCCACAGCATGCCGTGGTAACTGCATTCATTGCGAGGTTTCATCGTGTTACCGTCGATAGTGATGTTCAGGTCTGCAAAGCAGAAACCAAATACGAACATGATGTCGTCCCCGTGGTCTGCTTTGACGAAACTGGGCCTCTTCTTCCGCAACGCGCTGTGACTTTCCTGAAACTCGTACAGGTAGACAGGCACACCCGTGTCTGGGGGAAGGGTTAGAGGGGGAGGGGTATTCACACAGGTGTACTGTAGGCACACATGACAGCAGAGAGCCGGATCATGTTTTCAGAGGTAAATTGGAATAAGTTCATAAAACTGTCTAGCTGTTTAGGTCACAATGCATTGTGTTTTGATTCGGCGATTTAGGGGTGAAACCTATCAAATATTTAGAAATTTTAAAACATCTACTGAAGAGGGATATAGTAGGGGAATACTGTTAATATGAATACTCATCCAATAAACTATTATTATATTTTAAAAATACATTTCTGTTCTTAATTCCACATCCTCGACAACATGCATGTCGTCATTACACTCATTAACCCATTTGGGAACCACAGCATTTAAATTTCATGAAACGGTTTTATATTTGAGCTCATTCATATGAAAGATTCCATGCCACAAAAGGTACAGTATGAAGTTTTTGCAATGTTTAAACTGTGAGGGGTATTGGGGGTGTATGTTCAAAGTCTGGGTGTTGCAAATGGGGTGTGGGTTTATTTTTTTGCTTTTGTTTTTACTTTCTTTCCCTCTTTTGTATTTTGTGAAGTACTTTGCATCGGAAATTTAAACCCGTTTACGATTAGTTGAAAGGAGGACTACTCAGTACTCCTTTTTTAAAATGAATATATCACATATGCATTTCAATATACCCAATTGTCTCATCTCTTTAACAGAGAGTTCTTAAACATGGTGGCAATGTAGAATCAGGAGTACCTCTGACCGTGTGGTTCTCACCTCTGTGGAAATTGACCGTTTGGATGGCAGGAATTGTAAACATAACGTCTCCTATCATCTCCATGGCACTGTCCCGAATCGCCTGCCGATCTTCTGAAGTGCCCAGGTACTCATCTGCAACCAGTTCCTTTATCGTCTGATCTGACGGCTAAGACAAGAGTCATGCATGGTAGGCGACTTTATTTAATTTCTCACTTCAATTAATCGGGAGAAAAAAAAAACATTGAGACTTGAAAAGAATCCCTCTAGCCTTCTGACAAAACAATGCAATCTTCATCAACAATCCACAACACTCCTCATAAATTAGTGAAGAGGCTTACAACTTAATATACATGTTGTGTCATCTGATTTCATGTTATCTAGTTTCACAGATCTCTCACCTTGTTGTATAAAAATGACATGGTGGACAAGACTTGGTCCCGGTCCATTCCTTCCTCCCAGCCTGGAGGCGCCAAGAACTGTTGTTGAGTTGGTGGGAGGTGGGGTGTGTGGAGGACAGGAAGATGTCTAATTTAACATTAACTTTTTCAAATTTACAACCAACAGCCATACCAAATAGTACAGTCAATTCTAATATTAAGAGCCAAAAGGAGTAAACAAGCACAAACTAAAATGTACAATTAACCCAATATGATCCACAGAAATGCATCTCATCCATTTTGAACCCAGAGCACCATTTATTTAGGTGATTATTACGGATGGCTTACGCTCGGCAGCAGCCAGCCACATTCCTGGTTTGTCACACCCGTCATAAACGGAACCTTATGGACCTCATGATTTTGGAAAGCCTCCTCCATCGTCTTTGTGAGGAAGTGTCCGTCGTTTGTCACCAAAAACTGAACAGTTATTGCCTTCAAAAGGAGACACAACCGACAACATTACTCATTTCTTCAGACATGCCACTTTATTCCATGCAGTTGGCATGATTTATTCAAGGTGCGTCAATTTGTCATCTCGGGTTCACATCCAATGAGGAGAATAACTCTAGAAGAAAACATTCTCAGTTTCTGGTCCAAACGGCAGTGTGATTTGACACAAATTATGACTTGCACACCTGTTACTCCTGAACTCTGCTTTAAAATTAAGGTTCATTTTCTGGGGTTTTGAGTATTTTTAGGTTTTAGGTTTTAGATTGGCCCAGACATCTTTAGTGTGTTAAGGAAATGTTAGATCAGGGGTTTCAACCTTTTCTGATCCAGTGACCCCCCCACCCAGGCTCCAAGGCATCCAGGGGAACCCCATCATAAGTTAAAAAAAGTTCAAGGTTTTATATTTTGAAATATTTCCCCAAATCTATATATAGTCACTGCATGTTAAGTCTGGCCAGGGACCCCGTACAGTAAGCTACCATCAAGGTTGAAAACCCAGGCGTTTTTGAGAAGTTTTCTTACGACCTGCCAGCTTTCCAATGCTTGATGCTTACTATAAGGGAATTTGGTGTATGTGGTCTAAAGCAAGAAAATAGGCTCCAAGTAACTCCAAAGCAGCTTGCACAGTGAAATCTCATCTGAGAACATTTTGTGTACATTTTAAGGAATGAAAGAAAGTTTGACTTTGGCAAGCTCAAATTCAAATGCAAAAGCCTTCTAAACGAATCCTTGGCCTGTTCTGATCGGGTTTTCTTCAAAGCATTTATTTTTTGACAACAAGCTATCAACTGTTTTTCTCCTTATATGCAATCAGAAAATAATGCCTAACAGACTCTATGATTAACATGAGCATAAATAAAGTGTTACCATCTACATGTTACGTGACTCTATGCACATCACTAATGAGGAAATGTTACATATTGATAAATATTTAGGAAACCATTTCTTGAAGTTGATTGGTCGCAAGCTATATTTTTTCCATTTATTTTTATTTTTTTGCCATGGACACTATCATCATGGATGGGTAAATCCATGTGCAAACAATATGGTCACCACTATATATTACCTTTCTGGATCTCCTGTCAGTAGGTGTTCAGAGTATCTTACCTCTTCAACAAGCTTTAGCATTTCCTCTTCAGTCAGCAGCATCAAGCAGTCCACAATCGCCTTGGAAGTGGTGATGTCACAGCCTGACATGTTACCCAAAGTCTAGATGTCAACAGTTGAAAAGCAGTGTGTCATGGAAATATGTGAAAACGAGGTCAGGCCATCGTGATTTAAAGTCAAGAGACTGGGATGTTATGTGGTAATTAATAGTAGAGGACCGTGGAATCAGGTTGTTCTGGGTACACAACATTTTTAAAGAGTTATGAAACCCTTGGTTACATTTTCTCTCTGCCCAAACCACAAATTAGAAATTTTCTATAGAGTTCAAAGGGAAAATAAGTCAGGAAAAACAACCCTTAAAGTGATCCATCCATATCTACTGCATATCTGTCAGCAGAGTGATGGTTTGTGGCTAGTTTGATACATCAGACTCTTGATGACTTGCAGACATATAGCCAAACATGTGTTCCATACTATTCCCATGTAATTTACAGCTTAATCTAGTCCCACCCCCAAATTCCCATAGAGATCCATTCAAATGCAGAAAGATTATAGTATTGGTTGTAAGAGTACCTGAAAATAAAATATCAAGAGAATTTTGATGTTGTTGGGTCACAGACATCAGGAAGTTGTGACATGGAAAGGATATGCAACCAAACATTAAATATGATAACTTTATTAAAGTTTATGTTAATTTGTCCAATTACTTTTGATCCCCTAAAATGGGGGGACTATGTATAAAAATGGCTACAATTACTACAGTATTCACCCGGTATGGATGTAATAACCCTCAAATTAAAGCTGAAAGTCTGCACGTTAACCTCATAGTCACTGTTCCATTTCAAATACAACGTGCTGGAGTACAGAGCCAAAACAACAAAAATTGTGTCACTGCCCAAATACTTATGGACCTGACTGTATATAAGGAAATTAGATTTAACTAGTTTTCCTTTATACCAGGTATAGTGTACCATTATGATATGGTTTGTTTTTCTCAAGAAAGAGTGTGGCATGTGTAATTTGAATTACTTGGGCCATTGGAAAGTGGTCGGGATTGAAGAGACCACTCATCATTGCAGTTCCACTCTGTGCAATCGCTCGATGGAACAGTCCAGAGGACAAGGGAGAGAGGGCCTGCAGACAACACACACACACACACACACACACACACAATACAATGGAGAGCTTAACATTATGTTATGCAGAAAACAAAGTCAAACATGCAAGCATACAGTAGACACTATATGGCCAAAAGTATCTGGACACACCTTGGTCTGGGGATATTTTTCATGGTTTGGGCTAGGCCCCTTAGTTTCAGTGAAGGAAAATCTTAACAATTACATTCAAGATCAGACATGGGCAACTGACGGCCCGACCCGATGGTTTCTCCGGCCCATGCTGCCCTATCTGAATTAAAAATCAAATAATTCATTAACGTTAATTAAATTAAGATCAATTTGACGCTGCAAATACGCACCAGGCCAGCACAGCAGGTGGAGCTCTTCGCTAAGAGGCTTCTACAGCCTCAAATAGAAAATCAGCACCGGAGCGCAACTCCAGTCAGTTCATTTGTTCGGTGGCAAAATTAGTAAATGGAAGGTTCCACAACAAGTGGGAAAGCGATTATCTCTTCATAGAATTTAAAGGCGACAATCACATAAGAATCAAGATGCCTGGTGTGTTTACAGGTTGTTTCTATAATGAAAGAACACAACTTGAACCAACACTACCACAGCCACCTCAGTGACAAATACACAGGCAAAGATGTCAAGATACAATAGGACTGATTCCCAAAATTCCCCACTGCTCAAACATCCAGTATCAAAAATTATTTGTCAAGATCGGTGTGGAAGAACTTGACTGGCCTGTACAGAGCCTCAACCCCAACCCTCAACCTCAACCCCATCAAACACTATTGGGATCAATTTGAACGCTGACTGCGAGCCAGGCCTATCACGCAACATCAGTGCCTGACCTCTTTAAAGGGGCAGTTCACCAAAAAATGAGATTTCACTTGTATAATAGATATCCACTGCAGCTCACCTTGATTTCACCCTGATACAACGAACCTTGATGGGTCCAATGTTTGTAGTGCTCCAAGCGTCAATAATTCACATTTGAAAAAATCAACATCAACATTTTTCCAAATATAATGACACAATTACTCATGAACATTCAGACCCAGAACACCGGCGTGCTTTGGTTGAGACTTTGCGCGGATATAGTTGGCGTACTTTGGTAGAAAGTCGTTTTCGGGGGGAGGAAAAAAAAAAAAACTGTACTCAACAAGGTCTGTGAATGTTTGTGAGTAACCAACCGTGTCATTATATTTGGAAAGAGACGCTGCTGTTGATTTTTTCTCATGTAAATCATTGGTGCTTTGAGTGCTACAAACATTGGACCCTTTTGAGGTACGTTGTATCAAGGTAAAATCAAGGTGATCTGCAGTGGATATGTTCCAACATTCCAACAGCCTTCCCAGAAGAGTGGATGCTGTTATAGTAGCAAAGGGGGGGGGGGGACAACTACCATATTATTGCCTATGATTCTGGAATGAGATTTGAACGAGCATGTGTCCACATACTTTTGGCCATGAAGTGTATCTGCTTCCATGTGATGCACAAATAGGTATGCTTAAAAAATGCCTTCAAAGCAGCACATTTAGCAATAGTTTCTTGTTGGAGTTAAATCAATTTTCATTTGGATAAAAGATGTGTACGGACATTATTTCTGAAGCACAATCTTTAACACAATCGACTCCAGACTTCTATTTGAACTGGAGAGCTTGTTTACTATCTATGCAATTGTCTGTCTGCTAATTTTTTTGTGTTAGTGACATGTTTTTAGTTGTTCAGATTCACACCAGCAGCGACACGCTAACTCCACCCGCCGACTCTCCGAAGATGGTGACTACTCCGGGATCTCCTCCAAAGCTGTGGATGTTTTCCTGCACCCAATGCAGTGCAGCCACCTGGTCCAGAAGTCCAATGTTTCCAGGGGCGTGCTCATCCCCAGTGCTAGGTAGGGAATGTAGGAACCATACTAGTGACCACAAGACAAACATTCATTGCAGTTAATTCATTGCCGTGACCAAAGGCCCACTCTGTTCACTCACTGCGGTGAAGACTGACCCACCCTATTTATTCGGTGCAATGCCCTCTAACCTAAAAAAATAGTATGTGGCTGTGCACACTTACCTGAAAAACCCCAGAATTCCTAACCGGTACTGAATCACCACAACAACCACATCTTGATAGGCTGCTAATGAAGAAGCATCCTGAAGTGATGATGACCCCATCACAAAACCTCCACCATGGATCCACACCATGACCTGAAGAAGCGCTAGAATCAATTACAGACACATATACGCGCACATGCAAACATATGTTTAACATGCCCCGAGATCAGTGAAGATATCTGTTCTAATTTTAATAATAAACTGTGCCACAGATAATTATTTAGACTCACAGGTAATTTAGAGTCTGCTGTTGAGGTTGCAGGTGTATATATGTCCAGGTAGAGACAGTCTTCTGAAACAGCAGGGACATCCATATGCATAGATAACTTTTCAAGTAAGTCCAGCACAAACGCTCGGTTTTGTAGACACCTAGAACACATTTTTTTGTCATAATAGCCGTTAGTGTTTCTTGACGCAGGTATAGCATGCAAAGAAAGACTTGAGTACTTGTCTCATTAACTTGGGAATTAGAAACCAGGGAAATGGGAATTTCGGCATGTGGTAAACTGCACAAATGAGGCTGAATTAATATGTGACTGGCAGTCAGTAATGCCCGTTTGAGAGGGACATGGCTTAGGACAGAGAGAAATTACAATCCGACCTTTCCGAGAGCAATTGCTGTTACTGTATGCATAATCTGTGAAATAAGTAATAGCAGTGTACAAAGTGAATAATGGCTGTATAACTATATACTGAAGTAAAGTATTGATTCCTTATTGTGATTAATATCAGACTGTGTGATCTGGCTGGTCTTACATGAGTGGCTTCTGCGTAGCATCCCGCTCTCCCTCCCATGGCTCTACGGGCAGTGGTGGGGCCAGCCTCAGAGGTCCAATGGGTGGCTTGGCAAATGGCACACTCAGATAGGTGTGCACCAAAGTCTCCACACCTTTCACGTTCACATACTTCCCTCTTAAACTCCCAGACTGAAGGGTCACCAGCGGACCTGTCAACATATACAGTCATTTCCAAAAACCGCACACTTGTAGATTTCAAGACCTACCCTGAACAGGTAAGTTCACCAAATTATATGATAAAGTAGTCTGGAAGTAGACTTGTTTTCATAATAATTAAGCTAAATAAGATGAGTAGTGTAAATGCCGCTTGCCTAAATAAGTGCTTTTTTTTTTGTTTCCTTGGAAAGAGGTTTATTTTTATATTACATTCCAAATCATCTCACAGTTATATGCACATTTTTTGGGAAAAATATTGGGAAATGGTCATGCTCAGTTGGTAGCAATCATATAAACTGTTGTGAGATAAATCCAGCCCATACACTGTGTTCATACTCTCAAATTCTGCATTCTAAAACCAGCGATTCGGCCCAAATTTTTGTTTTCAAAACAAAGTGTCTCATGACGCAAACCAATCGAAGAGAGGTTGCACATTCACGAGTCACGACGAGGTTTGTAGAAGCAGTGGGGTGGAGTGTCTCTTTCACTGTGGGCAGGGCCAAAGGATGTTATGACTTTTAAAGGTTTTCACAACAAATGTGACCGTTAAAAAAGTTGCGTACTCTAGCTTTAAGGACACCTTATGTGGTAGGATTATGAAATGATCTGTGCTTTCCTTCCCAGTTTAAAATAATGGAAAAGTCATCACAACTAGCACTATTGGGGCCACATAGGCTAACTGCCTCTACAGTTGCTACTATAATCAACAAATAATAATAATAGCTTTTTTAATTTTATTATTATTTTTTTTTAATCGACTTGGTACTACAAGTATGTGGTAAAATGTCACAACATTTATTACAAAACTCAAAGCAGATCATCAAAAAGGCTTTTTTTTCAAAACTTTAAACACAATTTCAATTGACTAGGTACAACACACAAAATCACACAACTTTTTCACCTAGCTTAATCAGTGTTTCATTTAGATATGCCTTTTATATAAAGTAATTGCGTTTCACAATGCAATGCTCAGAATACTTTTCATATGATTATGTTTTAATTTGTTTAAATACATTTGCCCACTACCCTTACAAAACTGGATAGTTTGCTGCAAACTTGCAGCTAATATGTAGCGCATTTGCCACAAACTAAATTGTTTTCCACAAAATGTTGTCAGAAATTTGTTAGAGTTTGTCAGTAGTGGTGAACTAAAAACTTTGCCAGAAGTGAATGGCAGTTCCCACAAAGCTAATTTGCATGTGGAAATATGAGCTTGCCGCAAACCTGCGTCAACAATGGCAAAGGTTTGATGCAAATTTGCCAGAAGGCCTATATTTTTAAGTGCACTTAATCAAACTGCTCTTAATGGTTAATCACTTAACCGTTTGCTAAAACTATAGATTTTAAACCGTGTTTTCTACAATATATGGATTTTAGAACTACAGAAACAAAATGTGTTTGTTAAATATAAACATCTAAATTACATGTATGATGCATGACCATACATAATCTGACAATGCTTTAGAGCAGGGATCTTCAACAGGGGGTCCCCCAATTTTTGTGGGATTTAAAAAAAATTAAATCTAACAATTTTTAAATGTATTTTCGACAAAAAATATATAATGAGTAAATTCAAAGCATTAATAGGCAATAATAAGCTACTTTTGTTGACAAAAACTATATAAAAAAAGAATGATTCCCATGATGCAACCACTTGTTTTTAAAAAATATATATCTGGGGGTCCCTGCTCTGTTTCTATCGGCCAAGGGGGTCCTTAGGCTGAAAAAGGTTGAAGACCCCTGCTTTAGAGCCAATTGATTTACCATAATTGGTCACCATAAAAGGGGGTGTGAACATCTATTTCCAAAGATAGTGTGGTAGGACATAGGCCAGTACTTGGATCCTATAATGCAGAACATATCGTTGTGTTTCTCAATGAAATTGAGCAGGCCTGTCAAGGTGAAGGAATCTCCTATGTCATTGTGTGGCACAATGTCATAGTCCACCACGCAGAGGTTGTTCAGGCATGGTTTTGGGCCCATCCCCGATTTGTGACCCTATACCTGCCCCCATACTCTCCTTTCCTCAACCCAATAGATTTTTTAGCATGGAGGTGGAAGGTGTACGGTCGCCATCCCCATGAGCGTTCCATCCTCCTTTGGGCCATGGATGAGGCATGCGACATCATCACACCGGACCAATGGCAAGCTTGGATTTGCCAAAAGGGTTTACCCGCGGTTCATGAACAATGAGGACACTTACTGTGACATGAATGAGAATTTATGGGAAAATGCCCAAAACAGGCTTGATGCACCAAATGTGTGCTAAATGCTAGGTTTTATTTTCATTCATCATTCTTCATTCTTTCAATTTCTTACATTACAGACAGTACACCTATACTTGAAACTGTATCTGAAAAACAGTAAAATGTTTGTTTGCATGAATGATTGTAGAGGATGATTTATTTTATCACACATTGGATATAGATGTCTTTGATCACATTATGGAAATTATAGATTTTCTGTCAATTTCGTTATGCAATGTAAGTGTATTGCCTTATGTAAAAACTGTGTAATCTACTGTAATTTACAGTACTGTAGCTAGCATATTTGAGGCTTGACATACAGTTGAATTTGATTTTCTAAGTTACTGGTCCCAATGTTGTATCCACTGGCCCGGAAGACATAGGCAAATTTTGCCAATGGTTAAACAGGACATACATGGCAAGCATTTTATAGAATCAGATGGCAGCGGTTTGTCACTGAGTGAAGAGTGCTTCTACAACACACTGTTTGATCATCATGCCTCAGAAGAATGTCTAAAATAATGTGATACAAGTAAAGTCAATAAGGTTTATTATTTTCAATGAACAAGACCAGGCAAAGCCTAGTAGGTGCCATACCCTGAATACAGCCAGTAAAGTAGGAAATATAATCGTAATACATTAAATATTATTCTGATAATTAATAATCTCACTCTGTATTTTTCCCATTGAATTTATTTGGAATTACACACTTTCATTGCGGCAGGGACTCAAACGGAGGGCTGTAGTAACAAAATAACTAGCTAGTTAGTTTGCTTGCTATCTTTGGTTACCTTTAACTGGTGATGGTGGGAACATCTAGTCAGCAATTACTAAGAACTAAATCTTCAAAAATATTAGCTAGCTAGCTATTTCACTTAAGATCAGTCGAATGTTTTCACTCACTTGTCTGCATACGCTGGCATAGATCGGCAAGGCTTGCAAAATACTTCTCTCTTCTCATCATCATGCCCAAGCCAAGGCAAACAATCAGGGGTGTGTTTCCCGATAACGATCAATCTTAGGGTTAAGTGCCATTTCAACGAGCGATTCTACGATGGCTCTTTCATTTGTAACACGCGTTTCCCAAAACAAGTTCTTAAAGCATGAACGCTCAGTCACCTCTTAAGTGCTACTTAACCAGAGGTGTAAAATCTGGGTTCAGAAAGTCCTCCCCAGTATTTAGTTCCAATTACTTGGATTTGCTCATTTGCACAATTCTTCAGCCAGGAGGTAGAACTAATTAGTGAAATCAGCTGGCTGAGTTCATGGGTGGAAGAAACAAATAGCAGGGGTGTTTCTCAATACCAAGTCTTGTGGACTTGTGATGCACGTAGTGTCAAGTGTCCCAGCAAAAGGGCACTTGCAAAAACATGCTCTTGTGAATAGGGTGATGTCATACAACGGGCCTGTTCCAAAGCCAAGAACTCAAAGAAGCGAGGACGCTCAATGATCCCGGAAATGTACTTGATCCGCCCCAAATGTCGAGGATGCATCGGATGCAAACTCGCCAAATAAGTCTGCGAACTTGGTTATCCCATCGTTCATTGCACAAAGCGATGACCTACGCCACAGAAGAAGCTTATGTACTGCCTGGTTTGTAGCATAGATCGGTTTGTAGCTATACAACCCTTAAAGTGATCCATCCATATCTACTGCATATCTGGCAGCAGAGTGATGGTTTGAGGCTCGTTTGATACCTCAGACTCTTGGTGACTCACAGCCATTTAGCCAACCATATGTTCCATACTGTTCCGGCATAATTTACAGCTAAATCTAGCCCCACCCCGAAATTCCCATAGAGATCAATTCAAATGCAGAGATGTTATAGTATCGCTTGTAAGAGTACCAGAAGAGTCTTTTGATGTTGTTGGGTCACAGACATCAGGAAGTCATGGCATGCAAAGGATATGTGACCAAATATAAAAAATGATTACTTTATTATATATATATAAATGCAGGGGTGCCAATAATTGTGGCACACATGGTTTTGTTAAAAATAATAATTTCTTGATGAAGGATTTTTTTGTTTCATAATAAATGTACTTCTATTATAGGTTGGATTTTTCTCATTTTTTCAGTGTGAGATTAAGCTAATTTACCAAACGGTGAATTTTGTATAACCATTTTTACTCATCTTTACCAGGGGTGCCAATAATAGTGGAGGGCACTGTGTGTGTGTATATATATATATAAATCATATATATATATATATGATTTAAATTAATTATATAACATTTGCACTGGCCCGAGGCCCGGAGGTGTTGAAGACAGGAGATGTCAAGCCCTGATATTTCTTTCAGCACTTCTAAGTGTGATTTGAAACACATATCTTGCATTGTTTGCTCTTTGAATAACTGGTCGTTAAAATGACTACATTGAAAATATCATTATGTTGTACTTTGGTGATTAAACCAGTTCTCATTGCATTTCACAATAAACGTATAGCCTATTTTGAATCAATGGTTATGTGATGATATGTTTACAATCCAAATTAATGCACAATGACATGGTTTGAATGAAAGACTGGCTGCATTACAAGTCTGAGTTTTGATTTTTGCACTAAATTGTGAAAATATACCGCAAAGCCTACTTGTGAAAATAGTACAAGTCGATTAAAAAAACCTAATAATAATAGGCTAATAATAATAAAATCATTTGAGGATACAGACGCAACAGAATGTTCATTATATTTATTTAAACATACTTGCAATGCATTTCACATAAGACATTTCACGTATAAGACATTCATATATGCAATCTAGACTACTATAGTCCCGTAGTCGGTAGGATGGAAGTGTGTACACACAAATCAGTATCAACTCAAGTGGGCACGAGCAGTATTTGAAGCGAACTGCAAAGTTTGTTTAAGACATAGGACAGTGACGCCACACCCTAGGCAGGAGAACAGAAATCCGAGAAGAAATTCATTCGACAAAACGCTGACTAATCGCGTATTGATCCTGTGCAATTCCATAAATTGGCAACATGCAAGGATAAGTTCCGTTTAATTTTCCCCATCGTATTGTAAATGCGGCTTAATAGCCTACGCGACATTCCAAGACACCGTCCAACATTGTATTTTTTTACTTTTAACTTTTCACATATAGGTTATCAAAATGAGACTGAAATAACTGCATAATAAGTGCCGAAAACCACCTATAAAAACCGAAATTGGTAACGATTTGTTACAGCCAAACTTAACACCGTAAGGATGAGTTTTCCGTTTACAATTTTAAATGAAAATATGTCTGTTTGGTAACCACTGGGTCACCACAGACAATAGCTCTTAAATCCACTAAATTGTGCACATGCAATTATCTGCACCGTGAATGGAAAACAGGTGTGTTTTGGTACTTGCCTTTGGTGTCAGCCGATGTTTTGTAGGAAAAAAATAAGCCTACTGACCAGAGAACTAATGATATGCTGTTCATGGCGGCTTCTCCAATTCTATTTCCGGACTCCGTGAGTGGCACCCAAGTATATGACTCCCCGCAGCTGATGACGACTGTACTGTGATCATGAATAAGACGAATGATTTTATGGTAGATTTTAATAGGTGCCTTCAGACTTTGATCTAGTTTCTTTGTCGCAAATACATATTAATCTTGCTGTACCGATAAGCCTGCGATAACAAACATTACCTCAGAGTGACTTGGCAACTCCAAATCATTAGAAAATGGAAGTCAGACAGGTAGGCAATACATTTCACTCCTCAAATGTGGCAAACAAGTATATTTTAAAGGGGAACTTGGCGGGGCATGCATGCACCATACCTATACAGCACAGAGAGTTTGCCACTGTTCAGGGTTTCCTACAGAAATAACCACACAGACTCTCAGCTCTCTACTGCCCCTAGACTCTCAGCACTTAAAACATTAACTTCTGTAGCTACTTTCTGACCTTATGTAACCACACAGAATTCAGATACAACTTCACACATTTATACAATAAAGCCCCAGACTTGGGTTATTTTTGCAAATCTTCTTCTTTTCTGCTGATTTCTTCATCAAAAATACTCCATGCCCTCAAAGAATAATTCTCCCCATTGGATAACAACATCTGATCTGCCAATAAGAACATCTGATCAAAGTAGGATACAAAAGTAAAATGCTTATGTCACGTTGCCATTGTCAAGACTGAGGCAGCCTTGGCTTGGTAGTTAGAGCAACGGCCTCTAACATGTTTGAGCCCTTCCATGTACGTACCACTACATTTATTTTCGCGACAAAAACGATGTGCCCATGTTATGTTTTTCACATATAAGAATGTTATGTCCACATTAAAGAATGTCTTTTTTATTGCAAAAGCGAAGAAATCGAACAATATTACCTGTTAACTGTTTAAACTGTATTTAAACACAAGTGAAAGTAAGCCAACATGGTTTGATAGCCTACTCGCTACCACCAACATATTTACCGCAGTACTGGAAAAAAACATCCCATTTGTCAGGCAGAGAAAATAAAGTTTTTTTCTGGCTCACTGTCACTCTCTCCAGTAGCTTATAACTTCCACAGATTCCATTCATTCTCTTATTCAGCCTTACTCCTCTTGGGTTGTAGCTAGCTAACTGGATATACTGTATAGCTATAGCATACGTCAGACAGTAATAACTATAATGATTAGATTCACTAGGCAACACAAGCACATATGGCAGCCTTGTCATTTTGCAATGTTACTAGTCAAACATCACGTTATTAAATGACATTATCAAGCATGCAGGCAACATTAACGGCGGTAAATTTCACCATTTATAGCCATCTAAGCAAGTGTTTATAACGTTATTTACTTGTGCAATATTGATATTCCAATTATATGAGAATGTTCAAGACATGTTTTGTAAAAGTCACAAAGGGAGAGCTATATGGATTTTATGACAGCAGATTTATTGATTTTCTTAGTGACAACTGCTGTGGTGTTCCTAGTGTTGTATTTTAACGACTTGAACTAGGCTATAGCCATTTTGCAAACGCAATGTTTTTATAATTAATGGTAGCTAGATCAGCTACTGACATACAAACCATTAGTAGGCCTAGGTTTACCGTGTTGGCTAAAATACCCCCATTAAAAACATGTACCATAATCCATTTAAAAATATGACAAAAACTTTAATTTATTTGTAATTTGCGATAAAGGGGAAATGACTGAATCCAGGCCTATGTGTTTCTTTGAACAATAATGTATGTGTGTTTGCATATGTGTATGCATCTCTCTCTCTAGACTGAATTATCTTATGGTTCATAAATGTATTTGCATTATCATTATCAGTTTGTCTACTCATTAGAAACCCAGTACAAAAATAAATTGTATCTCAACAAAAAAAGTTTTCAACATACAAAAATGCCAAGTTGTTAAAAAACAACGTTAATTGTCTTATGCTTGTAATGACTTTCTTTCAACCAAATAAGCCTGGGAAGTGTCCTCACGCGTATTATAAACAAACAACAATGTCCAAACTTTCACCATTGCGAGTATTTTTCAATCCAGGCAGTATATTCACCAGTATTTGCAGCAAACAGGCAACAGTCCATAGCACATGACCCGGCACGGTGAAAAAACTGTCTGCTTCCCCCATCAATCAACACCCTTTTCCTGTGTAGATCTACCTTACCTACAGTACATGTTGATCTAACTGGCTCAATGCACCACACAGTGTTCAAAACGTGAATGACATCAAATTCAAACAGACAAATAAATAGCAATGTATAATACAGTGAGCACCATAATTCATTGGACAGTGACACATTTTTTGTTATTTTGGTTTAGCACTTTGAGTTTGAAAGGATACAATGTGCAATGTACAAAGTGCAGACTGTCAGCTTTGACAATGAGGTTGAAGTGCAGACTGTCAGCTTTAATTTGGGTCTGATGTATCAAACAAGCCTTAAAGCCTCAGGGAACAAATCCTAAAATCCTAAAAATGTATGTATGATATCAAACTTGAGTGTGTTATTAAGTATCCACCAAAGTTTAAATGAAAATAAATATATAAATATAATAAAACACTGCTCAAAAACAGCTGAATTAGCTGATCAGACCTGTATTAGGACAGTCGGGCGTGGTCGTAATATTCTAATGAGCACAATTGATTGACATTCCTCTGTCCAAGAAGACACTCAGCATCACACACAAGAAAAATACAAATAGCGGGTAGAATCTCGGTTGTACATACAGGTGCAGCTCAAAAAATTTGAATATCGTGAAAAAGTTCAATATTTTTTGTCACTCATTTCAGAAAGTGAAACTCATATATTATATAGATTCATTACACATAGAGTGACATATTTCAAGCCTTTATTTCTTGTAATTTTGATGATTATGGCTTACAGCTAATGAAACCCAAAATTCAGTGTCTCAGAAAATTAGAATATTTTGCTTTAACATATTTTTAAAGTATCATATTTCATATTTGGTCGCATATCCTTTGCATGCTGTTACTTCCTGAAGTCTGTGACCAATCAACATCAAAAGACTCTCGATATCTTATTTTCAGGTACTGTTACAAGCGATACTATAACCTCTCTGCATTTGAACTGATCTCTATGAGAATTGGGGGGTAAGACTAGATTCAGCTGTAAATTACGCTGGTACAGTGTGGAACACATGATTGGCGAAATGGCTGTACGTCATCAAGGGTCTAAGGTATCAAACGAGCCCCAAACCATCACTCTGCGGCCAGATATGGAGTAGATGTGGATGGATCCCTTTAAGGGTTGTTTCTCCTGACTTTTTCCCCCATAGAGTTCTATAGGAAAATGAGTCAGGAGAAATAACCCTTGCAGTGATCCATCCACATCTACTCCATATCTGGCAACAGATTGATGGTTTGGGGCTCGTTCGATAGCTCAGACCCTTGATGACGTACAGCCATTTCGCCAGTCATGTGTTCCATACTGTACCAGCGTAATTTACAGCTGAATCTAGTCTTACCCCCCAATTCTCATAGAGATCAGTTCAAATGCAGAGAGGTTATAGTATCGCTTGTAACAGTACCTGAAAATAAGATATCGAGAGTCTTTTGATGTTGATTGGTCACAGACTTCAGGAAGTAACAGCATGTAAAGGATATGCGACCAAATATTAAATATGATACTTTAAAAATATGTTAAAGCAAAATATTCTAATTTTCTGAGACACTGAATTTTGGGTTTCATTAGCTGTAAGCCATAATCATCAAAATTACAAGAAATAAAGGCTTGAAATATTTCACTCTATGTGTAATGAATCTATATAATATATGATTTTCACTTTCTGAAATGAGTGACAAAAAATATTGAACTTTTTCACGATATTCTAATTTTTTGAGCTGCACCTGTATATGTACGAACCTACCGACACTGAATTTGAGAGTGTAGCAATTCCACAACCAGATAAACCGCATTCTCTGGCTTCACATGTGGTGACGGAATGGTGGGTTTCAAGATACTAAGTTTCCCTGTAAGAATATACCACACTTCTTAACTTTGTTATAACATTTGTTTCTTCCAATAAAGACGGGAGTATTGCTGCTAGTTAGCTAGCCAGTTGATGTTGGGTAGCTTGCATGCTGAATGCCATGGAATTGTTTGGTTGGTTACCCTGGCAACTAAAGCTCCGCTTCAGTTCTGTGCATTAAAAAAAAATCAACTACACTGTACCCAGTACCGGCGAGTGCAGCAATGAGAAGGCATATGTGAAATTATTATTTAACGTTAGTGCTACACGCCCAACGTTAGCCAAGATAGGCTTAACATTAGAGAAAGTAGTAGCTAAATCCACAGGGCTAGCTAACACACTCGCCGTGTTCGAATAAGGCATCAATGCGGGAATGTGTTCGTTTTGACAAATGCTGGTGGGAGGGACAAGCGACATCAGCCTTGTGATTGGTTTGGAATAAGTGACGTCACTATTCCCACTTATAGTACTGCCCAACTTCAATCCAAAAACGAGGGTAAAAGTATCCAGTATCTCTGGAATTCAGAAAGTAATTATTTACAAAACAAGTATATGCATAGTGTATGTCCACAAGACACAAATTAACCTAATTAGAAGGCAATCACAAATATTTGTTCCCTTGCTTTAAACCATCACTCTGCTGCCAGATATGCAGTAGATATGGATGGATCACTTTAAGGGTTGTTTCTCCTGACAAATTTTTCTATTAAGGCTTGTTTGATACGTCAGACCCTTGATAACTTAGAGCCATTTAGCAAACCATGTGTTCCATACTGTTCCAGTGTAGTTTACAGCTAAATCTAGTCCCACCCCCCAATTCCCATAGAGATCCATTCAAATGCAGAGAGGTTATAGTACCGCTTGTAGGAGTACCTACAAGATAACAAACTGGCAGTGAAAGAAAGAAACTGAGGTGACTAAATAGGGAGAGGAACAGGTGAGAGTACTAATGAAATAATTAAGGTGCGTGCGGAATGTAAGCAGAGGGGGAGAGTGATAGGATAATTACTGTGGGGAAAAAACATGGAACAAAACGGGAAACCATGCCCAGCCTGCACAAACACGGAACTAGACAGACAGGGTAAACTGAAAAACACGACATGAAACATGAGGAATGGGAAAACGAGAGAAACGAAAGGAAGGTGGACTGGAGAGAAACGGCGGATCTTACAGACTATGTACAAAAGGTTCTATAATTTCTATACGGTTCATCCAATATGGATGAAAATACCCTAAAATTAAAGCTGTATCCTTTCAAACTCAAAGTGCTAGAGTACAGAACCAAAATAACAAAAATATGTCACTGTCCAATGAATTATGGTGCTCACTGTATATGTAAAAATAGTTCCAACAATGTTTAATATCCATATGACTACTGAATATAATCAGATTTGAATTAGACAATGCTGGGAGTTGAATTTCTGAAAGTGAAATGATAAAACACGCACAGATAAATTGTGATGCAAAATAAATTTATTTCATAATGTGTCTCTTTGTTGCTTCTATATCCACTGATTTACATGTAGATCTTGAGGAGTGTATTACCACTGAAGAAACGGCAGATTCACCAATGTAGTCTGGGAAATCACCTGACCAGACCTTTGAGAGAGAGGCCTTTTGTTGGGTTGGTACTTGATTTATGTATTTTGAAAATCTGAGTTTGGCACATTGTTCATTCTATTGAATACAGGAATAAAATACAACAAATCCATATTGTATGACTTGTTTTGCACCAGAGAATGTAATATTTAGCAATGAAAAACATGAATTTGGAATATTCAGGTTTTTCCTGATCTGTTCACACAATGGACCACGCCACCACGGCTAAAAGCGTGACAGACAGAAAGGCAAATTGGATCAGAGTAAGCCTTTTCATCTTATTTTTTTCCAAGGGGTATTGGTTAAGTTTTTCTGCCTTGTGCAATATAACTCTAAAACCACTCAGGAAATCTCAATTGCAGGGGTTTTCAAAAATGGTTCCCTGTTTACACTGGTTTTTGTAACGGCCAATCTCTTGAGCAATGAAAGTTGTTGAAACTTAAAGGGATATTTCACCTTAGTGTGACATAAGTCATTTTGTGGAGCCTACCCAATTATACAGTGGGGACGGAAAGTATTCATACCCCTTCACCTTTTGCACACTTTATTGTGTTGTAGATTTAATTTTAAATGGATAAAATTGCCATTTTTGCCTATCAATCTACGCTCAATAACCCATCATGACAAAGTGAAAACATGTTTTCAGAAATTTTAGCAAATTTATAAAAAATCCAAAACTGAAATCTCTCATTTACATAAGTATTCATACCCTTTGCTTTAACGTATTTTTAAAGTATCATATTTAATATTTGGTCGCATATCCTTTGCATGCTGTTACTTCCTGAAGTCTGTGAACCATCAATATCAAAAGACTCTCGATATCTTATCTGTAGGTGCTGTTACAAGCGATACTATAACCTCTCTGCATTTGAATGGATCTCTATGGGAATTGGGGGGTGAGACTAGATTCAGCTGTAAATTACACTGGTACAGTATAGAACACATGACTGGCTAAATGGCTGTAAGTCATCAAGGGTCTGAGCTATCGAATGAGCCTCAAACCATCACTCTGTTGCCAGATATGGAGTAGATGTGGATGAATCACTGCAAGGGTTATTTCTCCTGACTAATTTTCCTATAGAACTCTATGGGGAAAAAAGTCTTAAAGTGATCCATCCACATCTACTCCATTATCTGGGTGCAGAGTGCTGATTTGGGGCTCGTTTGATACATCAGACCCTTGATGACTTACAGCCATTTAGCCAGTCATGTGTTCCATACTGTACCAGCCTAATTTACAGCTGAATCTAGCCCCACCCCCCAATTCCCATAGAGATCCATTCAAATGCAGAGAGGTTATAGTATCGCTTATAACAGTACCTGAAAATAAGATATCGAGAGTTTTTTGATGTTTATGGGTCACAGACTTCAGGAAGTAACAGCATGCAAAGGATATGCCACCAAATATTAAAAAATATGTTAAAGCAAAGGGTATCAATACTTATGTAAATGAGAAATTTCAGTTTTACATTTTTTATAAATTTGCAAAAGATTTCTAAAAACATGTTTTCACTTTGTCATTATGGGTTATTGAGTGTAGATTGATGGGAAAAAATGACAATTTTATCCATTTAAAATTAAATCTACAACACAATAAAGTGTGCAAAAAGTGAAGTGATATGAATACTTTCCGTCCCCACTGTATTTGCATAGCGTGAATATTAGTGACATCAGATGTCCCTGCTGACCGTTACCGGCATCCCCGGTAGTCCCGGTTGGCAGGGTCTCCAATCACTCCCATTCATTTGAGACCTCGTCAAAATGTATTGTTTTAAAGCACACACTAACTACAGCAGATAATACGTCAATAAAAGATAACATGACGGTGCCATGAGCCCTCCGGTTCTGGAATGTAAACAGAGGTGCTCTGTTCCCCGTCACAGACGAGGAACACAGCAGTGCACTTGCAGGGTTTGTCTGGCCACATAATTGAGCCCCATGTAGAACCCAGTTCTGACTTGGCTGAATGTCTAGAATGGCTCGTTTCCTTGCCCTCTATCACATGCTAGCACACACTAACTACAAATCAGTGGGTGATACGTGCTCTGACTACAGGCTATGCAATGCAGATCAGTGGGTGATATGTGCTCTGACTACAAGCTATGCAATGCAGATCAGTGGGTGATATGTGCTCTGACTACAGGCTATGCAATGCAGATCAGTGGGTGATACCTGCTCTGACTACAGGCTATGCAATGCAATTTTGTCAACTACTTTGCTTAAGGGGAATTGTGAAACCACAACTTGAAATGTCACTCAGTGAAAAACTGTTTAGATTTGATGTATGTTAACAAGTTTTTAATTGGGTATCTGTTGCCAGTAAAAGGGAAAGGCTTTTGTCCTTTCTTGGATGTGAGCCAGTTAAACCATTGCATCACTGCACTGCCCTTCAAAATGGCTGACAGTCAAAAATATTTTTCAATCAATACAGACAAGGGACTGGGTTAGTACAACATATTGCACACAACAGTGCAATATGAAGGATGCATAAACACTACTGTACTACCAGAGCAATATCTGAAATTTACATTTAAAGGCCACATTTTTTACTTCTGCATGCTCCCCCACACACCTTCACCAAGCACATAGGCACATAGAATAGCATTAATTATGCTAAAAAATTTAAAAATTGTATGAATTATGTATCTGAAAGGCAAACACTACCAGAATGTTCATGGAGGCTTGTCCTGGCAAATGTTCATGGAGGCTTGTCATAGCATTTTTTACACTGCCACCCTGTGGTAAAATGTTCCCTTTCATATCATATTTGCTCATATCAGCCAAATCACCTTTCTCTGGAAGAGAAATTTTTGGGTGACGTAATCAAATCACAGAATTGTTTTGACATTTCAGCATCACACCTTGTGAGGCAGGTGCGTGAGGGTTGGACCCGAAATGCACGACTCAGAAACAGAGATCGAAGGATAAAGTCCCATCAGGGCTTTATTCGAGGAATGTCCAATGAGCGTAGTCAAAAAACAAGCAAAGTTCATACACAAAGAATCCTGCCAAAACCAATGTACAGTACCGAGGGAGAAGGCAGTCTCAGAATCAGTACACCATGCAATAATCCAGTAACCAGAGTAGCTGTCAGCGGGGCAGAAGTACAGGCAGACGGTAGGCAGGCTCGGGGTCGAAGGCAATGCAAGAGTCAAGACCGAAGTCCGCTCCGCGGGGCAAAAGTACAAAAAGACAGCAGGCAAAAACTTGTGGTACAGCAGGCAGCGGTAACAAAACAGAGGTCAGTAACAATGGTCAAAAAACATGCTTGGATCATAGACAAACAACAGGCTTGGAAAATCGCTCAATAGTGCACTGATAAACAGGGGGCAACAATTTCACAAAGACAAGACATGAACACTGAGCTTAAATGCTGGTGTAGACAGGTGCAGACACTTAGCTTGAGAGCAGCATGCAAATGGTAATCAGGCGTGGAAGGCTGACAAGGTAACAAGATAATTAGTGCTCGTTAGTAATAAACCTATTCTGACCTAGCGTTAGTAAATTAGTAAATGACATGCACGAGAAACGTAAGGTAAACATGAACACATGGTAAGAGAGTTAGTATTACCCAATCCTGATCTAACATTAGTAGATTAGTAAATATACACGGGAGAATGAAACAATTAGGGAAGCGTGAGCGACAGCAAGAGATAAAGAAACAGCATGAACGCAAGGCTGCGGAAAAACACAGAAATGTGTATGCTTAAACAATGACCGGGAAATGTAACATGAATCAAACATAAAACGTGGCATGACTAGACTAAACACAATACGTGACATTAACAAGAAGACTAACTAAGACAAGAAAATAAAATAAAACGTGACATGACCGTAGATTTGTGACACCTTGCATGGTAGTCAACTAAAGACTGAAGCTGTTTAGTGATTACCCTAGGTTTTGAGTCACCTGCTAATTGTAACTTGTCGATAAATCTCCTTATCAAGGTAATTTATTGAAATAAGGAAGAACATGCGGCCCCTTCAGTTTCTCGCTTGTTTTTATTATACCACACTTTGTCTTAGTAT
Source organism: Ilyophis sp. 1 JC-2022 (assembly GCA_022702515.1). Classification (NCBI taxonomy): domain Eukaryota; kingdom Metazoa; phylum Chordata; class Actinopteri; order Anguilliformes; family Synaphobranchidae; genus Ilyophis; species Ilyophis sp. 1 JC-2022. The sequence goes on along the minus strand of CM040404.1, from coordinate 116,924,876 downwards.
AAAGGCTGTAAGCTTGCCTATGCCCATTCAGGCACGACTGCATGGAAATATATGAGACAGAACAGTGACAATACATGTCTGTACTGGCCCGACAGTGGCGGAGCAAACTTCCCAGAGTGGTCAGGACAGCAGAATGGGCTCTTCTGACAGAATGAAGTAACACTACTTCAGACTGCATCTTGACTCCCCTCCTATCCCAACCCCATAGCACTCCCACCTTTTGTACTAATTCAGGTTATGGTATTTGTATGGTTTCATTTCTTAGGGGTTGTTATGGATGTAATCTGTATGCATTTAGAATTTGGTTAGTTTAGTTAACTTGCTCCTGTGCTTACTGATGCTGCAACTTTACTAGCTGATCTTAGAATACTGTTCGCCAGGTCAGGCACCATTGCTGACATTGATCAGGTGAATGTTGTATTACATTGTAAGTTGCTCTGGATAAGAGTGTATTCTAAATTAATGCAATGCAATATAATGTAATGTAATGGAGCACAGATGACAGATGTAAAATCAACATTGTCAAAGGTCCTGTCTAACTTCACATGAAGTGTAAAAGGAATCCACTCAAGGTCATAGGATCACATGGATTTTAGAAAATGTATTATTAATGTACGCAGCATATTTTGTACTTCACACAAATTGGCAACTCCCCCAGAAAATGAATCAAATGCTTTAAAAAGAGAGCAAAGACAAATATTACAAAAGAAGCCGACAACGGTGCACAGCAGTTCATGCTCCATTGGCAAAATATAAACAAAACTCAATAGAATAAGGGACGATCAAACTGATTTCAAATCTTTAGAGGGAGCCACCGAGCCCTTTTAAGAACTGATTTCTTATGCGAGATAAAGAGGTCATACAAAAGTACTCTGGTGCAATGCTGTCCAGTGGTTTTGGAAATAAATAAGAATGGCTGAATGGACATTGTGCACTTCCTTTGTTTAAGGATAACCTTTCTGAGTGCAGGATTACAAAATCCACAGTTCACTATATGTGTAAGAAGAGGAGGAGATCCGTTAGTTTTACTTCCTCCAAGAGGAGGAAGGATGCAAAATGTAACGGGTACAGGGCATGAAATGGTTTCTCTGGCCTCAATATATGATGTCACTTTCCACAAAAGAGAATAAAAGGTCAAAAGAAATCCACAGCGAGAATCAGGGTTACGCTTCCCACAATCAAAACATTTGCTAAGATATTTTTTAAGAGACCCTTGGAAAATGAGGAATGTAGCCTGTATTAAGTGTCAATGTGAATCAAATAATATTTATAATTTCAAAACAGATTTTATTACTGTCTGTTTTTTTTTTCACTTGGAGAAGTTTTTAAACCAGTTTCTTAATTCCCCTACACCACTCCCCATAGCATTACAAAGAGAGGTGGTTTAGGCAAGCATTTTCCATCTAATCCTACTAGAACGATTCTTCTGGTCGACTGTGTGCCTGCACTAGTGCACTCTGTCTGCTCTGGTTGCGCATGAAGAGCATTTTTCAAATGCACTCACTGGCTGTGCTGTTCAGCTGGTGGACTGCAGAGTAACAAAACAAAAAAAAGGTGGCTTGCAGAACACTTTCAAATACACAATCTGCTCATCTGTCCTCTCCAAAATTGACAGAGCACGTTGCAGAAATGGAATGGAATTCAAATATGATCAGGCATTCCAAAATTGATAATATGTTGATTTTAAAATAAAAGTTCCCAAAAAAGTCAACCACTACTGATTGACATGCAATCTTATTAAACATACATTTACCAGAGTAAAAAACTATACCTTTGAAATTATACCTTTTGAAAAGGTGTTTACTTGGGTGCAGTCTGACTTCAGCTGTGAGTGATCAATAATAGGGGGGTGGGGGGTAGAATATGTCAAATTCAAAACTTGGTGACACTTTGGAGCTCGATGTCACCCTGTTTCTCAACGATCCCCTGCTTTACAATCTTCAGTGCGAGCCTGTCATAGAACCACTCCATGTCTTGGTTGTCCTCCGGCCATTGCAGGTACTCTCTCTTCCGTATGAACGCCCTAAGTGGCTCGTACTTCATCAGCCGGTAGTGAGGGATCCGCCCGACCACGACCACAACAAGGACATCCCTCAACTCATCAATCATCCTGCTCTGAGCCAAACTGAAGGCCTCGAGACACCATCCGTCCTTGAGGAACTCTCTTGACACCACACACACAGTCTTCCGACTGTGCCAGATGGCATCCCGGATGTTGGAAACATGGTCCTCTCCTGGAATGAAGTCCCGAGCTTCAAAGCAAAAGTGGAGGAGGTTGTTGTCTGAAAACTGTGAGTCCAATCTCTTGAGCAGGGCACGCTTCACCCACCTGAAGTCGGTGTTGCTGAAACACAGGTAAGCATCATACTTGAACCCATCCTTGGCAGGCTCATTCCGAGGGCCCTCCACGACCCAGGCGAGGGCCCGTTTGTAAACAGTGAAGCAGGTTCCTCGGAGGCGAGCAAAGGCAATGCCACCTGCAGTGATCAGCACAAGGACTGTGGAGGTGGTCACTAAAAGTACCAGCCTCAGCTGCGCCACAAGTTGTTCATCGTCCACTTCACACGAATCTGTGTTGTATTCCATGAGGCTGATGCCTAACAAGTGCTTAGGAAACTCACATCTGAGACTTTCCTTGGGGCTTAGGAATGTTGCATTTGTCTCGTTAAGCCAGAAGAGAAACTCCTTCAAGCTGCAGTCACAGAAGAAATTATTAGTATTCAGGTTGATAGCCGCAACAGAGAGGAAGGCGCCCGGTTCAGGAGTGCTGAGAATATTATTGGAAATATCGAGAGATTCCAGATCTTCTGGGAATGTATCATCATGAAGATACGTGAGCATGTTAAAAGAAAGGTCCATTGACTTTAAAGAGACCAGGCCTTTGAAAATTCCTTTTGGTAAAGGGGACCGGAGGGCATTATCCTTTAGAGAAAGGTGATGGAGGTTGCTGAGGTTGTCAAACACATCTAAGCAGGCTTCAGATACCCATATCGACTGCATTGCATTTTGCTGCAGGTCAAGAACTATTAGGTTATTCTGTGGTGGTATGGAATGATGAGGGAAACACACTGATATCAAGTTGGATCCAAATAAAACGGCCTGTACATGAGGCAGACTGGCAAGGATTTCATACAATTCCTTGAGGTCCCTCAATCTGTTTTCACCTAATTCAATTACTGTGGCTGTGTCAGTGAATAAAGAAAGACCATAAATGGACTGTATTTTATTATCACCTAAACGAAGCTGATTCAAGTTGGGTATTCTTGCAAATGTATGAAGAATAGTGATGGAGTTTCCTGAGAGATCTAAGATGGTTAAATTGGAAAGTCCATCAAAGGAGTTGTATAAGATTACCCCAATGTGGTTGTATGACAGATCTATATGGACGACGTTGGGCAGGTTTTCAAAAGTATATGGGTAGATCTCACCCAAGAGGTTATTTGAGAGGTCAAGTCGTCGTAGACTGATGAGCCCCACAAATGCACCCCTCCGAATCTGATTAATTTTGTTAGAAGCTAACATAATCTCTTCTGCATCTTTCAGTGCACTGAATACTGAAGATTCGAGGGAGAAAATAAAGTTGTTAGATAAGTCCAAAATTCTGAGAGAGCTTTTACCAAGGCCTTTAAAAGTAGTCCTGTCAGGGTCTTTCAGATTGAAATGGCCGATTGATCGGCCCATTGTATTGGAGGAGAGAATGAGGTGATGGATTCTGGTTCCTTCTGCTGCTTTGAAAAACAGTTGCGTTTTTTCAACGCTAAACCCATTAAGTGATAAGTCCAACACTGTCACTGATATATTTCCAAATGGGTTTCCGCATTTTTTCCAGTCTAAGCCATACTGATTCATGTCCCGCAGGTGAATGGTGGACAATTTCAGGAGGCGGAAGTGCTTGCCCTGGAAGCCAAGCATGTCTCCTTCACAAATTTTACTGATGGTATTCAGGTCCAGGTTTATCTCCTGCAGTTTTGACATGTTCTGGAAAAAAGGGGCAGGCCGAATCCTTCTGATCTTGTTGCCAAAAAGGTTGAGGGTTTCGAGTGACTCAAGGGGCCGTAGGAATTCTCCCTCCAGAATGGATTCATCAAGGCCACTGTGTAACAAAACCAGATTCTGCAAGCTTGTCAGTCCCACAAATGCACGGGGCTCGAGAATAAGAGCTTTGATGTCCCCTAAATGGAGAAAGGTCAGCCTTGTCAGCCCTCGAAATGCATTGTTCCTAATAAAAAGATTATTCATCTTCTGTGTCCCAAGGTCAATTGACTCCAACTGCTCCTGTCCAGCGAAAGATGTTTCATTAACCTCTCCTATATAGTTGTTGCTCAGAGAAACTCTGGTTACATAAGAGGGTAGCATTGGAACCTGGATAAGGGATCGACCATCACACAAAGCTTGTTCACCACTGATTTGACAGAGTGAATCACACTTCTCTAACAAAAAATTAACTCCAATCACAACAAAAAGTACACTGATTCTCCTCATTCTGTTTCCTGAGAGAGAGAGAGAGAGAGAGAGATCAGCATTTTTGAAAAGCATTTGTGGCGTTTAAACAATGTATTACAATGTTTCAATAATTTCATGAAAAGGCTTGGTGACATCATAAATGTGATAACAAAATAAACATGTACCGTGAGAAGCTAATAACTGTGCAAATAAATGACCACAATTGCATTATTATATTGTAGATTATATTGCCATGGCTGCCTCTTGCTTGTATTTGTTTTCTTTGTATGGGTGACTAAATGGGATTCAGTTTGATGTTTACTGTGCAAATTTGACATTCATATCCTGAATAAGATTGCACGATAGGGTCTATGGTTCTAAACTCAGAGTTCAACTCTTTCTGTCCATGTAAATGTATAAACAAGGAAGTGAAGCTGTGCAAAAAGCAGCAGTATTTTTTCAAATAGTCTATCTATTGGATACCCAGTTGTACTTGAGAAAACAGTGACACCGCCCATACGGAAATAAAATGTATTTTTAGTACATTTTCAGGAATGTATTTGACATATATGTAACATAATGAGAGTTGGCCGTTTCATACATTTTGAGAAATGTATTTAAAATATATTTGCAATGTATTTACAATGCATGTCAAAAATGTATTGCGAATGTATTTCAAATGTATGCAAGATGTATTTTGAAATGCATGTCACAATATATTTGAAATACATTCAGAAACATATAGAAATGTATTTCAAATATATTTGCAATGTATTTACAATGCATGTCAAAAATGTATTGCTAATGTATTTCAAATGTATGCAAGATGTATTTTGAAATGCATTTCACAATCCATTTGAAATACATAAAAATGTATTTTACTAAAGAAATTAAACGGCCAATTTTCATGTATTTTAAATACATTGTGAAAATATAAAAATGTATTTCTGAAATGTATTTGATATACATTAAATGTTTTTTCAGGCTGTCAGAAATGTGAATGAAACAAAAATAATTACGATTTTAACAAATTTATTCAGCAACAGCAATTGCATACAATTTTTTTCACTTTAGAAACAGCAATACAAATTAAAAACTACGTCTCACTTAATTTCAATTTAAAAAAATATATTTGGAATAACTCGCATCGGTTTCACTTACATTATCTTCGGTATGAATTTACCCAGTGACCACTGCAAGATGATGGGTATACTTTAAATGTGGAACTGATAGCAAGTGTCCATATACATCAAAGAAAATACATCAAAGAAAATACATACTAGAATGGCAATGTGATGAGAAAGTTGCAAACTGTTCTGGGTGGAGAAGTCCATACTTGACTGAAGACGGGGTACTCAATGTTGGCATAAAAATGTTCTTCGAATGAGGCAGAGCACAGGTGTGTACACAGGCACAATCCGTCTGGAACACCTAGGGAGTTTCACAGTGGTGTAGTGACCATTTCTGCTTGAGGAGTCAGACGTTGTCAATCAGAAGTTCCTCTGGATTGGAATAATCATCCCTGGAGACAGGAAAGCATGAAGCATGTATTAGAAGTTATGTTGAATAGATTTACACATTGCTTGGACAGGAATTAGAAAGGTAAAAAGACTCAGCAACTTGTCGATGCCTAAAGATAAACCATATGGTTATTGATCATTCTCAGATGAGAGTGAGAGTATGTGTGTGTGTGTGTGTGTGTGAGAGAGATATATAGTGTCTAATATTGGCCTTTGATTAAGTATACAACTGCTTATTTATAATAAACCTTGATAGGACTGGTGTACAGAGAAGAGTGTAATGTTAAAATTGCATTCAAAATGTATGTTTAATCCAAGGTGTGCTTCTTCTAAGTCAAGGGAAAACACTAAATGTACGCTCTGTACAGGGTTTCTCAAAAAAGAACCATGGGCATTAAAACCTTTCCCACTGTACGAGGATCTTCATAAAAATATAAAGGAATGTCTGACACATAAAACAAGGTAAACGGGGTTTACCAGGAATTCTCTAATGAGAGCATCCTGTTCTTCACATAGGATCAGGCACTGGATTGCGACCTTACTCCTCTTTTTCACCATGGTTCTGTCCTGTAAAGTGGCAAGAAAGTTTTGTTAATAAAATGCCTTTGCAGTGAGCAGTACACACCTCAAACCCATGAGGAGCACATGACAGAGGAGCATTTGATGAGTGGCATATGAGATGTTGTGTAGATTGATAAAAACATTCATAAATGAGTTGAGATTATAATTTAATCTATCCCTTGCTAAATTTCTACTCAGTTATCCCAGTGTTATCATTAGCACTTCTAATACTTTTACAACTGACAAAGCAATACCTTTAACATAATTAAATGGTTAAATATCCATATTTTACTGTTCAACTCATTAATCCCATCAAATAGAGGTGAATTAGTTACCATGTAATACATAAAGAAGAGCATAGGCTAATGTTTATTTACTAACCTGCTGTAGACATTCAATAATGCTCTTCATCTTTTAGCTTGCTGTGCCTCCCTTTATGTTGCAAAACATACTAAGGAGGGGCCTCCGTCTGGCCACTCTACCATAAAGGCCTGATTGGTGGAGTGCTGCCTGGATGGTTCATCTTCTCCAGATCTATGCCTTGACACAATCCTGTTTCTGAGGTCTGCAGATAATTCCTTTGACCCCATGGCTTGGAGTTTGCTCTGACATGCACTGTCAACTGTGGGACCTTATATAGGCAGGTGTTGGCAATCCCCAATCATGTCCAATCAATTGAATTTATCACAGGTGGACTCCAATTAAGTTGTTGAAACATCTCAAGCAGTATCAGTGGAAACAAAATGCACCTCAGCTCACTTTTGGGTGTCATATCAAATGGGTGTGCACAATTGTGTACATATATTTTACATTTAGATTTTTAATAAATTACCACAAATGTCTAAAAACCTGTTTTCACTTTGTCATTATGGGCTAAAAAAATGAACTCAATCTATTGTAGAATATGTCTGTAATATAATAAAACGTAGAGAAGGTGAAAGGGGTGTGCAGACTTTCCAGCTTGACTGTATATATATATATATATATATATATATATATACAGGTGCAGCTCAAAAAATTTGAATATCGTGAAAAAGTTCTATATATTTTGTCACTCATTTCAGAAAGTGAAACTCATATATTATATAGATTCATTACACATAGAGTGAAATATTTCAAGCCTTTATTTCTTGTAATTTTGATGATTATGGCTTACAGCTAATGAAACCCAAAATTCAGTGTCTCAGAAAATTAGAATATTTTGCTTTAACATATTTTTAAAGTATTATATTTAATATTTGGTCGCATATCCTTTGCATGCTGTTACTTCCTAAAGTCTGTGACCAATCAACATCAAAAGACTCAATATCTTATTTTCAGGTACTGTTACAAGCGATACTATAGCCTCTCTGCATTTGAACGGATCTCTATGGGAATTTGGGGGTGAGACTAGATTCAGCTGTAAATTACACTGGTACAGTATGGAACACATGGCTGGCTAAATGGCTGTAAGTCATCAAGGGTCTGAGCTATCGAACGAGCCCCAAACCATCACTCTGTTGCCAGATATGGAGTAGATGTGGATGGATCACTGCAAGGGTTATTTCTCCTGACTCATTTTCCAATAGAACTCTATGGGGAAAAAAGTCAGGAGAAACAACCCTTAAAGGGATCCATCCACATCTACTCCATATCTGGCCGCAGAGTGATGGTTTGGGGCTCGTTTGATACCTTAGACCCTTGATGACGTACAGCCATTTCGCCAGTCATGTGTTCCATACTGTACCAGCCTAATTTACAGCTGAATCTAGTTTCACCCTGAATCTAGTCTTACCCCCCAATTCTCATAGAGATCAGTTCAAATGCAGAGAGGTTATAGTATCGCTTGTAACAGTACCTGAAAATAAGATATCGAGAGTCTTTTGATGTTGATTGGTCACAGACTTCAGGAAGTAACAGCATGCAAAGGATATGCGACCAAATATTAAATATGATACTTTAATTCTTCATATTTGAAAAAAATTAAATAAAGACCACCCATCATATTTAAAAATGGGGTCTAATCCCCCATCAGTTTCACCCTTCTTCATTCTATTGGAAATGCATGGTACTGCATGTGGTGAAACTTATGTAGGAATAAACTCAATTTCTCTTTAAATATGGCAGGTGGTCTTTATTTTTTCTAAATATGAAAAATTCTACAGGTCCTGGAGCACCTGTTAAGATAGATATCATCATTAACACCAGTATGTACCAATTTATTAAAATAACAAAACAATGCCCCCTCCACCCCTCCCAAAATTGCCATTTTCATTTAAAAATCAAACTTTTGCATGCAATTCACTTATAATATCTGCTTATATAAGGACACATATCATATAATTAAATATTAAATGTGTATAGACAAGTTTATACAGTTCAAAGTATTTTTAATAATGAAAAAACTGGTTTGAGCAGGTGTTCTCAAACTTTTGACCAGTAGTGTATATACACACAAACTCCCATGTGTCCAGAGAGTGCAGACATTGTTCCACATTCGAGACAAATGCGCGGACCTGCCTTTTTTTTTATTATCTATATTTATTTCTTGCGCAATTTATATTAATTTTAAAAAGCTGATCTTCCTTCCTCTGTGGAAAGGTAGCTTTTATGTAGTTACGCTACGTTATTTTTTATTTTACCAAGTAAAATGATCTATTTTTTTTTTTTTTGGTACAGCAATAGTATTTCAGTACAATTGTATTCAAATGCAGATACACCACATTTTGATTTCCCATTGTCTGTTATGACCCTCTACTGTGCATTTGTCTTAATGGTAAGAGTCCATTTATATTAAATCTACACAATGAAAAAGGTCTTTACTGCAGTGTTTGTTAAACATCAAACCCTCAAAATCGCAGAGTAGAGGGTTACAACAGACAATGAGAAATCTAAATATGGTGTATCTGCATCTGAATACATAATTACACCATGACATTTATTCAAATTAATAATATATTTGAACTGCTCAACTAACACTTGACAGTATTATTGGAAGTAAAATAGATATAGCCAAATGTATTAAAATAGTATTATATAGTAGAATATAATTATATGAACATACTAAAGTAATATAGTAACACTGATGTTGCCTATAGAACTTACCATAGGATTATTATAAGCAAACAATGAATCATATAACTATACAAACTATACTATTGTATTTCTATAGTAATGGTAAAACACCCTCATATACACGCAGGTAAAAAGCACAAATTCAAAAAGTTAGTTTCCTGCCCTGGTGGAAATGTATTTCAAGTCCAAATAATTTTCTGGGTGTTAAAATGTATTCCTGAAATGCATTTCAAAGGTTAAAATGTATTTAATGAAAGAGGGAATACATTTCTTAAATGTATTTTGGACCTAGACATGTATCTAACATACATTTGACATACATTTTGGCCAATAAAAATACATTTCAAATATATTTTTTCCGTATGGGCACCAATAATCACCTTTCAGTTCAGAAAAAAAATTCAATCAAGTAAAAGATTGCTTCCAAAAATATACTAAATTTTAAACTTACTATAGAATTTGTGACAATTGTATAGTTAAAGCAGCAGCACAAATGAATGTGATGCCGTAGCCTAGGCCATGTCCTTGCATGCATGGACGTTGTTATTGTTCTTCTATTGTCATGATTTAGCCTGTAACGGCTTTGCAACTTGCACTAAACTGAATAAACAAGTTCATAGGTAGGCTATAGCATGCAACAACTTAATTGAATGTTGCCAGACTTGAGATTTACCTTTCTGGGCGCTAAGATTTACCACACATTCCTCGGTGCTCAGTTTTTGTTTGGCTTCATTCACATGATCGCGCGCATCCAGTCTGTTTTCGCGTTATTCCTTTCTATGCTACCATGCACTAGTGCACTTTCATATGTTTATTTTTTATGCATTTCACTGATTGGTTAAAAGTTTCGTCACATTCTTTAGCAGAAGGATCACTGCACATTGCGAAACTTGCTTGCCGTAGAAAAACACACAGTAAGCAAACAGAGCAATGTTCATTTTATTGGAAATGCATGCCCGACCGAAGCATAGACCGGACCTGTCCCGGCACATACACATTTCAGGGCCTCTGTCATTTTTGGCTTGGCCGCTGTCTTCGCGGCTCAGTTTTGATTTTTGCACGGGGGCTGAGATGGGCTGGAGTCCACAGTTCAACCGTTAGGCTAGCTCACACATGCATCTTTGTACCCTACTGTAGCTTACTTCTAACCCAATGCTATTGTATGTGACCCATTAATGGTCACACAGTAGGTTTATGTGGTGTAAAAAGAGGACTTGAAATTAATTGGCAGTTGTATTTGTGACCGTTTATAGGCTGTCTCAGAATTATAATTCAGTTGATTATTGATTGTTTGCCGTTCCGTTCGCGTGTTGTAGCCGATAATAAATTAGCCTACTAAAACGAAGTCGCCAAATCAAGTGGAGTGTTGTCTTTACCTGTGCGCTTCTCTTGACGGTGCCCGAAGCTTTCTGAAGTAGAAAAATAACTATTCCGAGACTGTGTTGAAGCAAGGTATGCTACTCTTCCAATTCAATATTGACAAACTCCTCCCAGATACGATTGGTCTCGCGCTCACACCACGAGAAATGCCTATTTTTATTTGAACATTGTTCAAGGCTGTAGGTTCCGCTGAAATGCAGTGGAGTGAGCACATTTATAACGACCATGGTCGCGTTTCCCAAAAGCATCGTAAGGCTAAGACGTCGTAAAACCCTTCGTACGAAGCTTCTTTAACTTTGGGTGCGTTTCACGTGCCTAACCGGCCATGTATTGGGCAATTCAGTGGGGTTCGCGTCTCCCAATCTATCGCCCCTCCTCCTCCCGTATCAGCAGCACCACAGACAGAAGTAGCCTACAGAAATGTAAAATCCAGGAATCAGAAAGGAAAAGTCCTGTTTCTTCCACCCATGAACTCAGCCAGCTGATTTCACTAATTAGTTCTACCTCCTGGCTGAATAATTGTGCAAATTAGCAAATCCATGTGATTGGAAATAAATACTGGGGAGGACTTTTTACTTTCTGAACCCGGATTTTACCCCTCTGGTTAAGTAGCATTTAAGAGGTGACTGCGCGTTAACGCTTTAAGAACAAATTAAAGAGCCATCGTAGAATCGCTCGTTGAAATCGCACTTAACCCTAAGATTGATCGTAATCGAGAAACGCACCTCAGTGTTGTTCTGTGTTCTATACATATATATATATTTTTTTTTAAGTGAGCAAATGATCTTTGGGGTTTTACCTCTAAACACGCCTAAAAGCCAGGGACCCCACTGTTGCTAATCAAGTTTGAAGTTGGATTTTCATACTTTTCATTGATTCAAATCAATAAAATATGGAAAGAACTGGAGACTTCCCATTTGAGTTTTGCAACCTAGCAAATTAGCAATAGGCTATTACACTAAAAGGCAACTTCTGCATGTCAACTAAATGAGGCTAACCGATTTATCCACGGGGTTTGGGGCGAATTAATTGCGAATGAAATATATTTGTATTATCTTTATAATAACACAATATTGATCGTTAATGTGGAAACTTCATCTCAAGGTAGCAAAGATGTACAATTCACGATCAATATATTACTGTAAGATACTGATCTTGAATAATTAGACGCCATTTCAATACAATAGCATGTACAATTAATTTCAAATCTAATAATAAATATAGCTGCAAGCAGCAATTAAGGGGGCCAAGCGCACAAAGCGACAAACACATATGCGAATGCGAAAAACATACATGTTCACAATGAATTGCGTCGTCAGCCTAGCTAGTATCAAATGTCAACAAAAAAGTGTTTTTTAGTAAACTCTTTCAAAACAATTGAATTGTGAGTAGATGCTAAATGGCAAATTCGTTGCAAATTGGTCAAAGCATCTTGGAGCAGATAGATTTGAACTGTTTTGTAATTTATTCAAAACGATGGCAAATCCATAATGGCAGGCTAATGAGTCCTTAAGCCATGTTTATTCTCTGTGCAAAGCAGGATTTTTTTTGACATTGAGCTAAACGCAGCAAAATTGATCAATATCTAATTCTAAAGACTGCTGTTGCATCAGATTAAAACCAATCCGCAGCAAATTTGGTAAATTATGCTTGGACACTACCTTCCTTCAATGTGCCCAGTTTAATTTGAATAAACCAGATGAAAGTGGGAAAAGTAGCATATGAGCTATATAACAAAATCTAAAAAGGTCCCCAATTCAAGATGGTGGTGATTGAAACATACATGGCTATAGACCAACTGAGGGGTATAGTCACTGTAGCAAGTTTCAAATCTATATATTAAAGCAGTGGTTTTTTGTGAATTTTTAAAAGTAAACAAATTTGTGAGCTCTATAGCGCCACACCTGTTGGTTATTCAGGCCAAAACTGTGGGGCTGTCTCAGGATTGAGTTATGAATGGACGTACTAATTTTCATCACATTTCTTCAAACTTTTGGATTCAGGAGCTTTTTAGTAAAAAGCCACACCCACATGCAAATTCATCGGCTTGCTGCGGGCATAATTCTGAATGTAGCAACTTACTTTATATAACGTTTTTAGATATTTGTGAGTAGATGCTAGATAAGTAAGAGCAATATGAGAGTCGCACCATTAATTTAAATGTCCAAAGAAGCTACTTATCCCAGGTGCGTAGGTCTGTAGACAGTTCAAACAAAAACAAGGTAGAGTCCGCACACAGGTATTTGAAAAAAAAAACTTGAAAATCAGTATTTAGAAAAGTGTATTTTATATTGTCTTAGAAAATTCAGTCCATAGGTGCAAAAAGACAATGCAGTAGGCAACACACTAATAAAGATACAGGACAGGTGATTTCTATCACAATCAGGTTAAATGAGTACAATCACAATTGGCCAACATAGCAGCTGGGAAGTCACATGATATGCATTCTTGCAGCAGAGTACTTAATTACATTCTTTGAATATTTTAAATGCTTCTGATAACAAATATATATTTTTAGACATGACATTATGAAAAAACAAACAGTATTTTAACATTTAACCATTGCATTGCATATGCATTACTGCAGCAAAGTACTTAATTACATTCTTTTAATATTTGAAAACTTTCTGTTAAGTAATTGTTTTTATTTTATAAAACATGAAATTATCAAGAAACAAACAGTATTGTAACATGTAACCATGAATCACAGTACAGAGAAGATTCACACCTGAAGTTTTTAAAGAGTAAGTACACCCACTGTCTCAGCCTGTTTCCGCCTACTACACAATTTTTAAAAATACACTCCTCAAAAAAAGTTCGGAAACGTTATTTCGGTCGATTATTCCTCCCCTTTAATAATACCAATTGGTATTGTATTTTATATCGTTGGAAAGCCTGATTAGTCACCTTTACAACGAGGTACAACTTGTAAGGATTGTGCATTCGTGGAATGAGCAACACAGCTAACCGTGTGGGTAGCGGCCCAAAAAAATGTGCCAAAATCCCCTGCAATATTCTTCTGTTGGTATTCACCTCTCCCACAGTAATAAGGAAAAAACAACACATATTGGCCATTTTTACACTTTATTCATTTTACACTGTCAGGGACCTCAGTAGCGTGTGGAAGATCCATACGCAGCCACAACAGCTTGGCACCTCCTCCTCATGCTGGTCACCAGCCTGGTCACACACTGCTGTGGGATGGCATCCCATTCCTCGGTGCCAATCAGGTGCCAGGCATACACCTGCCAGCACTTGAAGCTCAAAACGAGAGTGAATACCAACAGAAGAATATTGCAGGGGATTTTGGCACATTTTTTTTGGCCGCTACCCACACGGTTAGCTGTGTTGCTCATTCCACGAATGCATGATCCTTACAAGTTGTACCTCGTTGTAAAGGTGACTAATCAGGCTTTACAACGATATAAAATACAATACCAATTGGTATTATTAAAGGGGAGGAATAATCGACCGAAATAACGTTTCCAAACTTTTTTTGAGGAGTATACATTGTGGGGTGAGCAACGTAGACGGATGGGGGCGGAGGAGCTGTGTCCATCAGCATTTGCATAAATGAACGTACAATATACAAATTATTTAATCTGACTCATATCAACTGTCAAACTAGACGTTGCAGATCAAATATAAATCAAGATTCAGCAACTGCATGGCCTATTTCTTACCTCAAATAATTTCAGAAATGTATTTTAGTGGATTATTTATGTGGAATAAGAAAGTTTATGAACAGGACGCCACGTTGTTCTGTGGAGCCGAAACGAAAGAAACGTAGTGGGTCTATCTAATCCGATGCGGTCTAAACATATACCCACACGACTGCGCAGACAAAATATTCCCACTATCGGTCATAATAATGCAGATTTATTCACCAAGTGGTATGAGATCTTGAACAAGGCCTCACTGGACTTGACCGTTCTGATAATTGAATTTACACAGAAAGAGCTTACAAAAATACAGCTAGAAATTGCTTATGTTGAAAAGACTCTAAAATAAGAAGCAATTCAGTTTAGTTTTTTTTTTACTTTTTAGATGAATTGATATCCACCACTGAGAAATACCAATTAGAAGTACAGAAGCAAATAATTCAGAAGAGACAGTCTTGATTATAGGGATGGTAAAGTCAATCAATGGCTCTCCAATGATAAGTTGCCTACCTTGAGGTCCAGATATGTCAGTTTTCCTGACAATGCCCACACTTCAGCATCTATTATTTCATAGCCATCAGATTCTGAGGGTGATTTTGTTTGGTTTGTTTGGTGTGTTGCCTACTGCATTGTCTTTTTGCACTGAGGAAAGTCCTATAGATTGAACTGTTTGCTCTCACTTTTTTGCATTTGTCACTTGATATTTTGAAGACTATATGAAATATATTGTTCTAAATACTGACTTTCAAGTCTTTTTTTTTCAAATCCCTGTGTGTGGACTCTACCTTGTTTTTGTTTGTAGATGCTAGATAACAAATTTAGTGCAAATGGGTCAAAGCATCTATGATGAGATAGATTTTAAGTGATTTTTAATTATTTCAAAATAGTGGTAGATCAAAATTGATGCTCTAATGCATAGGTGTCAAACTCAAGGCCCGCGGGCCGAATCCGGCCCGCCACGTCATTTTATGTGGCCCGCGAGAACTTCATTATCTGACGCGGAATCCGGCCCGCCACATCATTTTATGTGGCCCGCGAGAACTTAATTATCTGACGCGTGTATCTACGTGGCTGGTTAACGGGGATTTACTTTTACGATATAACAGACAAACGCAGACGCGGACGCACACCCGCGGTACATACGTTAAATAAACCGTTAAATAAAGTTTGTATTAAAAAAAAAAAAAAAGGTGATTGCACCCCCCCCCCCGTCAACAATTACAATCGAGAGGTCCGCGAAAATTCTTGATTGCACCCCCCGTCAACAATTACAATCGAGGTCCGCGAAAATCAACCGGCCCTTTGAGGGCAACCATAATGCTGAGGTGGCCCGGGGTGAAAATGAGTTTGACACCCCTGCTCTAATGGATCTTTGAGGCATATTTATTCTGTGAGAGAAGGGGGATTGTGTGACATTAATTTTGGGTCGGTATGTCAAACAGAGGAAGACCTATCAATATTTACTTCTTTGGAATTCAAAAGACTGCTATAGTGCCACCATATGGCTAAACGGCACCAAATTTGGTCAATAGTGTTTGGGACATAATTTCTGTCAGTTTGATTCCAATCAACCAGGTGAAAGTGGGACAAGTAGCAAATGAACCAACACAATCCAAAATGGTCGCAAATTCAAGATGGCAGTGGTCAAAACATGCATGTTCATGTTTGGACTGAGGGGTTTAGTGCCTCTTACCCATTTCAAATCTCTATATTAAAACAGTGATTTTTAGTGAATTTTTCCATTATGAAAAATTATTGTGCTCTATAGCGCCATCCTATGGATTAATCAGGCCAAACCTCTGGTGCTGTTCTCAAGACGCAGTTCTGAATAAATCTACCAAGTTTCGTCGTATTCCATCAAACTGTTTTGGATTTATGAGCTTTTTGGTAAAAAGTCATGCCCGCATGCAAATTCATTGGCTTGTTGCGGGCACAATTTTAACCATAACAACTTAATTTATATAGCTTTTTTAGATATTCAAGACCACATGCTGAATTCCAAATATTGTGCAAATCGGTCAATGAATCTGGGAGGAGATAGATTTTAGGTGATTTTTAATTTATTCAAAATGGTGGCAAATCCACATCAATAGTCTAATGGGTCCTTCAGACATATTTATTCTGTGAGAGAAGTAGGATTGTGAAACATTAAGTTCCAGTAGGTAGGTCAAACAGAGGAGGACCTATCAATATTTAGGTCCAATATTTATCAAACCCTTGCAGTGATCCATCCACATCGACTCCATATCTGGCAACAAAGTGATGGTTTGGGGCTCGTTCGATAGCTCAGACCCTTGATGACTTACAGCCATTTAGCCAGCCATGTGTTCCATACTGTACCAGTGTAATTTACAGCTAGTCTATTTGAATCTAGTCTCACCCCCCAATTCCCATAGAGATCCATTAAAATGCAGAGAGCTCATAGTATTGCTTGTAACAGTACCTGAAAATAAGATATCGAGTTTTTTTGATGTTGATGGGTCACAGACTTCAGGAAGTAACAGCATGCAAAGGATATGTGACCAAATATTAAATATGATACTTTAAAAATATGTTAAAGCAAAGGGTATGAATACTTATGTAAATTAAAAATGTAAGTTTTCGATTTTTAATACATTTGCAAAATTTTCTAAAAACATGTTTTCACTTAGTCATTATGGGCTATTTTGTGTAGAATTTTGAGACAAAAAAATGAACTCAATCTATTGAAGAATATGTCTGTAATGTAATAAAATGTGGAGAAGGTGAAAGGGGTATTCAGATTTTCCGGCTTGACTGTACATTAAAGAGCGTTCAGCAAAAAGCTGTAACATGATACCGAAGGACTTTGCACAAATAAATGTATTTCATATCATCTCTGACTATTAGATGGCAGAATGGGGCTTTGTGCAGTAGAGTCCCTTGATAGAGAGAGTAGCGACAACTCACGATTTGACGCCATTTTGAGTCCATTCAGTGCGGAGCCGCCGTATGGCGCTAGTGCATTGAACCGTGTATTCCATTATGTTCTCTATGTATGAGAGATGGGAATGGTCTTTTCCATGTTGATAATGAACAAATTATGTGAAGATGACAAAATAGAAGATTTATGACAACTAAGAGCCATATGATAAAGAAGAAAATCACAGAGCTGGTTGTGATTTAACAGTCACAGACATTTAGAACCATGACAAAGAAGGAATTAACTAGACAGGTACTCGAAATTAACCTGCGAATTACAAATAGGAACACGTTGGATAGTGGTGCAATGTGATATTTTTTTCATGCTAAACTAGATGCCGTGCATGCCAAAGGGGGAAAATAAATCTTTGGTATAACCTACTCTTAAAAGCTAGGATTTATTTATTTATTTATTGCATTTCTTTACCCAGGGTATGCCCAAACAGTTAAAAACTGGTTTCCATTGGGGCCCTGCATTCATTTAAATACTACATACGTACTGTACTACATGCAATTAAAAATAAAAACCAAATTTAAATTTAACAAACACTCAAGCCGTCATTGTTACAAATATGTCCATAATTTTCTTAATTACGCATGGAAAGGTAGAGGGTGTTTTCTCTTGTCTTAAACCATACTCCATAATAATGACATCACAAAAGTACAAATATGTGCATGTTAATTCAATACGCATATGGGACCATTACCACTGACCTGGCAGAGAACTGAGGAAGAAGTTGCTTTCCATCCAACACGACTGACTCTGTTCTCCCAGATTTCCCGTCTTTTTGCATCTGATGGAAATCTATATACCTTGAATCCCTTCTCCGTTCTATTTGTGCACCCACAAGCGCTACAACCTGTCATTTTGTCGTAAAATCGATATGCGTCCGATCCCGATCCTGTCCGCGATGGACTCAAAATGGCTCCACGCAATCACGTGACTAGATTTTTCCGGACCCTCTATGTCGCTACTCTCTCTATCAAGGGACTCTATTGTGCAGGACCCCAAATACAAAATGCTTTATGCTCAGAAAATGAATGTAATAAAATGGGAAAGAAACTTCAATGCTTCCCAGGGTAGGAGTTAAAGGTGCAATTATTCTAATTATATTATCTTCCCATTATCATACAAAGACCAGCCCATTCAGATATTATTTTGATGCATTTCTTGCCCTTTGACTGCCATCTTAGTATACAGTAGGGATTGGGGACGGGAGGGGCACGAGAGTAGGAGCGCTACAATGCCTTAATCTTTTTTTGTCATTCTGCTGACTCTAAATTTACCATGTAGAATTCCAGCCTCGCTGACCAATTTAATTAGAGTGCTATTGCTGTCCTCTGAAATTTCAAAGGAAACACAGTGAATTCATTATGCACCCTTTTCTGTTGAACATTTCAGTACCCTCTGATGTATTCTGCACATGCACTGAATTGGGTTAAATTGCCAAGACAATTTTTTTTAATGAAAAAATGAAATTGGTATGTATGTACATCACCACCAAACTTCTCACAAAGACTTGCAGCATATTGTGTTCCCATAGTGATCCCGTTCAACTGAATAAACAGCAATGAAATGTTTGTACCAGAAAAAAAAGCATGTTGGTGAACCCTATAATGGAAGTAAGCGCTTTGACTCACCCATCCCATAGATAGTTTTGGTCGTCCTTATGGTCACATTATGTTTATATTGTTCACTTGGATAGCATTAAAGAACCAGTTACACTGTAAAAAAAAAAATTATGCTAATTTTATGGTAAACATTTGTAAAATAACGAAGGTACAAAATTGTAAAAGGCTGAAATGTATATGAAACACCATAACATAATCAAATATATAGAACAGTGTTTCACCATAAACAATACAATTACTTACATTTCAGCTGTTAACAATTTTGTACCTTTCATACCTCTACAGGCTGTAAAAACTACTGTAAAATGCACATTTTGTACAGTGTATGGTGAGGTTTTGGCAACCTAGTTGCCAGATTTTACTGTAAAATCTTCTTAAAGTGTAGCTCAACATAGTAACTTTAGTAACTTTTTTCAGTGTTGTTACAAAATGTGTAGGTTGTAAGTCTGTGCTGTCTCAAATTGATGGAGGAGGTTGAGAGAAAAAAAAATCTATCAAGTGTACTCTTATTTAAATGAAAAAATAACAAACATTGTGTCATTTGATTAATACATTATTATTATTATTATTATTATTATTATTATTATTATTATTATACATACATGTAATTAGTGTGAATTTTGTAAAAGATCATCTTCACATACAATCTTGAATTGCTGCAAATACACCCAAATCTGATTCTCCCCAGGACATACATTCATTGAAATATGAGGTTTTATACATTTGAGAATCATACAATGTAAAAGATTACAGCTATAGTAGCTTGTTGGTGGAAGGTGTGAAATATGCACAGAACACCTAAGGCATTTTAATGCTGCTGAAGACTGGGGAGAATTGAGCCTGCATCTTTCACTGGAAGAAGTGAAGCATGCGGCTGCAGGGACATCATTTACCGTGGCATCCTGCAAGACAGGGCTCACAAAACACAGTCCTGGAGGGACACAGCGGTCACAGTTTCTTTTGTGGTTTCCTTTTTAGTCAGCTGCAGATTTAGGTCTTCTAAACAAGATTTGTGGGCTCAAAGGCCAATTGGTAAGTTAAATGAAGCCCTCAACTGCGCTGAAACACAGACAACCAGCAGCCATCCAGGATTTGACTCTGCTCCAAGGAGGTATTAGCTCTGTAGGGACCAGAGCAGAGGACAAAGGGACATTAGGGATGTAACGATACACTCAGCTCATGACTTGGGACAATACACGCAGTGCTGGAAATGGGAAATGGGGGTTCGAAACGAACGACTCTTTTTACTGACTCAGGAGTGACAAGTCCTCTCCTCCACTAACTCGTTCTCTGACTCGCCACTGACATACCTGCTACTTGCTAATGGCGCACTATTAAATTACTTTATCCCATTCAGGAGGGCTAAACCGGAAGTTAGACTGACTTGATGACTCGAGTGACTCCAAAACCCGACTCTCTTTGGTGAGTGACTCATACAAACTTGAGTTAGTAAAAAGAGTCGAACCTCCCATCTCTACTGACCACTGCGCGAGGTGCAGCCAGTTTTGGTAAATTTGCGGTTTTCACGCCAATGTGAGCTATTTTGAAAGTCCGCTCCAGTCGCGGTTGAAAACTTCACAGCCTGGAGGATGCGGTTTTTTTGAGCTGGTTAGAAAACACACCGCTGCCGCGAAAAAGTGTTGGTTAGAGAAGTATAAACTAGGTTATTATTATTATTGTAATTATTTTACGACAAATTAAACTTGGCAAACTTGGAGGTGGTGGCGAGAGGGGGTGGGGCGGGTCTCCCCTGCTCTGCTCTGGCAGACAGTCAGACATTTCGAGAGCGCAAATATTTAATTATTTAATCACACACTGTATTTTCGGCTGGAAATTTCAACAGGGACCTTGCAACCCTGCGTGCAGTTATGATTAAACCTCCTTGGATTCAGTCAGTGTTCGTTACCCGGTTCGTGCTCTCTGTGGGCAGTCTACTAACGTCAGCCCATCGATAAACGAGTTAGCTAGCTATCTAACGTCAACGACAGACGAGTAAGCTAGCTAGCTAACCGCAAACTGTTGATAATGTCCCTCAGAAGTTGGGCGCTTCAAACTTCGGTTACGTTAGCTAACTAACGTTAGTGAACTAATGTCACTTGGCTGAATGTTTTCTTGCTAGCTAATAGTTTATTTGGTGACTAATTAGCTAGCTCAGTGATTTTCAACCACTGGCCGCGGCACACTAGTGTGCCTTGAGAGATTGTCAGGTGTGCCATGGGAAATGATCAAACTTCACTTAATTAGTAACACTTTTGGTTGGTGGTGTGACTCAGGATTTTTTTTAATGTAAAAAATGTGCCTTGGCTCAAAAAAGGTTGAAAAACACTGAGCTAGCTAACGTAGGAGGAGGGGAGCTTTTAGGTTATTTTTAACGTTATTTGGTGTGTGTGTGTGTAATCTGATACACCTCTGTGTGACTTAAACAGGTTATTAGCTATGTTTTGTGCCATTTCCAGCACTGAATACACGGTACAGGGTTCACGATTCGATACACTCACAATATTTTTAACAAAGTTTGAATAGAAACAAAGTATGACTGTAGAAGATTCTTTCTTCATTCCCGAGTCATACAATGTGCAAAAGAATGCTTTTAAATTGAGCAATTTCTTCTTTATTTTGTAAACAAAATGTTGTTTTCAGTGGAAATACAAATGATAGAATCTCTTAAATTAAATCAAACAAATCAGCTATTAAATGCATAATATGCAATGTCTAAATAAATGTATAATAATAATTTAAAAAGTCTAAACAAGAATGTGTCATGGTTAGTGGCTGTCTCTTTTTGTTTTCTACCATTGTTTTCCGTTTGGCGTCGTCTGAAGTTCTATCGGATTTTTTTCTTCCTCCGTCCCGGTGTTTGGATCTCTCCAGGTCATTATCTCCTACACCTGTGTTTGGTTTCCGTCGGCTATAAATAGAGCTTGACTTCCGCTTTCCGGTGCTTCTAGATTGACGTTGCAGTTGGACTAGAAAGCCGGTATATGTGTTCCTGTAGCCGTTTTATTCTCTGTTCAGCCCCTTGACCGACTGAGCTGTAGTTACAGGCTTGCTATTTTGTTCGTTTCTTTTCAGTTCTCGACCTCTTATACACGCAGATCAATTAGTGCGTGAGGCAATTTCTTTTTGTTAGTTTCTCGCTGTTTAAGCTAATTTCCGCCTCCGTTTGAGGTTGTTTTGTGTTAGCCTTGTGCTGGGGAAGTTTTGTTCCCGCTTTTCCGTTTCCCTTCTACTAGTGCGGTTTAATTCCGCTTCTGTGGCGTATCTATATTTAGATACGCTTTCTGTATCCTTATCTGTCGCGTTTGGTTCTCTATTTTCTAAACCTAAACCTGACAGAATGTCCTCATTACAAAGGACAGATGTCTGAACTTGGCTGGACTAATATTCTCAAAACACCTTAGTTGGCCAGTGGCCACAAAACGCAATAAAAAAATAGAAAAATTCAGAGATTGATTTTCTATTTCTAGCTGAAGATAAGGACCCCCCCCAAGAAAATCAGACATTTTCAGGCAGCAGCTGAGATCTTTGAGAATTCACAATGTCTCCTGCAGTTGAAAATGCATGCTCACTTGGGACTGAAGTAGCTGGAACCGTGAGGTATGCTCTTGCCAAAGGGGCAAGCGTTGAATAAATATGAACATTTTCTTTCCACAACTTCAGCGGACAGCTGGAAAGCAGACAAATCACATCCCTGCTATCTATAGAACAGTACAGAAAAGCCTTGGTTAACTGTGGCTCGACCATCTGCCCCCCGGTTTAACCGACCAGCATCAGTTGTGTTCCAGCCGCGGCACGAGTCAGAAGTGTTCAGAATCTGTGTGTGACTTCACCAATGAAGGAGGGGAGAATAAATTAAATCATAAGGGAGAGAGGCTGATGGGCAAATGACACATTTACAAAGACTTTCATGGTTCCTTGGGATGCCAGCTAGGGTAATGCATTGGCTCCAGGTTAGGGCAATACTTTAACCTCCACGCCGCAGCCATAAACCAACAAACCATCGATTAAGCTGCCTCCTCTGAAATGAGAAGCTACTGTACACTGCAGCAGTACGGTGATGCTATCCACAGGGTATGTAAAGTGTGGCCCTTCTCCCTCCTGCCAAACTGTCAATACAACATGCATACTGTCAGTTTCATGTTATATGTCACATTTTGTCAGTTTTAAAGATATATATATGAATGCAATGTTCTCATTCAGCTCAATGTGATGTAAATGTATTATAAGTCATCAATAGTTTGTTGAGACTCCCATTCTATTTTTGGAATCTAATGTCCATGTTCTGAAACTTTACAAGTGGGAAACATGCATATACTGTGTACTCTGGTTACTCATTTCTGTTACAGGCATAACCTCACTGGTGGAATGGCAGAAACTCGCATTGCTGAAAACTGGCAAATGCTGAATTGAAATGAATGGGCACATGTGTTGTTCATATGAATAAATCTGAAATTTGGCTGCCGAAAAGTGGTATTCACGAAATGACAGTAATTGTAAAATTCCAAAAAAAATTATGAAACTCAGCACTTTTTGGCAGGACTGACATTGGTGAAAACTTGCAAGTACAGTTTTCAGCAATGCCAGTTTTTGGCTTTAAACCAGGCACAGCAAGAACACAAGTTCACTAAAAACGGATCAAAGTAATTAGTTATAGAAGATTTGCCTGAGAGATTTCTTATAGAGATTTTCTTATGGAGTTAACAATATTAATTTAATTCCATCAAAAAAAGCCCTTGAGATTTCTCAGCCACTGACTGAAAATTAAAAGTTTTATGGCATCTGCTTGGAGGAACAATGAGTGTATTTTCAGATTTGTAACACCGCCTACCATACTGTGATTCTTTAATCCAACTGTCAGCTATTTCTGGATTAGCAATTTCTCTCCCTGAAAATGTGCAGTTCTAACAGTTTTTTGGTATATTTTTGTCCAACAGACTGATAGCGAAGACCTAGAAACCTGCAAGGCGAGGCTATATGCCCACAATTTTTTCTATGTTAAATATTTAAGCTTTCACTATCATCAAATAGAGCGCAGAATTGGATGTTGTATCATGTGATAGTACCCTGAGCGTATATACAGTACCGCCTGCACCGCAGAACTGCATTTGCTGAATATTTTTGGAGAGGCACAATAATGAGTGTATTAGAGAAGAGCATCAAAAGTGCATCAATGAAATGGTAAATATGTATTATATAATTTAACACTCCCGTTATGTTCAGTTCAAAATTTACCCACTTTAGACTTTAACACCATTGAAACACCCATAGACTTATTTTTTTCACCATGAAACTGGATGACATCCTCAACAGGGTTGATAAATGTGTAAAACTGAGGATGACCAATTTCATGTTTTTTATGTTCATACACCATTTATAATTTCTCTGTAGGGCTCGATAGCATTCCAATTGTTTTTTTAAAATTAATTTAATTTGGTTTCATCTGGTGTATGGTTGGATAGCAGTGCTGGGCTGGTGTTTCAGAACCAGCTGCCTGAGGGTCTCAGCTTTTTTGACATTAGCTCTTGGGTTCAGAGCATCTTAAATTGCAAGATATCATGGTGATTACTGGGTGCATTGGTTGGTGCTTTTGTGTATTTGGTATATTTCTTAAAGATAATTCTACATGCAGGGTTTTTACTGGAAGCATGTGTCATCTAACAGTTTTTTTCTGTGATTGATTGTACGCCATGCATTACTAACTAAAACTATAAACAAACATAATATTAAAAATTGTGCCTTTAAGCATATAGGTAAGTCTCTGAATATTACTTTTCAACCACAAAAATGTTCCTCCATATTGAGAAATAACTGTACTGTGCAAAATGTAGTTACACCATGAAATGTGTGAAGGGTGTATGAGTGAATACTTATTCTGTTTGAAACAGTGAAACTTGACCTGAGCCTTTTAATGTTCACTGTATAGATGACATCATGGCTGAGATGGGGGTTGCAGTTTCTTGTATAGGTGACATCAGACATGAGAGAGGGTGGGGAGGGTGCGTGCCAGCTCCCTTAAATCACCACACTAACGGGAAGACTGGAGGTACTGCTGTGGTCGGTGCTTTTGGAATCTCATCAGAATCTCTTTCTGACTCACAGCATCACTCCCATCTGCTCCCAAGGGGAGGCCTTTCTATCGCACTCTACTATGGGCCACTTTCCCCCAAGGCCAATGACATTGTCACAGAAACATACCTGGCAATCCAACAAGACCATTTTTTGTTCAAGCGTTTTTTTGGGGAGCATAGTTTTGCATGTTACCTTCAGTACTGTACAAAACTGTGCAAACAATTTTTGTTGCAACAGATAAATGTCAGGTTTGCGTAATGTTTTAATTTCATAACTGACAAATTAAAATTTACAAAAAAAGGCTACAAGTACGTTAACATCCTAAAATATTATTTAGATCCACCTTCAACCAGGAAAGTACACAAATCAGAGCAAAAACACAGTTTCTAATGTATTTTTGTTCATGAAAATTCCATTGAGATGCAAAAGGAAAGGCTATTTTATTTTGGCTTTAAAAAAAAAAAAAAAGTAAATTAAACTACATTCTCATAACTGAGGTAACTGCAACCTCACCTCTGCTTGATGAAAAGCACTTCTTCAGATTAACTATTTCTCCCTTCATATGTGCGTTTCAGTTCAGTGGGAGGCCATATTTTAACGGAAAGCAATGTTTTTCTTATCCACCAAGAGCTATGTAACTACAAGACACTGCTTGAAATGGATTTTCTTTCATAGATATTGCTGAAAATAAAAACATGAAATTATGTCCACCACAGAAAAACCTTAACCCCTTCAGACCTGAATTTTTTCCAGCCATGGGAAAAATTATTTCTATGTTTTTTTCTTACTCATATTACGTGTAGAAATGAAGCCAAAAAAGTATTTTAAGCCAAACTATTTTATTTCAATGTCCATTGCAGTGGACGTCAGGTCTGAACAGTTGTAAAATCTCTGTCTATTAATCATTTAGATTTCTCTTCACACTGAATTTAATAGTGAAAATGAATATATATTATGCATATTTGGCCACTCAGATAAATTAAATGTTACCTCTCTTACATATAAAATTCTACACTCAAAAACTATCTGAATCTTGGCTGTTAAGGGTGCATATTCATCCTCATTCACATCCTCAATATCGAAAGACTACATTTCTGACAGATTTCCATCTGCCAGAAGTTCCAGGAGCTCTATTGACGTACACTGAATATGAACATTTTTAGGCAAATATGAACTTTTGGTACTATGCCAATACATATGAAAATGTAACATTCATCATATAAATAGACTTGTTCAGATTACATCTCTTTAGACCTGGTGTCCACTATAATGGACAACAGGTTACATCTCTTTAGACCTGGTGTCCACTATAATGGAGAACAGGTTACATCTCTTTAGACCTGGCGTCCACTATAATGGACAACAGGTTATATCTCTTTAGACCTGGTGTCCACTATAATGGACAACAGGTTACATCTCTTTAACCTGATGTCTATTGTAATGGACAATGACTTTTTATTTTTTTTATTTTTTAAAAATCCTGTGTCTAAACTTGTGATACTATTGAACTTATGCTTAAAAGAACATTTTCAATGTTTACATATGAACACATGTTTAGCACATCAAATGTAGAAATTTATGTTTAAACATATATATCATGCCGTTATAAAAATTACTTGCTTTGACGACTTTGAGGTATTGCTACCATGCTTCACTTTAGTGTGATGTAACCTTTTCAAATGTTACGAAGTTGGGCCATACTTGCATTTGTTTGGTTATTTAGGGTCTACTAAATAACCAACTAGAAGACCATTATGTAAATCATACATTATCATAGAAAAAAAAACACCAAACGTGATGACCATTGCAATGGACGCAGGGTCTGACGTTTAAGGACTCCTTAGTGTTTTTCTTGATATCACTCATCCCATTGTATACTTGTTACTCACTTTAGCTTCAAACAGGTGTTTTGAGGAAGGAAACTGCATCAGTGTAATTTAAGACAAAATCTTCAAAAACAGTAAAATATCCAAAGATAATGATGGACATTTAAAATTGATATACATTGTTTTTTGTTCATTATACTCTTACATATATTAAGAGCAATTAACCTAAAACAACACATTCCAAAACAGTCAAATATCCAAATATAACGATGCCAATTTTATTGGTTCATTTATCAATTCAATATCAGAAAAACTTATTTTTGTTTAATCCTGAAATTATCAGAGCAGTAATATATGTATTCTTGTTAATTAAATGTTTAATTCTAGTAATATGCCTGATAGTCATGATTACTCACACACACACACACACACACACACACACACACACACACACAGACACAGTCCTGTATTCATATCTTTGTGGGGATGTCCTAAACCTAACCCTTGTATTCCTATCATTATTGAGACTTCCTAAACCTAACCCTAATCATAACCTTAGCCCTAACCCTAAACATAACATTTGACCCTTAATCCTAATCCTAACCATAACCATAATTGTAACCCTAGCTCTAAACCCAACCCCCAACCATAACATTTACATTTCCCTCATGGGGACCATTCCCGAGTCCCCACGAGGGAGCATTTGACAATCTTTTCTATCCTCATGGGGACATTTAGTCATCATGAAGTAGGCTAAACATGCACACACACACACACCTTAGGATCAACAGAACCTTTAACATATCAGTAGTGGAGTTTGGGGTGCTTGAACTAGCACTCTACAGCTCGCTGTGCTTCTCCTGTGCGCGCATCTTCTCTTGCAATGTCTGGGTCAGGAAAACATAGCGGTCCCCCTTCAGCCGCTTGCCTGCCTGCTGCTTCATTCCCAGAGACAGGAACTCTTCCTCTGGGCCATACTGCGGCCAATCAACCAACCCTGCTCCGTTAGGGGACCTGCAGAATAGGAGGTTAGGGTTAGGGTTAGGGTTCGGCACAAGATACAAACACAAGTGAGACATGGAATCAAAGCGACCAAAAGTAGCAAGATATGTGGATGCAATAACATTTATCATTCATCAACAGTTAATTTGGTCGGAGGAAATCCTGTCACAAAACTCAGTCATAATTGAGTTGTTTTCTGCCTGTGTGTTAAATTTGAATGGTATGTTCCTTTTTAATTACCCCATGACTCCAAAAGAAAACACTAAGGCCCAGATTCAATCCCCAGCTGTCCTTAACTTTGACTTACATGAATATGCAAGTATTGCAATATTTCTTCACAAACTCAGTTTGGCGAGTTAGTTTTAGTAATGGCTGAACTCGTCAACAAAGGGCAGTAACAGGCAAAAGCGCATGCTACTGGACTGAAATGTTTGCAGATCAGTTGACCTTAAACTTCGAAATCGGGTGAGAGTAGGTTTGAGTGATTGTACACCTATTGTTTGACCTTAAATCAGCATTTCTGGTTTCTTTACGCATATGACTAGTTTTTGATTTACAAGCTTTTAAAAACTAAACTGTAAGCCAATTGAAATTGATTCAAACATTCAGCTGCTTGACTGTAAATCCATGAAAATCAAAGATTTGCCAGGTGCTCTCCAAGCGGGCTGGAGATTTTTCAGGGCACTCCTGCTGCTCGTTTTGATAATATTGACGAATTGTCTAGTTGATATAATTTTGTTTGTGGTCGTCACCATAGAGACGCATTTGCAACATATGCTCAGGAATGTCCGTTGGATCTGCAGACGGCAGCAACAAAGTTACCATCGCTCTTCACCGGAGTTGAAGATGTCGGGACTGATCCGGGAGTGCAGGCAATCTTCAAAAGGCAACCAGGGAAGGAGAACATAATACGAGGGAGGAGTGAGGAGACGACTGGGAAGATTGACGCAGTTTGGTGCTCCATTTCGGCGGTGTACAGAGACCGCAGCGCTGCGTGTATTGAGGAGAGTCGTGGAGGCGGAGTTTGTGTGTTGGACTGCTTGGTGACACTGGACATCTCGGGACAGCGGGGGCTATTTTTAATCATGGCTGTATTGCACTTTAATTCACTTGATTCACTTGATTGATGTAATGATGCTATTGGATGTCTTGGTTTGATATGTTTGTTTGTGTGTTGTGGGTCTGCCCCACTGTATGTCTTTTTTGTTGTTGCTGGGGCTACAACTGAAGTTCCCTAGCGGGACATAAAAGTTCCTCTATTCTATTCTATTCTATATGCTGTGTTTGTCATAGGTTGTGGGGGAAATGTGAGGTCATAACTCTGGAGTGCCAGATGAATCATATCTCTCCTGAGAACTTTAATGATGCATACATATTGTATGTCATTCACTGAAGAACATTTGTGATGACCTTGAAGTCATTCTCTACATCCAGAAAGATGCCAAAAGGAATGTACAATCATCAATAATTTCTCCCCCGTACACGTGGATAATATTTATATCACTGAAATGGTATGTTTGTTTTAATTTGTATACAAATTGGCTTTTGTTTATTTGTGGTGTGTGAATTGTTTTTGTTTTTTTAGAAATTTTTTTAAAACAGGAAAAGCTGTGAAAAGCTTTTTTGATACCTGAAGCAATATGTTTTTTTATAGAGCTTAAACAAAAAATAACCATGGGTTCCATACTATTACTGTGTAATTTACATCTTAATCTAGTCCCACCCCCCAATTCCCATAGAGATCCATTTAAATGCAGAGAGGTTATAGTATCGCATGTAAGAGTACCTGAAAATAAGATATCAAAAGTCTTTTGATATCCTTTTATACTCAGTCATAATAGAACCACCTGTTTACTTGTGGAATGTTCCAAACAGGTGTTTTTTTTTTTTAATTCCCAGTCTTTTTTTTTTGCCGCTGTCCCAACTTTTTTTGCAACGTGTTGCAGGCATCACATTCAGAATTAGCGTATATTTACAAAGATCAATAAACTTGATGAGGTAAAACATTAAATATATTTTCTTTGTACCGTTTTCAATTAAATATATGTAAAAGAGAATTTACAAATCACTGCTTTCTGCTTTTATGTGCATTTTACATACTGTCCCAACTTTTTTGGAATTGGAGTTTGTATATGTAAATTTGAACATGTAAATTGGGAATTGTATTATTAGTGGGCTAGCAAGCAATAATTAAACTGATCTTGGACCAGCATCCACAACAATGTTTAATTGGGGAAACTGAAATCTGGCTCTCGAGGCCAGTAGAACAGCTGGTTTTCATTATTCAACCTCCAATTAGGACTGAACCTGGGGCATCAGGTGACTTAAATCTCTGGAAAAACAATCAATTAACTATCAAGTAGAAAAGAAAACAAGCAGTACTACTGGTCTCGAGGACCAAATTCGAGTATTGGGTATTTTAGTTATGATAAGGAGTTTCCCTAATAGGCCCTACCCAGTGCGAGCGAAGTTGGCCCAGTATGCCATCACGGTCCTGGACAGGTCCTGTTCTTCCTCTGTGCACTCTGTGGACTCTGTGCCTGAGAGAGATGAGGCATAATATGGTACTCGGTGCGGTTTTAGAATAATCAGTTATAACAGCCACAGCATGCCGTGGTAACTGCATTCATTGCGAGGTTTCATCGTGTTACCGTCGATAGTGATGTTCAGGTCTGCAAAGCAGAAACCAAATACGAACATGATGTCGTCCCCGTGGTCTGCTTTGACGAAACTGGGCCTCTTCTTCCGCAACGCGCTGTGACTTTCCTGAAACTCGTACAGGTAGACAGGCACACCCGTGTCTGGGGGAAGGGTTAGAGGGGGAGGGGTATTCACACAGGTGTACTGTAGGCAGACATGACAGCAGAGACCTTTTAAAGCAGGAGCCGGATCATGTTTTCAGAGGTAAATTGGAATAAGTTCATAAAACTGTCTAGCTGTTTAGGTCACAATGCATTGTGTTTTGATTCGGCGATTTAGGGGTGAAACCTATCAAATATTTAGAAATTTTAAAACATCTACTGAAGAGGGATATAGTAGGGGAATACTGTTAATATGAATACTCATCCAATAAACTATTATTATATTTTCAAAAATACAGGGGTAAAAATTTTTTAGCATACACTGCATAATTTATTATCCAGAATTCAAAAACTTTTCTGTTCTTAATTTCACATCCTTGACAACATGCATGTAGTTATTACACTCATTAACCCATTTGGGAACCACAGCATTTAAATTTCATGAAACGGTTTTATATTTGAGCTCATTCATATGAAAGATTCCATGCCACAAAAGGTACAGTATGAAGTTTTTGCAATGTTTAAACTGTGAGGGGTATTGGGGGTGTATGTTCAAAGTCTGGGTGTTGCAAATGGGGTGTGGGTTTATTTTTTTGCTTTTGTTTTTACTTTCTTTCCCTCTTGTATTTTGTGAAGTACTTTGCATCGGAAATTTAAACCCGTTTACGATTAGTTGAAAGGAGGACTACTCAGAACTCCTTTTTTAAAATGAATATATCACATATGCATTTCAATATAGCCAATTGTCTCATCTCTTTAACAGAGATTTCGTAAACATGGTGGCAATGTAGAATCAGGAGTACCTCTGACCGTGTGGTTCTCACCTCTGTGGAAATTGGCCGTTTGGATGGCAGGAATTGTAAACATAACGTCTCCCAACATCTCCACGGCGCTGTCCCGAATCGCCTGCCGATCTTCTGAAGTGCCCAGGTACTCATCTGCAACCAGTTCCTTTATCGTCTGATCTGATGGCTAAGACAAGAGTCATGCATGGTAGGCTACTTTATTTAATTTCTCACTTCAATTAATCGGGAGAAAAAAAAAACATTGAGACTTGAAAAGAATCCCTCTAGCCTTCTGACAAAACAATGCAATCTTCATCAACAATCCACAACACTCCTCATAAATTAGTGAAGAGGCTTACAACTTAATATACATGTTGTGTCATCTGATTTCATGTTATCTAGTTTCACCGATCTCTCACCTTGTTGTATAAAAATGACATGGTGGACAAGACTTGGTCCCGGTCCATTCCTTCCTCCCAGCCTGGAGGCGCCAAGAACTGTTGTTGAGTTAGTGGGGGGTGGGGTGTGTGGAGGACAGGAAGATGTATAATTTAACATTAACTTTTTCAAATTTACAACCAACAGCCATACCAAATAGTGCAGTCAATTCTAATATTAAGAGCCAAAAGGAGTAAACAAGCACAAACTAAAATGTACAATTAACCCAATATGATCCACAGAAA
Organism: Ilyophis sp. 1 JC-2022; assembly: GCA_022702515.1. Taxonomy (NCBI): domain Eukaryota; kingdom Metazoa; phylum Chordata; class Actinopteri; order Anguilliformes; family Synaphobranchidae; genus Ilyophis; species Ilyophis sp. 1 JC-2022. The sequence continues at coordinate 116,892,518 of CM040404.1, read as the reverse complement.
TGCATCTCATCCATTTTGAACCCAGAGCACCTTTTATTTAGGTGATTATTACGGATGTCTTACGTTCGGCAGCAGCCAGCCACATTCCTGGTTCATCACACCCGTCATAAACGGAACCTTATGGACCTCATGATTTTGGAAAGCCTCCTCCGTCGTCTTTGTGAGGAAGTGTCCGTCGTTTGTCACCAAAAACTGAACAGTTATTGCCTTCAAAAGGAGACACAACCGACAACATTACTCATTTCTTCAGACATGCCACTTTATTCCATGCAGTTGGCATTATTTATTCAAGGTGTGTCAATTTGTCATCTTGATTTCATATCCAATGAGGAGAATAACTCTATAAGAAAACATTCTCAGTTTCTGGTCCAAACGGCAGTGTGATTTGACACAAATTATGACTTGCACACCTGTTACTCCTGAACTCTGCTTTAAAATTAAGGTTCATTTTCTGGGGTTTTAAGTGTTTTTAGGTTGTAGGTTTTAGATTGGCCCAGACATCTTTAGTGTGTGATGAAGGAAATGTTAGATCAGGGGTTTCAACCTTTTCTGATCCAGTGACCCCCCCCACCCAGGCTCCAAGGCATCCAGGGGAACCCCATCATAAGTTTTAAAAAGTTCAAGGTTTTATATTTTGAAATATTTTCCCAAATCTATATATAGTCACTGCATGTTAAGTCTGGCCAGGGACCCACTACAGTAAGCTACCATCAAGGTTGAAAACCCAGGCATTTTTGAGAAGTTTTCTTACGACCTGCCAGCTTTCCAATGCTTGATGCTTACTATAAGGGAATTTGGTGTATGTGGTGTAAATCAAGAAAATAGGCTCCAAGTAACTCCAAAGCAGCTTGCACAGTGAAATCTCATCTGAGAACATTTTGTGTACATTTTAAGGAATGAAAGAAAGTTTGACTTTGGCAAGCTCAAATGCAAATGCAAAAGCCTTCTAAACGAATCCTTGGCCTGTTCTGATCGGGTTTTCTTCAAAGCATTTATTTTTTGACAACAAGCTATCAACTGTTTTTCTCCTTATATGCAATCAGAAAATAATGCCTAATAGACTCTATGATTAACATGAGCATAAATAAAGTTTTACCATCTACATGTTACGTGACTCTATGCACATCACTAATGAGGAAATGTTACATATTGATAAATATTTAGGAAACCTCATTTCTTGAAGTTGATTGGTCAGAAGCTATATTTTATCCATTTATTTTATTTTTTTGCCATGGACACTATCATCATGGATGGGTAAATCCATGTGCAAACAAAATGGTCACCACTATATATTACCTTTCTGGATCTCCTGTCAGTAGGTGTTCAGAGTATCTTACCTCTTCAACAAGCTTTAGCATTTCCTCTTCAGTCAGCAGCATCAAGCAGTCCACAATCGTCTTGGAAGTGGTGATGTCACAGCCTGACATGTTACCCAAAGTCTAGATGTCAACAGTTGAAAAGCAGTGTGTCATGGAAATATGTGAAAACGAGGTCAGGCCATCGTGATTTAAACATTCAAGAGACTGGGATGTTATGTGGTCATTAATAGTAGAGGACCGTGGAATCAGGTTGTTCTGGATACACAACATTTTTAAAGAGTTATGAAACCCTCGGTTACATTTTCTCTCTGCCCACACCACAAATGAGAAATTTTCTATAGAGTTCAAAGGGAAAATAAGTCAGGAAAAACAACCCTTAAAGTAATCCATCCATATCTACTGCATATCTGTCAGCAGAGTGACAGTTTGTGGCTAGTTTGATACATCAGACATCAGATGACTTACAGACATGTAGCTAAACATGTGTTCCATAGTATTCCCATGTAATTTACAGCTTAATCTAGTCCCACCCCCAAATTCCCATAGAGATCCATTCAAATGCAGAAAGATTATAGTATTGGTTGTAAGAGTACCTGAAAATAAAATATCAAGAGAATTTTTATGTTGTTGGGTCACAGACATCAGGAAGTTGTGACATGGAAAGGATATGCAACCAAACATTAAATATGATAACTTTATTAAAGTTTATGTTAATTTGTCCAATTACTTTTGATCCCCTAAAATGGGGGGACTATGTATAAAAATGGCTACAATTGCTACACTATTCACCCGATATGGATGTAAAAACCCTCAAATTAAAGCTGAAAGTCTGCACGTTAACCTAGTCAACATAGTCACTGTTCCATTTCAAATACAATGTGCTGGAGTACAGAGCCAAAACAACAAAAATAGTGTCACTGTCCAAATACTTATGGACCTGACTGTATATAAGGAAATTAGATTAAACTAGTTTTCCTTTATACCAGGTATGGTGTACCATTATGATATGGTTTGTTTTTCTCAAGAAAGAGTGTGACATGTGTAATTTGAATTACTTGGGCCATTGGAAATTGGTTGGGATTGAAGAGACCACTGATCATTGCAGTTCCACTCTGTGCAATCGCTCGATGGAACAGTCCAGAGGACAAGGGAGAGAGGGCCTGCAGACAACACACACACACACACACACACACACACACACACACACACAAAATACAATGGAGAGCTTAACATTCTGTTATGCAGAAAACAAAGTCAAACATGCAAGCATACAGTAGACACTATATGGCCAAAATTATCTGGACACACCTTGGTCTGGGGATATTTTTCATGGTTTGGGCTAGGCCCCTTAGTTTCAGTGAAGGAAAATCTTAACAATTACATTCAAGATCAGGCATGAGCAACTGACGGCCCGACCCGATGGTTTCTCCGGCCCATGCTGCCCTATCTGAATTAAAAATCAAATAATTCATTAACGGTAATTAAATTCAGATCAATGTGCATCAGCGCTAGTTGACGCTGCAAATACGCACCAGGCCAGCACAGCAGGTGGAGGCTTCGCTAAGAGGCTTCTACAGCCGCAAATAGAAAATCAGCACCGGAGCGCAACTCCAGTCAGTTCATTTGTACGGTGGCAAAATTAGTAAATGGAAGGTTCCATGGGAAAGCGATTATCTCTTAGAACTTAAAGGCGACAATCACATAAGAACCAAGATGCCTGGTGTGTTTACAGGTTGTTTCTATAATGAAAGAATACAACTTGAACCAACACTACCACAGCCACCTCAGTGACAAATACACGGGCAAAGATGTCAAGATACAATAGGACTGATTCCCAAAATTCCCCACTGCTCAAACATCCAGTATCAAAAATTATTTGTCAAGATCGGTGTGGAAGAACTTGACTGGCCTGTACAGAGCCTCAACCCCATCCTCAACCCCATCAAACACTATTGGGATCAATTTGAACGCTGACTGTGAGCCAGGCCTAATCACGCAACATCAGTGCCAGGGGCAGTTCACCAAAAAATGAGATTTCACTAGTTTAATAGATATCCACTGCAGCTCACCTTGATTTCACCCTGATACAACGAACCTTGATGGGTCCAATGTTTGTAGCGCTCCAAGCGTCAATAATTCACATTTGAAAAAATCAACATCAACATTTTTCCAAATATAATGACACAATTACTCATGAATATTCAGACCCAGAACACCGGCGTGCTTTGGTTGAGACTTTACGCGGATATAGTTGGCGTACTTTGGTAGAAAGCCGTTTTCGGGGGGAGAAAAATAAATAAATAAAAAAATAAATAAAAAACTGTCCTCAACAAGGTCTGTGAATGTTTGTGAGTAACCGACCGTGTCATTATATTTGGAAAGAGACGCTGCTGTTGATTTTTTCTCATGTAAATCATTGGTGCTTTGAGTGCTACAAACATTGGACCCTTTTGAGGTACGTTGTATCAAGGTAAAATCAAGGTGATCTGCAGTGGATATGTTCCAACATTCCAACAGCCTTCCCAGAAGAGTGGATGCTGTTATCGTAGCAAAGGGGGGGCAACTACCATATTATTGCCTATGATTCTGGAATGAGATTTGAACGAGCATGTGTCCACATACTTTTGGCCATGAAGTGTATCTGCTACCATGTGATGCACAAATACGTATGCTTGCAAAGCAGCACATTTAGCAATAGTTTCTTGTTGGAGTTAAATAAATTTTCATTTGGATAAAAGATGTGTACGGACATTATTTCTGAAGCACAATCTTTAACACAATCGACTCCAGACTTCTATTTGAACTGGAGAGCTTGTTTGCTATCTACGCAATTGTCTGTCTGCTCATTTTTTTGTGTTGGTGACATGTTTTTAGTTGTTCAGATTCACACCAGCAGCGACACGCTAACTCCACCCGCCGACTCTCCGAAGATGGTGACTACTCCGGGATCTCCTCCAAAGCTGTGGATGTTTTCCTGCACCCAATGCAGTGCAGCCACCTGGTCCAGAAGTCCAATGTTTCCAGGGGCGTGCTCATCCCCAGTGCTAGGTAGGGAATGTAGGAACCATACTAGTGACCACAAGACAAACATTCATTGCAGTTAATTCATTGCCGTGACCAAAGGCCCACTCTGTTCACTCACTGCGGTGAAGACTGACCCACCCTATTTACTGTGCAATGCCCTCTAACCTAAAAAAATAGTATGTGGCTGTGCACACTTACCTGAAAAACCCCAGAATTCCTAACCGGTACTGAATCACCACAACAACCACATCTTGATAGGCTGCTAATGAAGAAGCATTCTGAAGTGATGATGACCCCATCACAAAAGCTCCACCATGGATCCACACCATGACCTGAAGAAGCGCTAGAATCAATTACAGACACATATACGCGCACATGCAAACATATGTTTAACATGCCCTGAGATCAGTGAATATATCTGTTCTAATTTGAATGATAAACTGTGCCACTGATAATTATTTAGACTCACAGGTAATTTAGAGTCTGCTGTTGAGGTTGCAGGTGTATATATGTCCAGGTAGAGACAGTCTTCTGAAACAGCAGGGACATCCATATGCATAGATAACTTTTCAAATAAGTCCAGCACAAACGTTCGGTTTTGTAGACACCTAGAACACATTTTTTTGTCATAATAGCCGTTAGTGTTTCTTGATGCAGGTATAGCATGCAAAGAAAGACTTGAGTACTTGTCTCATTAACTTGGGAATTAGAAACCAGGGAAATGGGAATTTCGACATGTGGTAAACTGCACAAATGAGGCTGAATTAATATGTGACTGGCAGTCAGTAATGCCCGTTTGAGAGGGACATGGCTTAGGACAGACAGCAATTACAATCCGACATTTCCGAGAGCAATTGCTGTTACTGTATGCATAATGGTCGTGTCACTATCTGTGAAATAAGTAATGGCAGTGTGCAAAGTGAATAATGGCTGTATAACTATATACTGAAGTAAAGTATTGATTCCTTATTGTGATTAATATCCGACTGTGTGATCTGGCTGGTCTTACATGAGTGGCTTCTGTGTAGCATCCCGCTCTCCCTCCCATGGCTCTACGGGCAGTGGTGGGGCCAGCCTCAGAGGCCCAATGGGTGGCTTGGCAAATGGCACACTCAGATAGGTGTGCACCAAAGTCTCCACACCTTTCACGTTCACATACTTCCCTCTTAAACTCCCAGACTGAAGGGTCACCAGCGGACCTGTCAACATATACAGTCATTTCCAAAAACCGCACACTTGTAGATTTCAAGACCTACCCTGAACAGGTAAGTTCACCAAATTATATGATAAAGTAGTCTGGAAGTAGACTTGTTTTCATAATAATTAAGCTAAATAAGTAGTGTAAATGCCGCTTGCCTAAATAAGTGCTTTTTTTTTGTTTCCTTGGAAAGAGGTTTATTTTTATATTACATTCCAAATCATCCAAAATGGTCATGCTCAGTTGGTAGCAATCATAGAAACTGTTGTGAGATAAATCCAGCACCATACTCTGTGTTCATACTCTCAAATTCTGCATTCTAAAACCAGCGATTCGGCCCAATTTTTTTTTTAAAAACAAAGTGTCTCATGACGCAAACCAATCAAAGAGAGGTTGCACATTCACGAGTCATGACGAGGTTTGTAGAAGCAGTGGGGTGGAGTGTCTCTTTCACTGTGGGCAGGGCCAAAGGATGTTATGACTTTTAAAGGTTTTCACAACAAATGTGACCGTTAAAAAAGTTGCGTACTTAAGCTTTAAGGACACCTTATGTGGTAGGATTATGAAATGATCTGTGCTTTCCTTCCCAGTTTAAAATAATGGAAAAGTCATCACAACTAGCACTATTGGGGCCACATAGGCTAACTGCCTCTACAGTTGCTACTACAATCAACAAATAATAATAATAGCTTTTTAAATTATAATTTTTTTTTTTAAATCGACTTGATACTACAATTATGTGGTAAAATGTCACAACATTTAGTACAAAATTCAAAGCAGATCATCAAAAAGGCTTTTTTCCCCCAAAACTTTAAGCACAATTTCAATTGACTAGGTACAACACACAAAATCACACAACTTTTTCACCTAGCTTAATCAGTGTTTCATTTAGATATACCTTTCATATAAAGTAATTGCTTTTCACAATGCAATGCTCAGAATACTTTTCATATAATTATGTTTTCATTTGTTTAAATACATTTGCCGACCACCCTTAAAAAACTGGATAGTTTGCTGCAAACTTGCAGCTAATATGTAGCGCATTTGCCACAAACTAAATTGTTTACTACAAAATGTTATCAGAAGTTTGTTAGAGTTTGTCAGTAGTGGTGAACTAAAAACTTTGCCAGAAGTGAATGACAGTTCCCACAAAGCTAATTTGCATGTGGAAATATGAGCTTGCCTCAAACCTGCGTCAACAATGGCAAAGGTTTGATGCAAATTTGCCAGAAGGCCTATATTTTTGTAAGTGCACTTAATCAAACTGCTCTTAATGGTTAATCACTTAACCGTTTGCTAAAACTATAAATTTGAAACCGTTTTTTCTACAATATATGGATTTTAGAACTACAGAAACAAAATGTGTTTGTTAAATATAAACATCTAAAATTACATGTATGATGCATGACCATACATAATCTGACAATGCTTTATAGCCAATTGATTTACCACAATTGGTCACCATAAAAGGGGGGGTGAACATCTATTTCCAAAGATAGTGTGGTAGGACATAGGCCACTACTTGGATCCTACAATGCAGAACATATCGTTGTGTTACTCAATGAAATTGAGCAGGCCTGTCAATTGCATTGTTTGCTATTTGAATAACTGGCTGTTAAAATGACTACATTGAAAATATTGTGGCGATCCGGGGCGATTACGAGTGATGTAAATTATTGTGTATATCGAATTGTGTATGTGTACTTGTGCTGTGCAGACCAAGTGCACGAGTGATGGTTGATGTAATCACATGATCAGAGCGTGTTCAAAAGCTCTGACGTGTACAGTAACAATGGCGGTTAACATTTGAATACAACCTCCCGCCAGAACGGCGACTGTTGTGATAAACAACAGTCGTATACAGTTCAGCTAAATGTGATAGCATGCGCTCAACCAGGTCCGCTCTAGAGAATGTTCGAGCGAAGCCAACGGTTGTTTTTGAGTATGACTGAGGGGATTACGTGTGATTGGTTAAGGTGAGCTGCAGGGCACCTATTAGAGGTCGCCTTTGTTAGCATGCTCATTTGCATATCAGGGGCTATAAAGCTGGCTACAGTCCAGCGCGCGTAGTCTGTTCTGCCTGTACGCTGAGAAGGAAGTAATAAGAGATTGTGCTCTTCAATAAACTATTCTACCCTCAAGCAAACCTGACTCCGACTCCATGGCTCGCCACAATGGTGTCAGAAGTGGGATGATCTGGGAACAGATCCGCGAATTGGAACGTCAGGTGACCAAGCAGATGGACGTTATCGCAGGAGCGTCTGCGAAGCGGACCAAGAGTAGACCCGGCGGGCTCCCCGAAGGAGCCAGCGCCGCAAGACCGGAGCGAGAGAGGCCGATTGCAGACCAGGCGGAGGTGCCCGCGCTGGTGGCTGACCCCGCGGCCGGAAGCGGAGCGCAAGTAGGTCGGCTGGAAGCCAACGAGGACGCCCCTGCTTCCAGGCCGAGCCAGACGGCGGTGCCGGTGCAGCGACCGACCACACCGTCAAAGGCGGCGATCAAGCTACCCCGTTACACGGGAAAGGGTGAGCTAGAGTCGTACCAAAGCCAGGTACGATTCGCAGCTAGCTACAATGGCTGGGACGAGAGCCAGACAGCCACCCACTTAGCGTTAGCCCTGGAGGGCGAGGCCTGCCAGGTGCTTCTAGACCTGGACAGCGCCGAACCACTGACGCTACCGGCACTGATGACAGCGCTGGAACGCCGGTTCGGACAGCGGCAATTCCTGGAGGTGAGCCGGGAGAAGCTCGCCACGCGACGGCGGACCGGAGCAGAGAGCCTCAGCGTCCTCGCCGCCGACATCAGGCTGTTAGCTCGCCGCGGCTACCCTCAACTCGACAACGCAGGCCAGCAGGAGCTAGCCTGCCAGACCTTCACGCAGGCCCTCACTCCGGAGCGCCTACAACAACAGGTTCGCATCGCCAAACCGGAGTCCCTGGACGCAGCGCTTCGCGAGGCCGAGCGACTGGAGCTCATCCTGGGCACCACACCCAACGGGACCCCGGCTAACAAGCCCCGGGTCCGAGCTGCCGACTGCGAGGACGGCGAGGAGGTGAGATGGGTCCAGCGGAACCAAACTCGACCGCGGCAGCGACCGGAACGGGAGCGACGCTGCTTCCGGTGCGACGAACCGGGGCATTTCGCCCGCGACTGTACCGCCCCTGCGCCAAAAGCGAGAGCTCCACAGCCGACGGGAAACGACGACGGGACGGCCCAATGAGGAGACCACCGTCCCATGCCACACTCCTCCTCAACCAGGCCCGGCCCCAAACCAGCACTCACGCGCCCAGCCTGCCTATCCTAGCAAAAATTCCAAGAGCAAAAGTTCCGTTTGATGCTCTTTTAAGAGCAGAGGAACAGGCCCACGAGGCCGAGCCTCGTATTGGCAGGCTGGGGACGAAGACCGGGCTGTACTTGCCTTGTAGTTTGGACGGACAAGCCTGCTGGGCGCTGGTCGACACCGGAGCCACTATTTCCCTGGTAAGGCCGGGGGTACTTCGGGGTACTAGCGGGTTGCTTTCGGGTGCATGGACCCCTACCTCTACCCAGCTAACCTCCGTCACTGGGCAGAAGATGGGCATGCGTGGTAGTAAACAATTACAAGTGTGTGCAGGAGCCCAGCGAGTGAAACACGAGTTTTGGTTAGCAGATATAAAAGATGCATGTATTATCGGTTTGGATTTGTTAGCGTTGTGGGGAACTAGCATAAATGTGATAGCCGAAACTATAACTATTGGTACCGAAACGCTGGGCCTCCGATCAAAATGTGAATTACAAGCAGCCCGCCGAACTAAATGCCCTGGGGTGCCCCCCAAACACTGTCGCCCCAGTTCTGTGCTTGCCATGACCACCGCTGATTCGCCGCTTGTTACCGTGGTACCACCTCAGGTTACAGTACCACCGCAGACGGGCGGGCTAGCCTCAGCTACCCAGCCCTCTGCGGGGGTGCTGCAAGCCGTCCTAGCATTATGGACGCGCAGCAGCAAAGGGCTCACACCGCAGCAGAGCCAGCAGCTTAAAGCCCTGCTTGTCCGTTACACTCACCTATTCGCTGTGCGGGACGAAGAATGCACACAGACCGAACTGGTTCAACACCAGATTGATACTGGTTCGGCTGTGCCCATTCGGTTACGTCCGCACAGGCTGTCTCTAGCCAAGCGAGAGGTGGCGGAGGACAAGATAAGGGAGATGGCAGCTGCGGGCATTATCGAGCCTTCTGAAAGCCCATGGGCGGCCCCTGCTGTCCTGGTTAAGAAAAAGGACGGGGAGTGGCGTTTTTGTGTAGATTATGGGCGTCTTAATCAGATCACAAAGAAAGACGCCTATCCACTTCCCCGTATTGACGAGGCCTTAGACCATATCGCGGGGTCCAGTTGGTTTAGCTCGCTGGACCTCCGCAGTGGCTATTGGCAGGTAAGGCTGTCCCCGGAAGCGAGGGCAAAATCAGCTTTTACCATAGGGCAAGGGTTGTGGCAGTTCCGGGTCATGCCGTTCGGGCTCTGTAACGCCCCTGCCACTTTTGAGCGACTGATGGAGCGGGTGCTGTCGTCCGTCCCGCGGAGTTCCTGTGTCGTGTACTTGGACGACCTCTTAGTACACGCCAGCGACTTCGAGCAAGCCCTCGCTCATCTAAACGACGTGCTTACTGAGATTGGCCGGGCTGGGTTACGGCTCAATCCCAAAAAGTGTCAGCTGCTCCGGAGGGAGACAGCTTTCTTGGGGCACGTCGTTAGTGAGCAGGGTGTAGCCACTGACCCAGCTAAGGTGGCTTCTGTGCGGGAATGGCCGACGCCTAGCAATGTGGGTGAGCTGCGGAGCTTCTTGGGGCTAGTGTCGTACTATAGACGCTTTGTCTTGAGCTTCGCCACCCTGGCTAGTCCGCTTCATCGCTTGACCAATAAAGGTCAACAGTTCGAGTGGACAGGGGACTGCCAGAATGCTTTTGACCAGTTGAGAGACGCCCTAACGGCGGCTCCCATTCTAGCATATCCGGATGTCGCGCGACCATTCATCGTCGACACGGATGCTAGCAATGTCGGAGTCGGGGCCGTACTCTCCCAGGTGGGACCAGACGGGGAACGAGCGGTAGCCTACTACAGTAGCGCGCTGAGCAAGGCAGAGCGAAACTACTGCGTTACTCGGCGCGAGCTGTTAGCGGTGGTCAAAGCGGTTCGCCATTTTCGCCCTTACCTGCAAGGCAGCCATTTCCTCATTAGGACAGATCACGCGTCACTAACCTGGCTTTTAAATTTTAAAGATCCGGAAGGCCAGGTAGCCCGCTGGCTCGAGCTGTTGCAGGAGTACGATTTCCAGATTCAGCACAGGCCCGGAAAGCTGCATGGTAATGCAGATGCGCTTTCCCGGAGGCCCTGTGCAGAGCTGGACTGTAGGCCTTGCACTAAAGCCGAGCAGCGAGAGCAGGTGACGGCGATAGCATGCCAGGTTCAGGCTGTAGAGGGGGAGTTTGAATGGTTGCCTCTTAGCCAGCAGGACCTGCGCCTAGCGCAAGAGGGCGACGGCGAGCTGCAGCAGGTGCAGAGCTGGGTCACGGCGGGGGCACGGCCTGCATGGGGGGAAGTGTCGGCCAGTAGCCCAGCGGTGAAGGCTTACGTGAGTCAGTGGGGGAGCCTGACGTCGCAGGGTGGGCTGCTCTATAGGCGGTGGCAGGCCCCCGGCTCCGACCAGGACCTCCTCCAGCTGCTGGTGCCCCGTGCGCTCCGCCCCCAGGTACTGGGACTGGTACATGGCTCTGTGGGGGCGGGGCACTTTGGCATCAGCAAGACTTTGCACCGACTGCGGAGGAGGTTCTACTGGCCTGCCTGCCGCCGGGACGTGGAGCTGCACGTCCATTGCTGCGACGCCTGCACGGCCAAGAAGGGGCCGACGCAGCGGTCGCAAGCCCCCCTCCAGCGGTACGTCGTGGGAGCTCCGATGGAACGGGTCGGGGTAGACATCTTAGGGCCTTTCCCCGTCACCGAGTCCGGCAACCGCTACGTGCTTGTGGCCATGGACTACTTTACTAAGTGGCCCGAGGCGTACGCGGTGCCGGACCAATCGGCGGACACGACGGCGGAAAGGCTCGTAACTGAGATGTTCGCCCGGTTCGGAGCCCCCGAGGAGCTACACAGCGACCAGGGGCGAAATTTTGAGTCGCGGGTGCTGGCGGCTGTGTGTAAGCGGCTGGGAGTGGCCAAAACCCGCACTACGGCGTTGCACCCCCAGAGCGACGGGCTTGTTGAACGCTTTAATAAAACACTGGCCACCCAGTTAGCAATTCTAGCCAGCCAGCACCAGCGGGACTGGGACCGCCATTTGCCCCTGGTCCTGTGGGCATACCGCTCCGCCGTGCAGGAAAGCAGTCAGTGCTCCCCCGCTGCGCTCATGTTCGGGCGCGAGCTGAGGACGCCCGTCGACTTGGTGTTCGGAGCCCCGCCCGGACCAACGGAGCACCACCAGTCAGAGGCCGGGTACGCACGGGCCTTGATCGAGCGCCTGGAGACCGCCCACAGCTTTACCCGCCAGGCCCAATCCGCCGCAAGTGTTAAGCAGAAGCGAGCGTATGATGTGCGCTGTCGGGGGCAGCCCTTCACCAGCGGAGACAAGGTATGGATCTACTGTCCGATCCGTAAGAAGGGTCTGTCCCCGAAATTGCAGTCGCATTGGCGGGGCCCTGGTGAAGTGGTGGGCCGGCTTAGCGAGGTGGTCTATCGAGTGCGCATGCCCGGCCGAAGGAAACTGGTGGTGCTTCACCGGGACCGTCTAGCTCCTTACCGGCCGCTGTTGGATGGTGTTGAGGAGGGGATGGGCGTCGGCGAGGATCAGCCCGCTTTACGTGCGCCCACCCCTCCTCCACCAGAAAACCCAGCGGCAGCTGAGGGCCCGAATCGCCCTTCTCGCCAACGGAGAACTCCTGCCCGTTTCCGGGACTTTGTGCGTGAGTGCGGACAGTTTAAGGGGTCGCAGGGGACTGCTGACCCCTTAGGTGGGGGCAGTGTGGCGATCCGGGGCGATTACGAGTGATGTAAATTATTGTGTATATCGAATTGTGTATGTGTACTTGTGCTGTGCAGACCAAGTGCACGAGTGATGGTTGATGTAATCACATGATCAGAGCGTGTTCAAAAGCTCTGACGTGTACAGTAACAATGGCGGTTAACATTTGAATATTCTACCCTCAAGCAAACCTGACTCCGACTCCATGGCTCGCCACAATATCATTATGTTGTGTTTTGGTGATTAAACCAGTTCTCATTGCATTTCACAATAAACTTACATTTTGAATCAATGGTTGTGTGATATGTTTACAATCCAAATGAATGCACAAGGACATGGTTTGAATGAAAGACTGGCTGCATTACAAGTCTGAGTTTTGATTTTTGCACTAAGTTGTGAAAATATACCGCAAAGCCTGCTTGTGAAAATAGTACAAGTCGATTAAAAAAACCTAATTATAATAGGCTAATAATAATAAAATAATTTGAGGATACAGACACAACAGAATGTTCATTATATTTATTTAAACATACTTGCAATGCATTTCACATCCATTGTATAAGACATTCATATATGCAATCTAGACTACTGGAGTCCCGTAGTCGGTAGGATGGAAGTGTGTACACACAAATCAGTATAAACTCAAGTGGGCACGAGCATTATTTGAAGCGAACTGCAATGTTTGTTTACGACATAGGGCAGTGATGCCACACCCTAGGCAGGGGAACAGAAATCCTAGAAGAAATTCATTCGACAAAACGCTGACTAATCGCGTGTTGATCCTGTGCAATTCCATAAATTGGCAACATTCAAGGATAAGTTCGTTTAATTTTCCCCATCATATTGGAAATGCGGCTTAATAGTCTACGCGCCATTCCAAGACACCGACCAACATTGTATTTTTTTACTTTTCACATATAGGTTATCAAAATGAGACTGAAATAACTGCATAATAAGAGAGTCCGAAAACCACCTATAAAAACCGAAATTGGTAACGATTTGTCAACAGCCAAACTTAACACCGTAAGGACAAGTTTTCCGTTTACAGTTTTAAATGAAAATATGTCTGTTTGGTAACCACTGGGTCACCACAGACAATAGCTCTTAAATCCACTAAATTGTGCACATGCAATTATCTGCACCGTGAATGCAAAACAGGTGTGTTTTGCTACTTGCCTTTGGTGTCAGCCGATGTTTTGTAGGAAAAAAATAAGCCTACTGACCAGAGAACTAATGATATGCTGTTCATGGCGGCTTCTCCAATTCTATTTCCGGACTCCGTGAGTGGCACCCAAGTATATGACTCCCCGCAGCTGATGACGACTGTACTGTGATCATGAATAAGATGAATGATTTTATGGTAGATTTTAATAGGTGCCTTCGGACTTTGATCTAGTTTCTTTGTCGCAAATACATATTAACCTTGCAGTACCGATAAGCCTACGATAACAAACATTACCTCAGAGTTACTTGGCAACTCCAAATCATTATCACAAGAAAATGGAAGTCAGACAGGTAGGCAATACATTGCACACCTCAAATGTGGCAAACAAGTATATTTTAAGGGGGAACTTGGCGGGGCATGCATGCTCCATACCTATACAGCACAGAGAGTTTGCCACTGTTCAGGGTTTCCTACAGAAATAACCACACAGACCCTCAGCTCTCTACTGCCCCTAGACTCTCAGCACTTAAAAACATTAACTTCTGTACTTTCTGACCTTATGTAACCTCACATAATTCAGATACAACTTCACACATCTATACAATAAAGCCCCAGACTTGGGTTATTTTTTGCAAATCTTCTTCTTTTCTGCTGATTTCTTCATCAAAAATACTCCATGCGCTCAAAGAATAATTCTCCCCATTGGATAACAACATCTGATCTGCCAATAAGAACATCTGATCAAAGTAGGATACAAAAGTAAAATGCTTAATGTCACGTTGCCATTGTCAAGACTGAGGCAGCCTTGGCTTGGTAGTTAGAGCAACCGCCTTTAACTCATGCATGTTTGAGCCCTGCCATGTACGTACCACTACATTTATTTTCGCGACAAAAACGATGTGCCCATGTTATGCTTTTCACATGTTATTTCCACATTAAAGAATGTCTTTTTTATTGCAAAAGCGAAGAAATCGAACAATATTACCTGTTAACTGTTTAAACTGTATTTAAACACAAGTGAAAGTAAGCCAACATGGTTTGATAGCCTACTCGCTACCACCAACATATTTACCGCAGGTAATGTCACGCAGTACTGGAAAAAAACATCCCATTTGTCAGGCAGAGAAAATAAAGTTTTTTTCTGGCTCACTGTCACTCTCTCCAGTAGCTTATAACTTCCACAGATTCCATTCATTCTCTTATTCAGCCTTACTCCTCTTGGGTTGTAGCTAGCTAACTGGATATACTGTATAGCTATAGCATACGTCAGACAGTAATAACTATAATGATTAGATTCACTAGGCAACACAAGCACATATGGCAGCCTTGTCATTTTGCAATGTTACTAGTCAAACATCACGTTATTAAATGACATTATCAAGCATGCAGGCAACATTAACGGCGGTAAATTTCACCATTTATAGCCATCTAAGCAAGTGTTTATAACGTTATTTACTTGTGCAATATTGATATTCCAATTATATGAGAATGTTCAAGACATGTTTTGTAAAAGTCACAAAGGGAGAGCTATATGGATTTTATGACAGCAGATTTATTGATTTTCTTAGTGACAACTGCTGTGGTGTTCCTAGTGTTGTATTTTAACGACTTGAACTAGGCTATAGCCATTTTGCAAACGCAATGTTTTTATAATTAATGGTAGCTAGATCAGCTACTGACATACAAACCATTAGTAGGCCTAGGTTTACCGTGTTGGCTAAAATACCCCCATTAAAAACATGTACCATAATCCATTTAAAAATATGACAAAAACTTAAATTTATTTGTAATTTGCGATAAAGGGGAAATGACTGAATCCAGGCCTATGTGTTTCTTTGAACAATAATGTATGTGTGTTTGCATATGTGTATGCATCTCTCTCTCTAGACTGAATTATCTTATGGTTCATAAATGTATTTGCATTATCATTATCAGTTTGTCTACTCATTAGAAACCCAGTACAAAAATAAATTGTATCTCAACAAAAAAGGTTTTCAACATACAAAAATGCCAAGTTGTTAAAAAACAACGTTAATTGTCTTATGCTTGTAATGACTTTCTTTCAACCAAATAAGCCTGGGAAGTGTCCTCACGCGTATTATAAACAAACAACAATGTCCAAACTTTCACCATTGCGAGTATTTTTCAATCCAGGCAGTATATTCACCAGTATTTGCAGCAAACAGGCAACAGTCCATAGCACATGACCCGGCACGGTGAAAAAACTGTCTGCTTCCCCCATCAATCAACACCCTTTTCCTGTGTAGATCTACCTTACCTACAGTCCATGTTGATCTAACTGGCTCAATGCACCACACAGTGTTCAAAACGTGAATGACATCAAATTCAAACAGACAAATAAATAGCAATGTATAATACAGTGAGCACCATAATTCATTGGACAGTGACACATTTTTTGTTATTTTGGTTTAGCACTTTGAGTTTGAAAGGATACAATGTGCAATGTACAAAGTGCAGACTGTCAGCTTTGACAATGAGGTTTAATTTGGGTCTGACGTATCAAACAAGCCTTAAAGCCTCAGGGAACAAATCCTAAAATCATTAAAATGTATGTATGATATCAAACTTGAGTGTGTTATTAAGTATCCACCAAAGTTTAAATGAAAAAATATATATAAATATAATAAAACACTGCTCAAAAACAGCTGAATTAGCTGATCAGACCTGTATTAGGACAGTCGGGCGTGGTCGTAATATTCTAATGAGCACGCTTGATTGACATTCCTCTGTCCAAGAAGACACTCAGCATCACACACAAGAAAAATACAAATAGCGGGTAGAATCTCGGTTGTACATACAGGTGCAGCTCAAAAAATTAGAATATCGTGAAAAAGTTCAATATTTTTTGTCACTCATTTCAGAAAGTGAAACTCATATATTATATAGATTCATTACACATAGAGTGAAATATTTTAAGCCTTTATTTCTTGTAATTTTGATGATTATGGCTTACAGCTAATGAAACCCAAAATTCAGTGTCTCAGAAAATTAGAATATTTGATGTGGATGGATCCCTTTAAGGGTTGTTTCTCCTGACTTTTTTCCCCATAGAGTTCTATAGGAAAATGAGTCAGGAGAAATAACCCTTGCAGTGATCCATCCACATCTACTCCATATCTGGCAACAGAGTGATGGTTTGGGGCTCGTTCGATAGCTCAGACTCTTGATGACGTACAGCCATTTCGCCAGTCATGTGTTCCATACTGTACCAGCGTAATTTACAGCTGAATCTAGTCTTACCCCCCAATTCTCATAGAGATCAGTTCAAATGCAGAGAGGTTATAGTATCGCTTGTAACAGTACCTGAAAATAAGATATCGAGAGTCTTTTGATGTTGATGGGGCAGCAGTGTGGTATAATGGTTAAGGAACTGGGTTTGTAACCGAAAGGTTGCAGGTTCGATTCCCAGGTCGGACACTGCCGTTGTACCCTTGAGCAAGGTACTTCACCTGCATTGCTTCAGTATATATCCAGCTGTATCAATGGATACTATGTATAAATGCAAAAGAAATGCTGTGTAAGTCGCTCTGGATAAGAGCGTCTGCTAAATGCCTATAATGTAATGTAATGTAATGATTGGTCACAGACTTCAGGAAGTAACAGCATGTAAAGGATATGCGACCAAATATTAAATATGATACTTTAAAAATATGTTAAAGCAAAATATTCTAATTTTCTGAGACACTGAATTTTGGGTTTCATTAGCTGTAAGCCATAATCATCAAAATTACAAGAAATAAAGGCTTGAAATATTTCACTCTATGTGTAATGAATCTATATAATATATGATTTTCACTTTCTGAAATGAGTGACAAAAAATATTGAACTTTTTCACGATATTCGAATTTTTTGAGCTGCACCTGTATATGTACAAACCTACCGACACTGAATTTGAGAGTGTAGCAATTCCACAACCAGATAAACCGCGTTCTCTGGCTTCACATGTGGTGACGGAATGGTGGGTTTCAAGATACTAAGTTTCCCTGTAAGAATATACCACACTTCTTAACTTTGTTATAACATTTGTTTCTTCCAATAAAGATGGGAGTATTGCTGCTAGTTAGCTAGCCAGTTGATGTTGGGTAGCTTGCATGCTGAATGCCATGGAATTGTTTGGTTGGTTACCCTGGCAACTAAAGCCCCGCTTCAGTTCTGTGCATTAAAAAAAAATCAACTACACTGTACCCAGTACCGGCGAGTGCAGCAATGAGAAGGCATATGTGACATTATTATTTAACGTTAGTGCTACACGCCCAACATTAGCCAAGATAGGCTTAACATTAGAGAAAGTAGTAGCTAAATCCACAGGGCTAGCTAACACACTCGCCGTGTTCGAATAAGGCATCAATGCGGGAATGTGTTCGTTTTGACAAATGCTGGTGGGAGGGACAAGCGACATCAGCCTTGTGATTGGTTTGGAATAAGTGACGTCGGTACTGCCCAACTTCAATCCAAAAACGAGGGTAAAAGTATCCAGTATCTCTGGAATTCAGAAAGTAATTATTTACAAAACAAGTATATGCATAGTGTATGTCCACAAGACACAAATTAACCTAATTAGAAGGCAATCACAAATATTTGTTCCCTTGCTTTAAACCATCACTCTGCTGCCAGATATGCAGTAGATATGGATGGATCCCTTTAAGGGTTGTTTCTCCTGACAAATTTTTCTATTAAGGCTTGTTTGATACGTCAGACCCTTGATAACTTAGAGCCATTTAGCAAACCATGTGTTCCATACTGTTCCAGTGTAGTTTACAGCTAAATCTAGTCCCACCCCCCAATTCC
This sequence comes from Ilyophis sp. 1 JC-2022, assembly GCA_022702515.1. Taxonomy (NCBI): domain Eukaryota; kingdom Metazoa; phylum Chordata; class Actinopteri; order Anguilliformes; family Synaphobranchidae; genus Ilyophis; species Ilyophis sp. 1 JC-2022. The sequence continues at coordinate 116,874,010 of CM040404.1, read as the reverse complement.
CATAGAGATCTATTCAAATGCAGAGAGGTTATAGTACCGCTTGTAGGAGTACCTACAAGATAACAAACTGGCAGTGAAAGAAAGAAACTGAGGAGACTAAATAGGGAGAGGAACAGGTGAGAGTACTAATGAAATAATTAAGGTGCGTGCGGAATGTAAGCAGAGGGGGAGAGTGATAGGATAATTACTGTGGGGAAAAAACATGGAACAAAACGGGAAACCATGCCCAGCCTGCACAAACACGGAACTAGACAGACAGGGTAAACTGAAAAACACGACATGAAACATGAGGAATGGGAAAACGAGAGAAACGAAAGGTGGACTGGAGAGAAACGGCGGATCTTACAGACTATGTACAAAAGGTTCTATAATTTCTATACGGTTCATCCAATATGGATGAAAATACCCTAAAATTAAAGCTGTATCCTTTCAAACTCAAAGTGCTAGAGTACAGAACCAAAATAACAAAAATATGTCACTGTCCAATGAATTATGGTGCTCACTGTATATGTAAAAATAGTTCCAACAATGTTTAATATCCATATGACTACTGAATATAATCAGATTTGAATTAGACAATGCTGGGAGTTGAATTTCTGAAAGTGAAATGATAAAACACGCACAGATAAATTGTGATGCAAAATAAATTTCTTTCATAATGTGTCTATTTGTTGCTTCTATATCCACTGATTACCACTGAAGAAACGGCAGATTCACCAATGTAGTCTGGGAAATCACCTGACCAGACCTTTGAGAGAGAGGCCTTTTGTTGGGTTGGTACTTGATTTATGTATTTTGAAAATCTGAGTTTGGCACATTGTTCATTCTATTGAATACAGGAATAAAATACAACAAATCCATATTGTATGACTTGTTTTGCACCAGAGAATGTAATATTTAGCAATGAAAAACATGAATTTGGAATATTCAGGTTTTTCCTGATCTGTTCACACAATGGACCACGCCACCACGGCTAAAAGCATGACAGACAGAAAGGCAAATTGGATCAGAGTAAGCCTTTTCATCTTATTTTTTTCCAAGGGGTATTAGTTAAGTGTTTCTGCCTTGTGCAATATAACTCTAAAACCACTCAGGAAATCTCAATTGCAGGGGTTTTCAAAAATGGTTCCCTGTTTACACTGGTTTTTGTAACGGCCAATCTCTTGAGCAATGAAAGTTGTTGAAACTTAAAGGGATATTTCACCTTAGTGTGACATAAGTCATTTTGTAGAGCCTACCCAATTATACAGTGGGGACGGAAAGTATTCATACCCCTTCACCTTTTGCACACTTTATTGTGTTGTAGATTTAATTTTAAATGGATAAAATTGCCATTTTTGCCTATCAATCTACACTCAATAACCCATCATGACAAAGTGAAAACATGTTTTCAGAAATTTTAGCAAATTTATAAAAAATCCAAAACTGAAATCTCTCATTTACATAAGTATTCATACCCTTTGCTTTAACGTATTTTTAAAGTATCATATTTAATATTTGGTCGCATATCCTTTGCATGCTGTTACTTCCTGAAGTCTGTGACCCATCAATATCAAAAGACTCTCGATATCTTATTTGTAGGTGCTGTTACAAGCGATACTATAACCTCTCTGCATTTGAATGGATCTCTATGGGAATTGGGGGGTGAGACTAGATTCAGCTGTAAATTACACTGGTACAGTATATAACACATGACTGGCTAAATGGCTGTAAGTCATCAAGGGTCTGATCTATCGAATGAGCCTCAAACCATCACTCTGTTGCCAGATATGGAGGAGATGTGGATGGATCACTGCAAGGGTTATTTCTCCTGACTAATTTTCCTATAGAACTCTATGGGGAAAAAAGTCTTAAAGTGATCCATCCACATCTACTCCATTATCTGGGCGCAGAGTGCTGATTTGGGGCTCGTTTGATACATCAGACCCTTGATGACTTACAGCCATTTAGCCAGTCATGTGTTCCATACTGTACCAGCCTAATTTACAGCTGAATCTAGTTTCACCCCCCAATTCCCATAGAGATCCATTCAAATGCAGAGAGGTTATAGTATCGCTTATAACAGTACCTGAAAATAAGATATCGAGAGTTTTTTTATGTTTATGGGTCACAGACTTCAGGAAGTAACAGCATGCAAAGGATATGCCACCAAATATTAAATATGATACTTTAAAAATATGTTAAAGCAAAGGGTATCAATACTTATGTAAATGAGAAATTTCAGTTTTAAATTTTTTATAAATTAGCAAAAATTTCTAAAAACATGTTTTCACTTTGTCATTATGGGTTATTGAGTGTAGATTGATGGGAAAAAATGGCAATTTTATCCATTTAAAATTAAATCTACAACACAATAAAGTGTGCAAAAAGTGAAGTGATATGAATACTTTCCGTCCCCACTGTATTTGCATAGCGTGAATATTAGTGACATCAGATGTCCCTGCTGACCGTTACCGGCATCCCCGGTAGTCCCGGTTGGCAGGGTCTCCAATCACTCCCATTCATTTGAGACCTCGTCAAAATGTATTGTTTTAAAGCACACACTAACTACAGCAGATAATACGTCAATAAAAGATAACATGACGGTGCCATGAGCCCTCCGGTTCTGGAATGTAAACAGAGGTGCTCTGTTCCCCATCACAGAAGAGGAACACAGCAGTGCACTTGCAGGGTTTGTCCGGCCACATGATTGAGCCCCATGTAGAACCCAGTTCTGACTTGGCTGAATGTCTAGAATGGCTCGTTTCCTTGCCCTCTATCACATGCTAGCACACACTAACTACAAATCAGTGGGTGATACGTGCTCTGACTACAGGCTATGCAATGCAGATCAGTGGGTGATATGTGCTCTGACTACAAGCTATGCAATGCAGATCAGTGGGTGATATGTGCTCTGACTACAGGCTATGCAATGCAGATCAGTGGGTGATACGTGCTCTGACTACAGGCTATGCAATGCAGATCAGTGGGTGATACGTGCTCTGACTACAGGCTATGCAATGCAGATCAGTGGGTGATACGTGCTCTGACTACAGGCTATGCAATGCAGATCAGTGGGTGATACGTGCTCTGACTACAGGCTATGCAATGCAGATCAGTGGGTGATATGTGCTCTGACTACAGGCTATGCAATGCAGATCAGTGGGTGATATGTGCTCTGACTACAGGCTATGCAATGCAGATCAGTGGGTGATACGTGCTCTGACTACAGGCTATGCAATGCAGATCAGTGGGTGATGCATACTCTGACGACAGGATATGCAATGCAGATCAGTGGGTGATGCATACTCTGACGACAGGATATGCAATGCAGATCAGTGGGTGATGCATACTCTGACTACAGGCTATGCAATGCAGATCAGTGGGTGATGCATACTCTGACTACAGGCTATGCAATGCAGATCAGTGGGTGATGCATACTCTGACTACAGGATATGCAATGAGATCAGTGGGTGATACCTGCTCTGACTACAGGCTATGCAATGCAATTTTGTCAACTACTTTGCTTAAGGGGAATTGTGAAACCACAACTTGAAATGTCACTCAGTGAAAAACTGTTTAGATTTGATGTATGTTAACAAGTTTTTAATTTGGTATCTGTTGCCAGTAAAAGGGAAAGGCTTTTGTCCTTTCTTGGATGTGAGCCAGTTAAACCATTGCATCACTGCACTGCCCTTCAAAATGGCTGACAGTCAAAAATATTTTTCAATCAATACAGACAAGGGACTGGGTTAGTACAACATATTGCACACAACAGTGCAATATGAAGGATGCATAAACACTCCTGTACTACCAGAGCAATATCTGAAATTTACATTTAAAGGCCACATTTTTTACTTCTGCATGCTCCCCCACACACCTTCACCAAGCACATAGGCACATAGAATAGCATTAATTATGCTAAAAAATTAAAAAATTGTATGAATTATGTATCTGAAAGGCAAACACTACCAGAATGTTCATGGAGGCTTGTCATAGCATTTTTTACACTGCCACCCTGTGGTAAAATGTTCCCTTTCATATAATATTTGCTCATATCAGCCAAATCACCTTTCTCTGGAAGATAAATTTTTGGGTGACGTAATCAAATCACAGAATTGTTTTGACATTTCAGCATCACACCTTGTGAGGCAAGTGCGTGAGGGTTGGACCCGAAATGCACGACTCAGAAACAGAGATCGAAGGATAAAGTCCCGTCAGGGCTTTATTCGAGGAATGTCCAATGAGCGTAGTCAAAAAACAAGCAAAGTTCATACACAAAGAATCCTGCCAAAACCAATGTACAGTACCGAGGGAGAAGGCAGTCTCAGAATCAGTACACCATGCAATAATCCAGTAACCAGAGTAGCTGTCAGCGGGGCAGAAGTACAGGCAGACGGTAGGCAGGTTCGGGGTCGAAGGCAATGCAAGAGTCAAGACCGAAGTCCGCTCCGTGGGGCAAAAGTACAAAAAGACAGCAGGCAAAAACTTGTGGTACAGCAGGCAGCGGTAACAAAACAGAGGTCAGTAACAATGGTCAAAAAACATGCTTGGATCATAGACAAATGACAGGCTTGGAAAACCGCTCAATAGTGCACTGATAAACAGGGGGCAACAATTTCACAAAGACAAGACATGAACACTGAGCTTAAATGCTGGTGTAGACAGGTGCAGACACTTAGCTTGAGAGCAGCATGCAAATGGAAATCAGGCGTGGAAGGCTGACAAGGTAACAAGATAATTAGTGCTCGTTAGTAATAAACCTATTCTGACCTAGCGTTAGTAAATTAGTAAATGACATGCACGAGAAACGTAAGGTAAACATGAACACATGGTTAGAGAGTTAGTATTACCCAATCCTGATCTAACATTAGTAGATTAGTAAATATACACGGGAGAATGAAACAATTAGGGAAGCGTGAGCGACAGCAAGAGATAAAGAAACAGCATGAACGCAAGGCTGCGGAAAAACACAGAAATGTGTATGCTTAAAAAATGACCGGGAAACGTAACATGAATCAAACATAAAACGTGGCATGACTAGACTAAACACAATACGTGACATTAACAAGAAGACTAAGACAAGAAAATAAAATAAAACGTGACATGACCGTAGATTTGTGACACCTTGCATGGTAGTCAACTAAAGACTGAAGCTGTTTCGTGATTTCCCTAGGTTTTGAGTCACCTGCTAATTGTAACTTGTCGATAAATCTCCTTATCAAGGTAATTTATTGAAATAAGGAAGAACATGCGGCCCCTTCAGTTTCTCGCTTGTTTTTATTATACCACACTTTGTCTTAGTATAAAGGCTGTAAGCTTGCCTATGCCCATTCAGGCACGACTGCATGGAAATATATGAGACAGAACAGTGACAATACATGTCTGTACTGGCCCGACAGTGGCGGAGCAAACTTCCCAGAGTGGTCAGGACAGCAGAATGGGCTCTTCTGACAGAATGAAGTCACACTTCTTCAGACTGCATCTTGACTCCCCTCCTATCCCAACCCCATAGCACTCCCACCTTTTGTACTAATTCAGGTTATGGTATTTGTATGGTTTCATTTCTTAGGGGTTGTTATGGATGTAATCTGTATGCATTTAGAATTTGGTTAGTTTAGTTAACTTGCTCCTGTGCTTACTGATGCTGCAACTTTACTAGCTGATCTTAGAATACTGTTCGCCAGGTCAGGCACCATTGCTCACATTGATCAGGTGAATGTTGTATTACATTGTAAGTTGCTCTGGATAAGAGTGTATTCTAAATGAATGCAATGCAATATAATGTCATGTAATGGAGCACAGATGACAGATGTAAAATCAACATTGTCAAAGGTCCTGTCTAACTTCACATGAAGTGTAAAAGGAAGCCACTCAAGGTCATAGGATCACATGGATTTTAGAAAATGTATTATTAATGTACGCAGCATATTTTGTACTTCACACAAATTGGCAACTCCCCCAGAAAATGAATCAAATGCTTTAAAAAGAGAGCAAAGACAAATATTACAAAAGAAGCCGTGCATAGCAGTTCATGCTCCATTGGCAAAATATAAACAAAACTCAATAGAATAAGGGACGATCAAACTGATTTCAAATCTTTAGAGGGAGCCACCGAGCCCTTTTAAGAACTGATTTCTTATGCGAGATAAAGAGGTCATACAAAAGTACTCTGGTGCAATGCTGTCCAGTGGTTTTGGAAATAAATAAGAATGGCTGAATGGACATTGTGCACTTCCTTTGTTTAAGGATAACCTTTGCAGGATCCTGAGTGCAGGATTACAAAATCCACAGTTCACTATATGTGTAAGAAGAGGAGGAGATCCGTTAGTTTTACTTCCTCCAAGAGGAGGAAGGATGCAAAATGTAACGGGTACAGGACATGAAATGGTTTCTCTGGCCTCAATATATGATGTCACTTTCCACAAAAGAGAATAAAAGGTCAAAAGAAATCCACAGCGAGAATCAGGGTTACGCTTCCCACAATCAAAACATTTGCTAAGATATTTTTTAAGAGACCCTTGGAAAATGAGGAATGTAGCCTGTATTAAGTGTCAATGTGAATCAAATAATATTTATAATTTCAAAACAGATTTTATTACTGTCTGTTTTTTTTTCACTTGGAGAAGTTTTTAAACCAGTTTCTTAATTCCCCTACACCACTCCCCATAGCATTACAAAGAGAGGTGGTTTAGGCAAGCATTTTCCATCTAATCCTCCTAGAACGATTCTTCTGGTCGACTGTGTGCCTGCACTAGTGCACTCTGTCTGCTCTGGTTGCACATGAAGAGCATTTTTCAAATGCACTCACTGGCTGTGCTGTTCAGCTGGTGGACTGCAGAGTAACAAAAAAAAAAGAGGTGGCTTGCAGAACACTTTCAAATACACAATCTGCTCATCTGTCCTCTCCAAAATTGACAGAGCACGTTGCAGAAATGGAATGGAATTCAAATATGATCAGGCATTCCAAAATTGATAATATGTTGATTTTAAAATAAAAGTTCCCAAAAAAGTCAACCACTACTGATTGACATGCAATCTTATTAAACATACATTTACCAGAGTAAAAAACTATACCTTTGAAATTATACCTTTTGAAAAGGTGTTTACTTGGGTGCAGTCTGACTTCAGCTGTGAGTGATCAATAATAGGGGGGTGGGGGGTAGAATATGTCAAATTCAAAACTTGGTGACACTTTGGAGCTCGATGTCACCCTGTTTCTCAATGCTCCCCTGCTTTACAATCTTCAGTGCGAGCCTGTCATAGAACCACTCCATGTCTTGGTTGTCCTCCGGCCATTGCAGGTACTCTCTCTTCCGTATGAACGCCCTAAGTGGCTCGTACTTCATCAGCCGGTAGTGAGGGATCCGCCCGACCACGACCACAACAAGGACATCCCTCAACTCATCAATCATCCTGCTCTGAGCCAAACTGAAGGCCTCGAGACACCATCCGTCCTTGAGGAACTCTCTTGACACCACACACACAGTCTTCCGACTGTGCCAGATGGCATCCCGGATGTTGGAAACATGGTCCTCTCCTGGAATGAAGTCCCGAGCTTCAAAGCAAAAGTGGAGGAGGTTGTTGTCTGAAAACTGCGAGTCCAATCTCTTGAGCAGGGCACGCTTCACCCACCTGAAGTCGGTGTTGCTGAAACACAGGTAAGCATCATACTTGAACCCATCCTTGGCAGGCTCATTCCGAGGGCCCTCCATGACCCAGGCGAGGGCCCGTTTGTAAACAGTGAAGCAGGTTCCTCGGAGGCGAGCAAAGGCAATGCCGCCTGCAGTGATCAGCACAAGGACTGTGGAGGTGGTCACTAAAAGTACCAGCCTCAGCTGCGCCACAAGTTGTTCATCGTCCACTTCACACGAATCTGTGTTGTATTCCATGAGGCTGATGCCTAACAAGTGCTTAGGAAACTCACATCTGAGACTTTCCTTGGGGCTTAGGAATGTTGCATTTGTCTCGTTAAGCCAGAAGAGAAACTCCTTCAAGCTGCAGTCACAGAAGAAATTATTAGTATTCAGGTTGATAGCCGCAACAGAGAGGAAGGCGCCCGGTTCAGGAGTGCTGAGAATATTATTGGAAATATCGAGAGATTCCAGATCTTCTGGGAATGTATCATCATGAAGATACGTGAGCATGTTAAAAGAAAGGTCCATTGACTTTAAAGAGACCAGGCCTTTGAAAATTCCTTTTGGTAAAGGGGACCGGAGGGCATTATCCTTTAGAGAAAGGTGATGGAGGTTGCTGAGGTTGTCAAACACATCTAAGCAGGCTTCAGATACCCATATCGACTGCATTGCATTTTGCTGCAGGTCAAGAACTATTAGGTTATTCTGTGGTGGTATGGAATGATGAGGGAAACACACTGATATCAAGTTGGATCCAAATAAAACGGCCTGTACATGAGGCAGACTGGCAAGGATTTCATACAATTCCTTGAGGTCCCTCAATCTGTTTTCACCTAATTCAATTACTGTGGCTGTGTCAGTGAATAAAGAAAGACCATAAATGGACTGTATTTTATTATCACCTAAACGAAGCTGATTCAAGTTGGGTATTCTTGCAAATGTATGAAGAATAGTGATGGAGTTTCCTGAGAGATCTAAGATGGCTAAATTGGAAAGTCCATCAAAGGAGTTGTATAAGATTACCCCAATGTGGTTGTATGACAGATCTATATGGACAACGTTGGGCAGGTTTTCAAAAGTATATGGGTAGATCTCACCCAAGAGGTTATTTGAGAGGTCAAGTCGTCGTAGACTGATGAGCCCCACAAATGCACCCCTCCGAATCTGATTAATTTTGTTAGAAGCTAACATAATCTCTTCTGCATCTTTCAGTGCACTGAATACTGAAGATTCGAGGGAGAAAATAAAGTTTTTAGATAAGTCCAAAATTCTGAGAGAGCTTTTACCAAGGCCTTTAAAAGTAGTCCTGTCAGGGTCTTTCAGATTGAAATGGCCGATTGATCGGCCCATTGTATTGGAGGAGAGAATGAGGTGATGGATTCTGGTTCCTTCTGCTGCTTTGAAAAACAGTTGCGTTTTTTCAACGCTAAACCCATTAAGTGATAAGTCCAACACTGTCACTGATATATTTCCAAATGGGTTTCCGCATTTTTTCCAGTCTATGCCATACTGATTCATGTCCCGCAGGTGAATGGTGGACAATTTCAGGAGGCGGAAGTGCTTGCCCTGGAAGCCAAGCATGTCTCCTTCACAAATTTTACTGATGGTATTCAGGTCCAGGTTTATCTCCTGCAGTTTTGACATGTTCTGGAAAAAAGGGGCAGGCCGAATCCTTCTGATCTTGTTGCCAAAAAGGTTGAGGGTTTCGAGTGACTCAAGGGGCCGTAGGAATTCTCCCTCCAGAATGGATTCATCAAGGCCACTGTGTAACAAAACCAGATTCTGCAAGCGTGTCAGTCCCACAAATGCACGGGGCTCGAGAATAAGAGCTTTGATGTCCCCTAAATGGAGAAAGGTCAGCCTTGTCAGCCCTCGAAATGCATTGTTCCTAATAAAAAGATTATTAATCTTCTGTGTCCCAAGGTCAATTGACTCCAGCTGCTCCTGTCCAGCGAAAGATGTTTCATTAACCTCTCCTATATAGTTGTTGCTCAGAGAAACTCTGGTTACATAAGAGGGTAGCATTGGAACCTGGATAAGGGATCGACCATCACACAAAGCTTGTTCACCACTGATTTGACAGAGTGAATCACACTTCTCTAACAAAAAAATAACTCCAATCACAACAAAAAGTACACTGATTCTCCTCATTCTGTTTCCTGAGAGAGAGAGAGAGAGAGAGAGAGAGATCAGCATTTTTGAAAAGCATTTGTGGCGTTTAAAAAATGTATTACAATGTTTCGATAATTTCATGAAAAGGCTTGGTGACATCATAAATGTGATAACAAAATAAACATGTACCGTGAGAAGCTAATAACTGTGCAAATAAATGACCACAATTGCATTATTATATTGTAGATTATATTGCCATGGCTGCCTCTTGCTTGTATTTGTTTTCTTTGTATGGGTGACTAAATGGATTCAGTTTGATGTTTACTGTGCAAATTTGACATTCATATCCTGAATAAGATTGCACGATAGGGTCTATGGTTCTAAACTCAGAGTTCAACTCTTTCTGTCCATGTAAATATATAAACAAGGAAGTGAAGCTGTGCAAAAAGCAGCAGTATTTTTTCAAATAGTCTATCTATTGGATACCCAGTTGTACTTGAGAAAACAGTGACACCGCCCATACGGAAATAAAATGTATTTTTAGTACATTTTCAGGAATGTATTTGACATACATGTAACATAATGAGAGTTGGCCGTTTCATACATTTTGAGAAATGTATTTAAAATATATTTGCAATGTATTTACAATGCATGTCAAAAATGTATTGCGAATGTATTTCAAATGTATGCAAGATGTATTTTGAAATGCATGTCACAATATATTTGACATACATTCAGAAACATATAGAAATGTATTTCAAATATATTTGCAATGTATTTACAATGCATGTCAAAAATGTATTGGTAATGTATTTCAAATGTATGCATGATGTATTTTGAAATGCATTTCACAATCCATTTGAAATACATAAAAATGTATTTTACTAAAGAAATTAAACGGCCAATTTTCATGTATTTTAAATACATTGTGAAAATATAAAAATGTATTTCTGAAATGTATTTGATATACATTAAATGTATTTTCAGGCTGTCAGAAATGTGAATGAAACAAAAATAATTACGATTTTAACAAATTTATTCAGCAACAGCAATTGTATTTAATTTTTTTCACTTTAGAAACAGCAATACATCTTAAAAACTACATGTCTCACTTAATTTCGATTTAAAAAAATATATTTGGAATAACTCGCATCGGTTTCACTGACATTATCTTCGGTATGAATTTACCCAGTGACCACTGCAAGATGATGGGTATACTTTAAATGTGGAACTGATAGCAAGTGTCCATATACATCAAAGAAAATACATCAAAGAAAATACATCAAAGAAAATACATACTAGAATGGCAATGTGATGAGAAAGTTGTAAGTTGCAAACTGTTCTGGGTGGAGAAGTCCATACTTGACTGAAGACGGGGTACTCAATGTTGGCATAAAAATGTTCTTCGAATGAGGCAGAGCACAGGTGTGTACACAGGCACAATCCGTCTGGAACACCTAGGGAGTTTCACAGTGGTGTAGTGACCATTTCTGCTTGAGGAGTCAGACGTTGTCAATCAGAAGTTCCTCTGGATTGGAATAATCATCCCTGGAGACAGGAAAGCATGAAGCATGTATTATAAGTTATGTTGAATAGATTTACACATTGCTTGGACAGGAATTAGAAAGGTAAAAAGACTCAGCAACTTGTCGATGCCTAAAGATAAACCATATGGTTATTGATCATTCTCAGATGAGAGAGTGAGAGTGTGTGTGTGTGTGTGTGTGTGTGTGAGAGAGATATAGTGTCTAATATTGGCCTTTGATTAAGTATACAACTGCTTATTTATAATAAACCTTGATAGGACTGGTGTACAGAGAAGAGTGTAATGTTAAAATTGCATTCAAAATGTATGTTTAATCCAAGGTGTGCTTCTTCTAAGTCAAGGGAAAACACTAAATGTACGCTCTGTACAGAGTTTCTCAAAAAAGAACCATGGGCATTAAAACCTTTCCCATTGTACGAGGATCTTCATAAAAATATAAAGGAATGTCTGACACATAAAACAAGGTAAACGGGGTTTACCAGGAATTCTCTAATGAGAGCATCCTGTTCTTCACATAGGATCAGGCACTGGATTGCGACCTTCCTCCTCTTTTTCACCATGGTTCTGTCCTGTAAAGTGGCAAGAAAGTTTTGTTAATAAAATGCATTTGCAGTGAGCAGTACACACCTCAAACCCATGAGGAGCACATGGCATATGAGATGTTGTGTAGATTGATAAAAACATTCATAAATGAGTTGAGATTATAATTTAATCTATCCTTGCTAAATTTCTACTCAGTTATCCCAGTGTTATCATTAGCACTTCTAATACTTTTACAACTGACAAAGCAATACCTTTAACATAATTAAATGGTTAAATATCCATATTTTACTGTTCAACTCATTAATCCCATCAAATAGAGGTGAATGCGTTACCATGTAATACATGAAGAGCATAGGCTAATGTTTATTTACTAACCTGCTGTAGACATTCAATAATGCTCTTCATCTTTTAGCTTGCTGTGCCTCCCTTTATGTTGCAAAACATACTAAGGAGGGGCCTCCGTCTGGCCACTCTACCATAAAGGCCTGATTGGTGGAGTGCTGCCTGGATGGTTGATCTTCTCCAGATCTATGCCTTGACACAATCCTGTTTCTGAGGTCTGCAGATAATTCCTTTGACCCCATGGCTTGGAGTTTGCTCTGACATGCACTGTCAACTGTGGGACCTTATATAGGCAGGTGTTGGCAATCCCCAATCATGTCCAATCAATTGAATTTATCACAGGTGGACTCCAATTAAGTTGTAGAAACATCTCAAGCAGTATCAGTGGAAACAAAATGCACCTCAGCTCACTTTTGGGTGTCATATCAAATGGGTGTGCACACTTGTGTACATATGATATTTTACATTTAGATTTTTAATAAATTACCACAAATGTCTAAAAACCTGTTTTCACTTTGTCATTATGGGCTATTTTCATGTAGAATTTTGAGACAAAAAATGATCTATTGTAGAATATGTCTGTAACGTAATAAAACGTAGAGAAGGTGAAAGGGGTGTGCAGACTTTCCGGCCTGACTGTATATATATATATATATATATATATATATATATATACACACACAAACTCCCATGTGTCCAGAGAGTGCAGACATTGTTCCACATTCGAGACAAATGCGCGGACCTGCCTTTTTTAATATCTATATTTATTTCTTGCGCAATTTATATTAATTTTAAAAAGCTGATCTTCCTTCCGCTGTGGAAAGGTAGCTTTTATGTAGTTACGCTACATTATTTTTTATTTTACCAAGTAAAATGATCTATTTTTTATTTTTTAGTACAGCAATAGTATTTCAGTACAATTGTATTCAAATGCAGATACACCACATTTTGATTTCCCATTGTCTGTTATGACCCTCTACTGTGCATTTGTCTTAATGGTAAGAGTCCATTTATATTAAAGCTACACAATGAAAAAGGTCTTTACTGCAGTGTTTGTTAAACATCAAACCCTCAAAATCGCAGAGTAGAGGGTTACAACAGACAATGAGAAATCTAAATATGGTGTATCTGCATCTGAATACATAATTACACCATGACATTTATTCAAATTAATAATATATTTGAACTGCTCAACTAACACTTGACAGTATTATTGGAAGTAAAATAGATATAGCCAAATGTATTCAAATAGTATTATATAGTAGAATATAATTATACGAACATACTAAAGTAATATAGTAACACTGATGTTGCCTATAGAACTTACCATAGGATTATTATAAGCAAACAATGAATCATATAACTATACAAACTATACTATAGTATTTCTATAGTAATGGTAAAACACCCTCATATACACGCAGGTAAAAAGCACAAATTCAAAAAGTTAGTTTCCTGCCCTGGTGGAAATGTATTTCAAGTCCAAATCATTTTCTGGGTGTTGAAATGTATTCCTGAAATGCATTTCAAAGGCTAAAATGCATTGAATGCAAGGGAATACATTTATTAAATGTATTTTGGACCTAGACATGTATCTAACATACATTTTGGTGGAAATGTATTTCAAGTCCAAATCATTTTCTGGGTGTTGACATGTATCTAACATACATTTGACATACATTTTGGCCAATAAAAATACATTTCAAATATTTTTTTTCCGTATGAGCACCAATAATCACCTTTCAGTTCAGAAAAAAAATTCAATCAAGTAAAAGATTGCTTCCAAAAATATCCTAAATTTTAAACTTACTATAGAATTTGTGACAATTGTATAGTTAAAGCATCAGCACAAATGAATGTGATGCCGTAGCCTATAGTGCAGCAGATAATTGCATATTTCATTAGAATCGTTCAAATTGTGATGCAAGCATGAAATTTGACACAAATACTCTTCAAGGTCCACTCTTTTGAAAAAGTGCGCTGGCCACTCAAAAAATTCTAAATGGCCACCATTTTTCAAGATGGCTTCCAGGAGTTGTACCAATATGTCCTATATGAGCATGTAATTATCAAAATAAATTAATTTTGGTCTAAACTATTTCATGGGTCTCACATTTTATTATTATAAGTGTTGTTTTTTCATAACTGCTATGTGAAATGTTGTAGCAAAGATGGCGTGCAAGATGGCCGCTGTACTAGTTGCAATTATATCTCATGATCTATAAAACATAGAAACACCGTTTTTTGGTGTATACATAGGTTTTTTGGGTTGTAGATTCCAATAGACCTATTAGTTTTCTTGTCAGAGCACAATTTAGTAGGTGGAGGAAAACTTAGTTTAATAGAGTGAATGTCATTGCACAACCAGGGCACAATGGTGACATCACTGCTGTGGAACTCAGCATGGGGTTCAGTGTCAGCTGATCTAGTTTAAGTTAGCTTAATAGCTTAATTCAGTGTCCCAAATGCTGTCTAACAGCCCCCAATCAATTAGCTAGTAATAGTTAGTAGATGTAGTTAGATAGCCGCGCCTGAATTGACAGGGTGTGCCAGCGCGGGAGAGCCGAGCCAAGGGTAAGCGGGGCTATACATGACTAGTTCATGTATACTTACCCGGAAGGTATACAGATCACACGGGACTTAAATGGCACTGGATGAATGATCGGGCTAGGTGTAGGTCACCCGAACCTAGTTGTATCCCATACCTGAATGTGCGGTATTACTTTGATTAAGGTGGTAAAAGGATAGCCCCTCGGCCTTAATCAGAAATCAATAAAAAAAATGGCAAATGCTAATCCAATGTTAGCCAAGAGGCAAACTGATTGGAAGAAATGTTGTCTTTGTCAAAAAGACAAAAGAAATGAAGTCCTAGTATCACCTCCAACCCATCAAGTTCCTCAACATGACGGCTATACCATGCTTGCCACCAATGTTCCACTCTTTCATGAGATCAATCAAATGCCAATGATCCTGGACCCGGCAAGGCTAGATGAAGGTGGTGGTATAGAAGATACTTTGAGAAGGAACCAGGCAAAGTATCACATGAGTTGTCGACTAATGTTCAACAAAACCAAATTAGATCGTGCGAGGAAGCGACAATCCAATGCTCAAAGTAATGAAATAGATGAAGGCCACACAAAGCACCGTAGAACCAGTCATGATGGTCAGTCTTGCATATTTTGTGATAAAATATCCCCTGCATCTGACCTAAGACAGGTAATGACAATGAACCTGAATAACAGGCTACATGAATGTAGTGGTGTAACGGATCGTAGTTGATCCGTGATCCGTACGGATCGCCCCCCACGGGTCGGCACGCATGTGAACCGCGGATTAATTGCAAAATTTAACCATCATAGTGAATTACAGTTTTACTGCCGCTAGTACTTTTTAAAGTAATAATTCCCTAAATCTCGATGCAGAGTTGCAGTGAAAAGACAGATGCGTGCTGTGTTTTACTCTGAAGCGCATTGGACCTATCGCTAAGCCCCGCCACCTCTTCGCAGGGGGAGACAGTTTGAGAGCCAGCTCACCCACTGTAATGTAATTTTCACGGATTTAACACATTAAATACTCGTTCATTTTTGGAACCAGAGCTACGAAATCTCTTCCAAATCCGTCAACAAGGCCTGCCGTATGCACTGTAAAAATGTGTGCATGACTATTTTTAAAAAAACGGAGTTTTATGATTACAACTTAGCTCTGGTCCATAGCGTTAGAAGGAGCGTCTCCTTAACGCTATGTTACTTTCCAGTCTGTGCTTCGCCTCGTCAAACAATATGTAATGGAGCCCGGGGTATTTAATTTTGTTATTCATATGGATAAGGCAAGGCTAGTGATGTTAACACCACTGTTCTAATTATTAATTATAACGTTATATATATGGCTAACTAGCCTTGTTGGTACAAGCCTGACCGTCTTGATCCAAGGCTATGGCTAATGTTAACCAAGCCAGACTCACCTAAAGTATAATATTAACGTCAACGTTTACACAGGCTATTTTTTCATTCACTACCATGTTTAAAGGAAGAAGGTATCATGCCTCATATTGCACTTTGATTTAACAATTGAGTATTGAATATTTTATATATTTTAAGATTTTACTTAAACATTGGACATCTTGAATGTTGTTTTCATTTAAGACCATGGGCAAAAGTTCCTTGCTTTAAGTGTTTTACAGAATAAATGGAAAGCAAAGATATACTTGTCTCCCTTTTTTTTTTTTGCTGATCCGAAAAATGATCCGATCCGTGACTCAAAACCGTGATACGATCCGAACCGTGAGTTTTGTGATCCGTTGCACCCCTACATGAATGTGCCCGGACACTAAATGATGGTAAACTATTGGCTAAACTGAGTGGTGGTGATGCCATAGCACAGGAGCTGAAATACCATCGTGTGTGTCTTTCTGATCTCTACAACAGGGAGAGATCCCACCTGAGAGGCCTTGAGAAAGAGTTGTCTCAGAGTGAACCAGAACCAGACATCTTTCCCTTGGTTCTCTCAGAACTGGTCAACTACATTGTAGAAACCAGTCTCAGTTCTGATGGTCAATCCGTCTTCCGTCTCGCAGATATGAGTAACCTGTGCCAGCAGCGTCTGGAGCAACTGGGTGTAAACTCACCTACTGTCAACTCTACCAGACTAAAGGAAAAACTGTTGGCAGAGATCCCTGAACTTGAGGCTCACAAAAAGGGCAGAGATGTGCTCCTGGCTTTCCAGGTAGATGTAGGCTTAGCTCTCTCTCAAGCTGCAGAATACTCAGAGGCACTTATCATGGCCAAGGCTGCAAAAATCCTGAGAAGGCACATTCTGGACCATCAGTCCAGATTTGATGGAACATTCCGTGAGGGATGCATCAAAGATGCCATCCCTCCAATTCTCCTCCAGTTCATTGGTATGGTAGAACACGGAGCTGACATAAAATCACAGCTGAGATTTGGCACTTCAAGGACTGACCAGGCTATTGCACAACTGTTGCAGTACAACTGCTACTCCCGATACAAAGAGGGAGCAGCCACCCACAGACATTCCAAAGATAGGGAAACTCCATTCCCAGTATACATAGGTATGTCCGTTTATGCCAAAACCAGGAAGAGAAGCCTGGTTGAAATGTTGCATGAACATGGCATGAGCATTTCCTATGACCGGGTGCTGGAGATATCAGCTCAACTCGGAGATGCAACAGTCAGCAAGTATGTTGAGGATGGTGTGGTCTGTCCACCAGTGCTACGAAAAGGATTGTTCACCACTGCTGTCATGGACAACATTGACCACAACCCATCTGCAACAACTGCTACTACATCTTTCCATGGCACCAGTATGTCTGTATTTCAACATCCGACTAAGGCAAACAGTGGTGAAGAGCGTCAGCAGCTCAGGTTTGGTCCAGAAAAAGTAGTCTGTTCCAGAACTTCCTGAATCTTTCACCAACATCCACCCTGCCTTTTTCAAGACAAAGAAACCTTTGCCACCAAATACCCCAGTGCCAAAGCCAGCCACAGATGTGTTCAGGCAACAACTTGCACTTGAGTACGAGTGGCTAGAGAAGGTAATAGTTATGGAGGAAATCAATAGTACAGTGAACCTTACTTGGTCAGCACATCATGCCTCATTGAAGAGGAGCACGGAATTTGAAGTAAGCATCACATCACTGCTCACTGTGGATGAAGCCAGACTTGACATGTTTGCCTGAAAGCAGAGGCCGTACGAAGCCATTCCTCCAACAAGAGCAGCTCTGCTTCAACACACTAAATGTGCTGCATATCAGGCAGGCTGCATATGGGGTCAGTCAACCCAGCATCAGCCAGAATCAGAGAGTCCTGGTGACTGGGGATGGAAGAAGGTTGGTGAAGAATGGTGGGTCTTCTGGACAGCCAATTCACCACTTGCAGAGAGTTGTCAACAACTCACCAAATGTGGCTGCAAATCAGGGTGCAGTGGAAGGTGCAAATGCTTCAGATTGGGTTTCGTCTGCACAGCACTGTGCAGTTGCAAATGTGAGTGAAGTTAAATAAACCAAACTATCAGCATCCAGTAAACTAACCTGAGCAAACTGGAGTATAGCAATCAATGTTAGGTGCAAGACAAGCTCTGATCCAGTTCTCAAACGTTGTCCCTGGTAGAAATCATACCCCACGGTAGACACCATGGAAACCTTTTTTATATTCTAGGTGGTATTTTGGGCCAAAACAACATGTCTATCCAATTCCTTGACCCTGAAAACCTAGATTTAAACCAAAGAAGCATGTCTCTAGCTTTATTAGTTGCTGAGATATTAATTCAAATATATTTGTTTTGCGGCGGACATCTTGGACGCCATCTTTGATACAGCTATTTTTAAGGAGCTGTTTCAGGCAAAGTAACATTCCTACTATATTCTTTGACCCCAAAAATCTGGGTTTAAACCATAAACAGTTTGATTTATTCGAAATACATACATAGATATAATCAACATTCAATAGAAATGGCGGCCATCTTGAAAAATGGTCGCCATCTTGAATTTTTGAGTGGCCAGCGCCTTTTTCCAAAAGAGTGGCCGTTAGAGAGTATTTGTACCAAATTTTATGCTTGCATCACCATTTGAACGATTCTTACACTATCTGCTCTACTACTAGGCCATGTCCTTGCATGCATGGACGTTGTTATTGTTCTTCTATTGTCATGATTTAGCCTGTAAGGGCTTTGCAACATGCACTAAACTGAATAAACAAGTTCATAGGTAGGCTATAGCATGCAACAACTTAATTGAATGTTGCCAGACTTGAGATTTACCTTTCTGGGCGCTAAGATTTACCACACATTCCTTGGTGCTCAGTTTTTGTTTGGCTTCATTCACATGATCGCGCGCATCCAGTCTGTTTTCGCGTTATTCCTTTCTATGCTGCCATGCACTAGTGCACTTTCATATGTTTATTTTTTATGCATTTCACTGATTGGTTAAAAGTTTCGTCACATTCTTTAGCAGAAGGATCACTGCACATTGCGAAACTTGCTTGCCGTAGAAAAACACACAGTAAGCAAACAGAGCGTTAGCCAGGCCTCCCTGTCTCGGCTTCAGCTAGTCCAAAATGCTGCTGCTCGGCTGTTGACAGGGACACGCAAATGGGAGCACATCAGACCTGTCCTCGCCTCCCTCCACTGGCTGCCTGTGGAGTTTAGAGTACATTTTAAGATTTTACTGTTTGCCTATAAAGCTATGAATGGTCTGGCCCCATCCTACCTCACCGAGATCCTGCACCCATACACCCCACTACGTTCTCTGAGGTCGGCTGACCAGTCCCTCCTTGTTGCCCCCAAATCCAGGCTAAAGAACAGGGGGGACAGAGCTTTCGCTGTTATAGCCCCCAAACTCTGGAATGAGTTGCCCCCCCATATTAGGCTGGCCCAAACACTCCCAATGTTTAAATCCCAACTAAAAACCCATCTATTCTCCCTAGCATTTTAAATTGTTAGAGTCTGCTGTGTGTATTTGTTTGTGGTTGTGTGTGTTCTATATTGTGATATTTTAGCCTAATGTTTTATTATGTGTGAATTATATAGCGTGTGCATTATTTTAGCCTAAACGTTGTGTTTGCCATTTTTTATTGACTGTGAAGCACTTTGGTCAACTTTGTTGTTTTTAAATGTGCTATACAAATAAATTGGATTGGATTGGATTGGAGAGCAATGTTCATTTTATTGGAAATGCATGCCCGACTGAAGCATAGACCGGACCTGTCCCGGCACATACACATTTCAGGGCCTCTGTCATTTTTGGCTTGGCCGCTGTCTTCGCGGCTCAGTTTTGATTTTTGCACGGGGGCTGAGATGGGCTGGAGTCCACAGTTCAACCGTTAGGCTAGCTCACACATGCATCTTTGTACCCTACTGTAGCTTACTTCTAACCCAATGCTATTGTATGTGACCCATTAATGGTCACACAGTAGGTTTATGTGTAAAAAGAGGACTTGAAATTCATTGGCAGTTGTATTTGTGATCGTTTATAGGCTGTCTCAGAATTATAATTCAAAGTTCATTATTGATTGTTTGCCGTTCCGTTCGCGTGTTGTAGCCTATAATAAATTAGCCTACTAAAACGACGTCGCCAAATCAAGTGGAGTGTTGTCTTTACCTGTGCGCTTCTCTTGACGGTGCCCGAAGCTTTCTGAAGTAGAAAAATAACTATTCCGACTGTGTGTTGAAGCAAGGTATGCTACTCTTCCAATTCAATGACAAACTCCTCCCAGATACTATTGGTCTCGCGCTCACACCACGAGAAATGCCTATTTTTATTTGAACATTGTTCAGGCTGTAGGTTCCGCTGAAATGCAGTGGAGTGAGCACATTTATAACGACCAAGGTCGCGTTTCCCAAAAGCATCGTAAGGCTAAAGACGTCGTAAAACCCTTCGTACGAAGCTTCTTTAACTTTGGGTGCGTTTCACGTCAATAGTATGTGCCTGCAATACCGGAGCAGGGACCGTCTCAGGGCCGGCCGGGACAGTCTCAGGGCCGGCCGGGACCGTCTCAGGACCCTAGTTTTTCGCGACAGCGCCACCTACCCAATTGGATGACCGCAACAGTGCAACATGGCCCGGAGCAGTAAGTCGCTCTGGATAAGAGCGTCTGCTAAATGCCTGTAATGTAATGTAACATAGAACTCATTTTACCCCAAAATGCATTTATTTTACAAGGCAAATACAGTGGCTCACAGTACGAAAATGATGGGAATCATATGCTATGGCCTTTGCAGCCACTTGATCTCAACCCAATTTAACATTATTTTGGAAGAATGGTGTTGCTTCCCTCCAGTAGAGTTCCAGAGACTTGTAGAATATGCCAAGGCGCAGATTTCTCACAGCCACCAATGGCGGTGTCCAGAATAAAACGGAAACATCTATTCTTTTAAGCTAGTACAGCTCCCGTGTGTGTTCATCTTTTTAAATAAGATGGAAGTGATTTCCAAGTTGAAAATATAATGAGAAGTAATATTTCACACAAGAAATTTGTCAATTGTTGAAAAAATTTAAAAAGCTCCCAGCATTGAGCATGCCAATTGCATGCTTTCTCAAGAATTGCAACACCTGTGGCATTGTGTCATGTGACAAAAACACATATTTGAGTGGGCTTTTATTGTCCCCAGCAAAAGTTGTGTCAGTGTAATTAATGGTCACACCCTGACTGGTGGTGGTTTATCTCATTGAAGGAAAATGCTTAGTAGCGTGAATGTAAACAAATTTGTGCACAAAATTTTAAAGAAATAATTTTTATTTGCACAGGGTACATGGCCATTTTGAGAGGCTCCAGCACTGTATATTCCGCCTGTTGGGCCTGGTTTCCTGTTCTGAGAGAGCGAGAGAGATGCAATAATACAATAGAAAACAAAATAGAAATAACATGTTATTGACATTTGACTTTTCCTGAGCCTTCAATATTCAAACCACAGATTGTGAAGTCGGTAACAGCACTACCTACCAATTGAATAGTCTCCCTTCTGTCCTCAATTGCCGGTATATCCCTCGGTTATATTCCTCCACTTCACTGAAATAGTAAAGACGGACAACATAATCACTGCTAGGTTAACATAAATATTGGTAACACTTAAAATAAAATAAAATAAAATAAAAAAGGGTACATTCATTAACATTGCTTTTTACAGTTATAAGCATTAAATAACAGTTAACTCATATTTAGTTAACATTTGCTAATGGTCTACTTCTTTATTAAGGTATTAAGTAATATTAGTAAATAGTTGATAGATTTTATGGCATTGTGTAAATAAAATTACATTCTCTACTCTTACCTGTGATGATAAACCGGACCAAAGAGGAATACCTGCTCAGCTTCCTGCAAGGACAGCTTCTGAAGTACAGCCAGGGCATATATGATGGACTACAAAAAGAAAATGGTTAATTTTTAAACAATATAATTCAAATATAACATTATATATCATAGTCATTTATCATAGTCAACTAGTTGGGCTTGCCAAAACCGCGCTACGGTTTCATTAAACAAATAAACAAATGAGGCTAACGTCAACGTTAGTTCGTTTTGCAGCAAGCTATCGGTAAACTAACGTTATAACAATGATTGTTTGTAGTGCCTTTTAAATATGCTTCGATTATCTTGGAATCGAACATTAGCGTTAGCCAACACTATCATAAGCTAACGTTAAATTCGATTTAGCTAAACGCTAAAGTTCACGTTACATACATAACGTTAGTAAGCTACTCACACTTCGACTAGATAGCTAACATTAACTTTGCTGTCGTATTCAAGACACCAGAATTGTTTTTAACATTAAACAAATAAAACTTGATTCACATTCAGTTTTGTACTCACGTTCAGATTGTCGTCCATCTTTTTGTTTCTCTTGTGCATGCGCAGGACTGTAGGGTCCTCAGACGGTCCCGGCCGGCCCTGAGACTGTCCCGGCCCTGAGACGGTCCCTGCTCCGGTATTGCAGGCACACCCTTCTCTTTCACGTGCCTAACCGGCCATGTATTGGGCAATCCAGCGGGGTTCGCGTCTCCCAATCTATCGCCCCTCCTCCTCCCGTATCAGCAGCACCACAGACAGAAGTAGCCTACAGAAATGTAAAATCCAGGAATCAGAAAGAAAAAGTCCTGTTTCTTCCACCCATGAACTCAGCCAGCTGATTTCACTAATTAGTTCTACCTCCGCTGAATAATTGTGCAAATGAGCAAATCCATGTGATTGGAAATAAATACTGGGGAGGACTTTTTACTTTCTGAACCCGGATTTTACCCCTCTGGTTAAGTAGCACTTAAGAGGTGACTGCGCGCGCGTTAACGCTTTAAGAACTGTTTTGGGAAACGCGTTTTACAAACTAAAGAGCCATCGTAGAATCGCTCGTTGAAATCGCACTTAACCCTAAGATTGATCGTAATCGAGAAACGCACCTCAGTGTTGTTCTGTGTTCTATATATATATATATATATAATTTTTTTTTTTTTAAGTGAGCAAATGATCTTTGGGGTTTTACCTCTAAACACGCCTAAAAGCCAGGGACCCCACTGTTGCTAATCAAGTTTGAAGTTGGATTTTCATACTTTTCATTGATTCAAATCAATAAAATATGGAAAGAACTGGAGACTTCCCATTTGAGTTTTGCAACCTAGCAAATTAGCAATAGGCTATTACACTAAAAGGCAACTTCTGCATGTCAACTAAATGAGGCTAACCGATTTATCCACGGGGTTTGGGGCGAATTAATTGCGAATGAAATATATTTGTATTATCTTTATAATAACACAATATTGATCGTTAATGTGGAAACTTCATCTCAAGGTAGCAAAGATGTACAATTCACGATCAATATATTACTGTAAGATACTGATCTTGAATAATTAGACGCCATTTCAATACAATAGCATGTACAATTAATTTCAAATCTAATAATAAATATAGCTGCAAGCAGCAATTAAGGGGGCCAAGCGCACAAAGCGACAAACACATATGCGAATGCGAAAAACATACATGTTCACAATGAATTGCGTCGTCAGCCTAGCTAGTATCAAATGTCAACAAAAAAGTGTTTTTTAGTAAACTCTTTCAAAACAATTGAATTGTGAGTAGATGCTAAATGGCAAATTCGTTGCAAATTGGTCAAAGCATCTTGGAGCAGATAGATTTGAACTGTTTTGTAATTTATTCAAAACGATGGCAAATCCATAATGGCAGGCTAATGAGTCCTTAAAGGCCCTGTCACACTATAGCGTTTCGTACTAGCGTATGCCAGCGTATTAAAAATATCACTCATACGCTTATATACGCTGATATACGCTGACATACGCTAGGGGTACGTTAGGCATAGGTTGTATACGTTTCAAGCACGGTCGCATTCGGTGGCATACGCTGGCATACGGCGAGGCACCAAAAGTTTTTTAAGCATGCTCAAAAATTTTGTGCGTGTTCGGACGTATGGTTTATACGCTAAACATACGCTAGGCATACGCTGAATACGCTAGAATTAAGCTTGAGGTACGTTACTCATAGGTCGAGTACGCTGGTCATACGCTGACATACGCTGACATGAAGGTGTACCGTACAGCTAGCGTATTGATAGCGCATTGATAGCGCATGAGTAACGTACTTCTAACGTATGTCTGACGTATCTGCAACGTATATAGACATCTTGGCGTATGCCTGACGATTGAAAGAAGCACTGGGCCAACTCAGATGCAGGTGCAGTTCCATGGCAAGACAGGATGATTTAGAACAATTGTATAGTTTAAAGTCAAGTGTAAAATGCAGTTTATTATTCTATGGGTCAGGGGTACTTATAAATTACACATCATTTGATGTA
Organism: Ilyophis sp. 1 JC-2022; assembly: GCA_022702515.1. Classification (NCBI taxonomy): domain Eukaryota; kingdom Metazoa; phylum Chordata; class Actinopteri; order Anguilliformes; family Synaphobranchidae; genus Ilyophis; species Ilyophis sp. 1 JC-2022. Next base: position 116,849,542 of record CM040404.1, on the reverse strand, counting down.
TTATAAAAGTATGAAAAACACCAGAAGTAAGTTTAAAAAACGTTTATTCATATGATCAACTGATCATTAATAATGCCACATGATAATAATGGTAATAATGGTACATTGTAGGGATGCAAATATTAAGGAATTTCCTTAATCGATAGTTGTTAACCTTAACAAAAAATCGTCGATTAATTGATAACATAAAAGCTAAATATAGCTTATGATAGACAGAATACAAAATGCATGTTATATTCATCAATCAAAGATTTATTGTAACATTTGAGAAACAGGCATTATTGTAGCATAACAAAAATAGAATAGGAAGGCGTGTATAGGCTACTTTAACAGAAAAGAAATTGCGCTCGGTCTCATCTGTAGCAAGCGAAACCGTTGCTCCGCTAGGCACTTGCAGCATGAACATAATCGCTCTTGAAATTGAAAGGCGACAGTTAAACTAGTAGACCTAGCATAGAACAGTCAACTTAAAACATAGGCTATTATGTTTTGAATAGGCTCCTCATATGCATACTAGATAGACCTACTTATTTTTATTCAAGACCATTTAAGCATATCTACGTGGTCTGGAGTGAGTCGTGTGCCCAGCCTGTTTTATTAGCTCTCGAAATCCCTCACCGTCATCATGTCCTTTTCAACCATGTTGCATACCCTCTGAGTAATAGCCTACAGTCATTAAAGAGTCAATACTTCTTTCCGGTTGTGGTGGTGTGTTGCGTTCCCCATCCTGAGAACCGAGAATGTGGAAAGGCCGATGGTTATATTGGCACTTTGTCACGTGATAGTGGTACGCTGGACACGCGCAGTTCATACTCTACTCATACGCTAGCCATACGTACATTACGCTAGCCATACGCTGGCGATACGCTACTCATACGCTACTCATACGCTACTCATAGGTTCAATACGGTAAGTATCCGAAAAATTCTTTATTTTCAACGGCTTTTTGCGCGTATGAAAATTATTTCATGAATTTACATCCGCAACTCATACGTTTCTCTCATACGCAATAGTGTGACAGGGCCTTAAGCCATGTTTATTCTCTGTGCAAAGCAGGATTTTTTTTGACATTGAGCTAAACGCAGCAAAATTGATCAATATCTAATTCTAAAGACTGCTGTTGCATCAGATTAAAACCAATCCGCAGCAAATTTGGTAAATTATGCTTGGACACTACCTTCCTTCAATGTGCCCAGTTTAATTTGAATAAACCAGATGAAAGTGGGAAAAGTAGCATATGAGCTATATAACAAAATCTAAAAAGGTCCCCAATTCAAGATGGTGGTGATTGAAACATACATGGCTATAGACCAACTGAGGGGTATAGTCACTGTAGCAAGTTTCAAATCTATATATTAAAGCAGTGGTTTTTTGTGAATTTTTAAAAGTAAACAAATTTGTGAGCTCTATAGCGCCACACCTGTTGGTTATTCAGGCCAAAACTGTGGGGCTGTCTCAGGATTGAGTTATGAATGGACGTACTAATTTTCATCACATTTCTTCAAACTTTTGGATTCAGGAGCTTTTTAGTAAAAAGCCACACCCACATGCAAATTCATCGGCTTGCTGCGGGCATAATTCTGAATGTAGCAACTTACTTTATATAACGTTTTTAGATATTTGTGAGTAGATGCTAGATAAGTAAGAGCAATATGAGAGTCGCACCATTAATTTAAATGTCCAAAGAAGCTACTTATCCCAGGTGCGTAGGTCTGTAGACAGTTCAAACAAAAACAAGGTATTTGAAAAAAAAAACTTGAAAATCAGTATTTAGAAAAGTGTATTTTATATTGTCTTAGAAAATTCAGTCCATAGGTGCAAAAAGACAATGCAGTAGTCAACACACTAATAAAGATACAGGACAGGTGATTTCTATCACAATCAGGTTAAATGAGTACAATCACAATTGGCCAACATAGCAGCTGGGAAGTCACATGATATGCATTCTTGCAGCAGAGTACTTAATTACATTCTTTGAATATTTTAAATGCTTCTGATAACAAATATATATTTTTAGACATGACATTATGAAAAAACAAACAGTATTTTAACATTTAACCATTGCATTGCATATGCATTACTGCAGCAAAGTACTTAATTACATTCTTTTAATATTTGAAAACTTTCTGTTAAGTAATTGTTTTTATTTTATAAAACATGAAATTATCAAGAAACAAACAGTATTGTAACATGTAACCATGAATCACAGTACAGAGAAGATTCACACCTGAAGTTTTTAAAGAGTAAGTACACCCACTGTCTCAGCCTGTTTCCGCCTGTTTCCGCCTACTACACAATTTTTTAAAATACATTGTGGGGTGAGCAACGTAGACGGATGGGGGCGGAGGAGCTGTGTCCATCAGCATTTGCATAAATGAACGTACAATATACAAATTATTTAATCTAACTCATATCAACTGTCAAACTAGACGTTGCAGATCAAATATAAATCAAGATTCAGCAACTGCATGGCCTATTTCTTACCTCAAATAATTTCAGAAATGTATTTTAGTGGATTATTTAGGTGGAATAAGAAAGTTTATGAACAGGACGCCACGTTGTTCTGTGGAGCCGAAACGAAAGAAACGTAGTGGGTCTATCTAATCCGATGCGGTCTAAACATATACCCACACGACTGCGCAGACAAAATATTCCCACTATCGGTCATAATAATGCAGATTTATTCACCAAGTGGTATGAGATCTTGAACAAGGCCTCACTGGACTTGACCGTTCTGATAATTGAATTTACACAGAAAGAGCTTACAAAAATACAGCTAGAAATAGCTTATGTTGAAGAGACTCTAAAATAAGAAGCAATTCAGTTTAGTTTTTTTTTACTTTTTAGATGAATTGATATCCACCACTGAGAAATACCAATTAGAAGTACAGAAGCAAATAATTCAGAAGAGACAGTCTTGATTATAGGGATGGTAAAGTCAATCAATGGCTCTCCAATGATAAGTTGCCTACCTCGAGGTCCAGATATGTCAGTTTTTCTGACAATGCCCACATCTAGTATTTCATAGCCATCAGATTCTGAGGGTGATTTTGTTTGGTTTGTTTGGTGTGTTGCCTACTGCATTGTCTTTTTGCACTGAGGAAAGTCCTATAGATTGAACTGTTTGCTCTCACTTTTTTGCATTTGTCACTTGATATTTTGAAGACTATATGAAATATATTTTTCTAAATACTGACTTTCAAGTCTTTTTTTTCAAATCCCTGTGTGTGGATTCTACCTTGTTGTTGTTTGTAGATGCTAGATAACAAATTTAGTGCAAATGGGTCAAAGCATCTATGATGAGATAGATTTTAAGTGATTTTTAATTATTTCAAAATAGTGGTAGATCAACATTGATGCTCTAATGCAGGGGTGTAATTATATTTGGCCCGCGAGATAATATCAAATTTCTATTTGAGTTGGCCCGCCGGTAACGCATGCACCGCTAATACTACAAATCCCAGAATGCTCTGCTAGTGCCTTGGCGCGTCAAGACCCGCAAGCATCCCCTCCTCTGTTTTCATTCATTCGCAACAGTGTTGCCAACTTGGCGACTTTGTCACTATATCTGGCGACTTTCCAGACCCCCTTGGCGACTTAATTAGTCAAAAGCGACCAGCGACAAATCTAGCGAGTTTTTCTTGTCATTTGGGGAATAATTGTGTTGACAAAGTACTGCAAAAGCATCTAACATATCCCGTTCCGCGGTTCACGTTACGACCGAGTTCACGAGAGCCGAGTACAGCGAGGGCTGCCGTCCCTTCCTCCTCACCACTCACACAGCAGTCCCAGCCTGCTGTAGCAGCCAGCGGAGCGGACACCGTGACCGTGAAGAAAAAAAGCTAACGTTGTAGTTATATGGCAACAAAAAAAAAATTTGTAAATACGTAAATAGTTAGTTTGTAAACTACCTGTTTTTCTTATGCTCAATCTGCTGTTTTATTCTATGCATGTAAGGCGACCTTGGGTGTTTTGAAAGGCGTCCTCAAATAAAATGTATTATTATTATTATTATCTGTAACAAAGAAAAGAAAAAAAGCTAACGTTGTAGTTATATGGCAACAAAAAAAAAAGTTTGTAAATACGTAAATAGTTAGTTTGTAAACTACCTGGTCAAGCCTTTTCTATTCATTTTGCCTCTTTCAGAATTGCATATTATGCAAATTCGTTGATTACGTCATCTAGCTACTTCTAGCTACTTTTGGGAGAGCCAACAGCTACTTTCCTTACAGAGGAGTTGGCAACACTGATTCGCAACCTCATGCTACCAGTCACCTCGGGCAGATGTAAGACACCCCTCTCAAAAATTGAATTGTTGGATTTTCATTGAAGGAAATTATCCTCATTATTATTATTTTTGTTGTTGTTGGCCTGTGAAAAAATTATTCCATTGAAAATTAACTGAAAAGGCTACAGATGGAGAAAGAGGCATAATATTATTTTTATTTAAGAAATGAATGCCACTGATGTGTCTTTTATTTGAAATTTGATTTCTCAGGTGTTTATAGTATTAAGCTTTGCTTGTTCCAGATTCAGTTTTTAAGTAAAACTTAAGTTTGTTCCCATATGAAAAGGTTCATTATTATATCTAGAAAGAAGGGAAAACATGCTTTTTTTCAATAAATATGAAATCTGGCCCGCGACTTTGTCCCAGTTTTTAATTTTGGCCCACTGTGTATTTGAGTTTGACACCCCTGCTCTAATGCATAGGTTTCAAACTCCCGGCCCGCGGGCCAAATCCGGCCCGCCACGTCATTTTTTGTGGCCCGCGAGAACCTAATTCTTTTTTATTTTATTTTTTATTTTATTTTATTTTATTTTTTTAATAATTATAGCACTCACACCATTCACTTACACATTCATACCTATGGGCAATTTAGAGTCTCGAATTAACCTAGCATGCTTTTGTACTGTGGGCGGAAGCCCACGCAGACACGGGGATAACATGCAAACTCCACACAGAAAGGCCCTCGGCCGGGATTCGAACTCGGTACCTTCATGCTGTGAGGCAACAGTGCTAACCACTGCGCCACCGTGCCGCTCGCGAGAACCTAATTATCTGACGTGGAATCCGGCCCGCCACGTCATTTTATGCGGCCTGCGAGAACTTAAGTATCTGACGCGTGTATCTACGTGGCTGGTTAACGGGGATTTACTTTTACGATATAACAGACAAACGCAGACGCGGACGCACACCCGCGGTACATACGTTAAATAAAACGTTAAATGAAGTTTGTATAAAAAATAAAAGGCGATTGCACCCCCCCCCCCCCCTCAACAAAAATAAAGGCGATTGCACCCCCCCCACCCCCGTCAACAAAAATAAAGGCGATTGCACCCCCCCACCCCCGTCAACAAAAATAAAGGCGATTGCACCCCCCCCTCAACAATTACAATCGAGGTCCGCGAAAATCCCAAGTATGGTTATATTTATAGTCTTACAGTTACAACCGGCCCTTTGAGGGCAACCATAATGCTGATGTGGCCCGGGGTGAAAATGAGTTTGACACCACTGCTCTAATGGATCTTTGAGGCATATTTATTCTGTGAGAGAAGGGGGATTGTGTGACATTAATTTTGGGTCGGTATGTCAAACAGAGGAAGACCTATCAATATTTACTTCTTTGGAATTCAAAAGACTGCTATAGTGCCACCATATGGCTAAACGGCACCAAATTTGGTCAATAATGTTTGGGACATAATTTCTGTCAGTTTGATTCCAATCAACCAGGTGAAAGTGGGACAAGTAGCAAATGAACCAACACAGTCCAAAATGGTCGCAAATTCAAGATGGCAGTGGTCAAAACATGCATGTTCATGTTTGGACTGAGGGGTTTAGTGCCTCTTACCCATTTCAAATCTCTATATTAAAACAGTGATTTTTAGTGAATTTTTCCATTATGAAAAATTATTGTGCTCTATAGCGCCATCCTATGGATTAATCAGGCCAAACCTCTGGTGCTGTTCTCAAGACGCAGTTTCGTCGTATTCCATCAAACTGTTTTGGATTTATGAGCTTTTTGGTAAAAAGTCATGCCCGCATGCAAATTCTTTGGCTTGTTGCGGGCACAATTTTAACCATCGCAACTTAATTTATATAACTTTTTTAGATATTCAAGACCACATGCTGAATTCCAAATATTGTGCAAATCGGTCAATGCATCTGGGAGGAGATAGATTTTAGGTGATTTTTAATTTATTCAAAATGGTGGCAAATCCACATCAATAGTCTAATGCAGGGGTGGGCAACTCCAGGCCTCGCGGGCCGGTGTGTATGCAGGTTTTTGCTGCCGCCAGTTAACAATTATTGAATTAGCCCAATCGTTTACATGATCTGATATTTTAATCTACATATCCGCGATATGAACAGCAGCTGATGAATGTTCTTGTGCCGGTATGCGTGTATTGTAGCGTTTTATCGTTCTGTAATTTACGAGTGAATCGGTGATTGTGTGTATGACTAATTAGCTGATTGAGCCGTGGTAACTGGTGGCAGTAAAAACATGCATACACACCGGCCCGCGAGGCCTGGAATTGCCCACCCCTGGTCTAATGGGTCCTTCAGACATATTTATTCTGTGAGAGAAGTAGGATTGTGAAACATTAAGTTCCAGTAGGTAGGTCAAACAGAGGAGGACCTATCAATATTTAGGTCCAATATTTATCAAACCCTTGCAGTGATCCATCCACATCTACTCCATATCTGGCAACAAAGTGATGGTTTGGGGCTCGTTCGATAGCTCAGACCCTTGGTGACTTACAGCCATTTAGCCAGCCATGTGTTCCATACTGTACCAGTGTAATTTACAGCTAGTCTATTTGAATCTAGTCTCACCCCCCAATTCCCATAGAGATCCATTCAAATGCAGAGAGGTTATAGTATCGCTTGTAACAGCACCTACAAATAAGATATCGAGAGTCTTTTGATATTGATGGGTCACAGACTTCAGGAAGTAACAGCATGCAAAGGATATGCGACCAAATATTAAATATGATACTTTAAAAATATGTTAAAGCAAAGGGTATGAATACTTATGTAAATTAAAAATGTAAGTTTTCGATTTTTAATACATTTGCAAAAATTTCTAAAAACATGTTTTCACTTAGTCATTATGGGCTATTTTGTGTAGAATTTTGAGACAAAAAAATGAACTCAATCTATTGAAGAATATGTCTGTAATGTAATAAAATGTGGAGAAGGTGAAAGGGGTATTCAGATTTTCCGGCTTGACTGTACATTAAAGAGCGTTCAGCAAAAAGCTGTAACATGATACCGAAGGACTTTGCACAAATAAGTGTATTTCATATCATCTCTGACCATTAGATGGCAGAAAAAAATGCTTTATGCTCAGAAAATAAATGTACGGAAGCCCTGAAGCGCAAGGTGAAAAAAAATTTTTTTAAGAGCTATCTCGTATTAACGAGATAGTTAAGTCGTTATTTCGAGATAATAAGTCGTTAATACGAGTTATTATCTCGTTAATACGAGATAGTTAAGTCGTTATTTCGAGATAATAAGTCGTTAATACGAGTTATTATCTCGTTAATACGAGATAGTTAAGTCGTTATTTCGAGATAATAAGTCGTTAATACGAGTTATTATCTCGTTAATTCGAGATAGTGAGACGTTTATATGAGTTATTACGTCGTTTGTTCGAGATATTATCGCGTTTATACGGCTCGTTTATACGAGTTATTAACGCGTCTGTACGGCACGTTTTTACGAGATATGAACTCTGATTTCAATGTGTATTTTGAGTGCAATTAAAGCTGTTTTTGAGTCCTTGCGTGCTTCATTTTGACATGGGGGGACGAGGGGCTGTATATTATTTTCATATTTGTAACACTTAAAATATATGCTAATGTTACTGAAAACATGTGTTAACTCTAGCTGCATTGTGTATTGAACAAATGATGCATCTATCAGGTTTAGAGATAATTAGCTGCCAATCGATGGTGTTTATTAGGCTGTTTTATTTGAGATTAAATGCTGATATTTTACAGTGCAATTGTAATAGAAGAGATGTTCTCATTCTCGTCAGGATAGGGCAGTATGGTCACGCAAATCATTGATTCGTTTCTTTCTGGGTACGGGGATTTTGGAAGACCAAATGTGACACAATAAAATGAATAAATAAGAAATTAAATAGAAATACATATTTCCTAGCCTACAGGAGTTGTCAACATGTAGTAATTGCTTGTTGGCGTACAGTAGGCATGAATTAGATAGATTGATTTACTGATTTACCCAGTTCACTGTGAACTGCATTGTGTTCGTTACTAGGGATAGCTGCTACTGTATGGGAAGAATGTGCTTTCTTATCTGTTCTGTAGTTACTTCGATGACCTTTCTATATGCACTTACTGTACGTCGCTTTGGATAAAAGCGTCTGCTAAATGACTGTAATGTAATGTAATGAATTAATTTAAAAATTTCCGATAACGAGCCACCGTGGTATAGGGTAAGCGTAATTGACGGGGTAATATTAATAATGAACCCAAACCCATATTCCAGGACATCGCATTCTGCAGAAATAGCCCAGCTATTATTACAAAATGAGTATTCCACTTAGATACCTTCACACGTTTAGATACCTTCGCTTTTCTTAACAACTCGTAGCCTACGTATGCAATTTTACGGGGGTTAGCCTAGCTACTCGTAGCAGGAGAAAAATAGCTCCCTCATTCAGGCGATCAGCTTCGCCGAGAATGTAGTGTGATTCGTTTCGCCGTATATAATTAGATGTGCGTATGATATACCCAAGTCATATACATGTAACTATGCACTACGACAGGCCGTAGCCTAGGCTATAGCATAATGCAATAAAAAGTAACAATATTGTTAAAGTTTGGAGCCATAACTGCTCACAGTTATCTATCATTATTACCCCGCCATTTACTACATGTTGACAACTCCTGTAGGCTAGCCTAGTTAAAAGAACATTTTACAAATAGGATAGCTGTTCTGGGGAATTTAGAAATAAGGTAATCTGTGTTATGCAGATATTTCTCACGTTTATAACAAGTCAAATTTTACGAAAATTAGTTGAGAGTTCCCTAACCGAGTTTTATCAGGTGAGCTCTGCATCTGTCAATACACTACCAAATACGCTGATCTTGACAGCATAATATGGCGGATGTGTAAAATAATTAATATATATATTGATTTATTTCATTTCTTATTTATTTATTTTATTGTGTCACATTTTGTCTTCAAAATCCCCGTACCCAGAAAGAAACGAATCAATGATTCGCGTGACCATACTGCCCTCTCCTGACGAGAATGAGAACATCTCTTCTATTACAATTGCACAGTAAAATATAAGTTTATGCATTTAATCTCAAATAAAACAGCCTAATAAACACCATCGATTGGCAGCTAATTATCTCTAAACCTGATAGATGCATCATTCGTTCAATACACAACGTAGCTAGAGTTAACACATGTGTTTTCAGTAACATTAGCATATATTTTAAGTGTTACAAATATGAAAATAATATACAGCCCCTCGTCCCCCCATGTCAAAATGAAGCACGTAAGGACTCAAAAACAGCTTTAATTGCACTCAAAATACACATTGAAATCAGAGTTCATATCTCGTAAAAACGTGCCGTACAGACGCGTTAATAACTCGTATAAACCAGCCGTATAAACGCGATAATATCTCGAACAAACGACGTAATAACTCATATAAACGTCTCACTATCTCGAAATAACGACTTACCTATCTCGTATTAACGAGATAATAACTCGTATTAACGAGTTATTATCTCGAAATAACGACTTAACTATCTCGTTTATACGAGATAGCTCTTAAAAATTTTTTTTTTTCACCTTGCGCTTCAGGGCTTCCGTATAAATGTAATAAAATGGGAAAGAAACTTCAATGCTTCCCAGGGTAGGAGTTAAAGGTGCAATTATTCTAATTATATTATCTTCCCATTATCATACAAAGACCAGCCCATTCAGATATTATTTTGATGCATTTCTTGCCCTTTGACTGCCATCTTAGTATACAGTAGGGATTGGGGACGGGAGGGGCACGAGAGTAGGAGCGCTACAATGCCTTCATCTTTTTTTGTCATTCTGCTGACTCTAAATTTACCATGTAGAATTCCAGCCTCGCTGACCAATTTAATTAGAGTGCTATTGCTGTCCTCTGAAATTTCAAAGGAAACACAGTGAATTCATTATGCACCCTTTTCTGTTGAACATTTCAGTACCCTCTGATGTATTCTGCACATGCACTGAATTGGGTTAAATTGCCAAGACTATTTTTTTTAATGAAAAAATTAAATTGGTATGTATGTACATCACCACCAAACTTCTCACAAAGACTTGCAGCATATTGTGTTCTCATAGTGATCCCGTTCAACTGAATAAACAGCAATGAAATGTTTGTACCAGAAAAAAAAGCATGTTGGTGAACCCTATAATTGAAGAAAGCGCTTTGACCCATCCCATAGATAGTTTTGGTCATCCTTATGGTCACATTATGTTTATATTGTTCACTTGGATAGCATTAAAGAACCAGTTACACTGTAAAAAAAAATTATGCTAATTTTATGGTAAACATTTGTAAAATAACGAAGGTACAAAATTGTAAAAGGTTGAAATGTATATGAAACACCATAACATAATCAAATATATAGAACAGTGTTTCACCATAAACAATACAATTACTTACATTTCAGCTGTTAACAATTTTGTACCTTTCATACCTCTACAGGCTGTAAAACCTACTGTAAAATGCACATTTTGTACAGTGTATGGTGAGGTTTTGGCAACCTAGTTGCCAGATTTGACTGTAAAATCTTCTTAAAGTGTAGCTCAACATAGTAACTTTAGTAACTTTTTTCAATGTTGTTACAAAATGTGTAGGTTGTAAGTCTGTGCTGTCTCAAATTGATGGAGGAGGTTGAGAGAAAAATCTATCAAGTGTACTCTTATTTAAATGAAAAAATAACAAACATTGTGTCATTTGATTAATAAATTATTATTATTATTATTATACATACATGTAATTAGTGTGAATTTTGTAAAAGATCATCTTCACATACAATCTTGAATTGCTGCAAATACACCCAAATCTGATTCTCCCCAGGACATACATTCATTGAAATATGAGGTTTTATACATTTGAGAATCATACAATGTAAAAGATTATAGCTATAGTAGCTTGTTGGTGGAAGGTGTGAAATATGCACAGAACACCCAAGGCATTTTAATGCTGCTGAAGACTGGGGAGAATTGAGCCTGCATCTTTCACTGGAAGAAGTGAAGCATGCGGCTGCAGGGACATCATTTACCGTGGCATCCTGCAAGACAGGGCTCACAAAACACAGTCCTGGAGGGACACAGCGGTCACAGTTTCTTTTGTGGTTTCCTTTTTAGTCAGCTGCAGATTTAGGTCTTGAAAACAAGATTTGTGGGCTCAAAGGCCAATTGGTAAGTTAAATGAAGCCCTCAACTGCGCTGAAACACAGACAACCAGCAGCCATCCAGGATTTGACTCTGCTCCAAGGAGGTATTAGCTCTGTAGGGACCAGAGCAGAGGACAAAGGGACATTAGGGATGTAACGATACACTCAGCTCATGACTTGGGACAATACACGCAGTGCTGGAAATGGGAAATGGGGGTTCGAAACGAACGACTCTTTTTACTGACTCAGGAGTGACAAGTCCTCTCCTCCACTAACTCGTTCTCTGACTCGCCACTGACATACCTGCTACTTGCTAATGCCGCACTATTAAATTACTTTATCCCATTCAGGAGGGCTAAACCGGAAGTTAGACTGACTTGATGACTCGAGTGACTCCAAAACCCGACTCTCTTTGGTGAGTGACTCATACAAACTTGAGTTAGTAAAAAGAGTCGAACCTCCCATCACTACTGACCACTGCGCGAGGTGCAGCCAGTTTTGGTAAATTCGCGGTTTTCACGCCAATGTGAGCTATTTTGAAAGTCCGCTCCAGTCGCGGTTGAAAACTTCACAGCCTGGAGGATGCGGTTTTTTTGAGCTGGTTAGAAAACACACCGCTGCCGCGAAAAAGTGTTGGTTAGAGAAGTATAAACTAGGTTATTATTATTATTGTAATTATTTTACGACAAATTAAACTTGGCAAACTTGGAGGTGGTGGCAAGAGGGGGTGGGGCGGGTCTCCCCTGCTCTGCTCTGGCAGACAGTCAGACATTTCGAGAGCGCGAATATTTAATTATTTAATCACACACTGTATTTTCGGCTGGAAATTTCAACAGGGACCTTGCAACCCTGCGCGCAGTTATGATTAAACCTCCTTGGATTCAGTCAGTGTTCGTTACCCGGTTCTCTGCTCTCTGTGGGCAGTCTACTAACGTCAGCCCATCGATAAACGAGTTAGCTAGCTATCTAACGTCAACGACAGACGAGTAAGCTAGCTAGCTAACCGCAAACTGTTGATAATGTCCCTCAGAAGTTGGGCGCTTCAAACTTCGGTTACGTTAGCTAACTAACGTTAGTGAACTAATGTCACTTGGCTGAATGTTTTCTTGCTAGCTAATAGTTTATTTGGTGACTAATTAGCTAGCTAACGTAGGAGGAGGGGAGCTTTTAGGTTATTTTTAACGTTATTTGGTGTGTGTGTGTGTAATCTGATACACCTCTGTGTGACTTAAACAGGTTATTAGCTATGTTTTGTGCCATTTCCAGCACTGAATACACGGTACAGGGTTCACGATTCGATACACTCACAATATTTTTAACAAAGTTTGAATAGAAACAAAGTATGACTGTAGAAGATTCTTTCTTCATTCCCGAGTCATACAATGTGCAAAATAATGCTTTTAAATTGAGCAATTTCTTCTTTATTTTGTAAACAAAATGTTGTTTTCAGTGGAAATACAAATGATAGAATCTCTTAAATTAAATAAAACAAATCAGCTATTAAATGCAGATGCAATGTCTAAATAAATGTATAATAATAATTTTAAAAGTCTAAACAAGAATGTGTCATGGTTAGTGGCTGTCTCTTTTTGTTTTCTACCATTGTTTTCCGTTTGGCGTCGTCTGAAGTTCTCTCGGATTTTTTTCTTCCTCCGTCCTGGTGTTTGGATCTCTCCAGGTCATTATCTCCTACACCTGTGTTTGGTTTCCGTCGGCTATAAATAGAGCTTGACTTCCGCTTTCCGGTGCTTCTAGATTGACGTTGCAGTAGGACTAGAAAGCCGGTATATGTGTTCCTGTTGCCGTTTTATTCTCTGTTCAGCCCCTTAGCCGACTGAGCTGTAGTTACAGGCTTGCTGTTTTGTTCGTTTCTTTTCAGTTCTCGACCTCTTATACACGCAGATCAATTAGTGCGTGAGGCAATTTATTTTTGTTAGTTTCTCGCTGTTTAAGCGAATTTCCGTTTGAGGTTGTTTTGTGTTAGCCTTGTGCTGGGGAAGTTTTGTTCCCGCTTTTCCGTTTCCCTTCTACTAGTGCGGTTTAATTCCGCTTCTGTGGCGTATCTATATTTAGATACGCTTTCTGTATCCTTATCTGTCGCGTTTGGTTCTCTATTTTCTAAACCTAAACCTGACAGAATGTCCTCATTACAAAGGACAGATGTCTGAACTTGGCTGGACTAATATTCTCAAAACACCTTAGTTGGCCAGTGGCCACAAAACGCAATAAAATAAAAAAATTCAAAGATAAGGACATCAGACATTTTCAGGCAGCAGCTGAGATCTTTGAGAATTCACAATGTCTCCTGCAGTTGAAAATGCATGCTCACTTGGGACTGAAGTAGCTGGAACCGTGAGGTATGCTCTTGCCAAAGGGGCAAGCGTTGAATAAATATGAACATTTTCTTTCCACAACTTCAGCGGACAGCTGGAAAGCAGACAAATCACATCCCTGCTATCTATAGAACAGTACAGAAAAGCCTTGGTTAACTGTGGCTCGACCATCTGCCCCCCGGTTTAACCGACCAGCATCAGTTGTGTTCCAGCCGCGGCACGAGTCAGAAGTGTTCAGAATCAGTGTTTGACTTCACCAATGAAGGAGGGGAGAATAAATTAATTCAGATAAGGGAGAGAGGCTGATGGGCAAATTACGCATTTACAAAGACTTTCATGGTTCCTTGGGATGCCAGCTAGGGTAATGCATTGGCGCCAGGTTAGGGCAATACTTTAACCTCCACGCCGCAGCCATAAACCAACAAACCATCGATTAAGCTGCCTCCTCTGAAATGAGAAGCTACTGTACACTGCAGCAGTACGGTGATGCTATCCACAGGGTATGTAAAGTGTGGCCCAGGAATCTGCAGTGGTCCTTCTCCCTCCTGCCAAACTGTCAATACAACATGCATACTGTCAGTTTCATGTTATATGTCACATTTTGTCAGTTTTAAAGATATATATATATATGAATGCAATGTTCTCATTCAGCTCAATGTGATGTAAATGTATTATAAGTCATCAATAGTTTGTTGAGACTCCCATTCTATTTTGGGAATCTAATGTCCATGTTCTGAAACTTTACAAGTGGGAAACATGCATGTACTATGTACTCTGGTTACTCATTTCTGTTACAGGCATAACCTCACTGGTGGAATGGCAGAAACTCGCATTGCCGAAAACTGGCAAATGCTGAATTGAAATGAATGGGCACATGTGTTGTTCATATGAATAAATCTGAAATTTGGCTGCCGAAAAGTGGTATTCACTAAATGACAGTAATTTTAAAATTCCAAAAATTTTTATGAAACTCAGCACTTTTTGGCAGGACTGACATTGGTGAAAACTTGCAAGTACAGTTTTCAGCAATGCCAGTTTTGGGCTTTAAACCAGGCACAACAAGAACACTAAAAGTTCACTAAAAACGGATCAAAGTAATTAGTTATAGAAGATTTGCCTGAGAGATTTCTTATAGAGATTTTCTTATGGAGTTAATATTAATTTAATTCCATCAAAAAAAGCCCTTGAGATTTCTCAGCCACTGACTGAAAATTAAAAGTTTTATGGCATCTGCCTGGAGGAACAATGAATGTATTTTCATATTTGTAACACCGCCTACCATACTGTGATTCTTTAATCCAACTGTCAGCTATTTCTGGATTAGCAATTTCTCTCCCAGAAAATGTGCAGTTCTAACAGTTTTTTGGTATATTTTTGTCCAACAGACTGATAGCGAAGACCTAGAAACCTGCAAGGCGAGGCTATATGCCCACAATTTTTTCTATGTTAAATATTTAAAGCTTTCACTATCATCAAATAGAGCGCAGAATTGGATGTTGTATCATGTGATAGTACCCTGAGCGTATATACAGTACAACTGCATTTGCTGAATATTTTTGGAGAGGCACAATAATGAGTGTATTAGAGAAGAGCATCAAAAGTGCATCAATGAAATGGTAAATATGTATTATATCATTTAACACTCCCGTTATGTTCAGTTCAAAATTTACCCACTTTAGACTTTAACACCATTGAAACACCCATAGACTTGTTTTTTTCACCATGAAACTGGATGACATCCTCAACAGGGTTGATAAATGTGTAAAACTGAGGATGACCAATTTCATGTTTTTTATGTTCATACACCATTTATAATTTCTCTGTAGGGCTCGATAGCATTCCAATTGTTTTTTAAAAATTAATTTAATTTGGTTTCATCTGGTGTATGGTTGGATAGCAGTGCTGGGCTGGTGTTTTAAAACCAGCTGCCTGAGGGTCTCAGCTTTTTTGACATTAGCTCTTGGGTTCAGAGCATCTTAAATTGCAAGATATCATGGTGATTACTGGGTGCATTGGTTGGTGCTTTTGTGTATTTGGTATATTTCTTAAAGATAATTCTACATGCAGGGTTTTTACTGGAAGCATGTGTCATCTAACAGTTTTTTTTCTGTGATTGATTGTACGCCATGCATTACTAACTAAAACTATAAACAAACATAATATTAAAAATTGTGCCTTTAAGCATATAGGTAAGTCTCTGAATATTACTTTTCAACCACAAAAATGTTCCTCCATATTGAGAAATAACTGTACTGTGCAAAATGTAGTTACACCATGAAATGTGTGAAGGGTGTATGCGTGAATACTTATTCTGTTTGAAACAGTGAAACTTGACCTGAGCCTTTTAATGTTCACTGTATAGATGACATCATGGCTGAGATGGGGGTTGCAGTTTCTTGTATAGGTGACATCAGACATGAGAGAGGGTGGGGAGGGTGCGTGCCAGCTCCCTTAAATCACCACACTAACGGGAAGACCGGAGGTACTGCTGTGGTCGGTGCTTTTGGAATCTCATCAGAATCTCTTTCTGACTCACAGCATCACTCCCATCTGCTCCCAAGGGGAGGCCTTTCTATCGCACTCTACTATGGGCCACTTTCCCCCAAGGCCAATGACATTGTCACAGAAACATACCTGGCAATCCAACAAGACCATTTTTTGTTCAAGCGTTTTTTTGGGGAGCATAGTTTTGCATGTTACCTTCAGTACTGTACAAAACTGTGCAAACAATTTTTGTTGCAACAGATAAATGTCAGGTTTGCGTAATGTTTTAATTTCATAACTGACAAATTAAAATTTACAAAAAAAGGCTACAAGTACGTTAACATCCTAAAATATTATTTAGATCCACCTTCAACCAGGAAAGTACACATCAGAGCAAAAACACAGTTTCTAATGTATTTTTGTTCATGAAAATTCCATTGAGATGCAAAAGGAAAGGCTATTTTATTTTGGCTTTAAAAAAAAAAAAAAGTAAATTAAACTACATTCTCATAACTGAGGTAACTGCAACCTCACCTCTGCTTGATGAAAAGCACTTCTTCAGATTAACTATTTCTGGCAAATGCTGAATTGAAATGAATGGGCACATGTGTTGTTCATATGAATAAATCTGAAATTTGGCTGCCGAAAAGTGGTATTCACTAAATGACAGTAATTTTAAAATTCCAAAAATTTTTATGAAACTCAGCACTTTTTGGCAGGACTGACATTGGTGAAAACTTGCAAGTACAGTTTTCAGCAATGCCAGTTTTGGGCTTTAAACCAGGCACAACAAGAACACTAAAAGTTCACTAAAAACGGATCAAAGTAATTAGTTATAGAAGATTTGCCTGAGAGATTTCTTATAGAGATTTTCTTATGGAGTTAATATTAATTTAATTCCATCAAAAAAAGCCCTTGAGATTTCTCAGCCACTGACTGAAAATTAAAAGTTTTATGGCATCTGCCTGGAGGAACAATGAGTGTATTTTCAGATTTGTAACACCGCCTACCATACTGTGATTCTTTAATCCAACTTCGCTATTTTTGTTCATGAAAATTCCATTGAGATGCAAAAGGAAAGGCTATTTTATTTTGGCTTTAAAAAAAAAAAAAAGTAAATTAAACTACATTCTCATAACTGAGGTAACTGCAACCTCACCTCTGCTTGATGAAAAGCACTTCTTCAGATTAACTATTTCTCCCTTCATATGTGCGTTTCAGTTCAGTGGGAGGCCATATTTTAACGGAAAGCAATGTTTTTCTTATCCACCAAGAGCTATGTAACTACAAGACACTGCTTGAAATGGATTTTCTTTCATAGATATTGCTGAAAATAAAAACATTAAATTATGTCCACCACAGAAAAACCTTAACCCCTTCAGACCTGAATTTTTTCCAGCCATGGGAAAAATTATTTCTATGTTTTTTCTTACTCATATTACGTGTAGAAATTAAGCCAAAAAAAAGTATTTTAAGCCAAACTATTTTATTTCAATGTCCATTGCAGTGGACGTCAGGTCTGAACAGTTGTAAAATATCTGTCTATTAATCATTTAGATTTCTCTTCACACTGAATTTAATAGTGAAAATGAATATATATTATGCATATTTGGCCACTCAGATAAATTAAATGTTACCTCTCTTACATATAAAATTCTACACTCAAAAACTATCTGAATCTTGGCTGTTAAGGGTGCATATTCATCCTCATTCACATCCTCAATATCGAAAGACTACATTTCTGACAGATTTCCATCTGCCAGAAGTTCCAGGAGCTCTATTGACGTACACTGAATATGAACATTTTTAGGCAAATATGAACTTTTGGTACTATGCCAATACATATGAAAACATAACATTCATCATATAAATAGACTTGTTCAGATTACATCTCTTTAGACCTGGTGTCCACTATAATGGAGAACAGGTTACATCTCTTTAGACCTGGCGTCCACTATAATGGACAACAGGTTACATCTCTTTAACCTGATGTCTATTGTAATGGACAATGACTTTTTATTTTTTTAAAATCCTGTGTCTAAACTTGTGATACTATTGAACTTATGCTTAAAAGAACATTTTCAATGTTTACATATGAACACATGTTTAGCACATCAAATGTAGAAATTTATGTTTAAACATATATATCATGCCGTTATAAAAATTACTTGCTTTGACGACTTTGAGGTATTGCTACCATGCTTCACTTTAGTGTGATGTAACCTTTTCAAATGTTACGAAGTTGGGCCATACTTGCATTTGTTTGGTTATTTAGGGTCTACTAAATAACCAACTAGAAGACCATTATGTAAATCATACATTATCATAGAAAAAAAAACACCAAACGTGATGACCATTGCAATGGACGCAGGGTCTGACGTTTAAGGACTCCTTAGTGTTTTTCTTGATATCACTCATCCCATTGTATACTTGTTACTCACTTTAGCTTCAAACAGGTGTTTTGAGGAAGGAAACTGCATCAGTGTAATTTAAGACAAAATCTTCAAAAACAGTAAAATATCCAAAGATAATGATGGACATTTAAAATTGATATACATTGTTTTTTGTTCATTATACTCTTACATATATTAAGAGCAATTAACCTAAAACAACACATTCCAAAACAGTCAAATATCCAAATATAACGATGCCAATTTTATTGGTTCATTTATCAATTCAATATCAGAAACACTTATTTTTGTTTAATCCTGAAATTATCAGAGCAGTAATATATGTATTCTTGTTAATTAAATGTTTAATTCTAGTAATATGCCTGATAGTCATGATTACTCACACACACACACACACACACACACACACACACACACACACACACAGACACAGTCCTGTATTCATATCTTTGTGGGGACGTCCTAAACCTAACCCTTGTATTCCTATCATTATTGAGACTTCCTAAACCTAACCCTAATCATAACCTTAGCCCTAACCCTAAACATAACATTTGACCCTTAATCCTAATCCTAACCATAACCATAATTGTAACCCTAGCTCTAAACCCAACCCCCAACCATAACATTTACATTTCCCTCATGGGGACCATTCCCGAGTCCCCACGAGGGAGCATTTGACAATCTTTTCTATCCTCATGGGGACATTTAGTCATCATGAAGTAGGCTAAACATGCACACACACACACACACCTTAGGATCAACAGAACCTTTAACATATCAGTAGTGGAGTTTGGGGTGCTTGAACTAGCACTCTACAGCTCGCTGTGCTTCTCCTGTGCGCGCATCTTCTCTTGCAATGTCTGGGTCAGGAAAACATAGCGGTCCCCCTTCAGCCGCTTGCCTGCCTGCTGCTTCATTCCCAGAGACAGGAACTCTTCCTCTGGGCCATACTGCGGCCAATCAACCAACCCTGCTCCGTTAGGGGACCTGCAGAATAGGAGGTTAGGGTTAGGGTTAGGGTTAGGCACAAGATACAAACACAAGTGAGACATGGAATCAAAGCGACCAAAAGTAGCAAGATATGTGGATGCAATAACATTTATCATTCATCAACAGTTAATTTGGTCGGAGGAAATCCTGTCACAAAACTCAGTCATAATTGAGTTGTTTTCTGCCTGTGTGTTAAATTTGAATGGTATGTTCCTTTTTAATTACCCCATGACTCCAAAAGAAAACACTAAGGCCCAGATTCAATCCCCAGCTGTCCTTAACTTTGACTTACATGAATATGCAAGTATTGCAATATTTCTTCACAAACTCAGTTTGGCGAGTTAGTTTTAGTAATGGCTGAACTCGTCAACAAAGGGCAGTAACAGGCAAAAGCGCATGCTACTGGACTGCAATGTTTGCAGATCAGTTGACCTTAAACTTCGAAATCGGGTGAGAGTAGGTTTGAGTGATTGTACAACACCTATTGTTTGACCTTAAATCAGCATTTCTGGTTTCTTTACGCATATGACTAGTTTTTGATTTACAAGCTTTTAAAAACTAAACTGTAAGCCAATTGAAATTGATTCAAACATTCAGCTGCTTGACTGTAAATCCATGAAAATCAAAGATTTGCCAGGTGCTCTTTTTTCAGGGCACTCCTGCTGCTCGTTTTGATAATATTGACGAATTGTCTAGTTTATATAATTTTGTTTGTGGTCGTCACCATAGAGACGCATTTGCAACATATGCTCAGGAATGTCCGTTGGATCTGCAGACGGCAGCAACAAAGTTACCATCGCTCTTCACCGGAGTTGAAGATGTCGGGACTGATCCGGGAGTGCAGGCAATCTTCAAAAGGCAACCAGGGAAGGAGAACATAATACGAGGGAGGAGTGAGGAGACGACTGGGAAGATTGACGCAGTTTGGTGCTCCGTTTCGGCGGTGTACAGAGACCGCAGCGCTGCATGTATTGAGGAGAGTCGTGGAGGCGGAGTTTGTGTGTTGGACTGCTTGGTGACACTGGACATCTCGGGACAGCGGGGGCTATTTTTAATCATGGCTGTATTGCACTTTAATTCACTTGATTCACTTGATTGATGTAATGATGCTGTTGGATGTCTTGGTTTGATATGTTTGTTTGTGTGTTGTGGGTCTGCCCCACTGTATGTCTTTTTTGTTGTTGCTGGGGCTACAACTGAAGTTCCCTAGCGGGACATAAAAGTTCCTCTATTCTATTCTATTCTATTCTATTCTATATGCTGTGTTTGTCATAGGTTGTGGGGGAAATGTGAGGTCATAACTCTGGAGTGCCAGATGAATCATATCTCTCCTGAGAACTTTAATGATGCATACATATTGTATGTCATTCACTGAAGAACATTTGTGATGACCTTGAAGTCATTCTCTACATCCAGAAAGATGCCAAAAGGAATGTACAATCATCAATAATTTCTCCCCCGTACACTTGGATAATATTTATATCACTGAAATGGTATGTTTATTTTAATTTGTATACAAATTGGCTTTTGTTTATTTGTGGTGTGTGAATTGTTTTTGTTTTTTTATTAATTTTTTTAAAACAGGAAAAGCTGTGAAAAGCTTTTTTGATACCTGAAGCAATATGTTGTTTTATAGAGCTTAAACAAAAAATAACCATGGGTTCCATACTATTACCGTGTAATTTACATCTTAATCTAGTCCCACCCCCCAATTCCCATAGAGATCCAATTAAATGCAGAGAGGTTATAGTATCGCATGTAAGAGTACCTGAAAATAAGATATCAAAAGTCTTTTGATATCCTTTTATACTCAGTCATGATAGAACCACCTGTTTACTTGTGGAATGTTCCAAACAGGTGTTTTTTTTAAAATTCCCAGTCTTTTTTTTGCCCCTGTCTCAACTTTTTTTGCAACATGTTGCAGGCATCACATTCAGAATTAGCGTATATTTACAAAGATCAATAAACTTGATGAGGTAAAACATTAAATATATTTTCTTTGTACCGTTTTCAATTAAATATATGTAAAAGAGAAT
Organism: Ilyophis sp. 1 JC-2022; assembly: GCA_022702515.1. NCBI lineage: Eukaryota > Metazoa > Chordata > Actinopteri > Anguilliformes > Synaphobranchidae > Ilyophis > Ilyophis sp. 1 JC-2022. The sequence goes on along the minus strand of CM040404.1, from coordinate 116,827,864 downwards.
TTACAAATCACTGCTTTCTGCTTTTATGTGCATTTTACATACTGTCCCAACTTTTTTGGAATTGGAGTTTGTATATGTAAATTTGAACATGTAAATTGGGAATTGTATTATTAGTGGGCTAGCAAGCAATAATTAAACTGATCTTGGACCAACAATGTTTAATTGGGGAAACGGGAAACTGAAATCTGGCTCTCGAGGCCAGTAGAACAGCTGGTTTTCATTATTCGACCTCCAATTAGGACTGAACCTGGGGCATCAGGTGACTTAAATCTCTGGAAAAACAATCAATTAACTATCAAGTAGAAAAGAAAACAAGCAGTACTACTGGTCTCGAGGACCAAATTCGAGTATTGGGTATTTTAGTTATGATAAGGAGTTTCCCTAATAGGCCCTACCCAGTGCGAGCGAAGTTGGCCCAGTATGCCATCACGGTCCTGGACAGGTCCTGTTCTTCCTCTGTGCACTCTGTGGACTCTGTGCCTGAGAGAGATGAGGCATAATATGGTACTCGGTGCGGTTTTAGAATAATCAGTTATAACAGCCACAGCATGCCGTGGTAACTGCATTCATTGCGAGGTTTCATCGTGTTACCGTCGATAGTGATGTTCAGGTCTGCAAAGCAGAAACCAAATACGAACATGATGTCGTCCCCGTGGTCTGCTTTGACGAAACTGGGCCTCTTCTTCCGCAACGCGCTGTGACTTTCCTGAAACTCGTACAGGTAGACAGGCACACCCGTGTCTGGGGGAAGGGTTAGAGGGGGAGGGGTATTCACACAGGTGTACTGTAGGCAGACATGACAGCAGAGACCTTTTAAAGCAGGAGCCGGATCATGTTTTCAGAGGTAAATTGGAATAGGTTCATAAAACTGTGGACTCTAGCTGTTTAGGTCACACATGTGCATTGTGTTTTAGGATTTAGGGGTGAAACCTATCAAATATTTAGAAATTTTAAAACATCTACTGAAGAGGGATATAGTAGGGGAATACTGTTAATATGAATACTCATCCAATAAACTATTATATTTTCAAAAATAGAGGTGTAAAATATTTTAGCATACAGCTGCATAATTATTATCCAGAATTCAAAAACTTTTCTGTTCTTAATTTCACATCCTTGACAACATGCATGTAGTTATTACACTCATTAACCCATTTGGGAACCACAGCATTTAAATTTCATGAAACGGTTTTATATTTGAGCTCATTCATATGAAAGATTCCATGCCACAAAAGATACAGTATGAAGTTTTTGCAATGTTTAAACTGTGAGGGGTATTGGGGGTGTATGTTCAAAGTCTGGGTGTTGCAAATGGGGTGTGGGTTTATTTTTTTGCTTTTGTTTTTACTTTCTTTCCCTCTTTTGTATTTTGTGAAGAACTTTGCATCGGAAATTTAAACCCGTTTACGATTAGTTGAAAGGAGGACTACTCAGAACTCCTTTTTTAAAATGAATATATCACATATGCATTTCAATATAGCCAATTGTCTCATCTCTTTAACAGAGATTTCGTAAACATGGTGGCAATGTAGAATCAGGAGTACCTCTGACCGTGTGGTTCTCACCTCTGTGGAAATTGACCGTTTGGATGGCAGGAATTGTAAACATAACGTCTCCTATCATCTCCATGGCGCTGTCCCGAATCGCCTGCCGATCTTCTGAAGTGCCCAGGTACTCATCTGCAACCAGTTCCTTTATCGTCTGATCTGACGGCTAAGACAAGAGTCATGCATGGTAGGCTACTTTATTTAATTTCTCACTTCAATTAATCGGGAGAAAAAAAAAACATTGAGACTTGAAAAGAATCCCTCTAGCCTTCTGACAAAACAATGCAATCTTCATCAACAATCCACAACACTCCTCATAAATTAGTGAAGAGGCTTACAACTTAATATACATGTTGTGTCATCTGATTTCATGTTATCTAGTTTCACCGATCTCTCACCTTGTTGTATAAAAATGACATGGTGGACAAGACTTGGTCCCGGTCCATTCCTTCCTCCCAGCCTGGAGGCGCCAAGAACTGTTGTTGAGTTAGTGGCGGGTGGGGTGTGTGGAGGACAGGAAGATGTCTAATTTAACATTAACTTTTTCAAATTTACAACCAACAGCCATACCAAATAGTCCAGTCAATTCTAATATTAAGAGCCAAAATGAGTAAACAAGCACAAACTAAAATGTACAATTAACCCAATATGATCCACAGAAATGCATCTCATCCATTTTGAACCCAGAGCACCTTTTATTTAGGTGATTATTACGGATGTCTTACGTTCGGCAGCAGCCAGCCACATTCCTGGTTCATCACACCCGTCATAAACGGAACCTTATGGACCTCATGATTTTGGAAAGCCTCCTCCGTCGTCTTTGTGAGGAAGTGTCCGTCGTTTGTCACCAAAAACTGAACAGTTATTGCCTTCAAAAGGAGACACAACCGACAACATTACTCATTTCTTCAGACATGCCACTTTATTCCATGCAGTTGGCATTATTTATTCAAGGTGTGTCAATTTGTCATCTTGATTTCACATCCAATGAGGAGAATAACTCTAGAAGAAAACATTCTCAGTTTCTGGTCCAAACGGCAGTGTGATTTGACACAAATTATGACTTGCACACCTGTTAATCCTGAACTCTGCTTTAAAATTAAGGTTAATTTTCTGGGGTTTTAAGTGTTTTTAGGTTGTAGGTTTTAGATTGGCCCAGACATCTTTAGTGTGTGATGAAGGAAATGTTAGATCAGGGGTTTCAACCTTTTCTGATCCAGTGACCCCCCCACCCAGGCTCCAAGGCATCCAGGGGAACCCCATCATAAGTTTAAAAAAGTTCAAGGTTTTATATTTTGAAATATTTTCCCAAATCTATATATAGACACTGCATGTTAAGTCTGGCCAGGGACCCCGTACAGTCAGCTACCATCAAGGTTGAAAACCCAGGCGTTTTTGAGAAGTTTTCTTACGACCTGCCAGCTTTCCGATGCTTGATGCTTACTATAAGGGAATTTGGTGTATGTGGTCTAAAGCAAGACAATATGCTCCACGTAACTCCAAAGCAGCTTGCACAGTGAAATCTCATCTGAGAACATTTTGTGTACATTTTAAGGAATGAAAGAAAGTTTTACAAGCTCAAATGCAAATGCAAAAGCCTTCTAAACGAATCCTTGGCCTGTTCTGATCGGGTTTTCTTCAAAGCATTTATTTTTTGACAACAAGCTATCAACTGTTTTTCTCCTTATATGCAATCAGAAAATAATGCCTAATAGACTCTATGATTAACATGAGCATAAATAAAGTGTTACCATCTACATGACTCTATGCACATCACTAATGAGGAAATGTTACATATTGATAAATATTTAGGAAACCTCATTTCTTGAAGTTGATTGGTCGCAAGCTATATTTTTTCCATTTATTTTTATTTTTTTGCCATGGACACTATCATCATGGATGGGTAAATCCATGTGCAAACAATATGGTCACCACTATATATTACCTTTCTGGATCTCCTGTCAGTAGGTGTTCAGAGTATCTTACCTCTTCAACAAGCTTTAGCATTTCCTCTTCAGTCAGCAGCATCAAGCAGTCCACAATCGTCTTGGAAGTGGTGATGTCACAGCCTGACATGTTACCCAAAGTCTAGATGTCAACAGTTGAAAAGCAGTGTGTCATGGAAATATGTGAAAACGAGGTCAGGCCATCGTGATTTAAACAGTCAAGAGACTGGGATGTTATGTGGTCATTAATAGTAGAGGACCGTGGAATCAGGTTGTTCTGGGTACACAACATTTTTAAAGAGTTATGAAACCCTCGGTTACATTTTCTCTCTGCCCACACCACAAATTAGAAATTTTCTATAGAGTTCAAAGGGAAAATAAGTCAGGAAAAACAACCCTTAAAGTAATCCATCCATATCTACTGCATATCTGTCAGCAGAGTGACCGTTTGTGGCTAGTTTGATACATCAGACATCAGATGACTTACAGACATGTAGCTAAACATGTGTTCCATACTATTCCCATGTAATTTACAGCTTAATCTAGTCCCACCCCCAAATTCCCATAGAGATCCATTCAAATGCAGAAAGATTATAGTATTGGTTGTAAGAGTACCTGAAAATAAAATATCAAGAGAATTTTTATGTTGTTGGGTCACAGACATCAGGAAGTTGTGACATGGAAAGGATATGCAACCAAACATTAAATATGATAACTTTATTAAAGTTTATGTTAATTTGTCCAATTACTTTTGATCCCCTAAAATGGGGGGACTATGTATAAAAATGGTTACAATTGCTACACTATTCACCCGATATGGATGTAAAAACCCTCAAATTAAAGCTGAAAGTCTGCACGCTAACCTCATAGTCACTGTTCCATTTCAAATACAATGTGCTGGAGTACAGAGCCAAAACAACAAAAATAGTGTCACTGTCCAAATACTTATGGACCTCACTGTATATAAGGAAATTACATTAAACTAGTTTTCCTTTATACCAGGTATGGTGTACCATTATGATATGGTTTGTTTTTCTCAAGAAAGAGTGTGACATGTGTAATTTGAATTACTTGGGCCATTGGAAATTGGTTGGGATTGAAGAGACCACTGATCATTGCAGTTCCACTCTGTGCAATCGCTCGATGGAACAGTCCAGAGGACAAGGGAGAGAGGGCCTGCAGACAACACACACACACACACACACACACACACACACACACACACACACACACACACAAAATACAATGGAGAGCTTAACATTCTGTTATGCAGAAAACAAAGTCAAACATGCAAGCATACAGTAGACACTATATGGCCAAAATTATCTGGACACACCTTGGTCTGGGGATATTTTTCATGGTTTGGGCTAGGCCCCTTATTTTCAGTGAAGGAAAATCTTAACAATTACATTCAAGATCAGGCATGGGCAACTGACGGCCCGACCCGATGGTTTCTCCGGCCCATGCTGCCCTATCTGAATTAATAATCTAATAATTCATTAACGTTAATTAAATTCAGATCAATGTGCATCAGCGCTAGTTGACGCTGCAAATACGCACCAGGCCAGCACAGCAGGTGGAGGCTTCGCTAAGAGGCTTCTACAGCCGCAAATAGAAAATCAGCACCGGAGCGCAACTCCAGTCAGTTCATTTGTTCGGTGGCAAAATTAGTAAATGGAAGGTTCCACAACAAGTGGGAAAGCGATTATCTCTTCGAATTTAAAGGCGACAATCACATAAGAACCAAGATGCCTGGTGTGTTTACAGGTTGTTTCTATAATGAAAGAATACAACTTGAACCAACACTACCACAGCCACCTCAGTGACAAATACACGGGCAAAGATGTCAAGATACAATAGGACTGATTCCCAAAATTCCCCACTGCTCAAACATCCAGTATCAAAAATTATTTGTCAAGATCGGTGTGGAAGAACTTGACTGGCCTGTACAGAGCCCTGACCTCAACCCCATCAAACACTATTGGGATCAATTTGAACGCTGACTGTGAGCCAGGCCTAATCACGCAACATCAGTGCCTGACCTCTTTAAAGGGGCAGTTCACCAAAAAATGAGATTTCACTAGTTTAATAGATATCCACTGCAGCTCACCTTGATTTCACCCTGATACAACGAACCTTGATGGGTCCAATGTTTGTAGCGCTCCAAGCGTCAATAATTCACATTTGAAAAAATCAACATCAACATTTTTCCAAATATAATGACACAATTACTCATGAATATTCAGACCCAGAACACCGGCGTGCTTTGGTTGAGACTTTACGCGGATATAGTTGGCGTACTTTGGTAGAAAGCCGTTTAAAAAATAAAAAACTGTCTTCAACAAGGTCTGTGAATGTTTGTGAGTAACCAACCGTGTCATTATATTTGGAAAGAGATGCTGCTGTTGATTTTTTTCTAATGTAAATCATTGGTGCTTTGAGTGCTACAAACATTGGACCCTTTTGAGGTACGTTGTATCAAGGTAAAATCAAGGTGATCTGCAGTGGATATGTTCCAACATTCCAACAGCCTTCCCAGAAGAGTGGATGCTGTTATAGTAGCAAAGGGGGGGGGCAACTACCATATTATTGCCTATGATTCTGGAATGAGATTTGAACGAGCATGTGTCCACATACTTTTGGCCATGAAGTGTATCTGCTACCATGTGATGCACAAATACGTATGCTTGGAAATATGCATTTCCAAAATGTCTTCAAAGCAGCACATTTAGCAATAGTTTCTTGTTGGAGTTAAATAAATTTTCATTTGGATAAAAGATGTGTAAGGACATTATTTCTGAAGCACAATCTTTAACACAATCGACTCCAGACTTCTATTTGAACTGGAGAGCTTGTTTACTATCTATGCAATTGTCTGTCTGCTAATTTTTTTGTGTTGGTGACATGTTTTTAGTTGTTCCGATTCACACCAGCAGCGACACGCTAACTCCACCCGCCGACACTCCGAAGATGGTGACTACTCCGGGATCTCCTCCAAAGCTGTGGATGTTTTCCTGCACCCAATGCAGTGCAGCCACCTGGTCCAGAAGTCCAATGTTTCCAGGGGCGTGCTCATCCCCAGTGCTAGGTAGGGAATGTAGGAACCATACTAGTGACCACAAGACAAACATTCATTGCAGTTAATTCATTGCCTTGACCAAAGGCCCACTCTGTTCACTCACTGCGGTGAAGACTGACCCACCCTATTTACTCGATGCAATGCCCTCTAACCTAAAAAATAGTATGTGGCTGTGCACACTTACCTGAAAAACCCCAGAATTCCTAACCGGTACTGAATCACCACAACAACCACATCTTGATAGGCTGCTAATGAAGAAGCATTCTGAAATGATGATGACCCCATCACAAAAGCTCCACCATGGATCCACACCATGACCTGAAGAAGCACTAGAATCAATTACAGACACATATACGCGCACATGCAAACATATGTTTAACATGCCCTGAGATCAGTGAAGATATCTGTTCTAATTTAAATAATAAACTGTGCCACAGATAATTATTTAGACTCACAGGTAATTTAGAGTCTGCTGTTGAGGTTGCAGGTGTATATATGTCCAGGTAGAGACAGTCTTCTGAAACAGCAGGGAAATCCATATGCATAGATAACTTTTCAAGTAAGTCCAGCATAAACGCTCGGTTTTGTAGACACCTAGAACACATTTTTTTGTCATAATAGCCGTTAGTGTTTCTTGATGCAGGTATAGCATGCAAAGAAAGACTTGAGTACTTGTCTCATTAACTTGGGAATTAGAAACCACGGAAATGGGAATTTCGACATGTGGTAAACTGCACAAATGAGGCTGAATTAATATGTGACTGGCAGTCAGTAATGCCCGTTTGAGAGGGACATGGCTTAGGACAGACAGCAATTACAATCCGACATTTCCGAGAGCAATTGCTGTTACTGTATGCATAATGGTCGTGTCACTATCTGTGAAATAAGTAATGGCAGTGTGCAAAGTGAATAATGGCTGTATAACTATATACTGAAGTAAAGTATTGATTCCTTATTGTGATTAATATCCGACTGTGTGATCTGGCTGGTCTTACATGAGTGGCTTCTGTGTAGCATCCCGCTCTCCCTCCCATGGCTCTACGGGCAGTGGTGGGGCCAGCCTCAGAGGCCCAATGGGTGGCTTGGCAAATGGCACACTCAGATAGGTGTGCACCAAAGTCTCCACACCTTTCACGTTCACATACTTCCCTCTTAAACTCCCAGACTGAAGGGTCACCAGCGGACCTGTCAACATATACAGTCATTTCCAAAAACCGCACACTTGTAGATTTCAAGACCTACCCTGAACAGGTAAGTTCACCAAATTATATGATAAAGTAGTCTGGAAGTAGACTTGTTTTCATAATAATTAAGCTAAATAAGTAGTGTAAATGCCGCTTGCCTAAATAAGTGCTTTTTTTGTGTTTCCTTGGAAAGAGGTTTATTTTTATATTACATTCCAAATCATCCAAAATGGTCATGCTCAGTTGGTAGCAATCATATAAACTGTTGTGAGATAAATCCATCACCATACTCTGTGTTCATACTCTCAAATTCTGCATTCTAAAACCAGCGATTCGGCCCGAATTTTTTTTTCAAAACAAAGTGTCTCATGACGCAAACCAATCGAAGAGAGGTTGCACATTCACGAGTCACGACGAGGTTTGTAGAAGCAGTGGGGTGGAGTGTCTCTTTCACTGTGGGCAGGGCCAAAGGATGTTATGACTTTTAAAGGTTTTCACAACAAATGTGACCGTTAAAAAAGTTGCGTACTTAAGCTTTAAGGGGTTAACATCTATTTCCAAAGATAGTGTGGTAGGACATAGGCCACTACTTGGATCCTACAATGCAGAACATATCGTTGTGTTACTCAATGAAATTGAGCAGGCCTGTCAATTGCATTGTTTGCTATTTGAATAACTGGTCGTTAAAATGACTACATTGAAAATATCATTATGTTGTGTTTTGGTGATTAAACCAGTTCTCATTGCATTTCACAATAAACTTACATTTTGAATCAATGGTTGTGTGATATGTTTACAATCCAAATGAATGCACAAGGACATGGTTTGAATGAAAGACTGGCTGCATTACAAGTCTGAGTTTTGATTTTTGCACTAAGTTGTGAAAATATACCGCAAAGCCTGCTTGTGAAAATAGTACAAGTCGATTAAAAAAACCTAATTATAATAGGCTAATAATAATAAAATAATTTGAGGATACAGACACAACAGAATGTTCATTATATTTATTTAAACATACTTGCAATGCATTTCACATCCATTGTATAAGACATTCATATATGCAATCTAGACTACTATAGTCCTGGGCTGCATTCCAATCCCATTTTTTAGCCGTCCTCTCTCCTTGGTCCTCGTCTGACCCGGAAATCGATCGAGGTCCGCCATCTTTAAGGACATTCCAAACCGCTAAATGCTCCACCAAGGAGCGAGGAGTGGGGAAAGAGGAAGCTCCCGGGGAATCCTTCAGTGAGGAAACACGAGTGCATCCTTTGCGGAAGTCTTTACTCGAAACGCGTGACGTGTTTGATCCACAACCACACTGTGTAAAAACATGGCGGGACCACTCATACACAAATGTAAGTGCTTTCCGTTCCTTTCTATTTATTTTATAAAGCGCTTTAATTTATAATGTCACTCGTTCTTTCGGACAAACGAAAGGCAAGTTTATTCATGAAAAAAGAGACAACAAACATTATAGTTCAGCGTGTAAGCGTAAAATTTCGGACGTTTTTTTGTCCCATATCGTTGTTTGTGAGCTAATGTTGCTGCATAGGAAACGCAAGCTTCAATGAACCCATGTCTTTTCAAAACTGTATAAAATGTTCCTATATATGTAGGCTATGCAATAGGCTATGTCACGTTTAGCCTATATTCACAGTGTTGAATGTGTCCCGAAAAGTAGGCTAACTGAGAAATAGGCTCTACAGTCGCTGCTCGTTGAACACGCTGAAACATGAACACACAGCTAGCTGCCTTGCGTTCAAAATATGTTCTTCCTCACTCTTGTATGACTGAGAAATAATAATGTCATTTCAGTCTATGTTTCTGCATTTGCTGTCTTGGACCGATGCAATTCATATTAGGCTAGCTTATTAGGATAGCCTACTATTTTGCATCATGTACTTACATATGTCATGTCTGAAATATGGGCTTGTGAAGCCCCTTGACGTATGCCGTTGTGATTTAGGGCTATACACAGACATTACTAGCTGGCTTTTACTTTTACAGGTTTGTTGTGTCATTTACAGGGACAGATGAGAGCACCCTCAGCCTCATTCGGCTGAGGTGTGAAAATTCTATACATTCTATAATGTGTGATGTCACGTGTAACTAAAAGATGTTATACAGAACCCTTGGCAATAAGCCAAAAAAGTGTTAATTTCTTATTTTTTTGCAGGACCACGTCACTGTCCATATTGTATACGCTTGCCTATACTCTTATATTTAGCATGTGACTTGGTGTTCCCAATGTATGCACCGTGATTCATGTCTTGTGTTGAAGTAGTCGATTGTATGCAAATGATAACTTCTGATATCCCTAATGTAAGTGTGATAGCAAGAGGCATGCCTGCCCCTGTAAATGGACAACACATGAAAATGTTATGGCATGGCAGTAATTGTTGTAGGGCACTTAGGTATGGTATGGTAACGTGTTGTTTTCCTCAGTGAAATTCGTCTGCAGATGGGCCTACAGGGCCTGGTGAGCCCCACCCAAATTGCAAAGAAATGGGACAACCTCAAGCGAAAATATAAGGTGAGGTTCAATTTATGATGTTTTTCCTTTGCAAATTTGTAGTTTCTATTGCATACTGAAACAAAATTATGCCTGTGCAATAGGCTCACGGCTCACCTTCACCCTTGCATCTTTCCTTGTAGGCACTCAGATGCCCTGCTACAGAGACGGGACAGACAGGGGAGAGGCCACAGCAGCCACATGGCCATGGTTTAGTGCAATGCATGAGGCCATCAGGGGGAGGCCATCTATTGATCCTCCTGTCCTGATGGACTCATGTGTTGCAGAAAACCTGGCACATGTGGCTGATGAGACCTCAGATGGCACTGGATCATCTCTTCCTGGATTTGTGGCGGTCACTTGTAGCCGGGCATGTGTGGAGGAGGAGGAAGAGGATGCACAGCCTGGCTAAAGGCTGTGCCTGTCCCACACCCCCCAAAAGGAGAAGGACTGGTGAGGGAGCCGTTCTGTTCTACCAGAAAAGAGGAGCGATTCAAGGCCACACTGGAAAGCTCTAATTAGTTTGAGAAAATGCTTAATAAAATGTAAATAGTTCACAAGTGTTTGTCAATTTGTTTTTTACTTGTGTTTTTACCTTTTATGATATAGTTTTCATCTGAGTGCCCCCTTCAGCAGCACAAAACAATTTGGGAGAAAAGAAACACACAAATACTAACAATTTTGCTGATCGTGTAAGCTTCAGGAGGGTAATACCTAGGCTATTTCTGGCTTATTGGTCTCTCGCTCTTTACTGGTAACTTCAAATGAATGTCTTCCTTTTTGTAAATTCTAAGTAGTCAGCCTACATTCATTAATGATTAATTATTCTAATTTACTGTTTTTATTTTACTGAAATGATGTACTCTTAGGCCTGAATTAGACTTGTTGCTTCCACCAGGTTACTGTCCTATGGACGAATTATGCGATTGAATTGAGGATTGTCATTTCTAATAATTATGAAATGATGTTAAATATATTTTTACTGCAGGATAAGTGAGTGGTTCTAGCACGCAATATCGCCTGTGTTCAGTATTCAGAGTGCTGAACATTTTAACAAGGAAGGGCATTGACCGTTGGAAACGCTGGATTCAGAAAATAAACATTTTACAGAATCCTCTTGAATAGACATTTCACTTCCCCGACAGGTGGTTGACATACATTGGTGTCAAAGTGGTATGCTTATAGTGTGTTTTGAAATAAATAAAGATAATGAAAATGTGGCACAGAAAAGATGTATGAAACTGATATGTTAGTATCCAGAAGTGATTTTATTAACACTAACATAACAAATAAAACGTGGATTAACACTATGGACAGAAAGAGGGGCTGCAAGGGAGAATATACAAACAAAGAAACGGAGACACTAACAAAAAGCTCTCCTGTATAAATAATATTTCAAACAATTGCCAAATTACATATAATCATGTTCATTCAGTGCTACTGGACACACATTTGGAGCAGACGGTTTCCCCGCCAGTTGGTTTCGCCGGCTATGTCCGCTTTGTTCCCCCCCTCACTGGACGTGGTGGAGCCACACCAATATCACCAACATTCTCGACAACCTCAAGGATGTCCCACTTTGTCAGGCAGATGTTGTGGAGCATGGCACATGCGGTGATGACCGTGGGTACAAAGGTGTGGTCCACCTCCAGAGCCTTGAAGAGCAGGCACCTCCTGGACCCTTAAGTGGTGTGCCCAGCCAACGCTCCCCATGTGGCAGTAGCATTATCAATGCTTCCATGGAGCCATGGCTCAGACGGTAGTCTACCATGAGGTTCTGGTCCCCATTAAAGTAAAGCTGGAGCACTGGCACAGTGGCATTTTCTTGGGCATAATGCCCAGCTGTTGGATCGTCGACCTAAAAAAGAATGAAATTAAAAACATGAAGTGTGTACATGCAGCCTACAGTTCACACAAGTTGATTGATTAACACCAAACCACAGTAGCCAAATGTATAGTTTGTAGTCCTACATGCAGGTAAATGTGTGGTATTATAGAACATGCAATTACTATGTGTGCATGACATAACTTTGCTGTATATTTATCCAGGTGAATTCTACTCTACCCACTGTTAAAAGTGCTTCATGCTTATCAATGTCCATGTTTGATCAAGAGCACTGTCTTATGACTACTGTTGAGAATACGTGATTCTTACCTCACTTAGGAACAGGACGGAGCGAACCAGTCGCGATCCCCTGAACTGGCAACGCCACCGTTCCCGCTGAAGCCGGTGCCATGCGTTTAGGGCGAACGCTAGGTTCATTGCGGAAATGTTGATTGCGTACAGTAGCAGACCAGTATACTAGCCTATTGACGTGCGCGATCTAAGTTTTGAAATCAGTATCTGTCGCTTATATACCATCAGATCATACATGCTTGATTAATTAATTAAACGGCATCAGCTCGGTTATTGGCTGGAAGTGTCATTTGTAATGTGCTCTAATTTTAACGAACAAACATGCATTCGAGTCCATTGATGAATTGGCCATTGAGCGTGTGGAATATAGGTGTAGCCTACTTACAATTTAAATTATGCTTCGTGCGATCTTTACTCACACAGTGATACATAGCCGTTTGTTGTGGATGTGTTAATGGGACACTGTACGTCAAACACAAACATCTGTAATTGAGAGACAATATTCTTATTTCACATGTCATTTTCACATCTGTCAAATTGCATGGGAGAAAATCATTGCAAATAATTGTGATAACTTCACAGTGCAATATAGCGTCAAATAAAACAATAGTTTATACCATTTTGCATGCAAAAACAAGCTCAGAGATAAAAATACGATAGGCTACAGAACAATCCGTTAGCATTAATGGCCACTGACAGCTGATACGGCTCTTTTTTTTTTTTTTTGACAGGTGATACAGCTGTGCAACACGTCATTAGTAATTGACGTCGCTTCAGCTGACGCTTGACTGAGCAAGGACGTTCCATTTGCTTAATTCATGTTGCCTCGGTTGCTGCGTCCTCGTATGTGATCCTTGGATCCTTTCATTATGGCCTCCACTGGGTGGAGCTAATGAGCGAGGAAAGGACGCGAGGAAAGGATGCAAGCAGTAAAAATATGGGATTGGAATGCAGCCCCGTAGTCGGTAGGATGGAAGTTCCATGTGCACACACAAATCAGTATAAACTCAAGTGGGCACGAGCATTATTTGAAGCGAACTGCAATGTTTGTTTACGACATAGGGCAGTGACGACACACCCTAGGGGAACAGAAATCCGAGAAGAAATTAATTAGACAAAACGCTGACTAATCGCGTGTTGATCCTGTGCAATTCCATAAATTGGCAACATTCAAGGATAAGTTCGTTTAATTTTCCCCATCATATTGGAAATGCGGCTTAATAGTCTACGCGACATTCCAAGACACCGACCAACATTGTATTTTTTTACTTTTCACATATAGGTTATCAAAATGAGACTGAAATAACTGCATAATAAGAGAGTCCGAAAACCACCTATAAAAACCGAAATTGGTAACGATTTGTCAACAGCCAAACAACACCGTAAGGACAAGTTTTCCGTTTACAGTTTTAAATGAAAATATGTCTGTTTGGTAACCACTGGGTCACCACAGACAATAGCTCTTAAATCCACTAAATGGTGCACATGCAATTATCTGCACCGTGAATGCAAAACAGGTGTGTTTTGCTACTTGCCTTTGGTGTCAGCCGATGTTTTGTAGGAAAAAAATAAGCCAACTGACCAGAGAACTAATGATATGCTGTTCATGGCGGCTTCTCCAATTCTATTTCCGGACTCCGTGAGTGGCACCCAAGTATATGACTCCCCGCAGCTGATGACGACTGTACTGTGATCATGAATAAGACGAATGATTTTATGGTAGATTTTAATAGGTGCCTTCGGACTTTGATCTAGTTTCTTTGTCGCAAATACATATTAACCTTGCAGTACCGATAAGCCTGCGATAACAAACATTACCTCAGAGTTACTTGGCAACTCCAAATCATTATCACAAGAAAATGGAAGTCAGACAGGTAGGCAATACATTGCACACCTCAAATGTGGCAAACAAGTATATTTTAAGGGGGAACTTGGCGGGGCATGCATGCACCATACCTATACAGCACAGAGAGTTTGCCACTGTTCAGGGTTTCCTACAGAAATAACCACACAGACCCTCAGCTCTCTACTGCCCCTAGACTCTCAGCACTTAAAAACATTAACTTCTGTACTTTCTGACCTTATGTAACCTCACATAATTCAGATACAACTTCACACATTTATACAATAAAGCCCCAGACTTGGGTTATTTTAGCAAATCTTCTTCTTTTCTGCTGATTTCTTCATCAAAAATACTCCATGCGCTCAAAGAATAATTCTCCCCATTGGATAACAACATCTGATCTGCCAATAAGAACATCTGATCAAAGTAGGATACAAAAGTAAAATGCTTATGTCACATTGCCATTGTCAAGACTGAGGCAGCCTTGGCTTGGTAGTTAGAGCAACGGCCTTTAACTCATGCATGTTTGAGCCCTGCCATGTACGTACCACTACATTTATTTTCGCGACAAAAACGATGTGCCCATGTTATGCTTTTCACATGTTATTTCCACATTAAAGAATGTCTTTTTTATTGCAAAAGCGAAGAAATCGAACAATATTACCTGTTAACTGTTTAAACTGTATTTAAACACAAGTGAAAGTAAGCCAACATGGTTTTATAGCCTACTCGCTACCACCAACATATTTACCGCAAGTAATGTCACGCAGTACTGGAAAAAAACATCCCATTTGTCAGGCAGAGAAAATAAAGTTTTTTTCTGGCTCACTGTCACTCTCTCCAGTAGCTTATAACTTCCACAGATTCCATTCATTCTCTTATTCAGCCTTACTCCTCTTGGGTTGTAGCTAGCTAACTGGATATACTGTATAGCTATAGCATACGTCAGACAGTAATAACTATAATGATTAGATTCACTAGGCAACACAAGCACATATGGCAGCCTTGTCATTTTGCAATGTTACTAGTCAAACATCATGTGATTAAATGACATTATCAAGCATGCAGGCAACATTAACGGCGGTAAATTTCACCATTTATAACCATTTAAGCAAGTGTTTATAACATTATTTACTTATGCAATATTGATATTCCAATTATATGAGAATGTTCAATACATATGTTTTGTAAAAGTCACAAAGGGAGAGCTATATGGATTTTATGACAGCAGATTTATTGATTTTCTTAGTGACAACTGCTGTGGTGTTCCTAGTGTTGTATTTTAACGACTTGAACTAGGCTATAGCCATTTTGCAAACGCAATGTTTTTATAATTAATGGTAGCTAGATCAGCTACTGACATACAAACCATTAGGCCTAGGTTTACCGTGTTGGCTAAAATACCCCCATTAAAAACATGTACCATAATCCATTTAAAAATATGACAAAAACTTTAATTTATTTGTAATTTGCGATAAAGGGAAAATGACTGAATCCAGGCCTATGTGTTTCTTTGAACAATAATGTATGTGTGTTTGCATATGTGTATGCATCTCTCTCTCTAGACTGAATTATCTTATGGTTCATAAATGTATTTGCATTATCATTATCAGTTTGTCTACTCATTAGAAACACAGTACAAAAATAAATTGTATCTCAACAAAAAAACTTTTCAACATACAAAAATGCCAAGTTATTAAAAAAACAACGTTAATTGTCTTATGCTTGTAATGACTTTCTTTCAACCAAATAAGCCTGGGAAGTGTCCTCACGCGTATTATAAACAAACAACAATGTCCAAACTTTCACCATTGCGAGTATTTTTCAATCCAGGCAGTATATTCACCAGTATTTGCAGCAAACAGGCAACAGTCAATAGCACATGACCCGGCACGGTGAAAAAACTGTCTGCTTCCCCCATCAATCAACACCCTTTTCCTGTGTAGATCTACCTTACCTACAGTACATGTTGATCTAACTGGCTCAATGCACCACACAGTGTTCAAAACGTGAATGACATCAAATTCAAACAGACAAATAAATAGCAATGTATAATACAGTGAGCACCATAATTCATTGGACAGTGACACATTTTTTGTTATTTTGGTTGAGCACTTTGAGTTTGAAAGGATACAATGTGCAATGTACAAAGTGCAGACTGTCAGCTTTGACAATGAGGTTGAAGTGCAGACTGTCAGCTTTAATTTGGGTCTGACGTATCAAACAAGCCTTAAAGCCTCAGGGAACAAATCCTAAAATCATTAAAATGTATGTATGATATCAAACTTGAGTGTGTTATTAAGTATCCACCAAAGTTTAAATGAAAAAAAAAAAATATATATAATAAAACACTGCTCAAAAACAGCTGAATTAGCTGATCAGACCTGTATTAGGACAGTCGGGCGTGGTCGTAATATTCTAATGAGCACGCTTGATTGACATTCCTCTGTCCAAGAAAACACTCGGCATCACACACAACAAAAATACAAATAGCGGGTAGAATCTCGGTTGTACATATATGTACGAACCTACCGACACTGAATTTGAGAGTGTAGCAATTCCACAACCAGATAAACCGCGTTCTCTGGCTTCACATGTGGTGACGGAATGGTGGGTTTCAAGATACTAAGTTTCCATGTAAGAATATACCACACTTCTTAACTTTGTTATAACATTTGTTTCTTCCAATAAAGACGGGAGTATTGCTGCTAGTTAGCTAGCTAGTTGATGTTGGGTAGCTTGCATGCTGAATGCCATGGAATTGTTTGGTTGGTTACCCTGGCAACTAAAGCCCCGCTTCAGTTCTGTGCATTAAAAAAAAATCAACTACACTGTACCCAGTACCGGCGAGTGCAGCAATGAGAAGGCATATGTGACATTATTATTTAACGTTAGTGCTACACGCCCAACGTTAGCCAAGATAGGCTTAACATTAGAGAAAGTAGTAGCTAAATCCACAGGGCTAGCTAACACACTCGCCGTGTTCGAATAAGGCATCAATGCGGGAATGTGTTCGTTTTGACAAATGCTGGTGGGAGGGACAAGCGACATCAGCCTTGTGATTGGTTTGTAATTAGTGACGTCACTATTCCCACTTATAGTACTGCCCAACTTCAATCCAAAAACAAGGGTAAAAGTATCCAGTATCTCTGGAATTCAGAAAGTAATTATTTACAAAACAAGTATATGCATAATGTATGTCCACAAGACACAAATTAACTTAATTAGAAATTAGAAATCACAAATATTTGTTCCCTTGCTTTAAACCATCACTCTGCTGCCAGATATGCAGTAGATATGGATGGATCACTTTAAGGGTTGTTTCTCCTGACAAATTTTTCTATGAAGGCTTGTTTGATACGTCAGACCCTTGATAACTTAGAGCAATTTAGCAAACCATGTGTTCCATACTGTTCC
This sequence comes from Ilyophis sp. 1 JC-2022, assembly GCA_022702515.1. Taxonomy (NCBI): domain Eukaryota; kingdom Metazoa; phylum Chordata; class Actinopteri; order Anguilliformes; family Synaphobranchidae; genus Ilyophis; species Ilyophis sp. 1 JC-2022. The sequence continues at coordinate 116,810,199 of CM040404.1, read as the reverse complement.
AGTGTAGTTTACAGCTAAATCTAGTCCCCACCCCCCAATTCCCATAGAGATCCATTCAAATGCAGAGAGGTTATAGTACCGCTTGTAGGAGTACCTACAAGATAACAAACTGGCAGTGAAAGAAAGAAACTGAGGAGACTAAATAGGGAGAGGAACAGGTGAGAGTACTAATGAAATAATTAAGGTGCGTGCGGAATGTAAGCAGAGGGGGAGAGTGATAGGATAATTACTGTTGGGAAAAAACATGGAACAAAACGGGAAACCATGCCCAGCCTGCACAAACACGGAACTAGACAGACAGGGTAAACTGAAAAACATGACATGAAACATGAGGAATGGGAAAACGAGAGAAACGAAAGGAAGGTGGACTGGAGAGAAACGGCGGATCTTACAGACTATGTACAAAAGGTTCTATAATTTCTATACGGTTCATCCAATATGGATGAAAATACCTTAAAATTAAAGCTGTATCCTTTCAAACTCAAAGTGCTAGAGTACAGAAACAAAATAACAAAAATATGTCACCGTCCAATTAATTATGGCGCTCACTGTATATGTAAAAATGGTTCCAACAATGTTTAATATCCATATGACTACTGAATATAATCAGATTTGAATTAGACAATGCTGGGAGTTGAATTTCTGAAAGTGAAATGATAAAACACGCACAGATAAATTGTGATGCAAAATAAATTTCTTTCATAATGTGTCTATTTGTTGCTTCTATATCCACTGATTTACAAGTAGATCTTGAGGAGTGTATTACCACTGAAGAAACGGCAGATTCACCAATGTAGTCTGGGAAATCACCTGACCAGACCTTTGAGAGAGAGGCCTTTTGTTGGGTTGGTACTTGATTTATGTATTTTGAAAATCTGAGTTTGGCACATTGTTCATTCTATTGAATACAGGAATAAAATACAACAAATCCATATTGTATGACTTGTTTTGCACCAGAGAATGTAATATTTAGCAATGAAAAACATGAATTTGGAATATTCAGGTTTTTCCTGATCTGTTCACACAATGGACCACGCCACCACGGCTAAAAGCATGACAGACAGAAAGGTAAATTGGATCAGAGTAAGCCTTTTCATCTTATTTTTTTCCAAGGGGTATTGGTTAAGTTTTTCTGCCTTGTGCAATATAACTCTGAAACCACTCAGGAAATCTCAATTGCAGGGGTTTTCAAAAATGGTTCCCTGTTTACATTGGTTTTTGTAACGGCCAATCTCTTGAGCAATGAAAGTTGTTGAAACTTAAAGGGATATTTCACCTTAGTGTGACATAAGTCATTTTGTGGAGCCTACCCAATTATACAGTGGGGACGGAAAGTATTCATACCCCTTCACCTTTTGCACACTTTATTGTGTTGTAGATTTAATTTTAAATGGATAAAATTGCCATTTTTGCCTATCAATCTACACTCAATAACCCATCATGACAAAGTGAAAACATGTTTTCAGAAATTTTAGCAAATTTATAAAAAATCCTAAACTGAAATCTCTCATTTACATAAGTATTCATACCCTTTGCTTTAACGTATTTTTAAAGTATCATATTTAATATTTGGTCGCATATCCTTTGCATGCTGTTACTTCCTGAAGTCTGTGACCCATCAATATCAAAAGACTCTCGATATCTTATTTGTAGGTACTGTTACAAGCGATACTATAACCTCTCTGCATTTGAATGGATCTCTATGAGAATTGGGGGGTGAGACTAGATTCAGCTGTAAATTACACTGGTACAGTATAGAACACATGACTGGCTAAATGGCTGTAAGTCATCAAGGGTCTGAGCTATCGAATGAGCCTCAAACCATCACTCTGTTGCCAGATATGGAGTAGATGTGGATGGATCACTGCAAGGGTTATTTCTCCTGACTAATTTTCATATAGAACTCTATGGGGAAAAAAGTCTTAAAGTGATCCATCCACATCTACTCCATTATCTGGGCGCAGAGTGCTGATTTGGGGCTCGTTTGATACATCAGACCCTTAATGACTTACAGCCATTTAGCCAGTCATGTGTTCCATACTGTACCAGCCTAATTTACAGCTGAATCTAGTCTCACCCCCCAATTCCCATAGAGATCCATTCAAATGCAGAGAGGTTATAGTATCGCTTATAACAGTACCTGAAAATAAGATATCGAGAGTCTTTTGATGTTTATGGGTCACAGACTTCAGGAAGTAACAGCATGCAAAGGATATGCTACCAAATATTAAATATGATACTTTAAAAATATGTTAAAGCAAAGGGTATCAATACTTATGTAAATGAGAAATTTCAGTTTACATTTTTTTATAAATTTGCTAAAATTTCTAAAAACATGTTTTCACTTTGTCATTATGGGTTATTGAGTGTAGATTGATGGGCAAAAATGACAATTTTATCCATTTAAAATTAAATCTACAACACAATAAAGTGTGCAAAAAGTGAAGTGATATGAATACTTTCCGTCCCCACTGTATTTGCATAGCGTGAATATTAATGACATCAGATGTCCCTGCTGACCGTTATCGGCATCCCCAGTAGTCCCGGTTGGCAGGGTCTCCAATCACTCCCATTCATTTGAGACCTCGTCAAAATGTATTGTTTTAAAGCACACACTAACTACAGCAGATAATACGTCGATAAAAGAGAACACGACGGTGCCATGAGCCTTCCGGTTCTGGAATGTAAACAGAGGTGCTCTGTTCCCCATCACAGACGAGGAACACAGCAGTGCACTTGCAGGGTTTGTCCGGCCACATGATTGAGCCCCATGTAGAACCCAGTTCTGACTTGGCTGAATGTCTAGAATGGCTCGTTTCCTTGCCCTCTATCACATGCTAGCACACACAAACTGCAAATCAGTGGGTGATACGTGCTCTGACTACAGGCTATGCAATGCAGATCAGTGGGTGATATGTGCTCTGACTACAGGCTATGCAATGCAGATCAGTGGGTGATACGTGCTCTGACTACAGGCTATGCAATGCAGATCAGTGGGTGATATGTGCTCTGACTACAGGCTATGCAATGCAGATCAGTGGGTGATACGTGCTCTGACTACAGGCTATGCAATGCAGATCAGTGGGTGATACGTGCTCTGACTACAGGCTATGCAATGCAGATCAGTGGGTGATACGTGCTCTGACTACAGGCTATGCAATGCAGATCAGTGGGTGATACATACTCTGACTACAGGCTATGCAATGCAGATCAGTGGGTGATGCATACTCTGACTACAGGATATGCAATGCAGATCAGTGGGTGATACCTGCTCTGACTACAGGCTATGCAATGCAATTTTGTCAACTACTTTGCTTAAGGGGAATTGTGAAACCACAACTTGAAATGTCACTCAGTGAAAAACTGTTTAGATTTGATGTATGTTAACAAGTTTTTAATTTGGTATCTGTTGCCAGTAAAAGGGAAAGGCTTTTGTCCTTTCTTGGATGTGAGCCAGTTACACCATTGCATCACTGCACTGCCCTTCAAAATGGCTGACAGTCAAAAATATTTTTCAATCAATACAGACAAGGGACTGGGTTAGTACAACATATTGCACACAACAGTGCAATATGAAGGATGCATAAACACTCCTGTACTACCAGAGCAATATCTGAAATTTACATTTAAAGGCCACATTTTTTACTTCTGCATGCTCCCCCACACACCTTCACCAAGCACATAGGCACATAGAATAGCTTTAATTATGCTAAAAAATAAAAAAAAATTATGAATTATGTATCTGAAAGGCAAACACTACCATAATGTTCATGGAGGCTTGTCCTGGCAAATGTTCATGGAGGCTTGTCATAGCATTTTTACACTGCCACCCTGTGGTAAAATGTTCCCTTTCATATCATATTTGCTCATATCAGCCAAATCACCTTTCTCTGGAAGATAAATTTTTGGGTGATGTAATCAAATCACAGAATTGTTTTGACATTTCAGCATCACACCTTGTGAGGCAGGTGCGTGAGGGTTGGACCCGAAATGCACGACAGAGATCGAAGGGTAAAGTCCCGTCAGGGCTTTATTCGAGGAATGTCCAATGAGCGTAGTCAAAAAACAAGCAAAGTTCATACACAAAGAATCCTGCCAAAACCAATGTACAGTACCGAGGGAGAAGGCAGTCTCAGAATCAGTACACCATGCAATAATCCAGTAACCAGAGTAGCTGTCAGCGGGGCAGAAGTACAGGCAGACGGTAGGCAGGCTCGGGGTCGAAGGCAATGCAAGAGTCAAGACCGAAGTCCGCTCCGCGGGGCAAAAGTACAAAAAGACAGCAGGCAAAAACTTGTGGTACAGCAGGCAGCGGTAACAAAACAGAGGTCAGTAACAATGGTCAAAAAACAGGCTTGGATCATAGACAAACAACAGGCTTGGAAAACCGCTCAATAGTGCACTGATAAACAGGGGGCAACAATTTCACAAAGACAAGACATGAACACTGAGCTTAAATGCTGGTGTAGACAGGTGCAGACACTTAGCTTGAGAGCAGCATGCAAATGGTAATCAGGCGTGGAAGGCTGACAAGGTAACAAGATAATTAGTGCTCGTTAGTAATAAACCTATTCTGACCTAGCGTTAGTAAATTAGTAAATGACATGCACGAGAAACGTAAGGTAAACATGAACACATGGTAAGAGAGTTAGTATTACCCAATCCTGATCTAACATTAGTAGATTAGTAAATATACACGGGAGAATGAAACAATTAGGGAAGCGTGAGCGACAGCAAGAGATAAAGAAACAGCATGAACGCAAGGCTGCGGAAAAACACAGAAATGTGTATGCTTAAACAATGACCGGGAAATGTAACATGAATCAAACATAAAACGTGGCATGACTAGACTAAACACAATACGTGACATTAACAAGAAGACTAACTAAGACAATAAAATAAAATAAAACGTGACATGACCGTAGATTTGTGACACCTTGCATGGTAGTCAACTAAAGACTGAAGCTGTTTAGTGATTACCCTAGGTTTTGAGTCACCTGCTAATTGTAACTTGTCGATAAATCTCCTTATCAAGGTAATTTATTGAAATAAGGAAGAACATGCGGCCCCTTCAGTTTCTCGCTTGTTTTTATTATACCACACTTTGTCTTAGTATAAAGGCTGTAAGCTTGCCTATGCCCATTCAGGCACGACTGCATGGAAATATATGAGACAGAACAGTGACAATACATGTCTGTACTGGCCCGACAGTGGCGGAGCAAACTTCCCAGAGTGGTCAGGACAGCAGAATGGGCTCTTCTGACAGAATGAAGTAACACTACTTCAGACTGCATCTTGACTCCCCTCCTATCCCAACCCCATAGCACTCCCACCTTTTGTACTAATTCAGGTTATGGTATTTGTATGGTTTCATTTCTTAGGGGTTGTTATGGATGTAATCTGTATGCATTTAGAATTTGGTTAGTTTAGTTAACTTGCTCCTGTGCTTACTGATGCTGCAACTTTACTAGCTGATCTTAGAATACTGTTCGCCAGGTCAGGCACCATTGCTCACATTGATCAGGTGAATGTTGTATTACATTGTAAGTTGCTCTGGATAAGAGTGTATTCTAAATTAATGCAATGCAATATAATGTAATGTAATGGAGCACAGATGACAGATGTAAAATCAACATTGTCAAAGGTCCTGTCTAACTTCACATGAAGTGTAAAAGGAATCCACTCAAGGTCATAGGATCACATGGATTTTAGAAAATGTATTATTAATGTACGCAGCATATTTTGTACTTCACACAAATTGGCAACTCCCCCAGAAAATGAATCAAATGCTTTAAAAAGAGAGCAAAGACAAATATTACAAAAGAAGCCGTGCATAGCAGTTCATGCTCCATTGGCAAAATATAAACAAAACTCAATAGAATAAGGGACGATCAAACTGATTTCAAATCTTTAGAGGGAGCCACCGAGCCCTTTTAAGAACTGATTTCTTATGCGAGATAAAGAGGTCATACAAAAGTACTCTGGTGCAATGCTGTCCAGTGGTTTTGGAAATAAATAAGAATGGCTGAATGGACATTGTGCACTTCCTTTGTTTAAGGATAACCTTTCTGAGTGCAGGATTACAAAATCCACAGTTCACTATATGTGTAAGAAGAGGAGGAGATCCGTTAGTTTTACTTCCTCCAAGAGGAGGAAGGATGCAAAATGTAACGGGTACAGGACATGAAATGGTTTCTCTGGCCTCAATATATGATGTCACTTTCCACAAAAGAGAATAAAAGGTCAAAAGAAATCCACAGCGAGAATCAGGGTTACGCTTCCCACAATCAAAACATTTGCTAAGATATTTTTTAAGAGACCCTTGGAAAATGAGGAATGTAGCCTGTATTAAGTGTCAATGTGAATCAAATAATATTTATAATTTCAAAACAGATTTTATTACTGTCTGTTTTTTTTTTCACTTGGAGAAGTTTTTAAACCAGTTTCTTAATTCCCCTACACCACTCCCCATAGCATTACAAAGAGAGGTGGTTTAGGCAAGCATTTTCCATCTAATCCTACTAGAACGATTCTTCTGGTCGACTGTGTGCCTGCACTAGTGCACTCTGTCTGCTCTGGTTGCGCATGAAGAGCATTTTTCACTCACTGGCTGTGCTGTTCAGCTGGTGGACTGCAGAGTAACAAACAAAAAAAGAGGTGGCTTGCAGAACACTTTCAAATACACAATCTGCTCATCTGTCCTCTCCAAAATTGACAGAGCACGTTGCAGAAATGGAATGGAATTCAAATATGATCAGGCATTCCAAAATTGATAATATGTTGATTTTAAAATAAAAGTTCCCAAAAAAGTCAACCACTACTGATTGACATGCAATCTTATTAAACATACATTTACCAGAGTAAAAAACTATACCTTTGAAATTATACCTTTTGAAAAGGTGTTTACTTGGGTGCAGTCTGACTTCAGCTGTGAGTGATCAATAATAGGGGGGTGGGGGGTAGAATATGTCAAATTCAAAACTTGGTGACACTTTGGAGCTCGATGTCACCCTGTTTCTCAACGATCCCCTGCTTTACAATCTTCAGTGCGAGCCTGTCATAGAACCACTCCATGTCTTGGTTGTCCTCCGGCCATTGCAGGTACTCTCTCTTCCGTATGAACGCCCTAAGTGGCTCGTACTTCATCAGCCGGTAGTGAGGGATCCGCCCGACCACGACCACAACAAGGACATCCCTCAACTCATCAATCATCCTGCTCTGAGCCAAACTGAAGGCCTCGAGACACCATCCGTCCTTGAGGAACTCTCTTGACACCACACACACAGTCTTCCGACTGTGCCAGATGGCATCCCGGATGTTGGAAACATGGTCCTCTCCTGGAATGAAGTCCCGAGCTTCAAAGCAAAAGTGGAGGAGGTTGTTGTCTGAAAACTGTGAGTCCAATCTCTTGAGCAGGGCACGCTTCACCCACCTGAAGTCGGTGTTGCTGAAACACAGGTAAGCATCATACTTGAACCCATCCTTGGCAGGCTCATTCCGAGGGCCCTCCACGACCCAGGCGAGGGCCCGTTTGTAAACAGTGAAGCAGGTTCCTCGGAGGCGAGCAAAGGCAATGCCACCTGCAGTGATCAGCACAAGGACTGTGGAGGTGGTCACTAAAAGTACCAGCCTCAGCTGCGCCACAAGTTGTTCATCGTCCACTTCACACGAATCTGTGTTGTATTCCATGAGGCTGATGCCTAACAAGTGCTTAGGAAACTCACATCTGAGACTTTCCTTGGGGCTTAGGAATGTTGCATTTGTCTCGTTAAGCCAGAAGAGAAACTCCTTCAAGCTGCAGTCACAGAAGAAATTATTAGTATTCAGGTTGATAGCCGCAACAGAGAGGAAGGCGCCCGGTTCAGGAGTGCTGAGAATATTATTGGAAATATCGAGAGATTCCAGATCTTCTGGGAATGTATCATCATGAAGATACGTGAGCATGTTAAAAGAAAGGTCCATTGACTTTAAAGAGACCAGGCCTTTGAAAATTCCTTTTGGTAAAGGGGACCGGAGGGCATTATCCTTTAGAGAAAGGTGATGGAGGTTGCTGAGGTTGTCAAACACATCTAAGCAGGCTTCAGATACCCATATCGACTGCATTGCATTTTGCTGCAGGTCAAGAACTATTAGGTTATTCTGTGGTGGTATGGAATGATGAGGGAAACACACTGATATCAAGTTGGATCCAAATAAAACGGCCTGTACATGAGGCAGACTGGCAAGGATTTCATACAATTCCTTGAGGTCCCTCAATCTGTTTTCACCTAATTCAATTACTGTGGCTGTGTCAGTGAATAAAGAAAGACCATAAATGGACTGTATTTTATTATCACCTAAACGAAGCTGATTCAAGTTGGGTATTCTTGCAAATGTATGAAGAATAGTGATGGAGTTTCCTGAGAGATCTAAGATGGTTAAATTGGAAAGTCCATCAAAGGAGTTGTATAAGATTACCCCAATGTGGTTGTATGACAGATCTATATGGACGACGTTGGGCAGGTTTTCAAAAGTATATGGGTAGATCTCACCCAAGAGGTTATTTGAGAGGTCAAGTCGTTGTAGACTGATGAGCCCCACAAATGCACCCCTCCGAATCTGATTAATTTTGTTAGAAGCTAACATAATCTCTTCTGCATCTTTCAGTGCACTGAATACTGAAGATTCGAGGGAGAAAATAAAGTTTTTAGATAAGTCCAAAATTCTGAGAGAGCTTTTACCAAGGCCTTTAAAAGTAGTCCTGTCAGGGTCTTTCAGATTGAAATGGCCGATTGATCGGCCCATTGTATTGGAGGAGAGAATGAGGTGATGGATTCTGGTTCCTTCTGCTGCTTTGAAAAACAGTTGCGTTTTTTCAACGCTAAACCCATTAAGTGATAAGTCCAACACTGTCACTGATATATTTCCAAATGGGTTTCCGCATTTTTTCCAGTCTATGCCATACTGATTCATGTCCCGCAGGTGAATGGTGGACAATTTCAGGAGGCGGAAGTGCTTGCCCTGGAAGCCAAGCATGTCTCCTTCACAAATTTTACTGATGCTATTCAGGTCCAGGTTTATCTCCTGCAGTTTTGACATGTTCTGGAAAAAAGGGGCAGGCCGAATCCTTCTGATCTTGTTGCCAAAAAGGTTGAGGGTTTCGAGTGACTCAAGGGGCCGTAGGAATTCTCCCTCCAGAATGGATTAATCAAGGCCACTGTGTAACAAAACCAGATTCTGCAAGCTTGTCAGTCCCACAAATGCACGGGGCTCGAGAATAAGAGCTTTGATGTCCCCTAAATGGAGAAAGGTCAGCCTTGTCAGCCCTCGAAATGCATTGTTCCTAATAAAAAGATTATTAATCTTCTGTGTCCCAAGGTCAATTGACTCCAGCTGCTCCTGTCCAGCGAAAGATGTTTCATTAACCTCTCCTATATAGTTGTTGCTCAGAGAAACTCTGGTTACATAAGAGGGTAGCATTGGAACCTGGATAAGGGATCGACCATCACACAAAGCTTGTTCACCACTGATTTGACAGAGTGAATCACACTTCTCTAACAAAAAATTAACTCCAATCACAACAAAAAGTACACTGATTCTCCTCATTCTGTTTCCTGAGAGAGAGAGAGAGAGAGAGACAGAGAGAGAGAGAGAGAGAGATCAGCATTTTTGAAAAGCATTTGTGGCGTTTAAAAAATGTATTACAATGTTTCGATAATTTCATGAAAAGGCTTGGTGACATCATAAATGTGGTAACAAAATAAACATGTACCGTGAGAAGCTAATAACTGTGCAAATAAATGACCACAATTGCATTATTATATTGTAGATTATATTGCCATGGCTGCCTCTTGCTTGTATTTGTTTTCTTTGTATGGGTGACTAAATGGGATTCAGTTTGATGTTTACTGTGCAAATTTGACATTCATATCCTGAATAAGATTGCACGATAGGGTCTATGGTTCTAAACTCAGAGTTCAACTCTTTCTGTCCATGTAAATGTATAAACAAGGAAGTGAAGCTGTGCAAAAAGCAGCAGTATTTTTTCAAATAGTCTATCTATTGGATACCCAGTTGTACTTGAGAAAACAGTGACACCGCCCATACGGAAATAAAATATATTTTTAGTACATTTTCAGGAATGTATTTGACATATATGTAACATAATGAGAGTTGGCCGTTTCATACATTTTGAGAAATGTATTTAAAATATATTTGCAATGTATTTACAATGCATGTCAAAAATGTATTGCGAATGTATTTCAAATGTATGCAAGATGTATTTTGAAATGCATGTCACAATATATTTGAAATACATTCAGAAACATATAGAAATGTATTTCAAATATATTTGCAATGTATTTACAATGCATGTCAAAAATGTATTGCTAATGTATTTCAAATGTATGCAAGATGTATTTTGAAATGCATTTCACAATCCATTTGAAATACATAAAAATGTATTTTACTAAAGAAATTAAACGGCCAATTTTCATGTATTTTAAATACATTGTGAAAATATAAAAATGTATTTCTGAAATGTATTTGATATACATTAAATGTATTTTCAGGCTGTCAGAAATGTGAATGAAACAAAAATAATTACGATTTTAACAAATTTATTCAGCAACAGCATAACATTTTTTCACTCACTTAGAAACAGCAATAAAATTAAAAACTACATCTCACTTAATTTCAATCAATTAAAAAAATAAAAAAATATATTTGGAATAACTCGCATCGGTTTCACTTACATTATCTTCGGTATAAATTTACCCAGTGACCACTGCAAGATGATGGGTATACTTTAAATGTGGAACTGATAGCAAGTGTCCATATACATCAAAGAAAATACATACTAGAATGGCAATGTGATGAGAAAGTTGTAAGTTGCAAACTGTTCTGGGTGGAGAAGTCCATACTTGACTGAAGACAGGGTACTCAATGTTGGCATAAAAATGTTCTTTGAATGAGGCAGAGCACAGGTGTGTACACAGGCACAATCCGTCTGGAACACCTAGGGAGTTTCACAGTGGTGTAGTGACCATTTCTGCTTGAGGAGTCAGACGTTGTCAATCAGAAGTTCCTCTGGATTGGAATAATCATCCCTGGAGACAGGAAAGCATGAGCAGCAGTTATTAGAAGTTATGTTGAATAGATTTACACATTGCTTGGACAGGAATTAGAAAGGTAAAAACTCATTGTCGCATGCAATTGTCGATGCCTAAAGATAAACCATATGGTTATTGATTGATCATGAGAGAGTGAGAGTATGTGTGTGTGTGTGTGTGTGTGTGAGATATATAGTGTCTAATATTGGCCTTTGATTAAGTATACAACTGCTTATTTATAATAAACCTTGATAGGACTGGTGTACAGAGAAGAGTGTAATGTTAAAATTGCATTCAAAATGTATGTTTAATCCAAGGTGTGCTTGTTCTAAGTCAAGGGAAAACACTAAATGTACGCTCTGTACAGGGTTTCTCAAAAAAGAACCATGGGCATTAAAACCTTTCCCACTGTACGAGGATCTTCATAAAAATATAAAGGAATGTCTGACACATAAAACAAGGTAAACGGGGTTTACCAGGAATTCTCTAATGAGAGCATCCTGTTCTTCACATAGGATCAGGCACTGGATTGTGACCTTCCTCCTCTTTTTAACCATGGTTCTGTCCTGTAAAGTGGCAAGAAAGTTTTGTTAATAAAATGAATTTGCAGTGAGCAGTACACACCTCAAACCCATGAGGAGCACATGACAGAGGAGCATTTGATGAGTGGCATATGAGATGTTGTGTAGATTGATAAAAACATTCATAAATGAGTTGAGATTATAATTTAATCTATCTTTCTAAATTTCTACTCAGTTATCCCAGTGTTATCATTAGCACTTCTAATACTTTTACAACTGACAAAGCAATACCTTTAACATAATTCAATGGTTAAATATCCATATTTTACTGTTCAACTCATTAATCCCATCAAATAGAGGTGAATTAGTTACCATGTAATACATAAAGAAGAGCATAGGCTAATGTTTATTTACTAACCTGCTGTAGACATTCAATAATGCTCTTCGTCTTTTAGCTTGCTGTGCCTCCCTTTATGTTGCAAAACATACTAAGGAGGGGCCTCCGTCTGGCCACTCTACCATAAAGGCCTGATTGGTGGAGTGCTGCCTGGATGGTTGATCTTCTCCAGATCTATGCCTTGACACAATCCTGTTTCTGAGGTCTGCAGATAATTCCTTTGACCCCATGGCTTGGAGTTTGCTCTGACATGCACTGTCAACTGTGGGACCTTATATAGGCAGGTGTTGGCAATCCCCAATCATGTCCAATCAATTGAATTTATCACAGGTGGACTCCAATTAAGTTGTTGAAACATCTCAAGCAGTATCAGTGGAAACAAAATGCACCTCAGCTCACTTTTGGGTGTCATATCAAATGGGTGTGCACAATTGTGTACATATATTTTACATTTAGATTTTTAATAAATTACCACAAATGTCTAAAAACCTGTTTTCACTTTGTCATTATGGGCTAAAAAAATGAACTCAATCTATTGTAGAATATGTCTGTAATATAATAAAACGTAGAGAAGGTGAAAGGGGTGTGCAGACTTTCCGGCTTGACTGTATATATATATATATATTGTAGCGTCCCGCCACACTTTCCTTGAAAATGGAAGGAAGACGGAGAGACCAGATATGTTCAACAAAGGAAAGTAGTTTATTTAAAGGATTAAGGGTTTAGTATACAGGTTCCTGGGTTAGGGCTGGGGGGCGTCGCCACGCTCCCCTCTTCCGTCTGTGCGGGGGGAATCAGCCGATTTCCCACCAATACGGAGCTCTTCGAACAGGGAGGGATCGGAGTCTTCACAGCCGTGAAGATCGGTTACCTCCGTGGGTTTCAGGGGAAATCCCACTAGTTGGATCGGTCGTTCCGTTGTCTGAGTCTCTGCCTTTCGCACGCCCTTTTCCTTCCGCAGATTTCCAGCTGTAGCGGCTCGGTCGCCCCCGAGCCTCTTCGGCGTGCTAAGGGAATCAAGGAAATAGGTTAGTGCTGAGAACTTGGTTACAATGCATTCGTTCGTTTCGCTCACGTGTCGGTTCGGACGTCCGCTTTCTCTGTGGCTTTCTCTCTCTCTTCTGAGAGCGTCAGGCGGCCTTATGTAGCCTGACTGCAGGTGTGGCAATTGCTCGCAGCTGTTTCGGTTCAGCTCCGATCTGATGGAATTATTGGTCGGAGCTGTCCCGGGTCCTGAACCCCTTACTGGTAGCGGAGTCTGTGGCTTACTCGGGTCTGTTCCACCGTGGGTTAACCTCCTCCTGTCGCCCCCATGCCCTCTAGTGGTACCTGGCGTAGGCGCAGCTGTAGTCCGGTTGCCACATATCCCCCTCCTTAGCTCTGACACCTGTGGCGGAGCGACTATTAGTCCGAGTTCCTCCCGTCTGGATAGGGCGTCTGCATTCCCGTTTTCCTTCCCCGGTCGGTGTTCCACCTGGAATCTGAAATTCTGTAGGGACAGAAACCACCGGGTTACTCGGGCGTTTTTACTTTTATTAGCCGCCATCCATTTGAGTGGGGCATGGTCGGTGACTAAGCGGAACTCCCGCCCCAGTAGATAATACTGAAATTTTTCTAGGGCCCATTTTACCGCTAGAGCTTCCAGTTCTACCGTGGCGTAGTTCTTTTCATGGTTTAGCAGTCGGCGACTGGCAAATATGAGGGGGTGTTCTACTCCGTCCTGGATCTGGGACAGTACGGCTCCGAGTCCGGTTCCGGATGCGTCGGTCTGCAAGACAAACTGGCGCTGGTAATCTGGGGTAGCTAAAACAGGTTTAGACATGAGTACCTCCTTTAATTGTGTGAAGGATTTTTCCGTCTCTTCAGTCCAGCGGACTGTAGAGGGTTGACTATTCTTCGTGAGGTCATGTAGTGGAGCGGCGATTGTGGCGAAGTGGGGGACGAACTGTCGGTAGTATCCCACTAAGCCAAGGAAGGTTCTCACCTGTTTTTTGGTTTTGGGTTGTGGCCAGGTCTCGATACTTTCCAGCTTGTTTGTCTGTGGTCTGACACATCCTCGGCCCACCGTATGTCCCAGATAATTCGCCTCGATCAGTCCTAGTTGGCATTTTGCCGGGTTGGCCGTTAGTCCGGCTTTTCGTAAGGCCTGTAGTACCGCCCTGAGTCGGTCAAGGTGGCTTCTCCAGTCAGGACTATGGACAATTATGTCATCCAAGTAGGCCGCGGCATACTCCCGATGGGGCCTCAGCACGATATCCATCATCCTCTGGAAGGTGGCCGGCGCTCCATGGACTCCGAATGGGAGGACCCGGTACTGGAAGAGGCCATCCGGGGTAGCGAAGGCGGTCTTCTCGCGGGCTCGGGGAGTCAGAGGTACCTGCCAATACCCTCGGGTGAGGTCCAGGGTGGAGATGAATCGGGCGGGGCCTAGTCTTTCGATCAGTTCATCTACCCGTGGCATCGGGTAGGCGTCGTACCTGGAGATCTCGTTCAACTTTCTGAAGTCATTACAGAACCTCCAGCTCCCATTGGGCTTCGGTACTAGCACCACCGGGCTGGACCACGGGCTGTTGGATGGTTCGATTACCCCAAACCGCAACATCTCCTTCACTTCCTCCCGGATAGCCATACGTCTGGTTTCCGGGACCCGGTATGGTCGTAGCCTGACCCTCCTTCCAGGTTCTGTGATGATGTCGTGTTGGACGACGTGTGTTCGGCCGGGCTGTTCTGAGAACACATCCCTGAACCCATCGATGAGTTCCCTCAGATCCGTCTTCTGGTGGTGGGAGAGTTCTTCTCCCAGTGTCACTTCTGGAGCTTGAGGTTTCATCCTGGTGCTCATGAGCGCTTGTACGGGTTGTGGTATCGGGGTGACCCACCGTTTCAGGAGGTTCACATGATACACCTTCTGCTCGACGCGGCGTCCCGTCTGCCTCACCCGGTAGTTGACGGGTCCCACCCGTTCCACCACTTCGTATGGTCCATGCCAGCGGGCGAGGAATTTGCATTCTGTCGTGGGGACTAGCACCATCACCTGGTCTCCTGGTTGGAATTCCCGTACCACTGCCCCTCGGTCGAACAGTCGTCTTTGTTCCCTCTGCGCCGCTGCCATGTGTTCGTTGACCAGGGGCCAGATCTTCCTCAGCCGATGCTCCATCGACTCGACGTGATCGATCAGGGTGCGGTGTTGTGATGGACTTTGTTCCCAGGTCTCTCGCGCCAGATCGAGCAGTCCTCTGGGGTTCCGTCCGTAGAGTAGCTCGAATGGGGCGAACCCGGTAGATGCCTGTGGGACCTCTCGGACAGAAAACAATAGGTAAGGTAACAGTCGGTCCCAGTCCTTACCGTCGGCTTCAATCGCCTTTCGTAGCATACTCTTCAATGTCCGGTTGAACCTCTCCACAAGGCCGTCGGTTTGGGGGTGGTATACCGAGGTCCGGACCTGGGTTACCTGTAATAGTTGGCACATCTCGCGGAGAACCCGGGACATAAAACACGTGCCCTGATCGGTTAATATTTCTCGAGCGATGCCTACCCGACTGAATAGGAGGAAGAGCTCCCTGGCGATGGTCCTTCCTGTGGCAGTGCGCAGAGGGACTGCTTCAGGGTACCGGGTGGCGTAATCGACGATTACGAGGATATATTTGTGGCCCCGGCTAGACTTTGGGAGGGGTCCCACTATATCCATCGCAATGCGGTCGAAGGGGATGTCGATGATGGGCATCGGGATTAATGGCGCCCTACTGGTGGGTCTTGGGCAATGCAGTTGGCACTGACTACATGCCCTGCAGTAATCCTCCACGGCTTTCTTGATGCCCGGCCAGTAGAATCGTTGGGTGATTCTCTCCAGGGTTTTCTCGACCCCCAAGTGCGCCCCCAGGAGGTGAGTATGTCCCAGATAAAGCACCCGGGTTACATGTGTCTTGGGGACTACTAGCTGTTCCACCGTCTCTCCTCGTACGCTGTGAACACGGTACAACAGATTATTACGTACACAAAAGGTGGGAGTGTTTAGCCTACTCACCAGCTCAGGAGGGGGGTTCACTAAACTTCCCCGCCACGCGTTGATCAGGCTTTGATCTTCGAGCTGTGCTCGTCGGAAGTCCCCGGGGAGTCGCTCGGTACTTGATTCGAACCCCGGTAGTGGAGGGAGTTGTTCTTCCTCCTGGAACGGGGCGGGGTTAGCATCTTCTTCCTCTGTCCCCCTCTCCCTTCTGGAGACGACCGGTTCTTGGCCACTCACCTCCCTCTCTCCCTCTGGCTCCGGGGTCTCAAACCCAGTCAGAGTGTCACTGGAGTGGGGGGTCAGATCCCGGTGTGGGATTTCCCTGGGCGTGGCGATCCATGCAGTTGGGGGCCTTAGTTTCCTCCGCATGGGGGTTCGCCTCTTCTCTGTACAATCTGTGGAGCTGGACGGGTTCTCCCAATATTTTTTAAATAATGGACAGTCTCTCCCCAGGAGTACGGGCACTGGTAGTCTCTCTACCACGGCGACTTTTAATGTACACGCCCCTCTCGGGCTACGAATTGTGATTGTACTGGTGGGATACGTCCTTTCATCCCCGTGGACACACCCCACCCTTACTTCTGCTCCCTTGGGTGAGTCTACTAGGCTGGCGTGTACCAGGGTAATGCCGCTTCCTGAGTCGAGGGTGGCCACCGTGTCCCTTCCAGCGATCGACACCGGAATCCTGGGGGGTGCCATATCCTTGTGGGCCCAGCAGGTGGTGACGTAGAGTGAGGAGGTGGCACGGTGCTCACCGGTACGACTTTGGGTCGCCATTGACTCATCTTCGCCCGGACAGTCTCTGGCCAGGTGTCCCTTCCTTCCGCACCCGAAGCACCGTCTCAGCGCCGGGTCTACTCCAGGCTTTCCGGACGGTCGGGTCTGTATTCTCTGGTTGGGGTCCCGTTCCTCCTTTCTGTCCGGTCTGTTTGTCGGGTTAGTTGGGGGTTTTCCCCCTTTTAGTAGGCGAGTGGTGGCGGAATGGTTTTCTAGCAGCTGGATCATCCCGTCCAGGGTTTGCGGCCCTTGTTCGGCGACGTATCGTTGAGCTGGTCGAGGTAGTGCCCGTACAGCTCGATCTATGAGGATACGTTCTTTCCAATGGGGCCCCTCCCCTTCTTCAAGCCAGTTATCCAGTAGTCGTCCCAACTTCATTAGTTGTGCTCTAGGGGGCGTCTCTGGGTCGAACGCCCATTCATGGTATTGTTGGGCTCGTTCCGCTAACCCGTACCCATAGTGAGCCAGGATCGCGGTCTGCAGGCTAGCGTAAGATGACACCTCTGATGGACTTAGATGATGGTAGGCCAAGAGCGCCTCCCCAGTTAAGAATGGGGCGAGGATGTGAGCCCAGTCTGCCACTGGCCAGGCTTCGCGCTGGGCCGTTCTCTCGAAAATTTTGAGGTAGGTTTTAACATCATCTGTTTCTGTCATCTTTAACAGCACATCTCTGGGTCTCCGCCCCGTCGTTCGGCCCGTATTCTGTCTACATAATTCGGCCATGGCGGCCTGAAGCATGCCTTGGGAGGTGGCAATGCTCCATAGGGCTTCCTCTATTCGGGGTGAGGCAGGCGGGCTTCTCTCTCCGCTCGCCGTCGCTTCCATTTCTTCTGAAAGGATAGAGTGTAAATGTTTAGCTGATAGGCGACGTTTTACCTGTCGTATCGGTTTCGTTGAACTAATCTTCTCCTGGAGTGAGGGAATCGCTATGCCCGCATTCTCCACCATATGTAGCGTCCCGCCACACTTTCCTTGAAAATGGAAGGAAGACGGAGAGACCAGATATGTTCAACAAAGGAAAGTAGTTTATTTAAAGGATTAAGGGTTTAGTATACAGGTTCCTGGGTTAGGGCTGGGGGGCGTCGCCACGCTCCCCTCTTCCGTCTGTGCGGGGGGAATCAGCCGATTTCCCACCAATACGGAGCTCTTCGAACAGGGAGGGATCGGAGTCTTCACAGCCGTGAAGATCGGTTACCTCCGTGGGTTTCAGGGGAAATCCCACTAGTTGGATCGGTCGTTCCGTTGTCTGAGTCTCTGCCTTTCGCACGCCCTTTTCCTTCCGCAGATTTCCAGCTGTAGCGGCTCGGTCGCCCCCGAGCCTCTTCGGCGTGCTAAGGGAATCAAGGAAATAGGTTAGTGCTGAGAACTTGGTTACAATGCATTCGTTCGTTTCGCTCACGTGTCGGTTCGGACGTCCGCTTTCTCTGTGGCTTTCTCTCTCTCTTCTGAGAGCGTCAGGCGGCCTTATGTAGCCTGACTGCAGGTGTGGCAATTGCTCGCAGCTGTTTCGGTTCAGCTCCGATCTGATGGAATTATTGGTCGGAGCTGTCCCGGGTCCTGAACCCCTTACTGGTAGCGGAGTCTGTGGCTTACTCGGGTCTGTTCCACCGTGGGTTAACCTCCTCCTGTCGCCCCCATGCCCTCTAGTGGTACCTGGCGTAGGCGCAGCTGTAGTCCGGTTGCCACAATATATATATACAGGTGCAGCTCAAAAAATTTGAATATCGTGAAAAAGTTCTATATATTTTGTCACTCATTTCAGAAAGTGAAACTCATATATTATATAGATTCATTACACATAGAGTGAAATATTTCAAGCCTTTATTTCTTGTAATTTTGATGATTATGGCTTACAGCTAATGAAACCCAAAATTCAGTGTCTCAGAAAATTAGAATATTTTGCTTTAACATATTTTTAAAGTATTATATTTAATATTTGGTCGCATATCCTTTGCATGCTGTTACTTCCTAAAGTCTGTGACCAATCAACATCAAAAGACTCAATATCTTATTTTCAGGTACTGTTACAAGCGATACTATAACCTCTCTGCATTTGAACGGATCTCTATGGGAATTTGGGGGTGAGACTAGATTCAGCTGTAAATTACACTGGTACAGTATGGAACACATGGCTGGCTAAATGGCTGTAAGTCATCAAGGGTCTGAGCTATCGAACGAGCCCCAAACCATCACTCTGTTGCCAGATATGGAGTAAATGTGGATGGATCACTGCAAGGGTTATTTCTCCTGACTCATTTTCCAATAGAACTCTATGGGGAAAAAAGTCAGGAGAAACAACCCTTAAAGGGATCCATCCACATCTACTCCATATCTGGCCGCAGAGTGATGGTTTGGGGCTCGTTTGATACCTTAGACCCTTGATGACGTACAGCCATTTCGCCAGTCATGTGTTCCATACTGTACCAGCCTAATTTACAGCTGAATCTAGTTTCACCCTGAATCTAGTCTTACCCCCCAATTCTCATAGAGATCAGTTCAAATGCAGAGAGGTTATAGTATCGCTTGTAACAGTACCTGAAAATAAGATATCGAGAGTCTTTTGATGTTGATTGGTCACAGACTTCAGGAAGTAACAGCATGCAAAGGATATGCGACCAAATATTAAATATGATACTTTAATTCTTCATATTTGAAAAAAATTAAATAAAGACCACCCATCATATTTAAAAATGGGGTCTAATCCCCCATCAGTTTCACCCTTCTTCATTCTATTGGAAATGCATGGTACTGCATGTGGTGAAACTTATGTAGGAATAAACTCAATTTCTCTTTAAATATGGCAGGTGGTCTTTATTTTTTCTAAATATGAAAAATTCTACAGGTCCTGGAGCACCTGTTAAGATAGATATCATCATTAACACCAGTATGTACCAATTTATTAAAATAACAAAACAATGCCCCCTCCACCCCTCCCAAAATTTCCATTTTCATTTAAAAATCAAACTTTTGCATGCAATTCACTTATAATATCTGCTTATATAAGGACACATATCATATAATTAAATATTAAATGTGTATAGACAAGTTTATACAGTTCAAAGTATTTTTAATAATGAAAAAACTGGTTTGAGCAGGTGTTCTCAAACTTTTGACCAGTAGTGTATATACACACAAACTCCCATGTGTCCAGAGAGTGCAGACATTGTTCCACATTCGAGACAAATGCGCGGACCTGCCTTTTTTTTTATTATCTATATTTATTTCTTGCGCAATTTATATTAATTTTAAAAAGCTGATCTTCCTTCCTCTGTGGAAAGGTAGCTTTTATGTAGTTACGCTACGTTATTTTTTATTTTACCAAGTAAAATGATCTATTTTTTTTTTTTTTTTTGGTACAGCAATAGTATTTCAGTACAATTGTATTCAAATGCAGATACACCACATTTTGATTTTCCATTGTCTGTTATGACCCTCTACTGTGCATTTGTCTTAATGGTAAGAGTCCATTTATATTAAATCTACACAATCAAAAAGGTCTTTACTGCAGTGTTTGTTAAACATCAAACCCTCAAAATCACAGAGTAGAGGGTTACAACAGACAATGAGAAATCTAAATATGGTGTATCTGCATCTGAATACATAATTACACCATGACATTTATTCAAATTAATAATATATTTGAACTGCTCAACAAACACTTGACAGTATTATTGGAAGTAAAATAGATATAGCCAAATGTATTAAAATAGTATTATATAGTAGAATATAATTATATGAACATACTAAAGTAATGTAGTAACACTGATGTTGCCTATAGAACTTACCATAGGATTATTATAAGCAAACAATGAATCATATAACTATACAAACTATACTATTGTATTTCTATAGTAATGGTAAAACACCCTCATATACACGCAGGTAAAAAGCACAAATTCAAAAAGTTAGTTTCCTGCCCTGGTGGAAATGTATTTCAAGTCCAAATCATATTCCTGAAATGCATTTCAAAGGTTAAAATGTATTTAATGAAAGAGGGAATACATTTCTTAAATGTATTTTGGACCAAGACATGTATCTAACATACATTTGACATACATTTTGGCCAATAAAAATACATTTCAAATATCTTTTTCCGTATGGGCACCAATAATCACCTTTCAGTTCAGAAAAAAAATTCAATCAAGTAAAAGATTGCTTCCAAAAATATACTAAATTTTAAACTTACTATAGAATTTGTGACAATTGTATAGTTAAAGCAGCAGCACAAATGAATGTGATGCCGTAGCCTAGGCCATGTCCTTGCATGCATGGACGTTGTTATTGTTCTTCTATTGTCATGATTTAGCCTGTAACGGCTTTGCAACTTGCACTAAACTGAATAAACAAGTTCATAGGTAGGCTATAGCATGCAACAACTTAATTGAATGTTGCCAGACTTGAGATTTACCTTTCTGGGCGCTAAGATTTACCACACATTCCTCGGTGCTCAGTTTTTGTTTGGCTTCATTCACATGATCGCGCGCATCCAGTCTGTTTTCGCGTTATTCCTTTCTATGCTACCATGCACTAGTGCACTTTCATATGTTTATTTTTTATGCATTTCACTGATTGGTTAAAAGTTTCGTCACATTCTTTAGCAGAAGGATCACTGCACATTGCGAAACTTGCTTGCCGTAGAAAAACACACAGTAAGCAAACAGAGCAATGTTCATTTTATTGGAAATGCATGCCCGACCGAAGCATAGACAGGACCTGTCCCGGCACATACACATTTCAGGGCCTCTGTCATTTTTGGCTTGGCCGCTGTCTCCGCGGCTCAGTTTTGATTTTTGCACGGGGGCTGAGATGGGCTGGAGTCCACAGTTCAACCGTTAGGCTAGCTCACACATGCATCTTTGTACCCTACTGTAGCTTACTTCTAACCCAATTGTATGTGACCCATTAATGGTCACACAGTAGGTTTATGTGGTGTAAAAAGAGGACTTGAAATTCATTGGCAGTTGTATTTGTGATCGTTTATAGGCTGTCTCAGAATTATAATTCAAAGTCGATTATTGATTGTTTGCCGTTCCGTTCGCGTGTTGTAGCCGATAATAAATTAGCCTACTAAAACGAAGTCGCCAAATCGAGTGGAGTGTTGTCTTTACCTGTGCGCTTCTCTTGACGGTGCCCGAAGCTTTCTGAAGTAGAAAAATAACTATTCCGACTGTGTGTTGAAGCAAGGTATGCTACTCTTCCAATTCAATATTGACAAACTCCTCCCAGATACTATTGGTCTCGCGCTCACACCACGAGAAATGCCTATTTTTATTTGAACATTGTTCAAGGCTGTAGGTTCCGCTGAAATGCAGTGGAGTGAGCACATTTATAACGACCAAGGTCGCGTTTCCCAAAAGCATCGTAAGGCTAAGACGTCGTAAAACCCTTCGTACGAAGCTTCTTTAACTTTGGGTGCGTTTCACGTGCCTAACCGGCCATGTATTGGGCAATCCAGCGGGGTTCGCGTCTCCCAATCTATCGCCCCTCCTCCTCCTGTATCAGCAGCACCAGAAGTAGCCTACAGAAATGTAAAATCAGAAAGGACTAGATTCTAAGGACTAGATTCTAAGGGTCTAAGGTATCAAACGAGCCCCAAACTATCACTCTGCGGCCAGATATGGAGTAGATGTGGATGGATCCCTTTACGGGTTGTTTCTCCGGACTATTTTCCCCATAGAGTTCTATAGAAAAAGAGTCAGGAGAAATAACCCTTGCAGTGATCCATCCACATCTACTCCATATCTGGCAACAAAGTGATGGTTTGGGGCTCTTTCGAAAGCTCAGACCCTTGATGACTAACAGCCATTTAGCCAGCCATGTGTTCCATACTGTACCAGTGTAATTTACAGCTGAATCTAGTCTCACCCCCCAATTCTCATAGAGATCCATTCAAATGCAGAGAGCTTATATTATTGCTTGTAACAGTACCTGAAAATAAGATATCGAGAGGTTTTTGATGTTGATGGGTCACAGACTTCAGGAAGTAACAGCATGCAAAGGATATGCGACCAAATATTAAATATGATACTTTAAAAATATGTTAAAGCAAAGGGTATGAATACTTATGTAAATGAAAAATTTAAGTTTTCGATTTTTAATACATTTGCAAAAATGTCTAAAAACATGTTTTCACTTTGTCATTATGGGCTATTTTGTGTAGAATTTTGAGACAAAAAATGAACTCAATCTATTGAAGAATATGTCTGTAATGTAATAAAATGCGGAGAAGGTGAAAGGGGTATTCAGACTTTCCGGCTTGACTGTACAGTAAAGAGCGTTCAGCAAAAAGCTGTAACATGATACCGAAGGACTTTGCACAAATAAGTGTATTTCATATCATCTCTGACCATTAGATGGCAGAATGGGGCTTTGTGCAGGACCCCAAATACAAAATAAAAAATGCTTTATGCTCAGAAAATGAATGTAATAAAATGGGAAAGAAACTTCAATGCTTCCCAGGGTAGGAGTTAAAGGTGCAATTATTCTAATTATATTATCTTCCCATTATCATACAAAGACCAGCCCATTCAGATATTATTTTGATGCATTTCTTGCCCTTTGACTGCCATCTTAGTATACAGTAGGGATTGGGGACGGGAGGGGCACGAGAGTAGGAGCGCTACAATGCCTTCATCTTTTTTTTGTCATTCTGCTGACTCTAAATTTACCATGTAGAATTCCAGCCTCGCTGACCAATTTAATTAGAGTGCTATTGCTGTCCTCTGAAATTTCAAAGGAAACACAGTGAATTCATTATGCACCCTTTTCTGTTGAACATTTCAGTACCCTCTGATGTATTCTGCACATGCACTGAATTGGGTTAAATTGCCAAGACTATTTTTTTTAATGAAAAAATTAAATTGGTATGTATGTACATCACCACCAAACTTCTCACAAAGACTTGCAGCATATTGTGTTCCCATAGTGATCCCGTTCAACTGAATAAACAGCAATTAAATGTTTGTACCAGAAAAAAAAGCATGTTGGTGAACCCTATAATGGAAGTAAGCGCTTTGACTCACCCATCCCATAGATAGTTTTGGTCGTCCTTATGGTCACATTATCTTTATATTGTTCACTTGGATAGCATTAAAGAACCAGTTACACTGTAAAAAAAAAATTATGCTAATTTTATGGTAAACGTTTGTAAAATAACGAAGGTACAAAATTGTAAAAGGCTGAAATGTATATGAAACACCATAACATAATCAGATATAGGCTCCAGCCTGCTGTATGTGCTTGAGTACTGTTACCATTATGTATCGCACTGTAAAGAATGGTGTTGCCAGAGCTGTACCTTATAAATAACGGTTAACAATATGTTAAGCATACGGTAGCAGATTGTATTTCTAATTATAGAACAGTGTTTCACCATAAACAATACAATTACTTACATTTCAGCTGTTAACAATTTTGTACCTTTCATACCTCTACAGGCTGTAAAAACTACTGTAAAATGCACATTTTGTACAGTGTATGGTGAGGTTTTGGCAACCTAGTTGCCAGATTATACTGTAAAATCTTCTTAAAGTGTAGCTCAACATAGTAACTTTCGTAACTTTCTTCAATGTTGTTACAGAATGTGTAGGTTGTAAGTCTGTGCTGTCTCAAATCTATCAAGTGTACTCTTATTTAAATGAAAAAATAACAAACATTGTGTCATTTGATTCATAAATTATTATTATTATTATTATTATTATACATACATGTAATTAGTGTGAATATTGTAAAATATCATCTTCACATACAATCTTGAATTGCAAATACACCCAAATCTGATTCTCCCCAGGACATACATTCATTGAAATATGAGGTTTTATACATTTGAGAATCATACAATGTAAAAGATTACAGCTATAGTAGCTTGTTGGTGGAAGGTGTGAAATATGCACAGAACACCTAAGGCATTTTAATGCTGCTGAAGACTGGGGAGAATTGAGCCTGCATCTTTCACTGGAAGAAGTGAAGCATGCGGCTGCAGGGACATCATTTACCGTGGCATCCTGCAAGACAGGGCTCACAAAACACAGTCCTGGAGGGACACAGCGGTCACAGTTTCTTTTGTGGTTTCCTTTTTAGTCAGCTGCAGATTTAGGTCTTGTAAACAAGATTTGCGGGCTCTAAGGCCAATTGGTAACTTAAATGAAGCCCTCAACTGCGCTGAAATACAGACAACCGGCAGCCATCCAGGATTTGACTCTGCTTTAAGTCCAAGGAGGTATTAGCTCTGTAGGGACCAGAGCAGAGGACAAAGGGACATTAGGGATGTAACAATACACTCAGCTCATGACTTGGGACAAAATGGGAAATGGGGGTGGGGGGGTTGGGGGGGTGCGCAAGGGGATGGCGTCCGGGGAGTAAATTCAGAGTAAATGTCGAGGGTGGACGCCGTTCCGGTTCAAAATGGTTCAGTTTTTCAACTATTGAAGTAATATTTATGTCGCATTTCTATTCCGTTTAAAAGCTGTACGTGGTCCGCAATGTTGCCAATGTTTGATGCACGCAGTTCCTGACCATTAGTGATGTGTGAGTTTGAACGAATCGTTCGAAACGAATGACTCTTTTTACTGACTCAGGAGTGACAAGTCCTCTCCTTCACTAACTCGTTCACTGACTCGCCACTGACATACCTGCTACTTGCTAATGCGAACTGCGAAGACGATGCGAGACAACGTGTTACACTATTGTGCAACTCTTATATTAACTGTATTTGTGGAAATGCATCAAGTAAATCACTGTATTGACCTAGCCCTGTGAGAAAGCAACCACTTTTTGGCGCTTGTTTCAACTCCATACTCGCTCTCCCTGCCCTGAGCTGAAGGTCTGGCTGCACGAATCACTCACTCACTTGCTCTCCCAGCCCACCCGGAGCTGTCTGACCCGGGTTGCATGAAATAGCTACTCACCCGGTCACCCAGTACTCGCTCTCCCAGCCCGCCCGGAGCTGTCTGACTCGGGTTGCACGAAATAGCTACTCACTCGGTCAACCAGTACTCGCTCCCCCAGCCCCGGAACCCGCCCCCTGCCCTGAGCTCGTTAACTCGTGAGTGAGAGTACTGAGCAAGCCCCCAGATCAGCGCCGGGCTTTGAAGCCAATTTTATTTAGTGGTCAAACCGTGTAATTACAACTTCCAGGTCCGAAAAGCAGTTTTCTTGCACACAATCATGGGAAAAGAAGCGGCTATAAAACGATGGATTTTTTTTTGAGCGTCACAACCCCCGCAAAATAACTCGTTTCACTATCCGAATTTGATCCATTCGTTTCGATAACATTTGGAAAGTCTCAAAGTCGCCGCACTATTCAATTACTTTAACCCATTCAGGAGGGCTAAACCGGAAGTTAGACTGACTTGATGACTCGAGTGACTCCAAAACCCGACTCTCTTTGGTGAGTGACTCATACAAACTTGAGTTAGTAAAAAGAGTCGAACCTCCCATCACTACTGACCACTGCGCGAGGTGCAGCCACTTTTGGTAGGATCGCGGTTTTCACGCCAATGTGAGCGATTTTGAAAGTCTGCTCCAGTCACGGTTGAAAACTTCACAGCCGGAGGATGCGGTTTTTTTGAGCTGGTTAGAAAACACACCGCTGCCGCGAAAAAAGTGTTGGTTAGAGAAGTATAAACTAGGTTATTATTATTATTGTAATTATTTTACGACAAATTAAACTTGGCAAACTTGGAGGTGGTGGCGAGAGGGGGTGGGGCGGGGCTCCCCTGCTCTGCTCTGGCAGACAGTCAGACATATAGAGAGCGCAAATATTAAATTCTTTAATCACACACTGTATTTTCGGCGGTAAATTTCAACAGGGACCTTGCAACCCTGCTTGCAGTTATGAGTAAACCTCCTTGGATTCAATCAGTGTACGTTACCCGGTTCGTGTTCTCCAACTTCCCTGAAATAACGCCAGAGTTAGTTAGTTAACTAAAAGATTATTTTAATTTTATGTTAACTAGCTGCCAGCTGTAGAACCTTGCTAGCTTACATTTCGAAACGTGGTGGGCAGTCTACTAACGTCAGCCCATCGATAAATGAGTTAGCTAGCTAACTAACTAACTAACGTCAACGACAGACGAGTAAGCTAGCTAGCTAACCGCAAACTGTTGATAACGTCCCTCAGAAGTTTGGCGCTTCAAACTTCGGTTACGTTAGCTAACTAACGTTAGTGAACTAATGTCAGTTGGCTGACTGTTTTCTTGCTAGCAAATCGTTTATTTGGTGACTAATTAGCTAGCTAACGTAGGAGGAGGAGAGCTTTTAGGTTATTTTTTTACGTTATTTGGTGTGTGTGTGTAATCTGATACACCTCTGTGTGACTTAAACAGGTTATTAGCTATGTTTTGTGCCATTTCCAGCACCGAATACACGGTACAGGGTTCATGATTCGATACACTCACAATATTTTTAACAAAGTTTGAATAGAAACAAAGTATGACTGTAGAAGATTCTTTCTTCATTCCCGAGTCATACAATGTGCAAAAGAATGCTTTTAAATTAATAAAATTTCTTCTTTATTTTGTAAACAAAATGTTGTTTTCAGTGGAAATGCTAATGATATAATCTCTTAAATTCAATAAAACCAATCAGCTATTAAATGCATATGCAATGTCTAAATAAATGTAATTGTATAATAATAATTATTTTAAAAGTCTAAACAAGAATGTCCTCATTACAAAGGACAGATGTCTGAACTTGGCTGGACTAATATTCTCAAAACACCTTAGTTGGCCAGTGGCCACAAAACGCAATAAAAAAATAGAAAAATTCAGAGATTGATTTTCTATTTCTAGCTGAAGATAAGGACCCCCCCCCCCCCCCAAGAAAATCAGACATTTTCAGGCAGCAGCTAAGATCTTTGAGAATTCACAATGTCTCCTGCAGTTGAAAATGCATGCTCACTTGGGACTGAAGTAGCTGGAACCGTGAGGTATGCTCTTGCCAAAGGGGCAAGCATTGAAGCGGACAGCTGGAAAGCAGAAAAATCACATCCCTGCTATCTATAGAACAGTACAGAAAAGCCTTGGTTAACTGTGGCTCTACCCCTCGATTTAACCGACCAACATTAGTTGTGTTCCAGCCGCGGCACGAGTCAGAAGTGTTCAGAATCTGTGTGTGACTTCACCAATGAAGGAGGGGAGAATAAATTAAATCAGATAAGGGAGAGAGGCTGATGGGCAAATGACACATTTACAAAGACTTTCATGGTTCCTTGGGATGCCAGCTAGGGTAATGCATTGGCTCCAGGTTAGGGCAATACTTTAACCTCCACGCCGCAGCCATAAACCAACAAACCATCGATTAAGCTGCCTCCTCTGAAATGAGAAGCTACTGTACACTGCAGCAGTACGGTGATGCTATCCACAGGGTATGTAAAGTGTGGCCCAGGAATCTGCAGTGGTCCTTCTCCCTCCTGCCAAACTGTCAATACAACATGCATACTGTCAGTTTCATGTTATATGTCACATTTTGTCAGTTTTAAAGATATATATATGAATGCAATGTTCTCATTCAGCTCAATGTGATGTAAATGTATTATAAGTCATCAATAGTTTGTTGAGACCCCCATTCTATTTTGGGAATCTAATGTCCATGTTCTGAAACTTTACAAGTGGGAAACATGCATATACTGTGTACTCTGGTTACTCATTTCTGTTACAGGCATAACCTCACTGGTGGAATGGCAGAAACTCGCATTGCCGAAAACTGGCAAATGCTGAATTGAAATGAATGGGCACATGTGTTGTTCATATGAATAAATCTGAAATTTGGCTGCCGAAAAGTGGTATTCACTAAATGACAGTAATTGTAAACATTCAAAAAAAATTTATGAAACTCAGCTATTTTTGGCAGGACTGACATTGGTGAAAACTTGCAAGTACAGTTTTCAGCAATGCCAGTTTTTGGCTTTAAACCAGGCACAGTAAGAACACTAAAAGTTCACTAAAAACGGATCAAAGTAATTAGTTATAGAAGATTTGCCTGAGAGATTTCTTATAGAGATTTTCTTATGGAGTTAACAATATTAATTTAATTCCATCAAAAAAAGAGCTTGAGATTTCTCAGCCACTGACTGAAAATTAAAAGTTTTATGGCATCTGCTTGGAGGAACAATGAGTGTATTTTCTGATTTGTAACACCGCCTACCATACTGTGATTCTTTAATCC
Source organism: Ilyophis sp. 1 JC-2022 (assembly GCA_022702515.1). Lineage (NCBI taxonomy): Eukaryota > Metazoa > Chordata > Actinopteri > Anguilliformes > Synaphobranchidae > Ilyophis > Ilyophis sp. 1 JC-2022. The sequence continues at coordinate 116,781,243 of CM040404.1, read as the reverse complement.
AACTGTCAGCTATTTCTGGATTAGCAATTTCTCTCCCCGAAAATGTGCAGTTCTAACAGTTTTTGGGTATATTTTTGTCCAGCAGACTGATAGCGAAGACCTAGAAACCTGCAAGGCGAGGCTATATGCCCACAATTTTGTCTATGTTAAATATTTAAGCTTTCACTATCATCAAATAGAGCGCAGAATTGGATGTTGTATCATGTGATAGTACCCTGAGCGTATATACAGTACCGCCTGCACAGCAGAACTGCATTTGCTGAATATTTTTGGAGAGGCACAATAATGAGTGTATTAGAGAAGAGCATCAAAAGTGCATCAATGAAATGGTAAATATGTATTATATCATTTAACACTCCCGTTATGTTCAGTTCAAAATTTACCCACTTTAGACTTTAACACCATTGAAACACCCATAGACTTATTTTTTTCACCATGAAACTGGATGACATCCTCAACAGGGTGGATAAATGTGTAAAACTGAGGATGACCAATTTCATGTTTCTTATGTTCATACACCATTTGGATACAAAGATGCTGTTCCGGATCTAATTTGACACGTTGGTACAGCAAACTAAAACATGCATTGCTTTTGTCTTTTTTCTTGCACATGTCTTGACATAATTTTGCATAATTGATTTGACATTTATGATGATTTAACAATGTGATCGATGACATGTTGTGCAATAATGCAACATGTGCAATACAGCAAGCAGCAATACATGTGTCATGTACTGTCATGGCTGCATTGCTGCTTCCTTCTCTCCTCTGAAACACAAACACACACACATTTTAGTAAATTTATTAAATTCTCTCATGTGATTTGTAAAACTAAATCAAAATCTGTGAAAATCTGAGAAATAAATCATATATGATAAATCAGATCGTATCGTATATTAGGAAGCGCGTTCATTCATTTATTATATACTACTTTTTTTTTTTTTTTGCCTATTACGCGTACGTACGTGTACATTCACAACAATGCGTAAGTCAAGTCATTTAAAAAAATGCCAGATGCATTAACTTGCTTTTTTTTTTTGCATAAAATGAATGAATTTGGATGTTCATTTTTTTTTTATATATTTCTTGTAAGGTAAATAACTCTAATTTTAGCTCTCTCATATTTTTTTTTTTTTTCAGAGCTTTTTTTTTTTTATCACCTGTTGACTCCGCAGGGCTCAGGACAAAGGTTATTTGCATTCATTATAGGCTGCGCAACTATTACCTCGCTGTTCATTGCATGCAATGTCACTGCCTCGCCACTGGGAAAAGTGTACGCAAGGTTGAGAGCCGTCATGAGATTTCATCGTACCGTACACCCATGTTCATTTTGATAGATCAGGAAATTTCCCTAAAAATGGCCGTACGCTCACTTTACCATCAGATTTGAACGTACGCCTGAATGATAAATAAGGCCCATGGTCTTTTCTGTTATGAGTAGATTCTGTAAGTTGCAAACGTCCACTCACTATTTGCAACTAATACCTAACATTGTAAACTTGGATCTATTATATAGTTTACTAGAACCGCCCAAACAGAAACTGTGCAGTTCTAAAAAGCACAAAGAAGGTTTCCTATCACATAATTTTTGCCTATTTCTTTATGCCCGAGATTTTTACATGTCACCCCCCTGTTGAGGTCACTCCACTGGCTGCCAGTTGTTCTGACCCTGGCCTACACTGCAGCCAATAGGACAGGCCCCGCCTACCTGCAGGACTTAATCCAGCACTATGTTCCTGCTCGAACACTTTGCTCTTCTACAGCAGGGCGACTCGCACTTCCCCCCCTCCGTGCCAACGGCTCTCGCTCATCCCGACTGCGGAGCTTTTTAACCCTAGCTCCCCAGTGGCGGAACGAACTCCCCATTCCCATAGGTTCTACACCAACACTGCCTGCGTTTTGTCATGGCCTGAAAACACACCTCTTCAGACTCCACCTTGACTGATATACTAATCTAGGACTTTTTTTCATGGTACTTGTTCCCTGTGTTTTCTTGTCTAACTGTTTGATGTTATAGTTTATAATAGTATTTAGAATAGAATTATAGTATAGCTGATTTACCCACAGCTTACTGTAAACTACATTAAATGTTCATTACTAGAGATAGCTGCTATATTATGGGAAGGATGTGCTTTGTCTTATCTGTTCTGTAGTTGCTTCGATGACCTTCTGTATGCACTTATTGTATGTCGCTTTGGATAAAGGCGTCTGCTAAATGACTAATGTAATGTAATGTTTTTCTGAATATTTTTATATGTGGGGTGTAAACCCGGTGTTTCAGATCACCTACACTAGTTGCAACCAATTTAAGAATAGGCCTATCAAAACTATTTATTTTTAACAGTGCTGCTTGAGAGTGTTTAGAGGGAAGGTAGTTAAGATGGTTTCCATGGAAACAGACCAGGAAGAGCAGCAGAGCCTGACGGACTCGTTAGATGTGACTTAATAAGATACCCTGCCATTTGTCAACTTCTTTGAGGAAATGTAGTCAGATGACACATGGATAGCAAATTTATACTTTGGTAATTTAAATATGTATATCTTTGAGCTCAATTCTGCTGTAAAACATAAGACTTAAGACACTGACAGGAAATTAGTAATTTGGATATCAGCATGTTTTGAAGACAAGAGTATAAAAAAGTGACTAAAATATATCAGCATTGCCAGTGCATCATGTGATGATTATGTACGGCATGAAAATTGTTCATTTTAAATGTGCTACTAAAGATAACATTTCAGCAAACACTTCAAAGTTTGTGTGCAACAATGTACAATGTACGGACCCCAATTCCAAAATATTTGGGACAGTATGTAAAATGCACATAAAAGCAGTGATTTGTAAATTCTCGTTTACATATGTTTAATTGAACAGTACAAAAAAAAGGAGAATTCATGGTTGATGTCAAACACAGCCTGTTAACCTCCATAATAGATGGTCTGTGTATTACAGCTGGCATTTAAGCATGCAGATAACGAATAATGAAATGGGGACCATGAGGAAGAGCTTTTATATATAAATGTGCAGAAAGTTACCAAAAAGACGTGAGACGGAACCATTGCATGGAAAAGACATGAGCATATTTTTTATGGAACTCTTCAAATTTCAAAACAAACAGAGAACAGTGACATGGTTTCCACCTGCACTTAGATGCAAACAGTTAATTTAGTCTTCAACAGACTTGCATGATGGCAATGGTGATTAAGTGAGTTGCCATGGTTTTATTGCTGTCATTGGGCCAAATCTTTTCTTTATAGCAACGTTAAAATAATAAAAATCAATACAGAGCTTTTTACATTAAGGTCAGTGTAATGAACCATTACATGAAACAAGCAAATATAATATTGAAATGGGAAATGCAAAAATAAATTCTAGGCAGCTTCGTTTACCAGTGTAAAAACACAGAAATAGTCTTTGTGTGTCTCGTTTGGATGCTGGTAATCTTGGTGATCTTGGTGTGGGCTTTGCTGACATCCCCCCCACCCCCACCCACCCCTCTCTGAGGTTGGTCAGTTGGGATAAGGCCTGTGAGAATGTAAGTGCTTAAGCATTTCTGAAGTTCATATAGGTTTTATGTGGTGTGAACACCATACACAGTTACTGCCAAATCAGCTTATATGTAGGGTATATCATTTCCGAGAATAAAGTCAGAAAATTTCGCAGTTGCGAAGGAAATTGCAATTATCGTGTTGTAGGCATTTTTGCTGACTGCTCCGATCTCAAGGCAGCATGAACAACTACGTTATCACTTAATAATGAGGTCTCTAAAAATAACTCTCAAGTGGCTAAGCATGTAAATACTCTTGCCTCAAGCGCAGGCCTGAACCCTATAGCCTTGCAATCTCTCATTCAAGTTTAAGCTATGCCATTAGCTGAATAAACCCAGTAGACCACAACTCGGATAGGATGGACACGATTTGAAAATGATTCCTTGGCTACTGCCCTCTAGCTACTCATCCGGCATGTATGAATAGTTAGTTCTCATCAGTGAAAGAACAGTTACTTGATGTTTTAACATGTCCTTGTGCAGTTGCCCCATGGGAATTCTCTTTGCCATCATGAGTGGCATATTATGGCGTGGGAAATGAAGTTCTCCTCATGTGTGCTGAGTTGGACGACACCTTCTGGAGTTTATTGGATATGGATCTCAGGGAAACCTGCACTTGCAATGAGAAAAGGCAAAGCCTGCCCAGCTAAATACTCAACATATTCTCATGGTGTCGCCTTTATTCAGTTATTTATTTTGCTCGGAACACTCAGGGCATCCTTTATTTGCATACCTAGTAGAAGTAATGTTGCATATCACTGTCAGCATTGCAAGTCATCTCTGTAATCAGACCAATCAAGAAACCCTTAACTTTAGCAGGTAGGTGTAATTGGAAGATATTTCTTATTCCAGAGAGAGACAGCTGTGCAAATGAGTCAAGAGACACACAGTTTATGTGTGAAGCAGCAACTACCATGCAGGAAGTCTAAATGGACTGATTGTTGCCTCTCTCTAATGGATTCATAAGAAGTATTACAGCCATTACACATTAGAAGTGTGAGTACAAATTTGTGACTGCAAGGCTTGTGAGGAGTCAAGGTTTTTAAGTTGCTTGAAATAAAAAAAAATTGTTTTGTTTTGTATTTTAGTATATGCCTATATTTGTAATTATATGGCACATAGCTGATAATATAAATATGATTTACAATGCACACTGATAGTTTTTGCATTATCATGTGCCTTAATGAACATATTTCTTTCTTTCTTGAAGATGATTCAAAATTAGATTGTGATACTTCTTGAGTTTCTATCCATTTCAGATGTGTCTGGTTGTTTAAATATTAATGGATACAAATTGATTGGCTGATTATTTCCATCCTATAATGAAGAATGTGCACTTACCCTCAATTATAATTTTAGATTTTTGAAAGCTGCAGTGTGTGTGTTTGTGTGTACTTGTGCATGTGTGTGTCTGTGGGTCTTGACTTTTACTCTAAATAACAAACGCTTTTTAAATAAAATGTATTATGATGACAATGATGATAATAATTATTTTTCTTATTATTTTTCTTGTTCTTCTTCTTCTTCTTCTTCTTCTTCTTCTTCTTCTTCTTCTTCTATAAATCATTATTATTCATTATTATTACTTTATTATTATTGCCAATAGTGTTATTGACATTAGTGGCCCTCCATCCATTTCTCCCTTTTTAATCATATTCTCCCTCCATTACAGTCTTCATCCTTCTTCTTTTCATTTTTCACTCCGCACTTTCCCGGCAGCTCCTGCTAAATGTGTCTCACACATTTAAAATAGGAGGCTGTGCATAACGACACCATTTGCTGTCATAGAGAATTATATGAGCAATGCTGTTATCTATCTCTGCTTTCACCACTAAACAAACTGCCCGGTCAGCTGGTGATTGCTAGAAGAAGCAGCTTTCTTTCAACAGTTTCAAGAAAAAAACATGCTGAGCCAACTGGGATACTGGCCTGGGCTGTGTTGAAATCAGAGCCCTATCTACTGCGTCCTGATTCGTACATGGCCCTGGTATTTTAAGCATTCTTTCAGTTGATATAAATCAGAGAGGAATGACATGTAAGTAACACTAGGGGGTGCTGTTATCCTGAAAGTAATAGAGAGCCAAAGTGTGACATCACTTTCGCTGAGTTTAATTTCGGAAGTAAATTTCCAGAATGGGGTTTCTCCATTGGGATTTAAAGAATCTGAGATTATAAGGATCCTGTTTTCAGTACAACTACAGGACTTCAATATGTTGTACCTATATGAACCTTATCTCAACCACGGCAGTCCTGTGCAGTTTGGTTTCAAATGGCACGAATTACATTAATTTATATAACGCTGTCCGCTAACAAACTACATTTCCCCACACAGTATGAAGTGTCGTCGCCTGATTTTACGTCACTGCCCTTTGAACGTGGACCAGTCGGTGTCAGAAATCAAGCTTGCTACCAAGAACAGCAACTCAAAATTCTTAGCAAAATTTTATGTAGCCTAGCTAATAGGCTGTGGCAGTGTCATATACATTTAACAGATATCCTGACCCTGATAATACTATAGCCTACATTATTACTTTTCTAAGTGGTCTATGCTGTGTAGGCTATATTTTATCTGCTTAATGTAAGTGATTTTATAGACTTTGAATGATGACAACAGGCTAGTTCAATAATTGTATTTGTGACTTAGGTTGGGATACAGTTCAACATGTTTAAACATGAACGTAACATCCAGTCATTTGTTTGCATTAACAGAGGCCGCGCACGGAAGCATATGCTATTGCATTTAAAATTTTAGACATTTAGCTAACTCACTGAAGCAGTAGTCTACAGTTTTACTGTTGCTCTTGCTGTGTCCACTTCGCTATCCTCACATATTGCTGTTTTAACTTGCCGGATCAGCTCAATTTTTAGCTAGCTCTGTCAATTTGTCCAAGTTAACGTCACACAACATTTTTTGTGTATATCTCGTTAGGTAGACTGTTTAGACTGTTTTTTTATGTTAGCTATGAAAATATGACTACAATATCAAATCAAATCAATATTTATTTATATAGCGCATTTCACAACTAGTTGTCACAATGCGCTTCACAGAAAAAACCCAGCCTAACCCCCCACAAGAGCAGGCCAGAGGCAACAGTGGCAAGGAAAAACTCCCTGATGGGTGTGTGTGAAGGGTGGGTGTGTTCAACCGGAGTGGTTCGGTTTACAGCGCAAATTTAATCCGTTTTTCTCGCTTTTGCTCATTTGGAAAGACATGTGCCTAACGTAGCCTAGCTTAGGCCTACTGTAACAGATTTAGCATGAACTAGATGGAACTACATAAATTGACAGGACAGTAGGTTAATGTTAGCCTACACCTGACCGATGGCAACAATTTGGTGCAAAATACTGCACCATCTCCTACCTAGCTAATAAATGTTTATAATTAAAATGATTAGGCTATGTACAAAAAGCGGAAGAATGTAATGCTAGGTAACTACGCTACAAAACTGGCGGCAATATGCCTGCCTGTTTCTTGTTGACCACTCGAGGCCAAGGAGAAATGAGCACCGTTCGATCTGCGATGGTTGGCTCACGCAACATTGTGTAGTTCGTTTGTTAATCAAAAATATGTGCCTACATTCTTGTACCTTTGCTTAAATCATTATAAACTTGGAGTTTATTTCACAAATGAGATAGTTTGGGTGTTATGTAATAATGATATGGAACCGAGAAGCTGGTATGATACCTCACCTTGTTATATTTGTCAGTAGCAGAAAAGTCAACAGGAGAAGGAATGGGGATAATTTCTCTTCCCGAACGGAGCAGCAGACGTGGCAACTTCGGCTCTCTATAGACATTTATTGGATAGAGTGTGTACACTATCCACTTTTGTCAAAGACAGGGTTTGATGTTGTATTTTTTTTTAGTTTACCAATTTGTTCTCCTGAGTAATAATGGCAAATCCTAAATATAATACAAACTGCATCATATGTGTGGTTTTCATATCAGTGGTTTTGTTTGGTTTATATTATGTTTTATGCTTGTTACTCTGGTTCTGCCAAATTTGGAATGCCCAATAACACTCATTGTGACCACCAAAGAGCAGACACAGCATTTGCTGTCCTTCAAAGCATGTGAAAGCAGCAGAAAGGTTCACACACACACATGAGTCAGAGGAATACGCTTTATGTGCAGTTCAACAGGCGAACCTTTGAGCGTCCGATCGACCAGCGGGGGTGATGGCACGGTGTCATCCCGATCAACCCTCCCTTTCCCGTGTGACACGAGAGTCAATTGCCATCCCCCTGCAGGGCTGCTGGCCACAGTGGGCCCTGGTGCAGTCCAGATTCAATGCCTGTGGGCTCCATCCATGCACTAGAATAGTGTCTTAAAAGGATGAGGCCCCCAGCAGCACTATTTATTTTTTTAAAGAAAGCGGGACAGTCTGCCCTCTCACATTTTTTGCTTTATTCAGACAGGTAGAAAGCAGAGAGGTTAACAGATAGAGAAGGGAGAAAGTGCCACAGTGGGGAATTGAACCCCCTGCTGGATAGGGGGACTCGAATATGGCTGGAGAATTGGCCGTCCTATGGACAGTGCCACACGGTTCACCTATTTATTATTAAGTAATTCAAATCAGAGTTTTGATGGAGATGTGATCTGTTCAAACCACGTCAATGTGCCATTAAGGCACAGCAAAATCTTCAGTGTCGACTCTGATTAAGTACGTCTAGGTTCTGGACTAGACTATATATTATCACTATTTGACTCTATTATTTAACACTGCTAGAGTATATTTAAAACTAGTAATTTTACTGTGTGTCCTGGCTGTTCTTGTCTTGTTTTTGATATAGGCTGGTGCTGTTTTCAATGAAGCCAGGATGTCCTTTAGATAAAGAAAGAACAAGCCATGCAAGAAACCTCAACAGAGATATTTCTGTTCTCACACCACAGATTGAGGTGCTGGGCAAGGGATATCTCCCTCTGGGGACCCAGAGAAGCCTGGCACAGCTGTGGCTGAAGATTAGAGCCTTAGGATTGGACACCTATAATGAAGAAGAGTCAATAGTGACACTCACACTCAAATACAAGAGGTCAAAAGTTCAAAAGCCAGATTGGTAAAACTAAAATGTTTGGCCCTGTCAGCTGAAGATGTTGGAGAAGTGAGGATAATGTAAAATGTGTTTAATTTCTGAATCCAGCAGTTCCAACATTCAATGCCCGTGTACAATGTTCAGCACTCTGAATACTAAAACCCCAAACTTAACCAACGTTTAAAATACATTTTGTGATTTCATTTAATAATTATTATTGAAAATGACAATCATCCATTAAATGGCACAATTTATTCATAGGTTAGTTGAACAGTAACCTCATGCAATCAACTAACAAGTCAAAACAAATTATATCAGGTCTTAAGAGTAAATATTTTTATTAAGTGAAAAACAAGATAAGTCAATTAGAATAATTAATTTAAATCATACAGTCATTATTGTATGTAGGCTCACCATGAAACATATGACATTAAACCAGTCATTAATTTGAAATTACTAGTAAAGAGAAGGAGACCGATAAACCGAACCTAGCCAGAGTATTACCCTCTTCCAGTTTCAGAGTATTACCCTCATCCTGGAACAAAAGACAATGAGCTTGAAAAAGCTCAGTTGTTGTGAACAGACCAAGGAACCACCACCAAAATAAAAAAAGGAAAACTTTCTTCTCCAAGGTTCCAAAATGACCTGGAACTTGACCTGAGAGAGGACTGGCTTATCTAAAAGCTGACAAATGCACTTATTAATTAAAGTGATCTTATGTTCTTGAGGTAATTCAGCTCAGCTATTGAATACCTCTACAAGATGGAAACGTACTCCTGCTTTTACCAACAGAGGTGATGTAGGCAATAGTTGTTAAGTCCAGCCAGTAGTGTAATCCTGTTGTGTAAAATATTGTCCATGTACCAAGGCCAGTCGTACCACGCTGACCACCACTTGAAACTGGAGTTGCCTCCAAAAATGTTCATTCCAAACAGGCAGGCCTCAACAACCATAGGTTGCAGGCTACATAGTAACAATGTAATATTGTATGTGCCATGGACAAGTTTCCCCTATTCAATTATATTCGCTCTCTTCCGAAGGCCGCAATGTAAGAAATAGTTTTCTGACAAAGTGAAAAAGAAAAATGGCAAAGGTGCAAAGCTAAGAATTTTTTATATACCATCATCCACAGTGCTCTGGTGAATACAAAACCTGTGGTTTTAAGGCTGTCAAAAGCATGTTATAACTGTACTGTGACTGGCAGAATTAACGCTAACACCGTCATTGACACTAACCGTCCAACTGACTATCAGAGGTTTGGCCAAACTTTGATAATGTTCAGGTGTTAAATTACAGTCTAGTTATTTCATGGTCTTAAATTATTCCCATATGGTATATCTTTTTTTTTTTTTTGGGCTTTACTGTCCTTGCCTTCTTTACGCAGTCCACAATGTGTGAGCCAGGGATATATTTCAGTGATGGTGTCCATGTTACCATGACAACCAACCCTCACATGGGTGAGCGACTCGGAGAACCGCAGCTGTCCCCAGTCAGAGTCCACTTTAGAAGAAAGCCTATAAATTATTGTCTGGCAAAAATCTCAGACTCGCACTTCGGGCTGATTACTTAGGTTGCATCCTGGGAAATAACACAGGTTTGTGCGCACCAGAATATCCTAATATGGGAAAGATGGGACTTTGAGGAGGGAACACTAATGTTGGTTTTGATCATTTTGAAGAGATGGGTGGGCAGATACTGCAGTTAAAAGGCAATTGTTGGACAGTTTTCTGCATGACTAGTGTAGAAACACTTAAGAAATGTTTTTGTAATTAGCTGAACATTTTGCTGGTTTTTTCCAGTTGAGAGACTTGTGCTTGGTACAGTCACAGCCTGCAATTTAAATATAATCTTTCTTCGATTTAATCTAGATCATGCAAGTGCCACTGCTGGATAATTGCCCATGGTGCTGCCCAGGGAGGGTTTTAGTTGAAAGGATAGCTTCTGCCTCATTGTGCAATAGTTTAATAGCAGCTATGATTTGCCTGCACCTGTGTGCCATCATTTGCACAGTCCTCTGCTGCAGTAAATAAAAAGCTCAGCAGTGGCATCTAGACTGAAAAATTACAGTGGCTGTATTAGTTTGTAACTTAAGTGAGCATGCACAGTTTGGTTATATCACCCAAATATCACCCAATTTAAAAGCTAAGACTACAGGGGCCACATGTATCAAACTCTGAGTAAAATAATGCGTAAAAGAATGCTCAGGGTGAAAGTCGGAAAACTGAAAAAAGTTTAGCATTTTCTACCTCTGCCTTTCTGTCACGGTGTCGCCATATCACACGGACTCCAAACGTTGTGTACGTATTGTGTCCATCGTGTGCAGAGGTATGCAGATTCTCACAGCACGTGTTATATTATACATCTGAATTTCTGCATGGAAACTCGCTTACGTGGCTTTCTGAGGGCAATTTTCTGCTCAGCACTGTTTATACATGTGGCCCCAGGTATCTACTCTTCCTTCTAGTAAGCACATTTTGTTAATCCGTTGTGAAAACCATGGCACCTCACTGGGTTAGACAGCTTTATGCAGCAGGTCTTCGCTCTTAGAAAATGCCCCATAATCTTCACTCAGCTCTTTTTTGACTGCAGGTTGATTGGAGGCATTTAAGTCTCTTTTTTGTGACATTCTTTAAGGAAGGCTATTTAGTCAAGCAGAGATTTGCTCTGCTAAGAAGTAGTAAATGCGGCAATGTACGGTCTTATGTGTTTTAACCCCGAACGTTAAATACATATGGCTCTCACTAAGAGATCTGTTATAATCAATTTTGGCACAATGTTCGGCTGATAGACAGTTAAGGTCATACCTTCGACAATGCAACAATTACATTAGTGGGACTGCACTCACTGTGCTCCTGTTCTGACTGGTAATTCCTTTCAGTCACACAGAAGTCCTGAACTGAATTCCTTCCTACTGTTCTGTGAATTCATCCACATGTTTATGCATTCACTCATCTGGCACGGGCTATTGTAGGCTTTATCGGGTCGGTATAGTTGCAGGTGAGACTGGGTGGGGGGTTGCTTGTTAAATGTTCGAGCCACGCAAAAATAGTGGCACTGAAACTCCGTATTCGGTATAGATTTGAGATTCAATTTTTTTTTTTTGCCATATGAACAGAGTTGAGAGAAATTTTCTTTAGCACAACTCGTTAAACACACACACATGCATCACAAGTAAATGCAACAAGTTGAGTCATTAGCATGTACATTATACACTACAAATCCCACACCCACACATCCCACTACACACACATCTAAAATCACCACAATTCATGCTATCACACATGTCACCGGCGGCTTGGCCGCTAGGGGCTCTGTTAAAGGGAATCAAACTACTGTTATTAGGGTCATTGCACAGGGTTAAGCATTTTCTTTTGCAGATGTAAATGTCTTAGGACATGTAAATGTGTTTTTCTTTCCTTTCTTGTGCTCTCCAACATGTGTCCATACTGTACACCTGGAAACCTGAAAGCTCTGCTAATGGGATTTAACCAAAATCATGTCTGATGTTGATGCTTTTCATGTATTTCAATTTCAGAACTAGCCCTTATTGTTACTAAGTAGCCTGCTGGTTGACCTGTTCATAAGAATGCTGCCTGTTTCTCTCTCTCTGCCCTCCTCAGCCCTAAGGGGAATGTCTTTAGGCAATTAATAGTCATGCTGCATGGGGCCCTTGTCTATTCATACACATCTAGGCTGCCGTGATGTCTCCTGTCCTGGAAAGGTGAAACACAGAGACACAAAGCTATTTATGGGGGTGTCAGGGCTCCAGTGTGGCCACATGGTTTCCATTTAGAAGTTTGAATGCCAATCTGTGCCATTCAATTGAAACCATCATACAATTGAAACTCTAAATGTCCATGTAGATTCTGGCTCTAAGTCAGCAAGGGTCTAACGTATCAAACAAGCTTCAAACTATCACTCTGCTGTCAGATATGCATAGATCACTTTATGGGTTGTTTTTCCTGACAAATTTTCCTCTTGAACTCTATGGAAAAATAAGTCAGGAGAAGAAACCATTCAAGTTATCCACCCATATCTACTGTATTTCTGGCAGCAGAGTGATGGTTTAAGGCTTGTTTGATACGTCAGACCCTTGATAACTTAGAGCCATTTAGCCAACCATGTGTTCCATACGGTTCCAGTGTAATTTACAGCTAAATCTAGTCCCACCCCCCATTTCCCATAGAGATCCATTCAAATGAAAAGACATTTAGTAAGAGTACTCGATTGTAAGAGTACCAGAAAATAAGATATCAAGAGTCTTTTGATGTTGTTGGGTCACAGACATCAGGACGTCATGGCATGCATAGGATATGCGGCCAAATATTTAAAATGAATACTTTATTCTATATATATATGCAGTGGTGCCAATAATTGTGGCCAACGTGGTTTTGTTAAAAATAATAATTTCTTGATGAGGGATTTTTTTTCTCATAATAAATGAACGTCAATTAAAGGATAGATTTTTCTCATTTTTTTAGTGTGAGATTAAGCTAATTCAGCAGTGAATTTTTTATAACCCTTTTTACTCATCTTTACCAGGGGTACCAACAAATTTGAGCACGTCTGTATGGCTTTACATGGAGTTCTATGGGCATTCATTGTATTGGTACGGCACGCCATATCCATAGCCACTTCCAAATAAACAAACATGTCTGTGTGTGTGTGCAAGTGTGTGTCTGCCTAATGGTTGAAAGACATAGACTGGGCTATAATAATAATTATTGAGACTTGATTTGTGACTTGACCTGAAAGACTTGCAACTTGACTTGGACTTGTGCTGAAAGACTTGAGACTTGACTTGGCCTTGTGCTGAAAGACTTAAAAACAGCTCTGCCACCTGATGTGTGGAATACAGTGCAATGGAACATGCTTTGATAAAAACACTTAATCTTCATCATGGTTAACTTTGCTTGCAACAGCAGGAGATTTGAATAATTAGCATCAAACTGTCTTTCAATATAGATCACATACTTCAGGCCATCAGTTATTTACTCTTTCACCAAGCAACTTTATGCATATATAGTTGAATATATTATTCATGAGTCTTAAGTCATTTTAGAAAATGCTAATATATTTTTATTTACAATTTGTTTGATCTACAGTATAGTAAGGTTTATATTTGTTCTCTTAATGTTGCATAAATCAGTCTGTCTTTCTAGTGAATATCATAAAAATTTCAGTCACACACACATTAATATTTCTTACCACAGACAGCTGAAATAAGATCCTTCACCACAGTGTGATATTAATAGTTTTGTTATTCCCTTGGTTCTGTGCCCAGAGAGAAAAGAAACAGGGTAAAATGATTGAGATGTCCTGATGAAATACTAACTACTGTCAGTTTACAACTTGTGAGCTCAGGGAAAATACAAAGGCCTGTATTCAATCAACATTTGTCACAATTCTTGCTTTTCATTGTTAGTAAATCTTAAGGGCAAATGTTGATTGGCCCTATTTTTGCATAGTTTTGGATGATTGTGAATAGTGTTTTGCTGATTGAAAGTGAGTACGATACCCATTTGCTGCATCCTCAGTCACGGCTCCAAAAGGAATACATCGGGGCAGATTTTGAAGCCTTCAAAAACCATGATGAACATATTTTTCGAAAATGCAAAGCTGACAGTATTCATACAGGAAGTTGCAGTTTTCTGGCTGTTAGATAAGAACACGAATGTGGACACTTCTAGCTGGGCAAAGTAGATTTCACACGTCATTGCATTCTAAAATGTGTGACCTGAAATTCTTAACACAAGATGCGAGATGCAGTGCCAAACATTGAAGCAAGGGATGCTATAGCAGGCAATTCAAATAATTACGAGTATATTTGGGGAATTTAGGCACTGTGAAAAACAAAAAGAAGTGTGTTGTCCAAATATTTACACAATACTGCAAAATGACTTTGCTGGGATACAATGACAGTGGCCATCTTCCTTAGAGTTCTTTATTTACAGACTCAGATAAATACAAAATATAAATTAATGCAGCAAACATATTTATGATATAACACAAAAGTAATTTTCTTATTAAACTATTTACACAAAGCATTTACAAGATAACATCAAGAATATACAGCTTTGTCATTAAAATCTTGGATTTGATAAGTTGGAAAATCTGGAAAGAGATGCTGACAACAACAAATAAAATGGATCAAGACATGGGTAAGACTTGCACTGCAAGGAATAATTCTCTATACAGAAATAAAACACTTTCTTTTAAGGGCTTTTAACTAAAAAATAACAGAAACATATTAAGTATGATTATGTTTTGTTAACTATTAATATTAGAGTTAAGTAGTATGATTAATTAATTTCCATTTTAAAGACAGTTCAGTTTTTCTGGATTGGCATTTATAAAGATTTCCAAGTTGATACAGGTCAGTGACTTCTTTATAAAGGGGTATACAAAAAAAACAAAAAACTTTTATTATAAAACATATTTACTCAAGTCATGTTTATTACAAACTAGTTTGATACAAACTATGAGTAGTAATGTTTTATGTACCTGTATTTTGGAATAACATGTAAATTGCTTCAGTGTCAACTTTACAACTTAACTCTAAATGCTTAATTTACAAAATGATTAATGTTCTATGAACCTGTATTATAGCTTCTTTTAACATTCTTCTTTTAACCTGTGGTGATCAGTGTTCGCTCTGCCATAGTAGTGTGAAAAATAATAACTGACTCGGGGAGTGCATGTGCTCTTCTTATAGGGTGTGGGTGAAACAATGCGTGGGTGATTCCAAAGACATGTGTGTTAGGCATTAGTGTTTCCTAATAGGAGATTATATAGGCATTCGTGTTTCCAAATAGGAGATTCCGTAGGCATTATTCTTTCCAAATAGGAGAAAAAGGGGGCAATTTTAAGGCCAAACTGAGTAAGGCCAGACAGGCAAAATTAAGAAAAAAAGAGACAAAAACATAGATCTGTCTGGTAGATTCCACTGCGATGCGTGCATGCCTTACTGTATGTCTTGATATTGATCCTTAACAGCAGTAGGGAGGTATACAATTCACATGCTCAGTAAGTAAGGATGAAAATATTGAAAGAATGGCATTTCACAGCATGTTATGAGAATTTGGTTAAGGCTAAAACTGTACAGCAGCTCTACTCAGCTCCAGTCCCGCTATGCCTTTTTTTTTACAGCTCAAGTATCAAGTAACATTCTCTAAATCAGAGGGACAAACTGGTTCAATCAACACAAATATTCATTGAATCAGGTGAAGTCCATGATAAGAAACCCCAGCCCTCATATGGTTGAACAGCAATAATGTACAAGTTGTGTCACTATTTACCAAACAAAATTTGATTATTAAAAAAACCAAAAAAAAAAATCACTTTTAATACACAAGGTTTCAAAAGCACAAGTGAAGCCCTCCTTCAAACAAATAACTTTCCATTTGCTGCAACTAAGACCGTCGGAGCAAATGTACAGTACACTTGTAATACTGGATGCTAGACTAAACAGTATGTTTTTGTTTGAGATTGTCAATTGTCACCATTTATCTGAGATTATTCTCCAGTGGAATCTAACTGAATTGTGCTTTGAATGCATTGATACTAGGGATGCACGGATACCTTTTTTTCCCCCAGACCGAGTACGAGTACTAAGTACTGAGGTTTGGGTACTTGCCGATACTGAGCACCGATACGAGTACTTTTAATAATATTTCATTGTTGTGTTACCATAAAAGTGAGACCACTCACTCCAGTGCATGGAGTGCTTATTATTTTTCATAGATTTTTGTGTTCACTCCTTTATCAAAAAGTACACAAACTCTCACTGAGTTCCAGTAAATAAACTGTCACTCAGTTCCAGTAAAGCATAACATAGACTTGTAAGCATGTTTCAGTAAAGCAGTCTATGGAACTGTGACCAAGTTCCTGTAGAATAGATGAAACTGTCAGTTTTCAATAAAATGTTGCCTAAAACTCTAGTAACATTTGTACTTAATTTTGTTTTCCCATGATTTTCTTCCATCCAAAACTTATTTGCTACAAAAGCCACGCACGTATTCGCACGCTTTCGCAGGCATGCACACACACACGCACACACGCACGCATTCATAACTAAATTACAAAAATAGCTTAAGCTTTAGAAGCCACTCTGTAAATCTAAATTACAGTAATCAACTACTAATCTTCTATCTTCTCCCTATTGTCTTTATTGTCAACTCAATTGACAGACTATCAGTCACCTCACAAACCAAACACAGGCAGAACAATGTGTGACGTTCTTTCTGCCCATCAAGTGCAGTTAAGCTGCATAGGTCTATGTCCAGGACGTCTCTGGTTTATAAGCAGGGATACCCAGAAAGCTTGCATCATCAGGTAGACGGTGCAGTGACGCAAACAGTGATGAATGTTTGAAGTCTGCCGTGCTTTTATCGTCTTCCTTTATCTTAAAGTACTTCCTAACTGCTGACATTTTTTCCTCTCTATTTACAATTTTTATTTAGCTTCAACTTGGTACTGGTCAGTCAGTATTGGGACTGGGTATCGGAGCATTTTTATCAGTACGAGTAGAGTACATGTGCACAGTATCGGACCCGTTACCTGATACCAGTATCGGTATCAGTGCATCCCTAATTGATACACATTTTTGCTTTTGCCTTTTTTATGAAAAAATATGCATGGATTCCATCAACACTTGTCCTTAACTACAATTAAATGCATGTTTTTGAGTTTCTCATCACAAACACACATTTGGCAATTCAGCGATCACTAAACTCCCAAAACTGTTTGTGAATTAAGAATAACATAAACACTTGCATTTAATTATATAAGTTATGGATACATTTTGGAATTCAGGCCACAGTGGATGGAATGAAATGCCAAAACATTTGCTTTTATTTCAACTGTAGCTCCTAGTTCTAAGGTTTGATACAGAGCAGTGGTACATTCATTCACTTTCCTTGGCTTTGATTGGCTTCAGAAGTGCTATGAGCAAGATGGGCCCCTTTGAACAAAGTATCCACACTTTCAAAAGAGCCTGTGCACAGATACAACTGCACAGTTCTCGCACACGCAAATATTCATGCATACAGTCACAAAGAAAAAGCATATGCAAGTAACTTTACAGCAAATTAACACAATTTATACAATTAAAGAACGCTCACTGGTCAAAAGGTCAAAATGCTTTTGACTATCTGAAATTTTCATTACATGTCAAAATGGTGGCTTGTGGAAACGAAAAGGCCATGCTCTGTGAAATGTATATCATTTATGGCACTTACTATCAATTACATTTCTTATATGGTCATCACCAACACCAATAAAAAAGAAGAAAAAAACTTTCCAAAACAAATTTCCCCAACCTATTTACAGACTGTCAGCATACCTCTGGAATGTCCAATGAATAGTATGTAAATTCAGCATTAAAAAACTTTAGCAATGATAACATGTCCATTTTCTTCTTTTTCATTCATAAAGTATCCGTTTCAACTCGATTAAATACTAATCAGCAGCTGAAAGCTTGACCCTGTGGTAATTTTGAACAAAAACAACAACAAAAAAACTGGTAGAAGGCACAGATTTTGGCCATGAGAAAAATAACTGACTGTTCCACACTGTGTCCAGTAACAATGTGGTTGTATTTGTTTTTCTGATAAACCCTGATGGTGTGTATATACCACTGGTATATACAGTATGTACGCTCCTATCAGATCCTGCCCATGAAGGGGAATACATGGCAATTGTTTGATAGGAAACAAACAAGGATTGTTTGGAAAGTGAACAAGACAATACCAGTTTCACATCTCATCTTAAACACATTCATCTGTTTATACCATTATTATTATTATTATTATTATTATTATTAATATTATTATTATATATATAATAATAATAATAATAAATACATTTATGAAAGACAACCAGTGTGATAAAAACCCACAATAATTCTACAGCTCGGACCAAGGAGTGGTAATTAGAGCTGTCCAGTCCTTGCTATGACGTTGTGATTCAGCAGATAGAATAGAGAGCTTCTTTTGGCAGTGCTATTTTCATATAATGAAGTAACAAAAAAGTACAGAATTTTAAAATGAAGAACAAATTGCGGTTGAGGACAAGTCACGTGGTCTCTTGAGCACACGTTCTCTGGGGACCCAGGTCCCTCTGTAGCCCTTTCTCCTAGGCTGGGAGAAGCCTTTTTGATGTTCCAAAAAGAGAATCCACCCCCACCCACTCCTGTAGCCATTTAAAGCCTAGCTCCACAAATAGGCTTTCTACCATACTGCACATTGTGAGCAAAAAACTCTTTAAATGTGTGCAAGAATGCCAGGTTGGAGCACAAGTCCTTTATTTGATAAAAAGGATGAGAGGAATACAGTTACTTTCCAAACAGCACAGTTTGCTCAAGATCAAGATCTTGAGTTCAACTCAAAATTAAATTGTAGTGTCTTCAGTTTAAAACCGGTCACAACCTTTGACCACACAAAATGTCAAGAAAGAAAAACGGTATTTTATTGCCTAAAACACCATTTTCTCTTTTGAGGTGTAGTTTATTTTTTTTTTGAGAGGGGATACAATAGTATTTTGGAACAAAAAAAAAGCCTCATTATGAAAAGTAAGAAATATTTTCTTATAATTTTTTACATTCTTCGACATTCCTGCTTTAAAAGGGGGAGGGGGAACATGAACTCAAAATGCAGATAATGGTAAATGAAGAGTATGTTTCATTTCGTTCTTGGTTCAAAATGGCTTACTTTTAGTTATTTGCATTTAAAAACCTGAGACCTTTGTTTGCAAACTCAGTGGAGCAATGCAGTTTGGGATTGCTGTCTCAAAGGTTTACTTTTCTGAAGGAGCATTGACCGTTCTCTGTATCTAGGGGCTTCATTTTAAATGTCACTGATTTCCGTTAATGTGCTTACTTGATACAAATGCATTTGCATTTGCCTTTGTAACTAAGGAGCATGTTTTGGCGACATGTTGTACACCAGGGATGGGCAACTCCATGCATCGCGGGCCGGTGTGTATGCAGGTTTTTGCTGCCACCAGTTATCCTGGCTCATCAGCTAATTAATCATATACACCAACACCGATTCACTCGTAAATTAGACCACAATAAAATACTACAATACATGCATACAGGCACAAAAATATTCATCAGCTGCTGTTATTGCAGAATGTAGCTAAACTATCAGATCATGTAAATGATTGGGCAAATTAAATAATTGGTAACTGGTGGCAGCAAAACCCTGCATGTACACCGGCACGCAAGGTCTGGAGTTGCCCATCCCTGCTGGACATTGTAAAAAATGTTTGAATTTTACAGCAAAAGTTTGTAAAATAGCGAAGCCTGCGAAGGTATGAGATTATAAATGGCTGACATGTAAATAATGGTACTATTTACAATGAAACACCATAATATAAGATATAAATCCTGCTGTATACATGCTTAACTTGTTGTTACTGTTATTTATACACTTTGTAAAAAATACATTCGAAAAATACAGGCAACTGAGCTTTTAAAAAAAAAAAAGTTATGTAAGAGTTAACAATGACGCCACCTGGTGGACATCTGTGAAGGACATGGACAGGACATATATATATGTGGAAACATGGCTGTGCTCTAGTTAATTGACACAGGTGCGCTGGTCCTGGATAGATGCCATCGGGAAACTTTAGTCAACCGTAACGCAACGTAACATATTTTGTATATCAGTAAATTCGTGTAGCCGATTATAAAATGATATTGTATCTATCATATCGTAGCGTAGGGCTACCATTTGAACTGATTAATTTTGATCATCAGAAATAATTTGATTTAGGCTACTTACACCTTTGTTTGAAGGCCTATTTTTTTATATATTGAAATTTATTTTTTAAACTTTGAACACACACAATACAACACACTCAAAACTAACACTACAAAGCTGCTGTATTAATCAAACTTAAAGAATTCAAAAGAACCCATCAACCAAAAAGCAAGAACAAATCAAGAAAAGTAAGTAGGCTAAAACGAATTCTCAAACATTCTATAGAAACGCGTAGACTTGTCCATCTGTGCATCTATGTGAATTGGCAATCGTGGTAGAACATTTGAGAAAGAAGCCAATACAGTAACAATGCGTTAAGCATACTGTAACAGGTGGTATATCTAATTATATAATGCTGTTTCACTGTAAAGAATACAAATATTTACAGTTAACTATTTTACAGACTTTTACTGTAAAATTCATGGAAATGTTGTGCAGTGTACAGTAAATTTACAAAAAGATTTTACCGTAAAATTTACAAGTAAACGTGATTAAGAGTAGAATGACAGATAGTAAGAGAGTTCTTCAGCTGTCAAACAGAACATTCGATTCGATCTAAAGTGCTAAAGAGTAATTTCACTCTTAAATTTAGCCATTTAACAGAAATGCTTATGCAGAGGGAGTTATAATGTATAGCAATCCCAAAATGCAACCACAAAACAAATGTGATATATTTTTAGTTTATCAGTTTCTGTATGTCCTCACCCTTCTGGAGGCTTTAAATGAATAATTGTGAAATGTGAAATGGGGAAAAATAATTATTTATTTATTTCTTTGCAGGATTTATTTAATTTGAGAATGGTTAAATGGTGACCACATACATGATAAAGTAAAAGAAAACCAGCCATCTAGGATTTACAACACATTCTCTCTTAAGTCAGCAGTTTCAGCACTGTGTCAATCTTGCTGTTAAAATGGAAACCCACCATACTGCAGTCTTATCCTTGGGCAGCTGTGCCTCATGCGAGCAATTTCTCAGCAACGATGCCATTTTGTCCCCCAGTTATGACATACTATAATTAGGCACGCTCAATGGATAACAGAGTTACAAATACAGCAGAGAACCTGTATTTGAGTTCTATTTTAGCCACTGCAGACTTTGATGATTAAAAACACAGGAGACATTTTTCAGTGAAAGCAGACCAGCCATAAATATAAGATGTAAATATAAGGTTGCAGACAAAGGCTAGTGACATTTTCCCCATCATTATTTAGCACGGGTGGGTAAAACCCCTTCTTGCTTGTTCAATGTTTGCACAAAATTGACTGAAGAGCTAATTGAGTACATTATGCTTTTACTGAGAGCTCTGTAGATGGGTGTCATTTGAATTAGATTAATTTGGCACCATTATTATTTTTTTAGAACAATAGAGATTCCTAAAAGTATCTTACTTTGGATAAATTCTATAACAGTTGGCAAGCATGGGATTATAATTGCCTAAAACTACACTGCAATGAATGCAGCTAATCTCTTAAAAATTGGAATGGAGATCAACAGCTAAGATTAAATGGCACGAGAAAATATAATCCAAGGTAAAGATGGTTGGACATACCAAGCACATACCTTCTATAACACCTATTTATATTTGTCAAACAGATGTTTACAACAAGGGCAAAAGCTAAATAGCTCTCTTTTTCACATGTTATCCATTTATATAGACCAGAATTTTCACATTTCGGGCTCTCACTTGATATGCACTTGATGTCTCCAACTATACAAATTCCCTGGGGTATCATTTCAAGTACTTATTAACTCTATTTTCCAGAAACTTTAACTTGATTTCAATCCCCAATTATACATGCGTTTAAATGTAATTAGAAATGAGATAAGAAAAATAAGATCATAACAAGATGACCTGCTGGGGGAGAGCACATGGCACAGTCTGTGGGGTGGCCAAATCTCAACCCATACAAATCCACCCCTGTGGGGTGGCCAAATCTCAACCCATACAAATCCACCCCAGTCGGGTGGCCGAATCTCAACCCATACAAATCCACTCCTGTGGCCAGGAGCTTGATTCCCCACCATAGCACTCTTTGTACTGTGATCCCCTCTCTGTCAATAATCCTCTCTGCTTTCCCCCATCTGAATATAGTGAAAAAATACGTAAGAATGGCAGATTGTCTGCTCTTTGTTTTTTTTGTTTTGTTTTTTTTTGTTCTTCAGCAAAAAAATCGTAAGTGCTGTTTATGGCTACAATTTATCACATCACGTATGAAATATAATCATGCAAATTAGCTCTGCTTCAGACTGGGTACCCTCACAAAGTCATATACATTTTGTGTATTATTCATAAGTGAATAAATCTTCTTACAGCCATCTTAATTTGTGCAGAAACTGTGGAATATTACAAAATATTGCAAAATCACATTTATAGTAAAACACAATTTGCAATATATAGACATATAGAACTTTTAAAAATTAAAATAAAAGTATATTTTTAGTATTATTTGAAGTATATTTAGATATATATGAAAATATGCATTTATCATGTTTTGGCTACCTTATTAAAATTCAATATATAGTTGCATGCAAAAGTATTGGGGCAGTGACACAATTTTATATTGTTTTGTACTCTGGATTTGAAAATAAAAAACATGAAGTTGAATTTGACTGTCAGCTTTAATTTTAGGGTATTTAAATGCATATTGCAGCGATCCGTGTAGGAATTACAGCCCTTTTTATACATAGCCCCCCATTTTAGGGGAGCAAAAGTAATGAACACATTAACAATCGAAAATAGTAGTCATATTTAGTACTTGGTTACAAATCCTTTGCAATCAATGACTGCCTGAAGTCTGTGACCCATAGACATCACCAGATGCTGGGTATCTTCCCTGCCATACATGCTTAAGTCATAACACAACCTCCACCATGTTTCACAGATGAGGGGGTGTGCTTTGGATAATGAGAAGTTCCGTTCTTTCTCTACACTTTCCTCTTTTCATCACTTTGGTACAGATTAATACTCATTCCATCTGTCCATACGACTTCGTTCCAGAACTCTATAGAGTTTTTAAAATGTACTTTATAGCTAACTCTAACCTGGCCAATCTGTTCTTGAGGCTTACCAGAGGTTAGCATCATGTGGTGAACCCTCTGAGGTTATGCTGGTTTAGTCTTCTTTATTGTCGTCTGACACATCTATGCCCACATCCTAAAGAGTCTTCTTTATTGTCGTCTTTGACACATCTATGCCCACATCCTAGAGTCTTCTTTATTGTCGTCTTTGACACATCTATGCCCACATCCTAGAGTCTTCTTTATTGTCGTCTTTGACACATCTATGCCCACATCCTAGATAGTGTTCTTTATTGTCGTCTTTGACACATCTATGCCCACATCCTAGATAGTCTTCTTTATTGTCGTCTTTGACACATCTATGCCCACATCCTAGTCTTCTTTATTGTCGTCTTCGACACATCTATGCCCACATCCTAGAGTCGTCTTTATTGTCGTCTTTGACACATCTATGCCCACATCCTAGTCTTCTTTATTGTCGTCTTTGACACATCTATGCCCACATCCTAGTCTTCTTTATTGTCGTCTTTGACACATCTATGCCCACATCCTAGAGAGTCTTCTTTATTGTTGTCTTTGACACATCTATGCCCACATCCTAGAGAGTCTTCTTTATTGTCGTCTTTGACACATCTATGCCCACATCCTAGAGAGTCTTCTATATTGTCGTCTTTGACACATCTATGCCCACATTCTAGAGTGCTCTTGATCTGTTTGACAGTTGAAAAAGGGTTTTCTTCACAATTTACAATTTTATTCCGTCATCCACTATAGTGGTCTTCCGTGGTCTACCAGGTTGTTTTGCTATTGCTGAGCTCACCAGTGCATTCTTGCTCCCTAACAATGTATCAAACATTTGCTTTTGACACATGCAATATTTTGGCTACGTCTCTGATTGATTTATTAGCTCATGATGGCCTGCTTTACTGGCATTGACACTTATTTGAGACGTGACAGCAAAGGACTCCAAATGTAATTTCCACACCTAGCATCAACTCTAGACCTTTTGTTAGCGTTCTTGTGCATGAACTAATTATGCAAAGACACACAGCTGGCCAAGAAACAGCCTTGTAGCCATTTGTCCAATTACTTTTGCTCCCCTAAAATGGGGGGGGGGGGGGCTCTGTGTAAAAAGGGCTGTAATGCCTGCACGGATCACCAGATATGGATGTAAATACCCTCAAATTATAGCTGACAGTCTGCACTTTAATCTTATATTCATTGTTTTATTTCAAATCCAATGTGCTGGAGTACAGAGCCAAAACAATATAAATTGTTTCACTGTCCATTCACTTTTGCATGTAACTGTATATACAGTATATATATTGGAATAGAACTGGGGCTGTGTTTGTAACAGGGGGAGGGGGAGAAATAAACATTCATCTGTGTCTTTTATTTTGTCTGCCCTTTTTAAGATAATAAAAAGACTGACATGTTCATTGCATGCAGAATATAAGAAGCTGCTAGGGCGCTAAGCTACAGGAGAGGGTAAAAGTAATTTCAGTAACCGTATCATAGTTAGATTTGGAACCAACTTGTATTGTACAGTCCATGTGTATTTTGAATCTTCACTACTTTAAGCTATTTGAAATAGAGGGCCTCGGATCAGACCTCAGACATCTGACTGAATGCCTCCTTATCTTTTGCAGTTTTCACATTTTTATTACACTATGCCCCTTCTGAGAAAAAAAACAAAAAAAAACAATGTCGGAATAAACGGATTAGTGCACGTAGTAAAGCCAATAGACCAGGTTAAAGAACGTGAAGGCGATGGGGAAGATGATGCGGGACCACTTGTCGACCGCGTTCACATCTGTCAGGGAGGGGATCTTGACCTTGAGCTGAGTGGCCCTCCTCCGCAGCCGACCCTTCTGGTGTTCCGTGCTCCGGTCGAGGGGTGGCCGGCCGTACGGGTCCCCCCGGCTGCCTATGGGCCTGCGGTACTGGATGCTGGCGCTGTCGTAGGAAAACATGGTCGTCCGCGGGTCGCCTAGGCCTGCTAGTACCTCTCCACCGCCCATCTCATTCCGGATCTCCAGGTTGGTGAGGAGGATGTTGCCATGGGCGTCCACCTGTGTGGGGTGGGGGGTGGGGGGGGATTAAAAAGTAAGAGTGGTAGGTGGTGATCAGTCACACGCCATTATCTGTCCTTTATGTTGCTGTAGTAACAACAACAACATAGTATCAGTGCAGATGGTTCTAAGCCAATGAGAAGCATGGACGTTGACATGGATCATCTGCCCAGCTGTCCCTTGTGTACACTGCGCATTGTGTCCGCAACTGTGATGCATACATTTGTCAACATATAAATCTGCCAAAAGAACTTCTCTAATCTGCATGGATAGAAAAAGGTTCAAGATTCTTGGATTAATTCTCAGCATTTTACACCACCCTCAGCTCCTCTACATGTTATCCACAATCAATAATCTTCTCCTCAGAGACATGTGCACACATGCAAGCCTTTAATTGAATATTGCTAAATGTATTATTATTCACTGAGATATGTCCCATATTTGAGGAGGCAACAATAGTTTTTATGAATCACTGTTCAAAATTGTGCTGAATCATTCACTCCTATTCTAGATGCTACATCTCTAACAAAAATAAATATACACGACAGTGTTTCCCACAGGATCTTCTGAAACTGTAGTGGGTGGACCCTGAACTGTCTACGGGGGTCCGGGGACATGCCCCCCCAGAAGAAAATTTTGTTAATTTCAACAGCTAAATGTATCTTTGTTTGATCAATTTGAAACAAGCGGTAGAAGTTAAACTGAGGCGGGCCGCCAGTTTAATACATTAATGGGAAACACTGCATGAATACGTAAAGAAAACATTTATTTTTGGCCCGTATGTCAAGGAAATAGCACTCTCAGGGCTCAATTTACTATAAATTGATTGATCGTGGTATTTGTTTTGCACCAATCATTAGTTGTGTTGTTAGTTTTGCATGCGCTAAAAGGTTTTGCATACGCTATAGGTCTTAGTAAATCATGGTCTAAGTGCCTTATATGGATAAGACCGACTGAAAGTGGCAGAACTTTGTGTTCACTATTGCTATTAAGTATGCAGCAAGTAGACTTAAATCCTAAATCCATTCTTTCATGCAACATAATAACAATAATAA
Source organism: Ilyophis sp. 1 JC-2022 (assembly GCA_022702515.1). Classification (NCBI taxonomy): domain Eukaryota; kingdom Metazoa; phylum Chordata; class Actinopteri; order Anguilliformes; family Synaphobranchidae; genus Ilyophis; species Ilyophis sp. 1 JC-2022. Next base: position 116,754,751 of record CM040404.1, on the reverse strand, counting down.
TAATAATAATAATGATAATAATAATAATAATAATAATAATGATAATAATAATAATAATAATAATAATAATAAACTTTCTTTAAATATCACCTTTCAAAATACAGTTACAAGGCACTTCACAATACAGATAAACAAGAAAAAACAAAATAAAATAAAAGTAAATAAAAAAAACAAAGATTTCAGAAAGAAAGAATGATAATAAAATGAAACCATAACGAACCACACAGTTCTAGGAAGGCGTACTTAAACAAGTATGTTTTAAGAAGTGATTACACAAAGAAATAGCCAAGGAGGGTGTGGGGGTTCAGGTTTGAAAAATAAATGCTGGAGATAAATAAATAAGCATAAACGATTTGTACACAAAGTAGCAGACCCCCCCTAAAATACAATATTATTCAATCTAATATCATTAGTAATAGTCAACCAGCTTTTTAATTCCAGAAAAATCTAAATGTTTGTTGTTATTTGTTCTCACAGGAACTCCTTGCTGGAATTTGTTATGCTCTCAGCCATCGTGCTGTAGTCCTACAATGTTGGTGAAGCAGCGCGGTTAGTGCACATATGGAGTTGGGCAATGAGGCCGGCAGGAAACGACACCATGAGATGCGCGATGACTAGCTCTATCCAAGACCCTCCACGGGAAGCGCAACCTCCACATCTGCTCTAAACTGACAAGCGTGGAATGAGGATATCTACTGGCGTAAACATATTGTTGAAGGTGACAAATGTCCAGCGGGAGGCCTCGACGGTGATGTAGACTCAAGAAGGTCAATACCAAATGGAGTCAAAGTTAGCCTGTGGGCCCAAATTCTGCTTGACTGATGACTGCAGGTGTACTTCCGACTGGAGGAAGACCCGCTGTCTCCACTGAAATTATTTAAAATGTGCTGTTAGGTGAGTTGTTCTATTGAATGTTTACATGTATGTGACAGATAGTAGGTGAGGTGCACCGTAGAGGGTTACATGTGTGTGTCAGCTGGTTGGTAAGGTTTGCCATGCTGTTCACAAGGAATTGCAGTTGAGCTGAATTCTGGGAGTTGTGGTTGTAAATCTCAGGGTGGTACACAAAACAGAGAAGTGAAATTCAGTAAAAAGTAGCAATTGGTTACATGTGTTTTGGAAATGGACCTCTCCCACCCAATGTTCTGTATAGTTTCCTTATTTAATGGGAGAGTTAATAGCATAGCACATAAAATTTCGGATATTTTCCACTGACTCACTTTACAGCTGACTCTACTTAGTTTAGCGTAGCGTTAAGATAATAGCATAGGTTTCAAAGTAATTCCATGTAATTAATGTCAAGTCATATAATAATAAGTGGTGACCTGAGCTGGGCTGAGCCAGGATTCAATTGATACTGGATGCATAATACCAGTATAATACTGTTTAGGGTTTCTACTAGATTATTGTGCTACTTTCTCTAAGTTTTCTTGTTTTGTTTTTTTATTCTGACAGTTGACAGTTGTATTTGCAACCTTTTATTTCCAGATGTCAACATGGCAATATGGAAATTAGCCTTTAGCTAGTGAGCAACACCAATTTCATTTGCAACTTGTTTCATCCGATGCACAGGGAGGATTCAGGAGTTCATCCATAACCTTCAAGCTGAGACACTAATAGTTACACATAACCTCACTGTGTCACTCACTATAAAAAATAAAATAAAAGATTAATCTACTGGCTGCGTTAAAAAGAGACGCAAGGCTATCAGAAATAAACTTTAAAATGAGGATGGACAGCGAAAAGAATAGGAAGGCTCAAGGGACTCAAAGGATCCTGAAGTTATGGCCGTCTGAAAAAACAGCCTTGGGTGGCACAGCAACACTTGGACAGTTAAAAAGAGAAGTGCAAAGCGCATTCTGAGTAACAAAAAGGCAGAATGAAGTGGCCCTACCTGCACCCTGTTGGTCTCTACCCTGCTCTTCTCGTTGTTCGTTTTGGCAGCCTTGTCGGCCTCTTTCTTCTGGAGGTGAGGGCCCCGTCCAAAAAAGATGTAGTTGACAAAGGCGTACTCCAGCAGCGCCAGGAAGACGAAGAAGAAACAGCCCATCAGGTAGATGTCGATGGCCTTCACGTACGGGATCTTCGGCAGTGTCTCCCGCAGGTGAGTGCTGATGGTAGTCATGGTGAGGACAGTTGTGATACCTGATTGGGGTGAAAGGCAACGGGGTGAGAGCCAATCGGAGCTAAGTCATCAGCATGTGGCACCCCGTGCGGCTGAGCTGCTTCCAGGCATCTGCCGAAAAAACCTGGTGACCTTCCAAAACAAGTGACGTGTACTATGTGGCAACAGGCCAGAGCACTGGGGAATTGTGGTATTGACTCATCCTTCTTGGGAGGGTGTGTGTGTGTGTGTGTGTGTGTGTGTGTGTGTGTTTACGTGTATGTGTGTGTGTCCATGGGGGGCGATGGGTGGGGTGTTGGTGGGGTGTTGGCGGGGGGGGGGAGTTGCTGGCACTAAAAAATATTTGTTACACCTGATGAAGCCCTGCTGGAAATCCTGCTGACAGCAAATGCACTGAAACTGAGATTATTTATTATGACTTTCACCCAATATCCTCCTGTTAGCAGTGCAGTCATTTACTACAGAAGGCTCGTCAATACCGTAAGCTTTGAGGCCACATGCAAACGATGGATACATTAAGTCTGTCAGTGAAGCATCGCCAAAGTAACCATTTCAAAACACCAGAAGTGATCGTGGCGCGATGCAGTGCATGTCTGGTCTGTGTTTTTGGCTTGCCGCGCAGAATTATTTTTTTCAGATAAGTTTGCTCAAAAATCCCGGATGCAAATCTAATTTGTATTGCATTGCTATAATACTGTGGGCATATTCCCTCCTGAACCTACAAACTAAATCTACTTAGTTCAAAGTCTGGACTATCACTGCATATCTGTGATGCAGTTTGCAAGTCATTAATATTCATTTCCCGATGTTAATTAGCATCACATATTGAACTTCAGAGCAGTCAGAGATGCAGATTTAGTACTGAATCAGCTCCAACATTATTGCCACCTTTGCTAAAGATGAACAAAAAATACATTTCTAACACGTGGTATATACACTGCTCAAAGAAATTAAGGGAAAACTTAATCAACACAGTATAACACCAAGTCAATTAAACTTCTGGAATATTGATCTGTCCAGTTAGGAAGCGTAAACGATTGTGAATCAATTTCACCTGCTTTGGTGTAAATGAAAGTGACAACAGATGGACAGGAGAGGCAACAGCAAGACAACCTCCAAAAAGTAAATGGTTTTGCAGGTGGTGGTCACAGACCATTTCTCTCTCCATATCCTTCCTGACTGATTTTTCTCTAGTTTTGCATTTTGCTAGTGCCCTTGTCACTACTAGTAGTATGAGGCAGTACCTGCAGCCCATTCAGGTTGCACAGGTAGTCCAACTCCTCCAGGATGGCACATCCATACGTGCCGTCGCAAGAAGGTTTGCTGTGTCTCCCAGCACAGTCTCAAGAGCGTGGAAGACATACCGGGAGACAGGCCATTACACGAAGAGAGCTGGACAGGGCCGTAGAAGGGCAACAACCCAGCGGCAGGACCGGTATCTGCTCCTTGGTGCGAGGAGGAACAGGAGGAGCACTGCCAGAGTCCTACAAAATGACCTCCAGCGGGCTACTCGTGTCCATGTTTCTGACCAAACTGTGATGAGGGTGGCATGAGAGCCCGACGTCCTGTAGTGGGACCTGTGCTCACAGCCCAGCACCGTGCAGCTCGATTGGCATTTGCCAGAGAACACCAGAATTGGCAGGTTCGCCATTGGCGCCCCGTTCTCTTCCCGGATGAGAGCAGGTTCACACTGAGCACATGTGACAGACGTGAAAGAGTCTGGAGACGCTGTGGCGAATGTCATGCTGCCTGGAACATCATCCAGCATGACCGGTCTCATGCATAATATAAGGATTCTGCAACTTCTATCCCTTGCTCACACTAAGCACAATCCCAACATAACCATAACCTCCAAAACGAATGCTTGACAAGATTACACAAATTGTGTAACACTGTAAAAACAGAGAATTAAAAATATACTGTACATGCTTAATCTTCTTCATATAGCGTATGACCTCTATTTGCCTGCTGCTTGTAGTAACCATATGTGTAACACGTCTGGCAAGGTCTGACACAGTTTGCCTACAACTTTTGAACGCTGATTATCCAGTGTCGGTTTCAGTGAGTTCCCTGTGCCATCGTTCCCCTTCAATATGGAGGTGTCGCACCGAGGTAATGGAGCTCTTTCAGTCTTGTGCTTTCATTCACTTAGAATGATAATGAAAAAACTGGGCTCCCAAAAGCAATCTCAATCTGCCAAAGCCTTGTCTCTGAGGAATTCTTACAATCTGAGAAACAGTGCTGACCCCCCCCCCCGTGTCGGCAGGGTAGAGATAGCCTGAGCCACGCCTCATACTGCAAGCAGTCGGCCGTATCTGACTTCCTGAAGGGCTGTGATAAGGAAAGCCGGGCTCAACTCATAGAGGAAGGGGACGTTTTAATAGACCAGACATTGAAGCGGTTAGACAATTGTGCATTCAGAATCAGTCCCCAGGGCAACCATGAGTGTTTTGGGTGGGGTTGTTTTTCATTAGATAACTTTTGTCTCATGAAGAAATTCTGGTGAAATTATTTGTGGAAATACTATTCGGACACCATGTGGTTATGTGCACAATGGATTGGGGAAAACAGTTTCCCTGTATTATGTTACATTTACATCATAAAAAGAAACACTAAAAGTGAGCAAATAATCTAAATAACATTCTAAATATGTTTTATGAGACATACTGTAAAATTGTGTTTCACTATTGCAAAAAAGGGACTTTTTTTGTTCTCTCACATAAACAGAAACCAGTTTTTTTTTTCTGATTCTCCAACATTTACAGTTTTCATTCTTATGAGGTGAATTGGTACAGGACTATTTACATTTTACATGTGAAAATAGTAGTTACCTTCACAATGCATTTCTTTGTGTCCATTAACAACCTACAGTCCTTACAGTACCATCCATTTTAAATGGCAGCTGTCTATGGTGTGATGTGCACAAGGAAACAATGAAAACATGCACTTGAATTAGCTGTGCCTATATCCACATTTGCATTACTTGTTGTAGCTGCATTCAAAGCTTTTTTTAGTTTCTTCTAACTGGTTGTAAGAAGAGAGATACAAGGCAGCTAGAAGTATCAATTTTGTTTAGCCTAATATACAGTTTATGTAATATCAATAAATGCAATTTATGAAATTTCAATAAAACCTTCTGGATTAAGCTATTCCTGTATTTTAGTAGACAACTTTGCTCACTGTATCTTAAAATGTTGGCTGGAAATACTAGGTTCATACCAATAAAAATGAGTTCTGACACTGTGACTGACACTGTCTGCTTCTGGCTGGTTAAAGTGAAGTATGCTGTTTGGACTGAAAATGTCTAGTATGCACAATGTTCTCCTTAAGCAGGAAGATATCACAGTCCTATACCACCCTGGTGCTGTTCTGGACTCTCTCATAGTCTGGAGGCATGAAATCACTTAATTCAGCCAATCATGGTCTTGATCAGTTTAACCTCTATGACCTGGTACACATTTTATACAGAGCTGCACAGTAAAGCTAGTTAGAATTTGACCCTGAGGAGCCGGATGCTGAGGGCCTGTGCCCCTTGACCTCTCTTTTTTATGTTTTTAGAAAATTTAGCATCTCCAATCCCACCCAAATTTGGAATGTCCAATTCACAAACTATGTACAAGCGTGCTCATATATGTCCCCTGTTGCCAGCTTGGAAGAAGACCTACTTGCAGTTCTCCGACGAAACACGCAGTGTCAGCCAGCTGCTTCTTTTCCCACCGTATCCATCTCACCACTGCTATCTCTGCCGACTGAATCCCTCCCATATCCCTTGGGCGATGACCCTTGACCTCTTTTACAATGAGTCTTGCATGTTGCACATATGTCACGTCCTGCCAGCAGTCAGCACTCTACCACACTCAAATATTTCCCATTTTCACAACCGAAACATTGAGATTACCACCCCAAGCATTAGTTTTTTTCCCCTGATTCCAGCTTAGCTGTAAATAGCTTCTGTACATCTCCGCGGTGCATAAGAAACACAAGCCACCCCCCCCCCCACCGCCAGCAGGAAACGAACAGCTACAAACTTGGACTCAGAATAGATCCGAAAGGGAAGACTGTTTACTGTTGCTCCCATGTGGGTTTGGTTCAGTGAAAGGACCCAGAGCTATTTCATAGAGGCTGATGTTGTGTTCTTAGTACTGAGCGTCTCACACAGTAATCGTCTCTGAGGAGGTGGGTGGTGGTCAGGGATGGAGGGGGGAACGGGTGTTGGGTGTGGGGTGGGCGGGGTGTCCCTACTCAGAAGGGATGTGTTGCCTTTCGTTCGGCTCGGCTGATGCCCAAATTTGATAGCCCTTGATAGGAGTTTTTAAAGTCCTCCTGACTCTTTCCAGAATAACACAAAGAATGTGTTGTTTGTAACAATGAGAGTCACTCCACCATAAAACTGTGAGGAGTGTGACACACGCACACACACACGCGCACGCACGCACACACACACGCACACACATGCACGCACACACACACACACACACACACACACACACACACACACACACACTCCCATAGTTAATGATGATAGTGTTGACAGTAAAGACGCTTTCAAAAAACACACCTAGGGCCACCCTGGCAGCGGACGCATCGTAGTTGATCCAGAAAGAGACCCAGGACAGGATGGTGATCAGGGTGGAGGGCATGTACGTCTGCAGGATGAAGTAGCCGATGTTCCTCTTGAGCTTGAAGCTCAGCGACAGTCTGGGATAGGACCCTGAGCGATGAAGCCGAAACACAAAAACAAATCAGGAGATCTAATGAATAAACAAAAAGCACAGCAAAAAGATGAGATGGAATTATGGCTCCAAGCTAATTCTGAGTGAGTGGGAGAGGGGAAAATGGGATGATGAAGATTAAGTCACCATTTCCCTAGAAGAACATTGACAGAGACCCTCTGATGTAAGGCTGTCTAATGAAATTCTAATGAGACTAAAGGCAAGACAATATTTGGTCCTGTCTCAGACAAACTAGACTAAGCCTTGTGTCATACAAAATACTTGCTATTTAAAACAATAGCTTATAATGGGCTTGTTGTTCTTTTAATTGGCAGGCACCCATTAAAGACTTGCTGTAAGTTAATATTAAGCTCATGACTTATCATGACGATGAGTCAGTTTATGCCAAAATAAGACTTTTTAATCAAAAACCTAAACCAAAACAACATGTGTTACATCAGATCTCTCACCCTTGGAGTACAGAAGTAGTGTGAGGATTTTTTTCTTCTGTGCATACCTGTTGCAAAAACAGCTTTTGTGGACAGTGTTCTGTAGTTTATGATGGAGAACTGGGGCAACTCAATGTTGTCGACTCCTGTGACCGCATTTGCACCTCCACCTTGCCAGTAAAACTCGATATCGTCTGTGGTGTAGCCATCTGGAACAAGGAAGGGAACATGAGTGTTTTCTTCAAATGAGATTGCCTTCAGAAGTATGTTACAACAAAGGCACACATATTTGACGAGACAATGAGATTGTGTTAGATAGTCTAGCTAAAGAGCCAAGGAGGGTGATGAGGCAAAGTTCCAGTTCCTAGATATGCAGTTTTATTTGCAGTGTCAGCCATTACACAAGTTAACTCATCAAAAATTAAAATAAAAAAAGAAATACAAATGCAAAACTGGGGAGGATTCAACTCATAATAACTGAAAAGAAAAATAAGGCTTGTGTTCTGGCAGCACAGCCTAACCCTTTTTAGTCAGCCCCTCCAGCATCAGAGGGCAACTGTTTAAATACTGGATGCAATCAGCTCATTACCCCTACCATAATTTACACAGGTCTCAATAACAATATTTAACACCGCACATCCTTTTAACATTACCTTTATCATTATTCAAAATATTGTAAAATATTATAATGTAAACAATAAATGCAACACTCCAATCCAAAGTATCTAAATCAATAAACAGGCAAAACTACTACAGTCAAACCCCCACCCCCTAGACATGGTTTAGTTTGTGACCGCTGTCATATAGAACAGGAACTGCTGGGCAGCCCCCTTCCAAACAGATTCCTGTGGCTGAAGAAAACTGAAAGAAACTTAGACAAACTGAGACACACCAAAACGTTGCCATACTGCAACAAAAGATAAATAAATGCAACTCAAAATAAACGTTTGTGTTTAATGCTTTTTACTTAACCGGAACTGTTTGTCGGTGGAAATCTAAAGATAACAAAAGATAACGCTAATCACAAACAGAACCCAGGATAGTAAATTAAGTAACACTACTGTTTTGTTACAATGTTGACAGTCAACATAAATTAAAGAAACTGCGATGTTTGTGGATAATGAACGAATCAAGTCACAAACGGTGCATGTTCTCACCAAGGGGCCAAAACAGGGCTTTTGTTTTGAAGCTCACTTTCTGGTTGGGCTGGGAGTGGAGAGTTTTTGACGAGCAAAACTGGCCATGTTAAATGCGCTGTGTCAGGGAACTTTTAATCTTTCCATCTACAATAGTAAGCGCTTTGACGTTTACAGCTCTCTAGCCAAGCTGCCTGGTTGCGAACAGAGTCCTGTAACGTTAACCCATACGACCGATACCATTCATGACCTACCGAACAGAATCCAACGCAGATTTCGGTGCCACTGTAAAATACAATGCAGGAGCTTCCGTTTGCTAACGTTATTTAAAGACTGCTCAGTCAGTGACCGCAAGTAGCCTACTGTTAGCAAGCCAGCTAACGTTCAACTCTGTCAATTTTCTAAAAGCGAAACTGTCTAAAGTGTGGCTGTATTTTACCCAAGATTATTCAGCAGACGAATGCGTAAAAACAATAGCTTGCAAAGGGGGGAACACGTCAATAATGTCGCATGTGTTGACCTATAGTGCCAATCGAGCTGCACAGTGCTGGGCTGTGAGCACAGGTCCCACTACAGGACGTCGGGCCCTCATGCCACCCTCATGGAGTCTGTTTCTGACAGTTTGGTGGATGGCTGGAGGTCATTTTGTAGGACTCTGGAAGTGCTCCTCCTGTTCCTCCTCGCACAACGGAGCAGATACCGGTCCTGCCGCTGGGTTGTTTCCCTTCTACGGCCCTGTCCAGCTTTCTTCGTGTAATGGCCCGTCTCCCGGTATCTCCTCCACGCTCTTGAGACTGTGCTGGGAGACACAGCAAACCTTCTTGCGATGGCACGTATGGATGTGCCATCCTGGAGGAGCTGGACTACCTGTGCAACCTGAATGGGCTGCAGGTACCGCCTCATGCTACCAGTAGTGACAAGGGCACTAGCAAAATGCAAAACTAGAGAAAAATCAGTCAGGAAGAATAAGGAGAGAGAAATGGTCTGTGGCCACCACTTGCAAAACTATTTACTTTTTGGGGGTTGTCTTGCTGTTGCCTCACCTGTCCATCTGTTGTTACTTTCCATTGCACCAAAGCAGGTGAAATTGATTCACAATCTTCGTTTGCTCTTTTTTATTTGTTTCTTTCGGTTTTTCGGGGCGAAAGTGTAGGCTAGTCTCAGTCTCTGCCTCAGCCACTTTGACGCACTTCATACGCAGCGCCTGATGCATAGGCTTGCATAAGCTTGTCGGACTAAGGGTCGGACTGTGGGAAACTGACAGTCAGCAACTCATTAGCTAGCAGCACTGTCAATCACAGGAGTGTATGTGTATTTCCGGTATGTCTCGGTGCTTATGGGCCGTTCACACAGCGGGCGGGAGACGGCAGGACGAAACCAGATGCCATTATTTTCAATGAGACAACGACGATTCTTATTTTTGCCTGTAGGGTCACATGCCGATCGAACAGAATTGGTCCGTTTCAAAATGAATAAGAAGTTTGTCCAACTTCGTTGTAGAAAACGAGATGTGGGAGGAAATATCGAACCAAAAAGTAAAAAAATACAGAGATCTTAACAAAAAGGCTGCAGCATGGAGTGTTGTAAGCACTGACATGCAGATTCCAGGTACACATTATTATTAGTTGTATTTCCAGAAGCTTTTCTGTGTATGATTTGAGGTGTAACTAACTAGCTAGCGAAGCTACCTAAACTAGCTGACATTATGATACATACACACACACTGCCCATTTATGAAGACACAGACTGAAACAAGGCAGTAATACACACACACAATGTATAAATACACGTTCGGTCGCGGTCCATTTTGCAAAGGCGCTCTTTGGTACACCGGTAATGTGTTTTACGTGGACCGTAAATATGGCAGCGGATATAAACAATACGTTACTGCGACGGACATTTCTGTACCGTCTACCGTCCTGCCGTCTACCGCCCGCTGTGTGAACGCCGCATTATGGTGTATTCAAATTATCTCTGAAGTCTGAATATTTTCGATTTATGAGAAGAAAAAAGGATTTGAACGTGACGCCTTGGTGATAAGATGGTGACAGAAATCGGAAATCCGATATTCAACTCGGGCACCTCCTGAGGTCCCCAAGATGACCGAGGTGATGAAAAATGCATCAAAGGTCAAAGGTAAACAGCTGAGCATCTGTAAACATGAGAGAGATCTGGAGCTAAAGAGACCCATTGCGTGGTGTATGTAGTCTTTCACCTTCTGCGTTTTTCATCTTCAATCGTTTTTTGCATACACTATTTAAAACATTTGGGACTGCAAATGCTGATCAGAGGCCAGCCAAACAAGTATCAGCTTTCTGCAAGCGTCCATATTTTTTGCCGCTGACCATTTGAACACTTTTACCGTAAAGAACGGGACCATCGTCACAGCAAACATCACGCACAATCCTCCTGAGTTAGCCACTTGAATATAGAGTACTCAAGTGAGTACGTCAGTTGTGGGCGGAGTCTGGTTTCGGAAGTAAATTCCCTATGGAAGATAGAATGGGGCTTTGGAGACTATCGACTATTTCTTGAAATGAGCCGAAACATTCCTGGATTAGCCTGTGTGGTTCAAGGATATATTCCATATATCGCATGTTCCAATTTGACTTGTAGTCCACTTTAATGGACTACATATCCAGTACTGCAACGCACGGGTGCTTCTCGACCAAGATATCAGCATCTCGTCTGTCTGCTCTGTGGCACATGGGAAACTGAATACCAGCTACCGTTAGCTTGCTAAGTAGAGAAGTCCGCCCAACAAAGTCAGAAACTGCACTACGGTTAACTACAAAAAGCAATTCTAGCTTTTAGTTCTTCAAGCTAGCTAGCTAAAGTTAGAAAAAAGTGTTTAAAAACAGAGCTGTGTGCTACTGCTGGTTAACGTTAAAGGAAAACGTCTGGAGACAAGGCTGCACGTTCGGAGGGAATTATGGGACATCGAGTTTTTAAACAGTTCCAGCGCTGATATAATCACAAAAAATACTGAAACGTAAAATATACTCAAAGCTGGTCCAGAAAAACGACATAGTTTGCGAACGGGCGTTATATTGAACAATCCGGGTAATTGACGGTAAGATATAATCCGTAGAAATGGTTTAAAAGTAAGCTTTAGTTAAAGTCTATGTTCTAAATCAGGGGTCGGCAAGTAAATTTGGCCTCGGGCCAATTTTTTTCTGAGCCACTAGGTGGCGGGCTAGAACATAATAAAAGGCTAATTTAAGTAATTGATCGTTAAAAAATGTGACACGTTCTAATGCTTTGGTCCTCATATCGGGATCTGGTGTAATGATCTGACTTTTCTTTCGAAAAATGTGAATACATTTCTTAACTAGGTAGCAGTGGGGATTACTCACCGAATCCATTGCACTGCAGTATTTTGGCTTGACTAGCGAGTTTGTGTTGTGATTCTCAACAACGTTGAAACGTAGTTCCGTGTTTCAAAAGAAAAGTCCGATATGAGTACCAAAGCAAGTTCAAGTTCAAGTTATTTTATTGTCACTTCACAGTTTACACAGGTGTAATCAGAGAGTGAAAAACTTTACGTGCAAAACGCCCGACAGCGGACAGCAGTTGTATCAATTAAATATCAGTGTCACAAAGACGCACGAGAGGAATCGATTGACGCATAAAAACCTTGAAAACTGCCTGCGGATTAAAGTGACGTCCATATCACCAGATATCCAACGAATAGTGACCGATGGGAGATGCCAGTTTTCACATTAAGTGAGTACTAAGCCTGTCGTTATTGCATTTAATAGCCTAATTGTATTTTTTATATTTTTAATGAATGGCTCATTTAATTATTATCCCTAATGTAGCGTGTTTGCTCTGTCGTTTCAGGAGCATAGGCCTATGCACCACCACCCCTCGCACTCCATGATCAAGCGGATCAAGCTTTTTTTTGCGCCGATTTTGTTGTTTTTCATAAAATTAAACTGAATTTGCTTTGTTACTGTTTACATGTGTGGTGCAGTCACATATAAGTAAACATTAAGTTTGAATGATTTACTGAGCTGGTGTTATTTTTTTCAAACCACACACCGCATGTTGGTTATTTCAGCACCACGCGTTGTCCACCTACTTATTTTGATTCACTACTAGGGGTTCAGCGTCAGTGCAGCCCGCTGCCTGATTGTCTGTGCGTGTCATTCACTCTCAACATGGATAAAAGTACAATAAGCATTCTTCAGGTGTGGGTAGATTCTCTATTCGGACATTATAGCCTATACGTGGGACTGTCGGTTCGATATTGTAAAAAAAACTTTTTTTTTTTTTTTTTTTTTCAAATCTCAAAATTATCTGGCGGGCCAAATATTATTGCTGGCGGGCCAACAATGGCCCGCGGGACGCCTGTTGCCGACCCCTGTTCTAAATGAATGGGGAATTTACTTCCGAAACCAGCCTGATGTAGTCACTTGAGTACTCTATTGGGTTTTATCAAAGATTTTAGATATATGACAAAATACGCAACTGGTGCTTGATCAGGCATGCACAGTAGTATTTTCAATTAGCATAGAGTCATTCCATATCAAATCACCAACTTTGAGAAAAATTTCCCAGATCACCCTCACAGATTCCCTTACAAAAATTCACAGATGTTCCTATACCAAACTTATGGAGAAATCACAAATATTAGGTCTGTATCTCTAATAGTTTTGAAAGTACAGCCCTTTGAAATTTGAATAAATTTTATGCATTTTGCCGAACGAGCCTTTCGGTCCAAATTCCGACATTCATAGCTCCTTTGATATGGCATGTACAGCTTTGAAACTTTGTGACTATGCCTTTTTCTGTAGAATACAAAAATGTAATCAGATTACATCAGATCGCCATCATTTTCATATTTTTACCCTGTATTCTTATATATCTGAAGAATGATCTGATGATCTGACAAAAAATGTGGTGTTATTGCTGAGCTTCCTTCAGTTATGATTTTTTAATGCATATGAAATACTCAATATTGTATCAGTGTCAGACAAAGGTAGCCATAGTCACAAAGTTTCAATGCTGTACATGCCGTATCAAAGGAGCTATGAATGTCGGAAGTTGGACCGAAAGGCTCGTTTGGCAAAATGCTTAAAATTTATTAAAATTTCTAAAAGGGCTGTTAGAGATTAGAGATACAGACCTTATATTTGGGATTTTTCCATAAATTTAGTATAGGAGTACCTCTGAATTTTTTCAGGGGAATCTGAGAGGGTGACCTGGGACCCTCTGGGTGATTTGATATGAACGTTAAATAACGTATGCTTAGAGTGGCGTGCATCTGACCGGCGCCAGCCGGATTTAAAGTTGGTTGTTGTTGGATAGTCAAAATCATAACGGGTTGTAAGTAGTTGTACTGGGTCCTGACAACCTAGCCATATATAATCGAAAAAGAAAAGGGAGACTTTTGATTTTGTCTGTCTGATAATGACCCATTTAGAAAACGGGTTTTGTAAAAACTCCATTGACCGCCAGTCATTCAATGAGTGCCTGTTGTCTGTCTAATAAGTTCCAAGTGCGGACGTTCCAGCCCCGAAGTTGGACCTCTTGTTCCGCCTACCCTCTTTGGTTTTATCAGTCCGCCGCAAAACAAGTTGTACTAACTAATCGGTAGCTAGTGAATGCTGCGAATCCATCAAGAACAATGAGTGTTTCGGACTAAGACTAAGAGTTTAACACTGGATTGAAGAAAGTTTTTCGACATTTCACGACATTTCTTCAGTGTGATGGACTGATTTACTGGAGATTACCTTGCCATGCCATGCAATGCCGACTTTATCTGGAACAGTTTCCAGAACGGGGTTTCATCAGATGTCACAGTCGAGTTAGCGGTTAGCCAAAAAGATGGTGGCGGTTTGCTCATTTAACAGACTATGGTGACAGCTTGCTACCTTTCGAGCAGCGCTAGGGACATTTATAATAAAAGTAGTCTTGTGAAAATAACATCTGTGCGTATCTGTGATTGATTGACTGTCAATATAGTTGATGGCAATAGCTTTACACCATGTTCGTCCATGTGTGGTGATGCAGTGCGTCTAGCTTGGCTACCGAGCTCAGCCTTAGCTGGTATCCTAGCTAATGTTGATTCATCAAATTAGCTGATAATTAACTTAATATAAATTGAAGATAACTGAATGAACGTTAATTCTGTGACGAATTTCACACATTCAATGTGAACAAATAACAGTAAAATCGAGAATGAAAATTAAATGTTATATTATAAAACATTAGCTACTTAAGGAAGTTTACTGCGAGTTTGTTTTGCAAAAGAAAATGGTGGACTCAGGTCATGGGCTTCTCCGCCCCGAACTGTCAATCATACTGTGCCCGGACCTTGATGACCATATCCGGTTAACCCTGCTCCCGACAACGTCACTTCGGCTCCATGGAGCTAAAAAGACTTCCGGAAACTCAAACGAGGCCGTGGGAAGGCAATGGGTGACGTCACAGTGACTGTGTCCATATTTTTATACGGTCTATGGTTCTCACACACTTTGTCACACACAGGCAGTGACTGAAAAGGGGGACGCCGTTTTTAAGTCGGTGTCGAAAAGGTAATTTGTTCATGGGTGACAATCTCCCAGGGGGTCTGCTTTTTCTGAGCCCACTCTACTGGAAGCGAACGGGACACAGCCTCTTTTTTTAATGTCAGAGTGGCACCTGCTCCTCATCAGTGACTGGCATCTCATCACTTCCCCTGGCTCTAAGACTTAGATGTGTTGACTCCACACCTGCTCTCACCTCACCGGACTGCACGTCTGCATGTCCTTGATCGGCCTGCTAGCTCAGATGACAGTGGCTCCAGATCCAGAACCTATGGATCAAAGCCCTGGCAAGGCAACATGCTCAAGTCTGTGGGAGTTTTTGTCTCCTTCAGAAATATGGCAGGCTGTTACTGCAGAGAAAAATGACTCAGTTTCTTCCCTCCTCCTGCGAACCCAACCTCCCCCCCTCCCCGGATTATATAAAAGGATTTTATGTTCCAGCACATTAGCAGGTGGCAATGTGAAATACAGCAATAGCAATGTGCCTCCATTAGCTTTGTCTGTAGCAAATTAAGTAGGTGCATAAGTGACTTAGTTGATTCATTATCTGTGTGCTTTTGATGTCTTGAAATGCAGTCAAGTCACAGATACCATCAAACACCAGAGATCTGACTCCGTGTTGGGTCAGCGTGGGTGTTTGCACCTTGCGAGTTCAATTAATTCAATTGACTCCTGTATAACTGCAGTGCTGCAATAAAAATATCTGACTCTGTTGCCAAGACATTACAGGTTATTGATTTTCCATATTGTAACTGCTGGCTTGTAACCACAAGGTTGTTTAATTATTATAGGATACAGAGATGAGCTTCTTAACACCAAGCTACTAAAGCAAATTTAACCAAAATAATGGCTGCTGGAGAGGTACAGTCCTGTTGTTCCATTATGTTTCATTTGTCTACCAGTGTATTGACTTGAGACCCTATTTAATCTGACCACAAAATGCCTTGTTTCTATACGAGTGACACAATGTTTTTCGCCCACACTTGTTAAAATTTTCTACACAATCCCTGTTTTTTTAAAGTCTGTCCTAAACTAAATGTGCTATGGAGAAACAATCCAAAACACTCCTTTATGTAAGATTTAGACTTAATGTATTTTTAATTTATAATCTTATAGTAATAATCTCAGTTAGAAATGATAAATGATGGGGACGCAGTCAGCGCAGTTGTACTCCGAGGATCGGGGTTCACGCCCCGGCCCTGCCAGATCCGAGCGTGGCCGGTGCCCTGTGGAAGCGGCAATTGGCGGCTGCTTCCGGGTGGGGGGAGGGGCTCGGTGAGAATCGCTGCGCACAAAATGGCCCTGGGCGAGTTGGAATCACGGTCAGGAGCTCGAGGAGTCGCGCCCTGTAGAGGACGTGGCGCCCTCTTTCCTACTACCGGCTGACAGGGTTGTATAGCGGTGGTTCTCAAGCGGTTGCTACATGGGGGGAATTGAATTAGAATAGGGGTTCAATTGGCTACTAAATTGGGAGAAAAAGGGGAAAAATCTAAAAAAATAAAATAATAATTATAAATGATGCTGGGGATGTGGTAGGCCTGTTGTGATCAGTGACATGCTATTCTCATAGCCAGCATCCTACTATTAATTTAATAGAAAAATTATTCCTAACATCCCAACATAGCAATATATTTTGCTCAGATGTTGCTTGCCTTTACCGGTCATGACTTGGTTGGGGGAAACAACTCTGTGATGTGCAACAGCGGCCCTGAATACATTTCAGTTCTATCAGCCACAGCACACCGCTAAGCTCCCAGTGGAGCCACCTTTGTCTCTCCATCGATTTTCCTATGAGTTCCACTTGGCTCCGCAATTCTGTGAGTTCAGAGGGGCATTTACAGAGACCGGCTATGCATTTAGCTTGTGCTCGCCACAGCACAGCACTGCCAGGGAAATTCCATTGTGCGCCTGGCAGGCCCACGGCAGATTATCACAGCTACGACCTGGCAGAGCGGCTCTTCGATAAAGCGCCAAGCAGTGCCCGGCTCGCTCGAAGGCTGTAGGCAAACTCGGCCATCCAGTTTGCCAGGGCGGCTCACACGGTCGCCCTAATTACACAGAAAAGGTTACTGTGTGGGCGCCACATCACATGGTGCTGATGATGTCATATCAGGGAAGTAGTCATCCCCCGGAACTGTTCCGGTGGCCTGAGCAGGGTTCTCAGGTATCAGAGAATCTGTTGGGCTTTCCAGTACATGAACCCAGAAGATATTTCACAGTCTCAACATCCTTACTTGCTCTCTTTTTCTCTCTGCTGACAAGATAAAACTGATGCCATGCACTGTCTTGATATTCTCCTGGTACTCTTCAACAGATATCTTACATAGATCTGTGTATTGCATCTGTATATATGACTGATATAGTCTTCTGTATGAACTAGGTCGGCAAGGATGAGCCGATGTGATGGACATAAAACTACAGCACGTAAAATTACATTTTATTAGAGTAGATCGGGGGAACAAGATTAAAGTGGTTGGCAAGCTGTTTTGGGATAACTTTTTTGATCAGGAGAACCTGCTAATTCATACAAATGAAAAGGTACCAGATTCTTTATATGCAACTTCCCCTTTCCCAAGTCACCCCAAGGCCTGCTGTCTGTCCCCCATGCCCACTACATGTCTTCACACCTGAGGGCACTTAGAATCCTTGGATTAAACCCTTATTTCCTGGGTTTTGTTTAGGGGATTCAGGAGCACACTCATCCGACAATTTCAGGACGGAAACCTGAAGTAAAAACTACTTAGTACAAGAGCGGGACATATGTGACCTGTAAGAAAATGAGTGATGTGGGGAAAAAAATAAAACTTTTCTTTTCTTTTTTTCCCCACATCAGACTAATTTTTGTAGAGCGGGTCACATATTACAAACTACTTCCTCACTAGTTTGGAAAGAGTTTTGTAGGATTTATTCCGCACACTGCTTGCTAAGTGAAGAGACAGGGCACATATTAAACGGGTCTGAATGGACAGGGGACAGGAAACAGGGATCATA
Organism: Ilyophis sp. 1 JC-2022; assembly: GCA_022702515.1. Taxonomy (NCBI): domain Eukaryota; kingdom Metazoa; phylum Chordata; class Actinopteri; order Anguilliformes; family Synaphobranchidae; genus Ilyophis; species Ilyophis sp. 1 JC-2022. Next base: position 116,736,805 of record CM040404.1, on the reverse strand, counting down.
TTCGGTCATGGCCCAGCAGTTCTCTGCCCTTGGTGATGGTGATTTAAGTAACAGGGGCTTCGAGTCAAAAAAGGCTGACTGACAAAAGAGAGGTTAGTAGTTAGATCCCCGGCATGGACAGGAGAGGTTAGTAGTTAGATCCCCGGCATGGGCAGGATAGGTTATTCCAGTTTGGGCTAGCAACTGGACGGTGGCTAATGTTGCACCTATGGTGCCCACTAACACTGCCAAAGAACCCTTGAGCATGGCACAGAACCACTTAACTGCTCCAGGGTCGCTGCACTGTGGCTGACCTTGCACTCTGACCTCTCCAAAGATATCATGCACATATGTAGGGGGACTAAAAATGTAGGGGGTGGCCATGTATGTGTATATCTAGGAGAGATATGCAGAAAAACAAATTCCAGTTACCTTGTGTTAACCGGCAAATAAAGTGAACCTTAATCACTTAATATTAATGTTAATCTCTTCATGCAACCTGTCTGAAACTGACTGATTTTGTATTTGTAACCCACACCCTGAGCCGAACAGAGGAGGGTTGGCCCCCATACTGAGTCTGGTTCCTTCCAAGGTTTCTTACTACATGTCTCCCTGGGAGGTTTATGCCAGGGCAAACTGTGAGCGTATTGTGACAAATCCATTCTAAAATGTGCTATAAGTCAAACAAGCTTCAAACCATCACTCTGCTGCCAGATATGCAGTAGATTTGGATGGATCACTTTAAGGGTTGTTCCTCCTGACTCATTTTCCTATTGAATTCTATGGAAAAATAAGTCAGGAGTTCAATAGGAAAAGGTGATCATATCGCTTGTAAGAGTACGTGAAAATAAGATATCAAGAATTTTTTGTTTTGTTGGTCATCAGGAAGTCATGGCATGCAAAGGATATGCAACCAAATATTAAATATGATGACTTTATGTTCATGTTAATTTGTGCAATTACATTGCGTTCCCTAAAAAAAACTAACGTCATAGTCACTGTTCCATTTCAAATGTCCTGGAGTGAAAACAACAAAAAATGTGTCACTGTCCTAAGACTTTTTTTGTCCTAAGACTGTATAATAATATATAATAATATATTAAAACATTTGATTGATGGATCAATTGAAGTGCCCAAGTTCACACTTCATGAGATCAAATGATGATACTGGTATTCAGATATTTAATCTGAAATGGTGCAAAACCATGAATTATTAAGTATATCATGATTCAGGCCCCACAGTACTGTTACTATGGTTGTAATGTGATTATTTTCTCATTTGCTTTCACTGTGTACAATAGGCCCTATTTTTGCACTGACAAAAAGCAACTTAAGGCCCAAAAACATTAGGTTCAAATCGTATTGTATTTAATATAATTCACCTCTCAATACAATCTGTCAATATTTTGATAAATTACACTACGGCAGCCTGGGCAATCCAGAACAAAAATAAGCACCACTTGTGTGGCTCTCTACTCGCTATTTGTGGGCAGGTTTTATATTTTTATATTTATCCTATTTATTTTGCTTGTTTGTACTTCTGCTCTGGAGATAAAATAAATATTGGAACCAAACCAAGAGGTATTGCTACATTACTTACAAGTTCTCACACAGATCACATTAGCTACAAATGCATTGCTGAAAATGATTTGCATTGATGTACATTTATATGGTGTGTCTAGACATTTTGGGCAGGAATATCCAGTAACTAACACAGTAATTTCTCCTGGTGCATCCTGTCTGACAGTGCATCAGTCCCTCATGATGAAAATGCTGGGCATTTTTTTAAACGGGGAAAACAATTGGACATTTACACCCTTGCCACACCTACAGGCAATGTAATATGCTACCAATTCCTTTTATAATACTGCCACCGTGTACCATTGCTTTTCTCACTGTGAAAGCAACAAAATAGAATTTTCACATACCCTTGATGCACTTGAAATGCTCTATAGTGTTATGACTAACCATAGTGTTTGCACTGTCAAATATAGCTTTATATGAATAAAACTTGTAACCATAGTTATAACTGCAGTAGAAATAATAATATTATTCATCATTATCATAACCATTTGCTAATTTAAAACCTTTTAAATGTCACTTTTCAGATCAGCTAGCATATTATTTTCATAAATGTTACTTAGTCTGGAGCCAACAAATTTCTGGAACAACTTTTCCAAAATGCTGACTCCAGCTCTCATTCACACAGGTCCTGTAAATGGCGGGAAAACTCCGGAACGTTGGCTATTGACAACTCGTTTTAATGCAGCTAAACCTTGTTCCTTTCATAACTGCTTCAATAAGTTTTAGTCGGATTTGCGGCCTCTGACATCCCTGTACCAGTAAAGGTCCCCATCACGACACGAGTGCTACAAAACAGTTCCAGCTGTTCCAAAACATCAGTTGTGTCAATTGATGCAAAACATCCTCCTCACAATGACTGTGCGAGAATATCTTACAGTTTCCTTTCTAATATGTCAGATGAGGCTGTTGTAACTGTGTCAGATGACACGGTGCCATAGCCCATGCATGCGTCAGTTTCTCTAATAGAAAGCATGGTAATGTTTTTTTTTCAGATAATTTTTTCTGATAAAATATTATTTTAGCAGATAGAAAATTATGATGGTAACCAAAAAAAATGCAAGATAATCAAGAGAATAAATGATTAAGCTGAATGCATTGATTTGTGTAGGTCTGGACACTGTCATTGCTCTCCATTTTGTTTAGCCTGTGATATTTCAGATATTGCCGATATGTTTTATGAGTAAGTATGCAGATAAGTCAATGACCCATGTCAAATACTGTATTGAATAATAACTTTTGTTAACATATTTGAGTAAGTATATTTTCCAAGCTTGCTAGAATATAAATACGTATAACATATTTTTATTCTCAAATTTTTATGTTTTTTTTTCTTATATTCGTAATATCAAATTTCTCTTTACATTTTATATAAGTGATACATTGCAAAATATATCTGTATGTCTATTTGGTATGGAAATTCTCATTACTAGACAAATGCTCTCTGTGAAACAACCTGAGTGGTTTTATTTGAAATAATAGGATTTCCCTGCCACTGCTCACGTTGTATATTTTGATTAATATTGTTATATAAATGTGTATACACTATAATGGTTTAATGTACAAGATGAATTATAAAACACTGCTTAATGTTTTACAATTGATATGTCTGATCATTATTTCCTTTCATTGGGTTAACTCAGAGGTGGGCAAGGAGGACCGTACTGTATTTGTAGTATTTTTGGATTTATGCTCCCAGTTATTTAATTAGCCCAATCAATTACATGAGCTACCTGTTCTTGCTAAGGTTGTGAAAGACAGCTGATAATTATTATTATTTTCTTACTGTAGTCAAATTTGCAGCAGGAATGGAATTGGTTTTTCCAGCTAATAAGCTGAGTAGAGACAAAAACTTGTATACACACCTGCCCACCGGTTCTGCATTACAGTTTATTACTATGAGCGTATTATGAGTATTCAAATGAATGGAAGACGCTAATATGTGTGAATAAAATGTTTTCAGAAATAGCCGCATAAATGACTTAGTGAATTAATCAGTTCCTCCACATGTTTTGATATGCTCAAACCAGTTTGCTAGTAGACATTCCTTTTCTGTCTCTCTTATTATGCCTGATTTTGTCCCTGTCTCTGAGAAGTTTCGAGAGAGTAGACTGTGGGAGATTCAGACCCTCTCTGGCTTTACTTTGGTTCATTGTTAAACGCTCAGACAATTCAAGATGGCGACATGTTTCACCAGTAGAAAGAACCTTAGTTTTAGCTGCCATGTTGAAGAACAGAAACTTGTTTCATGTTATCCTGTTCACCTAAACATTTGAAAAGCTTTTTTAACTATGTGGCATTAATACTGCATTGTATGAATATTATATGTTTTGACTGTGCAAAAATTATTTATTATATTATAAAAAAATATTAGAAAGGGAAGGAATATGATAATCTAATCAGAATGAAAACGGCTAATATTCTTAACTGGCCCCCACCTGCACATGGTCCTACATACAGCATCAAATACACAATGCATATGTGAACCAGCTTAACTCCACAGGCAATACTGTGAATACACCGGTCATTTTTTATTTTCTGTGAAGTAATGTAATCCATACCTTGAGTTGTTTAACTCTTCCGGATGGTTGCGACTGGACATTAAGCTTTCAAAAAAGCCTTATCATTCTATTTTCATAAGCAGGATGCCCTAACCTGCCTTGGCATGATGTGACTGACCTACACTGGAATGCAGCATTAACAATTTCGATTCGATTTTTTTCGATTCGATATTTCATTTAAATCTTTTCGACGATTTACATTTGACCACGATTGATTACGATTCGATTCGATTAATTTCGATTAATTTAAATATTTATTTAAATTATTATTGATAATTTAATGATGATAATATTAAAATTATTCAATAATATTTTATATCAATTTCACAGCAGTTTGTTTTAAGGCATTTTATGCCATTTTGCAGCATGCATTGCAGCATAGCAGCCATGCAGCAGCAAATAATTAATAACACAAAAACAGACAAATTTTTAAAGTAAAAACCTTTTATTTTAGTTATTTATTTTTCACATGTAATACATTTACATTTTTTAATACAAAATTATTTAAAACAAAAACAAAAAAAATAAAAAAAAACAAAATAAAAAAAATAAAAAAATAAAATAGCTATACTATATAGGTTTAAAAAAATATAGATCCTTAGTTAATCTAGTACTCTCTATAACTCTTCCATCATCAGTTAAACCATCCGCTCGTCTCGCTTCTCCCTCTCGTAGCGTTTTGCAAGGACAGTCAGAACTTTTTTCATCACCTCTTCATACATTTTTTTATATTTTTTTTTCAAAAAGGGTATATGGTTGTGGTGGTTATATTAGGGTTCCACGACATCATTTTTTGTGAATTACACATAAACGTAGTAATAATAAATTGAACGTAAGACATTGGAAATTTTTCTTTTTTTTTTTTTTTTTTTTTTTATTTTTTTTTTTTTTTTTTTTATCAAAAAAATAAAAAAAAAAAAAAAAAACAATTAAACAAGCACTTTTACATTAAAATGTGTTAAAAAATAAAAAAAAAAAAAAAAAAAAAAAAAAAGAAAAAAAAAAAAAACTGTTCCTGGCCATCATTGCTCCAGAACTCATCAATGCTTCTTAGAGGCTTGCTTGCGCGCTTGCTGCTAACGCGCGCTGTGTGTTCTTCACGTTCAATGTGTGTGTGTCGGCTGTTGTGGTGTTGTTTGTTGTTGCTGTGGTGTATATGATTGATCTTTGGATCTCTGCATATGCATTTGTTTTTTTTCAAGTACCCCTCCTTCTTTTCTTCCCCGAAATACCACATTCCACTGATTTTCTTTTTTCAAACATTCGAAAATTCATTCTTTTTGTTCTCTCTTCTTCAGCGAGCAGAGCGCGCAGCAGCCATTTCGCTCAGATCTGTCGTCTCGTAGTCTCGCTACTTTCACTCACGCTTACGTGGGTTGTTGGGGAAAAAAAACAACATGTGGGGTGAAGCTGGTCAAAAGAGTAAAAAAAATCTCAAAAATATATAATATTTTTTAAAATTTTTTTGAATAAATGAATACGTGTACATTAATTTAAAATGCGATATTAATCGATGCTTATCGATTCGAATCTTGCAGATCGATGCAGTTGTATTTACACATTCGGATCGATGCATCGCGATGCACCGGTGCATTGTCCCACCCCTAAGCATTATGTGTTTTTTTTTACAACCCCAATTTATTATGTTACAGGGTTTAACCTCCCCAATGGCTTCTACACGTGTAGTGAATGGGCCTGGTCAGAATGCAATTTATCTGCAATTAGGGTCACGGTGGGACCACAGCAGTACGAGTGTAGGTGGTGCTAAGCATGGCTATTAATAGTGACAGTAACCCGGCCAGCAAAAACTTGCAGGAATTTGCATTTTCCTCTGAACGCAAGCGCTAATGGCTCTTATATGTCCATGCCTTTCAGCTGTTCCACACAACACTCATGAATACATTAACCACATTAAAGACTCAAATGTTTCTGTATTATGCTCTAGAATATGGGGCTCGCTAACATAAGCGTTTTACTCAGAGGGATTCAGTAGGTGACTGAATAATTTAATTTTGCAGGTTTAAATCCAGCCACATAATTAATCACAGTTCCTCTGCCTTGCCATGGCAATTTTAATCCCCAGGACAATAACAATCAACTGCTTGAAAATTCAGGCAAAATTAAGTAGAGGCAAAATATATCCCAGAACACAGGAGATCCACATTATTTTTTAGAAGATTATTTAATAGCATAGTAGAGGTAATTGGTAATAGATGAACATGTGCAAAGCCCCTCTACAAATGGTTGGAGAAAAGACATCAGTGGATAAATGGTGAAATTGAAACCAATTCAGATTCAAGTATACTCTTCAGAGTGATTAACTATGACTCTGCAAAGCCCAGTGAGCACATTTAAGGTATTAAAATAAATGCTGCTGTTCTGATAAAGCAGAGATCATTGAGGTTCCATCCAAACTTATAACGGTGACTATAAAAGGCACTTGTTAATGAGGTAGACACTGACATCGGCAATATATCCTCCTAAAACCCAACAGAAAAAAAAAACTATAATTTGTATCAATAATTACAATAACAATCATTTTTAGCAATAATACAAGTGTATTGAATGACAAAACCATGCTGCAGAGAAAATAGTTAATTCAAATATATGTAAATTTGTATTGAATGTCCCTTGCAGTGTAGGCTTCAGCATAATAGAATATATAGTTCTAAAGAATACAAACAGGGATATAATGAATTTCCAGCTCTTAGGCGGACATGCAGCACTGAAGGCTTAGTTGCACATACATTTGGCTTGTTTCTGTGATGGTGGAGGCAAGGCTGCAACCGACACAGAAGGACAAGCTGCAATACTTTTTTCCTTCTTTTCAGATAGGTCCAATATGAATCACAGCAGCATTTTACCACCCAAACCAAACATTTATAACATTGATCCAACACCTCCCTCAGTAAGGCTCATGGCTCTGCAGATCTGTATAATTTGTGTGAAAGTAGGCTGGGTGCAGGTGTCATAAAAAAACCCCAAAGACATCTCAAAGACACATCTGTGCCTCTGACGGCCCTACTGAGCGTTCCAAAAATTATATGCGCTGTGTCATCCGTCGAAACCATTTCCATTTTGAGTGATGGGAGAAGACTGCTACCCAAGTGAAGACTGGTGAGGTGAAAGAGAGAGGCTTCATGAATCCCAAAATAGGGCTATCGTGTGCACTTAATGACTCACTGCTCGCAACCATCCAGAGTGTTTTTTATTTTTCGGCGAGCATTAAGTTATTAAATTGCTTCACAGTAGTCTGGGATTGATAGAATACTATAGCTCCAGTCATTATGGGGCCTGTGAAGTCTAATTTTTCATCATTAAGTTTAACTCCGGCTGCCAAAAAAGTGGACCCAAAAGCTGGATGTGTACAGTGATTGCTAACAACCACCTTGCCGTGCCGTCGCTACTGTGAGGTCAACTTACGGATGGTTTTAACTGTTGCTGGCAGTCGCAACAGAGAAATGAAAACACAGCCTATGGATCTGGGAGTCAATGAACCACTCAGAAAGCAAGTGCATTTAATTCTATGAGAAGCACATAACAGTTTCCAGGGGACGTTTAGTCTAGGGGTGTATCGAAATCCAATACATTATGCAGAGATAATGCGGGTATTTATAAGGGTATTTATAAGTTAATGGAAAGATGAGATTAGCAAAGAAAGTGAAAATTTTAATAAAGACAAATAAATCATGCGTTTTAATACATTTTGTGGTGCATTGACAGATGCATTCATTCAATAACAGTGCAAGATGGACAGACTACCTCAAACCCCTACTTGTCAGTTCATCAGACACCTTTTACGGTGATTTAAACATTCCTTGTACACAGTAAAAATCCCAGAGTAAATCTAACACTGCTGGTGTACCTCTAACACCCTAGGGCATTTATATGGGACCACGGTCTCATATAAACACCCTAGGGTGTTAAATGTACACCACCGTTTTTGCTGTATAAGTATCTGCAGATGAACATGAACCTGTGTTCATTTCATGTGCAGATTGTGAATGTTGAAAATGAACACATGCTGATTTATTTGTAATCCTTTCTGGGCTCAGTCCTAAAGTGAGCTCTCTTAAATGGGAACAAATATTTTTGACAAGCATGTTATACTAAAGGAAAGAGACAACGCACACCTTTATATAGTGCAAATAGGCTGAGTGGCTGGAAGTACACCATGATGTCATTGCATGAGGGCATGTTATAGGGTCAGTGTCCACCAACTACTTTACAGGACACTGGGGTGTTGCAGTGCACAGGAGTAGCTGGAAGGGCATTGGAGAGTGTGGGTCATGGCAACCAAGCTTCTTCATTCTACTCCTTAAAGTCAGGAGTTTTAGAGCAGTACGCTAGTATGCCATCAGCATGCACATTACTGTTTAATGGAAACTCACAGCTTTCAATCTCTAGGGTGCAGTTCTGTTCATCCAGGGGGTACCTCCGCAAGTCCATCATGCAGGCGGCAGTGGTGGTGATCCTGGGAGGGAAGTAAGAAGAGATAGAGAGAGAGCGAGAGAGAGAGAAAGTGAGGCATACAGGGAGACGGACAGACCGAGAGATCGAGTGAGCAGTCACACCAAGACATGGTGTCCCAAACACAGCTCTGGGAACCACTAACAGGTAAAGTATTTAGTCTTATTTTAACTTTTACTCAAAAAGGGAGTTTGCCTCAATGCCAGTTGTTTTTAAGCCCTCGTGAAGGCCAGACTTTGTGTTTATCATAGACTTGCCTAATGCGGTAAAGAGCCGCCCATTTTGACAAGTTGGCGCCGTTCATTGACAAGCAATATAACCAACAACAGACTGTTTATGTTTCGTGATGTATTGAGTTGGTACAGACGGCGGTCGATTCAGAAACGGCGCTACAAGAAAAACAGACTCATGTGAAACTAATTTACACAAAATTGCATGGCAATCTCCCGTAATACAGTCGATCATACCGAAGAAATCTTGTGAACTTCAAAAACCTTCTTCAATCCAACATTAAGCTCTTGGTCCACTCATTGTTCTTAGTGGATTCGCAGCATTCGCTACCGATTAGTGAGCACAACTCGTTTCCCGGCGGACTGATAAAACCCAATGCACCGCGTTGTACCGGAAATACGCAAACACTCCTGTGATTGACAGTGCTGCTAGCCAATGAGTGCTGACTGTCAGTTTTCCACAGCTCTACCCAGCTTATGCAAACCTATGCATCAGACGCTGTGTACAAAGTGCGTCAAAGCGGCTGAGGCTGAGACTAAGGTTTGAGTAACCAGTTGTCCAAACCTTCTGTATTCAGGACTTCAGGATAATTGGCACACAAACAGCATATAATACAGAAAATCAATTAGAACAAACATAAAGTTGCATACAGGGAGAGCTGAGACTTAATTTGTGTTAATTTCTGAAAGTGTGAGGGGCTGCCCCTCCTGCGAGAAAATGTTTCCTCACTTAAAAACAGGCATAAAGGAAGAATTGCACACTACCCATCAATAAAAATGATGGCTCTGATCTTAAGAAGGACACAGCAGTCATGCATGCTAAAGCCAGTCTACTGTGGGATACTCCCCACTATCCTGAACATTGCCCAAGGCATCAAAAAGAGCCTGTTCCTGCTCAAGCTGCTATTCACAGATTTCAGACAGCACCTGCTGGTCAGGCTGTCTGGAGAGATAGACACTCAGCAACATATGACAAGGGCAAAATTAATGGCCAACTGCAAGCTAAGAACAAAAATCCAACAGCTAAAAACTGTAAAAAGGATAGTGATGTAACTAAGAGCAGAAGTCCAGGTTTTAAGAACTGCGCAGCCAACAGAAAACAGAGCAGGCATCTGATATATATAAAAAACTGAGTAGCTAGCACCAAACTAAGAACAGGCATCCAAGATCTAAAAATGGATAGCGAGAAGCAAGCTAAGAGCAATCGAAAATCTACAGCCAGAAAACAAGGTCCTGGGAACTCAGCTTACAAGAAAAACAGAGCAGCAGGAGAGGATCTCCATCCACACGCAACTGAAGCATACATGCATGCACACTTGAGAGGGTTTGTTTGATGCAAAGAAGTCGCACATTTTGCCATCAATTGTATCCCACTTTGCATGGTCAGGTTGAGGTTGTGTGTGAAAAAAGGTTTGGTTCAGGTTCTCTAAAGGTTTGGTTCAGGTTTTCTAGCCTAAAATGGATGTGTTTTACCCCTCTTTCTGGGCCCCCCTGTGGCAGTTAGACCCTAGGCAACTGCCTAGTTTGCCTGTGCCTAGATCTGGCTCTGCACACACCGCAATCCAAATGTACAGATGGTTCCTCTAATTGATTCCAATCACAAATTCCTTGACATAAAGAATGTTTCCAGGAAATGCAGAAACTTGCTGTTCCCCAATGCGCTGCAGTAATATAGGGCGTGGTCTGTGGCTTAGGAAAACTCAAGTGGCGAGGCCCTCGATACATGCTGATGCACACACTAATGACCCGAGACACCTACTCACTCCCTTCATCTGATGATCACACTGTTGTCCCAACCAGACAGCTTTCCCCACATCACCATCATATTAACCTATATGAGAGATTTGGAGACAATGATCATCTTTAGAAACGAAAAATACATTCACCAAAATATAATAATGAACAAGTTCGAAATGCTTCAGTAATCAATTATTTATCATAAAGATAGTCTTTGAAAAGGAAAGCCTGCGTCCCTGACAGTATGAGAGCGTAGATGCGAGAAAACAGCACCAATGAGCCGCGGAAGGCTGCACTTACATTATTTAATCTGGCTCTGAGATTCTACTGTTCTTCTGTCACCTGGAATTGAGTATCCTTAAGCTTTAAATGTGAGGTTAACTGCACCCTCATAATTACATAAGTATCTGTGTAAGAAGCAAGAGTATTATGGAAACAACGAAAACTGAAAATCTTAATTAAAATTTGCTCTAAAAAAAATTTGCAAACTGAAACAAAAATAAAAAATACTGAAACTAGAACCAACACAATTGTCTCATGGTTTTAGTTTAAAACACAGGGTAGCAGTGGTAAACAGACAATGTATCCTGCTACAATAAAGAATGTGCATTGTAAAGCCTTCACTTGCTCACTAAATGATGCAATACCAGATACTAACAGCAGGGGGATTGGGGGCCAACAGCAGGTCATTGCTGAGATGGTGCAAGTGTTTGGCCAGTGGAAGTGGGCACCTGGCATAAGAGGCACTGAGGACACAGGTGGCCATTCAACCCCAGTAGTGCCAAGCAGGTCACACCCAGTTCTCCTGAGATTCATTATCTGGTTATTGCACAGCAGGTGTTTTTTTACCCAGAGCCTTCAGCTTGGCTCAACCCCCCAAACTCCCAACTCCTCTACAACATGGGCAAGAGAGAGAGAGAAAGAGATGAGAGAGAGAAAGATGAGATCGAAAAAGAGAGAGAGAGAATGTATTGCAGGATGTAGGTGCTGTGTGCAATTGAATGTGTTAACGGCTTGTTTATGTAAAGCTTGTGCTATATATTCAAATACATCATTTTACTTAAGCATTGTGAATTGATTTTAAAACTGCAAAAGGACAACAAGACACGGAGAGAAACAGGGAGGTAATGATAAGAGAGAGTTGGGCTGTGGGGAGAAAGGTATGATTGAAGAAATTCATAAATCTTCTGAAAAATCAATGTCTACTGTATTCAATGCATACTAATCAATGTGTTTTTGGACTTAAAATACATTGATGGATCATTGTTGCAGAGATAACATCGCACAGATTCATGTCCCTGCCTTGTCACTTTGGAACGCAAGAATACTGGTCACAAGTTGCTAAGCAACAATGAAATGGGAGCTTTGCCATTTAGTATTAATATAACTATATACAAATTTAGCACACTGCATTAAAGAAGTTTGTTCAACAAAGAGGTAATGTATGGAAGAGTGAAACAAGGCCTGATGGTTCCTTATTTTAATTAAAATCTTGACATTCTGGCAGGGTAAAACCACTTCAATAAATATCTAATCCTTAATATATTAATATGCTGTGGCATGCATATTACTTACAGTAACATCTGTATAGATATCCCTATAGATTACTTTCTGGAGGTATACATTTTTCCCAATATAAAAAAAGTAGTTGGTAAATAAGACGGAGCCTGAGCATGTTAGTGCTTGAGAAGGAGGGAGGAAGGCTGTCACACACATCTTGTCTTTGCTGACATGTCTTGTCTTTGTCTCTCTCTCACAAACACACACATACATGCACACGCACGTGTACACACACACACACACACACACACAAAGACACATTTTTTCCCGTAAGTCTTGTTGTTTATCTTGTCGTCTCCTTCCTTGGCAATGGTGATTTCTGATCAAATGTTCATTTCACTAATGAGAAAAATAAAATGAATGGCGCGTTGAATTATCTCTCTGCTGAATAAGAAAACACAACATATATATCAAACAGCATGCACCTCAGTGATACATCTGACAACAAATGCCCCATCAATTTAATTTACTAACTTTAATGCTGCATTACTTTTTCATGAATTAATTTTCTTTCACCAGGAAAAGGAAGGACCAGACTTAATGTCAGTGACAAAAATAATTAAAGTCCTAAAGCAGGCAAATCCCCACACAGGAGCTCTGTTCTGAGAATTCAGCTATGGAGAAATGCATGGATTCACACCCACATGAATACATGTAGGATAGACACATGCGCGCATACACACACACACACATACTCACACACAGACATTCAGTGACAGACTTGTTCGCACACAAACACAGGTACGCACCTGCACAAGCGCACATTCATAGGGCACACACACACAGTATGTGCTCAAGCAAAAATGGCCTTTCTTTTTTCTTTTCTAATACCTCAGTATGAGAACCATGGACACCTGGGGCGTAAGTCAGGTGTTACCAACAATATCACCCAGAGCAGCAGCCAGCGAGTAAAATCTGCCAAAGAGTGAAAGTCATCAACACTACCATAGGAAACATGGCAAACTCAATCAACACTACCGTAGGAAACATGTCAAACTCACAAATGTGAGCCACTGCAGTAAACACACTTCTGCAGTTTTCTTTCTCCCCTCAATTTCAGGGAAACAAGCCACGCCATCCCGGACTCCCGGCTGAGTTAGCAGAGGCACCGGGCCCTCGATCTGAGGAACCAAATTAGAAGGTGCAACATCAGGGTCTTAATTACTCCAATTAACCGGTGCAACTGCCTCAGTTATCAACGCGGGCACCGAGGCCCCCTGAAAGCCACGCTCGTTAATCTAATTCCTCGACATTATCTGGGGTAGAGAGGGGGGGGAGTTAGGGGGGGGTTGGGGGGCGTGGCTGATCTCAGATTAAGAAAAAAAGCATCCTTATAAATATGCATCACCTCTCAACTGGTTCCCAAGGTGGTGCATGTTTTTAGTAACATGTTCCGTATCAGGAGGAGAGGGGGGAAAACAGAGGATGAGGATGAATAATAGATGAGGCCAAAATGACTCAATCGTGTTGAAAACTACAGGGCATGTTCACTCTTTTTAATTAATGCCATTGCCTTCTGTAAACCTGGGGACATGATGATGGATGTGCAGTAATAATCAGTAAGGTCAGCGGAGGATTCGCTGACCATACATAATCAAAAACAAAAATTCCAAACACGGAAGATTCCTAAGCATGTGGATAAGTTGCTGTTTATATCAGATGGTTATGGTTAACTATTACACTAGACTGATATTGCATGTCTTAGTTTAAATGCTATGTGTCCTCGTATTTTTGCTTCCATATTTTTGGGAGAAAAAGTAGTCTGCATGCATAAATAAAAACATAATTTCATATTTCTAAACTAGTGGATAGAACTGCGGGTTTGAATCCTGGCCTGGGTCCATTCTTTGTTGAGTTTGCATATTCTCCCTGTGTCCGCGTGGGTCTAACCCTGCCACCTCAGGTGTCAACAGAAACTGGACCCTTAGCGACTCTGATTCCACTTTTAAAATTCTGGGCATGTTTGTGTACCATTTATCTTTCTGGCACAGCTGTATAAATTCAGATTAGAAAGTTTTAGAAACCCCTTTTCAAAAAATATTTAATTATATAGCCTCCCATTTTACATGCGGCTCAAGTGTATAAGAAGTACTGTGATTTGATGATAAATTCATGTCAAGTTTGCAATTTTAAAGATTGTGTCTTCTGATATTCCTAAAAGAAGATAACCCAGTTTAAAGGGATTTTCACAATCACTACAATCGCTACCTGAAAATGATAAGAGGTCTATCGGTACAGCTGGTATGCAGCATGCATATTTAACTGGAGATTAAATGTTTAGAAATACTAAATCAAATTTGTATGGTTTTTGCTGAAAAACAAAAGCTTATGTTATAATGAACACCCATGAGAAACCACTGGAAGGTCTAAGCACAAAGATGATCAATGTGTTGCACATAACAGAATACTTTCCCTCGGATTTACTTTCTCAGGGTATATCCCAATTTATACATACATGTGGTTGAAATACAGAATCAATATGGTTTTAATCAGTGTAATCAGAACAATTCCAGAACCAAGTTAAAAAACAGACCTGGTTGCAAAGAAAAGAGATTACACGGATTACACGGATTTGTAGGTATCAGACAGCAGTCATTTCAGGCCTTCTCACGGGATCAACGAAGGGTTACAAAAATGTAAATGTAAATGTTGAATCAAATTAAATGTTGCATAAAATAAAATGCAATTAAATGAAACATTGAAGTGTTAAAACGCTATCAATTTGAATAACCCCTCGGTGATAAAATAAAATGATTCACTAGCAGTTTAAACATTATGATGCACTGCAATTCCAATCGCCACCGCTTTTACCAGTTCCCTGCTGCTTTCACTACCACGTTCATCAATTTCAGGCAACTGTCAACACCAATTGTATCAATTCAAAGGCAGTTTCAATTTCACCACGTGTCAATCAATTTGTCCTGCCCCTCCGATGTAGCCTACATCTATGAGCCTGACTAAAAATTCATTCATGCATAATTTTCATATTTTTTTTAATGTAACAACGTAAAGACTAAACGTTTAGCATAGTATACATTTGTCTGGTTACAGTTGCTTCAATTAGGCTACCTGAACAACTTTGGTAACTGTTTACATGGCTACGACCAAGTTTGTTATGTTAAACCCAGAAACTCAGGTTTCGTACAACTTAAGGATTAACTTCTCGATTTACTTCATATTTATCTGGCTTTCTAGTGACATGTAACATTACATTGCATCGAACGTGGCACATTAACTGTACAAACTGAGTAATTGTAAATGATGGATGATAAATGAATGATATGAATGATAAATGAACATTATAAATATTTCTAGCTTATCTAGCAGCAATGTGTGAATCCCTGTGGATTGATTTTATATAAAACCAATTCCTCTGAACTAAATATTACTAAAACAGTGGCAAGCTATAACAAGCAAAATTACATGTGAAAGCACAATCTCAGAGCAGCTAGCTAGCTAGCTATTTGTGTCTGAGATTATTGGTTCGAACATAGATCGAACACTTAACACATTTATAATATGTGTACGCATTCCACTAATCAGAGTCATACACAGTAAAATGTCCAGTGTTAATTCAACTCTAACAGAGTACATATTAGCCTAATCTGGCGAGAGTATATATGCTAGAGTAGAATTAACACTGGTAAGGGTTAAAGATGGACATTTACACATTTTTTTAACACTGGACATTTTACTGTGTATGCTGAGTCATATGCGGACCAACCAGAGTCTATTGTTGACTCTACGATGGGTAAAACAACATGACTATACCTGTTAATGAATCGTGTCAAGTAAAATCATGCATTGATTTGAATTTTTCTATGCATTGTAGGTATAACTGGGTTGAAAATGTGACTAAACCCCTTAGTTTGGAGTTTCTCCATTATAGCGTATGGGGAAATTGAGAGTTGCGGTGCACTGGGCAAATTGGTTTGTTACTCCTCACCTCCAGTTCAAGCCTTTGACAAAATCTGATTGCGATACCGCCGCTCGCAGCGCATTGCGTGTGGGGGTAATGATTTGTAAATAATTTTATTTAATCACCGAGGGATTATTTAATTTGATAGCATGCTAAGACATAATATTTAATTTAATTTTATTCAACATTTAATTTGATTTCAATTTAATTGATTCAGCATTTCTTTAATATTTTTTGTTGTTTCCACCCTTCATGGGGATCAGGGAATAATTTTAATACGTTTACTTTTTTAAAGCTCTGCAGTGACTTGCAGCGGATTCCAGGTATCAGAAAGTCACAGAGCATAAAGCATAGAGGCTCCTTCTGTCTAACGTGCTGTGGTGCTTTTTTCAATTCTTACACAATGGAAATTATTGACCATGAATTGCTGTGACAGCCAGAGATAATGTGCAATTTACCCATTTAAGCAGCAATATTTTCTCAATAATGTTTTCCACCACTTATTTCGTATTTTCTCCCAATTTCAATTGCTCAATCGTGACTGGGTTCCTCTTGCAATCCAGGAAATAACCTGGGGATACCCTGTTTTCTGAAACCTTCCCTCCAAGGGCAAAACTGTGGATGATTTCCCACCCCATGGGACTCCCAGCCTCACACTTCCATGATCAGGATTATGATTCCAGGCTGTGGAATGAAACAGCGCACCTGGATATATAACCCAAGAGCCCTCGTTACAAAGCGGTAAGAATTTGTTTGGATGTAAAAGGTCTAAATCTGAAAATGTTATAAAGTGTATAGAGTATAAATGACTGTTTCTGGTTAAGGTTATCCAATAATTATTATAACATAAAAATATACAACCAATGTGTGAGTACTGAAGCTAGGAACACTTAAAACAATCATTAACATGCAAGCTTAAAATAATTAGTAATATAATGTATCAGAAAGAGACATTCAGTTGCTATGAATATGAAACAGAAAATTTTAGGTTTAGATTTTTTATGTTCAAAAATGCAGAAGCCAAAACCAGTACAGCTGGCAAATTAAGAAATTCTCATTATATTTGTCGATACCAGCAGGTAGCGCACATGGTGAAGTATTGCATGTCCTGCCAATTCTGAAGGATAAACCACCTAATCCTCAAAAACAAGGCAATCAATGGCAGAACACAGCAAAAAACTCCTTGACTTTGGATTATCAGAATATGAGGCCTTGGCAGAACCTCGAGGGTCATGCCAACCGCAACTCTCCGACCAGCACAACAAGCCACACATCCTTTTATTAAAGAATAAAGGACATGGAAGTGAGACCATCATTAGAATTCTATTTTTATTTTATTCTATATAAAAATAACTGTGTCCCATCAACCTGAGGCTCAATGTTCTTGTTGCTCAGCAGCATGTAAAACAGTTGAAAAACATTAGTGAAAATGTGTGATAAAGTAAGAAAGTGAGGGGATATATATACATATATAGTCTACTCAAGAATTATTGTCATCCTTCATGAAAATCATCAAAAATGATTGTATAAAATAAATAATACACATAATGGGCCTCATTCATGAAGTGATCTGCCAACTTAAGCACGAGGCTGCGGTGTCTCTCGCATCCTGGAAATAAACAAAATTATTAATTTATTAATATTGTCATTTTGTTGGTCTTTTGTGCGTGCGAGAGGTGGTTTGATATAGTGATGGAAAGAGGTAGGCTAGTTAGTCTGACATAGTAAGTTGAAGCTGTTGTGGGTCCCACCCGTCTATGGTCCCACCAGGCATCCAGGCCAGCACGTTGAGCAATACATTTCGCATGACATGACTGCACAGATGTGACAGCCCTTTCTATTCATATTTTGCAAACGTATCTTTGGATGGAGCCTTGAGGCTACGTTTGTGCAGTCGCCTACAGTTACGAAACCAACATTGGGCAGGTTGGCAATTTCATAGAAAACCCGGAAACGACTAACCAGCCATACATCACTCTTATCCAACAAATAGCTTTGGCGCGATCCTAACGATGCGTTCTGTTCTCAGCCAACTCCTCCAACAGCACAAGGTCAGCTATTGCAATGCTGTAAACAGACCTGTAAGAAAATTTAAAGCTAATTTCGTTAATTGGTCAAATGTGTGTTTTAAATAGCATATTTAATGTCATATAAGTTAGCATGTAAATTGTATCAATTTAGAAAAATAGTTCTGGGAACATTAATGACATTATGAATCTAATTAAGTATGAATCTACAATTGATTACTAGGCATCATCTAATGTGTTTGCTTTTTACAATCGTAATTTATTAGCTACGTTTGCATTCTGTATTTCAGAGGCTACATTTTGTCATGTGAATTAATAGAAAATAAAAATAAATTCATGTTCAAATTAATATTCAGAAGCTACATTTAGTGGCATTTTGAATTTACTTTTGAGGTACACGTGGTCCTGAGCAGGTGTAAAGTTTGTTCGTACAAACAAACAAATCTCAGATACGAAAACGCCTAAATAAATTGCTAATATGAACAATTTACGTACAAATTCGTTCTGCTCACGTTTCATGAATGAGGCCCATGAATCAAATTTTCTGCTCAACCATTTAGGTAAAGTACTTACTTAAACTTATTTTTTTTAAACATGCATTGTTTTTTGAGCAATAGTATTTTTATCCAAAAAATAAGGGTTAAAGTTATTGGCACCCCTAAAGAATATTTAAAATAAAACCAAAACAAAGTAGTGTCTGTGATGAAATTCTATATAAATCTCACCATTTATTGTTTCACTGGGGTATCAATATGAGGTTGCACACTTGTAAAATGCCATCCATCACCATGGGAAAAACCAACAAACTTTCAACTCAGAAGAGACAGATGGTTTTCAACCTGCACAAATCAGGCAATTGCCAAGAAGAGGACATGTGTGCATATTGCCCCCACGCACAGCGAGGAAGACTCTGCAAACCAAAGAATATTTACTCATTTTATTTAACTAGGAGATACCTCTTGAGATTAAAAATCAGTGCACTGGCCAAAATTGGCAGCAGCAGTCACAACAAAGTTACAGACAGACAACATTTAACAAATGGTTAAAGCATAAAAAAACTAGATCATTAAATAATAGTCAAATGCACCTAAATCACAGGCATCATCAAAAACATAAGCAGGTCAAGGAAGCTGCATCTATGTCTCTAACAATCTTAAATACATTTAGTGAGACACGTGTTTCCATTTAAATTTGTTTTTGTAAGGAGTTCCAGGTTAAAGGAGCAAAGTAACTGAATGCTTTTTTTACCTGCTTCTGTCCGTACTAAGGGGACAGATAAAAGTATGAGATCCTGAGACCTCAAAAAATATCCACCTGCATTAGTCCTACTAAGCTATGAATAAGTAGGGGGGCAAAAGACCAAGGATCGCCTTATAAATAAAAATATGCCAGTGGCTGAGTCTGCTTATGGCTAGAGCTGGCCAACCAACCCTGGCATATAAGGTGCAGTGATGTGTAAGAGCCTTAAAGTTAGTTATGAATCGTAACGCACCATGGTAGATCATGTCAATCGAACTGAGAGACTTTCCAGAAGCATGCGCATAATAAAACGACCCCATAATCAATGACTGAAATAAAAGTGTCAGCAACAAGCCTCTTTTTTGCTTCAAAGGAGAAGCAAGCCTTATTTCTAAAATCTTTGATTTTTGAACATGATTTTCAAAAGACAGAGCATCATAAATTTAAATTCTGAGATACTTTAAACAGATTAAACTGTTTCAATCTCCTTACCTTGTTTTGTAATAATAACAGGTAACAACAGGTGTAACAACTTTGACCTACTAAACCACATTCATTTAGCTTTGCTTGCGTTTAAGATCACCTTCAATCTAAATAGATTTAGTTGCACAGAGTCAAAAGCAGTTTGCAAGTTATCGTACGCCAGAGCAAAAGAGGAATCACAACAGTAGATAATGGTATCATCAGCATAAAAGTGCAGGTTTGCATCCAAGGTTATTAATATAAATAGTAAAGAAAAGCGGCCCTAAAACAAAACCCTGGGGCACTCCAGTACACACAGGCAGCAATTCAGAGGTGAGACCCCTAAACTGAGTACATTGAGTTCTACCTGACAAGTAGTTTTCAAACCACACCATGGCCTGTTCCTATCCCAATCACCCTCTTCTTAAGAATAGCATGGTGCACTGTATAAATATAAATGGCAACACAGTGTAGCTTTTTATCAAGATCTTCTGTGATATCATTGATAACCTTCATTGCCGCTGAAATAGTACTGTGCCTTTTCCTAAAACCTGATTGGACAGAAGATAGAATAGAATTTGTGTATAAAAACTCTTTAAGCTGAACACTGACCAAAGTTTCTAGGACCTTGGCAACAGTTGAAAACTGGCCGGTAACAGAGGGAGAACATAAGCTGACTATATCAAGGATCTTGAAATTTAATGGATAAGTGTTCTCCAACCTTGTCAGACAAGGAAGAGGCTCAGTGCTGTTGTCCTCTCCAGGGGAGGCTTCTTCATATATGAATTGCAGAGGTGCCAATAATTTTGAAACATATGCTTTGCAGAAAAAAAATGTACTACAATAAATTTTTGTGCTTGAAAATTTTTTGTTAAAATAAAAGCATATGACTCCCCCATATTTCAGCCCAAAATGTAACTCATTGTATGTGTATCAATAATTCTGGAGTTCATTGTAGAGGTTAAATAATCGTTTTTTTTTTTTTTAAGTAATATGCAATATAATTGTGGACTGAGAGGAAAACAAAGCAACATTTCTAAATAGCCAGTGCATTCCCATCCCCATGGAAACTCTTGCAGATCTCTCACCCACTCAGAAGCTCCAGCCATGTGTGCTCAGGGATGGAACATGTAGTACTGGGGGTTTTAAAAAATAAACCATAAATATGACACAAACAGATGAATTGCCATGGAGACTACCTTTTACAAAAGACTGATCAACCAATTTTCCCAGAATGACGACCAAAATGATAAGGTGAATGCGCTCTTCCATTTCCTAACTGAAACCCGTCTCTTGTGTAGCCCTGTGGTGCCCGCAATGCTTTTAATTTGACTTTCAAAAACCTGACCTTGCACAGCAGAGAAAACCTCCTCATTGGGTCAAAGAGGTGGCTTCTTTCTCAAAAAGCCTTTTCGTTCTGCACATTCACAGCAGTGTTTGAGGATCATAAGGGAAACAAAACTTTTGTGGGAAAGGGAGCTCTGAGAATGCAGTGGGTTGGTATCCAAGGTGTGGGTTGGCTTTTTCTACAATGACATAACAAATAACAGATCACATGTAAAACTGTCAATATTTCTGCACTTGCTGTTTAAATCATATCTGGTCCACACACACAAACACACCCATAAACATGCATTTACACACATACACAGATGAACCAACACACTAACAGTAGGGGAGGGCGATATATCACGCACGATATTATATCGATATATTTCTTGCACAATATAATTTTCCCATATTGTATGTGCCGCAATATAGCGCAGAAATGACTTACCATTAGCCCTACCACTACCACCCCCATTAGCAATCATTGTCACGCCCGTGAGCTGCCGTCTGAGGTAATTATTATCAACAAACATTTCAATAAACAACATACAAAAAATAAGTGAGAAAATATGAGAAGAAACTGAGCCTTTAACCCTTAGAGTGGGTCAAAAATGACCCGATGAGGTCGTTTTCTTGCAATATCTTTGTAATGAAAAGTTGTTATCATTTAATATTCCAGCTATTCCTCAAAAAACATGTTTTTGATATAATGCCATTTAAATTTGTAAGGTACCTTTTATACTTTTCAAGAAATTGTAGTTTTGTATTACTACCCCAAGCTTCCATAAGTGGGTAAAAAATGATCCACATTTCCTGTGGAATCTCATGGGAACCTTTATTCTTATCAACTGTGGCTGTCAGGAATATATTTACTGTGGACAACAATTACTATAACAGAATTGTCACCCCTCAAGAAGATTATTTTACACGGCAAGACCTGATACATGTACGTATTATCTTCATGTATCAAATTTATAGGCCTATTTCATCAAATATATAGGCCTATTTCAATTATGCTAGCAAACTATAAAGTAGGCTAATTTGCTGATACATGATAATAACACATATTCTTTCATACAATAGTCATGAATGACACGCGCACACACACACAATACATACAGTAATGCTAGCTAGCTTAGTTATAGTTAGTGTTAGCTATTGTCATGACTGACACACACACACATACTCACACACACACACACACAAGATTGATGTTGACATTTTTCTATTGCTGTTCTGTGTAATTTAATTCAAATTCAATTATTCAAAATGTTAACGATAACTAAGCTAGCTAACATTACTGTATGTATTGTGTGTGTGTGTCATGTGTGTGTCATGACTGACGCACACACACACACACACAATACATACAGTCATGTTAGCTAGCTTAGTTATAGTTAGTGTTAGCTATTGTCATGACTGACACACACACACATACTCACACACACACACAAGATTGATGTTGACATTTTTCTATTGCTGTTCTGTGTAATTTAATTCAAATTCAATTTTTCAAAATGTTCAAAATGTTAAAAAGTGAAAAATAAACATGAAATCATTCTTGAAATTTGGACCAAAATATAATACAAATGATTATTCTTAACCAAAATGACAAAAATGGCATAAAAACACATTGATTGTAATACAGGTAATTTTTGAGCCACTTATGGAAGAGTGTATGGTCCAATCACTCGTGCATCTAAGGGTTAACCTCCACTTGCTCAGCAGAAGAATTCCACAAACAGGTACGTCAGTGATTTGGAAATCACAACAGAGCTCTTTTTGTGCAAAATATGTCGGAGGACTGTAGCAGCAAAGGGTTACTGGTTAGTTACTGTCTTATGACAGGCAGACCAGACAAATAGGACAAGTTGTTAGAAGGGAGTAAGTGAATTCTCTGAGAAGAAATTAGTCAGACTTCAATCACAGAGTTTGTGAGATGGGGTCTGAATTTGAATGCAGTGGCCTTCTGAATGCAGAGCCTGTTAAGAGCAGCAGGCTAATGGGTAATGTTGTCAGCTTCATGTAAAACCATGGCTTTGATTCATTTGTCATATTCAGCTAAAATGATCCCGTAAACTAATTTTCTCATTTTCTGATGTCTTCTCGTGTTTTCATTCCTACTTTTAGTGCGGTAGCCCTCGCTGAATTATGATCCGGCATCACAACTGACGTCAAGCATTATTTTTAGACTTCACAAAGAACATGTTGTTTCACGACCGCGGTGTGAAAGGATTTAAATAACAGGAATGTAAGCACGGCCTGTCTGGGAGTGAGTGGGAAATAATGCAATTTACCTGGAAATGCCTCATGCAGATACTGTATATAAACAGGCGCCCAAAGCCACAGGCACACTGTAAGCACAACTGGGGCTCTATCTTGGCAATGTTGGTGCTCTGTCTAAGCGCATGGCGTAAAGTCCAAGTAAATTTTTTCGAGTTTACCGGTGTGTATTTTGAGAAGGGTCTGCATGCAAATGAGCTAAACTTAGTCTCTTCATTAATTATAGGTGTGTCTTGGGCGTGACATGCAATAAACCAATCAAAATGTCCTATCCTATTCTTGGGGGATTACTTGATGGCGAAACATGCTCGTGCGTGTTTAGTGCGATCAAGGAATAGGCTAAATGGATCAATAGTATGATAATAGTATTATTCAGACTAACCATTAGCCTATGAGTTCCCGGTAATTCCTGACATGGCTGTTATTTTACAAAATATATGCGGTTACATTTTGTTAAAAGGACCTGAAACAGCTGAGAATAAGCTATCGGTGGCTTTAGTCTCACCTGAGACAACGTCAAATTAGCCTGCTTGTCAAATGAATTTTGTTTGATTATGCAATGAAAGTGTCAAACATCAATTCCGTGAGGCTGTTCTCAGGGAGTTCTCGAAGTTCAAGCTTCGTCCGAAGTTCATTAGGCTACCTGCATAGTAATATTGATTAATAATATAAATACTGTTATTTTGCCTTAATGATTACACTGAATACAATAAAGCTGTCAGGTTGGCAACCCATATGTTCACGCATATTTCCCCTTGTTTTATAATATCCTGCTTATGGAAATGTGACCAATCTGTTTTACTCGTAGCGTAATGCTTTAAAACAATCCACTTTAAGACCGTGAAACGTGCAACTGCTATGTTCTGAGTTCTGAGTGTCTGTTTTGTATTTTTATTTTCATTTTCATTCATGTATTTATGTTTCTGATCATTTGTGGTTTCACTGTCCTGTGTTTTGTATTTCTGTCACTCCCTGTCTTCGTCACACTTTTCGGGAGTCTGTGGGGATTTCGGTTTTCTCTGTATTTCCTCTCTCATTCCTTCCTTCTGACTAATTACTTAATTGTAAAGAATACTAATGAACTAACAACCACTAACATCTTAGAATTAGGGTGTACTAATCTACTAATGACTAACTTGTACATAATACTAAACAACTAACTTACTAGCATTTGGGATTTCAAATTTTCTACTAACATTACTAATTACTAATTTATCTTGAGTTTCTCACTGCAGCTGTCTCTCGTTCTGCCTGTCCTATCACTAATTATCTTTCTTTGATTTCTCTATTACTACAGCTGACTCTCGTTTCCGCTTTCCATTTTCTAATTGTACGCACTTGCCCAGTTCATGTCCAAGTCTGTTTTGTGTGATTCTGGTCCGCGTTTTACGTGTTCCCTTATTATTTTATTATTGCTTTCCTCATTGTTTCATTACGTGCACCTGTTTGTCAATTGCCCTTCCCGGTTCCTCACACCTGATCCTCATTGTTTCTTGTTTTCCTCAGTGTATTTATACCAGGGGTGGGCAATTCTAGGCCTCGCGGGCCGGTGTGTATGCATGTTTTTACTGCCACCAGTTACCACGGTTCAATCAGCTAATTAGTCATACACACAATCACCGATTCACTTGTAAATTACAGAACGATAAAATGCTACAATACACGCATTGACGCATACCGGCACAAGAACATTCATCAGCTGCTTTTCATATCGCGGATATGTAGATTAAAATATCAGATCATGTAAACGATTGGGCTAATTCAATAATTGTTAACTGGCGGCAGCAAAAACCTGCATACACACCGGCCCGCGAGGCCTGGAATTGGCCACCCCTGATTTATACTGTGCATTCAGTCTTTTGTTGTGAGTTCCTCAACAGTGTTGTTGTTTGCCTGTGTATAGTCGAGTTTTCATAGTATCTGTTTTTCCAGAGTCTTTGTTTTGAGTTCAGTTTGTTTTTGTGTTTGTTCCTTTTAGTTTATTTTTTGTGCCTTATTGATTTCCTGGTTTTTGATTTCTGCCTGTGTTGTCGTGACCCTGATTTCTGGACTGTTTTTGTACCGCTGCCGTGCCTTCCCGTTTTTGACCTCTGCCTTTTTTTAAATTTTTAAATTTTATTTTTTACTATTCTTTGGATTCTGATTTTTGTACCGCAGCCTGCTACTTGGGTCTCTATTTCCACCAGTCATAACAGCGACAGCGGGGGAAACGGACCATGCCGCGCACATGCGGAGAGCAGAGAATGGCATTCAAATTGTGAATTAATTGTGTAACGTGCTGCAAATTTGTTTTCGTTTCTAATTAGACGCTTAGTTCTCTTCTCGTTTTGTTCAGTTATGGAATAACAGGTGAAATCAGTTTATTTTTAATAAGCAGAGGGTATGGAAACCTTGTCACTAATTTAAAAAATATGAAGGACGAAGAATACCTCAAAGGTTCAAATTCAGTTAACATTGTGATTTATATCTGTTTAACCATAGGCTATGAAATCTGCTGTAGCTTAGGCTATTTGAAAAACAATATTCACTGGACAAGATTTTGAACTTTTTTCAGTCAAAACAGTTTTCCTTTGAATGACAATTCACGCATTAGGTGTAAATGACCATTTGCGCATTAGGCTTGATATAGGTGTTTTCAGCCAATGGAAAGCTATTTTTAATGGGTAGCCATTGTTCCTTAACAGAAGATGGTCCCCCAGAAGATTACAGGAATTATTGGCAAATATAGGCTAAGTCATAGCTTGATCCAGGATAATTGCGAATAGTCTATAGCCTATACATGTAACCTTACACGTACCATCACACATCACCTGGATGTTGATGGAGTGGGCTGAAAGCAATTTAATTTGGCATTCCCCTTCGCTGAGGGACAGGTAGCTATGTGGTCTTAGGGCAGAAAGAACATATCTACCTCAGCCTCGGGTAGGCGGAACACCACACGAGGTTCACTGACAATGGGTGCTAGTGGAGAATGGCGAATGCAGGGTGCTGGAACGACTCTGATAGATGGCTTTGTGGTTGTTCCACAAACTGAGCCAAAAAATACTGTAATGCACAGACATCAAATGGTCGCGCACACCTTCATGAGATGGAAATACACTCCTTTCATCTGTAGAATTCATACATTTTCTATTATTCATAAATAACCAATATACCAAAGCTGTAAACTAAGTATGTTACTGGCAGAAAAAAAAAAACTACTGCTCATTACTTCATTACATTAAAAGCTGAAACTGAAAGTTTTGATTTGCATAACACAAATAGCACCTGAGTGATGGCCCAGTGCTGGCCCACACTTGCCTCATTCATCCTACATGCCGCCGTGGAATGACGGCAAATCAAAATACAGCCACAACTCAACCTTGATGAAATCTTCAAGATCTTAGCATATGGTCTGAAACGCATGGCGCAAGTACTTTATGATTTTCAGCTGTGCACAATTTAGTCATTTTGCATACATTTGGAGACACTAAGTGCCCCTAAGGGTACAAGGGTAAAAGTTTATTTGCATTTGTGGCACTAAAATCACCTAATTAGTACAACTGTCTTGTTTAATTAAAGCCATGTTCCAAGTTTCTGTGATGCTCACACCTGGAGTTATTTGGCATCTGCACAAAGAGGTTGTAGTATTGGCTTATATACTGTGTGGTAGGAACCTTGGTATCGGGGCACTGGGGCACCGGGGGACACTTTTAATAAAGTACACGAGACCTACCGCAGCATTGTGTCCGCTCTCAGTCTTTATAATAATACTATATATATTGTGCTGCACATAACCACTCGACATGGTATCAGAAGTGGCCAGTATTACGTGCCAGTAATAGCAAGTACTTTTGAACCCCGTTTGTTGTTTTGGTTCCGTGACAGTAACGTCGTTGTTGTTTAGCATTTTAGCCGGCCGGCTAACGTCACAGCAGCGCTATGAATCAGTTTCAAATTCCCCCACCGGAGAAGTTCTCGTTCAAGTCGGAGGATTGGACGAAATGGATCAAACGTTTTGAAAGGTTTCGGATTGCGTCAGGATTGGAGACGCAAGAAGACGAGAACCAAGTTAATGCTTTGATCTACACCATGGGAGAAGAAGCTGAAGACATACTCGTTTCACTGCACCTGAGCGACGACGAAGCGGGCGAGTACACTACAGTGAAAGATAAGTTGGATGCTCACTTCATAACACGCAGAAACGTGATTTTTGAGAGGGCCAAGTTTAATCAGAGGCATCAGGAAGTGGACGAGACTGTGGACTGCTTTATAACGACGTTGCATTGTCTGGCTGAGCACTGTGGATACGGAGCCCTGCATGATGAGATGGTGAGAGACAGACTGGTGGTCGGTCTGAGAGATAGGAAACTGTCTGAAATGTTACAAATGGACCCTAACCTAACGTTGCTAACAGCTGTTACTAAGGCTCGACAGAGTGAGCAGGTCAAGAAGCAACAGGAAATGCTAAAAAGTAATTTTAAAGGGGACATTATGAACACGCAGCTGGATAGTGTGTATGCCCAGCAGCGAGGTGGAGCTAGGTACAAGCAGGCCAAGCCACAATTCTCACAGCCTCAGTCATACAAGAAACCTGCACAGACAGAGCCCTTCAACAAGAGACAGTGTAAATGGTGCGGTGACACCAGAGGCCACAGCCTGCAGCAATGTCCAGCTAGAGAGGCTGTGTGCAACCACTGTAGGAAGATTGGACATTACGCTAAGGTGTGCAGAGCCAGAATGGTTCATGAGGTGAACATTGCCTCACTGACAGAGGATTCTGAGGACGAAGCGGCATTCCTTGGCTCGGTGACTGTTAATGTGGATGACGGCCCATGGATGACAGAGATAAAAATTGACAACTGCAATGTAGTGTGTAAGATAGACACAGGTGCAGATGTGACAGCAGTGCCAGAAACACTGTACAGCCGGGGCCAGTTCAATAGACTAGAGAGAACATCAAAGCCTATATATGGACCGGGGGGGATGGCATTGAATGTGAAGGGCAAGTTCACAGCTACGCTCTGTAAGGGAAACAGACACACAGAGCAGGACGTTTATGTGGTGGAGGCGTTGGCCACATGCATTTAATAGCCAGGTTGGATGCTGTCAGCCTGTGCTCAAAGGAAACAGTGAAAGCCCAATTCCCAAAACTTTTCAGTGGTCTGGGGAAAATGCAGGGGGAATACAACATTGCACTGAAGCCTGGGGCGAAGCCACACTTTAATAAAAAAAAATAAAAAAATAAAAAAAAAAAAAAAAAAAAAAAAAGGACTTTGAGTTACAATGACTTTCCACACTGTGTATTGCAAACTGTTAAGATTGCTAAGAGAAAAAAAAAAAAAAAAAAGAAAGGAGGATGTAGTATTGGCTTATATACTGTGTGGTAGGAACCTTGGTATCGGGGCACTGGGGCACCGGGGGACACTTTTAATAAAGTACACGAGACCTACCGCAGCATTGTGTCCGCTCTCAGTCTTTATAATAATACTATATATATTGTGCTGCACATAACCACTCGACAGAGGTTAAGGAAAATAAGCATTTTCAACTATTTGGACCGAAACATTTTTCAGCTCATTAAGGGCGTGTCCAACTGCACTTTTGCTAGTTAGACAGCATACAATTTGAGTGCAAAGTAAGGCACAAATCGGCTGAACTTATTCTCTTCATTAATTATAGGTGTGCCTTGGGTCTAACATACAATACAGCAATCAGTCTCATCTCCCATTCCCTTTAAAAGCCACCTGCATTTACACCTACAGCTGGCGAAACAGACCTGCTCACTGTGCATGCAGTGAATATATGGCATTCAAATGATCAGAATTAATTGTGTAATGTGCTGAAAAATGTTTTGGTCCAAATAGTTGAAAATGCTTATTTTCCTTAACCTCTTCGTGCAGATGCCAAATAACTCCAGGTGTGAGCATCACAGAAACTTGGAACATGGCTTAAATGAAACAAGACAGTTGTACTAATTAGGTGATTTTAGTGCCACAAATGCAAATAAACTTTGGGAAAATGCATGTTTTCTTAAATTTTCAATGGAATACTGAGAGCTAAATATGTGAAACAGGTAAAACTATACATTTCCTGGATCATAAACACAAGTTTGCAAAATCTGAGGGTGATATGCAGAACTACATATGATGCAAAATATAGACAGTGTACTCTTAGGGGTACTTAGTGTCTCCAAATGTATGCAAAATGGCTAAATTGTGCACTGCTGTAAATCATAAAGTAAAATAATTACTATATTTTAATCAGTATAAGGGGATAGATCTATGCATCCAAAAACGTATCCAAAGTCTGTAATAAAATTAATAAAATATTTTTTTGTCATTATAAATTATATACACACTCATACTCACTCCAAGGAAATTTTTACATTCATCAAGCACATATACAAAGTAAATTTAAATGAGTATTTTCAATGCCCTAAGTGACAAGTATACTAATACGCCATAGTGTATATTATGTACGATAAGATTACAATAAAATAATATTCCACCATCAAGAAAATGCTGGCAAATGTTTTAGCTTAAGGGCAAATCAAACATAAAACATGACTGAGTCACCTATGAATGCTTACACTACAGTATGTGAAATGCACTCAAAATGTGAAGATAACAATATCGAACATATTGCACAACACTGTGGCGGAATGGAAAAACGAACATATTTGAGATACCACAAGCAGTAATACTTACATATCGAGGAGGAAAATGTCCCTCATGCATATCCCTCAGGCATATTCTTTGACAGAATCAATGCTATGATATCTTGGTATCTTCTTCTGACCCACTCCAAAAATCCATATAAGCAGGTGAGGATTTTTTCTTGTCATGCAGACTAATTAGTCAATTAAAAACTTGGAAAAATACAGGAAAAAGCAATTACACTACGGCGAGCAAATTTACATTCTAAGTTGTTTGCGTAAAACGAAACTACTAAAACTAGAAAGGCTGTTGCACCTGGCTGTAATTTATTGTTCAAAGCATCCAATAAGACGTTGCAAACACCATTGCTAAGGTTGTTCTATAATGTCCTATATTTGATAAAAGAGTCGTCAATGTTTGCAGAGTGTGGGGGTATTATGCGTCGACGTTTCCAATAGAGTAATAGCATTATAAAGTGTTGTGTATTTCCCAACTAATAAATTACCACTGAATTTTGAAATGTCTATGCGTAACTCCAATGGTAGAATTGGATATTTATTTCATATTTAGTAGCAGATATTGATAGTTGAATGACGTGGTATAATTACACAAGAATATCACATTTATTTTGCATTTGAGGAAGCAGGGCTTTTCACAGCTGTTTTTGGCATACAATTGGGTTATTGTCCACTGTGTCACGCATGGGTAGGTATAGTTGCAGGCGAGACTGGGTGGGGGGTCGCTTGTTAAATGGACTTGCTACACGAAAATATTGACACTTAGAAGCTCTGTATTCAGTATAGTTGTCACAAACCATGTACTCATAAAGATAAAACACAGAGTTTGTTGTTTCCACTCATAGTTTAGTTGCAGGAAAAATGTATATCTGAGTTGAAAAAATCTTGACACCGGCGCCATGGCAACTAGGGTGTCTGCGCAAAGGGGTTAAATTGACTCTTAGTTTCCTTTACAATCGTTGTGTTCAGTTATGGAATAACATGAAACCAGCAGGGTTTTAATTGCTGAAAGTATGGAAACCTGGTCACTGTAATACAAAAAATGAAGACTGAAGAATAGGGTTAAAAATGCAGTTAAAATGGTGACATTTAAATTGCTCTCTATTTTTTGAACCATATTGAAAAAACCTTATGCACAGCGAATTCCTGGGACCATAGGCTATTTGAAAAACAACAAATGCAATATTCATTGGACAATTTTTTTTATTTTTTCAGTCAAAGCCATTCCATTTACTTACAGGCTGTAGATGAAGGCAGCTGTTTTGTAATGTTCCAATGGTCTTATGATCTGAAGCCCATTTTTAGCACTCGGTGTGAATGACAATTCGCACTTTAGGCATGATATAGGTGCTTTTATCAAGTTTTTAATGGATAGTCATTGTCTCCTATTGCCCCCACCCTCGAAGATTAAAGGGATTATTACATTACATTACATTATAGGCATTTAGCAGACGCTCTTATCCAGAGCGACTTACACATCATTTATTTTGCATTTATACATAGCATCCATTGATACAGCTGGATATATACTGAAGCAATGCAGGTGAAGTACCTTGCTCAAGGGTACAATGGCAGTGTCCAACCTGGGAATCGAACCTGCAACCTTTCGGTTACAAACCCAGTTCCTTAACCATTATACCACACTGCCGATTATTAGCCAATATAGAGTCATTGCTTGATCCAGGATAATTTGCAAATACATGTGTAACCTTAGCATCATAAGTCGCCTGGATGTTCATGGAGTGGGCTCCTTTACGTTTGCATAAACAAGAGCGTTCTCTGCTGGGGCAGAACTCCAGAAAATCCAAAGTACGCCGTGAACTCCTGTTTTACCCGTTCTTGGTGAACAGGTATGATGGGGACTTGAATGTATTCATGACATATAGGAGTGCATATAGGACCAGCAGGAGTTTGTCTCCAGCTCAGCTGCCAGGAGACAATTCCTGGCAGAATAAATGCAATTTAAGGCGGCATTCCCATTCACTGAAAGATAGGTGGTCCCTGACCAATGGACCCTTTTATTATTATGCATTTTTTGAGATACACAATAATAATATTTTACAATGTTATCTTGATATTTTTCATGCATGTTTTGTGTGCACCCTGTGTATGCGTGCGTTGTGCACACACCAATGTAGACATATTATTATTTTAATATTACACTGTCAAAATAACAATGAAACAACTGGGACATGACTTAAGACCAGGTTTCTGGTGGTTTTAGCGCAAACACTTTCTGTTGCCTCAAAATAGTAATACGCCAAAAATTTGCCTGATGACACCTCATCTTAAAACAAACCCGTCCAGTTCAGTGCAAGTTTACTTGCTATTTAAACAACATGAGCGCTGGACAGTAAACTAGCAAAGACGCCTGCGTTTGGGTTAGCGCCGAGTGATAGAGTCCCATGTTTCAGATAGGATTGGGCCACATTTAGCCAATAATCCAAATACCTTGATAAACCTTTAATGTGGCTGGTTACAGTTGGGACACTTTTGGCCCAAAATTTAAATGCTGCACAAGCCTGACAAGTGCTTGATTGCATTTAGGCCATGTTTGGCCCACAATACTCTTGCCATTGCTGTAAATGGCTAAACTCAACCATTTTTGGCCCGGAATTGTCTGCTATCTGGGAAAGATCCTCTTTCTATCAAAATATCACTTCATAGGAGTTTTATTGAGAATGTTCAAGTAAGAATAATACATGTTTCAAAGACAGAGGTGTTTTAAATTAATTCTAGCGGGATATTTTACATTATTTTACATTTCAGGCAAGGTGATGGAACTGGTTTATTGATATCTCTCTCCTGGGAATGTTCTGTCTACCCTTTCTATAATCTCTCAATTTCTTCATTCATATATAATTCCGTAACCATCATAAATCCCACAGAATTGCTCATTGCTGAGTTGTATTGTTCATTGGAGCCTCTGGGAAGTTTCTTGATTAATTTGATTACTTGCTTACTTCTTTCCCTGAAGCACCCGACTGATCCTGCTGGGAGACTTCAATAATCCAATAATAATTTATAATATCCATCTGGAAACCTCTTAGTCTGATGCTTTCCTTCCCACTTATTTGACCTCACCAAGCTGCACTTTGACCACACACAAAGCTGGTAACCAGCTGGACCTCGTCATCATGAGGAACTGTTCCTCTGTCGATCTCATTGTAAGCCATTTGTATTTTTCGTCCTCCAAATGACCACGCTCACCTCCTCCTACTGCCTTGGTCCGCTCTGACCTCTGAACCCTCTCAACTTCCACCATATCCTCCGAGTTACAATGTCCCTCCCACCTTTTCAGTCTCTCTTCTCTCTACTGACACTGCAACACACTGATTTTTTTCTCTCTCTTCAGCCCTCGACTCCCTTTGCCATCTTGTTCCACAACCTTCCTGTCCATCCTTCCCCCAGCCTATGGTTTTCTTACACCCTCCAGGCCAAAAGGACCAAACTCCTGATAGCAGAGAGAAAATCCAGAGCCCCTGCTGAACTGTCCACCTACCAGTCCCTGCTCTCTACGTCTTCATCAGCTGTCACAAGATTAACTTCTATCAAACAAAACGAGATTTTAAGATAAAGGAATATGAAAGCACAGCAGACTGCAATCATTCATCGCTATTTGCGTCACTGCACACCGTACCTGATGATGCAAGCTTTTTGGGTATTCCAAGAGACATGCCAGACAGACTTATACATTGTCGCTGCACTTCATGGACAGAAGAAAAAGAAAGCAGAAGATGAGGAGAAGGTATAAGAGCTTGTTGATTACGTATTACTGCCATTTGCATTCATAAACAAAGTTCACAAATTCACTTCTGAACCTTAACTATTTGTGATAGCTTAACATTGACAAACATTATTTAGTTCACCTACAATAGCTGGCTAAATGCCACCAAAGTCAATCTAGCTAGTCTAGCTAGTGTTGCATAGACCAAAATTATATTGGGAATTTGGTTTGTGAGAAACTATTTTTGATTGAGTTTGTTTCATGCACCATCCGTGAAATCAGAACTGAAATGACTCGCTTCGTTATAAACTGCATTACTTTACCTTCTCCTGTAAAAATCCTGGCCAGATAGGGCTTAACACCAAAATGTTCAAGTAAAAAATGTTGAGTAATCATACTTGTATCACTGTTAAATGGGATTTGGGTCTGACATTAGGCAGAGCTATTAACTCCTGACGCTTCGGGGAAAAAAAGCTTAGGGGAAACACTGGTGTGCGTGTGTGTGTGCGGTCATGTTTAGCCCACTTTATGGGGACTAAATGAACCCATGAGGATATAAAAGGTTGTCAAATGCTCCCTCGTGGTCCCCAGGAGGGAAAAGTTAATTTTAGGGTTAGGGGTTGCGTTTAGGGTTAGGGTTATGGCTACGGTTAGGTTTAGGACGTCACCACAAAAATATGAATACGCGGCTGTGTGTGTGTGTGCGTGCAAGATCCTTTTATGGATTCTCCAGGTTGTGTCCATCTTGTGACCCTCAGGGACCCTGCATTTGGATTGTTATTCTCCAGCACTAGAACAGTCAAGTGACTATTTTGACAATCGAGAGGCTAATTGTGACATTTATAAATACGATTGGATTGTTCCATACTGTTCCAGTGTAATTTACAGCTAAATCTAGTCCCACCCCAAAATTCCCATCGAGATCCATTTAAATGTAGAGATGTTATAGTATTGCTTGTAAGAGTACCAGAAAATAAGATATCAAGAGTCAATATGTTGTTGGGTCACAGACATCAGGAAATCATGGCATGCAAAGGATATGCGACCAAATATAAAAAAATATGACTTTTCCACCAAGTATTAAATACATTTAATTTAGCGTGTTCAATACTTTTTTCCTGTGTCATTCCACTTTATTGCGCATAACTTTTTTTAAGGATTGGAATGTTACAATTTTAGCTGTGTATTTTTATTGAGTTAATAGCAATGTGTGCTCAAAATTTCATGTGCATAGCTGCATTGAAAATACGTTTAATAAAACAATTGTTGCTGTGGTCCTTCGTGAACGGAGTCATTCGTGAACGGAGGAGGACTAACCAGAAGTACTACTGAACAAATCAGAGAATGAAAGACACATTTTTATCGCGAACTGAATACAATTACTTGAACCACTGAAATAAACTTAAATAACCACCTCTAGCCAACTGCAACCTCCCCTTACCTGGGTAGCCCTAGTGTCAATTGTGCATTGCCCCAAAATTTTGATTTGAAACCCATCCATAAAAAATAAAACAATTGTCGAATACTTATTTCCGCTACTGTATGTCAGTTCATTGATTCATAAAAAAGTTACTTTAAACAAAATGGAAGTTATACAAGGTGAGTGTTTCCCTTCTGACTGCAATTATCTTAAATGGTATGGAGAGTACATTGGATCAAGGAAACAATATCAAGTGTATTATAATATGGAATGGATGCAATCTTCTGAAAGGGTCAAAGCTGAACACCCTTTGCAATGGCTTTGAAAAGTGAAAAACATTTTAAATTTATTTTTTAAAGTTCAGAAGTCAGACCCCTATAATCATTCAAATATGCTCAGTCAGTTTAAGAGCATATACAATTCAATGAAACCAGACTTAAAGGAGGACTTTTATATCTAAGGGTATACCAGATTAATCTGCCATCAAATCTCAGTAAGGACTACTTTACTTGGTGCATTGAGATACCATAAGTAAGAGGTGTGTTTAAACCATGTAAGATTTGAACAATCGGCTACATTTGTCACAAAAACAAATAGAGTTGACATTTTATGAAGCCAATTCTTATGACACTGCAATCTACAAGTTGGTCTGCTTGTGCAGATGTGAGTTGTAGGAAAACCATTCACGTGCAGCAAAACAGACGGAGAGCAAAAACCCAATCGACCAGCTGGGTTCACTCGTGTGTGAAGTTTTTGACATCCCAGGCAACTGGAGGGGTAGTTCGTTTGTGAATTATTCACTTTTTTTAACAAATCCTTTAGGTAACCAGAATCACCTCCATTTAACAATTTGTTCATTTGGCTTTTGTTATTATATTAATGTGCTCACTGGTGGTTTTTCTTTGAATATTTCTAATGAGGGCTAATAAACAGGTTAAATAAAGATTGATAACTGAGTTATTTTGGATTGATAACCAAAAATCTCATTGGTAAGGACTCATTGAATGTATATGTCCGCAATCAAACAACAGTCAGTGAACGAATCGCTGTATCCAGTTCTAAACAAAAAAAACGGAACTGAAGGAACTGCTGTCATCATTCTAAATAAATCGGAGAACGAAGTGAAAAAACTGAAGGAACTGGTTGAGTTGTTCGCGAACAATAGGTAGGTGGGCTGCTCGCTCAGTAGCAGTGATGTAGTAGTGCCTGGAGAAGTGGGTATACTCAAATTTTGCAAATCGATGATCAATACGTGCACCAGTGGGGATTAAAAAGTGAGTATACTCTATGCCCACTAAGAAAGAAGTGGCTATACTGCATATACCCGCGTATACCCTCCACTACACTACTGCTCAGTAGCCTTGTTGTGCAGATACCGGCACATAAATGTATGAATCCATCTAAAATCTGTTTAGTCAAACCAAGAATATAGTTTTGAATTTCTAGATTTTTTTTGTGCATACTGTAAGTATATATACTATATTTATATACTTCTCCATTTGTTATATAAATGCTACATTTGTCTGCATAATATATGCAAATATTTAAATAAAATCAGCAATGATAGAGGGTATTTTCAAAAGTAAAACTTAAACATGGACAACTATTTGGACAACATAATCACTATTGCTAAGGGATTTAACGTGGTTACTTGCCTCATCAATGTGCTATCAAAGTCAAGCACGACATAATTAAGTGAAATCATGGCTCATTTTATTGATATTAAAATACAAATGTGCTTAAACAGAACAAAATTGCAACAAAGTGAGAAATGGGATTTAAAACTGGCTTTAACAGCTTTGCACATCCATTGGCTATCTGGACACGCTTTGTTGCTGTGGTCCTTCGTGAACGGAGTCATTCGTGAACGGAGGAGGACTAACCAGAAGTACTACTGAACAAATCAGAGAATGAAAGACACATTTTTATCGCGAACTGAATACAATTACTTGAACCACTGAAATAAACTTAAATAACCACCTCTAGCCAACTGCAACCTCCCCTTACCTGGGTAGCCCTAGTGTCAATTGTGCATTGCCCCAAAATTTTGATTTGAAACCCATCCATGCACTATCCATGCACTAATACAGTGCCTGAACAGAATTAGACACATACCACAGTGTCAATTATTCATAAAAACTCAATTTCATTGTAAGAACCTTTTTGTTCCAGTGCTGTATTGGCATAGGGCAGCAAAGACTTTATTGCAACACCAGATTAATCTGGCAAGGTTTGCTTTGGCTTTACTGAATTGCAGAGGGCCTTAACCTGGGTAAGTGCATTTAAATGAATCTAGGGGATAGTCTTACCTAAGCCAATAAAGCCTGGTTGCTTAACGTGCCATAGTAACATTCAAACTGACGATCAGCCCATGCACTTTCATCGCAGGAGCATCTGCTGATATTACTGGTGCATACTGTGCACTGCTGAAATCACTGCAGACATTCCATACTGTGAGGAACATGACCCAAATATAGCTAGCGATCACGTTGGTGGAAAATATGCCATGCTCATTTACTGGCATGAATTCAATCATTTGTGAAAACCGTTGCGGTTTTTTTTGTGCATACAGATATTCCTGTGACTCCTCAACAGTTTTTCCCATTAGAATAATTCTAGTGGAAAAAAAAAAGTCTAATGCATGCAAAAGAACAATCCATGATATGCCGCATGCTTGCTAAAACTGTAACTGTTTCTGAGGGCCGTTTTTGCAGGACATACTGTATGCTAACCACACACGAAAGATAATTGTGCATAAAAAAATCTACAGTATGGCAGTTTTGCACATTGTACACATCACAGTGTCTGCAGGGAACTTTAATGTGCTGTGTAATTATCTAAGAGGTTTTATTATATTTTGTTCTCTCCGGGGTGCAACCACAGTTTCTCTTTCACTACATGTAAATCAAATTATGTCACAAGTCAGTATTATGAAAACCCCTAAGGAGATTTTATAGGTAGCGGAATATCAAGACTCAGATGACAAAATATTTTACGATAATTGAACTGGAAAATGTGCCGTTCTATGTCTAATCAACAAATCAGATCAATTAAGTCATGCTAATTGGTTGGAACAAAACCCACCATACATGTTCCCTTCCATTAATTTAATTTCAGACCTGCTTTATAGCAACATTTGAGGCTAATCACTCAGTGACATCCACTGGTAGCCTGTGGATGACTGCTGCATTTTGAGACTAATGCAGTGGTAAGTTAATAAAACCAGAGGCAACTTAAACAAACTGTAACCGTGGTGGGAGGATGCCTGTCATATTGGGCAATAGCATTGTTTCTTTATCAGGCCTCACTGACTTCCTGCCAGCACCATAAACAGTCTTTTCTACTTTTGGGGGTATGATAAGGGGTGCACTTCTGTAAACCACCCTAAGGTGGCGGTCCCCAATTCTGGTCTTGGAGATCCACCATCGTGTAGGTTTTCATTTCAACCCTAATTTGGCACATCTGATTCTACTAATTAGCAGCTCAACAAGACCTCTAGCTGTTGAATGAGGAATTCAGGAATGACACAACACCACTGTGAACTCCCAATCATAGTCAGCTAATGTTATAGCTCTGGCTCAAGCTTACAAAATCTCAGCTATGGAGCTCAGCCTGCATTCGCAGCAAATGCCTATAACTGACTGAGCCTCTGAGGTACCCAAGCAAAATGTTGCTTTTAGACTATTGTAAACAAGGGCCTTAAAAAAGTATGGTTTCACAATCAAAGCAAAGGTTTAATCATTACGGACACTCTTGGAATGAACACAAGTAAACTGACACAATTATTCAGATTTATCCTTAGGCACCATGGAAACTGCTGGAATAATAAAAAAATAAAAAAAGGCTTTGCACCTGCTCTGTCAAAAGGCAGCCAAAATGAAAAGGGCATTTTCACTTCAGAAATGGACCCTTATGGGATTCACATGGCCTGTCTACAGAAAATTGTTGCTGCTGTCTTTCCTGATCAATATTTTCCCATTCTGAAATATTCCAACAGCCATTTTTAATAATCACAGTCTGCCTTGTGTAGGAATTCTGTTCTTTGTACAGTAAAACTCGTAGTTCCAAAGTTTAGGTCAATAGCAATTTAATTACAATGCAAAATAGTCTTCATTACTGTATACAAGATACCGGGTAATAGCAAGGCAGTTCAATCACAAAATAGTGTTGTGTAAGGTACAAGCTTTATACCTCAAACCTGAAATAAAATGCTGACATAGAATGCAGGTTCCTGTCCCTGATTGGGTGACAGGCAAACAAATGGACATTGTATGTGGTGTGGGAGGGAACCAAATAGTTACTGTCACCTAGGTAAGCTGGCTAACTTCCGTCTCACACCCTAGTGGTGCCGTCGTCACCAGGCTTTGTTTCTAACCCCCCTTTGATCATTGAGTAAGGCTGATTGTGTTAGGTGACCAACTAAGAACATTGAAGTAGGACATGTATTTTTCCTTACATAATCCCCCCTTTGATGCTTTTTAGTTCACCTCATGTTTTGATACCTGAAAAACATCAAGTGCAGTATTTACTCTTATGGCAGTTTAACATTTGGATACAATTTACATTGGTCTGCATGATACCATTTGTACCCCATTCTTTTCCTCCCCTTCATTGTAACCTTAAGGTTGCCCTCCCCGCAGGTGTCCACAATTTCATGTGGCCCTGTCCAATTTGCATCCCAAGGCCCTTTCTGAAGGTGATTTTTGACCATGGCCATAAACCTATGCAGTAGTTTATTAATTCCCTCATAGGTCAGAGTGGGAGCAGAAGGAGAGATTTCTGACTGTGTTACAACTTTTACTGTTTTTTGCTGTTTTTGATTCTGCCCTGCAGCACCCCCACCCCGTGACCAGCAGTCCCTTTTAAAATGGCCAATCCTACCACAGTTGTGGCAAGCATCTCTAGACGTCTTACGACTCTCAGCTGAAACCTTTTTGTTAATGGGTGCGCTATGTGTAGTTTCATACCAACTAGATATATTTGTAGCAGCGATGCCCTCAGTAGCTCCTGCTGCTCTCCTACATGTTTTGCGCCCTCTTATGCGGAAAGGGGCTGCTTTAACTGGACCCACAGCAATGTGACTTTCAGATGGATCTGAGTCCGCCTCTTCTGAACTATCGCAACTACTTTCAGAGTCGGTGTACTCAGGTAAATTAATACCCAAAGCAGCAACATGACACTGAATTTGTCTGATCTTATCAGCAGAACTGTCCTTTACTACCGATCTACGTGCAACCTCTGGATTTTTTGCACTTTTTTCCCATAGCAACTCATAAGCATTTTTACACTTGTCTGTTTATTTAGTGTGGTATTTACAGTTTTTTAGTCAGCCAAGCTTATCCTCAGTGATGCCAACTGCTGCTGCAGTTCAATACTGTTATGTACTGCTAAACAGCGCTCTGCTTGTCCTGCTGCATTCTCACTTCTAAGTGTTTCAATGGTTTGCTGCTGTTCTACACGGAGTTTCTCTTCTACTGACAAACGGTGTTTTAATTCAGTTTGACCTTGCACCAGGGCCTGTCCTGCTGCATTCTCACTTCTAAGTGTTTCAATGGTTTGCTGCTGTTCTACACAGAGTTTCACTGCTACTGACAAACTGTGTTTTAATTCAGTTTGACCTTGCACCAGGGCCTGTCCTGCTGCATTCTCACTTCTAAGTGTTTCAATGGTTTGCTGCTGTTCTACACAGAGTTTCACTGCTACTGACAAACTGTGTTTTAATTCAGTTTGACCTTGCACCAGGGTCTGTCCTGCTGCATTCTCACTTCTAAGTGTTTCAATGGTTTGCTGCTGTTCTACACAGAGTTTCAATGCTACTGACAAACTGTGTTTTAATTCAGTTTGACCTTGCACCAGGGCCTGTCCTGCTGCATTCTCACTTCTAAGTGTTTCAATGGTTTGCTGCTGTTCAACACAGAGTTTCTCTGCTACTGACAAACGGCGTTTCAATTCAGTTTGACCTTGCACCAGGGCTGCTAGTACATTTGCCTGCTTATGTTTTTTATTTTTACATTTACTATTGCGCTCTGTACACGCTTTCTCAAGTCAAACTAGAGGATCTGATTTTTCTAACAGAGATCCACAGGATCCCTCTTTGCAATGTTTTGCAATATAATCAATGGCCCACTCCATCATTCTAGGTTCTGAGTACACCTATGTACAATATACCTAGTGTGGTGGTTTACCTCAAGGACACAGGATAAACGTGGGATACCCTGCTGGTACTTTTTCGCAAAAAGCCCAGTTCCTCTACAAACACACCTCCCGCTTAACCCTGTAAAGCTACCTTTTACTGTTAAACAGGTTAGAATTTACTTCAATGGCCCACTCCAGTATTCTAGGTTCTGAGTACACCTATGTACAATATACCTAGTGTGGTGGTTTACCTCAAGGACACAGGATAAACGTGGGATACCCTGCTGGTACTTTCTCGCAAAAAGCCCAGTTCCTCTACAAACACACTTCCCGCTTAACCCTGTAAAGCTACCTTTTACTGTTAAACAGGTTAGAATGTACTTATTCAATTCCCAGGAGAATTCTCATGCCTAAGTTTTGAATTTGCTCCTAAATCTGTGCTATTTTGCTCACCTTTGCCACAGCTGACAAATCACACTTGTTACATAACCATAAACTCAAATTATTATCCACAGCGGAATAATGCAGGAAAAAGCCCGTTACACGTTGTACAAAGATTCCTCCTTGGTTTGTTCGTCGAAAGAGGGCTTGCGATGTAGGTCCAGTCTGTTTTTCTTGCAGCAGCAGAAGGCCTGTCTCCACTCCATGCAACAAAAGACGTCCTGGCTTGGTGTGGCTGTAGAAAAGTTATTGTATTCTTTGTTGGTATAGAACATTGAATGGTGCGGATTGTCTTTCTTTAAAATAAAAAGTTCTCCAATCGTCCCCCCTTTTCGTCCGTCTCTGGCTCGCCAATTATGTAGGAATTCTGTTCTTTGTACAGTAAAACTCGTAGTTCCAAAGTTTAGGTCAATAGCAATTTAATTGAAGCAGGAAATGTATTTTTCCTTACACTTCTGTTTGCCAAACCATCCAGGACTGGGAATAAACAAGACAAAAGACAAAACCCCATCTCCCATAAAGAATAAAATACATGACACAAGCACTGTGCCTTTAGATCTATACCCTGCCGTTTCAAAACAACAACTGGGTAAATTTCAGCCTCTCAATAAGACAGGAGTTGCACAGATTAACAAAGAGGCTAGGGTCTTTACAAAACAACTTGAAACAGATTTATTCCAATGTTGACAACTGGCTGTGAGCTTTTTTGTGAGGTTAAGACCCTGCTGAACTGACAGCAATGACAGGACAGATTTAAGAAAACCTTGAGCACTATGAAGACAAGTAGTGTTGATTCTA
This sequence comes from Ilyophis sp. 1 JC-2022, assembly GCA_022702515.1. NCBI lineage: Eukaryota > Metazoa > Chordata > Actinopteri > Anguilliformes > Synaphobranchidae > Ilyophis > Ilyophis sp. 1 JC-2022. The sequence goes on along the minus strand of CM040404.1, from coordinate 116,694,252 downwards.
CTTGAGGCTGGTTGGTTTGAAGAAAGGAGATAACCCCCATAAAGTTTCTCCAGTGGCATTAGCCTCAGTGGAGTAAATCAAAATGTAAAGAGCACGTTGGGTATATTAGCGAGATAAACTGACCCAGCTCATCACCCTTCAGCAACCCTCAGACTTCTTCTCCATGTCAGCATAGCAGCTGTCCACTTACATTCTTCACAGACTCTAGTATTGGGATGGACAGGATAAGAATTATGATAGGGGAAATGAAAATGATTTTTGTTTAGGGCAGGTAAAATAGCTATTCTCCCTTGGATTCTGCCCATTTGTAATGATTTGTGCTGGCTCTTCAAAATGTCTTATGCCAAGCTTATTGCCAATACTGTTCTCATTCGTTTTCTGAATGGTTTGCTTTAATGCTGTTATATATTTAGTGCTTCGGTTTACCACTCAGATTCCGGTAGATGTGGGCATGATAGTTGGTCAATGCGGAAGGAAAGCAGTTTTAGACAAAATCCACCAATGCAATCTTTTAAGACATCAGTGTTATCTGCTAGAATGTCATCAGGTTTAATTCACCAGTAAAACATACACTTTGATAATTTAAAATGGAAAAATACAGTATTTCCATCTGGAGTAACCATCTAATACTGGAGTAACACGTTTGTTTTATCGTCTTGCTTCCCACTCCTCCATAAACCTGAAATCTAAAGGAGTTCTTAAAGATTTATGGATAGGGGATTGAGGGCTATTGAGGATTCATAGGCAGAGCATCTCATGTATACATTTTATAACTGGAATAATAATAAATAAGCATTTGTTCACATAATTTGAGTGTGCATTTCTCCCTGAAGTTAATGGTGCTCAGCTCTGCTCATATCTCCATCTCCTCATTGGGGAGATTTCAATGCTGTGTGTATTACAGAAATCAATCAAATTCTGTTGCCTTTGATGGCTGTTTGTAGGCCTTTTGTGAACTAAAACCTCCTGTATCTATGGAGACTTAATTTTTTTGTACAAGGTATTGTACAAGGTATTGATACCTGCAACATACACTTGCCAGTGCAACATCAGTTAGAATTTTATCAGTGTTACTCTCTGCTCATTCCATGGTTATTTGTCATCTTCTATTGTACCAGAGGGGGATTTCATAGAACAGCTTTATTCAAAGGTCCATGATTTCACTGAATGTAATGTAGCCATGACTACGAATCCCACCATTTTATGGGAAGTCACAAAATGGTTTAAATGCGGGGAAATTATACATCCTTTGCTTCTTGCTTACTCCCTTAACTAGAACTGGCCCATATTCGGGCCTGAAGTGGTTTTTATTTTATTTACATTATTTGCGTTTTATTACAATGAAATTTTCAATCAACTGTGGTCACACAATATATCATTTGAAAGTGATAAAACTCACAGTTCTCTCTTTATAACCTATTTTGCGATAACAATGTTATAGTTACAAAGGTTCCTTATTTTGTAACATGATACAAAACAGGCGAGATCAAAACAATGACAATGATATTATCTGTGGGTTCTGGAAATCCCCAGACGATACGAATCATGGTAAAGAAAAAAATGTATTAGGGGAGTACATTTCTTTTTTCCACTTCCACTGTTTTTGAGCTTCTGTTACTTTGTTTAAGTAATACGTCTTAGATTAATTCATACGTTTGGAAAACAAACTCCAAAGGGTTACTTTACAGAAGAGACCAGGATTATGCCTGTCGCCAAAGGTGTTTTAACCCTTTCGCACGTAAGTTCCAAAATATTTTCAACAGCCCCAAAGCGTGAGTTTTTTTTTGTTTTTTTTCTGTGTGCAACAGGTGTTCTATAATTCTATTGTTACGTCACAGCAGTAGCCTTCGCACGGTTGAGAGTTCGCTAATATTAGCACACACGCATACATACATATACATAGCCTACACTATATATATATATAACAACACTAGATGACTCTCAGTATGTGTGAGGCGACAAGGGACAGTCATCATCTGACTCCGAAGCTAACTGCACTGTCTTTCATTTGCATCAATAAAAATATCTGTCAGCTAATTGTGTGGTGAAAATGTTTTTATTTTAAATATTTTTCGCATGTTTTTAAATAGTTGTTACAAATGGCGTGTTCCGATTCAAGCAACCATTGCAATGGACACCCATGATGTTGGTAAAGTAAATTTTTGAAGGTTGTACGTTACTGCTTACCATATGCTATGAGATGCTATGAGATGCTATTCTTCTTCGTGTTTTTTTACGGCGGTTGGCATCCAGCTTGTTGGTGCATTACCGCCACCTTCTGCTCCGGAGTATGCTATTGATCTCTGATAAAGCTAATAACACGGGCGCAGCCATTTAACGTCATCTCTGGTCCAACCAAAGATGATAACGTGACAAGATAACTCACTTCCAGGTTAACTTGGTTGAGAATTGATATGGTTACAGTTGGGAGTAAGTGGAGTATCTTTTCATCATGCATCATCTTTGGTTGAATGCGGAAGAACAATATTAGCTTACTGCCGGATTTTTTTCGAAAATGCGTTTTTCGAGTATTTCGTCAATTATTTTGATCACGGATGAGTTTACCCGTGATGTAAAACATTGTAAAGTGTAATCGCTATATCACAATCGCTTGTGTATATTATATTTTCTGTCAGTCCGTAGTTAGCTCATTTGGACAGCTTGGTTAGCAATGACGTTAGCGAACTGTAGCTAAATCAACGTTATAGGCTAGGGGGTATTTGCTGCTTACATTACTTCTGTGAAAGTGTGAACGTCTGCATAAACAAATAAATGTAAATGTTGTAAAGATGTTTATTTGGTACAATGTTTTTGTGGAACTGTGTGTTTACTAGGGTTAGCCCACAGGCCTATTGTTGCGTCAGCCCACAGGCCTATTGTTGCGTCATTCGTTAATAGACGTTCTAATCTTGTGTTCTAATCACACCGGTGTGACCGTACGCTTCAGGGACCACTCTAGCGCTGTACAACCGGTGTGACCGTACGTGTCAAAGGGTTAAGAACAGTAACCATTTGATTTCCGGGCTTGTGTTAAAAAATGTTGTGCTAGAGAAGGGGTTAAAATCTATTAGAAAGCATGTTTTTGGTAAACTGGAATCCCAGGAAAATTCTTGATAAACAAGACAGAGCTTAACTCATCAATTCTGTGATTTTACAGGGGTCTCAGAATGCAACTCCAATCTTGCTTATATTTACGAAAGGCAAAAATCTAAATAATCAACGTGGTATCACCCGTACTCGTCACATAGCGAAGCTTGGGCGGAAGCCTCTGCATCTCTCCTCTGATGCCAAAGGTAGCCTTTTGCATCGTACATTGACGGTTGTGGCCACATAACTTTTCTTTGGTTGTGGCGCTTCAATATTATGTTTTTTTTGTTCTTCATCCGTTACGCGCTCTTCCGGAACGTGCTTTTTTCATTACACCCACCACCTTCGGTAAGTAACGTTATAGCTTATGTTAGCTAACTTAAAATATACAGATAAATTATGTTATTATAACTTCAGTTTGGGCATGAGCCTGAGTTACGTGAACTCCTGTGAGGTTATGTTTAGGGGTTGGGGGTGGGGTACGGGAATCACAAACTCACAAAAATCTACACGCACACGGCGAAGACTCAGCGGGCATGCTCGTGGTTACCTAGCAACCGAATGAATATTCATGAGCAAAACCTTCGCCATAGTAGGATTTGTAAATTTGCGACCAAGTGCGTCAACATGCTGATGGAAAAGGCCTCCTTCTGCGTCCAAAGGATGACGCCGTAGGCTGCTGCCGAAGCGTCACTTTATGATGCCTTGGGAATGAGAACAGCCTGACATAAGTGTGCCACTTACCACCCAATAATCATGTTCTGCTCCAATATGAATCTTTATGGAACATGTACTGTACAGAGTGGGATGGCAGGTATGCCATCGGCCAAGTTACGGCTTGGTGGGGCATGCCCCATACCTATACAGCACTGAGTTTAGCACTTTTCAGGGTTTCCTACAGAAATAACCATAATGACCACAGACTTTCAGCCCATAAAAACTGAAATTCTTCAAGTTCTGACCTCATGTAACCACACATAATTCAGATGCAACTTCACACATCCACACAATAAAGCCCCAAACTTGGGTTATTTTGCCAGTTTTTCTCCTTGCCCACAAATAATAATTATCCCTATTGGATAACAACATCTGATCACCCAATAGATCACCCAATAATGACATCTCATCAACTAATAACAAAGTGTTATCAAAGTCTTAGATAGACTGCATGATACACAGGCACGATGAATAATGTGCATTATGTAATGCTTTTTTATATCCACATAAGGATGTGAATGTCATGGTTTTGGATTTATAAGGAAGTGCACATGTGATGCTACTTCAGCTAATAAAACATGCCATCTCTGATCCCATTTTTTTTTAAACTGTCGCCGTCGCCATCTTTGTTTTGTGCAGCAGCTAGCTTGTTTTAATTTAAAAAATAAAAACTATTGCTTTTACACCTGAATAATCTTTGTAGGAAGCTCTTTTTTATACATTTCTGAGATGCATTTTCACGTAATATCGTTCCATGACTCATGGGTAGCTACATTAATACAAGGTAGGCCATAAAAGCCTTGGACTGAATTTGTAACTTAACCCCACACAGCGCTCTGTCATTCGCTAGGTTCACTAGGAAAATGTTGTGGCTACATAGCTTACTGCTGCTCTGCTAGATAATCTGATTCTTGCCCGAGTATCAAGTATCAAGCAAAACATCATTCAAAAGAACTATGCTCACTTAGGGGATAATATGGGGCAAATCCACTTTTACGACAATGTTATTATTATCTACCACATTATATACCAATCTAGCTATGACTAGTGGCATAATGCTAGCAACTACCTACTTTGTCAGAAAAAACCTAACTAAAATAAAACTGTAGGCCTATAGGCTATCATTTTCAATCGAAAACGGCTAACGTTAGCCACCGAGACTCTTGCTTACTCCGATTCTAAGTTGCCTTCAAATTAGGTGTCTTCTAAACCGAAAGTGCATCAGTTACTGTCAGTGTTGGGCAGTAACAAGTTACTAGTAATAATATTATTGTAATAATATTACTATTGTCAGTAACAAGTTATATAACGATCAATATTCGGTTGTATTTGATTACAGGCTATTTTATAGCGAGGCCCTTTGGGCTTAACACACATGAGATCACACAGAGCATGGCCAGCACTGGGAGTGGGTAAACAGGGATGATACAAGGAGGTAATTCAATTAAATTCAAGAAACTTTATTAGTCAATAGCGCTCTGTCAATCCTGTTGAGTCAACGCATGCTTGCATCATTCACAAACTGAAGGAGAATAGGAGATTAAAACTTCAATGCAAATTAATCGTTGTCTCTCTATCGCTCAACTTTCACAATATGATTTTTATTTTATTTTGCTGCAGCGTTTATTAAGCCATGTTCTGAGCCATGACAGAAATGTTCAGTAGGCAATGTTGTTACCAACTTTGCTGTAAGTCTATATGACATCTTCTTATTAAATAACTTTTAAAATGTGGGTCTGTTGTTGTGATTTGCTTTTGTGTGTATGTGCCTATAATGTTGGCATTGTTTAGGCTATAAATTGTAAAGTCGCCTCTAATTCAGCCCTGTTCTTAAATGTTGTGTTACTGCTGTCTCCTCCCATCAATTGCGGATGTAACAGAAAAGTTATATAAAAGTCGTGTAACAAATTATATTTCTCATGGAGTAATATGTAATGTATTTAGCTACTGTTGGAAGTAGTAACGAGTAGTGTGTAGTATATTACTTTTTTCATATATCTAAAATCCTTGGTTGTATCCAATAAGGGGTTGATACATCACATGCCCCCGGAAGCGGAAACGGGGAGATGTCGTTTGTGCAGAAGAGGCAGTTCATGCCGTTACTGCTACATGCTAAGCTAGCGCATACATTTTACGCCCCGTCGGAGAAGTAGTTGTGGTCAGTGATGTTCCTATGTTTCCCAGTTTGTTGAACGGTATAACTCGGAGGAAACATCATAATAATTTACCCATCTGTCGCACGCTACATGATCCTGTTATGTTAGCTGATGCTATAGTTTAGAAAGCAAAATACAGAAATCAGACACAAAAGCAGAGGAACGAGATTGTGTATGCTACTTTACTGTAAGCCGTTCTCTGAATCTCCAGCAATGTAGATGCGTGTAGATCTTACATGCAGACTTATTACATTAACAATGTAATAGCAGGTAAAACCACACTAATGCACTCATGTAATAAATTAAAAAATTAATTGAATGTATGGACAACAGATCCGACATAGATCGGAATGACTGACGGATGCTTTGTATATGGAATTGTATGAATAAAACCAATGATTTTAACCAATAACTTGAAGTGTGTTATTTTCTATTCACATTATGTTATCCATGATATGCGCCTGAGGCTCATTGTTCAACTGTAGACACTATGTAGGCCTACATTCGAAGAAATAAACTGCTTATTATTCCTCTAATTATCATAATATAATTCAAGTCATTATTTCTATATATCTAGCTGTTTTTACAAAACAACTATGGGGAGGTATAGCATTTAGCCTACTGGAGGGAGAGAACGACATTTTCTGTTGTTATGGCCTAATTTCAACCTATCTTCCTTCATCCAGACAACATCTTATTGTACATGCATGTATTACATTCAGTACTCTGTTAATTATTCCACATATTTGGTAGATTACCTATAGTTACGAGATAAATCTAGCAAATTCCATTACGATGCCCAGTGCTGAAGGAAGAAAGGAGAGAATCATACCCGCCATTCCAATTTCAGATAACTGTTCCTACTTAGAAATTCAGTCATTCAGGAGCTTAAGAAAGATTTCTAATTTTCAAATTTTCAGTCTGTAAAATATTCTTACTTTATATTTTACAGACTGAGGCCATCCCTGTGGGTATACCATTTGTGATAGTAAATTATGTCCTCACCCTCTGGGACCAGGTTACAGTTTAAAAGGCATTTTCTACAATTTATTGGATACATGTCATAATCTGGCAATCACCGCTTTTTTTTGTCATTTGTGTAACAGAGGTGTCAATCTAGCACCCGGTAAAGACAAGTTAGACAGAATACGTTCTTAAAGTCTAGCTCATCAGATAATCCGTATGAGCTTTGGCCATTATTAAACACAATATTTTTTTCAAATAAATGTATGATGCTTTCACAAAGAAAAATGAAATTCATCACAAAAATTAAGTTTACTTACTCATCTTATCTGTGAGCTGAGCTCATCTTAGCTTCACTGTGAGACCATAAAAGAAGCAGTTTATTATTTCCCATTGTCTACCATTCCATGGCTGGTGTCCTAAACCTAAACAGGGGTGTGTTAACAGTGACTCAATCACCGTGGTCCCTGGTGAACAATTAAGTAGGTTAATGTTATACACATTTTCAACCTGTAATTTAAGAGCAGCCCATGACACACTGATGCACATCTATCTTTGGGGAGTGCACTATTTATTCTGCCAGGGCAGACCTATCAGGGCCTGTTTCACTGTTGAGGGTTGTTCTCCGTGACAGAGTGTCTCTTACCAAAGCAGACCTATTTGTGAATCACTGTTTTTTTTAGCGGCCAAACAGGCAGTGGAATCTGATTATATTGATGCCTGCACGTCTCCCCTGTCCTAGCTGTTGGATTGATACCTTTGACAGCAGATTGTGTTGTTTCCTGGTTTGACACAATCTCATATCCAGAGTATCACAACGTGCTTGTGGTTGAGGTGATGGACAGCCTTGAACTGTGGGGACTGCAGCCTATCGCTGTGTGGTAAAGATGCTCTTCCAAGCCAGCAGACAGTGCAAGTAATGTATGAAAAAGTTAGAGATGTGTGGCGAGAGAGAGAGAGAGAGAGAAGGCTGGACTTACCTGAGACCATACAGCACGGTGCCATCTGGGTGCAGGCGTATCATGCGGTTCTTGACGGTCACGCCATGCACAAAGGACTTCTTGTCATTGATGAAGTAGGTGTCTGGGACCCAGAGTTGGTCAGCAACCCTGTTGTCCAGAGTGAGGTTGAGGGGGATCCCTGAGTAGGAGAGCCTCTTGTCTCTCCAGGACTGCTGGAAGTACATGGTAATGGTGTAGTCCTGTAGCCATAAGGAAAGGAATGAACCTGTAGAATCTGCTGTACAACTTTACACCATATGCATTGTCATAAAGTCTTTATGAAGCATTAATGCCTAAATTAACATCTCATAGGATTTAGATATGTACAGCTACAAATCACTCAAAAAGCAAATAGGACACATGCTATCTTAAATGGTGTACAGAAAGTGGCACAACACTTGATGTAACGTGGTAAGTCCTGGGACCTAAATTCCTACATGTGCTTATGAATGATTACAAGGACATTTCTTCTAACATTTTCTTGGTTATTAGCTTTCAATTTCTCTGTAATCAACACACAGAGGCTACATTCATTTAGCATTAATGGCACTTACTGCAGAGCTCTCCAATCTCATGCTTGCTTCTCAAAATTATGTCTCGTTCCAAAATCATGTTTGGTTTGCAACGTTTGATGGCAAGTTCAGCATAAATTTGAAGTGAAACTATAGTGAAAAGGTTATACTCCTGAAAGATACATGTAGTCTGAACCCCCTTGCTCATCTTCATCAAGGGTACCAGATTTTGGAATTTTGTGTCCACAGACACACTGTACAAATAGAAGGACAGAAAGAAAGAATAAAAAAACACCATGAAATAAAAATGAATTGCTCAGAGGAATTCACTTGTCTCTAGAAAAGAACTCATGGACAGTAATGTAATCCCCCTTCCTTCCACAACACTGTGCCCATATCCAAGGCAATGTTTATTTATTTGCTTCAAACAGACTTTCTATTCCACAACAGGGCAATATATTTTTGACTGGTGTGATAGAATATTGAGAGTATTTTTGTTATCCTATTTGTATGTAGGCTATAGCTCACGCATTTGTATTTCTCTAAATATCCTTTTTTGAAGATGAATCACAGAACAGGAACATTTATCCTTTATTTTGTAATTCCGTATTGGCTGAAGCAGAGATATCAACATGAAGAATGTCCATAAAACAAGCCCCCAGGTTATGGGGCAGTAAAGATTAGCCAATGACATTGCAAACTCCAGCAGGGCTTTTGCAAGTGAATGCAAGGTTCTCACTGCAAATCCATCAACAGTGGTTTCCATGCTGGGAAATCATTATGTATTAATGCAACAGAGGGTTTGACACTTGCTTCGCTCAAACTTTCAGAGGGCAGGAAAGCTTTAGGGACTTCATTAAGTAGAATTCACTGTGGTAAAGTACTGTAGAAGCAGTCAGTGTTTGATTCTTTTTGGAACGGCAGCTTATTCATTTTTGGATTGGCCGGTATTACACCGGCAGCAGGGAACTTCATGTTCAGTTTGCAGCACTAGTTATGCTCTTGTCAAACTTTAAACTCTTCCTGTCTGATGCAATTCACAACATGCACTTTTTATGCAAAACTATCAAGTGTAAGTACATGAATGGCAGAAAAACATAAAAACAGTCATGTCATATTGAGCAAATCTATATACATTACATTACATTACATATAATGCCCAAGTTGATTTTTAACACTTTATCAGTCCATTTCAAGAGAGTGTTTTTTTTACCCAACCCTGATATTTACCTGCATCATAATATAAATCCAAACTCATGTAAGCCAAATGCATCTAAATAGGCAAAATAAATTTAATATATATGATGATTCAGCTCGGAGGAGTACATTCTTCTAGCCCATGCAAAACAGAATGGTACACTGCTACACAAAAAACCAAACCATACCTAACCTGAACCCTAACCCCTGCATGGAGTCACACTCCAAATAAGAGACTGGTCTTCAACACCACAAGGAAGGGGACTGACTACTTGGAGGAAACTCTAAAATCTTCCTACGTAACCAAATACTTGGGCCATACATACCCTTAGCAGGTGGATCTCAGACAGGTGAAGATGAAGAAGCAAAGTACCATAGATAGTGGTAAGAACTGAACAAATAAGACAATGTATCATAGATGGCAGCAGGAAATTTACATATCACACAAAGCGTTACAAACAGTGATAAGAAATTAACTTGAGGCAAAGCCTCACAGACATAATAATAGATAATAATCTAACAGATGGAGAACAAGACCATCGATATCGGAAATCAACAGACATGACAAAGCACCATAGAAAACCTTTAAACAGTCGTACATTTGAAAATCAAGAAATGGCTACCGAAATCACCACAGAGTACTCTATCCTTTATCAGCAGTATGTGGGACACTTCAACATCTGTTTATCTGTCATTATCATGATGAGAAATGCTGCACTTAATATGAAATGCGTGAACCCCGGGAGAAGCACTGGGTGGCATCCGTACGCCCTTGTTGAAACTGACGTGAGGTACTCTCTTAGGATTCAGAAAGATGAAATATACTTCAGAGAAATAAAATCTTGAAAGAAAAATGTCTCACTCTGCTCTCTTCTTTTCACTGTTTCCCAATGTATGTCAGTTCCAGCCTTACAATATCTGTGTAGTATAACTGTATCTCGACACAGGTGGTACACGGAGCAGGTGGTTATAATAAAGTCAAGCTACATGCAAAACTTTTACTCATTCTTACTCAATCATTTATTTGTACTGGGCAAGGCTTGGTGCCTTGGTATGAGGACACGTGGAAGCCAGATACTTAGGCATTATATAAGCACAGTCCCTTTGTGTGTTTTTATATAATCACTGGCATTTGAGCCGTCTGTGATTTTAGGCTTCCAGTTTGCAACGCATGAGGCGCACCTTATGTCAATAGAAACCTCTGAGTGAACAAAGAGGATATCTTTTATGAAAATACTCAATGGGTTTAAAGGGGAAAGGAAAAGGTTTATGTAGATTTTATTTATTCACTTGTGTGAACACACAGAAGCCCTGTGAATGTCACACGTGCATATAAAGGATGCCAAACAATGTACGCGGTGCCAAGAACGCAGCCGTTCACAGCGAGCGTATGCTGGAAACGCGTCCAGGTGCGTTCACACTCATCCCATGACGAGCCCCCCCCCCCCCCCCCCCCGTATCGTCGACGGGGACAAGTCAGCTGAACACGCAGCATGTTGCACCCCCTAGGACACACCCCCCACCACGCCCACAACCCGTCGTCTGTCCCTCCCACAAGGTTCCGTCTGTAATTAACAGTCGGTGTTAATTACCCACGCTCGTCTGGTCCTGCTGGCCACTGGGCTGCTGGGTAGTGGAGAGGGGGGGGGGTGTTTTACAGCAGGTATAAATCACCTGGTTGCTGCGTTTTTGCGCGCGCACCTCCCGGGCTCACACCGAGGGAAGCAGAGCGCTCGCCTTAGGGGGCCCCCCGTCAACCATGGCGTCTTCCTCCCTGCCCCCTGTAATGTTGCACCTGGTTTTTACAACCTTATTGTTGCAGCAGATTCGTTCCTTTGAAAGGGTCGTTTTGTCTAACGTGATTGTTGTTGGCGTCTGCCTTTGTGAGTAATCTGACTGTAATTGGTTGAATAAAGATATGGTGTGCTTCTGCAAAAAGTACCAGGAAGTCACTGTGGTCTGGATGAATGCCCAGGACATGGAGTCTTGCTGCCACCTCTGTTACACATTTGACATTCCTCCTCTCTTCCAGAACTCTTACCCTTATATTGTCTTCCATTTTTTGTATGGGGCACTGTTCACCACTCCTTCTTCCCCTTGTTCAGCATTATTTTGAATGAGAACAAATGTTCAATATAAGCGTCAACTGTTTTCCTCAGTCCCCGCCCATGCATTTCAGTTAGCTTGGAGGGTATAAAAGGTACCTTTTCACTCTCTGAGGTATCGTAACTAAGTTTGATCCATTGCTTTTTGCCACTGATGAGACAGGGGCAAACAAAAACAAAAGGATTAAAAATGAATGCAGACCATTCAGATCATCCATCACATATCGGAGCAATTCCCCAAGGCGTGCTTCTGCATGTAGTTCATCGCCTCTTTAGAAACCTTTGCAGAATGGAACTGACAGGCATCTCACCAATAAAATGAGAAGTGATGCCATTCTATTAGCTCCTTGACTGATCTCCAGACTGCTTGAAGCATACAGGAAAGAGATCCAAGACCCCTAGTACATATATTATCAACATTCTTAGAGATTACACATATGATCATTTTTCCATTTAATTATTCAGATTTTTTTTTTTTTGAAGAACCAGTTTTTGGTTCTCAAGAGAAAGGTATACCAACTAACCAAACATAATTGCATTCCACATTGACCACATTGCCATATTTATTTTAGATATTTAACACATATTTAACCAAACTGTCACTATAAGGCCTAAGATGAATGTGCTATGTGAAGGCATGGTGAAAATGAAAATGGATAATTCCTGACCTACCTACACTACAGTATTTTACTGCGAGAATCAGCTCATCTCCAATGAAAAGACTACGGTCCATTCTGTCTTCATATACTTTGTGCAGTTTATTTCCCCATTTTCATTTAACTTATTTAATAACTTAATAATTGCAGAATGGTTTGCATGAATGGACCAGGGCATTGCAGAAATGCACATTATGTCGGTTTATAGCACCGTTTCAAATTCCCCTCGTATCATTTATTTTTTTATCTCTCTTTCCTGCCTGCACTGGACATAATGGAGTCACAGGACCTGGCTTTCTGGGGAAGAGAACAAAAAACCCCTTTAAAAAAAAAAGATTTACAAAAGAAGGAATAATTTACTGAATGGCTTATTCACACAGAGCATTGAGTTTCTGCCACAGCACTTGGCTCATACACTCAGATCCCCAAAAAGAGCTCTGCTGCTGACACCAGCCTATACCTGTCACTGGCTTTTTGCACAGACTCAGACGAATTAAGAAGCATTCACCGGCATATGATGGATAATAACCTTAAGGGGATCACAGAACCACGATAGCTATGAACACTATTCCTTTCCTCCCTCCTCGCCCAATCATTTTTTTTGCTGACAGTTATGTGTAATTCCTGTTCAGTGCAAAATGCCTGATTGCAATTCACTATTGTGTCGCCCAGAGTATGTGAAGGTTCAGTCAGTTAGGGGTCAGCATTGCATCGCCCTCTAGCGACCCCTGCTGGCCGATTGGGCGCCCATGGACTACATGTCAGAGCCGCATATGAAAGGTCTTTCTCCAGCTCCACACTATACGAGCTTAGTCGACGATGTGAAAAGAAGCAATTGGTGCCACCCCGTGTTTGGGAGGAGAAACATGGATGTCTACATTCTCCCGAATCGACAGTGGACATGGCTGCCGTTGTAGATAATTGGACATTTCAAATTATGGTGGGAATTGGACATATTCAGCTTCACGTTAGACGCAAAATTTATATATAAAAAAAAAAATAACTGCTGGCGAAAATACTGCAGTTTCCAACTGAGCCCATGCAAGTAGCAAGTGCTACTTATAAAACGTATAATTTATTGTAAGTTTATTATAAGCTGTATTTTAGTGTACTTTAAAAAAGTGTACTAAATTGGAAATACTTATCGTGGTCATTTATTGCACTTATAAAAAGTGTACTATTTTCAAGTCATAAATGGCACACTATTAGTAAGCTTTATTAAAGTGTACTTTTATTTCACTTCATTAAAAGTGTATTGCAGTACACTTACAAAAAGTGCACTTTATTGTAAGTATATTTTAAGTTGTACTCTAGTGTATCTCCAAAAAAAGTATACTACACCTGAAATACTTATAGTGGTAATTTATTGTACTTGTACAAAGTGTACTTTTTTTGTAGACCTAGATAACACACTATTAGCAAGCTTTATAAAAGTGTACTTTAAATTTACTTCATTCGAAGTGTTTTTCAGTACATTTACAAAAAGTGCACTTTATTCTAAGTATATTTCAAGTTTTACTGTAGTGCACTGCAAATACGTATACTAAATCAGAAAGACTTGGAGTTGTTATTTTGTGTTCTTTAATATAGGCCTACTGATAAAAAGTGCACTATTTAAATTCTGGTAAGCTATAATAATAGCACACTTATTGCAAATATACTTTAATATAATGTTTTATAAGTGTACTTCATCATGCATTTTGAAAGTACGTACTTGTAGTAGTCTTTTATTATACTTTTTTTTTTTTTTTAAATTGTGCTTTATTTTCATCCCTGGAAAGCATGTTATTAGTATACGTCCTGAAAGTGTACTTTAAGTTCACTTAACTGAAAGTGTATTGCAGTGTACTTACAAAATGCACACATAATTCTAAGTATTTTGGAAGTTGTATTTTAGTGTACTTCAAATAAGTATACTAAATCTGAAGTATTTATAGTGGTATTTATTTTAATCCCCGGATAGCCTACTATTAGCACACCTTATGAAACACTACTTTAACGTCACTTAACTAAATTGTATTTAAGTATAGTAGGGGTGTGCAGCGAGGCCACTATCTGTATCTGTATCTGTATCTGTTCGACCATCAACATTATCGGTATCTGTATTCAGATTTAAAACCAGAAGTGGGCGGGGCTTCCACTGTAAGTTACATATAGGAAATGTGATCTTTTCTAGTATAAAATTAATTGTTATTGCTATTAATGAGTATTCACCCCCCTCATTGTCTTTTTTTCTTTTCAAAACTTTTTATAAGAACTATATTCTGTACTTTATACTTATCTATTGTTTTGTTTTGTTAAAGGTTGTTTTTGTTAACCTATTTGTTTTTATTAACCCACCCCCTAACTAGGGGACATTGAACAATAATTTTGAATAAGAACTGGAAAAAATCTGAGGTACAATATATAATCACCTCAGAATGAAAAACAGTTTTATAAAAAAACCTCAAACCATTCCACTATACATTTGAATGGAAACTATTTCCACAATAACAGCCCTTTCTGCCTGTTGTGATTTCGTACTGTTTGTAGTTTTTTTTATTTTACTATATGAACTTGGACACATACATGATTATGTATAGTGATATTATTATCATTACTATTATAATAATTATTATTATTATGCTTATTATGCTCAAATATTTAAGGAGAAGCCACCGCGGTGGTACAACGGTAAGAGCGCTGACTTTCAGTCAGTGCAGTTGTCCTCCAAGGATCGGGGTTCGCGCCCCGGTCCTGCCAGATCCGAGCGTGGCCGGTGCCCTGTGGGAGCGGCAATTGGCGGCTGCTTCCGGGTAGGGGGAAGGGCTCGGAGAGAATCGCTGCGCACAAAAATGGCCCTGGGCGAGTTGGAATCACGGTCAGGAGCTCGAAGAGTCGTGCCCTGTAGAGGACGTGGCGCCCTCCTTCCTACTACCGGCTGACAGGGTTGTATAGCGGTGGTTCTCAAGCGGTTGCTATATGGGGGGGAATTGAATTAGAATAGGGGTTCAATTGGCTACTAAATTGGGAGAAAAATGGGAAAAAATCTGAAAAAACAAATAAAACAAATTAAAAAATAATAATTTAAGGAGAAGACTTAAGGATTATAGCCCAATGATTTATTGAGAAAACCACTCTAAATGAAAAAAGTAAAATGAACAGTCCAACAAGATGCATTTCTGAGCTAGCAGCAACAACAAGCTTCTAGAACACCTGAAAAGATTTAAATTCAAGAAAATGAAAAAAGTCTGGATATGGCTGCATTTCAACAGCTTTTAATATGCTTTTGGTATTCCATTGGTTAAACCGATCACCGCGACAAGCCTAGTTAAAAAATAAATTTCTGCAGTGTAAAACATCACATTTTAATTTTATTAATTGTGTTGCAAGTTTGGGCTCATGGAATGGTGAGATTGATGGAATTGATTACGCAGCAATACGGAGGCAGAACGAACGGTCGGTACAAATAAAATACGGTCGGTTTAAAAATACAAACAACACAATAAATACAATAATGATTTTGATAGCCAGTAAGTGACATTTCAAAATGGGACATAGGCTACTGATTCTAGCTGTTTCTTTGCTTTTTTTAAAAACGTGTTTTTACATTCTGAAAAAGTTGCGAGATTAAGCGCTGCTAAATTAAAGTAAGCAGCATTTAAAGGGATAGTATCGTTTGCATGCAAGATGTTGAGATTTTTCATTTAACGTTTTGTTTATTTTTATTTTGTTCTCGTAAGATTGACTTATATAAACAAGGTCTGTATGCAGTCATGCACTATGCACTCATCAGATCAGTCCTAGACTATGGGTGTATAGTGTTCCGTTCAGCTGCGCCTTCAACCTTGATGCGTCTATGTGGTCCAGGCAAAGGCTTTGCGGTTATGCTGTGGAGCATTTAAGATGACCCCAGTATGTGCAATGTTGGTGGAAATGGGGGAATTGCCATTGAAGCTGAGAAGGCTCAAACTGATGATGTCATATTGGGCCACATTGAAGGGCTACTCCAGTGACCGTCTGACATCTGCGGTGCTGCGGGATTGCTGGGAGTATACAGCTAGGCCGGGTGTGGGATTTGGGTGGACCGCTAATAAGTGGGCTACTGACATGAGTATTATGGACCTGACATTGGCGCCATTCATTCCGGTGTCTGCGGGCCCGCCCTGGATGTTCCTGAAGCCTGATATTGATTTGTGGCTGTTGGAGCAGGATAGGGAGGGCTGGGCTGATGTGGGCGGGAAGGTTGATGGCTATATAGAATGAACATTTCATGCTTCTCTTCTTGTCTTTACAGATGATGCTAAGGATCCAGAGACGGGTAGTGTCGGGTCAGGTGTATTTGTGCCTATTTGGAGTCAGGATGGCAGAAAGGGTAGTACTACAAGTACACAATTTAGCACAAAGTACATAAGTACTAAAAGTACACTTTTAAAAAGTATGTTTCAAGTATAATCTTTTTTCACCTGGGGAGGGTTAATTCTGACAGCTTGCATTCGTGATTAATGACAGTGTAGACTCAAAATGGCAGACTAATGGGGATAAGTTGAAGTGAATTCCTTGTTTTTTTTGTAGATCCACATTTAGATGAGTTTGACAGCAAGCTCTATACTTTGTGCTCATCTATGATCGCAATGTTACAAGTTAGATTGGGTGTATACGTCCAATACCTTTCTTACAAGAACATTATGATGAAAATTGTATGACAAGGTAATGAAATTTGAAACAATGTTAACACAGTGCTTGGCATTAATGGGTGTCTGGTTGCCCACAGCAACTCCATGTGTGGATCAAATCTTTTATTTTTGGATTGGAAAACCTAATTTAAAAGGATTTCACAATGTGAAGAAAAAAATTAAGAAACCTAAAACAATTGGGGAGGAGTGCTGAGCCCAAAAAAGTACAAGTCCATTTTAAAAGGCTACATTGTAGGCTACATGCTTATGTGAATAGGTACGTGTTTATATACAAATGGAATAAAATGGCAGAGGTATTTACCAAACATCCAACAACATTAACAGCAGGAAAATGCAAATACAAAAAACATTTTAGACTTTATTAAAACCTCCTGGTATCATTGAATTTAATGCTTGGACCCAATACATTTCTCCTTGCGCCACTCTATGTGAGGGGATGATCCGTTCAATACCCACGAATCGTAAAGTTGAAGGGGAACCATGATTTACTTATAAGTAGTGCTTTACCATTGCATAATCTGTATTTCCATGTTGTGTTATACGTGGTTTGAGACTGCGCTTAGTCTAGCCCATGTACGTGAAACATGGACAGGTAAGCAAGTAGACCACATGTGTGGAGTTGCAGTTAATATATTGCATGATGGGAATGCTGTGTCCTGTTTAGGGGTGTTTGAACGCTTTGGTGTTCGTAGTGTTGTTACTTGTTAGAACATACACAACCTCCACTGCGACACATTCCAGTGACAGGTAGCCATGTCTTGAGCCTTGTATCAGTGCATAACCTTGTCTCTGGTGATGTGGGCTCTACGAAATGAAAAAAGGGGCCGAGTTACAAAATGTCTTGTGAAGTAGGTTCAGCCTGTAGGATGTGCCAATGCTTGCATATGATTTATTTGATTTTAACAGAACAGTATTTTATTTGGTAACGAAAAAGACTCGTTCCGATTATTCTTTTTTTTGTTTTTTTGAGAAGAAGCTTTAATCTAGTTGCATTTCCTGCAGGTTGGGCAGCGTCTTGAATCTGACAGTAGCCTCGTTGTTTAAATCAATCTGCCATCTTCTTAGATTTTGTTTCAAAGATTGGTACTTCCTGTGTAAGTGTAAAAACTATCCCACGGGAATGTTGCTTTTAAGATGTTTTAGGTGGTTGCTCTTGGCGTGTAAAATGGAGTTTCTTGCCCAGGGCTTTGAAAAATGTCAACCTCTGGATTGCATTGGTAACTTTGTGATGGTCAGATCCAAAGCTGATATTTCAGTGAGGCTCGACTCACAATGTGTCTCACATATTCTAATCAACTGGAGTCCAATCGATGATTGTGAATTGGTGCGCATTTATCCATGGATAGGTATATTGTAAATTATACCATAATTGGTATGCTGTAAAATCTGCCCAAGTGACAGGTTTTGCATCACTGTGGCAGCCACAAGCATTCAATGCAGTTGAGTGATTTGGATGCAGTATATACATAGAAAAAAACATAACTTGGGCTGTGTTCGGAATGACTCACTCATTCACTCCCTCCCTATACACTACTTAGGAAATAGAGCACTAGATAGAGATTCACTGGTGAAAGGAGGAGACTATTTCTGACACTATCGTTTCTGAGCAGGTTACTTAGCAACACGCTACGCTTGCCTGACACGCTTGCCTAACTAGGTAGCTAGCTAGCTAATTAAGTTGCATTTTCCATTAAAACGTAATAATTGTTAAATTAAAAAAATAGTTGACACTTTGTAATATATTTAATCTACCGCTTTTATTTATATTTCGGTTATAAAGCCAACTGAACTGATTTAATATAGGCTAGCTACAAGATGAAACTTTTATATTTACATTTGTAGACCAGCGCAGGCTCAGTCATCACCATCTTGACAAAAGAAATGTCTCCGGTGATCGTTTGTACCCTACATTTTGTGGTGCATTGTGGGGAATATTGAGTGAACTATTTAGGGTGTAAAATTTGACATTTAGAATTTTGGACACCCTACAAAATGGCCGAATACCCTAAATAGTGCACTATATTGTGAATAGGGAGCGATTCTGAAAACAGCCTTAGAAACACTTTATTTATTTTTTCAATAGCATACAGATAAAATACAATAAATTAAGTTTTAGTTTCTGTCTAAATAATATAAAGGAAGATAGGTTACCTGGAGTCATAACATTCCTTGGCCCTGCCCACAGAGAAGAAGACCCCCCCCACACCAACTGCTTCCACAGACCTCTTTGCGAATGTGCAAGTTTTCTAGATACGATTGCAGGATTACAGCAAAAATGTCAGCTGAAATTCTTGGTAAAACAACTGAAACTTGTTGAAGAGTTGTTGCATAACACCGCGTTTGTGTAGCTTTAGAGTGGTTCCAGTGTGTTTAAAACAGGGAACAGACACGTATGCGCCTTTCATAGTCGAGCGTACCGACCCCCTTTTGTAGACTACATTGCCCATCATTGTTGCATGTAAATTGCTAATAACAATGGTGTTCTTCATGGAAGAACATTACGCTACACAGAAGGCACGCCTGTAAGTGAAATGACAGATCCTTGCGGACAGGTTTGCTGCACGGACTCCCTAGGCCATTTTGGGTCTGATATGATTTCATTTCGGTCTGAGCAGACTTTGACCCTGAACTGGCCTATCTCTTTGATTGTTTTATGTTATAAGCCACTTTGTTTTGAAAACAAAATTTAAGGGTATAAACACAGTGGTGCTGGATTTTTCTCGGAACAGTTCTTTCTATGATTGAGCACGACCGTTCCCCGATATTGTTTTAAATTAAATGAGCTTGCTCTAGCTTTAAGTTTAAGAGGAGTTATTACAAATTAAGTTGAAGTTTCCGTTGAAATAATACAAAGGAAGTTAAGAGTTACTAATAACATCATCCTTTCAAAAGAGCTTTTAGATAAAGGCTTCAATTTTGACATTAAATACAGGTCACACCAATTATTCTAAAGGTAATACCAAATATACCAAATAGATTTTTTTGGAGTTCCTCTTCACTGACAGTGACTCATGATTGACAGCTGAAGACTATTCTTGTGATCCTGTATAGGGTCACTGGTGCAGACAAACAACTGTATACACAACAGCCCCCAATAACAGAGCCCACCCCTGCCCTAAATAGACAGTTTGGCTGAATATTCCGCCATGTCTCTGTCACCATGAGTCATGCATATGATTTTTGTTTTAGGCACATGGACAGACCAAAATGAATTATTTACAGGTTGGCCTGATAACCATTAAACAGTTAAAATCCTATAGTGATATGCAAATAAGTAATATGGTAGGTTGTGACAAATCAAAATTATTAAGCAACAAAATGTTATCAGTGGTATTAATTTAACTTTTTCAATTCAAAGTCATCACTTCACAGATGACAGAATTACTTTATCATGATATCTGAATATTCAATATCATGATATCTCTTTGCAAACGCAACAAACTTTTCACTGCAAACAGTGCAAACATTTTACCTCACAGCAATTATTTCACCACATATGAATGATATTCTACTGTGCAAACAGTCTGTGACATGATAAATATGACAAATATTCTGTCGCACGACAAATAGCTGGCAACATTCTGTCACAGAGTGAACAATCACACACATTCTGCCGTAATGCAAATGCTGCCAACATCTTATCACATTCCAAGCACAGTAAATGTAAAATCTGTGAAAATCAAGGTCTTCACAAAAATGAGCTTTTTCATTTCATTAAATTGTTGCATTGGCTATTAAGCTTTGTATTTTTTTTTTAACATGTTTTAAGTGTACTTACATGATTTTAATTTCTACAGTATGTGCAATGCAACACATTTGTGTGTATTTCTTTTTAAGTGTTATGTTCTTTTGTCTCCAAACTTGTCTCTATTTTGTGATGGTAAATTCACAATGAAATATTTTTTAAGAATATTATTAAATTAGTGTTTTATGGAGGCACAAACAGAAAATATTTTGTATTATGTATGATTTATGAAGCCATTATGTCATGTTTATGAAGGCTTTATATATGCTATATAAAGTATTTATATGGAGACTTTGTTTAAAGTGTGTTTTTTAAATAAATAGTTACTGTGCTATTACCTGTCTTTTCAGAACCCTTTTGGTGTGCAAAGTGACAGGCTACTTAAATTCCCATCACAATGAACAACATCACACTCACTGAGAACACATGGGTAGAGGTAATACTAGGTATTTATCTTTTCTGTCTGTTGTTTTCCCATGCTTTCCTTCCACTCCTGGTTATTCTCCTTTCCCTGCTCTACAGATTTCATGAACGTCCCCCAAGGCAGAGTGGCACAATCAGAAATGTCAGACTGAAATAATGAAATATTGCTTTTATTATCATTCCAAATATGAGAGACGTTTTGTGGATTTCTGAACTTGGCAAAAGCTTGGAAATGTTTGGCTTCAAAGACATGTTTCTTCTCATCAAATCTGCTTTCAATCAAAACAAGAATAAGCAATGCTCGTTTTCAGTGAATATACAATACACTGACAATATCAGTGAATCTAATGATATTGCATTCCCCTGCATGAATGCCTGCATATCTGTTAGGGCGTTATGCAACTGTGTGCGTGAACAAGTTCACAACCAACTGTTAGGCAGTGTCAGTTTGCTTTAGCTCTCAGAGAGTGATGATCAGGATCAGATAGAAGACCAGAGACATGGGCCTATGAGCCAATCTCAGCGGGTGCAGAGAACAGAAGGAAACAGAAACATGCTTTTCTATGATGGTCCACCATGCCCAAACATACAGCACAAAATGAAAGTCACATTTGTGTCCTCAGTACAGTACTGGCAGTACTGCTCGCAGTGACCATTTAAAATGCAATTAAGAGACATGACATCCGTAGTGGGACACAGTTTTGAGCATCACACCACAGAGGGTACTGCCTGGAGTTACCAGAAGGCTGCATCTTGTCACTATGGCACAGATGTAGTTGAACGCAGTAATTACATTATGAGTACGTTGCGTACGTTGTAACTAAAATGAATACAACTGAAAGTGTGAATGGTTTGATTTAGGAAGCAATTTTTGATTAGGGCCAGCTGGTGTTCCCATAATCCTCTGAATGCAGAGAGTGAGCAGCTGCAGCTCTATGGTGTGGTGTTTTGCAAAAAATTTACCATGCAGTGAATTAATATGAACCCCTGGTTCTCTCTAAAAGGAATAAATTAACATTTATTTATTTTACAGGTTGCGTTACAGTGACCTAAAAAGTACTGCATACTGTAAAAAAGAAACTTATGTGCCCATGAGTTTCATCTGGATAAATAAAGATTAAATAAATATAAAGCTTTGCAACTATTACTCAATTCCAAATCAGATGAGATTGCTTGGCTTGCACCATAGGAACATTGTCCAGTATGCTGGGACTTTCCTTTGAAACAAGGCAAATTAAGCTCTCCAATGCACATGGAATATTATGAGTAAGTCTGTGGTTAAAGAGGCACTTCACCCAAAAATTACATTTTGATATTTCTACATACCTGGAGTGAGTGCTACCCATACATTCGTCTCAGATCGCAGCACATCCTGGTGTCTATCGTACTAAAAAAATTTGATCCAGACGATTCTGGTGGCCTGGAATGGAGAAAGATGTGCGTGAGTTTGTCGCTGCTTGTGCTGTTTGCGCTCGGAGCAAGGGTTCTCGACTCCCACCTTTGGGGTTGTTGTGGCCTCTAACCGTGCCCAGGCGACCTTGGAGCCATATCGCATTAGATTTTGTCACTGGATTACCCAACTCGCGGGGTAATACGGTGATCTTGGTCATTGTGGATAGGCTTTCCAAGGCTGCCCATTTTCTCGCCTTAGCCAAATTACCATTGTTCCTGGAGACCGCTCAGTTGGTGATTTGTCATGTGTTCCGCATACACGGGTATACCACTGGATATTGTATTTGTCGCCAGGTTCTGGCATTCTTTTTGCACACAGTTGGGCGCGTCAGTTAGTCTTTCGTCTGGTTTTCACCCGCAAACTAACTGGCAGATGGAGCGAACTAACCAGACAATGGAGAACACCCTTTGCTGCTTGGTGGCGACCAATCCTACTTCATGGAGTCGTTATCTCCCTTGGGCTGAGTATGCACATAATACTCTGCGCAATGTCTCCACTGGTCTGTCTCCCTTTGAGGCTCAAGTAGAACTGGAGAGGAATGTGGAGATTCTCTCTACTGTTTTTTTTGTTCAGAGGTGTCACTCAGTGTGGAAACGAGTTAGCGTATCGCTGTTGCGAGCGTCGGCGTCTCAAAAGGTTTCGGCCGACAGACATCGCCGGACAGCTCCCTCTTATCGGGTCGGTCAGTGATTCTGGCTCTCTCATTCTGGCTGAGATTTGCCCTTGAGGGTTGAGTCACGGAAACTTTCTCCACGGTACATTGGACCATTTAAAATTATCCGTAGGATAAACCCAGTAACAGTCCGTCTTCAGTTACCACGCTCCATGGGGATACATCCCACGTTCCATGTTTCACGGTTGAAACCGCTGCTTATCAGTCCGTTGTTTCCTGCTGAGAGACCCCCTCCTCCTCCTCGGTTCGTGGATGGAGGCCCTGTGTATACCGTCCGCTGCATTTTGGCGGAGAGACGGGTGGGTAGGGGGCTCTTTATTTATTTTTCTTTTGCGGTTCTCGTCCTGCTTTCACGTTTGTGAATCAATCTGATTTTTTCCATGTTCCATTTTGGGGTTTGCCGTCCTCATTATTGTTTTCACCTGTGCTTCTACCTGCAGTGTATTTAGGTTCCTCCTGATATTTTTTTGTGACCTCCTGATATTCAACTTTGTTTATGTTCACGAGGGACTTGCTATTAGCTATTTAGTCAGGTATAGGATTGTTTCTTCCTGTTAGCATTCTGTGCTATTTATTTTGTCCATTGCTGTTCTCTAGGAGACCGTTTTTCTTTGTACATTTGTTTTGGTTTTACACTCTTCCGGAGTTTGCTAGATTTCCCATTCTAGCTCATAATGTGAGCTCGGGAGATTTAGTTGGTATTTCACTAGTTTACTAGTTTGCCCCTTTTTAATGAGTTTATTTTTGTTTTTGGCTGTTTAGCCTTAAGGAATTAAGTTCCTGTTTTTTCTTTCTTTTCTTTTATTATTTTCTCTCCCATTTATTGGTCCTCACGGTTGTGAGCTGACTTGTTCTGATTCCCTCACCTTCGCGTTTGAATCGCCAAACCATTAAAGACCCATTACAGATAGTCTGTTATTGTATTCAGCCATCCAATCAAATGCCACCTTCATACATAGAGGCTGGGTCAAGAACTGAATTATGACGTATTTGAGGTGGTCCTAGAGGGCTACAGTGCCTGCAGTTTCTTGCTGAGAACGGATTCATCAGGCGGAACACGCTGTGGTCCCATTAGAACCAGCAGAGGTAATTTTGGTTTCCAAAGGTATTAAGTGAAGAGGTATTAAGTACTGCCGATGTCGGATCCAAATTTTCTTTACAGTTTCTTGATTAAGTATTATTATCTTAAGTATCTGAGTAAGTATCACTATTATCTGTACTGGCACACATTCATCTGCTGGGAATTCATTTTGGATTTTAAACCTTTCTCACAATGGGCCTCATTCACAAAACTTTTCTTCAATTTTTCTTACTTTTGTCATTAACAAAAAACAACAACATGGAATTCATGAAACATGCTCACACCTTTGATTTTGTGCGTTTCCCAGGCGTATCAGAGGGTGAATGGCAATCGTTCGTAAAAATCGGTTGCGTGTACCTGTTCAAGTTGATTAGCATAATGAAACGCCGTAGCAATCCCATTAAAGACATGCCGACTTCAGGGTTGTGTACAAACATCAACCATTCATCGCTCTTCGCAAACATATAGGCATGGTCCCTAAAGACATGCCCTCTCGACAAAGCACTATTAGCCAAGTAACCCAAAGCAGCAAGTCAGCCAATGCTAAGTGTTGGGTTTGGCTGCATGCTCATGGGTTCTATGTAACATCAAGCACTTTTGCCAATAAACTAAATGAATTACACACGTCCTGAGCACGGTTATTACCGTAAGACAAAACAGGGTTGGAAATACATTAGAGTAAACTGAAGTAAAAATAAAGAAGAGTTTTTTAATTAAACAAAACAAAAAGTATAAAAAGCTATAACTAGCAAAAGCACTAAAGGTAAACTGAAATTCAAATCAAAATGGAAAACTAAATTTAAATAAAACCAAGTAAAACATTACTGGTTATTCAGATATGTAGTTAATGTAGCTAAAATCAATAGCCTATTTAGGCCTATAATTGTGATAAATATTTTGTTGTTAATTAAAAAAAATTGTTTAGATTTTTAAAAAAAGATTAATGCCAAAATTATTGTGGAAACGATTGCAAGCACAGTAAATCAAATCTAATCGTACGCACATTTTGTGAATGAGGCTCAATTAGCATACCTGGGATTTAATTGAATCAACCGAGGTCACGCCCCTACCCCTTTCTATTGGGCACTGTAGGAAAGTTCAAGTCCAGCATGGCCTTTTCCTTGACATGTGCCAGCAGTGCTAAGATTCGCTGTGAGGCTATGGCATGCAAATGGGCACAGATCTCCGCTCATGTAGGAGGTAGAATCCGCAGTCCTCCACATGCATTAGTGCACTGACTCACCAAGCCCTAACCATAACGATTACTAGAGGGCCGTAAACTCGAGGCGATTTACTTCCCGGCCCTCTTGAAACCACTAACGCTTTCAGACCTGGGGAGGAGATGCTGCTAAATTGGTTCAATCAGGTTGGTGATTAGCCGAATCAGGCAGTCAAGTGCATGGCTAAAAAACAAAAACCTACAGACACTGCGGCGAACCCTGAGCCAGGGCTGAGCACCCTTGCGTTAAAGTGCACCCCCGCAGCGTGAATCACGCCCGACGTTTGCCATCCGACCACCTCCTGCCCTCCAACCTCCTCAGCCTGCCTGATTAAATCAAAGAATTACCCAGCAACCCAAGTAGAATCTTTTTCTTCTCTCTCTCCTGGATGTCTGTCACACACTACACACTTTCTTTTCCAAAGTCTTTCCTAACACAATTTCAGCTTTGCTGTGACAGTCCTTAAATAGAATTCCTAGGGATCTTTAATCATTAGCTGCGCCATTATTTTTTTTTTTCGATTCTTTCTGAGCCCCAGTCCAGTTTTTTTAGTGGTGGGATGGAGCAGTGTGCCTAATCTTCCCCCAGCAGAGGATTTCATTAGTCAGGTGAATTGAATTGTTGGTTTGTGGAGTGGCAGTGAATGTGTTTTTACTTCCTCATCGCTAAGATGTCGGTTTGTATGGGGTGTAACTTTATGATTGCCACCTGATTGCCAAGGAACATATATATTGACGTAAATCCCTTATCCAGATATAAATTAAGTAAACTAAACATAGATCTATATCAGGCTTCTGAGTTGGGTTGAAATATCAAAAGGGTGATTGGAAACCCCGCTATGGTTTTTAAAGGACCATTTATTCTTGACTGGAAAAAATTATATGATGATTTGAATATAGGACCATACAGTAATTATACTACAATAAGTACTGTATCCACTAAATTATACATGGATACACATTGCACTGTACTAACATTCATGATGCATACGATCACTGCACCTTGCAGATTAGATCAACACTTACAGGAAGAGAGTAATCCAAATCAAATCAATATTTATTTATATAGTGCATTTCACAACCAGTTGTCACACTATGCATCAGATAAAAACCCAGCCTAAACCCCCACAAGAGCAAGCCAAAGGCAACAGTGGCAAGAAAAAACCACCTTGCAAATGATATAAGCAGAATTATAATCTATCTGCAATAAACACATCACATATGTCATCCTTATTTATTGTTCAATAAAAGCACAGCACTGTATGTGGCATCGTATTCGTTTGATCACTAATCCATGACTAAACATCAGGTTTTATCATGATAAAGGTTGTTGTAAATTGTCGCCTTGTTGCAGCTTGAGGGTGATAAAAAAGGAAAGTAAGTAATATACTGGTGAGCAGCAATGCAGGGACAGAGAAGGGTTAGTTCTGGATCAAGAGATACCCTGCATGATGTGAGATTGATTATAGAAGGGTGTCAGGAACCACATCAAAGAAAGCTTGTGGAACAGTCAATGGGTGGCTGGCCCTCTCCCTTGAGCTATCAGTTAATCCATATACATATATAAAGTAATGCTTGTTTCCATTAAGAGACAGACCTGATATTTGTGACAGAAAACAGGAAAGTCTAATACACAGTTGATCGCAAAAACACAAGAATGAATGTTCAAAGTTATTTACATGAGCTAAAGAAGAACGTAACAAGCCGGACCCTGATTGATCAAAATCAACTAATGAGTGGCCTGGAATCAAAATAGATTTTTTCGACATTATAAAAAATGTAATTGTCAGAGAAAACCCAAGCGCTTTGTTCTGGGGACTCATGCATTTCAAAGGGTTCAGATAAATCAATGACTAACAGCATATTTCTGCACATTTCAATTATGCATGACGTATTTTGTATATTTTTGTGAAGGCATATAAAGTTTACATTTCCTTGGGAATGTGCTAACTGCGCCTGTCGTGCCGAGGAAATTTCTTCAAAATTGCGCTCAATCCGTAGCCCTACTTGTGTCATACTCCATCCAGCCATAATTGTGTAGTGCTGTTGCCTGGCTTACATAGCGTTACATCATAATAAAGGGACACGGTGAAATCCACAGAGAGTGGAGGAGAAACAGACGGAGACGAACTGCGGACTGGTGGTTGCAAGCCTCAGAGTGCCCCCATTGGCTGGTTGCCATGTTCACTCATCTATGTAGAACGTGCAAAAAAAAAATGTAGATTCATATCGCACTTTTTACAATAAATGTGTCTTTAACAAACCGCCTCGGAAACCGTGCAGGGATTTGACCCTGATGTCCATCAGCATTTACACAGCTCCTGTCTATTATGGGGTGACTAGCCCATTTCCAATAGGAGTCCAAAGGTCCCCATCTCCAAGTCAATTTTGATCAGCTGGGTGCCATTAAACTCTGGGTGCCGTTAGCTGCCATTGAACTCTTTAGAGCTCAACATGAAGGCTTGAATTTCAGAGTACGCATTCTTAGTTCGACCTGCTGCAATTCTTGCCATTAACTGTCTCAGTGTCTCTTGTTCAAGCTGCCATATGTATGTGAGCTTGGCTACGTACAAGACCCCATTAATGTGAAATTGACATAATGATGCATGGGCTAAACCAATGGCTTGATAAGCTTTAATTAAAACAGGAGCTGATAAAAGTGGAAATAGCTCAGCATTTTCATGCTCCACTTGTCTAGACAAAACATACATAAAGATTTTGCCTGACATATCTTTGTAATTATCATGAAAATACAGAATTTACATTTAAATTCATATCATACCCCTCTTCCACCATGCAACACCAAGCTCCCTGAACCTTCGACGCCTTAATTTTCAATTCTGAATGAGAAGGGAACATAAAGGTTTGCAGATGGAGCAAGCAAGGGGTAAATGTCACGTATGCACTTGCATTCTTATTGTGAACCCTCTGATTTTAATCTTCGGAAAACAGGATTCTGAAAATAGAAGCATTTTCTTCTAGGATCGTGGCAGAGAATACCAATACAAGACTATTGTGGCAACATGTGGCTCACAGATGAATAGCAAACTCAGTTTGCTCTGAGAATCATCAGTTGATCATTAGGGGGAAAGGCTCCACGGTGGCTCATTTAAGGCGTCCGCCACAACTGGAACCCGAAGGCCCATTTTCCAACAGTTAGGATAACTAAACAATACACAGTACTCAAGGCTCATGTCTTACGAACATGTCTGTACATTCAATTTATATTGATTGATATTTGCTGAAGCAACTCTGGATGGGAAGTCTTTCTGCTCTCAAATATGTATCGTTGTACAGGTAAAAGGCTGGAATCCATAAAGCAGGAAAGCCAGCATGCTCACAAAAACCTTTGAGTGAAAGCTCGCAGTGCAGCCTACTCACTGCGTGGTTCATAAGAAACATGAAGCCAGAACAGCTCCAGCGCTGTGTGGGTGGCCCGTCTATTTATGAGCTGGCAATGCGGACCTCACAACTTTATACATACAGGGAACATTCGTTCTTCCTCGCTTTCAAACAGCAAAACATTTCAGCTTGGACGGGCAGAACCAAGGGACAACCTAAGAACCCTGTTCACCATGGCAACATAAATGGATAATAAATAATAAATAATAGAATAGGGCTTTAAAATGGGTGATTGATTGATCAATAAATTGATCTTCAGTGAGACACGTGCTTATAAACTACATATGCGGGGGTCAACCGTATCCAAGCATTGCTGATTCCACAGAGCAGTCGTTGGTTTTATTGTTGGTGCGGTTCATGCGCTTTGACTGCCAGAAGAATGCAGCCCTCTGGCTGCTGGTTTCGGGACCTGTGACTGTAATTTGACTGTCATGTAGCCAAAACCTCTTAATGACCACCATAAGCTGACCACCAGCCACTGCTCATGCATTACCTCCCACATCAGGCTGTAGCTTTGTTGCCCTGATGATATTTGATCAGGATGCCCTGATACTAATTATCATAATGTATTATTGTATGAATTACGACTGGACCAGTTATGCCCTAGGCTGTGACCTAATTAAAAGAATGTCCTTAAGGGGTGATGAGACTGCATCAGGCTGCAGTGCCAATAGATACCTGGAAATGGATTGGCCGTCGTGTCCATCGTGTGGTATGTCAATCATTCAAAGGGATTGAAGATCCTAATTTAAGTCTAGGTCTCGGAAGATTGGCGGAACTCTAATCAGTCAGCTTGTTGAGAGGAAAGGGGGCTGGTTGTACCACTTGATCGACTGGTCAATTAGCCCGTTTAAGCTATTTAAGATAACGAATGGATACAGATGCCGAATCCGCTAAGGTCTGGAACTGTGCACATCCAAATGTAACATTGCAGTGGTGTGTATGACTGTGCTTGAGCCTACATTGTGTATGCGCTTGTGTTTGCATGCCTGTTGTGAACACGTTGTTAGGCTAATAAAAGTTTGTAAATGCTGACAGCATATTAAGAGATGGATTACATAAAGTCGCACCTACCAGAATTTGATTCACCATTTTTTCAACCAAATTTCTCCGGATGATTATTCCCATTATAGTAGGCTCGGCTACATTAATGACAAATGTTGGTGAATACATGTGTTCGACGTGGTTTAACACTGCAGAGTAAGTTTGTTGAGTGTCAGACCTTGCACTTCGTCACACTGATATCCCACCCTCTGCCTGTCTTTTACCTCTCTTTACAATGAAAAGGATAGTGTTCAAGATTGTGACACTTGACAATTATTGTATGGTCCACCACAATCAATGGAACAAAAATCTACAATTTGTGGTTCATATAGCTATGATCGTCATACCACAATCCACAATATAATCCTTTTAATTTTAACTGGAGAAATTAAGCAAAAGAAATGCGCAGAGCATTCATAGCATATTGTGTAATGTTAGTTTGACGAGCCCATTCACGTGAAGGGGTGGTGAAATCTGCAGAGGAGTCGAAAAACTGCACAACACCTGACCAGAGCCACTCTGTCGTTTTTTTTTTCTTCCCTTAGGCCTACTATCGCAGCAATGCTTCCGGGTGCAGCGAAATTCTTAGAAAAGAAAAATGAAGAGGTAGCACTCGTAACATAGTGAGAATGACCTGCACCTAACCAGAAATACTTTGTCAATGTGCTCTAGACCAGAAACCCTCCCACTATAGGAGAAAACTATGTAAGAAAGGTAGGCTACGTTGTGCATGATTTTAAAGAAAAAAACTACATTGATTGAAATAAAGGTGTTAGCTTAGGTTTTTGTATATTTTGTATGTGAAATTATTTTAAAATATTGAATATATTTATATATATATATGTATTTAATATTTGAATATATATATATATATATATATATATATATATTTGACAGGCCTAAAGTTGATGCTTTTTACCTCTCTGTCTGGGCCCCCCTCCGGAAATTAGACCCTAGGCAGCTGCCTAGTTTGCCTATGCCTAGATCCGGCTCTGTGTACGCCCACTGTTTGAATCTTTAAAAAATGAATGCCCAATGATTGATTACTGAGAATATGTGTGGCCCCTGTGCCCAATTAACAATGTATCCAGTGGGTTTTCATGGTCTTCTAATTAATCCTGAAACCAGAGTATTTTAATGGTCCTGTCAATAATAAAAACCAGTGTGTTAATAACTCTGTATTAGGTGTGTTTCAATGGTCACCTTCATTAACTTTTTAAATGGTCACCTCCATTAAGTTTAAATATAAATTATGTTTTATTGTGTACCCCATTTAACCTGAACCTGTTATTATCCTTAAATCAAATGAATGTAATGCTCATCAAAGCCACAATGCAGCATTCTTTTTTATTTTATTTTATTAATGTGATTTGTGAGCTCTGCATGATCAGGCTAATGGGTGACTGCAGCATTCTGCAGCCATGGTAGCTTCTCTGGAGAACCCCACAGAGACAGCAGGGCTATTTCCAGGCAGCCTATCTATGGCTCCCACCTCAACACAGAGGAGCATTGGAGCTGGTTCACATGCAAAAGCAGGCCATGAATTGGGGTATAGCGGAGTTATTTTCAGCCCCTCCCTCCCACCCCGGAAAGGTTATTTTTGGCTTCCTCTCCGGCTGTAACAGTTCCAGTCCAGTTCTGTCTTTTTGTGCGGTCTTGGTGCAGGGTCCCTTCGCTCCAAAGTATTCTGAATGTCAGAGTTCACTGCATAATCTGTGAAACAAATCAATCCATTCTTATGTGACCAATGCAAGTGACCGATTTGTTCTTTAATGACCAATAAGAACCATGTCTGCAGATTCACAGGGAGTTATGCTTCCTAAAATGTGTTTTTTTTTCCTCAGCTCAGCCAAAATGAGTGAAGCGATGCTAATATTTGCCCATAGCGTGCACACAGATCCAAACAAACTCAAACTACATGAGGCAATCCAGCTATGTAAATATTTAATAGAAACAAAGAAACAATATTTGAAATGACATCTATTTTTTTCCATTTGGTGTAAAGTCACAGTCTGTGATCTCATCTGTCCCTTTAGCTGACCAAAGGGAGATAAGTGTGTGACACCCTCAAACACCACACTTCTGATAATCTCTTTGTTGCAGGCAGCATACCTTAGAGCTAAAATCTGCATACGAGTAGCAAAAATGCCTAGGTAGGTCATGTGTGAATTAGCAATTGGGTCAGAGTTTTGTCATCAGTCCCAGTGTACCATCGGTGCAATTCCAAATTTACGCCTACAGCTTATTGCATAACCCTGTGTGAGTTTACCAGAACTAGCAGCAGACCTTGGTTTGAAGTGAAACGGAGCTGCGCGCTGAATGGCCGGATTGAATCTGCTTGCTTAATTAATTGCTAATTGCATTCTTCTGGAGGGCCAAAAAAGGCCACATGACAACTAAAGCGGCTGTAACAAGCGCCCAAGTACACAGCTGAAACAGAAACTCTGTCCTCATGAACAGTAGAGATGTGACACAATTAGCACTTTGTTTACTGCTGGAAATAAAATCAGATTATTTTACGAAATGGGAGGCTAATAGCACTGTGCTTATTGGTTAATAAATACTTGTATTTATGTATTGTAATGTCAGTTATCTAATGTATTGTTTACTGTGTGTTTTCACGTTAAAAGATTAATAAATGTATACATTTCAATCAATTCATTTTTTAACGCTTGTATTGTCCTTCAATTATTATTATTATTATTATTATTATTATTATTATTATTATTATTATATTTCGGACGTACAGCTTAGTTGTTTTAGCTAAATATACCGAACTTGGCAATCAAACTTCCACAAATCTATTAGGTTGATTCCTCTTTGTTTATCGATTTGATTTATACTTTTTAAATACATGTTTTTTTATTAAAAGGGCCCCCACTGATTTAACATTGGTGAAACGATCAGCTTACCATAGCATACCAGTCCGGCAGCTGAGCAAACAAGCAACCTTTACCGCAGTAACTCCTGGGAGAAGTCTAGCAGCATCCAAGAATAACTGAATGCAATGCCAGAAAAGTACATTTATGGACATTGATTAATGATAATCATTGTTAACTTGTGTAATGCAAAGTTACTCCGCTAACATTAACATTACTGCTAGTAACATTAACATTACTGCTAGCTAGGTAGTTTAGCCAGCTAGTAAACTTGTTAGCAAGCTGACACTCCAAATATAACGTTACCTAAACAGACAGAAAGCTAATGGCTATTTGTCCAACGAGCTAGCTAGCTAGCTAACAAGGCAATAGTGTTATGCTTTTGTGAAACTAGCTAGCTAGGTCATTTTGCCAACTAGCAAAGCTACATTAATACAAGACATAACGTCAATGTTAGTGATTAATTACTGTATGAAGAACGTTAGCTAAATAAATAACGTTAGGTATATTAACTTCTGACATTTTATATCATTACTGCTTTGGCTGCTGATGTGATTAGTTGTAACATTACATTAAGTTACTTATGGCTCAATGGCACTGCCTATATCAAACACCACCGGAGCATCATCTTGTTATCAACTCATAAGATAAGTTATCTTCATGCAAGAAGCTCTCTATAATATCAATGACCATTATCCCCATCCTTAAGCACTCTTACGTAGGCATTAGAATGAAAGTATTAGAAACAAACCAGAACAGAATACAACTGATTTAATTATACATTGAGTGTTGTGTAATAATGAAAACCAGCAGACATATCAGCTCTCCATGACCAGGGTGGTGGATACTGGGCCCCCATAAAATGTATCCTCGTAATACCTTTAAATGACTGAGGCTATTTACACAACAAACTGGCTTTTTAACTTTACTTTAAAGCCTCAGTAAATAAATAAGTAATGCATAAATATCCAGACAGCAAAAAAGCATAAAGACAACTTAGCCTCTCCACAGAGCCAGATGAAAACGTCCCTATCAAGTGATAACTTTTGCTCTATGACTGAATGCAGAAAAAGTCCCATAATGCAGCAGTCCAGAACAAATTGGCTAACTGTTAACAGGCTTTGTGCCTGCTTCCAAACACTCAACCTTAGCATCGGTGGCACTAGACCACTTCACACACTTACCGAACACCTACATGTTTAGAAAGACTTGAATAGAGCTTGGAATAGAAAATGGCAAAAGAAGTGCAGCTTAATCTGAGCCATCTAAGTCACGTTCCATTTTGTTTGCCATGTCCTGAGATAAACAATTAAACAACTGATGGTTGTTATTATGAGAGTGCACGATGAACTCAGGTCTAACTGTAACAGGCAGAAATGCAGCCCCAAGAGCTGAGCAGCCCAAAGACTCGTGTAAAGAATCTAAATGCAATCATCTGTTTGGTACAAACAAGAAAACCTCAAACTGCATCTGAACAAAACAAATGACTTTGTTTAGATACAGGTTTTGGGATTAAGGTATACCATGCAATTATTCTACTATCCATTTTCAGAATGCCCTGTGGTATTCTTCTAATGTCTGATCTTGAGGAAATGTGTGATGCTTTAACTGAATATTCTGATGAGGGAGTTTTTTTGGTAGTGCTGGCCCACCACTGTTTTCTGCATTATGGGAAAGAAGTAGCCTTGGGACACAAAACAAATATTTCTCGGAAATATAATAAAGTATTATCTAATTACGCATTTCCATTTAAGCTCTAAAGGCATTTTAAATTGTAAATGAATGCAGATAGCATGCTCCCATCATCGTCCCTCAGAAAGGGCTAACTACCCACTGTTGTCCTTTAACATCAGCATAGCCAATGAATATTGCTTACTTGCAAATTATAAACCACTATAACAGGATGCTGAGCGCTTATCAAAATCATAGCCTCCATTTGCAATTGATCTGTCATATTCAGGCTCGATAATTAGCACCTTGATTTGTTTTTGAAGGCAGGCTCTAACTAGCAGATGCACACCGTGCGATGGAAGCGTGAGGACGATAACATATCAGTTATCAAAAATGTCATTAGCTAGAGGTCAGGAGGAGGCCTTGCCAGCTTCAGGAATCAATCTCATTTTGCCCACAGAGGTGATTAATGCACCACCTGTAATGAATGCCGCAGAGTGTCACATCTGCAGGATTGCCAAGGAGGGCAGGTGTGTTGACACGGCAACAGTTATTAGCACTTTCATGGTTTCAAACCTGTCAAGATGTTACACAAATGCACTATGGTGTGATCACCACCAACTCTATTATTGGTTTGTTTTTCTTTCTTTCTAACTCACAATAGTATGAACTGCTTTCCCTCCAATTTAACACACTTATTAGGCAGTTGATTCTGTTGCAGGTAGGCCACATCCCGTACCTACTGTCGCCACCAAACATGTTGCGCACTGGTCAGTTCATTTTGACTGCATTCCCTAAGTCATTTCACATTCTGCATACAGATAGTACCAGGCATTATCTCCAGACTTGGTCATACAAGCCCTTAGTCACTGGTCAGACTCAGCCCAGCCTTAGTCTCAGACAGCAAGCCTCCATCTTGGATTACCGTCTGATGAAATTATTTCAGAACTATAGGATAACTCTTCCATGTGTTGTGAAGCCTCTTCATTGGCTTACATTAGGGGTACTAGTATGTACCTCCTCCAGTTTCTCACTTCCTGAAAATGTATCTATGTCAGCTGCCATGTAGCTGGGTTCTCACTAATGAAGACAGTAACTAACTCATAGACTGTTGCCAAGTGAGTTTGATTCACCCAGTGTGACTGGAATGCAGTTTGATATATGAAATTGCCAAAGTAGTTTGAGTTTGGTGATCTGCCCTTTATTATCAATCACTGAAGATCAAGTAAAGTATAGGAATGCATGTGCATCTGTGACATATACCAATCCATCCAAAAATATTGATAAGACATTTGCGATAGGAAACACCAGAAACCTTTGTGGCCAACAATTGTTACAAGGTTTTTAGACAGAATTTAATAGGGACGGGTGATGAAGTCCAAACGAGTCTACACAGTGCTGTAATAATAATAGTTTCAGTTTTCTGCAACCTCTTGCTTTTGTGATAAACCTTAAAGCAATCTAGCTGCATTTATTCTGAAACATGTTCATAGATATTATCCAACTCACATGACTTCTTGTTAATATTCCAGCCATTTTCTTGCAGTTTTTGCCCACACAAATTGCACATTGTGTGGTTAGGTTTCTGTGTATAAAATCAGA
Source organism: Ilyophis sp. 1 JC-2022 (assembly GCA_022702515.1). Taxonomy (NCBI): domain Eukaryota; kingdom Metazoa; phylum Chordata; class Actinopteri; order Anguilliformes; family Synaphobranchidae; genus Ilyophis; species Ilyophis sp. 1 JC-2022. Next base: position 116,657,990 of record CM040404.1, on the reverse strand, counting down.
TTGAGTGGTACATCAATCTTTTTTTATGTAGTTTGCATGCCATTTTTGTTTAACCCCTCCATTCAATTCAATTTCTGCAACAATGTACTTGGTGAGACACCGACTACCAGTGAAAGAGTTTTGAATTTACCACCCCAAACATGATGAGCAGTATAACCAGGCATTACATCTGCAAGGATATAAACATGCCTGACTAGTGAGGCTACACTCAGCCATACCCACCAGGTTCAGACCACCAATCATTTGTATAGATTTTTACCAGAACACTAGCCAATCTAACATGGCAAGTGTGAAGCCACACCATTTGTTACTCTCCATACTGCTTATTATTCCGCCACTTTTTGAGAACCTCCTCCTACACCATTCACACCATCAACACCATTCATACCTCATATTATACCTTTATACACCTTCCAGGTTGCTATTACTTTTTATCTTTATACCATATACACTTTTTCAGATAATTGACCTTTTATCAACAAAAAAATGAATTGGAGTCAATAGGCACATTTTGAAAACCAATGCAATAGAATGTTGATGCTGTAACATATTACACTGCTTATGACATCACAATGCCTTCCTCTACAATACTGTTATGACCTAACAATACTATCCCAGATGATTTGACATTACCTTTTTGTGCTTTCATCACAATTCATTACTTCTTTGTATGACTTCCAGGTTTTTTAGACTACTTACCACAAAATACATCACCACATTGTAACACTTTCACCTTCTTAGGTCCATTTATACCGCATTATCACTTCATACCATTTCCATCTTTTATTTACCACCTCACACTATACCACATTACCATTTTGCTATACCATTTCCAGCAACTGATACCACTGCGAAGCAACCACATCTACAATTTATTTAGGAATCGTTAATCTAATTTTACATGTGATACAATTTATCAGGCATAGTCTCTTAAAATATACCATGGTCCAGGCTATACAGTATTGTATATGCACTCATTTGACATTCAATTTCCTGTAGCCTGACGTTAATACATTACTTGTAAAGGTAGGGGCAGATTCCATGAGTGTTTAATCCTCAAGGGTCTTCTTCTGCAATAACTTTGATAGGGGCCACTCTACTCAACCCTTGTCCTGGTGAGCTCAAGTGTTTGGCCAGACACTTAACCACCTGATTAAACTTATCAGCACTTTGATTTCAGCACTTCAGAGAGCTGTTAAGCCTGCTGAATTGTAGTAGTCCCTCCAGGACTACAGTTAAGTGCCCTGGATTTAAAACAGTCACATTCTGATGGTGGCCTACATATGCACCACATTTCATAACATGATTAAGATAAGAGTCTTGATAAAAGTCATACAAAATATATGCAAACATTTATGAAAATGGCAGTGCAGACAAACAGCACATTCCGTCAGTGACTCCTCATATGCTGCTTTCTGTAAAGGCAACACCAAAATCAAGATACAATAGCACAGTGTTCCACAGCTAGATAGCATACTGCACAGCTGCAAAGCCAAGAGAGGCCGGATCAACAGTGACCTATGCTTAATAAAGAGTTCTGTTTTCTGTAATGGAAATAACCTAATGCTGGGTCAGATGACTCAAAGTGGCTGCCTATACTGGCAGTTCTGAAATCAACCTCCTCTGCCAGTTTGAGTCGAGTTACATCAGCAATGTGTGGGAGTGCTTGAGCAATGCTGTAAAGACTGTGCTAGCACCTGCTTGGTCAACACTGGCTCCCATCAATGCGGATTATGCAACAAACTGTCCTGGTTAGGCGCTGCACCAAAATAAGCAGGTCATCTTATTAGAATGAAAGACGTGGTACATCAGCCATTTTAAAAGCAAGCCCATGTTGTGGAAGCCTTTCCAATTTGGTTTGTTGATATCTGCAGTTTGAATACTTGACAGAGCTTGCCATTCTGAATTAAATACATACAACATAGGTTCTAGTGATGTTACTGTATGTACTTTGCATACCTACTGTTAACAGAACGATTTTGGCTTCGTACCTATTACTGCGCAGGCACTGCTCATATTTAATATAAAACTGAGACTCAAAACTTGCATTTCAACGCGTTTCGCATGTTTCGTAAGTTTGTCGGCACAAACAGGCACATTCCATGCGTAGACGCAACGTGCCGCTGAGCAGATTTTTTCTGCCTCTGACATGCCGTTTCCCCCACAAGCAGTGCGGAACTCTCCGTGGTGCTGGATGCAATAACAATAGCAATCGGCAGATGGCAGCATTAGGTCCGTTTAACCTAACACCTTGATGAGCTACTGTACTTCAAAAAGAGATTCGTCCTCAGTGCGGATGCTTCATGCCGAAAGTCAAAGAGAATTTAATTTAAAGCAACAACTTCTAAAAACACTAGGCACGATCTAGCGCCGCCATACGCACTAACATCTAAATCAGAGCTAAATGCCACACGATCCCTTTATAAAGATGACCTGGCACAATGTGAAATATTTTTGTCATAATGTCTCCATGGTCTGATCAAAATGCACTTACCATATTCACTTCAGAAACCTTGTCGATGCTGGCGATGTCTATGCTCATCCCGACATCTACTGGGGCACCTTTAATTCAGAAACACAAGACAGGCTCTCATTTCTGTATAAATAATCAACTTCAGTGACTGTCACGACAGAAGAATAATTTGCATGTGATGTGCACGGAACGTTGATGTGCACGGAGCTGGCAAGGCAATAGGTAGGCTACTTGCATTAACGAATAGCTAGCTATTCAATGATAATAACCACATTACCTCCAAATTCGGGCCTTAAGCGAATGTCATATCCTTTCAGCAATTTGTCCACGGTCTGTTTTACGTAGGACATGTTGCTTCCCTCTTTCGCGCTAAAAGGAAGAAATACAGATTTCACTCAGAATCTCAGCAAACTGATGTCCGGGCGACAGAGCATGTGGGCTGATAAGATCTTCGATCTGAAAGACCTCACCTTTGTGCACAGCAGACAACGGCGACCATCAAAGAAAGACACAAAATCCCGGCACATCCTCGTTCTTGAACTGTCCACATTCCTAACTTTGATGAAAGAATTGGCTCGAGTGAGGATTCGGGAAGGCAACTTAGTCCTGGGTAGCGAAATAATTCCGACAATAGCAACGCATGCGCGTAGCTTAATCAACATGAAAACACTGTTTTCTGAGAGACACTTTTTCTGCTTGAAAAACGTTTGAGGAAAAAAATGACATCAGATTAAAATCACGTTTCACATTATTTCATTGTCATTATGATTGGGGCGGCCATGGAGTTTAAACCGAACCAATATGCTGCCCCGATCCTGTCCCTTTCGTCAAATTTGAAAATTTAAGTTGAGACATCTGTGTCAGAGTCAGATTTACATTAGACCAGTCCCCATGAGTCGGAACGTAAACGACATTATAGCACCATTCAATTCTGGTTCTAGTCAACCGTCATTCAGCAGTCCATGTATGTAGTGGAAAACAATCACGTTTTGGAAGAAGCCCGTTTCTCTGGTTTAGCTGGGAGCTTTGGAGCCCTTGCCTCGTTGGCTATTAATAGCCTACCCTCACTTCCCTCTACAAAGTTAATGATAATTTTATTGTCGAATCCAAATGAAATATTCTACGTTAAAAACGGCAATGCGTACAAAATGAAAAATCGCTAGCAGTAAATCAAACGAACTCCAATCGCGCAGTTTACATGCGGCAATGCAGAGTGCATGAGAGCGAGAGCGAGAAAGAGATAGAGAGGGAGGGGAGAGAGAGCGCGCGCTAGAGAATAAACAAAATAATTATTAGTTTACGCTCGCAATCGAACCGCCCGGCTGCAAGGCACACATCTATTACCAATGCGTTAGTTACTCTGTACCTCTTTGCCGTCATTCGCGGGAAGCTGCAAGCGCATTGATTTGTTTGAGTAGCCACGGTAAATTACAAGCGTCAAGTTACTATCGTAACTTGGGAAAGCAACATGGGTTTAGGGCTTAGTCGAATAGGCTAGAGGCCGTTTGTGAGTGGCCATAAGTTGTGGGGAATGTGTTTATTCCCCAGTTACAATCATTGCTTGCCAATAAACTAGCTATATGCGCAGTTCCTCTCGACAGCCTGCGAACCCGAAAAGAAAAGACAACCGCAATATGAATGGAAAGCAACAAAACGGAATAGTTTCGGCCTCGGAGTCATGGTGACAGCTCGTAGAAAAATATATCCGTATATATCTTGAAAATATTACGATGATGATCATAAGTGTACATGGCGGATCTTCTCAAATCTCAAACGATATGATGCGAAATGTATAGCTGAAATATATACCAGTATATTCCTGAATTAGCCTAGGCCTATATACATTGGATACAGCTTGTTAGATTGAAATGCATTGATACCGTTTCAAGTAGGACGCGTGATTGTGTACCAATAGCAGAATCCGATCATGACCTGGCTGCCACTCAAATAGGTCGATGGTAGGCTGACTATACAAGTCATATGTAGAAACATACAAGTGATTGTATTCAACAAGAAGTGGAGTAGAATATATTTATATATATGTATATATATATATATATATATATATATATATATATATAAATATATAAACATATATGCTACTCCACTTCTTGATTCAGGATGTTAAATTAGTAAACCCAGTTTATGTTGTTTTCAACTATAGGTATTTGTGGCTCCACTGTGTTATACATAACACATAGCATAACAAGTTTACTTTCTGAATAGGAGAGACAAAGTTACAGCATTATGAGAAAATAAATGTCAATGGAATTTTTTCATTCAGCAAGAGTAATTGAATCTGTGGCCTTGGCTGCAATCCCAGGGCATGGCACGTCCTCTCAGTTAGCACATAACATTCATGTAAAGTGAAATGAAATATTATGACTTAGTTACAGGCAGAGTTTAAATGAATAGGCTATCATATGCCACTGAAACACTAACAATGTAGGATATATATATTTAAACTCTGCCTGTAACTAAGTCATAATATTTCATTTCACTTTACATGAATGTTATGTGCTAACTGAGAGGACGTGCCATGCCCTGGGATTGCAGCCAAGGCCACAGATTCAATTACTCTTGCTGAATGAAAAAATTCCATTGACATTTATTTTCTCATAATGCTGTAACTTTGTCTCTCCTATTCAGAAAGTAAACTTGTTATGCTATGTGTTATGTATAACACAGTGGAGCCACAAATACCTATAGTTGAAAACAACATAAACTGGGTTTACTAATTTAACATCCTGAATCATGATCATTACCAAAAAATCATAATAATCCACTCCTATAGCCTACTGTATATTCTACAGTGATTGCTACTGATAGCTTCTTTTTTTAATCTTTCAGAAAATATGGTTTAATTCTGCAGCGTACAAGTTAGCCTAGCCTTTTATTTGGCATGCAACTCCCCCCAGTTCTGTTTTTAAGGCAACATGCCAAAATAATTACCTTTAATGGACTCCTCTACCTTGTACTATTCTAGCCAAAGGTATCTTGGATGCTGTCTACACAATGAAACGGGATGATTTCACCTTATTTATCCATTTATTTACCTGCCTCGTATACATTTACAAAAGGTAATTGCAATAATATTGACACATTGGTCCATTGATTTTGGATATTTAAATGCCACATAGTTGGAAATTGTGTCTGCAAAAGACTGCATGAGTTGCCTTTCTGAAGTTTATTTTATCTGATATTCTTTCATGTCTTTATACCCTTACCTTTTGATACTTTTATGGCTTTATATGAAGTATGTTCCCTCTCAAATGGATCCTGCAATGAAGGCAGCCATATACAATCTGAATTAAAATACATTGATGTTGTATGTTGTAATAAAACACGATTGTGTGGTACAGTGGTTATACAACAGCATTTATAACCAGAAGTGTACAGGTTCAAATATCGAGTGATACACTGATCCTTAATTGTTTCAGTATCTATTCAGCTGTATAAATGGATGATTTGGCAAATTAATATTCCTAGACAGGGGAACCTGGAAAGGAAATATAAAGACGAAAAAAAAAGTAAAGACGAAGTAGCTGCGTTCTACACAACACCAAGAACTGATACATGTGTGTCCAAAGTGGAGAAGGAAATTGTAGCCTGGACCAGAATATGTTCAACAATTCAAACTAAGCAATGTGTAAAAGTCAGCCAAAAATGGGCTGAATTCATAATCAAGAAATAAGACACCATATAACAAAAATGCAAATGCAAACCAAGAGATGGAGCCCTTCCGTTATGACATTTTTCGGCTGCATGCGGGAATCCAAACCAACCAACTGGCTCCGCTTTCCATTGCCTTTGATAGGCGGAGAGATTTGCATGTTCAAAGCCTTAAAATGTGCAAAGAAGCTGATTTAATCATTTGTAGTTACAGCACTGTGTAGGAAAAAGTAATTAATGTCATTAAACAAGCACAGCAGATTCAAACTTGAAAACTCTTCTCGTGTACCAAAAATACTTATGTCAAAAAATATTTTAATGAATGAAATTACGGAAATCAGTGAGTACATTTTCTTGGATCTATGAAACACAAATCATGGTCCTTACAAGGCAGATTCACAAATGATTGGCAAATCGCTTTCAGATGGATCCATCCAAAAAAGCCTGGATTCATAATTGATCTTTTTTTTTTAAGAAACATTTTATAACATTTTTCTTTATTTCACCAACTTGAAGGGCAGATCTAGTTTGTAAGCCTGAATTTTCGGTCATCCACAGAAATGTATGCAGTCTATCCACTGGCCAAGGTCCAGGACCTATTGTGTCAGATACTTGCACATACTGGGCATCTGGCACAAGCAGCCCACAGGTGCCCAGTTAACCAGAGGAGCCTCTACCATGCAATAACCTGGGAAATAGCCTGCAGACTTCAACCTTAGACACTCTGGGTAATACTAATAATAATTAGCCATCGTTAGCACTTGGCATACTTATGAACTCATTCTGGATCATAAGAAACATCGCCGTACCAATAGATTATAGCTGGATATGCCACTATATAACTTAAATATTTACATTTATGATTCAAATAAAAAAATGTTTTTGACTCAAACGGTACCGTACCTGTTTTACATTTTAACAGAAAACAACCCAAACAGTCAGTTAAGAGATGTGCAAAGCATAACACAACATGTAGACATTTAATGGCCACTTGCATTTAACATAAATTACTGTGAAGCTCTGAAGGCAGTTATTTATTTGTACAACCAGAGGTGAACTGAGACAATTCGGGTTTTATCGTGCACTTCGGTTGATTTCAGATGTGCCCCTTCCAAGGGTTTATTCTGGTAGGAGATGTAAGGGAGGCGCTAATGGTAGAAGGAAAACATTTGCCCAGAACTAATGGCCAGATCATATCTATTCATTCACAGTGAATGCATTATTCTGACGGTGCATAAAATGCATGCTTCACGGCACACGTTCCCATCTATCTTGGGAGCAGTGCAGGTGATGGTGGATTCGGAGGGAATTTCCCTTTGACGCGAATGCTTCTGGTGTTAATTCCACCCATATATTTGGATTTGCGGTTAATTAATCTACCACTCTCTCAAAAAAACACGGCAGTTTTAAAGCGCCATTTAAATGTGAAAATCCTAAGATTTAATGTGTTTGGTCTTTGATGCCCAATTGTAACTCCTGAAATAGCTGATGGTTTAATGATGTCTTATGGCAGTGGGCAGGCTGTAATGATGCTGTCTGAGTAAAGACCGCATATGCTAGCAATCTCCCATTACCTTTATATTGCGCCGCCCTTATCCTAATGCTAATCGAAATGTCTAACACATTAGTGAAAATATACACATATCTTTCACTTGGGAGTAAATTAACCTTGCACCATGTTATAGCCATTCATATAACCTTCTGGGCAATTTCACTGAATGTTGTGATGGATATGAAATTCCTGCGCATACCCAGCCCGCCCTCAAATAGCCCTACGGCTTGTTGAATCACATGACAGCCCCCCCCCCCCCCCCCCCCCTCCGCCCCTACCCCCCAACACACACAGAGTAAAAGAGCTTTAGAGCTGTGGATGGCATAGAAAGGCATGCAGCTGCCATTAACATTCTTAGGAGATGTAAGTGTGATTAGACTGGAGATCTGACAGGGACCCTGTTTCTGAATGGGATAATTGTAGCTCCAGTCGGTGGGGGCGGGTTGAGGGTTGACTTGCTTTTCCCTATATAACCTGTTTCTACACTGTGGTACAGGACGCTTATGTAGCTACACCTGGGGCTGCTGGGACGGCGCGGTGGGGTGGAAACCGGGAGGCCCAGCTGGTGCTCACGAGTGGCGCACTGCCGAGGATGAATGGAAGGAAGGATGACTCGGCCCCTCCCAGAGCTCCCCAGCGCTCCTTGGCACTGTTTCCCTTCTTCCCCTCCCTTCCCAGCAGCCACTTTTTCTCCCGCTCTGCTCTGCCAGCTCCCCTCACTTCCTGCCTGGCAGGAGACTGCCATCCTCATGGTTTACTGCACTGCAAGAGCTGTCACTTTACCCAACAAGCAGAGCCCCAGCAGAGAGCTGCTCAGTAACAGAGTCTGATAAAGACAGAAGCTTTTTGGTGCTCTGCAGCCATATTTAACACACTAATGGCACCATGAAATTATAAACTTTCTGACTCGCATTATTTGCATGTACACTGTAATATCAAAGTAATACAGTAAATACAGCCCTGATTAAAAACAGCCCCCGCTGTCCCATGATGTCCAGTGTCACCAAGCAGTCCAACACACAAACTCCTCCTCCACGACTCACCTCACATCCAATTCACACGAGACACCATCTTGGAATTATACGAAATGAAAACGAGGCTGAGGTGGGAAAATACAGGAAGCGTCTGAGCATAGCAGTATCAGGCTATTGTAACCTACTGTACTGTACATTGACTAGTTGCCCTGTTTTTTGTTGTTTCTGAGACTCTTGCCGTGTACTTTAAACAGCCAAACAAGAACGAGTCTGTAAACGTAATGCAGACAAATATTTTATACGGACAAACTGTATCATGGGTTGACAAACGTGAACCTTGCTGGGGAGCCACGACAAACTGCGCTACACCACTGGCTAAGACAAGTAAACTGGCAGATGCTAAACAAACATATTTTAACCCGGTAATTCTCAATTAGGCTACAGTCCGTTTCACTGGCTTACAATCATACTATTAAATGTAACCATAATTAGGCTAGTTTATGCTAAAACTATGACTGACAAGAAACACTGTCGTGAAGACAACATGTTGCATTTTGCGATAGACTTGCATCGCAAATCTGTATACGCTAGATACTAGCTACAATATAGGCTACATAAAACTAGCTATATTTTAACACAATAAAATGTATTTTGGGGACCCCTTGTCGGCTCAATTTTCAATCGTAGGCCTACTGACAGCGAATTTCGGCAAGAGCTCCAGGTTGGTCCATGTCAAGCCATTGTTGTTCACATTCACTTCCGGAATTTTACCACCTCAGCCTCACTTTCGATTTCAAGATGGCCGCCGCGTAAATAGGGTCCATACACGCAGTGCCGCGGTCTCTGTACATCGCGAAACGGAGCACCGAACTGCGTCAATATTCCCAGTCGTCTCCTCACTCCTCCCCCGCATTATGTTCTCCTTCCCTGGTTGCCTTTTGAAGATTGCTAGCACTCCTGGATCAGTCCCGAAATCTTCAACTCCGGTGAAGAGCGATGGTAAACTTTGTTGCTGCAGTCTGCAGATCCAACGGACATTCCCGAGCATATGTTGCGTCTCCATTGTGACGACCACAAACAAAATTACATCGACTAGACAATGCGTCAATATTATCAAAACGAGCAGCAGGAGTGCCCTGAAAAATCTCCAGCCAGCGTCCCCGTCCCACTACAGACACACAGCGCATAAAAAAACAAAGACAAAAGCCAGAAACAACAAAACACATTAAAATGAACAAACACGAACACGAGAGACAGCTGGACTACATGTCGCCATTACAGCGCCCCGAGACGATATTTAGATTAACTGGAACTTTCAGCTAATTACTGCTGTGCCATTGAAGGAGAAAACACATTCTGTCCAATAGGAAACATGTAGGTTTTTAAAAAGAGTTTTCCACATCTGTGAATGTTCACTAGTTGTTTTTTCATGCTAACGATAAAAATCTGTGCAGCTGCTGACAACTCACCAAGTTTTATTTTCGAAACTGCATACTGAACGACTCCCAAAAAAATCCCCTCAAGCTTCTCTCTGCTGGTTAGCCAACGAGGACACTGTGTGAAACCTTTACAATGTCAAGATGGGTACAGGTTGACTGTGCTTCCCCTGTCACTGTCTACACCAGGGGTGTCAAACTCCGGTCCTGGAGGGCCGCAGTGTCTGCTGGTTTTTGGTGTGTTTCAGCACAAGTGATGAATTTAAGTCACTGATTGGCTAAGAAGTCCAAACACCTTGTTCTCAATGCTTTAACTGGGTGCTAATTAAAATGAAACCACAAATACCTGTAGACACTGCGGCCCTCCAGGTCTACACACACTGTATGAGAAACAAGTAGCCTACTCTATTTACAAAATTGCAATAATTATAAAATTACAGCCTGGCCTAGTGGCCCTAGCTAACTAACATGGTTAGCTAATCCCAACCCATACAAACACTGGCTTACTGGGAACTTAAAACATGTAGGCTATGCAAACAAATGCACGTAGGCAAGATGCTATATAAAAGCATACCTCTTTAAGGAGCCAAATATGACTCAGTTGCGTTTTCCACTCACAAACGGTTTGACGACTGAACTAACTAATTGCATCAGCTAATTTAGCCAGGCAAGTCAATGAAATCAGGATACTAGCTACCAGTTAGCTGAAATATTAACAAACTTCTCTCAGATAATTTTCACAAATAAACAATACTTCTAGCTGTTGACAGACACAGTGTCACACAGAGTTTGCCTCGTCAAAGAGGAATTTTCCAGAGCTTTCCTTGACTATCTTTGACGAGGCAAACTGTAAGATGTCCACTATGTCTGTTAACAGTAAAAAGGCTATTCAAAAACACCATGAATCAGCCTCCCGCCATGACAGCCCCAGCAGAGCTCTTGACGCCATATGCATTTCTCTGCTTAAAGAAATAACATGGGCTAACCCCGCCCAGGGACACCTGGTTCAAATCACATGATGCCAAACATAAAAAAGGAGAGGAGAATAAAAGTGTGTGTTTGTGTGTATGTTTTCAATTATACGTTATACATGATTGTTTTTCAATTATGTTAAGTGTCCTTCATTGACATTACAAGACTATGTATTTGTGAGAATTGTAGTCCATTCAGCAAGATGTGTGGCATGAAGCTAAACAATACAAGCATACAGGGTGTTGGTTAAATCGAGTGCTATGTTGGCTTTATATTGGTTGAATAGTGTGGACACTCAATCTTCTGCACACATTGTTCATTTACAGAGGATTCTATCAAATGCAGGCCATATGTACTGTAGCTGTGTGTTGTTGTCTAACCTTGTGCCAATTCTCATTTGGGCAGTCCCCCCCTTTCTTCAGTCTTTGAGTCTTCATAGCTATACTCTGATGCCTTTATCTTGGAACTCCCAAAAACAAACAAAAAAAAAACATTGTATTGTATTGTAATTTCTACAATAAACCCTTGGCTTCCTCCCCTTAGCATTGAAATATGATTTCCCCCTTTGCCTTGTTACATTCATAATCACTGTGTTTCCCCACCTCTTTGTTTCCTTTAGCGCTAACTGGAATAGCAATGAAATGAGTGCATAGTAGTAACACTGCAATTCAGCTAAATATATAGATAATATATAACATGCGAGTGCCAATTAATTCACAAATAAATATTCAAAATGATGTTACTGTGCCCAATTGTTTATGAGTTGAGACTTGTGGAAAGCCAGCTTAAATACAATAACCTCTTAAACAGCTTAGACCCAGCTGCTGATAATTGGTTCATTGGTCTCAAGTAATTAAATCTCTTTGAAACAGTAAGTTCTGTCGTGCACTGAGAAATCTCCAGTGGCTTCTCTAAAACCACCCTGCTTTGCTAACTGTTAGCATCCCATTTGTCATCCCCCCAACCTGCTGCGGTAACACTGGAGCAAAACTGCAACTCCCAGATGCAGTCATGAGATGTATCTGATCAGACAAAGTTAACTCATTGCTTCCCCTCATTGTGATTTAAGCTTTAATTCATTTTGTATTCCCCACCTCCCCCAGAAAACCCACCGCTATACAATGTTGCTGTTTTTACATCAAGGTTAGTTTTTTTTAAGGACGGCTTTTAATTTCATAGCAATGACTCATATAATCAACAGAGGCAGTAGAGCTTTAGGTCTCTTAGTTTCAGAAGTTCTAACTCCAAGATGGCCTCTTCATTTGGCTTTCATGAACATTTGTAGCTTTCAGAATTAACATAATATTTTGACAGTCTACATGTAAAAGCCATGTTTTTTTACTGAAACCTGACCACAGTAAAAAAAAAAAAAATCCATTCACTGTTGTGAAAATCACACATGGGTACATATGGTTTCTAAATATCAAAATAAAGTACAAGATGTGTGCTAATAGACCAATCGGGCCATAGCAACTGCAAATCATTATAATGAATATACAATTACAGAAAGGTAATGCAATTATTTATCTAAATTTTATGTTGTGTAAAATACTTTTGAATCACCTTCAGAATTTCCCTAAATCCCAGAATAATTTTCCTGGCAATTTCACCTATCACCTCAAATATATTTTGCCAGCATTACTTTACCCCCAAGAAATGGAATGTACATCCTGGGAATTAGATTGCAAGCAGGTCCCAATCACAGCCCCCCCTCAAAGTCACCATCATACATAAAGCATTTCCATCCCTTTGCACCTGCCCCTCAATTATCTCAGCGACGCCAGGGTATTAACAGGGTGTTGAGTGCCTAAACTGAAGCTCAATTTCTTATAACCAACAAAACACTTTCGACTGATCAGAATGTAAGTCACACGTATTATGTCAGCAAAGCATCTTGGGTCACAAGAAAATGAGCGCTGTTATTTACATGTAAATATTATAATAGGCTGTAAAATGTAATTGTTGACAACTTTTAAAATGTTTAATAATTTTTTTAATTTTATTAACCAAACTAAGAATCTATTAATCCACCTTTCCTTCTCTCTGTGTACATCACTGTCCTTTCGAAAACCAAAATATGGTTCCACAGTCTTTGAGAACAGGTCTGTAACACTTGGAAACATAAACAATGCTTAGCTAAACTGTAGATACAGGCTTCTCTTTGTATGCTTGGATGGCTTGTGTCTCACTGTGTTGAATTTCAATTCATACCCATTTTAGCATATTGCTAGCAGCATGCTAACAGGCAGGAGGAATGCACCAGCTTTTTCACTGGGATTTTGTATGTATACCTAATACACTTTAAGGTAAAGTTACAAAATATGCACATTTTATTTTTGGCAAAGTTACTATAAAATAATTGTAAGTGTGATCAAAATGTCCAGGTCAATTAAAAGCTTTTATTTTGCATTTGTGCTATTATTGTGAAAATTATTAATGAGTCCCCTCCCAGTGGGAATGGATGCATTTTGCCATATGCAGGGTATATATCAGCTATGACAGTGCAGTATGCTTTTAAGAGCAACAACAGAATGACAGGCACTCTGTATGACAGAAAATAAATGGCACAAAGGCAGATGCATCTTGACCTGATTCTCTTCTCATATATGTGGATTATGTTGTTTTTTTGCCTTATTTTACTGTAGAGTGCTATAATAACCCCAAAAAAAAGACAATCATTTTTGTCATGACTTAATTTAACTTGATGGCAATATGATGGCATAGCTAAGCCAGATTGTGCATTTGTATCAAAAAAGGGTATTTACTCAGTCTTCAAAATCCACAGCAAAACAAAAACAAACAAACAAACAAAAACATACAGGGTGATTTCAAAATTGCTCAAATTCAGTGGCGGGAGGCTGGAAGAACATTTTTTGAAAATTATTTTGACGAGTGGTTTCACTTACACTACCTCCCGAGGGAACAGAAGCCAGGGGTAGTTTTTAGAACACCTCACCGAATCACTTCAGGACAGCAGTGCTTAAAAGATTCATAAACTCAGCTGGGCTGAGTAACGGAAAGAGCTCTCCCTTAGCACGTGGAACAAGACCTTAAATGCAATATAAGTGTACAGCAATTCTCTTGCTAATCCAAAGCTCCCAGTGGGGATGGAAATGTTATCTAAGCAGTTTACACAGAACCTTAACTTCTGGATGGATATAATCTACAGAGACACATTTAAAATATAATGTTTTATTTACAGGAAATTCTAACTTTCAAAAAAACATTAAAAAATGCTTTGATCCACAGTCTCTTGGCTTTTCATTTTGAGGTCTTTTGTGAGGGTTAGTCTCCATTGCAGAAGGCACAGTCCCAATTTTTAAATAGGTTTTTAATGATTTAATTATTTTCTTTCCCTGTATGTTCCCCCCCCCCATCTTGCAGTCCTGAAGTTATCACAGGGACATGACCACAGTGGGAGATTAAGTCACTTCCTCACTGGTCCCCACAGCAGAGATCACTGCATGCCACCCACAGCAGATGTAGCCGCAACACTTTTGGGTGTGTTTTGCTGAGTCGTGAAAAAGGAAGCGTCACCGACGACCTTGCGTTAGGACACTGGTTCGACAATCAGTTCACTTCCTGTGGTGAACAAACATGTGAGCTGTGCTGAAAGCCTGTAGATAACACATGTTATAGTAAACAGTTATCATTATGAGGTACACAGATGCAAAATATATTTATTCACATTTATTTTGCATCGGTATACCTTTGTTTGGATTTTCTCCATATTTTACAGAAGTGTGCAGGTTTCTTACATTTTTTCCTTCAGTTATTTTTGCAACCTACGCACTTGGATTATACCTCTCAGGATTATGTGAAGAGTGCAACTTTTGTTTACAGTAGGGGAGCCACTGGACTAGAACATCTTAGGCTAGGACAGCATCATTGGATGACTAGGACCGAGAGGCCCCAACAGTGGGAAACAACTCACAATGGGATGGGATTGAACTGGCCAGGATTCCTTGGATTACAGTGGAATACATCCTTGAAATTATGTGGTAGGCTCCAATAGGTTGCCGGTTGTTGTTGATAATGGTCACACCTTTCTTCTGGTTATCCTGACCTCTGCTCTCCTGTAGTGCTGTGTGTCTTGTAGAGTCATTCCATGACTTATTGCATAGACTACAAACCTGCCGTCCTCCCTGCATGGGATTGTTTGGCATGTTGGTGATCTGAGTGTTACTTGGCCATTCCAAAAAAAATACAAAAAAATTAATTTGAATGACTAGAGGAGCTTCTGATGTCACAAGAAAACCCAACAAACACAGGCAAATTTTGACATTTGGAAAATCAATGTCATGTCCCATTGGACAATCACTCATACTGCTTGACAAGAGAGAGGGGAGACCATGTGATTGGTAATGCCTCGCCGGGAAATTGAATAGTTATGGTGTTGACCACCAGACCTTTGAAATGAAAGGTCTTTGAAATGATTGAAAATCACACAAATGAAATAGAACATGCCGGAGCCATGGTGAGATGAGACCTGCCTGCTGAAGGCTGGGATACTGCATCCTGCCCTGTGAGAGGGGATTCAGACTGCAGGAGATGCACTCAGTGACTGATGAACCGTCACTAGACCTACCTACCTCCGCTCCAAAGTTTTGCCTACATCACGGGCGGCGATGACAATTTTGATATTCAAATCTAATATTGTTGCCCTCACTCCTCCTCTCATCCTTTCCGATTCCTTTTTACCACTCCTTTATATATCATTCCTCAACGTGGATTTGATTACTCGACAGCTTGACTCATGGTTCTCATGAGTCATTCTCTGAATTTGCTGTGGCTATAACGATTGGCCTGCATTGTCAATGCCACCTGTGGGCTGTCAGAGTTTCTTTAGGTAGCTGCTGAAAATAATGTTCCTCTGATGTTTCAGGCATGCATACATTGGATGTACACAAGCTGTTATATAACACATTGTAGTAACTGTAGCAACTTACACTGAGCAATACTAAAGCACTGCCTAACTGGCAGGTAAATATTCCTTTATTCTGGGGCAGGGCTATGCATTTGTAGAACTTAAGGTGAGTGTACCCCTGGTCCCTGTAAAATGCTTTGAAATCATAAAAGTGCTTTATCAATGGAATCCATTACCCTAAATAAACATGTCACAAACTGTTGATCTGATTTGCTAACGAACAAAAAAAAAAATCCTTTTTGTAGTTTCAAAAAATGTTGAAACAACATAAAAAACTAATTAAGCTCCTACAATACCAAGTGAAATTACCCTCTATTCGTGTTCATAGAGAGATAAACCTTTCTTTTTCTCCCACAAGGATTCTCTATAGAGGATTAACCTTGCTGTAGGTTAAATTAATTTTAGTGCTGGGTGTAACAGTGGATATTCATTATTTAATGAGCATGTGCATTTGTGTAGCTGTTAAAATCTGTTATCAGTTACATTCTGTAAGGATATACTTGGATTCACATTGAAACATATGTGTCCTCATTCTTCTGTGCTAAAATATAGGCTAACCATGACACACCGTAGTTGAGAGCATACACACACACACACACACACACACACACATGCACGCAGAGGAGAGAAACTAGGTTATGATGGCGGTCTTTGCAAACTGCAGTTTTTAGGCTGAACAGAGCCCTTGGAACCGGTTTGAAGGAATCTTTGGCTATTTTATGCCCGTCAACTAAACTGTTTATATTTGACCCATCCAACAACCGGTCAAGGTCACCACTCATGCCGATTATTCTCACCTGGGAGGGAGACAAGAGTGCACTCCCTCAGTGCATGGTTGCCCTGGGCACACAGGCAGATGCTTATCTCCTGGGTATGACTCAACGACCCTTTCGTCACAGCAGGCTCTTCATCTCCACTGCTGCTTCGTGTCCATTGTTTCCATTGATGTTTGTGAAGATGCAGGCTATGAGGTTCCACGCAGAGCATGCTGATCTATAAGTAAGTAAGTAAGTAAGTAAGTAATTAAGTAAGTAAGTAAGTAAATAAATAAACAACAGACCACAGTACAGTGACAATCTTCTGGATTAACATATAGGGTTATGCCAGCCAGCACATCACTCAGTGCCCTCATTAAAATGCCATTGGGAGACAGTGGGGCTTCACCTGCTTTTTAGTTTCATTCCAAAGCTACATTCCCCAGGCACAAAACATGTTTTCAGCTATAGCAAAATATGGCTTTTCCATCTTTTCCCATATGAAATGAGTATGCAGACTGCATGTATATTTATACACATGAGTCCCACCCCCACCATGCAGTGCAAGAAATCTACCTTCATATGAGTGTGTGCATGTGTGTGTGTGTGATCGAGAGAGAGAGGGAGTAAGTGAGAATGAGAGAGTGTGTGCATGGTTGCGTATTGCGACAACAGTGACCCATTTGAATACCAGGAACTCAATTTTCTTACGGCAATCCTGTAATCATATCAATACTCAATCTCCTCTAATTTGGCTCTGATGGCGGTCAAAGGACAGGATGACGAGAATGGGTCATTGCATATTTGGACGCACACGCACAGGCGACCTGTGTCACTGCATCAAGTACATGTGATGGAACCATAATTACAAAATCTACATTCATTTCTTTGTCAATATGTAAGTGTTGATAAAGCTGAAAATAAGCAAAGAGAAAGTTTCTGGTAAGAAAAAGGTTCCTAAAGTGAAGACATATTTTCCATTCAGGCTGACAAGAAGTACCCTAAATGACGTGAAAGGTTTTAAGATGTGAAATTCGCATTAAATAATAGTGTGTTTGTGACTGACGTGGTACTTTGGTGACAAGAATTGACCTTGGATGTCAGGTAAACAAATGCCGAGAGGCACACTTGAATGTTGCCGAACACCTGCTAATTCACTCTGAATACGCGCGCTATCTTTCCTAGAGGATGAACGCATGTTTTCGGAGATGCCGAATATCTTCGCCTCTGCTATTTTTCCCTTTTGACTCATGAACTAACTGTCGGATATACTGCGATGCACTAAAATAAATAGCAGGTTTTAAACACAGCAAAATATACGCTCTTGTATCCACCGTGCTGTAATATTTCAAGTAATGCGACGATGTGGGAAAAATATTTTTTTGGGGGGGTGATCGCCACCAACTGAGTTACGACGGACAGGAGCTCACTCGTCTGGCGACAAGAAGCAAGATAAGTGCTACTGGACCTATAACTGAGACAGGCTTTTCCCCGCTTTCAAAAGCGATTGCGGGAAATGCAGGCGTTCCATTTGCAAGGGTCTGTTGATTCATTCGCAACTGTAATCTTTCTTCGGGACAAGACGTTTGGAAAGGGGAAATGTGAAGAGGCTTAAAGTATGGCATGCAAAGATGGTTTCTGCCAAGAAGGAGATGGTGATTGCGATGTCCCCCCGTTATATATACTCTCTCTTCTACTTTCTCTGCGTAGTCGCCTGGTGAGTACCTCGTTTAAAGGTTAATTCCACCTATTATTTGCGAGAACCATATGATTTACGGGAGGAACGTCGCATTCGTAGCCTATACTTAATACTAGTAAGTAGGTGTATTGTTTATAACAGCGGCAGAATTCACTACGGACAATGCTGACGATGGTGCAGTTATATCAAAATGTAACAACTGATGATGAAGCAGACATCACCAACTGTGCATTCAATGGCATTAAATGACACGCGTCTTGTGGTTTGTGTCGTTTTTTCAGTATAAGTAGCATATCTGGGGAGATAAAAAAGGATGAGAGAATATATCCAGAAAATTTCACACGCATTCTGGACCGACTTCTGGATGGTTATGACAACAGGCTACGACCCGGATTTGGCGGTATGTATGTACCTGGAGCTTTTAATAGTTTGTGGGACAAAGTAGAAAGCAGATGATAGCTCATCAATGCGCGGTTCGTCCACTTCATGCATGTCAGAGGAGAGAGGCGGACTAAGAAAGATAGCCGACAAAATTATTGTTAGCCTGCTGCTAAGTTAGAACAATAGGGAGCTTATGATAGGCTGTTCTTTCATGCGATGGGGCGATGTAGTTCTGAAAGAGGTGAGGGAAGTCTGTACGTTAAAAGTAAAACAAGATAAACAGGGAAATATGTCATGTAGAATGGAAGGGTTCATTTCGTTCTTTTACGCATCTATGGAAAGAGCCAGAGTATTTTCAAAACTACTGTGATGTGGTTTTAACACTTATTTTTAATTTTGAGGCGTACGCGTTGTTGCCCTCGATGTCTCCAATGTTTAAACGATTTTCGTAATATGATGGGGCTTGAAAAAAACGACTTGATGCACAATTTAGGTATAAAGAGTGCAAATGTTCTTTTCGCGTGTAAAACACAGAATAGAATTAAAATATTTGATTTCGAAATGTGTCGCACGAGGCACTACGTGTTATCACAATCCTGATATAAAACCACTATGGTAGGCTATAGCCTAGTTAACCTCATAACCAGGCTTTTAAAAAAATGCTCCACTGCCCTGTCACCTCCAAAACGATTATTCTTTTAGATGTCTCTCATAAGCTAAACCGACGATATCGCAGAGCGGATGATCCGCTTAAATTCCACGAAGGTTTTATACTTAAACCCTTTTAGCTCTTCCCCCGTTTCATTATATGAATGCCCAGCAGCAGCAGGCGTGTGGCGTAATTACATGGGATTGCTTGCCATTGTTCCAGCGCTGGTGCATTTAGGATAATTAGATGTATTTTTTCTGTTGTATTCAGTAAAGCGTTAAGACTGCCCATCTTGATGTATGCCAAGCTTTACAATGTGGCAGCGCCTACCTGCAGAAACCCCAGCTGCTGCAAAGCTTGCCTGGTGAATGGTTTCCTAAAATACCATCATGACTTTGTTTTTGGCTTCATTTTTTTCCGAGGTACGATGCAAGTTAGAGAAAGAAAGAAAAAAGAAAACTGGCGATTATTCTGGTGGAAATGTAAATGTAGGCTACGCGTTTAAAATTGTTCTGCGTAAAGGTGTGCGCGTAGCCTACCCCGAAATAGCCATACGCTTCGAGTCTGAAATGGTTATCCTATATGAATGAAGTTTCAGCTGATTTCAGTGTTCTGGCGTGCGTAGTGTTAATACAGATGCGTGAGGTGATTAACGGTTCAGCGGTCTTGAATTTCTTTCTATCCATCTCATTCTGTTGATAGGAAATTCAGAAATCAATACATAAAACTGGTTGCCTTGGAAACAGTCAGAAGTTTGAAAAGTCAGAGTAAAGATGACGATGAAGATTTAAGTCATTTCATTGTGTCCAACGCCCAACATAAAAGTGAAAATTCGACTTTTATACAGAATTTTGAAACGACTTTAACTTTTTGTGGTGGGACCGAAGAACAATTTCGTCCATGGCAGCCACATAATTAGAAATATTACACGATCAGTACCTGGGGATGCGGTATAAGTATTTCAACAGCTAATGGAAAATCCTCCCCTTAGACACAACACAGTTGGTATACCCAATAGCCTATACAATAAGACAGTGACAATGGCCAGATTCAGGATAGACATATGTAAGACATTTAGCTAATCCGACATGGGAAATAATATCAAATATTACTTTTACAAATGACATCAATGGGTAATTCAGTTAAGACATCTTATGCCGAATTGAGGGCATCATCTAGTAGCTTAAAGTCTCTGTTTTCTGTGCAAATAATTTAACTGTTATAACATTACTAAGTTCAACAGAACTGGAGCTCATGATCTTTAAATATCTAGATTATCATTGGTTTTAGCGCCCAATATTTCCACCCAGCGAATGGAATCTTTTATTAAATCTGCCTTATTTTCACGTGGGGCATAGAAACAAAAAAGGGAAATAATAAAAACACTAAACTATACACGCAAAATATCTCTAAGCCTATTTATTCCCACAGTGAGCTAATATAACATTTACATCAATACGCAGTGTGTGATTTCCTCTTGTGTAGAGCCAGTAAACAAATAATGAACAGTAGCAGTAGTCAGTTATTAATCATTTCGCGGCGTTACAGTCCGTCGGAAAGCGGATCTGGACTGCAGTCAGCAACATTGTTGATTGATGACACAAAAGACTTTCAGGTGTCCTTGTGATAATACATATATGATTTCTTTTCATGAAGATTGTGGTTTCTTGTCAGTAATATGGACGGTATAAAGCCTATGATGGTAACAGGTCAAAGATCATATGAGATGGCATATTGAAATGTGAGCAGGCAAGAAAAAGAGAGATGACACATCAACACTAAGAAATAGAAGACTAAGAAACACGACTAACCGTTGAAACATTATTTTAACCATGTACTTTTATTCATGTTTATTTAATAAATACTAAATTGCATTGGTGCAAATGTCAGCATGCTACCGAGAATAGAAAGGCATAGCTGCCTGTCTGGCTACGTGTTGCACTGGTAAATATACTGTCTGTACCTCCGTGTACCTGTAGGAACTGCAAATTGAAATGTGTTTTGTTTCCATCCCTGCAAGAGAGGGAGCTGAGAACTCTCTGTGTTCCCAATTAATGCTTTTCAACTTTTGTGTGAATTTACTTTCAAGACACCATTAGGTGCCTTGGAAATGTCTTGTGACTAATTGCAACAGGTGTGCATATTTCTATTACAATGAGGTTGAAGTGCAGATTGTCAGCTTTTATTTGAGGGTATTTTCATCCATATCGGATGAGTCGTTTAGAAATTATAGAAAACATATTGGACAGTTTAACATAATGTAGAATAAAGTAAAGTAATCATGTGTAGTGGTTCTCTGTGCCAGAAACACGGAGGAAATGTTTGGAGGTCCAGGTACGACAGATAGGGAGTCTTAAAGTGTTCCTATGAACACCACAGAAACAGACAATAGTCCGTAGTGGAAAAGGGGAAAATAAGGGGAACACAAATAACCTCGCAATAAAAGGCGAGGAGCTCGATATCCGAGCAAAACAAAAGAAATAAGCAGTCACGCTTAACACAAATAACCTCGTGATAAAAGGCGAGGAGCTCGATATCCGAGCAAAACAAAAGAAATAAGCAGTCACGCTTAACACAAATAACCTCGCCATAAAAGGCGAGGAGCTCGATAACCGAGCAAAACAAAAGAAATAAGCAGTCACGCTTAATACAAATAACCTCGCGATAAAAGGCGAGGAGCTCGATATCCGAGCAAAACAAAAGAAATAAGCTGTAACGCTTATCTAACTCCCGTTTGTGGAGTGAGCAAACAGAAAGAAAAGAGAAAACTCAAAAGCCCGAAGACTTGGAGTGAGAGCACTCGTAGGTATGAGAATAAAACAAAGAAAGGAAAACCCTAAACTCTGAGCTAAGAGCTAAAAAGATCACTTTGTTTTTTCTACGTTGTACTGCTAACAAGTTCCGCGTTGATAAGCAAAGCGGTCGATAGCAGAACAACTTCCTATACCCTTTTACCGGCTCAAATGTTACGTGAAATAACATGGAAGCAATGAGAAAAGGAGGAAGCGGGGTATAAGTAGTGAGCGGATATGCAGAACAGGCAAACTCACTAATTACCAAGACGAAAGCAAAACCCGTAGCGGAACACAGAAAAATCCGATGGATTGCCGGTAAAAGCAAAAAGGAATAAAAAACGCGGAGATAAGAAAAGAGAGGCATGATCCATGACAGGACCCCCCCTCTAAGGAACGGCACCAGACGTTTCCGCAACCTTATTTCTGCGGAAGTCGGTGATTAACTGAGGATCCAGGATGTTTCTCGTAGGAACCCAGCAACGTTGCTCCGGCCGTAGCCCTCCCAGTCCACAAGGAACTGCCACCCTCTGCCCACACATCTCTCGGCCACAATGCGGCGACCGGTATAAGCCGGACCCTCCTCTATGAGTCGGGGAGGCGGAGGTGGTTTTTCCACCGGCGCGAGCGGTTTGATGAGTACCGGTCTCAGACGGGGGACGTGAAACGTAGGGTGGATGCGCATGGATCGCGGCAGTTGTAATCGAAAGGTAACTGGGTCGATCTATTTAATAATTTCAAAAGGTCCCACAAAACGAGGGGCGAGTTTACGGGACTCGGCCCGCAATGGGAGATCACGAGTAGTGAGCCAAACCCGCTGTCCAACTCTATAGGACGATGCAGCATGACAATGCCTTTCAGCCGTGGCTTTTTGTTTAGCCGAGGGAGGAAGGTGAGAGACCTTGATGCGTGCGCAAACCGGACAAGCCGCGACAAATGAGAGGCTGGGCCACCAGAAACGTCGGGACAAGAGGTCCCTAGTACGCTGAACACTGGGGTGACTGGGAAGTTGGGAGGCGTGGCCCCATTGGAGAACCCGAGACCTAAGACGAGGAGGCACGAAAAGACAGTGGGCTGGTGCCCCACCTGAGCCTGGGTCCGAGCACAAGGCTCTCTGCACCGCTGCCTCAACCTCCCATATAACCGGGGCAACCATGACATCAGTCATCAGATAGGCTTGGGATAATCCTGAACCCCTCCTCCTGACAGCAACGGACTGGAGGAAGAACAGTGAAGTTTACACTGGGAACCCCACTGATGGATAACAGGACCGGGCCCCCCCCAATTAATATGTGGATTGTGGCGGGCAAGCCAGGAATGACCCAAGACCAGCGGATAAGCCGGGGACTCAATAAAAAAAACCTGAATCTCCTCCGTATGATCCTGATACGGAACGCGCATGCGTATGGCGGAGGTAACGCGGGAAATGGTGCCTGTGCCTACCGGGCGGCCGTAACAAGGCGAGGATGAGGCAGAGGGTGGGTGGAAATTTGTGGGACTTGGCCTAATCGGCATCGATAAGGCACTCAACTGCCCCGGAGTCAATAAAAGCGTTGCAATGGAACTGGCAATCGTTCCAGCGTAAATTGACTGGCAGGAGGGTCCAAGGGTAATTGAACTGCAGTCCCCCTAGGCAACTTGGTTCCTCTAGCAAGGCCCCTTTTTTTCCTGACAGCTTGGGACACTGTTCCTTTAAGTGACCCCGCCCCTTACAGTACCTACACCACAAGTCACGGGACATAGCCTCCCTTGTTACCCGCATGGAGGACCCATCGACCTGCATGGGCTCCTCCTGCTCAATAGGAGATAGTGAAGGGGTTTGAGACATCGCTGGCATGGCAGAAGAAAGGTAATTAGCTGGGCGATACCTAAAACCTTTAGAACCCCTCTCTTTCTCTAAAACGGTTGTCTAACTGAATGGTGGTGGACACCAGGGCACCGAACGTAACGGGTGGTACGAGACCAGCGAGAGAGTCTTTTATGGGTTCCGACAGGGCATTTATAAACAGTGCCCTAAGAGGCTCATCGGCCCATCCTGTCACTCCCGCAAGAGCACGAAACGCAATAGCAAACGCGGCTACGGTGTCAGAGCCCTGACGAAGACGGGTGAACCGCATGGCGGCCTCATTGCCAAAAACGTCCTGATCAAAAACTGACACCATCTCCGCTATAAGCCCATCTGTGTTCTCCATGATAGGCGAATTAGCCCTGATAAGTGGGTCAGCCCATGCAAGAGCATTCCCGGTTAGGAGTGAGAGAATGAATGCTACCCGGGACTCTTGCGCATAGAAGCGGGAGGGCTGAATTTTAAAAAAATTAGGCACTGAGTTAAAAACCCCTGACACTTTCCCGACTCCCCGCTATACCGCAGCGGAAGCTGAAGCTTAGGTTCTCTAGCGTCAGGTGGAGGTGGGGGAGGAATGGGATGTGTGGGTGCTTGTGCAACTGAGGGTGGGTCGGTCCTGAGAGAGAGAGTTCGGAGATTAAGAAAAGAGAGGCATGATCCATGACATCATGGTCGCGTATACTTTGCATGCCATGACTTTCTGATGGCTGTGACCCAGCAATAGTGATCCATCCATATCTACTGCATATCTGGCAGCAGAGTGATGGTTTGAGGCTTGTTTGATACCTCAGACCCTTGATGACTTAGAGCCATTTAGCCAACCATGTGTTCTATACTGTTCCAGTGTAATTTACTGTCACTGTCACTGGTGCTCACTGTACATGTTGCCTACGTATTGGGCGGCAATGTAGTATAATGCTTAGGGAAAAGGGCTTATATCTGAAATGTTGCAGGTTTTGATTCCCAACTAGGACACTGCTGTTGTAGCTACCCCTAATCAAGTTACTTAACCAGAATTGCTTCAGTATAATATTCAGCAAATGGATACTATGTGTAAAAAAGTTCTAGTTGTGTAAGTCACTCTGTTTAAGCAGAGTAATGTAATGTTAAGTATTCGATAATTTGGGTGTTTTGTAACTTTATCACTTAGTTATCAAAGTTATCACTTCCTGCCTCTGACGTCTGCAAATAAATGAAGATGCTAGTACTGAAGCCCCACTGAAAAATGATGAATTTGACCATTCAATAACCTCATGGTCTAAACTGCGGCGTGCAATAATGTGAATGCAGATATAGAAAGCTTCACATCCGCATAACCTCCCCTGAGAACCGAGCAATTTGTGTGTGTGTGAGTGTCGTATGATACTACAGCGTGCAATACTTATCACAGTACTGTCTTACAATAAAGATTAAATATGGAGTATTGGTTGTTTTCATTGAAGAAATGAACCTATGAGGTTTCCCCCTGCATCCACTATCCATTCACCCACATGGGAGAGGAAATCTAAAACCAGCAGGAGCAATGTCCTTTCTTCTGTTTGAGATCCCCTTTTAGACAACTGTCCTTAACTGACCCCAACTGCAGTGTGGATACAACCAATTGTAACAATCAGTGTTTCAGCCTTCCCCATGACAGATTGCATTTAGTTATTAAGTTAGTATTTAGTTACTTTATTGTTATTACATTAGTTTGCACAAAATTATCTTTTCTGACCTGATTTATAATACTGTGCTCGCAATTTGCTACTGGGGAGATGCATTTTATGCGGGCGGAATAAGTGGTGCATATAAGGGGAACTTGCACTTGGTAGACAGGACATATTCAAGGTACACATGGTGATATAAAACTGCTCAAAGTAGAAACTACCTACAGTGCTATTATTTAACAGATTTAGTGAATTATGGCAAGGTACAGATGGACAGCCACCAGACTGACATTGTTTAGTTCACATTATTACTATAGGATGGTGTGAACTGTGTTTTAAGTGTATGATGTTTTACCTCAGACTTTTTAGACACTGTTCAATGGCCCCCAAGGTCTAGAATCAAACCCAGACTGTGCCAGCATTGACTGTGTAGCCTTGTGTTGTGGCTTATTGGCCATAGTGTCGCCCGGAGAGGGAGGGATTTCAGTTGGATGGACATTCGCGTCGCACCAGCGCCCCCCTTTGTTGAATTGAGTGCTCACAGTCTGCCTGCCCAAGCTGTGCATGAAGCCTCCTCTTCACATCCTCAGTGTCCGAGTATGTGAAAGAAAGCACTGGCTGACTTCACACATTTCAGCAGAATGCATGCTCGTCTTCACTTTCCTGAAGTAACAGGAGGAGGTTTCTGTAACAAGCTCAATACAATTGGGCATTCAAAATTGGGAGATGAGTGGGATTAAAATGATAATAAAGGCAAAAGATTAACATGAAAAAATCCAAACATCTGCAACAATTTAAAAAGCGTATGTTTCTAGCCATTCTATTCTTTCGAATCTGCCTCTCAAATCTAATTTGAATGGTACTTCTAAAGCAGAGATATATTGGGCAACTTTATGACAGGTCCTGGAAGAGAAAAAATAATTGGTACTTCATTTCAAAAGATCAATGTTATTTCAGAGGACTAATAATTATGCCTTATGTGGTGATAATAAAAGAACTCCAAGGATAAAAGTTGTATTATTGTCTCACACCGTCCAATCTAAAACAGATTCTGCTGTGTACAGCTGTCCTTTAATCCACAGTTTGTTAATGAAACCCCCCATATAGTACATTTATTTATCTGTGTTTTATGCTGTCTGGAAATTATTTGCATGACTGAACCAACTTTACGCAGCACACCAACAAACAAAGTACTTGAAGATACACATGCTTATTAATGGACTGTACTTTATCTTTATTTAAATTGTTTTCACTTGTCATTGTTCGTTGGATGTGCTGTGCCTCTTTTAAAATTCATCACCATGTTTCTTTGATAGGCGCGGTGACAGAAGTGAAAACAGACATATATGTGACAAGCTTTGGGCCTGTTTCAGATGTAGAAATGGTAAGTGTTCAGATCACA
This sequence comes from Ilyophis sp. 1 JC-2022, assembly GCA_022702515.1. Classification (NCBI taxonomy): domain Eukaryota; kingdom Metazoa; phylum Chordata; class Actinopteri; order Anguilliformes; family Synaphobranchidae; genus Ilyophis; species Ilyophis sp. 1 JC-2022. The sequence continues at coordinate 116,630,814 of CM040404.1, read as the reverse complement.
TGTTTTAATGAACAAATTAGCAATGTAACAAACTGAACTCAACTGAAAGCAGAACAGGAAATGTCCCAAATCTGCCTGCCTAGTGAAACCTGCTTGATTAGTTTCTGTTTTGTTTTACACAATAAGAGGAAGGATATTAGAAGTTAATATTATATTCCACAGACATTTGGAAAGAAGGTTTTGCAAAGAAAGTAAAAAGAAAGAAAATGGACTTGAAAAATAGTTTTACTTTTAAAAAGAGCAGCACTTTATAATACAGCAGGAATAGAAAATTACTCTTTAGTGTTAGGCAGTAAAAATGCATTATTACAGAATCTAGTCTTTTCTACAATCTTTTTAATTTATCTGGGTTTGATAATACTTGATAATTATGGTTGTGTATGTGTGTGTGTGTGTGTGTGTATGCATTACAATATCTGTCCTATACCAAGACGTACCAAGCTTGTCCCATGCCAAGGTAGTGACCGGAGGGCTTCCAGTACAAACTGTTGACATTGATCTAGTTCTTTCTTGTTTTTGGCTTGTTCAGGAGTACACAATGGACGTGTTCTTCCGCCAGACATGGATAGACAGGAGACTCCGGTATGAGGGCCCCATCGAGATCCTGCGACTCAACAACCTGATGGTCACCAAAGTGTGGACCCCTGACACCTTCTTCAGGAATGGGAAGAAGTCGGTGGCCCACAACATGACCGCTCCCAATAAGCTCTTTCGCATTATGAAGAATGGCACAATCTTGTACACTATGAGGTATCGCTCAATTAACCAACCAGATCAGTCAGTCCTTAAAGGGTCATTTCACCCAAACATAATGTTTTGTTTGTAGAAAAATAGCTCTACTCTTGATTAAAATTAGCTCTCATCCAACTTTCTACCTGTAGCGAGAGCAGACATATAGCCCCAAACTACTGCGCATGTACCAGGTACATGGCTTACAATAAACTACAATGGCCAAGGAACTGGCGAACTGGCGAATCTACATTTGGCGATCGAAAGACACGCTTGATTTGCTTGGATTTACGTACGGAATTTTGAGACAAATATTCCGCTGTTTTTTCCCGTGTCGATTCACACATGCTTAACTTGTGATTCACACGTAAAACTACTTCTTCTTCTTCAGCGCTACCTAACAAGGCGATGTGTATTCGGCTCATCAGCGCCACTTTTAGAACAAGTGGCCAAAATTGCACATTATCTTTAAGAAGTGGATTAATGGTAAATTAAAACAACCGAGTTTTTAGTTTATTTAGGTTGTAAAGTTAACCCCACGCTAATCTTGCGATGGGAAGTTTTTTAAACAGTCATTGCACAAAACTCCTATCAGATTGCATGTAGCTAGCTAGCTAGATTACATTACAGAGGGGTAGGTCCGTACACAGTAGCTACATAACTCTTTCGCCCCTCATGGGAAAGATTATGTAAAACAAACTCAACCATGTGAAGTAATGTTACTGCAGCCAATTAAATTAATTTGACAGCTATTCTCACTGATACCGATTTCTCCTATGAAATCTTTTATTTGTTCAGCTAGCTAGCTAGTAGATAAGACACCTAAATTAAAATTATAATTCTAATTATTATTATTATTTTAGGTCATAGTGTTGTACTTCCGAGTTCCTATCAATGGTTTTACATCTCTGGTTTCTATTTTTGAAAAAGATTTGGAAACCAAGCTAATGTTGGCTTTTTAAAAACTTTTAATGTAAAAGTGGCGCTGATGAGCCGAAAACACATCGCCGTGTTAGGTAGCGCCGAAGAAGAAGTTTTGCGTGTGAATCACAGGTTAAGCATGTGTGAATCGACACAGAAAAAAACAGCGGAATATTAGTCTCAAAATTCTGTTCGTAAATCCAAGCAGATCAAGCGTGTCCTTCGGTCGCCAAATGTAGATTCGCCAGTTCGCAAGCCAAGCTTTTGATTTGTAAATGTGAACATTGGAAACATATCTGAAAATGTTATTTGCATTTGTGAATATAATTTTTGCATTCATCCAAATGATGATTTACGAAAAACAAGTTGAGAGGTGTTTGTGTGTGGATGGCAAACACATACTTGTGGATTATTTTTACGAAACACAAATTGAGAGGTGTGTGTGTGTGGATGGTAAATATATTTGTGGATTATACTTTTGTGTTTGTTTATTTTTGATAGAAATCTACCTCCATAGTGTAGTACCTGTCTGTGTCATTTCTTAGAGACTAGAGAGGCCACGTAACTCACTGGCAAGTTAGCCACTAATGTAACAGTTATACTGAAAAAATACCATCATTAGCTCAGTCTCCAGAAAAACGGGGGAAATATGGCCCTTCATTTATCTACGTTTGGTATTGTGAAAACATTAGCCAGCCAGCCAGCCAGAAGTCTGTAACACTTAGCTAGGCTACGCACCTCGGTTCCATGTCGGAAAATCAACCCGGACCTCCCGTTTTTCAGCATGAAATGCTTTTGTATCGACCAACATACCGATACAGAATATTAAACATACACAATTAAAAGTTAAAATGTCATTGTTGTAGGCTACTTGTTAGCCAGTTTAGGTATGCTTGCTAGCAAAGCCAAAACTTTCCTAGTGCAACTCCAATGCACTGATGTCGGTAAAAACATTGAAACGACACATTTATCACCCCAATATCCAACTTCCCTCAATTAACAAATGCAAGGTTAGCTACTATAGCCTCCATGGCAAACATATTTAAAAATGTATTTGTTTTATGTCAAGAACCTGTTGCTAACAACAGCTAACGCACTAGCCCAGAAAAAATACATTGCTTCTGTAATCGAATGCTCAAAGCGAAACCGTTAAATTATGGTCAGATAGCTAAGTTAGTCTACTTATCAGGTTATTCAATAAGGCAGAGGAATATGTAGGCTACAGGGAATCAGGGAATATCGGAGGAGCTCCACCCTGTAACCGACAGCACTCAAGTCCTGTTTGGTTTAGTTTGCCAACACATCTTTAGGAAATAATGTAGCCTAGCAATATAATTTTCTGACATTATAATAAAATAGTTTGATCTACAATGTGTCCCGACCACATAACTCGTACTGTGGTCCCTATTCAGAACAGTGAGATGCAGGCAGCAATTCTTTCCTTGCTGGCTCCACCTACTTGCTATGTAATTTACACACCCACTTGAAAACACTGTTGTCTTTCAAAAATGAGGAAGAGGTAGAGGTCTACGTCAAAATTACGTATACCTCTACCAAATTTTCAACTTTATATTCAAATAACTCAGATTTTTTATTTGGCCAGCCACAAAGAAAAAATTAATTAGTAGCGCCTTTATCTGTTCAATAAGGTTACTGTTGTTTTTGCGTGGAATTACCCTTTAACAAGTGCAGAAACCGTGTGATGTGCAACAACAATGTACAACACGTTAACAGAACAACAGATCAGGCTCACCAAAGTGCATGGTGTGTGAATGGGTGAGTGAGAGGCCATTGTAAAGCGCTTTGGATAAAGGCGCTATATAAGTGCAGTCCATTTACCATTTACCATAAGTAGGAGTCAGTAACCTGCATTCAGTCACCGTGTCACCAATGTCAATTTTAAATCTAAATTAAAGTGCAACTTTTCTTTTCTTCATGTGATAAGTTCAATGACCACCAAAATGCATGGAAACATTGCTTGTTGAAAGTTCAGGGTCAATGCTGATTTAATCCATGCCAATGTCCTGGTCAGACACATTTTACCAGCAGACCAGCATGTTACCAGCATGTCCTCAAGTTGGTTTTTATACAGGCTTGATTACCTTATATACATTAACTTGATTTACACAACTGGCGTAATGACCACCAATCAAAAGGATGTGTCGCTGTTGGTGCCTCAAACCTCCAAGTAGAAGAAGAGGAAAGGCACATTACAGGTTATGGAAAAATAGACAAAAATAACCTTTTCCCCATGAAAATAATTGTACATGAACTTGCCAGTGTAAGCAAATAGTAGCACTGGGAGGTGATCCACTGTTTTGTGTTTTTCCAGGCTAACCATACGTGCCGAATGTCCGATGAGGCTGGTGGATTTCCCCATGGATGGGCATGCTTGCCCTCTCAAGTTCGGAAGCTGTGAGTTGAAAGAGCTGTCCATTGGAGTGTGCGAGTACTTTGGTTGGGTGACTGATGGTGGTTTGATTGGGACATTCCGGATAGTAAAAATTGATCTTCGGTGATTCTATGAGAAAAAAAATTCCAGGGAAAGCGCTTAGTTGGGCATAGAAAATAGTTATAAAGTGACTTTGTTCTGCTTCATTGAGTTCTGTGTTTGGTATATCCAGTAAAACCTTCCCCAGATAAAGTAAATAGATTAAATACAATTTCCAATGAGATAGATATTAACTGGTAATCACAAGGTAAACTTGCATCATAGTGTTGGGGTTGCTCAACATACCCACATACCCTAAACACACCAACAGTTTGGCTAACAAAATGCTACTATCAAGACTGCCATTGATTTAGACAATACAACAATATGTTTACTGAATGGGAAAAAAGCCCAGTCCTAGAAATTTTAACTTACTCTTATCACAATCCATTTATTTAATGTTCTGACATTTGTTTTTTTTTCTTTTATGAAAAATGTTTTTTGGGAGAAAAGGAGGAAGTATTTAGTCCACCTCATTTGTTTTTGTGATTTTCTGCAGTGTCTGGTGATTCGGAGTAAATTATGACCTCTGAGAATGCCGACCTTCGGCAACAGGCTCCCAAGCTTAGAAAGTCCTCCAGCCAATTTAATATTATGGGCTATCAAACCTGCTGTCTGAATCGAGGAGCAGCCAGACATTTCGGGACAATGTTTGTCTTTACGTCAGCCCCTTTCAAATTTGGTTTTGTGCCAAAACAGAGCACAGAAACAGCACTCTCGAGCGGGCCGCCTTTTTTTGCTTATCTGAGCGCCGCAGCGATGCGATGATAACAGCCATCAAGGGGAGGGAAGAGAAAAATACGAGGAACGGAGCCGTCCCTCCTCCCTTCTTCCACTGTTGTATCTTGGATTGTGGCATGGCAGGAGATGAATTAGATTCTTTGATTTCTGTTAATTTTTCTCACTAGAAAAAAAAAAAAAACATTTGCATGTTCCTGTGGTTAGCAGAGGAAAATTTGATGCAGTTTAAATTTCAAGAAAGGTCAAGACCACCCTCTCTGCCCCAGGTTAGGGCAGACCTATTCCGCCATACCCTGAGCAGCTAGACATGGCATAGTAGCACAGCATGCAGAGAGCGTTGGGCATTGGGTGGTGTCAATCTACAACAGTGCTTTGGCCTCAACCTTTTCATTCTTCTTCATGAACCATATTTTATTAAACATGTTAACAAAATGAACAACCATTCATAACCATTGAGAAGTAGTAGGGTAAAAAGGCCTGTGCACTTACGCATTGCTCATTCGACAAACTAAAGTTTGTTGTGACCTGAGAAACTTCACCATCAACCGCTCCAAAACTACAGGAAGTGAATCAGTTGCAAAATAACACTTCTATATATATGCCTGCCACACTGTGATGGCTCATCCATTAATAAAGCAAGTAACAATGCGGTCTGCATGAGGTCATGTAATAAAATTCTGGACAAGCCTGGTTGCGTATAATTATGGTTAGCAAGGCTGCAAAAAGAGAGCTCAGTGACTTTGCAACAGGGATGATTTATCAGTCTCATTTGACAGGAGCTTCAGTGACTAAGACCCCAAAACTTGTTGATGGGTCTTGTTCCGCAAGCAGTGGTATCTAAAGTGATGTCAGTGTAGAGCGCTGAGGAAAATACATCATTAATAAAGGGCAATGGTGGGCATTAATGCATGGATTGTGATGGTCATTCATTCATTTGAAGTTCAGTTAAATAGTTGATCAACTGCAGTTCTGTTTACAGAAAAACTTCAACCTTGGGTAAGGGCAGCCAGTTTATTAAATACATATATCTTGACTTTACATTGTTTCTTAGATTTGTTTTCATTAACTGTAGTATATCAAGGATATCAGATAACCACAATGATTTTTCACTTAATAACAAATATAGCACAATAAGCAGTAGATTGAATGCACACTTGCTCCAAGTTAAAGAACTGAAGTGGTAACCTAGAGACTGTGTACTTACATCCCAGAAGGAGTATATTAACTGCATATTAACTAGTGAACCCTCAAGTAAGTTAGCATGTGTATGAATGCAACTTATGTCCTATTCTCTGGATAAGGTTTCCTGCCAGGCAAATGAGTGTTGTAAATGCACCCCGAGGCAGGAGTATGCAGACCTAGATTTTAGATAAACATGTTTACTTTCATGTATTTCAGTCCTGCCCATGTTTATTTACATTTCGCTGTCTTGGAGCTGTACATATAAATTAATATGTTTTAATAACGAATGGATCTGGGCGAAGAGAAGCAGCCACTCTGAAATCTCCAGTACTTCTCCATTCAGACGCTAACCCTGCAATTGAGCAAGACCCCATAATTACACTTTACCCAGAGTACCTGTACAACAGGGATTCATGAAAAAGTCTAAACTGAAGAGATGCTTCATTGAAACATCTTGTTTGTAATCACCTTTCTGAAATCAGACACTATGCTCAATGGTCTTGTTTTGTGAAAAAGGGATGGGCAATTTTGTTAATTTTGCTAATGCACACCTCTACTAGGTGAGATCACCATAATTATATGTAATTATTTCAACCACAATTCACAATTAGTGAGCTAAGTTGGGAAAATACAGGGCACTTTGTGAATTGTTGTGGTCCAGGTGACAGATGTTCCCCCTGGTAAGTCGATATCCGTAAGAGGAGGAATCTGTACATCTACCACATATGTTGAGTGAGGTGACAAGGGATGTCAGGTGACAGGGACACTCAGTGAGAAAAAACATTTGCTTTGACATTTTAGCAAAAGTGTAGCATTTTCCCAGTGCAAACAAAGGGCTCTTTCTTGGCTGATAGGGGGTTTTCTGAGCTCAGCAGCTCAACTTTGTGTGTGGGGTATACAGTCAAGCTGGAAAGTCTGAATACCCCTTTCACCTTCTCCACGTTTTATTACATTACAGACATATTCGACAATAGATTGAGTTCATTTTTTGTCTCAAAATTCTACACAAAATAGCCCATAATGACAAAGTGAAAACATGTTTTTACAAATGTATCCACATCTACTCCATATCTGGCAACAGAGTGATGGTTTGGGGCTCGTTCGAAAAGGTGAAAGGGGTATTCAGACTTTCCGGCTTGACTGTATACCCCACCCCTAGGGTCTCACGTATCCCTTCCTTCTCATAGATGCATACCCCAAAACAGAGGTGATCTACACTTGGACCAAAGGACCCCAGAATTCGGTGGAGGTACCTCCAGAGTCATCCAGTCTTGTGCAGTACGATCTGATTGGCCAGACGGTCTCCAGCGAAACTGTTAAATCCATCACAGGTATGATCTTATTGGCCAGACAGTCTCCAGCGAAACTGTTAAATCCATCACAGGTATTACAAGCTGTGCCACAATTTACTCATTCGTTCTACAAAGAAAATTGACTGAATCCCAAGACTGCCGTACAGTCGTGTCTGTGAATGTTATGTGTTCGCTATTTTCATATTTACTTCAATCTTCATATTTCTCAATCATCGCAACCAAGTCCATAACATATTGATTGCCCCATAGACCTTAGCTTAAATTAATATCAGCTGCCAGTAGAATCAAGCAAAATATATTACTAAAGACTGCAATTCATATTATAGCTTGATAGCATTTGTTTTTTGTTTCAGGAGGTAATATAGGGTTGGGGGTGAGAATAGAATTGTATTGCCATCTTATTTCACTGGCTTGAGTGATTTGGAAGAGATGAATGCACAGGTGGGACTCTTTAACTTTGTCGGTGTGGATTTATTTACCTTTATGACTTTGATCAACCTAAAAGGAATGCGTTTACTTTTCAGGTGAATACGTGGTGATGACTGTATACTTCCACCTGAAACGGAAAATGGGCTACTTCATGATTCAGACATACATACCCTGCATCATGACAGTAATCCTCTCTCAAGTGTCTTTCTGGATAAATAAAGAGTCTGTTCCTGCCAGAACCGTATTTGGTATGTATTATTCATGAATCACCTCCCCTACCCATAATGTTTTTGTCAGAAGACAAGTTACCATTTTCATGCAAATGTCAAGGCAAGGAATCTCTCTGAAATGGAAGTCATCTCTTTGCTGCCTCAAGAGTTCACATTGCCCCCAAGATTGTCACCTCACAATCTGTCTCACTATCCAATTAGCATGGTTTAAACTAAGAACACATGTTTAATAAAAAAAAACATTTTGTGGATGTTTTTGGGTGTACCAAGCCATGCAGTGAAAAGCAATTGGAGTGTGGTGGATGTACACGGCAGTGGGGTCTGTCACATATTGCATGGTGGGTTGCAGAAAGGAAAACATTATACTCATAATCTAACTACTTCTTAGATGATCAGCTGAATTGAATTCTTAGCATGCCCAACAATGACTTCCAGGGTCTGTAAAGCCACAAGAAGCAAAGAAGAGCATGCCTCATTTCCTCTGCGTCCTGTACAGAAATACATGTCTGACTGATGTAAAGGAACATATCTTTGAACAGTTTGAAACTTGGCACAGGACGTTGCTTTCAGTTGTCATTTGTGTGAAGTTGCCTAAATGATTGGTTTGCACGGTTTGTTGATGCACAATAGTTCATACTGTAGGTACAAGCTGAACCTGATTGCGTTTTATTGCTTATTTTCTCTTAAACAATAATGTGCCTTGGTTTGTTTAAATTATGAGGGTGGCAGTTGCAAAACTCAGTAGGAAATATTGAGTATAAAAAGCAAAGGATGTAACATTTGCCTAAATGAGCGACGTTGAAGTTAAGAATAAATTGTGGTGACAGAGCTAATTGTTGGGGACTTAATAATGTACACCTCTTCTCTCAGTCACCTGTGCAACACAACAATTCCACAAAAAAACAATGTTTTCCGTTTTGTAAAGTGTTTCTCACAGACTCGTATTGTTAGGGAGCATCCCCATGGTTACGTCCATTACCATGGGCAGTGTGACTAGAAGCAGGTGTGATTGGAAACGGGTCGTGTGTTTTACGGCTGGGGTGATTCATGGCTCTGAAATCCGCCATCACCATCAGACTAATGAAACTGTCCGATGTTTGCCAGCATCTGTGCCGCGGCAGTGTGAGTACTGCCACATGCTGGCGGCGGGGACAGGGGGGGGGGAGGTGTCTCTGTGGTGGTGGAGACTGTGTGGGTTGGCTGCCTTTTGTCCTGGGCTGACAAAAGATCTCAGCCAATCCATTACAGTTACGTTAGACACAATTAAGAATTAATGGCGGGCTCCCTCTGGTGGCCCAAATAAATATTGTGTGTTATAATTTCTCAAAGGTCAATAGTGAGAAATGGGAAACTGAGGTCGGGATGAAAGTGTAGCTGACCCTACCATTGCCCCTCCCACACCCCCCATGAAGGGATGGTACATGAATGACATTTGTCAAATTCAGAATTCAAAATCTAAGTCTACCTGTTCCCACACATAGTTCAGTCATGTAAGGCTTTTGAGCTGTCCTTAGCCTGCCTGGTGCCTGCTATCAGATATAAGATGCTACTCCCATTTTACTGTATGGGCAGACATGGACAGTGTGACTCGGTAAATGTGAGTTACTGTAAAACATGCAAGAAAATAGGTGCACTAGTGTACCGCAGTGCACATCACTATATCCGCAACTTATCACTTTCACTCCTCGAGGTTTTGCCTATGACCTTCACATTATTTTATATTTTATGTATTGATTAATGGAAATTGTCATTTCTGTCTGGTTTATATTAGAGAGAGAGAGAGAGAGAGAGAGAGAGAGAGAGAGACAGACAGACAGAGAGACAGACAGACAGACAGGTAGAATGTATATGCATGTGACCTGCAGTCCTAACAGATCAGTCCATGCAATAGCTCTGTTGATTGATTGGATACCCTGCTGCAAAAGGGATGTGGAAGCTATGTAATTTGCCTTGGATATGGGCATTTGTGAAGCACATAAATAGCATCATAGTAATAGTAACTAATGAGGCAGAAAATGTGACTCTTTGCCTTCGGTCAGACAATTTGCACAGGAAGTGAGTTCAAAGTAGTAGAAGTAGAGGGCTGTATAAATGGTAGGCAATAGTTTATTTGTATTCATGGGACAAATATTTCTTCTCATATTTAATATTTTTCTCCAGATACTAGCAAGCGCATCACTGGGTCTGTGTGCAGCCAACTCTGCTGTTTTTTTTATACTCTGTAGTCCCACCAGCTGAGACGCGCAGGCATGGTGCAGGAGAATGGCTCCACTGGCGCAGCTGATGCAGGCGAAGTGCAGGAGAACGGCTCCACTGGCGCAGCTGATGCAGGCGAAGTGCAGGAGAACGGCTCCACTGGCGCAGCTGATGTAGGCGTAGTGCAGCTGATGCAGGCGTAGTGCAGGAGAACGGCTCCACTGGCGCAGCTGATGTAGGCGTAGTGCAGGAGAACGGCTCCACTGGCGCAGCTGATGTAGGCGTAGTGCAGGAGAACGGCTCCACTGGCGCAGCTGATGCAGGCGTAGTGCAGGAGAACGGCTCCACTGGCGCAGCTGATGCAGGCGTAGTGCAGGAGAACGGCTCCACTGGTGCAGCTGATGCAGGCGTAGTGCAGGAGAACGGCTCAACTGACGCAGCTGATGCAGGCGTAGTGCAGGAGAACGGCTCCACTGGCGCAGCTGATGCAGGCGTAGTGCAGGAGAATGGCTCCACTGGCGCAGCTGATGCAGGCGTAGTGCAGGAGAACGGCTCCACTGACGCAGCTGCTGCAGGCGTAGTGCAGGAGAACGGCTCCACTGGCGCAGCTGATGTAGGCGTAGTGCAGGAGAACGGCTCCACTGGCGCAGCTGATGTAGGCGTAGTGCAGGAGAACGGCTCCACTGGCGCAGCTGATGCAGGCGTAGTGCAGGAGAACGGCTCCACTGGCGCAGCTGATCCAGGCGTAGTACAGGAGAACGGCTCCACTGACGCAGCTGATCCAGGCGTAGTGCAGGAGAACGGCTCAACTGACGCAGCTGATGCAGGCGTAGTGCAGGAGAACGGCTCCACTGGCGCAGCTGATGCAGGCGTAGTGCAGGAGAACGGCTCCACTGGCGCAGCTGATGCAGGCGTAGTGCAGGAGAACGGCTCCACTGGCGCAGCTGATGCAGGCGTAGTGCAGGAGAACGGCTCCACTGACGCAGCTGCTGCAGGCGTAGTACAGGAGAACGGCTCCACTGGCGCAGCTGATGTAAGCGTAGTGCAGGAGAACGGCTCCACTGGCGCAGCTGATGCAGGCGTAGTGCAGGAGAACGGCTCCACTGGCGCAGCTGATCCAGGCATAGTACAGGAGAACGGCTCCACTGACGCAGCTGATCCAGGCGTAGTGCAGGAGAACGGCTCCACTGGCGCAGCTGATACAGGCGTAGTGCAGGAGAACGGCTCCACTGACGCAGCTGATGCAGGCGTAGTGCAGGAGAACGGCTCCACTGGTGCAGCTGATGCAGGCGTAGTGCAGGAGAACGGCTCCACTGGTGCAGTAGTAGTACAGCTGTTTGACCAACCAGAGGAGAGCAGTCAGTCGAGTGACAATGTGGTGAATACCCTGACAAGCTAAACTCTCCATCTCTGGGAGCCAGCACTGGCAATTATGCATCGTTCACCTCCAAGCCACTGTTATCACTGGCACAGTCAGGTCTCAATTCTTAAATAAGGAGTTTGTAAATTAAAAAAATAGAACTATTTATTTATTTTACTGAATTTTAACTTTGTGTATTCATCTCTCACGAGTGGCTACTGCACAGACTAAACCCTACCCATGTTTTGAGTGATAAGAAAAATTGTTGAATAACAATTTTTAAAGGTCAATGTGGCAACAATTCCTCTCTGCACCGTAGAGTGTAATCGTTGCCAGTGGTTGTGGATGATGAGTAATTATGTTGCAATCAAACCAGGGCAGTGAACATGTGTTGATTTCACACTGAGCTGCTGAGTACAGATAATTTTTTATATATAGCATAAAGAGATTTTCTCTTACCGTTGTGTTTTGCAAAAGTGACCTCTTAACTCGACTCACTGTGATTGTAATGGTCTAATTACCCTACCTAGCATATTCAAACAGGGCTTCACCATTGTGAATGAATATAGTGGCAGAAACGAAATTTTTACTTTCTGATACCCTTTCCCACTACAACACTTTGTGGACTCACTTTCATCTTACACTTACATATGTTACCATTGAGATAAAGCTAAAGAAATCCTATCTTGCTTTTTGATTCAAGATTTTGTGAAATGGAGTTATTAACACAAATGCATATTTCCCACCCTCTCATGACTATAACAGTGGCATACATTCTGTGCTTTCTTACTTGATAGCTGTCTTGTTGTGGTGTTTTTTTGCATATGAACAAATAAAAACAAAAAACAAAAAGATATCTAGGGTTGCCAGGCATCGAAAATTTATTTTAGAATTTTGGTTATGTAAAGAACGCCTTTCTTCCTTATTCTTACTTGCCTACTCAATGGAGGCATCACAAAGACCAATTAATTTACACAGCTCTGGGATTACTTGTGATGAGCCTGCTGTGTGAGTGACTAAAACAAAGATACATCTTAAAAACCATTTAAGGGAGTGTAATAGAGGTCTCTGCCTTAATGGCTGCTGTTACGGGTCATACACCCAGTCCCAAAGGATGTCATTTTCGGAAATATGATGTTAGCTCTTTCCACCTCTACCAAAGCTGCATTTCAAGATAGCCTATGTCATTTTGTCCTTGATGGACGGAACAATATTTCATATTTTATGGGACAAGTCTTCTGCGTCAATGGCTTGGATTAAAAGGTTTGTGAGATAACGCTGTGGGACAAAGGGATATCAGAGCTACACCAGGGTGCTGTTGAAGGAATATGCGGCATAAATTACATTTTGAGAATATGGGATTGATTGCCTTCCTAGCTGTATTACTGAAAGTCGCAGAACCAAGCCTTGCATCTTTGCTGGTTGAAAGAAAAACATTGTTATTTTGATGCCAAGTTAGTTTTGATGCAGGTAATTAGGACATAGACACATGTGCAAGAAGCTATATATTCTGTGTGTACACACACACACACACACACACACACACACACACACATATATATATACATATAGATATATACTGTATGATTCACACCTGTGCTGCAGCCTAAGGATATGCCCCCAGTATAGGTGTGTGTGCACTAGTGACTATTTTACACTGCAGGTCAAACCATAGCAAATGAGAAAGTTATCACTGATTGGAAGAGAGGTAGATCTACCTCTGATAACAGCTGGCTGCCTGTGGTCAACTGACACATCATTGGGAGGAGCTAACTCAATATATCCTGGCTGACTTAAACCTCATTTCCTGTCACAGTGGACATCATCAGGTCATACTCAGATAATTAGCTGACAATGACGTAGATTTGAAATAAAATGCTTTCACTAAATTGTAGGTATAGTGAGTGTCTCAGGTGGCCAATTTTTTTCATGAAAATCACTTGGACTGTGATTGCTTCTCGTGTTCAATTTAATACAGTTGGAAGGATGTGCTGTTGTAAAGTTATCAATTCTTGACAGCTATAAAAGTTTCTTATCCCCAGAGGCACTTGAGTGCAATCCAAGATAATGTTTTGTGTTTAGGGATAAGATATAACCAAGAGCATGGTGAAGTGGTATTAAGCAGTGTTAAACCTAGAGTATGCAATTTTCTTTCCCAACGGTCACATTTGTTGTCAAATTTCAGTCACAACATATCTTGGCCCTGCCCACAGAGAAAGTCACATTTGCGTTGAAATTTTGACCTATCTGTCCAGTAGAATATGGGAGCTCCATGTCTGTCTTTAAACCAATTCGCTCCCAAACATCTCACCACCTGCTGAAATGAGTACCTATGTTTACTCCAGTTTTCGAGCGAGCTTTATCCAATTCCCTTTTCTTTTTCTTTCCGTGAAATAGCGCCGGTGTAACGGGTCACTATGAAATGTTTGGCTGATGAACTGGCAAGGTCAATCTCACTGTTGATTGGTTCGCGATGTTAATTTCTTCGATTGGTTCTACAGCAATAGCCACTATAAGCCACTTTGTTTTTAAAAATTATTTTGAAAACAAAATTCAGGCTGAATCACTGGTTTTAGAATACAGAATTTGCCGGTATAAACACATTGTATGGTGCTTGATTTTTTTCAGAACAGTTTTTAATATGATTGCTCCAACTAAGAATGACTCTTCCCTGATATTTATAAAGACAAAAAAGTTAAGCAGTTGAGCTGTGAATTTTTGAGGCCATCATAAAAAGATATTCCTGGGAGTTCATATCGAGATCACAAGCTTATCTTAGGAATTATTGTCACCAAAATTATTATCATGAGATGCATTCCTCAACAGTTATGTGTTACCAATATGGTAATATGGAGGTTGTGAGAGTGCTGAAAACCTGCAAAGATTGTGACCGCACCTGGCCTGGCACATACAAGTGTGCATGAATCGCCAAAATTGATAAGCCTTTCCGCTTTTGCACATTTTACACAGCCCCATGAGACAGCCAGTCAGTTGATTATTTGGAAGTTGTGAATAGTGATGGTGAAATCGAGAGTGAAATGTAGAAACATTGGAAGAATCCCCGTTATCAAATGGAGAGTTGTAGTGAGCGTAGTGTCGGTAGTGAGAAAGTAACATTGTGTATTTACCTATAAGTTTAAAATTTCACTGGGTTTTAATGGTTTTTAATGGAATTATTTTTACGTATCATACAAATGGACAGACATGACTATTCCTAGCTGTGATATAATCTATTGTACCAACTGCTCTTCCAAAACCTTTATTGTAAGATAGCTCAGAACTCTCCTAATATTTAAACTGTGTGATCCATTTATGATTTCGATGTTACCATTTTTTGGTGTGTGTGTGTGTGTGTGTGTGATAACCGAATCATGCTAAAATGGCCCACCGCTCGTCCCGACTGCGGAGCTTTTCCACCCTAGCTCCCCAGTGGTGGAACGAACTTCCCATTCCCCTACGTTCCATGCCAACCCTGCCTGCTTTCCGTCGTGGCCTGAAAACACACCTTTTCAGACTCCACCTGGACTAATACTTATCTAGGACCTCATGGTATGTGTTCTTGTTGAACTGTGTATCCAAGTTTATAATGTTTAGAATAGAATTGTAGTAGAGCTGATTTACCCAGTTCACTGTGAACTGCATTCAGTGTTCATTACTAGGGATAGCTGCTACTGTATGGGAAGAATGTGCCTTCCTATCTGTGCTGTAGTTACTTCGATGACGTTTCTGTATGCACTTACTGTATGTCGCTTTGGATAAAAGTGTCTGCTAAATGACTGTAATGTAATGTAATGTAATGGCCATGCAGTATCAATGTGTCGGCTTCGAAGCACTACAGAAGATAGCCGGAATCTAGCTGAATATGTATGGTTATGCAAATTTTGGCTTCTTTTAACATTTTTTTTCAGCAGCAGTGAGTGATGTACAGTGTCAGCAAGTCTTTAGTTCTGTTTAAAAAAAGGAAAATGTTGTAATGCAGCTCTGCAGGAAGGTTTCTTTCTGTGAGGATAACAGTCAACAAACTGCACTGCCCTGTTTATTGGGGGCCCCGGGGTGCTACATATGTCAACACTCAGAAGCTTACGGTTCTGCTTTCTATTGCCGTTATTTCACATTGAAAACACATTTGCAGTGTATTCAGTGTCACATTTTCCCTTCGTTTCACAAAGTGTTGAAAACATTATATTCCACCAAATGTTGAAAACATGCCACTCTGAAATGGGAAAACAGTGATGCATGAGGTCCAATTCACATACGAGGTGACGTGCTCAACTTGTACCTGACATCGCAAACAGAAGCCCTTTACAGAAACCTATTAATTTAAACCTATTCAGAGCTTACGGGTCATGCTCTGGAAAAATGTGTTACAACACATAACATTGTACCAACTGTGAAGGGTTCTGGTGGTTCTACAAACTGGGGAGGGGAACATTTTTACTAGTGAGTGCACTCAGAGGGCAAAGTCAACATCAATCCTTCCTGAGTAATACTGAGTGACCCTATTATAACATTCCCTTTTTTCAAGAGAGGGGTACCTTTTCAAAATAACGGCCTTGCCCACAGAATACAAGTAGGTGCCCAGTAGTTTGAGGAGCATAACGCCAATGTTTTCCAGATATTGGAAGTCACCAGATCTGAACCAAATTGAGCATTAATAGGATATTCTGTAACAATTCCCAGGGCAGCATTTTCCGCTTCTGTCAACATTGTCTGAATTGATTGAATTTCTTGAGGACTGGTATCATTTTCCTCCCGCAGAATTCTAGACACTAGCAGGACTCAAAACAAGGATGCATGCAGGCAGTACTGCCCACCTGTGGTGGTCCAGCACCTTATTAAGCGACTGTAAAATGGTGTTTGAATTTTTAAATTAATTTTATGGACCTTCGGACAGGAGCAGTGAAGCTTAAGACAGCCTTATTTCAGCCTTATTTTCAAGAGTTGTGAACAAAATGGCACAAACATAAAGTAACAGCATGGACAAATCATTTAAATAAAAAAAATGTTAATTATGTTTGTGAATTTGAAATTAAACAGAAAAAACACAGGATGCTTGAGATTTGTATGGACCCACACAATTTAAATGAATTTCTTCTAACAGGTTTTCCACAGTCTTTTTATTAAGATTTTGCTTCTAACAGGTTTTTCCAGTCTTTTTATTAAGATTTTGCTTCTAATAGGTTTTTATCACAGTCTTTTTTCCACGCTCAACAGGAATACAGTATAAACAACTGATGTCCATGCTGTCAAGTTTTCATGCATTAATGAGATGGCCTTCTTTCCTCACTGAGGAACAAATCTGTCAACTGGATGACACATTTAAGGCAAAAGAGGGAGAGTGTGAGAAAAAAAAGTACACTATAAATTCTGTGCCATGCCAATTCAAGCATTTTCATCTCCCTCACCAAATTTCCAGTGTTTTTTTCCTGACGCTGCTATTCTGTCAGAGCCCAATTAAAATTGTTCAGTGGATAAAACCGGACTCTGGAATTCCACTGCAGCTGCAGCTTACCAGGTGTTATATCACAATTCTAATTAACACTGGGTTTTACAATGCAGGCCCTAATGAGCTATGTCCACTTTCAACAGCAGTAATAGTAACGACTCCATAACAGTAATGAGCAGATTAGTGTTTTCAGTTATTTAGCGCAAGGACCGGGCAACCCATAGTCTCCCTTCCACACACATTTCCAATTACATAAAAACGTTATACATATTTCCACTTGCACATCCCAGTGATTAAATTTTCCCATCCCCATAGATTTAATATCTTAAAGGTCAGAGCCACCTATTCATTTTTTGAAGGGACGTAATGAGAGGATATTGTTTGGAAATGTCATTTTGAATGACCGTATGAAAACACACATGAATTCAATTTATATCGCAAATACTACATACTGAAATGCTATGTTTAACTGTGTTCATTACACCATCGTTGATGTGTAAGCGTAGCCAATACATATTTCATGTAAACACAGACATGCTGACAGGTATTCCTCATTCAAGTGACTTCTTATGAGAATTGAACACATTTTCCCATCGAAAAAACATATAGTCCTCATCATAGCTGAAATATGATAATGGAAATTATTTAAAGATAATTATTTTATTGTTATTTATATTCTAATTATATTATTTTATATCCACTATTGTTGGATCTTTCTCAAACTGCAGTCATGCAAGCATTTGTGCATTTTTAGATTGTGATTTTAACTCAAATTACTTTGATGGAATTAATTTCTGAGCCATTTAATAAAGTGATACTGGGTCAGTGAACCTATGGGCTGTTTTCCAATTGGTTTTCTATAGTCATTAAAGAGTTATCCGAATGAGTGAAAACTGGGGAAAGTGATTGAAGAGACTGTCCACTTATAAATCAGACTTGCAAAAAGGAAGTCTACTGGGAGTGGGCATTGGTCACTTTCCCTCCGGCTAGTTTAATACACCTTTATATTTCTCCAGGGAACCTTCTAATCGTCAAGCTCCTGATGTAATGTAATGACAGTCGGAGAGCTATTGAAACACCCATGATGCAAACTAAGCGAATGTCCGGCTATAATGTCGACCCTCTAGCCCTGACGTTTTGGGGATTACAACCATTTGTTTCTTTGCTTTTAGGGATTACAACCGTGCTGACGATGACCACGCTAAGCATCAGTGCCCGCCACTCACTGCCCAAAGTCTCCTACGCCACCGCTATGGATTGGTTCATCGCCGTCTGCTTCGCTTTCGTTTTCTCCGCTCTCATTGAGTTTGCTGCCGTCAACTATTTCACCAATGCGCAGGCGGAGAGGGCCAAGAGGAAACAGGCCAAATGCCCCGGGGCCCCTAAGGCCACTCCAGTGAAGCTGGCCAGTGACGGCGAAGAGGTGTTGCAGGTAGGCGCTGGCAAAACCGCTCAGTCAAATACGGCAAGTGGCCAATTGATATGTCAATCAAATCTACTCTGTTGAGGAGGCTGGCCTTAGCTGAACCTACCAGAAAATGTCCGTGGCCTGTTGAAACATTTGAGTGTAGAAAACCTGGGTAGCCATTTGCTGTGCGTATCTGTGTATGCAGCCTGGAAGGTGCAATTATCTTATACAGGATGTGAATGCAGAGGGAGGGGTGAGGTGACAGTTGGTCCTATGCCAGACCGAAGAAGAGCACATCTCACTTTGCACCAGTGAAGTGATGGTCAAACAACAGAGTGGTCAAAGTATGGCAACTGGTCCCCTGGGCTGCAGGGTGGCTGCCAGTGACATCACTACCCCCCACTCCGCCCCCCCTCTTAATTTTTTTCTCACTCTCCCCTCACCTCCACCCTATTCTGAGAAACTTCCTGTGTTTCAGTGCTGGCACCATAAAACCATGAGCTGGGGTTGTGCGAGGGTAACTAAGAGACATCAATCGGCTTCTGTGTCTCTGAATAATAATATTCTTACCCTCTTGCTTGCTGAAGTACATCTCAAAAGCTCTGAGGCGTGTAAACATGTAGCTAAGATGTCCCAGTTCAATCGGCTCACACTATGTGATACAGCGTGGGAGACAGAGCTCAGAGCCATAGACCACTTAATTCTATTAAAATATTTCCTGCATGCATGTGAGTTTTTTTTCTTCATTGTTTTAATTGCGCACAACTGTAATGCATCTCACAGGGGCAACACTAGAGTGCTTAATCACCCCATTGGTATTATTTATAATGTTATCATCTATGCAGACCTTCTCAAAGCTGTCTCCATAGGCTGTAATACCATACGCCTGTTCCAAAGTTATATTTTTAGGCTGTTTTTAATTAGAAAACTATGTTTAAATAACATTTATTATTTAAAGCTCTTCGATTGATACATATGTTTTTTATGCTGTTTTTTATGCAGAATTCATCTATTAATGTACATTGTACCTCACATTCAGCACTCCAGCATGACTATTAGTATTTAGATACAAAGTTCATGCTGTTTGCATGCGGTATAAGCTGCAATAGTAGGAAGAGGCTACACCTCAAAACCTGATAATAGGTATCCTCAAATGATGTGTTTTTACGCTGGGGCCAATTTGTTAGATTAGCAGGTTTCCATGGTAACCACACAGGCCTTATGTTCCGACAGCAGGCATAAGGATTCATTTCCTGGGGTCGAGTGCACAATGCAGATGTCATGTACAACACAGCACCTGCTTATTCCGTATCTGCATTTAGTGACTTTAGCCTGACTTGAGGAGCACAGTGTCACGTGTTACCAAAGCAAAATTTATGGTGGAGCAGTGCCAGCTCATTCTTGCATTCTACACAATGTTCTCTGCTGTAGATTGCAGATGTTTATCATTTCTCTGTCAGTTCATTTTGTCTACCATGCAATCATTCACTCAGCAACATTTTAGTGATTATCATCATAGACAACAGATTTGTATGAATACTGTGCAAAGTAGTAATAAAACATTATTCTGATACTGATTTTTGATCATACCTTTCTCAATGATTTCTAAAATATTTTTTACAAAATTTCTAATCAGAAAATACTTGTTTCTGTGCACTAAACACTGATAACAGCTTTTTGCTAAAACCAATTTCACCCAAACACAAACAATGCATCTGACTTGCCCTTCCATCCTGCCAGGTGCACAGTTCCATTGCCTATATGACCCGCATGACATATCAGCCTGGTACGCCCCACAGCAGATTTACTGCTGCCATTTAACCTCTCTTCACATGAATGATGAAAACATTTCAGTCGTATGCCTGGGCGGGAGGGGAGGGGAGGGGAGGGGGCGGGGCATTGCTTGTCACTGGCCTGTGTGTAGCCTGCCACCAAACTGGCATTTGTAGAAAAAAATAAATGCTTACTGCAAGACCTATGAGCAATGCTTAAATGCCTACTGATTCTTGCACTATTGACCCAGGCTTCAGTGCACATACGACATGTAAACATGGCAGGTCTGCGGCTATCGAATGCTATCTCGACAAAGCTAACGTTTAACAGCAATAAAGTCTCGTTCATTTATTCAACCAAAAATTAGAATTCCATTTAGCATTAATAACCTGAAGTAATTGTTTTCTGTATGAGTTCATCAGTCTCTTCCATCAATCCATCAAATTTTATTTATATAGCACATTTACCACTGAGCAAGCCAGTGGGAAGAAAAAACTCCCTGCTAGACTCGATCTAGGAAGAAATCTTGGAATGAACCAGACTCAGTAGGGGGGCACAAACTACAGCATTTGCTGTCCACTCTCATGTTCCTCTTCCACCAAACCTTCATGCACATAGTCAGAAGTGTTCTTGTACCACACTACAGACAAATACCTTGGAGTATGAAAAATGCCAATCACCCCTCTCATTCCACACTGTGGTAACTAAAGCTCCTCAGATCTGCTCTGACGTGACAGATGCTACCGCTAATTCTACCAACTTTGGTTTTTGAAGTCTCCCATAAATACATTGTGATAAATGAGCATGGTATTCACCTTATTTGTATTCCTTACAGTTATTTAGTTGAAAAGAAATAAAAAGCCCTAATAGTGCATGTTTCACACACACACACACACACACACACACACACACACACACACACACACACACACACACACACACACACACACACACACACACACACACATGTACGCCTGCACAATAATTGTATATGAAGCAGTTATAAATCACTGCATAGTTTTTATTGGGTCATTTGTTATAAATAATATCATAAAATATGACAGTGTTCAACTGTAATATTGACTGAGAACTGTGATAGACTTGAATGGTGCTTTCACCATGGATCAATGCTCACTCTGTTAAAAAATTCATCCTGGATCTAGTGACAGGCTGGTAGAATAAAGTTGAGAATTGCAGAGCTGTGAGCTGTCCCCACTCATTTTTGAGATAGATGTTGGTACCTGCACAAATTTATGCTTCAGTCAGACACCATCACCTGGCTGTGTTTAAATATATCATTGTGTGTCAGGGGGATATAAACTTTAGACCCTAAATGTTAGATACATTTTTACGAGTGAAATTTCTCAAATTTAGCCTTTACTATAGGCCTATATGCATTGTAGAGCTAGATCATATTCTTAAGCTTACGAAAAGGAATGCCCATGTAATATTCCCTAAATGTACATCGTAGAAGAAAATGTCATTTAAGAATAAACATTAAACATATATATAAGAAAAAAATAAAATAATATTGCTTTATCCTGGTACGACATCCATAGCTTTTTAATGTCAGGCAATGAGACTTTTTGCAGAAGATTGTACATGTCCTTAGTACAGTAACATATTTTATAGTGTAATAATTGTAAATGTTTGGTATATTTTTCAAAACAGTTCACATAATTAGTTCATAAACAGCAGCTTTGTCAGTCCTTATTGACCATTTTTGATATGAAAGTATCAAATTTACAGCCATTCCATGGGGGGGGAATGATATAACGATGTTGTAATTATTCATATTAAAGAAAGACAGCAGAGACGGTATTTGGCGATGGTGACGGTTTTACTGACAAAATACACCAAATGGCTGTAAAGACGATAATCAAGTCATAAAAACCTGCGCGGATATGTTTGACAAGTGCCTGCAGGCCTGCCGCCTTTTGCATATGCTTTGCAGGGAGATCTTGTGATGCATGAACAATACTAAATTCAGTATGGATTTTGCATTTGTACTTAATCGTATCATTGTTCCATCAATCCTCTGTTTTACTGCCCTCATGTTGGCCAAAGCAATATTTACATAATTTGAAAGTTCTCAAAATAAAAGAACAGCATTTCTTCTTTTATGTTCGAGACAAATTAAGTTTTTATGCAGCATTTTGAACTAAAGATCTGTGGGAGAGCGTGGAGGAGGAGTCAAATGTGGATTTATTGATGTGTTTTAGTGTATATTTTTTGGGATTGTGTCATTTAATATGTCAATGCATCAAAGGAGGCCATACACATAAACCAGGATCAGCGCAATGACTCCCCTTCATTTAATGTGCGCCATTAACCCCTGAAAGTAGTAAAACACCATTGGGAATGCTCGGAAGCAAACAGTATATTAATGGCTTCAACTACTTGCATATTGTAAGTAGTATTGCTTTTCACCCATGAGATAATGCCAACCTTGTGACCAGCTTTAGGATGTGAAGAAATTCCATTGTTTCAATTTTATTTGTATATAGCTTTTTTTTTCTACAAAAAACTGTCGCAAAAACGCTTTACAGAGAAAAAGTGCCAAAAGTAAGTGCCAAGAATATTCATACTACAATTAGTCATTTGTTTGCACAGTTTTAGCTGCTCCTGTTTTATTTGAAAGAAAGATCCCATTCTGACCCAGTGACAGACTTTAGGAAGGAGTGGAGAAATAAGTGTAAGGATGGCAGATATGAGGGGATTCTTTCAGAGCCCTTTTCTTTCTCTCTCTCTCTCTCTTTCTCTCTCTCTCTTTCGCTCTCTCTCTCTTTCGCTCTCTCTCTCTCTCTCTCTCTCTCTCTCTCTCTCTCACTCTCTCTCTCTCTCAAATAAAGCACAATGTAACACTTGTCTAATGTTATTAGTCTAACTCAATTCTGGTGGCTGTTGAAATCCAGATTCAAGCTGGGTTAAACATGGCAACACACACACATAATGCAACACTTTTTTTGGATCTTGCTAAGTGTGAATTGACCTTAAACGTACCTACTTAAAAGTAAGTTCCAAATGAGGATGTTAATCAATCTATAATTACTTAAATGGTAAGCTTGCGTAAATACTATTTGTTTACAAGTTGATTCCTTTGCAACACAAGTACCAGAAGCACTATAAAATTAAGTGCCAATAATCTTCCTCCTAGAATTAGTCACTTTCAGGCTGCGTATGTTGAAAGTAAACATTGAGTTTTCTTTCCCACTGCAGCAGAATCCAGACACTAATGGCAACCTGCGGAAGCGGATGAACCTGATGACGCAGGCAGACTCAAACAGCACCCAGAGAACTGGTCCGGGAGTTAGCAGAGCAGCGGGGGTTGCCAGACAACCTCCTGCAGGCTCCGCCTCCTCTGCTACGGCAGCGACGGCAGGGCCGGCCTCCACCCAGCCCCAATCTAGCCCCAACCCTTTCAGCCAGTCGAACATAGCACCGCCCATGCTGGCTTCCAGGAACACGCCCCCGGCCCCACCCTCCACCCCGACAGTCACAGGATGCGAGCGCATGCCCTCAAATATATATGTGGGCACGGCCTCTCTGCAGCATCTCTTAGGACCGAAGCTGGAGCACATTCAGGCAGCGAAAGGAGACGCGGGTGCCCAACCCACCCCAGGAGCATCTTTGGGACCAAATGGCACCAGTAAAATTGACAAGTACGCACGTATACTCTTTCCAGTGTCCTTTGGAGCTTTCAACATGGTATACTGGGTGGTATACCTGTCAAAAGACAGCATGGAGCCCAGAGATGGCTAACCCCAGTCTTTGTGTGTTTGCTTTCTTTCTGCTCAAGAACCGAAGACATAAGTCAAGTTATATTAAAAACTCTAGGGTCTTATATATTCTAGTTTATAAGAGATGTTTGAAATTTTGTTAACATTGAAAATGAAAAATATGTCATTGAATGGGTAAACACACAAAAAGAACAGTTACCTCAGTAGTTACGTCTGAGACAAGTAATCTTGTTGCATACATGTATGCAGTATATTGTTCAAAGAAGTTGAGCATGTGAAGACAAAAAACACATTCCAGATACTTTGAATTGTATTAATTACAGTACCCTGTATATTTTTCAATGGAAGTGTTTGAATAATGATGGCAAATGACACAGCATAATCCAGCAATATGTACTTTATTTTTGAGGGGGTAAGACTACAAACATGCATTTTAATGCAGCAGTTCAGTTGAACTTGTAATTGGTTGAATTAAAAAATATAGCATTTCTTTAGTTATTTTTGTGCTATGAAAAAAATATGATGAAAATGGAAAATTCCATTGTATTTTTAAGGGAGTGAATGTAATTTTATTAGATTCATATATTTATTTCAGTTAGTTTTTAACACTATTAAAGCTTAAATCAATTACCCTGCTGCAGTTTAAATGTAAACTCAAATTTTCTTATGGGTATGATATGCCATTGTCTCATGCCCAGTTCCATACCCCTTCTGGGAACGTTAGCTCGTGTGTTAAGCTGCCTGTCCTCTGCTTAAGTGTCTTGTGAATATGCTGGCGATAAGGGTGTTAGAGAAATACCCATTACATGAATCCCAAGTCTGGTGTCAAATCTTTCTCATGCTGAGTGGAAGTGGAACCATATGAAAAGTTCAACTAAAATATGAGCTTACCGTCTCCCTCAGTGACTGATGAAGGGCTTAATCACTTGAGACTGGTTCTGCAGATGGGTTTCATCTTTTGCATCAAGTTAAGTGCAAACGACACTTTTTTTTGCCAACAGCAAATATACTGAAGTCATTTGCTTACTATAGAATCCCCAACCTGATTTACACCAATTTTACTTTTGAGCCATGTCTAGTCATGCTTAGCAGCCACACACTGCATGCATCCTGTTGGCTGAAGCTAAGCAGGTTTTGCCTTGGTTAGCACTTAGATGGTTCAAAATTATTGGCTTATATCAGCAGGTAGTATAGTTTGGAGATATGAAGCAGTAGAAGTTTTATGTCCTGTATCATAGTATTATTCCAGGAAGGTCTCTATATGAAAGCATTATTATTATTATTATTATTATTATTATTATTATTATTATTATTATTATTATTTTCTACAGAAAGCAGAAGGCACAAAAGAAGCCCTGTAAAGTTCTGCGGTTGGCAATTACATGAAGCCCACATGAAAAGTTAGGTTTTTCATCTCACAGAAGGCACAGAGTGTGCTATAATGTTACCAAATAAAAAAAGTGCCACAATTTATAATATGCCATGCTGTTTCAAAGAGAAACCACTTGAGAATTAATCCAGTGACCAGCTTCACGCAATTTATAAAACATTCCTTTGTATTTCCTTAGGTACTTTGTACTTCCAAAAAGCAGAAATTTCAAAAACAGCTTTGCCATTCTTTTAAATAGCAACACTGCCACAAGCTATTTGTTAGCTCTCAAAAAAACATGTGACTTACAGTTTTATGGCCCAGCTGTGGATATTATCCCAAGTGTATGCATGCAAACGGCTGACCAATAGCGGACAAGCGAGGCTGCTGACTGTGAACAATGGGCTCGAGAAAAATGATTTCTCACAACAACATGGCCAAAAGCAACACGATGGGGTGCCTTAAAAAGATTCAAGCCCTCTGTAGGATTGGCGTATACATTTGAGATGTAGCATTGACGCTTTTGAAATAAATCTGGACTGATGAAGACAGGACCATGCCACATGTTGAGGCCAGTGAGCGCTTTTGGGCCTGTTGACCCAGCTTGTCCTCAAGTTCAAATCCCAAGCAAATGGAAAACAGCTATTGCTGCCAGGCCCATTCAGTAATGTGTGATTAGCCAAAAGATTACAGAGCAAACCTCGACCCTGGAGAGCGAATGCATGGTGATTTATAAAGCCAAGGCTAATGTTCTACTGGTTTGCGTGGGAATGCTCTGGCCCTGCTGCAGAGTAACTCAGGGCTGCATAAGACTTTTCTGGGTCCAGGATTACTGATCAGAATATCTGCAAGGCCTTCTGACACATTTTCACATCCTGAACCATACCATTGTTTTATAGTACATCTGTGCATTTTTTAATTTTTTTAAGTTATGGTGGGCTCCAAAATTATTAATACCCTTGATAAAGATTCTCATTACCTTGCACATTGTAACACAGCTAATGAGCTATATTGTCTGCTCAAAAATGTGAAAATGATATTACTTGAATTGCAGTAATGAGTTGTCTTCAGACTTTAAATTGCCAATCTTATAAATGCTATACATGACTAGATTTACAAAATGACGAAGAACCCAATGGGATCATTTTGCCTTACTATTATCCACTCTAGGGGCCAGATTCAGAGTTGAGATAAGAACGGGCAAATGGGACTTACTCCCGAAATTCCGCGTAGCTTAAGCTATTTGTGATTCAGACATTTGACTTATCTTCTATTTTAAGCATCTCTACTGTACATACGTGGCATTACGCGCGTGGGGTGGAGATTTGATGAAAATGAGGCATGTCTGCAAATTGTTCAAGATATGCGTATTCAGAGTTTCCACTAAATAATTTTTTCCCGCGGTTATTAAAAGCAATATCACTGACACGTTGAAAATGTATACCCCCACACACATTTTTTTTGTAGAAAGCTGGCAACCCAGGGGGCAGGTACAAGAAACAGGTCATTAGAATATCATGCCCTGTCATTAGAATATCATACCACATTTTGAGAAACGCAACCGGGTAGCGCAGGTTAGAATACGACGTATCTCATCCCATGTTAAATCCGCGCAGGAGAGGCACTTAAGCGCATGACTTAAGTTGGCCATCTCTGAATCCGGCCCTAAGAACCCAATGGGATCATTTGGGTTTACTATTATCCACTCTAGGTATCTAAAATGATGGTAATCTGGTTTGTAATTTGTAAGCGTAACAAAGACACAAATCAGCACTGACCCGCTCACACAATGTGCAGTTAGATAGTTTTTTCCCCAGGGTGCTCCTTGATGACATCACATATAGAAACAGTGTGATGCTCCTTGATGACATCACACGTAGAAACAGTGTGGTGCTCCTTGATGACATCACACATAGAAACAGTGTGGTGCTCCTTGATGACATCACACATAGAAACAGTGTGATGCTCGTTCATGACATCACACATAGAAACAGTGTGATGCTCATTGGTGACATCACACATAGGAACAGTGTGGTGCTTCTTGATGATGATGTTTTATCTCCTGCTAAAGGACACCCCCAATTTTTTTTTATAAAATAAAAATAAGTCTAGAATAGTGCATCTTTTCCATCTGCACTACCTGGTTCGCATATCCAATAAATAATGGAAAGCAGTATCCTTGTATGCTTGTAATTCCCTGAGCGTCACAGCGCATATTAGCACAGGCCATTGAGGTCAACTTCCTTCCCGTTATGTGATGAAAGTGGCAATTAATGGCCTTCTGAAAAAAAAAAAATGTCAATATATAATAAATGATGAATTGGGCAGTGTATAGCACTAATAACAAAATTATCACATTTTACTGACATTTTAATATTTCCATTTATATATTTCTTATGCATATATTGTAGATGACTTACTATATGCAATTCTTGCTATATTATCTACAATATACATGTACATTGTATTCATAAAATGAGTGTGGCATACTGGCACAGTAGATGTATAACCTGCATTGTCTGTGTCTGTGTGCATGTGGTATATCTGTTTGTGTGTCCCTGTGATGAACTAGCCTCCTGTTCTGCTTGTTGTCAAGTGCCCAGTGCCAAATGTAGCTTTGTGGAACATATACTGACGATAACGAGAGAGAGAGAGAAAAGGGCTCTGAAAGAATCACCTCATATCTGCCATCCTTACACTTATTTCTCCACTCCTTCCTAAAGTCTGTCACTGGGTTGAGAGATTATGAATCATGGATGCTCATTACAAATATAACACATTTCTTTGGGAATCTGAATATTCTGACAGAAAGCATGGGATGCATAGATTGGATTTGCCTTTCATCAAAAACATATACAGTATACAGTATGTTCTACATTGCTTAAATGACAGCCAGACAGTATTGGCAAAGTAACAACATAAATTATTGACGTATAAGAGACAGCATTCAATATTATTACTAAGGTCACAATGAATGAGTGCTTCAAAACTGAGCACATGCATATTTAAACATGGTCACAACTATATATTAAAATGCAAATGTGAACTTTGCATACGATAACAGCAGGATGTATGCATTGCCCATGTGAGAGAAACGGAGAATGAGTTTCTCTGCCTTGTATAGAAGAGCAGAGAAAAATATTAGTCTACTGTTTCGCTGTTAACGCTCATGTGATTATCCTCTGCAAGACAAGGGTTAATACAGTTTGAACTGGACTATTTCATAAACTGAACATGATGCAGTCATTGCTGCTTCACCACAGCACTGGGAAATATAAGAAAAGAGGAGAGCACCATGACATAAAGTGTCACCTGCAGGAGACCAATCACATTGAAGGAGGTACTGTTTACAAATGATAAATGAATTGGATATGTCTCTGCACTCCATACCTCGTGATTGGCCTGTCATCCTATGTACAGCACAAAAGCATGTGCTCATCTTTAATCTACAGTCCAATCTTGCAATCACAGTAAGCTGGGGGGAATTCATGCCAGGGAACGCATAGCTCAGGTCGAACACAAAAGATTGCACGACGTTTCTGTGACATTGACGGCACTGTGATGCTGTGCCAAGGTCACAGAAAAATTGAGAGAATGTTTTTTTTTTTGCCATGTCTAGATTTTTGCCTGTTTCCAGAAAGGTACCAATGGAAATGTGTAATGAAGAAGAAAACTATAGTTTTCAGGGTGTTAAGAATAGATCAAAGAAAGGGTACTGCAGGCAAGTGCTGACCAATTGTTGGATGGAGCAGAGTAGGATTTAAAATATATACTTTTATGTAATTCCTAACACTGGGATCTGCTCCAAATATGTACTCCTCTGTACTGCCAACAAAAGGCTATATGTGTATCCATATCTTGGCCTTTTTCTCACAAATAGTACTTTAATACTTTTCACATGCAATTATAAAGGATTTTTTTTCTGAGTCACTTTTTCATAATCATTTTTAAAACAAAAGTGAAAGAAGAACTGAAAATGTTGAACAAAATATGTTTTCAAATGTTCTGAATTGAGTTTGACGAATAACAAGATGTTGCATCTTGTTTGCAAGGTGCATTGATAAAATGATGAGTGTTGGGGGTGAAAGTACTGCATGTTATTCTTCAATAAACTTAAATCTGTTTGCTTTGCAAACATCAATTTCAAAAACTGAGGCGGTAACGCACTCTCTACTATCTCTTCCATAATGCCGACTGTAATAAGGAGAATTGTGATTAGAAGGGGACACATCGACAGCACCCAAGACATCAAGAGCAAAACATTTTGTTTTGTGACCAGTTACGCCAACAAAGCCTGCAATCCTTCCTTGGACATCTTCCAAGATGGAAGGTGGAAGGCCTTTATCAAAGCCACTGGAGGATTGTGTATAGAAATTTATGTTACGTGGGAAGAATAGAAAGACGCAACTTTTTACTCAAGTTCAAGACATATTGAACCACCACTTGTTCATACTCAACAATAACCAAATGTCTTTGTACAAAATATTAGTGTTCTGTGTTTTGTAGTTAAATAAATATATACTATTACCCTATGCAAGATTGGAAAAAAACCTTCTTAGAATTGTGAACTCATGAAGGTGCCTCAACTTTTTTTTATAAATGGTCTATAAACACATCATTCACAACCAAATAAAAAACTGACAAGTTAAATGTGTTTTTTTATAGTCACCTTCATTTGACATCTTATGTCAGATGACATTTGAAATTTGAAAATCATTCTGAATTCACTGCGCTTGTGTAGAATTTGACAACAAAAAAAGCAACATCAGCTACATTTCACAGTTCTCCATGTTTAGGTTTGTGTAAACTGTGTGGGGTCATGTGTATTCTTGTCACACGGGCACTTGACAGTCTTGTGCTCAATGACAAGGGCCACAAACATTCCTTGTTTGAGTAGGTTGAACTGCTTAAACTATACAGAAACCATGCATCTTCTGGCTGAAACATTACACCTGGGGGGGGGGGGGGGGGGGGGGTGTAAGTAAAAAAAAAGAGGCAGAGGTAGCATATTGTGTGAAAGAAAAGCCCTATTAAAAATGGGGGGGGGCCATGAACAGGATAGAAAGAGCTGGAATAAATAAGCCTTGTCCGAAATGTATTTTAGTGTTTATTGTTTTGAGTTCTATGCAGTTTTTGTACAAAGGTTCTTCCTCGGATCTCCTTAATAGAATTCTTAGTTTCTAATTTGCAATAATGTCATTTAAGAATCTCTAAATGCAATGTCTGTACTTTTATTTTTTAATGTAAATTATGTTAATTGTTTATTCATTGTTTTGTATGTTGGCTATTTCACCTAAAGTTCCTTTTATGAAATACAACTCCTTAATTAATCAAAATACATTTCAATAATAAACACCAGCAGCTTCATATAGGCAAATTAGATCTGAAGTATAGCTACATATTGTACATACCACCCTAGGCATGGCAGATTTGTACAATGGTGGGGTCACTGTGGATAATGAATAGCATCTTGATTTTATCTCATCAGTGATCAAGGTCTGTACCAATTAATTTCTGCTTACTCAGGCATTGCTGCTGAAAAACATTACAAAACTATCCTAGCTATCCTAGTCTGGCAAAGGCTGTCAATGCAGATTTTTAAAAAGTAACCAAAACACAGCCGACGCCTTAAATTACATTTAATTAAATTGTAGATGGCTGAAGAAGATTTGAGATGGATGACTGGCCTTTACATTATTTTGGTATTATGTATTATATTAGAAAACTATTGCATACACTTGATACATTCACTGTTAAACCAGTATATTTTCACTTTTTCCCCTTTTCAAATAGAAGAACTGTCTCTGCCATCAGCATGCTGCGGGATTAGTTTATTTATTTATTTATTTTAAATTTGTTTCTGATTTTTTCCCCTTTTTCTCCCAATTTAGTAGCCAATTGAACCCCTATTCTAATTCAATTCCCCCCATGTAGCAACCGCTGGAGAACCACCGCTAACAACCCTGTCAGTCGGTAGTAGGAAGGAGGGCGCCACGTCCTCTACAGGGCGCGACTCCTCGAGCTCCTGACCGTGATTCCAACTCGCCCAGGGCCGTTTTTGTGCGCAGCGATTCTCTCCGAGCCCCTCCCCCCCCCCGGAAGCCGCCGCCGCCAATTGCCGCTTCCACAGGGCACCGGCCACGCTCGGATATGGCAGGACCGGGGCGCGAACCCCGATCCTCGGAGTACAACTGCGCTGACTGAAAGTCAGCGCTCTTACCGTTGTACCATCGCGGCGCCCCCTGGATTAGTTTATTTATTGGTACTGCACCCAGTCCCATGATACTGATTACCCTGTGCCGCTGGTTTTGGGATGGACTTCCTATCAACACTGACTCAATCAGAACTGATTGATCAGGTGGATATTTACATTCCTAACACATGTCATGGTTCGTGGGTTAATTTTTTCTTTTCCGTTGTGGTTCTTGTCCTGATTCCCCCTACTTTCTACGTTCCGGTCCGGGGTTTTGCTTAACAGCGCTTGTTATTCATTTCACCTGTGCTTCTGTTCCTCACTTCCGCTTCCCTGGTGCTTTTTTGTCATTTTGTATTACATTGAGTCAGGTATAGCCAGGTACAAGCGACCTCGTGTTATTAAACTTGTTTTATGTTCATGAGGGACTTGCTTAATAGCTTTATCTTTTCAGGTATAGGTTTACCCACTCCTGTAAGCTTCGCTGTGCTATTTTGTCCGTGCTGTTCTCACTGAGACAGTTTTTTTTGGAGGTTTCACTTTTGTTTTACCTTCTTCTGTCCGTTAGTTTTACGTGCCGAAGGTGTTTCTTTTTTTTCAGTTTTCCATGTTAGCTCTAGTATTGAGCTCGGGAGACTTAGCTTTGTGTTTTTACTTGTGTTTCGAGTTTGCCCGGTTTTCCAGGGCTGATTATTATTTGGCTGTTTTAGCTTCTAGGATTATTCCTTTTTTTCCCACCCTTTTGGGGTTTAATCTATTTGTGGTCCTCACCATTTGTGAGTGACTTGTTCTGATCCCCATTTCCCGTTGCATTTGATTCTTCGCCACTGGAAACCATCACAACACATAGAAATCTCAGTTGTATTATACTGTTTTGTGTACAGTTGACCAATGATATTTGGAAAATGAGATAAGCAGAGAAAGTGAGCATTGAATGGGAAATCAAACCATAAAAATGTGGTTCATGCTGTAAAACTTTATACAGTACTTTATACAGACCTTTAAAAAAAGAAGTGCCTTCATGAAGACTACAGTCCAAGATGGCCACCACAAGAAGGAGGTCAGATCAGAGTAAAATAACCCATATTTGTGGTGAATCAGATCCTGTGATTACTTTTGCTGAGGCCGTATATAATATATTGAAGGACCACAAACTAATAAGGTGGTGACGTGGAAGACATTTGAGCTGGAGGCCTATCAATTTAGTATCACTTTTGAACCATTTCTCATTAAGAAAAAGCCTCCTGAAACTGGGTTAATCCATAATGAAGATGGTCCATGTGGATAAGAATGGAAAATGCACTATGTGCAATGCATACACTGGCGTGCTTTCAAGCTTGAGGGGTGAAAAAACATGTTTTTTTGCATTGCTTTTTAAAATGAACAAAATATTGACAGGTGCCACAGAAAGTATGTTGAATGAGATTTATAATTTGTAATTTTTTTTACCCTTGTTTGATTAATGTTTCATCTCCTTCAAGCACCACATAAATTTTCAACAAGGATCATACTTTTTCTTATGAATATGGTGGCCTTTGACATTGATTGATGTTATGTTATAGATTGCCATTGATTCACCCTGACTCTGAATATGTAAAATCCAGATGAATTTGTATGTAAGCATAGCAAAGCATGATAATACAAACATTTCACCTTTCACAACAAAATATCCACCACCACTACTCTTGGTTGATCTCGGGTTGCAAGCAAGCAGACAGTTAAAGCACAAATTAACTTTGGGTTGTGTAGTTACCTGGCCATGATATGAGTCCAAATGGTGGCAAAATATGTTTGTTAGCTGCTCTGTGCTCCCCTGGGGTGATAATCCAGAATAGGGTATTTGTCGCTCTCCATCACTTCTATAGGGAAGCTAAAACGGTCTCAAAATTACATTTCTAGAATGTATACGAACGCAAACGAAGTGGATTCTGTCAATACAAACAATAACCAGTCCTCTTACGGCTTTTTAGTATATTATTTGGAACGTAGATCTGGTAGGTAATTTTTGCGTCAGAAACAGCATCTAATGCATCGATGTGTCATTGGTCCAAATTTCTATGGAAGTGAGCGTTCCTGGTAGTATACATACATATATATCTATATGGTAAACAAACCGACCTGCTGACATTTTGTGAGTATTTTCTGGTAGTCTGCTAACAACATTGAAGAAAATAGTACTTTTATAAATAATTTTTATTACACAAAAAAAAAGTAAGAGTATTATATTGACCCCTGACCCCCTCCTCCCCTTCTATAAGTACAATAATAGAAATAGAAATAAGCCTCAGGGCTTTATTGTGTTATCCTGCCTGTTTTGTTTTTATACAGCACTCACTGCACAATACATTGCTCAGCAGAGTTGTATTTTTAAAAAATTTAAATGTCAAATAAAATCAATCAATCAATCAATATTCGATTTAGTGTAACCAGCCAAATCTGAAGTTGACAGGCCAAGCCAAAATCACCTGTTGATTCACCAATGCTGATGATGGCAATCAAGAATAGTTGATTTGACAGTGAATATTCAATGATAAACAATGTTATACAGATTAGTTGTTGATTCAAAATGAGCTTGCTAATAGAGTAGTACTGCCTTGCTAATGAACTGAACCTGACCAGATGTTATGTAAGGTATGCAGTCAAGAATAGTCAAGGTCACTGGTAGCAGCAAGAATAAGATGAAAAGGGGCTCTATTACTGCTGCTGAGGATTGACTCATCAGTATAAAAAAAAATACAGCGCCCTCCATAATGTTTTGGAGAAATATATATATATTTTTAATTGGCTCTGTACTCCACAATTGCAAACAATTAACCTGTGGTTAAAGTGCAAATACTTAGCTTTTATTAAAGGGTATTTTTTCACAATTTGGTTTCACCATTTAGAAATTATGAAAGTTGTTGTACATTTGAGCTACTTAAGGATAATTGCAGGTGTGGTGTGGCTGATTGTCAAGAGTGTGAGCCTTGAAGGCATCTATTTGAAGACATAATTTTTTTTGAACAATGATGAGTGGTGATTGGTTACGTATAATGTAGCCAATACTTATAAAAAACAACCACCAAATTTACTATTGAGCCATATTTGAGGTATGCAAATATGCAATCCACATACATGCAATATACTTTTCAGATATACAGTGCCCTCCACAATTATTGGCACCCCTGGTAAAAATTAGTTACAAAAAATAAAAAGGGTTATAAAAAATTCACCGTTTGGTGAATTAGCTTAATCTCACACTGAAAGAAATTGAACAATCCAACCTTTAATTGAATTAAATTTATTCTGAGAAAAAAAAATCCCTCATCAAGAAATAATTATTTTTAACAAAACCACGTGTGCCACAATTATTGTCACCCCTGCATTTAATGCTTTGTACAACCTCCCTTTGCCAATAAAACAGCACTGAGTCTTCTCCCGTATCATCTAATAAGGTTGGAGAATACAGAGCAAGGAATCTGAGACCATTCCTCTTTACAGAATCTCTCCAGATCATCCAGAATCCTAGGTCCTTTCTTGTGCACTCTCCTCTTCAACCTGTGGGCTGAGCTTTCAATGGGGTTTAGGTCAGAGGACTGAGATGGCCATGGCAGAAGCTTGATTTTGTTTTCAGTTAACCATTTTTGTATTGATTTGGACGTATGTTTTGGATCATTGTCCTGCTGAAAAATCCAACGACCCAGATTTAGTTTACTGGCAGAGGCAGCCAGATTCAGATTTAACATTTCCTGGTATTTCATGGAGTTCATGATGCCATGTACCCTAACAAGGTTCCCAGGGCCTTTGGAGGAAAAACAGCCCCACAACATCACGGAACCCCCACCATACTTAACAGTGGGGATCAGGTTATTTTCGGTATAGCCATCCTACTTTTTACGCCACACCCACCTTACGTGTTAGTTGCCGAAAAGCTCAATTTTCGTTTCATCTGACCATTGAAAGGGTTCTCTATGCCAGAGACACGGAGGAAGTATTGGAGGTCCAGGTGCGACAGATAAGGAGTCTTTAAGTGTTCTAATGAACACCACAGAAATGGACGTAGTGGAAAGGGGGAAAATAAGGAGAACACAATTAACCTCGCGATAAAAACGAGGAACTCGATATCCGAGCAAAACAAAATAAATATGCTGTCACGCTTATCTAACTCCCGTTTATGGAGCAAATAAACAGAAAGAAAAGAGAAACTCAAGACCCCTAACTCTTGGGTTAGAGCACTCGTAGGTATGAGTGTAAAAACAAAGAAACGAAAACCCTAAGCTCTGAGATAAGAGCGAAAAAGATCACCTTGCTTTTCTTAAATTGTACTGCTAACAAGTCCCGCGTTGAGAAGCAAAGCGGTCGATAGCAGTACAACTTCCTATACCTTTTTACCGGCTCGAATGTTACGTGAAATAACATGGAAGCGACGAGAAACGGAGAAAGCGGGGTATAAATAGTGAGCGGAAATGCAGGACAGGTGAACTCACTAATTACTGAGATGAAAGCAAAACCCATCGCGGAACACAGAAAAATCCGATAGATTACCGGTAAAAGACAAACGGAATACAAAACGCGGAGATAAGGAAAGAAGGGCATGATCCATGACAACCATAGAACACGGTTCCAGTCAAAGTTCCAGTAGCGTTTAACAAACTCCAGGCGCTTATGTTTGTGGTGAAATGACAGGAAAGGCTTTTTTCTGGCATGCCTTTCAAATAATTTGTTGGCATGGAGGTGACGTCTAATGGTTGTTTTGGAGACTTGATGACCCCAAGATGCTACTTTCTTCTGTAATTCACCAACAATGAGAATTTTTTTTTGCCTCTCTTACCATCCTCCTCACTGTGCATCGGGGCAAAATAAACTTGGGTCCTCTTCCAGGCAAGTTTGTAACAGTTCCAGTTGCTTTGAACTTTTAAAGTTTTGCCCTAACGGCATTTTCAGGTGAGTAGCTATTTTTTTATAGCCATTCTCTGACTTATGAAGGTCAACACACTTTTCTCTCATTTGATGTGTGTGTTCTCTTATCTTTCCCATGTTGATGTATGAATAAGGGACTATGGCCTCTGTGTCACCTCATATTTAGTAAAATATAAATTTAAAAAATGCTTCAGTTACATTTTGTTCATAATAATTTTT
Source organism: Ilyophis sp. 1 JC-2022 (assembly GCA_022702515.1). Classification (NCBI taxonomy): domain Eukaryota; kingdom Metazoa; phylum Chordata; class Actinopteri; order Anguilliformes; family Synaphobranchidae; genus Ilyophis; species Ilyophis sp. 1 JC-2022. The sequence goes on along the minus strand of CM040404.1, from coordinate 116,594,175 downwards.
ATGGGTGCCAATAATTGTAGAACACATGGTTTTCTTAAAAATAATTATTTCTTGATGAAGGTTTTTTTTTCAGAATAAATTTATTTCAATTAAAGGTTGGATTCTTTTCATTTTGTCAGTGTGAGATTAAGCTAATTCACCAAAATGTGATTTTTTAATAACCCTTTTTACTCATCTTTACCAGGGGTGCCAATCATTGTGGAGGGCACTGTACATCTCTATCTCAGTCATTTCTGGACCAGTGTTGCTGGGTCATGACAGTTTTTTCATGCCTAAACATTTTTTTTAAGAGAATGGTGAGAGACACAAAATGGCACTGCTGTCCCGTAATGCAGCAGTGGGATTTTCAAGGCAATAGCAGGATCTTCAAAGGAATGTTTGAGATGGAGGTTAGCAGAGGTGGGTTTCATTTTAGTAGACTGGAAAGATAAGTATACCAAAATGCTGCTACTCTAGCTGATGACACAGCCTAACTGAAAATAGACCTTTCAAACAAACAATTCCACTAACAATGTATTTTATTTATAAAGTGTTTTTCACAAAATTAAAGTGCTCAAGAACAAATGAGAAACACCAGCAATAACAACCATTGTGTAACACACAACACGATACAAATAATACAATAGATATAATTCATTTTAAAAAAGCAAAAAGTAAAAAATAGAATTCAAGGCAGTGGCTTAACTTCACATGATGCAGTAAAAGATATCAGCTTCTGTCTGTTAGAGAGTTCAACTCATAGGTCAAAGCAGATGATGCTGCCATGACAACCCAGGCTTCAAACTAACAATAAGAAGTGGGGAATATAGTGACAGTACTTTTCAATACTCTGCTTTCCAGACAGACACATTTGCATAGCAATTAAACCATGATTAAGAAACAGTCCTCTGTACTAGGACAGTCGATCTGTCATCTCCTGTTTCTGTATAGCATTGGGACCTACGGAATGATTCTAATCTTTTGTCATTTTTCATTAGTGGATGCCTTTGTTACCATTTCGATTAAAAAAGTATAGTTTTTGTCATAAAAAGTGCATATTCAATTTTAGATAAGGTTTGTGGTTTGTAGCTAATGATTCATACAAAAGCAAATAAATAAATAATAATAACAACAACAAAAGAACACAATTACAATAGTACATTGAGTTCAGTCTTTTAATAATTGTCATGACTAATTCAATGCATTTAGTATCCTGGATTTAAAAAAAAAAATATTTTTAGAATGCCATGTGCCTTCAACGTTCAATTAATTGTGTGATGAAAATCTGGACAATTAATCTATTCCCTTTGGAGCAGCATGCTACAATTTCTGCTCACAGATGCAACAATTATCCTTTTACTTTAATTTGCCACTTTTTCAGGTGCCGGAAAACACAACCCCTATTCTTAATAACAGCATAGTTCAAGCGAAAGGTACCTTCTATGCAATGAACTGTGCATGATAATTATAAATAAAGCATAGTACTGTATAGGTTTTTTTTCCCCCGTACAATCATGCAAACTATTTATTTCTGAATTTGAATTATGGGACCATCAAACTGATCCTTATCAATTAAATATCTAATTTTTGAATGATCATATGCTTATTTAAGCAAGGTAAATGGTCTAAACACTGATAAATGAGTAATACAGTATCATATAGCATGCATATCAATACTTACAGAACATTTTTTATTCCATAAAACCCAGGACATTTTGTAAAAATCACCACCTGTTTCCATTGTCTTAAATAACCCTGATTATGTCCAAAACTATATTCAGTACAGACATGGTTCAAAGCTTGAAATAAAAACCACCCTTGTACCAAAATGAGTAAATCCCCTGATACTATGGGAGTCTCACTCAGTAAATATGCAGGACATGTATATTCTGAAAAAGAACAAAATAAACCTCCAATTTTCTTTATTCTGTATTGATTACATGTAAGAATTTGCCAATAAACAATAGATTGGGTCATGTGAAAAGCTGCCACGTACTGCAAAAAAAATTATAATTCATGCATTGGCTATTTTTAGCCTATGTAGAAAGAGTATATTGATTTCTTGTGGCTCAGGGGGGAATTTGTTTACGTAAATGCCAGTAAAATAAGATTAGTAGCCTTTTGTCTTGTTGCAGACAGTTTTTGGATTATAAAATATTACAACCTGAGCTGTCAATGTTGATCCTCCTTTGGTCAGTACTGCCTTGTTATTGCTTTTGTTATCTCTGTAGTAGTTTTACCGATTGAGGCTTTTTTGCATCAAAGTGTGAAGAGTCTAAGCTTTACAACAGTATATGGGTTACAGAGGAGCACCTTGAATCAATAACAGATGACAATACCTAAAAATGTGTTATTGTTAGTGTCTAATTAACATGGCCACTGGGGGCACATGGGGTTGGAATTGTATTGCGCTGTGTCCTTGATTAGATCTCTGCAAAACACAGCATAGCATGTGTTGATTTTTTTATTCTCTATTTCTCTATCTATTCTCTATTCTGCCAGTTTTTGAAACTCTCTGATTGATCTAGCAGATGTGGCTCTGTGTGCCTCCATCTGGAAGTGGAATTGGCCTCTGGGTCAAGCGCTTACATCACGGTCAAGTTACCCATGTGCCACCAAGAGCACAGGCCCACATACTGAAAAATCTGCAAAAAACCAACAGTATAGAAGTCCATCACCTGATCCCAGGCCTGCCCCATGATGTTGTGAATAAGATGGATCTGACCTACGGTTAGTTCTAGGGTTAGTTCTTGGGTACACACGTACACACTGTGGCAACCGGACTCCAGCTACGCCTCCGCCAGGTGCCACTAGGGGGAAATGGGGCGACAGGAGGACATTAACTCGCCACAGAGCGAAGGTGAAGAAGCCACAGACACCACTCCCAGTGAGAGGTTCAGGACCCAGGTCAGCGCCGACTAATAAATCTATTAGATCAGAGCTGAACCAGACCAGCTGGGAGCAATTGCCACACCTGCAGCCAGGCTACTAAAGACAGCCTGACAAGCTCAGAGAGAGAGAAGACAGCCACGGTGAAGGACTGAGGCAGTGTGCGCCGCAACGACACCCCTTCACTAATGGACGAAGACTCTTGCTCTGATCTAGGAAAGACGGAGAAAAAGCATTAGAACGAACAAGTAAGACAAAGGATCATTAACTGTTGTATGCCTCTCTGCACTAACCTGTTTCCTCGTTCCCCATAGCACGCTGAAGAAGCTTGGTGGTGACCGAGCCGCGGCGTCAGGGAACCTGTGGAGGACAAAGGGCGTGAGGGAAAGCGAGACACAGTTAACGAATAGACGGAGCTACAGAGTGAAATTCACCGTGAAAACACGGAGCTGGACGGGATTCACGGCTGGTGGAAATCCCACTCCACTACGGGTCTTCCGACCCACCCTAGACTAACCTCTCCTCTTCCTTATCCCTGCCAACGGGCTACCCCACTCCCAGGTGGCAGCTGAGAGTACCCGTGAAACCCCGACAGCCGGAGAGAAGGAGAAAGAGAACGCGAGGACTGGACACGGAGGAAAACCCGGATCAGGATCGCTGGAACGGGAGCTACCCTCCGGACCCACTGTAAAAAGTTAAAGAAAAATAAAATACTTACCTTGAACTCACCTTTGTCTCCCCGTCTTCCTTCCTCTCTGAGGAAAGTGTGGCGGGACGCCACATATGGTGGAGAATGCGAGCTTAGCGATTCCCTGGACCCAAGAGAAGATTAGCGCAGCGAAACCGGAATTAAAGGTAAAACGTCGCCTCTCAGCTAACCATCTGTCCTCTGTCCTCTTCGAAGAGAAGGAGATCGGAGACATGGACGCCGGGTCTCAATCCCGAATAGAGGGGGCCCTGGAGAACCTCTCCACGTCCCAAGCCATGCTCCAAACAGCCGTGGCCGAGCTATGTCGACAGAACACGGGCCGAAAGGCAGGACAAAAACCCAAAGACGTACTCCTAAAGATGTGCGAAACAGATGACGTAAAGACCTACATGGAAATTTTTGAAAGAACGGCCCGACGCGAAACATGGCCCGAAGCAGAGTGGGCCTATATCCTCGCCCCGTTCTTAACTGGGGAAGCTCTACTGGCCTACCATCATCTCAGCCCAGCAGAGGTGTCCTCATATGCCAGCCTGAAAACCGCAGTGCTGGCCTACTACGGCTACGGGTTGGCGGAACGAGCACAGCAGTACCACGAGTGGACCTTCGATCCAGAGACGCCCCCTAGAGCTCAGATGATGAAACTAGGACGCCTGCTAGACAACTGGCTCGAAGAGGGGGAGGGACCCCACTGGAAAGAACGACTGCTCATTGACCGAGCTTTACGGGCCCTACCCCGACCAACTCAAAGGTACGTCGCCGAACACGGACCACGAAGTGTGGACCTAATGATTCAACTACTGGAGAATCACTCCGCCACGACCCGATTACTGACGGGGGGAAGAACCACGACGCCCATCCCAAAGCGATCGGAGGAAAAGCCTACAAGGGGTCCCAATCGGAAAACGCCGACCCGACCAGTAGAAAGGCCATCCTTCGACCCGGCACTGAGACGGTGCTTCGGGTGCGGTAGGAGGGGTCACCTGGTCAACGACTGTCCCGGCGAGGAAGAACCCATGGGGACGCAGAACCAGACCGGTAAGAACCACTCCACTTCCTCCCTGTATGTCACCACGTGTTGGGCCCACGAGGGCATGGCACCCCCCAGGATCCCGGTGTCGATAGAGGGAAGGGACACGGTGGCTACCCTCGACTCGGGTAGCGGCATCACCCTCGTACACGCCAGCTTCGTAGACCGGCCGGAAGGAGCAGAAGTAACAGTGGGGTGTGTCCACGGGGATGAGAGAGCCTACCCGACCGGCCTAGTCAAGATTCGCAGTCCAAGAGGGACCTGCACCATAAAGGTCGCCGTGGTGGATAAATTACCAGTACCGGTACTCCTGGGGAGAGACTGTCCCCTGTTTAAGACCTACTGGGAGCACCCGCCCGGCCCCGCTGAAGACACGAAGAAGAGGCGACCCCCCACGGGGAGGAAAAGAAACCCTCCAGAGGCGTGGATCGCCAATCCCAGGTCAGAACCGCGCGGTGAGCCGGCCCCACACTCCAGTGACACCCTGTCCGGATTCGAAACCCCGGAGCCAGAGGGAGAAAGGGAGGTGAGTGGACCAGTACATACCGTCGCCGAGGACGGAAGAGAGGTGGGAGAGGACGGTTCCGATCCGGCCCCGTTCCAGCAAGAAGAGCAGATCCCTGAACTTCCGGGATTCGAAACAGGCCCCGAGCGTCGCACAGTGGAATTCGGACGAGCTCAACTTGAAGACCCCTGCCTGATCAATGCGTGGAGGGGAAGCCTAGTGGACCCCTCTCAAGAGATGGGGAGGCATACTAACACTCCCATATTTTGTGTGCGAAATAACCTGCTGTACCGTATCCACAGAGAACGGGGCGAGCGGATTGAACAGCTGGTGGTCCCAAAGACGCACGTGAACCGCGTGCTATATCTGGGGCATACTCACCTCCTGGGAGCCCACTTGGGGATCGAGAAGACATTGGACCGCATCCAACAACGGTTCTACTGGCCGGGCATCAAGAAGGCAGTGGAGGACTACTGCAGGGCCTGTCCGCAGTGCCAGTTGCATTGTCCAAGGCCCAGCAGCAGAGCACCGTTGATCCCGATGCCCATTATCGACGTCCCATTCGACCGCATCGCAATGGATATAGTGGGACCCCTCCCGAAGTCCAGCCGGGGTCACCGTTATATCCTGGTCATCGTTGACTATGCCACCCGTTACCCTGAAGCAGTCCCTCTGCGCACCGCCACGGGAAAGACCGTGGCCAGGGAGCTCTTCCTACTTTTTAGTCGGGTAGGCATTGCGCGCGAAATCCTGACTGATCAAGGGACGTGCTTTATGTCCCAGGTTCTCCGAGAGATGTGCCGACTGTTGCAGGTAACCCAGGTCCGGACCTCGGTGTACCACCCACAGACAGATGGCCTAGTGGAAAGATTCAACCGAACCTTAAAAAGCATGCTAAGGAAAGCGATTGAGACCGACGGTAAGGATGTTTCCTGTTACCTTACCTACTATTTGCCATCAGGGAAGTACCCCAGGCATCGACTGGATTCGCCCCCTTCGAGCTGCTCTACGGACGGAGACCCCGGGGACTGCTCGATCTGGCACGAGAGACCTGGGAACAACGTCCCTCGCAAAACCGTACCTTGATCGATCACGTCGAGACCATGCAACAACGCCTAGCGAAGATCTGGCCCCTGGTTAACGAGCACATGGCGGAGGCCCAGAGGGAACAAAGGCGGTTGTTCGACAGGGGAGCGGTGATACGGGAGTTCCAACCAGGAGAACAAGTGTTGGTACTTGTCCCCACCACAGAATGTAAGTTCCTCGCCCGGTGGCACGGCCCCTACGAGGTGATGGAACAGGTAGGGCCCGTGAACTACAGAGTGAGACAAACCGGACGCAGAGTGGAACAGAAGGTCTACCATATAAACCTGCTGAAACGCTGGGTAGCCCCGATACCCCAACCCATACAGGCGCTCACCACGACCCGGAGTAGCCCTCAAGCCCCGGAAATTCCAATGGGAGAAGAACTCTCCACCCCCCAGAAACAGGACTTGAGGGAGATCATCGAGGGGTTCCGAGATGTGTTCTCAGAACAGCCCGGCCGAACCCACATCACACAGCACGATATCGTGACGGAACCTGGAAGGAGGGTCCGGCTACGACCATACCGGGTCCCGGAAGCCAGAAGAATGGCCATCCGGGAGGAAGTAAAGGAAATGTTGCGGCTCGGGATAATTGAACCGTCCAACAGCCCGTGGTGCAGCCCGGTAGTACTAGTTCCGAAGCCAAACGGGACCTGGAGGTTCTGTAACGACTTCCGGAAGCTAAACGAAGTCTCCAGGTACGACGCCTACCCAATGCCCCGAGTGGACGAGTTAATCGAGCGGTTAGGTCCCGCCCGATTCATCACCACCCTGGATCTCACCAGAGGGTATTGGCAGGTACCACTAACTCCCCGAGCCCGCGAGAAGACCGCTTTCGCTACCCCGGATGGCCTATTCCAATACCGGGTCCTCCCATTCGGGGTCCATGGAGCGCCGGCCACCTTCCAGCGGATGATGGATATCGTCCTGCGGCCCCATCGGGAGTATGCCGCCGCCTACTTAGACGATATAATCGTCCACAGCCCCGACTGGAAGAGCCACCTGGACCGGCTCAGAGCAGTACTTAGAGCCTTACGAAAGGCCGGACTAACGGCCAACCCGGCAAAGTGCCATCTGGGGCTCATAGAAGCCAATTACCTGGGACATACAGTAGGACGAGGTTGCGTCCGACCCCAGGTTAACAAGTTGGACAGCATCAAGACCTGGCCACAACCCACAACGAAGAAACAGGTGAGAACATTCCTGGGCTTAGTGGGGTACTACAGGCAGTTCGTTCCCCACTTCGCCACAATCGCCGGTCCATTACATGACCTAACCAAGAACAACCAACCCTCCACAGTCCGCTGGACCGAAAAGACAGAGCACGCCTTCAATCAGCTAAAACAGGTACTGATATCTAAACCCGTACTAGCCACCCCGAATTACGAACGCCAGTTTGTATTACAGACGGACGCATCCGGAACCGGGCTCGGAGCCGTGTTGTCCCAAATCCAAGACGGAGTGGAACACCCCATCATCTTTGCCAGTCGCCGCTTACTGAGCAACGAAGAAAAGTATGCCACCGTAGAACTGGAAGCTCTCACAGTGAAGTGGGCACTGGAAAAGTTCCAGTATTACCTACTGGGACGGGAATTCCTCCTGGTAACGGACCACGCCCCACTCAAATGGATGGCGGCTAACCAGAGTAAGAACGCCCGAGTAACCCGATGGTTTTTAGAATTACAAAATTTCAAATTCCAGGTGGAACACCGACCGGGGAAGCAGAATGGCAACGCAGACGCCCTATCCAGACGGGAGGAACTAGGGTTGACAGTCGCTCCACCACGAGTGTCGGAGCTAAGGGGGGGGATATGTGGCAACCGGACTCCAGCTACGCCTCCGCCAGGTGCCACTAGGGGGCAATGGGGCGACAGGAGGACATTAACTCGCCACAGAGCGAAGGTGAAGAAGCCACAGACACCACTCCCAGTGAGAGGTTCAGGACCCAGGTCAGCGCCGACTAATAAATCTATTAGATCAGAGCTGAACCAGACCAGCTGGGAGCAATTGCCACACCTGCAGCCAGGCTACTAAAGACAGCCTGACAAGCTCAGAGAGAGAGAAGACAGCCACGGTGAAGGACTGAGGCAGTGTGCGCCGCAACGACACCCCTTCACTAATGGACGAAGACTCTTGCTCTGATCTAGGAAAGACGGAGAAAAAGCATTAGAACGAACAAGTAAGACAAAGGATCATTAACTGTTGTATGCCTCTCTGCACTAACCTGTTTCCTCGTTCCCCATAGCACGCTGAAGAGGCTTGGTGGTGACCGAGCCGCGGCGTCAGGGAACCTGTGGAGGACAAAGGGCGTGAGGGAAAGCGAGACACAGTTAACGAATAGACGGAGCTACAGAGTGAAACTCACCGTGAAAACACGGAGCTGGACGGGATTCACGGCTGGTGGAAATCCCACTCCACTACGGGTCTTCCGACCCACCCTAGACTAACCTCTCCTCTTCCTTATCCCTGCCAACGGGCTACCCCACTCCCAGGTGGCAGCTGAGAGTACCCGTGAAACCCCGACAGCCGGAGAGAAGGAGAAAGAGAACGTGAGGACTGGACACGGAGGAAAACCCGGATCAGGATCGCTGGAACGGGAGCTACCCTCCGGACCCACTGTAAAAAGTTAAAGAAAAATAAAATACTTACCTTGAACTCACCTTTGTCTCCCCGTCTTCCTTCCTCTCCGAGGAAAGTGTGGCGGGACGCCACAACACACACACACGTACACACACACACACACACACACACACACACAATAATTAGCTGTCCATCTGGATCGATGATGACTCTTGCTCTCGTTTAGGGATGGGAAGCACTATTCTGGACAAACCACTTTAGCGCGAGAGAGATCCCGTTATCCCGCAGGAAAGGTCCAGTTAGCTCGCGAGAGTAATTGAAACCTTGCTAAAAGTATTGAAACCCATGCGAGAGAGATACAATGGACGGTGCACGCAAATGAAAATGGCTGGCTAGAAAGATTGAGGTGGTTCTGTTCACTTCCATTCAATTCACGAAACAACCCAGAAAACGTAGGCTGCCTCTAGTACATATCAACCCCATCGACATTAACAACGTTATGTATTCTTGCTACCTGCTGTCGTAGTAAAAAAGTAATATTTTTTGTTTATTTACAATTATCGATAATAATGGTTTTCTGCGTAATCATAGTCTACTTCACGTGTAAATTAGTTCGGCTAGCCACTTCCTGTTTTTTTTTTTTACAATCTCAGTAACGTTACCACTATTAGTGGATTAGTGGAACAATTTTGGAACGGTAGGCTATAGTGCAACTAGGCATGTAACCGTCTAGAGGAATGTAAATACCGTATGTTCATGCATTTAAGAGATGTAAGACTTCTCGCATCTCGCATCTCGCATCCATTTTTCGAACGACTTTAGTCCAGAACGGCGCTTCATAGGGGAGGTTTAGTACTCCACGGCGCCTCATAAGGGAGGTTTAGTGTTCCTGGTGCTGGGGCCACTTCAGATGGCTGTGGAGCCCAATGTGTGAGGTCCACATTTTTTAATAGGTGGGACCCATGTGGTTGGTTCTTTTAGTCTTGTCTTTGTTTGTATGTATATTTATTTATATCTTACTTGTATATTTTTATGCAGCACTTTGGTCAACAATTGTGCTTCATAGGTAAAATGGACTTACTTACTTACTTACGGCACAGATTTGTCTTCGTGGTTGTCACGCCTAGCCGCTGTGCCGGTTTGGCTTACCCTCGCGACAGTGGGACAGTGGTTGGTAGAAGGTGAATACCTCTGGGGACCACCGCAGCTCTGAGATCCCCTACTGGTTTGCCCTGGGGCTGCATATCACCAGTTACCATGGGCTGCCATGTGGAGGGACAGTAGGAGTCTTGGTGATAGAGAGGCTCTGTACTGACAGGGAAGGCTTACACAATTGGCTTCCTTTTAAACCAGAGGTTAGTCAGCGACGTCGTTAGCAGCAGAGAGCAGCATGTGGACAAGTAACCAAGCCGGTTTGCTAGCTGGGTTAGCAGGCTGAAACAAGCAAGCAGGCCAGCATGCACCTTAAGCTGGTAAACGACTGCACTAGGTGCATCATATGATTCTGTGGAAGAGCCACAGCCCACACACACACACACACATAAATGTATTACATCACCAAATAATTTTGTCTCAGGGGTCTTGACAGAATAAAAAGAGTGCTTATTCAAGTATAAATTGTTTAGTTCACATACTAATTAATGAACAAATAAATAAATAGCTGGACCTTGTTTTAGCCCTATTTATAACAGAAATGTTCTAATATCTTGAGTTCCTAAGCATAGTTCACAGGACTAAATGTTCAGCTCTGATGATTACGATCGAGGAACACAACAGAGGCCTCAGGGAAGGATGAATAAGAACATGACATTTGTGACAGCACTATGAAATGGCACATAATCTTGGACTTTTCACTCAATACGGATTTGGAATTTGTCTCCAAGTTTTCTGTTGCCATGGAGGACTAGTGGGACCTACAAAAAAACAATAAAAATGAAAAATTATTATTTCTTGATGAGGGATTTTTTTTTCTCATAATACATTTACATCATTAAAGGTTGGATTTCTCTCATTTTTTTCCATGTGAGATTAAGCTAATTCACCAAATGGTGAATTTTTTATAACCGTTTTTACTCATCTTTACCAGGGGTGCCAATAATAGTTGGAGGGCACTGTATATATAGTGTTAAATGCACCAAGCCCATACCAAATAAATGGACCATGAAAGTCTAATATATAATTGCTCAGAAACTGAACTAACTAAACATTTTCCTGAAAAGCTTCAAGCTTTTCTACACAACAAGCTCTACAATCTGAAAATCATATTTTACTGTGATATCTTTGGAGTTATGGTATACAGTGAAAGACAAAACATAATTTTGGATAATATTCAATTGGTATGTAAAACCATGCATTTTGTAGACTAAATAAAAGCTGTGTGGAGAAGACATTAACTTACCAGATAGTGTTCTTTGGTTTATCGTCACAATGAAAAAAGAATGCCACCTACTGGTTCGGAAGTGCCATCGCTAGAACCAAGGTTTTTTGTGACTTCTTTGCCCCTCATGTTTGTCTTTAATTTTTGACTGTAAATGTACAATCTGAGCAAAGTACAGGTCAAATAGTTAAGTATATATGTTTTATTTATTTTTCTCTGTGTACAGTTTATGTTTTACTGTGACCTTTGTTTTTACTTAACAAAAAAAGAAAGCCTTAGTCTTAGACAATCAATAAAAGCAGACAAAATTCATTATTTTTGTGAACTGTTCATTGTAAAAAGGCAGATACTGAACATGAGGCATGTCAGGGAACTATATAAATAAACTGATGAAAAAGAACACTTGTCCTAAATCTGTAAAAATCTGCTCAAAAATCTACATTACACATATTACAGATGTATTCTCAAAACTGGCCCAGAGTCCCTTCACTTACATTTAGCTGATTCTCTTATCCAGAGCAATTTACACAGATTTAATTTCTACATGGCATTCATATATACAGCTGGCTGTATTTTGAGGCAATCCAGGTTTATATTCTGAGGCAGGTTTAGTGCCTACGCAAGAGCCAGATGCCAGTACCCTACCTGGAATTAAGCCTGCAACCCCTTTCAGTTCCCTGTACCATACTGCCACCCGATTTAGCCTTAACATGCTTGTCACACATTATTGTGACCTCTCACAAGTTCCCCTAGCTTTACCAATGCACCTAGCAGAATATATTTACATATGGACAGACCACATCATATTGTCCAGCACACAACAGCTACATTCTTGTGTTCTTGTTCATATACTGAGCATGTTAATCTTATGGATGTGGAGGGACAGCTGGAAGAAGAGAGGTAAACTGGGGGGGGGGGGGGGGGTTATGAAGCAAGCAAGGGGAAAAAAGCAAGAGAAAATCAGATCTGTCAGGAAATCTTAGAAGACTTTCTGTCTTGTGTTCCTATATAAATGTGGTCTTGCTGTCTTGCTCGACGGCCTAATGCTCTAACCTTAAGTTACTACTAGTCCTCTGAGTCTTTTATACTCCAGAAACATTGGTCTGACTAAATAAAAGTGCCCTGGGTTATGGTTTACATCCTGTTTCCTGCAGAAAGAGTATGCAGACTCTTCTGACATACTATGATACAACAACAGTGTTCATAAAACAGGATTAAGACTACAGCAATAACTCATTGGTGCCCAACCAGAAGTTTACTAGCCATATAAACAAACAGAGCAAATTAATCCCACTCTGGCAACATTGTGTACACACACCAGTTTTTTCTACCATGTATACTGTATGTATATATACAGTGGGTTGAAAAAGTATACAGCCCCTTTCGACTTTTTCATATTTTGTTGTGTATGAATATTTGGTAAAAATGTTTTTTTTTTGTTTTTGCTAGTATTCAACACAAATAATTCTAAAATGTCATTGTGAAAAGTAAAATCTACAATTTATTCCAAATTATTTACAAATATATAACAGAAATCAATTCCTTAAGTATTCAGCCCCCTTGATTCATTGTACTTTAACAGCCATACAGGCAAAACTTTCTTCAAAATTACACGTAATAAGTTGCCCAGACGTCATGATTAGAATGTATTTGAATAATATATATTTTTTAATTTTATGGCTATACTGCCTTTTTTGGTAACAAAGCCAACTCCAGGTCCCTTCAATACATTTTATTGGCTCTTTTTATGAATTTTAAGAAGCAGGTGGTAGTTAGCTAGCTAGCTAGTTGTCTGTCTTTTTCCGCTTTATTGCAGGATGCTAATCCCAGATGCCAGCATTGTTTTGACTCTTCTGTCTGCATTCTCCTGGACATTTTCCTTAACAGTACCCTTGGCACACAGAAGTGTGGTCACAATCAAATGAGTCAGCAGAAGCCTCTTGTAAGATTACTGCAATATTGAGCAACACTATGGGCTTTGTACCCTAGCAGCAGTCTGAAATAGTCCCCTTGGGCACGATGCTTAACCTGAGTTGTTTCAGTAAATATCCAGCTGTATAAATGGATAACACTGTAATTCTCGTAAGCCACCCTAGATAAGGGCTATGCAAACAAAAAATGCAAATGAGTGTCACACGATCACCATTGTGTAAAATGATGATGGTTTCTCTGGCAACGGCCCTAGGTGCATTTTAATTCACTTCAGTTAAAGCGATCTGTCTTTCCCCTTATGAGAGAGAGAGGGAGAGAGAGAAATATGCATTTGCTCAGGTAAACGCACACAGCTGATCTAATAAGGTAAAAAAGAGAAAAAAAAAACATTACTTTGAGTTTGCACAGATTTGGTTTCCAGTAAAAAAAAAAAAACTAGAATTTCACAGAATAGATTTCCCCCCAGGCTTGTTTCCTTGGCAACCACCCTAAGCCAACAGCAAGTAAATTAGCAATCGAAAGTGTTCAAAAATATGAGGTCATTGCGTGTGTTCCCCTTTGGCTACAAGCGTATGATTAATTTGTTGCATTACTGATTCAGAAAAAAATATCTGGAAAATATAGTATGGTTCATTACCTGTGATGCACGGAAATGCAAGCTAAATCAGACTGCAGTTTACAATGTTTAGCTTCGTATGAGGTAGGATGCATACCTCAGTGATGCATGAGGTGACCTAAAACCTCACTTTGATCTTGCCTGATGAAAATAACAGTATTAATAAAAGTAGCGTGTAAGTATCTGCAGGCAGTGTAATGCAGAGGCAGGCATTGTAGTGAGATTAAAAAGGACCTGGATTCAGAGCTAAGAAATTTCATCTTCAAATTCCAGCGAGGACACTGCCATTGGACGCTTCTGCAAGGTGCATAACCTAAATTGCTTCAATAAATATTTGGCTGCTTATAAAACTGCCCTGTACATTTTTAGAGATAAAAACATCATCTCAGAAAGTAACAAAAGCATCTTCCAGAGTGCTAATTATAGAAGGGTTCTGTGATTATAAAACAAGACAAGCATCAGTGTACTACTACTACTACTACTACTACTACCACCACCACCACCACCACCAGCACTACTTCTACAACTACTACTACTACTACTACTAATAATAATAATAATAATAATAATAATAATAATTGTCTGTGAAGAAAAATGTACTTCAATTTGAGTCTTGTGGCCACTAAAATAAGAACGAGTACTGATACACCTTGCTACATTTTTTACTTTCTGAGAAAGGTTTTGGAATAGGCCTAGTAAGATCCATTAGAAAGGGTTTACCATGGTGATGACTGCCAAGCACCCCATTATGATGAGTTCTTCATATTTCCCTTTTAGTTTCAGTATCATTCTGTTAATGACATAGACTAATTAACAGAAAACTGCAACCATAGTCATTTTATGACAATAGGAGGACATGAAAGATGCAATTTGCCAAATGCCAAATGTCCACTTACACAGCTGTCCATATTACGCTAATGAATACTGTATGTAAAAATGACTACTTTCAAAGCATCTTTAATCCCCTTCAGTAAAAACAAGCTAATGGGTTTACCATAGAATACAAGTTTGAATCCTTGCAGCAACCATACAACAGAGAAATGAGGGAAAAAAATGACTGATAACTTTTACAGGGATGCATAATTTGCAGGGACTTGAATCCTGGATCTCCAGTGGGCATCATCCGTGGTCTCTATGATGTGCCCGCGGTCCTGATATGGGAAGAAATACAGCTTCGATCATGGAAAACACCCCTCAGAAATCTCCAGAACGGGATAGAAATCACGGCTCATTTAGTCTAAGATATCTTCGGGCGGTGCAAGTGGGTCAAATTTGAGGTACTTTTGGGAGAGGAAAGCCTGCAGAGGAGATGAAAGGCTAATGAACTCTCTTCCAGAGCACTGCGAGCGAGGTGCCTCCGGGCAACTGTGGAGTTTATTGTGGTTCATTTGCTGAATAGCGCTTCCAGCAAGACAAAAGCGCATTAAGGCATGATGTTTGTGACCTCCAGTGGCCTCATCATATCATGGAAATGTGCCCTGGGAGGGAAGGGATAATGTTCAGGGCAGTACAGCTGCAGAGAATACGCCGTTAATATGGCCATATGAACGTATGAATTCTGTTTACAGGAAATGCGCGTTTGTGCAAAAAACATTACTTCATTTATGTTGGTCACAATGAGCTAGCTGTTTTATTTATTGATTTTAAAAGGAAAGTCCCCTTGAGATAAATATCTATTTTACAAGGGTAACCTGGCCAAGCGGCAGCAAGCAATACAATAAGTAGAACAATACAAGACAACATTCAAACAATACAGTAATTGAGAAATAAATAAAGAAATATGTGAAGATAATGGTACATTCCTCAGTTACAGTGCTATTAATCAGGTCTTTGAATTTAGCCAAAGTAACATGGCTGTCCATCTTCATTTGTTTTCGTAGTATGCTTACCCTATTGCTTTTAGGGTAACAAAACAAATTCCTGCGTGATCTTTATGCGATAGCTGTGCTCCGTGAATGAGCAGGAGCAGCCTGCCTCTGTGTGTACAGCATGTATGTGTGACTGTTATGCGAACAGGGTATTTTCAGATTGGAATGCCATGGACTGTTCTCTACTGAGCCCCCTATGGTCTCAAGGGAGAAGAATTTGATAGATCGTTCCTTCAAATGAATAATCCATTCCCTCAAATTAGTAAACCTGAGGGGCTCCATAATTGTCTACTGTTGAGTACTTTCTACAGTTATATATGTAACAGTATTTATACAAATATGCTCATACATTTTGTAAGTTTATGAGTTTGTTATTAATAAAATCAGTATGCATCGTAGTGAAAAAAGAAATCAAAATTTGTTAACTGAATGTTAATCAGAACCATAAAAAAATGTAATAAATAAATTTAAGTAAAAATCCCACTGAGAGCCACAAAAAGGCTTGGGCTGGAAACTGCATGAGCGCATCAATCATCCTCACAAATAATGAATATGATGAGTCGACAGAGAAACTTCTATCATCAGTATGCATGCGCAGTTTTTCTTGTTATGGTATCATTTAAATGCTATTAGTACCACATAATACCTGTTATTTTAACATTTTTGACCTGTGGCCTGTTATATTTCATTATATTATTTTCATCACACGCTCCTTGCTCGACTTCCATTGCACCGACCCCTAACTTGAACCTTGCGGGGGCTGGGCCCACATGGTGATCCCACATAGGCTATGTAAATGTAGGGTTACTCTGCTTACCCTGTTGTTGCCACCGTGACCCCGACTTGGATTAAGCGGTTAGAAAATGGATGGAATATATTTTCATCACACACACACACACACACACGTACCATGTGTTTGTGCTTTGGCATACTTTAGGATATGTTATATATGTGAAGTCTCTGACCCTTATATTTGTTATGGTTTCAATTATCACAGAAAAACAGACAAATTCTAAACCACAGGGTTTTGATATGTTTTCAATGGTAATGGTAACAGATCCCAAATCTGATAATATAAAGACCTGAATACGACTATATAATATATATATATATATATATATATATATATATATATATATATATATATATATATATACATATATACATAGGTGCAGCTCCAAAAAATTTTATATTGTGAAAAAGTTCAATATTTTTTGTCACTCATGTCAGAAAGTGAATCTCATATATTATATAGATTCATTACACATAGAGTGAAATATTTCAAGCCTTTATTTCTTGTAATTTTGATGATTATGGCTTACAGCTAATGAAAACCCAAATTCAGTGTCTCAGAAAATTTGAATATTACATAAGATCAATAAAAAGGATATTTTAAACAGAAATGTCAGCCTTCTGAAAAGCATGTTAATTTCTATGCACTCAATACTTAGTTGGGGCTCCTTTTGCATGAATTACTGCATCAATGCGGCGTGGCATGGAGGCGATCAGCCTGTGGCACTGCTGAGGTGTAATGGAAGCCCAGGTTGCTTTGTTAGCGGCCTTCAGGTCGTTTGCATTGTTGGGTCTGGTGTTTCTCATCCTCCTCTTGACAATACCCTATAGATTCTCTATGGGGTTCAGGTCAGGCGAGTTTGCTGGCCAATCAAGCACAGTAATACCATGGTCACTGAACCAGCTTTTGGTACTTTTGGCAGTGTGGGCAGGTGCCAAGTCCTGCTGGAAAATGAAATCAGCATCTCCATAAAGCTTGTCAGCAGAAGGAAGCATGAAGTGCTCTAAGATTTCCTGGTAGATGGCTGCGTTGACTGTGGACTTCAGAAAACACAGTGGACCAACATCAGCAGATGACATGGCACCCCAAATCATCACTGACTGTGGAAACGTCACACTGGACTTCAAGCAACGTGGATTCTGTGCCTCTCCACTCTTCCTCCAGACTCTGGGACCTTGATTTCCAAATGAAATGCAAAATTTACTTTAAAAAAAGAGGACTTTGGACCACTGAGCAACAGTCCAGTTATTTTTCTGCTTAGCCCAGGTAAGACGCTTCTGACGTTGTCTCTGGTTCAGGAGTGGCTTGACACGAGGAATGCAACATTTGTAGCCCATGTCCTGAATTTGTCTGTGCGTGGTGGCTCTTGATGCACTGACTCCAGCCTCAGTCCACTCCTTATGAAGCTCCCCCAAATTCTTGAATGGATTTTGCTTGACAATCCTCTCAAGGCTGTGGTTTTCCCTGTTGCTTGTGCACCTTTTCCTACCACACTTTTTCCTTCCACTCAACTTTCTATGAATATGCTTGGATACAGCACTCTGTGAACAACCAGCTTCTTTAGCAATGACCTTTTGTGGCTTACCCTCCTTGTGGAGGGTGTCAATGACTGTTTTCTGGACATCTGTCAAGTCAGCAGTCTTCCCCATGATTGTGTAGCCTAGTGAACCAGACTGAGAGACCATTTAAAGGCTCAGGAAACCTTTGCAGGTGTTTTGAGTTAATTAGCTGATTAGAGTGTGACACCATGAGTTTCCAATATTGAACAATATTCTAATTTTCTGAGACACTGAATTTGGGTTTTCATTAGCTGTAAGCCATAATCATCAAAATTACAAGAAATAAAGGCTTGAAATATTTCACTCTATGTGTAATGAATCAATATAATATATGAGTTTCACTTTCTGAAATGAGTGACAAAAAATATTGAACTTTTTCACGATATTCTAATTTTTTGAGCTGCACCTGTATATATATATATATATATATAGTGCCCTCCACAATTATTAGCCCCCCTGGTAAAGATGAGTAAAAATAATTATTTTTAACAAAACCATGTGTGCCACAATTATTGGCACCCTTGCATTTAATACTTTGTACAACCTTCCTTTGCCAATAAAACAGCAATATGTCTTCTCCCGTAACATCTAATAAGGTTGGAGAATACAGAGCAAGGAATCTGAGACCATTCCTCTTTACAGAATGTCTCCAGATCATCCAGAGTCCTAGGTCCTCTCTTGTGCACTCTCCTCTTCAGCTCAGCCCACAGGTTTTCAATGGGGTTTAGGTCTGGGGACTGAGATGGCCATGGCAGAAGCTTGATTTTGTGTTCAGTTAACCATTTTTGTGTTGATTTGGACGTGTTTTGGATCATTGTCCTGCTGGAAGATCCAACGACGACCCAGTTGTTTCGTTTCCTGGCAGAGGTAGCCAGATTCATATTTAAAATGTCCTGGTATTTCATGGAGTTCATGATGCCATGTACCTGAACAAGGTTCCCAGGGCCTTTGAAAAAAAAACAGGCCCACAACATCACAGAACCTCAACCATACTTAACAGTGGGGATCAGGTTATTTTCGGTATAGCCATCCTTCTTTTTTTTTCAACCCCACCTTGAGTTTTGGTTGCTCAATTTCCGTTTTATCTGACCATAGAACACGATTCCAGTCAAAGTTCCAATAGCATTTAACCAACTCCAGGCGCTTACGTTTGTGGTGAAATGACAGGAAAGTCTTTTTTTTGGCATGCCTTCCAAATCATTTGTTGGCATAGAGGTGATGTCTAATGGTAGTTTTGGAGACTTGATAACCCCAATATGCTTCTTTCCTCTGTATTTTCCAACAGTGATCCTTGGGGATTTTTTTTGCCTCTCTTACCATCCTCCTCACTGTGTGTGGGGGCAAAATAAACTTGGGTCCTTTTCCAGGCAAGTTTGTAACAGTTCCAGTTGCTTTGAACTTTTAAAGTATTGCCCTAATGGTAGATATGGGAATTTTCAGGTGTGTAGCTATTTTTTATAGCCATTCTCTGACTTACAGTCAAGCCGGAAAGTCTGAATACCCCTTTCACCTTCTCCATGTTTTAT
Organism: Ilyophis sp. 1 JC-2022; assembly: GCA_022702515.1. NCBI lineage: Eukaryota > Metazoa > Chordata > Actinopteri > Anguilliformes > Synaphobranchidae > Ilyophis > Ilyophis sp. 1 JC-2022. Next base: position 116,574,730 of record CM040404.1, on the reverse strand, counting down.
TACATTACAGACATATTCTACAATAGATTGAGTTAATTTTTTGTCTCAAAATTCTACACAAAATAGCCCACAATGACAAAGTGAAAACATGTTTTTAGAAATTTTAAAAAAATCGAAAACTGAAATTTCTCATTTACATAAGTATTCATACTCTTTGCTTTAACATATTTTTTAATTATTTGGTCGCATGTCCTTTGCATGCTGTTACTTCCTGAAGTGACCAATCAACATCAAAAGACTCTTGATATCTTATTTTCAGGTACTGTTACAAGCGATACTATAACCTCTCTGCATTTTAACTGATCTCTATGAGAATTGGGGGGTGAGACTAGATTCAGCTGTAAATTACACTGGTACAGTATGGAACACATGACTGGCGAAATGGCTGTAAGTCATCAAGGGTCTAAGGTATAAAACAAGCCCCAAACCATCACTCTGCGGCCAGATATGGAGTAGATGTGGATGGATCCCTTTAAGGGTTGTTTCTCCTGACTTTTTCCCCCATAGAGTTCTATAGGAAAATGAGTCAGGAGAAATAACCCTTGCAGTGATCCATCCACATCTACTCCATATCTGGCAACAGAGTGATGGATAGCTCAGACCCTTGATGACTTACAGCCATTTAAGTCATCACACTTTTCTTTCATTTGATTTGTGTGTGTTTTTTTTAAATCTTTCCCATGTTGATGCTACCACTTATATTCCCTTATAATGAATAAGAGAATATGGCCTCTGTGTCACCTCATACTTATACCCCAGTGAAACAGGAAGTCATGGATTACTGCTTGAAAGTTCCTAAACACTCATAAACTTTATAAAGTTAAATATAAATGGGAAGAAATCTTCAGCTACATTTTGTTCATAAAAATTTCTAGGGGTGCCAATCATTTTGGCACATGTGGTTTTGCTAAAGAAATATATTTCTTGATAAGGATTTTTTTTTCTCTGAATAAATTTACTTCGATTAAAAATTGGATTTTTCTATTTTTTTCTGTGTGAGATTAAGCTAATTCACCAAAAGGTGATTTTTTTATAACTCTTTTTACTCATCTTTACCAGGGTTACCAATAATTATATATATATATATATATATATATACGTATATATGCTGACATTCTTCAATTGGTTGTTAAGTCACACTTTATTTGCAAGACTTTTCAGGAAGGACTTCAGAGCTGAGCTTCCTGAGTGATTGTTGAATAATGTTATTGATTACAAGTGACATACTGTACACACCTGAAAGGTATCCATTTCACAGAGAAAAATCAATTATGTCCCATCCACTTTACTCGGATCACTCTGTGTGCCGTTCCTCTATTAATACTCACCACTGTGAGGGACTGGCACCTTATACAAGTTTGTGTAATACTGTAATGAATACAATTTGTTAATTAAGGAAGGGAACAATGTCTATGGATGTAAGCGAAGCAGTAAGCGTATCATGATTATATTTGGTATTAATTACTCACAAAGCCTTTGTCATAACTTGGCAATTTCCATATAAGGTTAATACACCTGTTGACTCATGTTGAACACTGTTGTCCCCCCCGTCCCCGTCCCCGTCCCCGCCCCCACCAACTTCAAGTTTGAGCCAACTTCTTCACAAACGGATGAAAGCTGTCATTAACACACACCTTCCTGCTCCACGTGTATGAGACATGGTGTCTGTGATATGCGATGAATGCAAAAAGAATGTTCTAATGTGCAGAGGTCAAGCGGTATAAAATGCTGCAGGGAAATTAATCATCGCTCTGCGACGGTGCTTTACATCAGCCCAGGCTTCTGGGTTTCTCCAGAGGTAGTCAGCAGGGACTTACAAGTATCCTGTGATCAAAAAATTGTGGAACACACTTTTATGTTTCCCAAGACCTTGACAACTCAGCTGCTCTATGTGGTTTACTGATACCGCTGACAATTAAGCTTCTGTTGAATGATCATAACAGTGGTCAGAGGTCATGCCAGAGATTAAAAGGACTGAGAGGTAGCTGGAATAGAAGCAAACAGCTTGTTGGTGTGACTGCTAATGAATGAGATAAAATGTTGCAATGGTTCCCATCATTCTCAGCATTACCTGGCCTGAGTAGGTTTAATGGGTGCTTTAATGTTTTTTTAAATTATTATTAGTTCATCAAGACCATTTTGCCTGCAGCATCAGTGCATGCATATTTATCATAATGCTACAATAGGACCAGGGGCTCAGAAATCCCATCACCCCATCACACTTCAGTAAATCCTGTATGACTACTTCTTTTGTCCTACAACCTCCTAACAGAAAAGGGAAATTAAACCCGCAATATCTTACCTTGAAAAAGAGGACAAATGGTCCATTTTGTGAAAATGATTCTTTGAGCAATGTACTGTAACCTTGCAAGAGATGGAGAGAAATGAACGATGGGTGCAATCAGTGATGTGGAATATACGGACATCGCACCACTGCTCCCCTTACTGTGTCACAGCGGCCTACATTTTTATCCTGATCCCAAACTTTATGAAAAACTGTGACCGACGAGTTCAGTTTATATCATATCTGTGTATTGCATTCTTATAAATGATCACTGATTCTTGTACAAAACTCCCACCAAGACAAGTGTTAAGACCTTATTGTTTTCAGAATATCAAGTGATTTGAGCAAGCCCAGAGGGTTGAATTGACATTCACATGTGAGAGTGGTTGATTTTTTTTAAATTCAACCATTTGTTGGATGTTTTGCATTCCAAATGAAAGGTAATTATTTCCCTATCAATGGTAAAAACATTACTTCAGGATTCCAGAAAATAGCCAAAACAAAGATACAACTTTGCAACCAGAGTCATTCTTGTCCATCTTATTCTCCTGCTGGAAAAAAAACTGCTTTTGCTGAAAGCTGGTAACAAGAATGACCAGTTAGATCTAGGGTTGTGTAACAGCTGGTAGACGGAAACAGTCAAGACCGCTGTATTTTTTGTCAGAGTTTGAAATTCCGGAGCTAAGAAGCAGTTTTTCTTCAAACAAGCCTGCAGGAACAGAACTATTACACCCAGTCCATGGTATAACAACGCAATAATATAATGACAGCTCAGGTGCTTCCACCTAGCACCATCTCCTACGTCTGTGCATAAGGCCATTGAGTTGACTGCACACAAACACAAACCTTTTTAAATAAATAACCATACAAAATGTTTCCAGTCATGCCAAATCAAACACCCGCAAGTCAAGTCAAATCTTAAGTCAGTCATTATCAAGTCTATGTCAAGTTGCAAATATTTTATATTTTTTCAAGTTAAGTCCAAAGTCACAAACAATGTTAACTCCAATCCAAGTCCCGTAACTCAAGTTATCACGTCTGCTTAGAGACACTTTCTGAAGAGCAAATCATCTAGACATAATGAGCAGTTTACAATCATATAAATCACATAAATATAAATTATATAAATGATAACTTTTCAGTTTAATGTGCAGCAACCTTCAGCTTGCTGCATTTATGCAGTAGATATGGATGGATCACTTGAAGAGTTGTTTCTCCTTTTTTCATAGAGTTCAATAGGAAAATGAGTCAGGAGAAACAACCTTTAAAGTGATCCATCCATATCTACTGCATATCTGGCAGCAGAGTGATGGTTTGAGGCTCGTTTGATACCTCAAACCCTTGATGACTTACAGCCATTTAGCCAACCATGTATTCCATACATCCAATTTACAGCTAAATCTAGTCCCACCCCCCAATTCCCATAGAAATCCATTCAAATGCAGAGAGGTTATAGTATCGCTTGTAAGAGTACCTGCAAATAAGTATTTTGATATTATTTTATACCCACTCGTGATAGCATCACCTGTTTACCTGTGGAATGTTCCAAACAGGTGTTCTTTGAACTTCCCCATCTTTTTTTTTTGCCCCTGTCCCAACTTTTTTGGAACGTGTTGCAGGCATCAAATTTGGAATGAGGATATATTTACAAAAATCTATAAAATTGATAAGGTAAAAGATAAAAAATTAAAAAATTGTTCTGTTTTCAATTAAATATATGTAAAAAACAATTTACAAATCACTGCTTTTATGTACATTTCACATACTGTCCCAACTTTTTTGGAATTGGGGTTTGTATGCAATTGAATTTTACTCCTCCCCTGAAATTCCGACTTCTATTTTACAAGATCCACAAATTGCAAATTACAATTAATGTAAGGATGTGTCTTACCTGGTCTGAAAACTTATTTTTCCTTTGAGGACTAATTTCAGGGACTTAAAAGATTACAGAAGAACCCCTAAGATAAGAACTTCAGAGTTGTGAACTGAGCCGTCAACCAAGCAGCTATGAAAAAGGTAGTAGCATACACAATTACATCTTGTTAACCTCCATATTATCAGTGTTGCATTAATTTGAGCATGAAGTGGAAGTGAATCACACTTTCTATTCATGTCTTAGCGCTGTTGTGCCCTATTACAATGTGAGAAACCTAACAGTGTCTGATATAAAAAATGGGGAGAGCAAAATCACATAGTCTATGAAAGAGGCTTAAAAATAGGAGATCACAGAAAATGAGATGCAACACGGTTTCAAAATCTGACATTGATGTTCTAGTGAGATCCTGATTACTGCTAGCTTGATTATTTGATTTGATTGAAATGGTGTATAGGTATTGTTTTTTCTTGCTTTTTTTAAAGATGGTTACCCCAATATATGAATATGATTCCAATTAATACATTGGCACACATGTGTGTGTATGTATGTGTGTGTGTGTGTGTGAGTGTCATGGTGCGGACTGATCATCAGTAACTCACATAATCTGCCAGTGTCAATGTCACATGTCCTGGGTATGTTCAGATACAAGCCATAGACAGAGAAAGATCCAAGAATGTATTTTGTATGACAATTGTATGACAGGAATACAGCTTAGAATACCATGTGTCAGCAAGATATGAGCGCACTTGGTGTATATATGGTTGTAAAAAAATACCAGTAAGGAATTTACTTCTGAAAGAGCTCTAACAAAGTCCTATTTATAGACATTATAGGGTGAATTGGCAGATTGATGATCTCTATTAACTCTTAAATGTAATGTAGGCAGGTTAAATAATTAAAGTTGTTCAACTCACTGAGAAATAAAATGTTGTTTTCAAATTAATTTGATTCATTGGTGTGCTCTGACCTGAACATTCATGTGCCCAGGAGAATTACACTTATTCACAGGGATTTATATCAATTTTGTATAATAATAATAATAATAATAATAATAATAATAATAATAATAATAATAATAATAATAATCATCATGATCATCATGATCATCAGGAATAAAAATACAAGATACAATAAGTGAATCCTAAATAAATCACCAATTTGTACTATTGGGGCCTGATTTACTAAGGCTGTGTCAGAATCATCACTGTTGCTCTTTCTTAACTCTCTGTGGGTGTGAGCGTAATGATGTCACCCAAAAATGTGAAAAAAACTTCCGCAGTAGGATACATTGATTCATGCTTCGCCGGAGGTGAGGAGAAGCCGAGTTTGAAGCCGCTTCGCTCGTCTTCTCTACTATTGGGACAGTGGAGGGAGGGAGGAACCAAAGATCAGTTTCCGGAGTAACGGAGTAGAGGAGGTGGTAGTGGATGAAGAGAGGGTGCATTTTTTGACGATTGGAATGCACCCCAGAACATTAAATACGTGGAAAAACTTGAAGCACACACAAAACTAATAACACAACCAATGATTGGTGTAAAACAAATACCATGACCAATCATTGCTCATGTTATTAATTTTGCGTGTGCAAGATTTAGTATATATTTTTAGTATATCATGCCCTAGGTGTTGCAGTTGCATCACGACCTGATTCAATGACACAATAGAGAGCTGCAGCACATCTTAAATTGATTACGGCGATGACGGTGATAATTATGATCATTGTTCTCATTGCTGTTGTCAGTTTGCAGATGCTTCTGTAAAGGGTGATTTGAAATGCATCAGGGATTAACAATGCCATAGAGAACAAAGTTTATGATTAAACACATTTGAGAATCCAATATGATGAGCAATTAATGCAAAAGGGACAAATCACTGGTTATTAGATTGTTGGTATAAATCTGTGGCATTAAATGAACCATTCAGAAGGAAAGCAGGGGTACAAATTGAAATCATGGGCGAATGCTTAGACGTGCCCTAGGTTTTATCAGCTTGAAATAACAGTGGCTCTTTCAATGCATTTACACAAATTGTAATTGCCTGACTTGCAGCCAAGTCACATGCACCGTAATGCTCTCTGCATAATGTATGTGGAAAGGGGAGGCACAACCAACCACTTGTTTGATAAATCCTTAGCATCTGAAATTACATGCACATTACATTTCATATTATGCTGTATATGCATAGATATTTAGCAATTATATGTAACTGATGTCTATCTGGCAATGTAGAACATTGCCTTTGTTGTTTTCAGAAATATAGTTAACAATAGTATATGACACCAGTATTGGTATTGGTGCTTTTTAGGCAACCAGATCATCCCATTTTACCACTCTTTTTTAAAACTGAAATGATAATTTAATAATTTATGCTTAAAAATCCTGGCCATCATACACATTTACTACACAACCACCCCATCTCCTACATCACTTAACATGATGTAAACGTCTTTGTTTTATTTTTATTTGGTAAATTATCGCTTCTTAATTATAATACCGTATGTAATGTCCCACCAAAAACTCATTGAGCATATATGACTGGATTCTTGCTTTGTTTCAAAACTCATGTTAAAGTAAAGAATGAAAGTTACAAAATGAGGTATCACTTGAGATAATAACAATAATATTTCTGGAGATATGACAACGCAGTTTTGAGAAAACTGGCTTTAAAATTTTTATTGTGAATTCTGCCCTTTCTTATCATAAAATACACCCTCAAACCAGAACCTATTGTATGGAATTGGTATATTTGAGTAGTCCGTAACCCAGTGCTTGCTATGATCTTGAATACGTTTTATTATAATAGTGTTGAAACCATGAATTCATGAAAATATTTAAAAAATGCATACATAAGGTTTAACCTGATTTTGCTTTAAACTCTGATTCACCCTTTTTCATTCTTCCACTTCCCTAATTATTTTGGCATGACTCCCCCATTTCAAAACATTGATAACTGCTCTCCCTATTGAAATACAGCAATAATACTTCACAGAGTGCCCATACATTTTGGTAGCCCTCATCAACAGGTAATTACTCTTGCCAAGTAGCTATCCCACAATACCTTGCATATGAATGCTTCTCTGCTTCGAAACTAATTTGCATCTGTATCTTGGAGGACTAATGGCATTAAAGGAATGTGTCAATACCCTCATCCTATCTATCATGTGACTGTTTAGCATCAGTTAAATTATTTAAGTTGGTAACTGAATGGGGCAAACTGTTGAATACTTAGTTTGAGTCTTGACTAAGTTGAGAGAAAAGAGATTAATTCACAAACATTATAGTTAAACCACCCTGAGGCATTGTGAGAAGTCAGATCAGTGTCATAGTGCAATTTTAAAAAATCAAAATTAGTGCATTTGTCATGACCCAGAACGAGAACTGAACCCAAACGCACGACCAGGAGGCAGAGGTACAATATTAGATGGTTATTTATTTAGCTTGGGGCAGTCCCAAGCTGTACACAAACAAATACAGGATAACACTATATATATATAGGGCGTCACAGGAGCTTTGTCCACGCCTCAACTGGCTCCAAGCCGGAGCCGGACTTGACTGGACCAACGGGCGTTGTTCCAGACAGGAACTGGACTTGGCAGGTCGGACTGGAAATGTTCCAGGCCGGAACTGGATTTGCTGGATCGGACTGAGCGTTCCACACCGGAACTGGACTGGATGGAACGGACTGACTGGCGATTAGCAGGAGCAGGAGCGGTAGAGCAGGACAGAATAGCTGCAGGGTAATCTCACGGGGACCCAGCTTGGGTACTCGTCAGGAGGAGAGCGGGGGAGGCCGCAACACAGGTAGGGGTGCGAACACTGCAGGTGGACAGACTTGAAAACAGGGGAGAGGTTAACTGAACACAGAATAGACTAGGACCAAACAAACACTGAGCGAATGCAAACTAGACATGCAGATAGCGCAGACCAGAGTGACTGACAAACTACGTTAACTAACTACGTTAACGAACTGGCAACGAACCAAAGACAGGGAGCGGTTTAAATACAGGGAGTGATTGGTAACAATGGGAAAGGTGTGCGAATGTCTAAGTGAGTGATTGGTAACAATTAGAAAAGCGTGTGAATGTCTAAGTGGGTGATGAACCAGAGTGAAGTGTGAGGAATGTGAGTAGAGGGGAGAGAAGGGGATAGGTAGAGACAGGAGTGGTGAAACGAGTGGGACAAACGGACAGGACACGCCCAGCCTGCAGCACGGGGGAAGACACGGATAAGGGAGTCAAACATGACACGGAGGGAGAGGGAAAAACACGGAGAAGGAACAGGATGGGAACGGAACGTTACAGTACCCCCCCCTCAACGGACGCCTCCTGGCGTTCCCGGAGGCTTGATCTTAAGGGGATGCAGTTTATGAAAATCGGTTATGACGGAGTGGTCCAAAATGAGGCTCTTGTGAAGCCATGACCGCTCTTCGGGACCGTACCCCTCCCAGTCGACCAGGTATTGAAAGCCCCGACCCCTACGGCGTATGTCAAGAATGTGACTCACCGTATAGGCCGGGGCATTGTCGATAATCCGGGGCGGAGGTGGAACAACTGCGGGAGCACTGAGAGGGCTGGAGGTGACAGGCTTGACCTGACTGACATGAAAAACAGGGTGAATCTTGAGGGAGATGGGAAGGGAGAGCTTAATGCTTACAGGATTGATGATACTGAGGATGGTAAAGGGGCCAATGAAACGGGGCTGTAATTTCTTGGAGGTGGATTGTAAGGGGATGGTGGAGGTGGAGAGCCAGACCTGCTGACCGGGCTTGTACTGCGGGGCTGCGGTCCTATGAAGGTCCGCCAGGCGTTGGGTACGGGAATTAGTGCGAAGGAGTGCGGTGCGTGTCAGCTTCCAGATGCGTCTGCATCTGAGAAAGTGAGACCTAACGGTGGGAACCGCCACTTGCTCCTCCTGGACGGATAACAGGGGGGGTTGGTACCCTAACGAACACTCAAAGGGGGACATCCCTGTAGCAGTGTTCTTAAGGGAGTTGTGGGCGTACTCCACCCACGGGAGGAATCGGCTCCAGGAGGAGGGATTGCGTGCGGACACGCACCGCAGGGCGGACCCCAGGTCCTGGTTGGCCCTCTCCGTCTGACCGTTAGATTGGGGGTGGAACCCAGAGGATAGGCTAGCGGAGGCGCCCAGGGCCGTACAGAACGCCCTCCACACCTGGGAGGAGAATTGGGGCCCACGGTCAGAAACAATATCAGAAGGGATCCCGTGCAGCCTGACCACGTGCAACACCAGGAGTTCCGCCGTTTCAGAGGTGGAAGGAAGTTTGGGGAGAGGGATAAAGTGGACCGCCTTGGAGAACCGGTCCACAATTGTCAGAATAGTGGTGTTGCCCTCTGACAAAGGTAGACCGGTAACGAAGTCTACACCGATGTGACTCCAAGGTCGGCCCGGGACAGGGAGGGGGTGGAGAAGACCGGAGGGTGGCTGGTGGGAAGCCTTGCTCCTGGCGCATACAGAGCAGGCCAGGACAAAGGCACGGGTATCCCCCCTGAGGGTAGGCCACCAAAAACTCCTCCCAACCAGGGCGGTAGTCCTGGAGACCCCTGGGTGACAGGCCAGGCGGGAGGCATGGACCCATTCCAGGACCTGGGAACGGACGGAGTCGGGGACAAAAAGGGTAGAGTTAGGGTTATTGCGGGGGTCCGGTTGGGAAACCTGAGCGGACTTCACGGTCTCCTCGATGTCCCAAGAGACCGCAGCCACGACGCAGGAAGCCGGTAAAATAGGTTCAGGGTCAGCAGAACTGGCTAGGGGGAGAACACACCGGTTAGATCAGGTACAGGTTGAGGGTGAGATATTCGTTTAACCCCCGAGGGGGGTAGGGCTGACCGGAGGCAGTTGGCTAGACAATGGCTGCTCCAGTCCTGAATCTGACCGGAGCGCCAATTAATATGCGGATTGTGGAGGTGTAACCAGGTCTGTCCTAGGACTAACGGGTACTGTTGGGAGCGAATGAGAAACAACTGGATGGTTTCATGATGGTTGCCGGATAATATTAGTTGGAGGGGAACGGTGGAATGGGTGATTGACCCCAGGCTCCTGCCGTCCAGGGCGAATGCCGAGATGGGCTTGGATAAGGTCTCGGTAGGAATCCCGAATCTTTCCGCGAATGAAGTGTCGATAAAGTTGGCGTCAGCTCCGGAATCGATAAGGGCGGATGTAGAGGCGGAAAGGTTCCTCCACCGGAGAGTGGCCTTTAAAGTGGAACGGTTCTGGGCTGAATGGTTGGTGGTAATAGGGCTCGTCAGTAAGCCCAGTTTCACGGGCGAGCCAGCCCTTTTTGGGCGAATAGCACAAGTGGCAATGTGGTGGTCTGACTTTCCACAGTACAAACAGGAATTTGTGCGAATTCTCCGTCGGCGCTCCTCGGCGTCTACAGAGATCTTACCCAACTGCATGGGTTCTTCGTCTGCAGGAGTAGGTGAAGATTTATTCCTCTCCATGGGAGGAAGGGGGCGACTGTCGTGCGAAGAAGAGAACGGGCCGTTAGACGAACCTCTCCTTCTCTCCTGGGCCCGGGCTCTGAGGCGATTGTCGATGGAGATGGCGAGGTGTATGAGGGAGTTTAGTGAGTTCGATTCCTCACGGGTGGTTAGCTGGTCCTTCAATTCCTCGCTCAGGGCCTGAAGAAAGGCCCCCTGAAGAGCGGAATCATTCCATCCTGCCTCGGCCGCAAGGGTGCGGAATTGGACCGCCATCTCCGCCACACTGCGACTGCCCTGCCGAATTTGAAGGAGGCGTTGTGTTGCGTTGCGTCCACAGACTGGGTGGTCAAAAACACGCCGCATTTCAGCGGTGAAGGTGGGGAAGTGAAGACAGGCTGGTGTCTGGCTATCCCACAGAGTTAGGGCCCACTCCTGGGCACTGCCAGCCAAGCAACTCATGACCAATGCGATCTTGCTGGCGTCGGAGGCATAAGAGGTGGGCTGGATGCGGAAGACGATGTCGCACTGCATCAGGAATTCGCGACATCTTCCCAGACTTCCCCGGTAATGCTCGGGGAGTTGGACACGGGGTTCTCGAACAGACGTGGGGACGGGAACCTCGGGCAGTTGTTCAAGCGCGGGTGCGACGGGAGCCTCCTGGATCCGAGAAAGGGGCTGGTGGAGTAACATTTGTGTCACCTGCTCACCTAGGCCCCTCAGGGCTTCCAGAACATCATCCAGGCGGCGGCTCTGTTGGTCGTTGACCGTGGCTTGGCAGGAGAAGGCGTGACGGATCTGCTCCAGGTCGGCTGAGTCCATACTTTGGCCAGTTCGTTCTGTCATGACCCAGAACGAGAACTGAACCCAAACGCACGACCAGGAGGCAGAGGTACAATATTAGGTGGTTATTTATTTAGCTTGGGGCAGTCCCAAGCTGTACACAAACAAATACAGGATAACACTATATATATATAGGGCGTCACAGGAGCTTTGTCCACGCCTCAACTGGCTCCAAGCCGGAGCCGGACTTGACTGGACCAACGGGCGTTGTTCCAGACAGGAACTGGACTTGGCAGGTCGGACTGGAAATGTTCCAGGCCGGAACTGGATTTGCTGGATCGGACTGAGCGTTCCACACCGGAACTGGACTGGATGGAACGGACTGACTGGCGATTAGCAGGAGCAGGAGCGGTAGAGCAGGACAGAATAGCTGCAGGGTAATCTCACGGGGACCCAGCTTGGGTACTCGTCAGGAGGAGAGCGGGGGAGGCCGCAACACAGGTAGGGGTGCGAACACTGCAGGTGGACAGACTTGAAAACAGGGGAGAGGTTAACTGAACACAGAATAGACTAGGACCAAACAAACACTGAGCGAATGCAAACTAGACATGCAGATAGCGCAGACCAGAGTGACTGACAAACTACGTTAACTAACTACGTTAACGAACTGGCAACGAACCAAAGACAGGGAGCGGTTTAAATACAGGGAGTGATTGGTAACAATGGGAAAGGTGTGCGAATGTCTAAGTGAGTGATTGGTAACAATTAGAAAAGCGTGTGAATGTTTAAGTGGGTGATGAACCAGAGTGAAGTGTGAGGAATGTGAGTAGAGGGGAGAGAAGGGGATAGGTAGAGACAGGAGTGGTGAAACGAGTGGGACAAACGGACAGGACACGCCCAGCCTGCAGCACGGGGGAAGACACGGATAAGGGAGTCAAACATGACACGGAGGGAGAGGGAAAAACACGGAGAAGGAACAGGATGGGAACGGAACGTTACAGCATTAACTTCAACAAGGCACTGATTAAAGCAGGTCCGCTTGGTGCACAAAAAAAGATGTGGAAAAAAATGTATTATTATTATTAGCCTACCAAGTAGCATTGTGGAAATAGATTGTAAAAACAGGTCCAAGTTGCAAAAAAAAAAAATTATCCTGTAGGCATAAACAATTAAAAGTGATTATTTAAAATGGCTTTTTACAAACAGTTTCTAGCTGTTCTAAGGACAAATTAAGTTACCCCCCTTATCTTATAGGAAGACAACTTTATTTATGCCCAATAATACCAAATCATTATCTAATCTTGGAAAGAAGTATATTAAAGATGAGCTATATTCCTTCATCATTTCAGTCTCTTTGTGCTATTTTCTATTTACATGTGAAACTACGTTACTGTAACTGGCTCATCATTTTCATTTATATTTTAGCCACTCCACTGACTAGCCAACACACAGCAGTAGGCTAGCTAACACACACACACACGGGCGCCGCACACACAAGTGCAGCCAGCTAGTGCAATGCTGCAGATGTTTAGCAAAATCGCTATAACAACTAGGCTAGATGCAACATGTAATCAATCTATTAAAAATCGAATAAATCTTGCCACTATCCTCAACTCACTGAGTAAGCTAGGCTAGCGAATATTATATCCTAAGCAATGCGTAACAGTTACAGTTATCAAGAAGAGAGAGCATAGAAGATTGATCAAAGAAACTGACCTTTTTCTCTCTCGTTGCGTCTTCATGTTTTATATGGCCAAACCAACCAATCAGATATTAGAAAAATATATTATTTCGATGTGGCATTTTTATGATTGGCCGAATTGTCTGTAGCTCTAATAGCCTACCGTAGCGCCGACTTCATATTGTCGGATTTATTATTTTCTGGATTTGGCTTCAAAATGGCCAATAGAAAAGCAGTGCATTTTTTGATGACCAATAACACAATTACAGAAAACTATGAATGCTCAAAAAAATAGCTCTCACAGGGATTTTTTCTGAGTTTTTATTGGATGGGCAGACGATTCTTCTGGGTGGGCAAGGCTTATCTCTGGGTGGGCAATCCCCACCCCAGCCCACCCGTAGACACACCCCTGAACCCAATGCGTTTCATTTTACAGAAATGCATATCTTAACAAAGCATACGGTTTTCCCAATTTCACTTAAGAGGAGTGGCGCTCCCCTGCATTCAACAACAATTTGAACCCTGCTTATAACGTTACCCACGCGAAATAAATCCCTGGCCTGCGCTCCAGTCGATTAGTAGCCTACGTGCTGGACTGGTTAATGGCGGGGGCTGCAAAATAGCATTATCGCTTGGATAGTGGGGCGGCCGGCGACGGGCGGAGGGTGGCGCTCTGCCGCCCTGGTCCTAGTGCCGCCCTAGGCGGCCGCCTATATTTGCCTAGTCAAGCCCTGGTGGTGGGCTCTGGAGGTCTAACTAGTCCCTATATTCAGGGGCGTGTCTAGAACATTTTGAATGGGGGGGCCAGGCTGGGGCACAGACCCAGAGGAGGGGGGCCAGCCATCAAGGCTTACCATTTTTTTTTTTTGCCGCGTACAGCAGACACACGTGTATTTATCCGACCAAACCTTAGCCCTAGCCTTAACCCTAGCCTAACCTTTTTTTTTTATACCTGCCCCTGATTCTAGGTAATCATATACAGAGCTTTCGTATGAACACTCTTTCAAATTTTGCTGTTTGACAGCTCAAATTAAGATATGTTTCAATGGGCTTTTTGTTACTCATCTACACAAAGTGCTCTATAATGTCAAAGTGGAGTAAAATGTTTTGATTATTTCACTATTGGATACACCAGAGCTTATTTTTAAGCCTTTACAGCAAAGGGTGTATTTTTTTCTCTACTTTGACATTATAGAGCACTTCATGTAAGTGCCTGCCCTGACGGCGACTCGCTACCTTCCTGTGTAGTTGTTTGGTGTTTTTTACTGTCTTTTACTGTTTATTGTTTTAATTATTCGTCAATACGGTATATGTTATTGATCGGAGTGCATAAGGCAAATGCGTAATATGGTGGGACTGAAAGAAATTGCGGTTGGACTTTTCCTATGGCTGTTTTTTGAATTTGTTTCTACAACTGTGCGGGCTCGTGGAGAGATTTCTACCCCGCCGGTGACATACTCCTACAGCTTACGAGAACTCTACAATCTTCGGGCTGCCGTGGTGAACCACTCCCCCGTGAATCTACCTTCTGGGCCGAAGCGAAGGAAAAGAGGCCGACGGAGTGGCGCACGGGTGAGGAACAGACTAAGAAGATGCAAGCCCGTTCTACCATCGGTGATTATGGGCAATGTTCGCTTCTTAGCGAACAAAGTTGATGAATTGGCGGCGCTACTGAAACATGACCGTCTTTTTCGGCAAAGTAGCCTTCTGTGCTTTACCGAGTCCTGGCTTAACGGCAGCACTCCTGCGGCATACACAGAAATGGACGGTTTCTCATTGATTAGACTGGATAGGGACGCGGAGAAGACGGGCAAGAAAATAGGAGGGGGTGTTTGCCTTTATGTGAACAATCAGTGGTGTCACCCTGCGCACATTACTATGAAGGAAACAGTGTGCGACCAGAACGTTGAACTGCTGGCGGTGAGTTGCAGGCCCTACTATCTTCCCCGTGAGTTCTCCAACGTCATTGTTATCGTGACATATATTCCACCGTCTGCTAATGCCAAACAGGCTACTGACACGTTAGTCAGAGTTGCTCACGAACTTCAAAGTCACTCACCTGACGCTCTCATGATTATCAATGGTGATTTTAACCACTGCACCCTCTCCTCCTCATTGCCTTCTTTTAGGCAGTTTGTTACCTGCCCTACGAGGAATAATAAGACCATTGACTTGTTTTATGCTAATGTCAAGGACAGTTATTATTCCACTGCTATGCCACCTCTGGGCAGCTCAGACCATAACCTGGTGCTGCTGTCAACCAAATACACCCCCCTGGTTCGTAAACAGCCCATCTCCACTAAATCTTTGCGTGTGTGGTCTGAGGAGGCATGTGAGGAGTTAAGGGCCTGCTTTGAATGCACAGATTGGTCTGTCTTTTATGATGTGGACAACAATAACACAGAGGTTGATGGTGTGGCTGACCGTGTTACTGATTATGTAAACTTCTGTGTTGATATGATAATCCCATGTAAAACCATTAAACTGTTTTCTAACAATAAGCCCTGGGTCACTAAGGAGATAAAGATTGCTATTAATAATAAGAAGGTAGCTTTCACTAGTAGAGACAAGGATTTGATCAAATCTGCACAGAAAAAACTTAAACAGGCTATAAGGCAGGGAAAGAGGAATTATAAAGAGAAAGTAGAAAGTAAATTACAGGAGTGTGACACAAAGGGCCTATGGAAGGGCTTAAAGTCAATAACAGGCTATGGCCCTGCCAGCTCTAACCTGCAGGAAGGTATTTTTACTCCTGATGAGGCTAACCAGTTCTTTGCTAGATTTGACACCAATGACCTCCTAGCAGAGCATGATTCGGCCTATTCAACCCTCTCCTTGAGGGGGTTGGAAGGCAGTTCTACTCTTTGCCCCCCTATAAGCATTACAGTTAATGAGGTACGCACCCAGCTAAGAAGGCTTAATGCAAATAAGGCCCCTGGCCCGGATGGGGTCCTTCCACGTGCTCTCAAAGTGTGTGCAGATCAGCTATGCACAGTGCTTCACTATTTATTTTTTCTGTCTTTGTCCCAGTCCAAGATTCCAGTCAAGTGGAAAACTTAATGTATTGTGCCTGTGCCTAAAAGAGCAAATGCCAAGGCTCTTAAAGACCTTAGGCCTATTGCTCTCACCTCACATATAATGAAATCCTTTGAAAGGGCAGTCCTGGGGCATTTCAGTAGGCAGGTTGGTGCCTACCAGGACCCGCTGCAATTTGCATACAGGAAGGGAGTAGGAGTGGATGATGCCCTCCTCTACATGGTACACAGAATATACAGCCATCTGGAGTTAGCCGGTGCATCTGCTAGAATAATGTTCTTTGACTTCTCTAGCGCTTTTAATACAATACAGCCACATATTTTAGCCAACAAGCTTTTAAATTTTAACCTGAATAGGTCCACAGTCGCATGGGTCATGGATTACCTAACATGCAGACCTCAGTATGTGAGGATCCATGGCACTGTGTCTGACACCATCACTACCAACACCGGGGCGCCGCAAGGCACAGTTTTATCTCCATTTTTATTTACACTGTACACATCTGACTGCAGGCATAGCAATGAATCTTGCCACTTACAAAAATTCTCTGATGATTCTGCCCTCGTTGGCTACATTTTAAATGATGATAACTTAGCTTACCAAGAGGAAGTGGACAGTTTTGTCAGATGGTGTGAGGGAGCCCACCTTATTCTTAATTTAGATAAGACTAAGGAGCTCATTGTTGATTTTAGGAAGAAAAAAGCAGAGGTAACCCCCGTCCTGATTAAAGGACAGGCAGTCGAGGTGGTCCCCTCATACAAATACCTGGGTGTTTATGTGGATAACAAGCTGGACTGGAAGGAGAACACCAGAGTCATTTTTAAGCGGGCCCAGTCCAGATTGTTCTTCCTCAGGAAGCTCTGGTCATTTAAGGTCAGCAGGTCTCTTTTAAATGTCTTTTATCAAGGTATTGTGGCAAGTGTTCTTTTTTATGCTGTTGTCTGCTGGGGTGGCAGCCTAACAGTTGAGGATAGGAATAGGATCAATAAGTTGATCAAGAAGGCAGGATCTATTATTGGCCTGACCCCAGATTCTCTGGAGGCCATTACAGAGCAGAGAACCAGAAGGAAGCTTAGGAGTGTTCTGTCACGGGACGATCATCCCTTGTATAGCACTTTTAAGGGCAGTAGGAGCAATCGGCTCCTATTGCCAAAATGCTCAACTGAAAGGTTCAGGAAATCTTTTGTTCCTGCAGCAATCAGGTTTTTTAATGAACGTTGATGTAATGTTTTTTTAATTGTTGTTGCAATGGAATTATGCACTTACCCTTCAATGATTCTGCCTGATGTCATTATGTATTTATTGTGTACGTATATTGTGTCTATGTCTTTGTTATGGTAGCAAACCAGTTTCCCCTTTGGGGATCAATAAAGTTTATCCATGTGAATGAGTAACAAAAAAAGTCACTTGAAATGTTAATTTGAGCTTTCAACATAGCACAATTTGAAAAAAATCCAATGGGTTTGGATACTTTCCAAAGGCACTGTACATATATTAAATGTTGCATTATACATTTCCAAACTGTATGGTTGAATATCCCCTCAAGATTGTAGCACTTGTTCAGATTTCCATTTTATTCTTCTGCTTCAATATTATTCTACTGTTCTATCATAACCAATATACTGAAAGATAATGCCTTTTATTTACCCTTTATTGTGTAGTGTCCCCTTACTGTGTACAGTTTTGCAGGTAGTTAAATAGTCATGCAAATCTTCAATACCCATTTAGTATAGAGAAAAGTAAGATTATAAATAAATGTGTTTGTACCCAAACAATAAAGTCTAAATAAATCTGTACACCATTATAGCTAACTGCCTGTAGCTACACTACATAAATGGCCATTAGGTGGCGACAACCAGTAATATTAAGAGCACCCCTAAAATAATATAGCATGAGAATAAATGGATACAGTCCAGGTCAGAATTAACGTTAACAGTTAAATTGTTTATTCAGAATATTAAAGATAAACATAAATAAATAACTATTTTACATATTAACAGTATGAAAATGGATAAAAGGCCATAAAAGCAAAGTAAATAGAAAAGTGCTATGTAATATTCCAATATTCACAGTAGTTTGTACAGTACACAGTACAATGAGGTTTTGAACCTAAAAATATATAAAATAAAATGAATACAAAAAAACAAAACAACCATTTAGCTCTTGACTGGTCACTTCTGTGACTGGTGGGCAACAAAGGTATTTGTGTGGGGGGGGGGGGGGTTGGCTCCATATATATGAAGATATTTTTTGCATTTTTATAAACTTTAGCCATAAAGGCCGTGACACATCGGGGACGTAACGAATAAGCGAGGCGAAAATGCGAAAAATTCGTCGGCGAATATTTCGCGTAAAAACCTGACACACCTGCAACAATGCGAAAAAACAAAAAGCTCGCGTTCTTATTCGCATTTGAAAATCCGTGCGAATAAAAGTGGATTACTCTTCGTCGAGCGATGACGACCTGGTTATCCGTTCGGTCCATCACGGAACGAAAGTGTATTTTTTTTTCCTCTACCAGAACGTTAAAAACAGAGCATGCTTAAATTACATTGGCAAAATATTGAACCGGGCTTATTATGTGTCCGTTTTTACTTATGCAAAGTTTGTTTTGTCTACAACATGCTCTCCTTCTCTTCCCTCCTTTTACGGACATACGTGTTCCACTGCCTCTTTATCTCTTCCACTAATATAAAGGGTTAACCACAACATAACAATACATTACGTCATTTCAGCAAACATCTTTAAAATAAACTTGTAGTAGTCTATACAGTGTAGCAACTCATGAAGTCTGAAGAGTTCTCTCCAAAACGATCGCTACAGGCAGACCTCGTCTGTTTTCCTCGTTATTTATATAACTTGGTTATCAGTAATCAGGTAATCCACACAGGAGTCGGAATAAGATTTTTGGGGAACTTTATTTGCCACACATACAGACAACAGTGTGACAGCAAAACAAATTCATATAGGCTACTCTAACCTGCCCTTCTCCTCCCCCTTTCTCTCCCTCCACCACAGTGGCTGCCCCTGGCCAGACCCGGTAGCTAGCATACGTGTCGTCTTTCTCCTTCGGTTAGCCTATAGCCCACAATATCCACGAAACAATATCACATATAGCGGTTCGCTAGCTTTCATCCTTTATTTTCACCAAGGCAAACAACCCAGCCGGTGACAGCGTAGCCTACATGAACTCGCCTAAGGTAAAAAAAAAAAATAGGCCTACGTATCGTGTAGCTATGTTTGTGTGTAATTGCCACTGGCTTGTTATCATCTTTACATGAACTGCTATCAATGTTAACGTTAGATCTAAAGGTTAGCTAACGTTAGCTGGCTAAAATAGCTGGAGACGACTTTTAAGCCAATACTAATAACCTGTGGGAGCTGATCAGATAGCAAGTTGTGCGTATTGCAACCATTTAGCTATAAACCCACCATCTTCATAGCCTATTTTCTCGGCTATGGTTTTCCACAAATTGTCCTTCAAATCGTTGTCTTTGTAACTATTAAGGCCGTGACACACTGGGCGTGATTTACTCGCACGAATAAATCGTACTTTGAAAAATAAACTTTGCAACTTTGGTTCCGCCTCATTTTATGTCCATTCCCATTGGGCTACAGAGGCTTCTTTCATCGATACTGACAAGACAATGGCCTATCATATTCCGGTTCTGGTAGGGGGGGCACCAGGGGTGGCCAATCAGATTCCAGTGGGGGCCAGTGCCACCCCTGTCCCCCTACTGGCCCCGCCCCTGCCTATATTTACACAATTTTACATGCTTACACAACAATTTGAATTTTGAAATGCAGGCGAATGTTAGATTTGATATTCAGGAATGTGATTCTGGTATTAACTCAATTTTGATTGGATACTGGTTTTATTACAATATCATGTCTAAATGAATCACAGCAGAAACTTGGGGTTGGTTCGAACACTCCACCCCACAAAATCAATTGAGTGGATTTGTGCCAGGTTTGGGTTTGCAGCATGTTAGATGGCAAGTTTAGCACAATCAGATTTAAAGGTGAAAGTATGCTAAATGTTTCTGACCAAACCATTTGTGTCCATTTCAAGTTCCCTTGGCAACACGCAACATCTCAGCATTAGCAATCCTCATTAATTGTGAACCACATCCCTTTTTTTGGATGCATGCACGTACATTTTTATTTTATAAACTTTTTTTCATGTTGTTTCTTCCCAAAGTATATTGATTAGCATACAAACATATATATGTTTGTATTTAGTCTTCAGCTACTGGTAGGCCACCCATTGACACATGCAAACCCCATTCATAGCATTAGTAGATGAAGCATCTGACAACAGAAGAGTGGGCCATTGATGAAGAAGAATCTGGCGTAGAGTAACAGTGAGATGAACAATGGGGGGGGATAGACTAAAAAGTGAGCATCATTGTACAGTGAGGAAGATAAGGCAAACAGTGGAACACAGAATTGATATGATAGAGAAGAAAAACTTGAGTTGCGGGGGGGAGGGGGGGTTAATGTTCAACAGTAGCTAGACCTCATTGCGCACCATTCAGGCCACGTATTATTTGATGAATCTTCATCGCCACCAAAAAGCGAGAAAGACATTGATTGAGTGGGGGGGGAAATTGAGCTGCTGCCAGCTGCTTCTTTCAAAGGCCTCTATTAATGCCCAGGACTCTGACACTCAAAATTGCACAGTTCTTTCTTTACTATTTCTGACTGATCTTTCCTACAGACTATGCATATGTGAGCTAAAGTAATTCTGTACTAACAGAAGGACCTTAACTTCTGGGGCAAAGATGGCTTCCCCTATGCGTTTATATGAGATGTGTCGTTATAATGTTATAATTGACGTTATAATTTCTTCAAATTTCATCAGAAAAAAAGTATATTTTCAGGATAGCCAATAGTAATTTTAATTTTGAAAAGGATATTGAATGGGATCTAAAAGAGAGCTCCAAAAGGCTAAGCCAACAATAGGGTATTTTTAGTAGTGATGGGCAGAGCGAAGCTTTCTGAAACATTGACACAGTTGAAGCGATTGCGTTGGTTGAAGTGTCGGCATCATGAAGCATTTGACACCTGCCTCTCTAGTGACATCTCCTGGTCTAACTTACTCTTTACAATGGCGATAAATTTACATTAATAAAACATTATTGACTCTTGTAAAATTCAGATTTTGAATATTAATACTTTTGCCATGTATTCTCAAAACCCTCTCCAACTGAGTCTCTATTAAGGAAAGTGTTAAACCTATTCTCATGATAAGATGACGATAATTATCATTATTAAAGTGAAATGAAAATGTGTGTTTCATCATGAACATAATGCCATCATATCGACCAATGCCCTTCTATTTCCTATTGCATTTCTGATAAGGAGAGTACATTGCAACAATAAATTCCAATTATTTGAAAAACTATTTTTGCCATTTACTGGTTCATATTTAAAGCGTATATAGCCTATCAACTTTCCCCCAGCTTATGGCATGGCGGAAAGGACATTTATATTAAATGGCACAAAGATAGGTAGCCATATTTTTATTCACGTTATTGTTATTCTTATTGGTAGCCTAGTCATTCTATGGGAGTTATTTTTTTTCAGGGCTTCCTGGCATAAGTGGATTGCTACCGTGATTTAACACAGTTAATAAATAACATTATGCACGTGGGGAACTTCATTAACTTCACAAACTTCAATAACTTGTTTATCTTACGTTTTTAAACATTGAGGTAGGCCTACATTTTTGGTGCTCCATTAGACTATAGGCTACCTAGCTTAGATGGTCCAGCTTGAGTCACCGCAGAATTCCATGGTAATGCTGAAATATTGGGATACGTTGACCGCAAGCAATGAAGCATTTTAATAGGACAGGTGCCGGTCGCAAATCATGCACCGTGCTTTTTATGGGGTCTCTTGTTGGAAATAATCCCATACAAAAAACGTCTTTTGTGAACCTTCCTTTATTAACAATATCTCTACAAAATCTCAAACGCACTCTCAAATCTCTCCCTCTCCTCTGACGAAACCCCACGACTTGCGTATGGAAGACCAAATGGCTAGCTATATTTATATATTTCTACAGAATGCGATGTCCTGGATTGACTTGGAATAAGGAAACTATGGGTTTGCGTTCATTATTATCCCTTTTCATTATGCTTACCCTATGCTGTCCCCTAGTGGTTGTCGTTGATGTCCCAATTATAGTAGCCAATTCATATTTCTCTGAAATTATAAATGAAACAAAAAAAAAATAGGCTAGCTGTTCTGGAAATTTTGGAAATAAGGTAACCTGTGTTATGCAGACATTTCTCCGAGTTATAGTATATTTTATCAAGGGAAGTCTGCATCAGTCAATATACTACCAAAATATGCCTATCCTGACCGCGTAATATGGTGGCCGCTTAGAAATTGAACGGTTTCTAGGTTTTTATGTCTATGGACTGAGCAACTAATGACCTTCCTGTTTTTTTCATGTTTGACAGGCCGATTTGTTTTTAAATAAATACGCGATTAAATAAATAAAAGAGGCGTAAAATAACTAATATATTGATTTATTTAATTGCTAATTTAGTTATGTCATTGCTTATTTATTTATTGCCTATTGGTGTGGATGTGAGAGTTTTGATTTCAAACAATTTCCATAAGAGTATATCAAACAATTCTGAGGAAGATTGGAGCGTAATGTTTTATTCATCAACCATATTATGAAGCTATCTTCCATCCCTTCACATTTTTAAGTTGATCTCTGACCATAGCGATTCCACGGGATGCGTAAAGCCACACGTGTGTCACATTGACTTCTGACTGACACCAGCTTTCATCAGCTATACGAAATGACCACCTGTGGCAGATATCCAACAGGAGTATTTGTATATGTAAACTGCATTTTTAAAATTCATCTGTGATTTAAACCCAGTACAATACATTCACTTGAGTTATTGCTCAGCATTTCACAAAAAGGAACATAAAGCCCTCAGGTATAGAATAGAATAGAATAACTTTTATTTTCCCGCAAGGGAACTTCAGTTGTAGCCCCAGCAACAACAACAAAAGACAGACAGTGGGGCAGACCCACAACACACAAACAAACATATCAAACAAAGACATCCAACAGAATCATTACATCAATCAAGTGAATTAAGTGAATTAAAGTGCAATACAGCCATGATTAAAAAAATAGTCCCGCTGTTCCGAGATGTCCAGTGTGACCAAGCAGTCCAACACACAAACTCCGCCTCCACGACTCTCCTCCATACACGCAGCGCCGCGGTCTCTGCCCACCGCCGAAAAGGAGCACCGAACTGCGTCAATCCTCCCAGTCATCTCCTCATTCCTCTCCCGCATTATGTTCTCCTTCCCTGGCTGCATTTTGAAGATTGCCTGCACTCTCGGATCAGTCCCGAAATCCTCAACTCCGGTGAAGAGTGATCGTAAACTTTGTTGCTGCAGTCTGCAGATCCAACGGACATTCCCGAGCATATGTTGCGACTGCGTCTCCATGGTGACGACCACAAACAAAATTATATCGACAAGACAATAAGTGGATATTATTAAACGAGCAGCAGGAGTGCCCTGACAAATATCCAGCCCACTTCCCCGTCCCACTACAGACACACAGCGCATGAAAATACAAAACAAAAGCCAGACACAACAAAACACATTCAAATTAACAAACACGAACATGAGAGACAGCTGGACTACATGTCACCATTACAGCGCCACGTGATGCCATCCCAATGTGTTTAGCACAAATTTAGCAATGCAAGCACAGACTTAACATGTCAGTAAGGTCCCTGTTGCAATTTCCCATTACCACACTTAGCCTGAGCGTATGTCATTGGTTTTTACTCCTTACAGCACAATTGTGTCATTGCTGACACAGGACAACCGTGGTCACATAGTTACCCATGTCTATGTGAACCATGTGGAACACCGTTTTTTTCCTGTAAAACTCAGCCTGCAGTGCGATGTATTGGCTAGGGAATTGGGCTTGTAACTGTGGTTGTAGGTTCAAATCCTATCAGGGGCTGTATAATTTTAATCCTGACCAAGGTATTTAACCATAATTGATTCATTTTATATTGAGGTAGATAGTGTGGAAAAAATGTAAAGTGTATAGTTTGTTCTGGATGGAGTGTCTGCCTAACAAATAAACAATGTATACAAAGGACACTCCTTCAGGAATTCATGGACTTGTGGGATGGATTTAGCCGAGCATACATTGATGGATTCAAGTGACTGCAGAAACCACACTTTTGAACATTAAGAGACACCTTGGGTTCTTTACTTAATGAAGCATACTTTTGCAACAGGTCTACCAGTGAAGCTCTTGTCTTGCTTCCCCTCACTCCTTCTATAAGGGATTGAATTTAATTTAAAGCAGCTGGGAATGGATTGGGTTTTTAGCAAGCCAAGCATTCTTTTAAGGGCTTATTCACATTGCCCAGTTAATCTTAAATTGTTTTATTTGATTCTCCCACATGACACATGCAGGCACATAAGCAGTATTACTTTCATAAATGTTACTTGTCAAAAAAGGCAGACTGGAATATATGATCGATGCAAAGAGGGAGGAGTGGAACATGTCACATCATTGCAAAAGGCTCGAGCACGAAGAGAGCCAGCAACAATTTATAATCCGATACTTGATCTGGTACTTCAATATATCACCACCAGAGGTCACTCCAGGCATACGTCCTTCTCTTTGTACTCTAAACACAAGACTGAATTGATTCAGCAGTCGGTTCAAATGCCTCACTTTCAAACAGGAAACATATGAATCATTTTTACCTTCTTATTTATGCTCCCAAAATAACCATGTAGCATCAAATAATTAAATTTCTTTGAGAACACAAATAATTGCCTCACTGAGCATGGCATGCTGCACTTTGCCTTTAAGGTTATCGAGACCTCATTTATTGATTTCTTTGTTGATGTCAAACAATCAGGTTGCCCAAGGAATAGTAACACTGGATGTGGTTTGAGGCACTGTTGAAGGTCTAAGACAGTCAACAGTATTTATCCAATGGGATCTGCTATGAATCAACTACCATTCTAATAAACTCATTGAAGCAAACCGATGCGTGCATTAAGAATTAATTCCACATTGAAACAGCTGTTAAACACTGGCACCCAAGAAAATTCTGGTGATGTCCAGGACTATAATCCTGGAAAAAAACTTTCTATATCGTTGTGTCTATAGTCCCTCTCAGGGATTGCAGTATCAACAAATTATATAAGTGTTCTGGGGGAGATTAAAAAAAAAAATATTGGAATACCCCTTGTAATGGGCATGATAAAGACCCATATTGCAGATAAGAAAGGGGTTAAGCATTTCCTCAGGGAATGATCTTTGGACATAAACATGAAGTCAATGAGGAACAGAACACGGGCTTATACGTATATACCCAGAGGAAAGGGCAATTCAAAATAAGATATCTTCTTTATCTCATTCACTTCTCTTAGACAAAAATCGAAATCGTTTTACACCAATGTGAGATTTTGACTACTTTCACATACTACTCAAATCCGGCTCCTGAGGAATAACCCTACTTGCCTCGGTAAGAAAACAATAGCTCTTACAATGTTCTTGATTTACTCTCACTTCAATGCTTTTTATTTGTCTGAAATTATGAGATAACAACAAGATCCAAGGAGAAACCCATGAGAAATCTACAAGCACAGCAGCAAATCAACGAGAACTGTGGCATTTCTTATGCTTCTTCTGTTCTTCTCAAATTGCCCATTATTTGTCTTAGATTGATCTATGCCCTTGCTCTTCATTTCTCCTAAGGGGAGGGGGGTTTAGGAGAAACAGATCAGAGTTAAGTAATCTCAAAATAAGAATTTAGTTCTCAAGAGATAAAGAAAAGACTATTGTAAGCAGCAGATTTTTCCTCTGGGCATATATACCTTTAGACGTCCACAGTGTTCAAATCTGCCACTGATAGCCTTTATTGAATGATAAGGAATGATGGTCATGATTAAGGTTCTGTTCACCTTGCTTGGGTAGCGCATAATTCTAATACCCTTATTTGGGCAGCATGATATTACATTCATCTTATTTCAGCAGCATAAACTAAGCTTAATTTGGTGGCTCTGATTAAAAACCTGATTGCTGAATTCACTAACCCCCCTATCACCCCAGGGCGCTGTTCATACCTGTCGGCTGCTCACTCAAACAGAGAGGTTATTGAACTTGTATTGATCCTTTGTATCCAGCCTGTCAGGTCCTCACATGAGCAGTCCCTTGGTCCCTAATTAGGGCCGCAGGATCTCTCCAAATTAATTATGTGGCAGGCAATTTCAGTGGAAATAATCTACAAGATCATGGAAAAAATCCATGATTATGTTAGAATGTATTCCCTATACAAATTGACTTATGGCACAAGTCCCTACCTGCCTTAAAATGTGATCTCTGCAGGCCTGACAGATGTAAATCAGTAGATGGATGGTTTACTTACCCAATTACAAAAAAGTTGGGACATTATGTAAAATGCACATAAAAGCAAAAAGCAGGGATTTGTAAATTCCTTTTTACATATATTTAATTGAAAACTACAATGAATAGATATTTAATGTTTTACCTTATCAACTTTATTGATTTTTGTAAATGTTCATTCTAAATTTGATGCCTGCAACATGTTCCAAAAAAGTTGGGACAGGGGCAAAACAAAGACTGGGAAGTTTAAAAAAAATGCCTGTTTGGAACATTCCACAGGTCAACAGATGATGCTATCATGACAGTATAAAAATACATCAAAAGACTCTTGATATCTTATTTTTAGGTACTCTTACAAGCGATGCTATAACCTATCTGCATTTGAATGGATCTCTATGGGAATTGGGAGGTGGGACAAGATTAAGCTGTAAATTACATAGGAATAATATGGAACCCATGGTTGGCTAAATGGCTGTAATTCATCAAGGGTCTGAGGTATCAAATGAGCCTGAAACCATCACTCTGCTTCCAAATATACAGTAGATATGGATGGATCACTTTAAGGGTTGTTTCTCCTGACTCATTTTACAATTGAACTTTATGGAAAAATCAGTCAGGAGAAACAACCCTTAAAGTGATCCACGTTTAAATCATCAGCATGTCACCCTCAGGATGTAGTCCTCACCTGGGGTCAAATTCCACATGTACTTTGTCTCCAAAGTCTGGCTTATGCACAGATATTATGCTCTGAAAAATAGCCTGAAAATTAATTGAGTCTGCTGTCCGTTTTGCTCTCATATGCGTCTATTGAATAGTCATTGATCCGTTCAGAACCCCAAGGTGTTTCTCACAGTGGGCTTTAACCCACCTGTACCGAGGGCCCAGACCTCTTCATTTTCTTCCCCATTGATTTTCCTCCATTTTGTTACGACACCATGAATAATGGATCTGCTGTTGTCATCGACTGTGAATTTGAATACTTCCCCATGTAATAAACGCCTCAGCCAATCGTTTCAAATCGCGCTTAGATTTCCAAATAATCAAATAATACTTATTGGGCTGATGCATCACCTGTGAAATCACCTCTATTATTATCTTTCTTTCTTTTCTTTTTTTTTGCTCTCCGACAATATTAGCTACAATTGTTTTGGTCTCGGCTGTTATGAAAATGTGGTCTGAATTAATGAAAGGCTGGCCTTTCAAAACAAAGCCTAGTTGCTCATTACCACAGCTCCTTTCTGATTCATTTTGGGCTCACAGGCTGGGGAGGCAAGAGATGAATCAACCATCAGTGTCCCTGCTCTGCCACATCCAAGCTTTTCCCAATCAATACCCTCATTTCAGCACCCACTCCCCACCCCCCAAACCTGCGAGTTCTTCTTATATTGCATGCCAGGCGATGACCAGGAGCGAGGATATCTCTCCACCCAAAGATAACACAATATCTGGTAGATATTGAAATTGAGAGAGGGAGATTTGTTGGATCCATATTGTGGAGTAGACACAGGAGCAGTAATGGAGGAGGGGGTAGTTGCACCGTTGGCTATAGCACCGTTGATGCTTGCATAGCCACATGGCCCATGTCTCTTCGCACTGTGCCATCTGCCTCCGGGCATCTTGCAGTGGGAAGGAGGATGTTTTTTTTTGCATAGGTCCATCTGATGAGCCAACCTCATGGTCACAGGCTGCCATTACCTGCTAGAGCAATATGGCTGTCTGTTCCATTTCCTCCCTGTCACCCAAAGCGCTGGTTGTCACAGCGGGAGAGACCAAAGCCCGGTCTCTGAAAAGTGGAACCCTGACTTACGATGTCGGACATGCATATATTTCTTATGAGATCTGTGCCATGTGGCAAGCACACTGGGATTGGATTGCGTTCTCATTAATCTCTCAGCAAAGCCTATACTGCTATTGCTTTCTGCAAGGCACAGCTTCGATCGAAGTGTGTGCGCCGTTGCTATTTGTACAGTTGTGCAATAGAATAAGTGCAGTTTAAGGGAATGGCCTTGCAAGTACTTAGTTGGTTGACCAGCTGTGGGATGTATGAGAGAAAATATAAAAAAAATTAATAAAGGAAAAATATGTACTGTATGTTCTGTACTGTGCCAGCATCGATTACAGCCTTGCAAAAGTATTGTGACCCATGATCAATTCTCACATTTTACTGAATTACAATAATTGAAATTTTGAACTGTGTGATATTTAATTTTAAAACCCTGAAACTCAAAATTAATGAATCAATTCAATTTTTTAAGGTGACATTGTTTTTATGTTCATATTTTTATGGGGGAAAAAAACTCAAATGTGCTGTTTGCATATTCAACCGTCCAGTTTACACCGATGAAAACCCAACAAGGACACACATTGCTTTACCATTGCCCTCTACCTGTGCACCATTAAAGTACCTATCACATTTTCTGGATTAAAGTCTCTCTCTGTTTAAGGATCATTGGTCATGCTGTATATATAAAGAGAAGGTGTGAAAATGAAGACTAAAGAGCATTCTATGGAAGTTAGAGATAAAGTAATAGAAATGCATACCTTAGGGAAAGAGTACAAAACAATATACTAGTGTTTGGATATCCCAGTGTGCACTATTGGATCGATAGTCAGGAGGTGGAAGCTGCATCACAGCAGCCAGGCACTGCCTAGAAAAGGCCATCTCTTAAAACCCTGCATCCAAGCAGGAGACTTGTGAGAGGCCAACACTCACTTAGTTCAGTTGAACATGGAGTTAAGGTGCCCCAGTCAACAGTATCAAGAGCTCTGCATAGAATTGGCCTGTACAGGAGGGTGGCAAGAAGGAAGTCATTACTGTCGTTTGCCAGAAAGCATGAGAGTGACTAAGCTAAGATGTGGGAAAAGGTTTTCTGGCACAAACCTAACACTGTGCATGCCTCAAGAAACACCATCCCTACAGGAAAGTGTGGTGGAAGCAGCGACATGCTGTGGGGATGCTTTTCATCAGCAGAGACTGGAGCATCTTGTTAAAATTGACTGAAGAATGGATGGAGCAAAATACAAAGAACCACTGCAAGAGAACCGGCTTGAGTCAGCTAAAAAACTGAAGCTTGGGATAATGTTTGACTTACTGCAGGACAATGATTCTAAGCACAAGATCAAAGTAAAAGTGGAGTGGCTCAAGAACAAAATGGTGAATGTTTTACTAGTCCTGTATAAAAAATGTATAAAACTCTGAGTATAATAATGCACAGAAGAACATTGAGGATGAAAATCGGAAATCTGCTTAAAAAAAGTTTAGCATTTTTTACCTCTGCCTTTCTGTCGCGGTGTCACCATATCACAAAGACTCCCATTGTCTCTTACATATTGTGTACGTATGGTGTCCATCGTGTGCAGAGGTACGCAGATTCTCACAGCATGTGTTATATTATACATCTGAATTTCTGTGTGGAAACAAACTTATGCAGCTTTCTGAGGGCATTTTTCTGCTCAGCACTGTTTATACATGTGGTCCCTGATCTCATTGAGAATCAATGACATTATTTGAAAACTGTGGTCCACAAGCATCATCCAACAAACCTGAACAACCTGGAGGACATTTGCCAAAAAGAATCGGCAAGAACCATTCCCAAACAATGTAGAAAGCTCGTAGAGACATGCCCCGAAAGACTTAAATCATTTATTGCGTAAAATGGTGGCTCTACCAAATATTAATATATGTGGTTTAATATACAAGCAGTATATTTAAGTAAAAAAAAATTTTTTTTAAATGTGCTGCAAATAATTATTTGAAAATGTACTGAGCATAAAAGCTTACAAGAAAAATACTGACTGCATCATTTGTAATCAAGAAAAATTGATGATTTTCAAGGGTTCTGAATATGTTTGCAAGGCACTGTATGTTGCTTAAAATGGGGGCAATTTGTTCATTTGTGCAGTTTATGTAGGCTGTGAGATATTCAGCCATTAACACACTGTCCATGCATTACATGGGCACCAAAATCATTGGATGTCCCGCCTTCCCTTCCTCGTCCAATTGAGTGTCCTTTGATTGTGAGGCAGTTTGATGGCCAAATAAACAGCTGCCATGTTTGATTAGGGGTCGCTGGAAAGCTGACATCCTTTTGCATTAACATAATGACTGTGTCAGGGAGGACAGCTAAATCAAAGAAGAAGAAGAAGAAGAAGAAGAAGAAGAAGAAAAACATGCTGCCTCTCAAAGTGTTCCAGTTTCCACTCTGTAGAACACTCAGTTCTACAGCAACCAGACATTTATTAGACAACGACACCCGTTTTTCCCCAGCTCTGTTCATTATTCCCCTGCTGTTTTCTTTTAACAAAGCAAAAAACAGGTCTTGGAAACGTGATGATGCAGAGACACACATGTTCTTCCTTGGTTTGAGATTGTATTGTCAGACCAGCGCTCAGGGGATTGTGTCAGTCCAAGTCCCGCCGACACGCTGGAGATGTGCGCAGAGGTTTGAACCGAGTCGTTGGAGCGTTGCACTGCCAAAGTGTAGCTGTGTAGCAGTGATGTGGTAATTGCACTCTGTTTAATTGTGCAGGACAAGCAGAAGCTTGACACTGGTTGATGGTGGGAAAGAAAGGAATTGCTTTATATGGACTGATGAGGGTGAATATTCAGTCCCAGTTCTGTAGGCTGCATAAGATAAAATTGGTGATGCTTGATCATCTCTTGTCCACAGGGAACCCACAATGCTTTACTTATTATTTTGGAAGATACACTGCCAGCTGGATTTTCCCCATTTTTTTATTTTTTTTATTAAAAAATAAATGTGAGAAATCCAGCATGACGTCTTTGGGAAGCAGAACAGGGTTCTGTTACGGTAATTAACGCTGATGTACTTTCTTACGGGTAGCTCTTGTTTCGCATCCTAAACATGACAGCAACAATGTTCATGTTGTTCTAAAAGTGGATCTGTCCTTAAAAAAAAAGAAAAGAAAAATGCCCGAATAATTTCACACGCCCACATTTTCCCGCCCACGCCAGTGCGATACAGATGCTCTTTTGACCCCTTTTTGCATCCTGTTTTATATGCAAAAAGAGCATCTGAATAGAACATGTATTTCCTTTATCTGCAGTTCACATCAGGCATGTTCACATTGATGAACAGTACATTGAAATGGGAATTTATAGGTACGTTTGTGCATCAGTGTGGTACATCTGGTGCTACTGATAAAGACTGACTTGGGGTGCTGAGGAAAAAATACATAAATCACATAAATATGAGTAGTTCCAGGGGCATACCTCTGGCTCTGTAATTCACATATTAACCTTCAGGCAGTGAAATGTATCCAGACTTCTTATATGCAATTTGGGAAAGACAAAAACTGAGCCTTATTGCTTGCCCCTGAGAAAAATCACATATTATTGAACTCAAATGATTAACCTGCCATTTGGCTTTCAGCTGAGGCTGTCATGAGTTCTTGGTTCAATAAACAATTTGGCTGGATTTCTAGGAGGATTAGCATCAGTGGGACCTGAGAGCCTGCTCTACCTTCAACCGCATGGTTACTCCCCTCTCCAGCTCTCTGACCACTGCTTTGTATCTTTATATCTTCCTCTCCCACTCTCTGCGACTTCCTCTGTCACACTCTACCGCACCCTCCGTAACGTATCACCTGCAATCCTTTTTTCTAATGTTCTTGCGTCTCTCCGATCACTGCCGCCATTTACTAGTCTTTCTGTTGAATCTGCTTCTATGCTACTCTACTCTCTATTTCCCTGCTTGATATTATCTGCCATGTTACTCCTTTGTTGAAATTGTATGACGTATTGTATGTTTTGGGTCAAATTGACCACAACTATTTAAACAGACACAAAATATTGTAATAGAAAAAATATGACACTTTCTGTGTCGCCTTCTTAATGTCTACAAAATATAAAAAATGTGTGATAAACTTCAAATTTTAGAGCTGAGCGTAAGTGAAAGTTTGTGAAGTGTAATGTAAGGGAAAATGCCACCAGAATCACTCAGGAAAAAGAGAAGTAAAAACGAGGGTCAAAACACACAAAACACAACATCTTTGTATACAAAGTTGGTACAGGACTTTTGAAAAGAGCATTACATTTACTATTTAATCCCACCAAATTAGGATTAAGTCATACAAAATTAATTTAACAGGTCTTTAAGAGACGCCAAACACTGAATTGGGCCAAATTGATCCCAACCATAATCGGAGGGTTAAAATATGTATCCCCTCCCTGTCCATAACTTATGAACATCCTCTGAAACAAAAGAATCAAACTTCGAGCTCTGGAATGGAAATTGAGGAAATTCCTCACCTCTACTGACCTGTCCACTTAATAAACTCTCCTCTCTGCTTTCATGTTACATCCTTTTTTCAATCCACAATTCGAAGCTCCATATCAAACCCAAGCAATTTGTTCCACTGTCTCTTCATTTCTCAACCCTCCCTCTCCTCCAACCTCCTCGGCCCTCTCTACAAATTATTTTCTGGCCACTTCAACAAGAAAATCACAGACATCTGCAGCTCCTTCAAGACATCACCGCCCTCCCCTCGCCCCCCTGTCTTATTCTGCACACCCACTTCCTCTGACCTGCAGCCTCTGTACGCATTCTCTCAACCTACAGATGTAGACATCTCTCAATGGCTGACATCACATCATCCAACCACCTGTGCTCTGGACCCCATTTTCTCTTCTAATTCCCAGACAGTTTCATCCAATATACTTCCATTAATCTCATCCGTGATCATTACATCACTTTCTATAAGATGTGTGCCTACAGCCTTCAAGGAGGCCAGAGTCACACTCCTGTTAAAGACAGCCCTCTTCCCTGTCACTGGAGGAGTTTAGTCAGCTCCTTCATTATTGTCATGTGTTATAGGTTGTGTTCCAATACTCAAAAAATGCACCCTCCCTTCCTCCACTACCATGTCCTCTACTCCGTGCCCCAGAAACAGATCTTTGGGTTTTAATCTAATGTCACTGATTACATCTTCATTACGTATTAATGGTTACATACATGTCAGGCACATTTTATACTGTACATGCAAATACCTTTACTCAAAACGTTCAGACAGTTTTGCATACTTCCAGGTAGGAGAGGAGTGGTAGTGGGAGACTGGAGGAAGGGAGGTGGGGAGTGAAGAATATTGGGATGCAGCCCTAATCTTTCTGAAACTTTCTGCAGCTTTTGAAACCGTAGACCAGCACCAGCAAACCAGCAGCTCAATCCCTCCCACCGTGACTACACTTGGAATCTCAGGCACAGTGAATTGAATCTCTGGAGGGTTCTTGAGGGTTTCTTGGGATGGTGTCTTATCTCATACCCATAGCCTTCCTACGAGTGCCATCCCAAGACTCTGTACTTAGCCCCTTTTGGGCATCTACCAGCCACAGTGGCTAGTGGAAAAAATAAGTTAATTTGCGACCATGTAATTGGCTACCAATTGGGGTGAGCTCAGCTCTTTACATTTTTCAGAAAATTATGGAAAATCATGAAAGACCTCAAGGTGGTTTTCTGCTTGGATGATTTGTTAGTCCCATGAAAAACAGAAAGGGAACACCTGCTGAATCTCAAAAGGGTGTTACGGCAACTTCAAAAAGCGGGCTGATAGTCAGAAAGTCCAAATGTGCTTGTGCTTCCAAAAAGCTACTTGAATACTTAGAACATGTATTGAATAGCTAAGGAATCCATCCATCTGCAGACAAGGTTATGGCAATCAAGGAAAGTGCCCAGAGATGGGCAATAATCCTGTCAGCCTGACTATTACATTGAGTACTGTGCCTCTGTTAAGCATGGCAATGCTAACAGACTTTCGAGGTTTCCCTGAATGCTGATCAAGTAGCACGTGTAACAATGCACATACATTGTGCTTTCTAAAGTTTTGAATGACATCCCTTGCACGCAAGTATGTGTGGTGTAGCCAAAAATAGATGGTGATGTTGATCAGGTTTGCAAGAAATGTGAGTCTTGCCAGGTTGAGAAAAATATGCTACGCCAAGTGTCAATTAGAAGTTTCCTGGCCAAAGCTAGACTTTGCAGGCCCCTTCATGAGCATGTGTATAGTGGTTGGAGGTATTTAGAATGCCAAACATCAATTCACATGCCACCATCACTAGATCGAGTAGTTTGCATTGTATGGCCTTTGATATCGGCACTCACTTCATGTATGAGGAGTTTGAACACTTCATGAAGCAAAGTGACATCCTTCACTCCACAAGCTCTCCAGGACACCCATGCCCAAGGGTATGTGCAAACATTTCAGATTTTAATGAAAAATACAATGCACTAGACATAGAGAACACAATCTCTCTATTATTGATTATTGACAACTCCAAATTGCACTGCAGGCCAGTAGCCTGCAGACAGTTTTTTGAACAGACATGTGCGCACTCGCCTTGACTTCCTGTCCTCAGACTCAGGTACTCAGTAGTTGCTTTATGCAGAAAGCAATACTTGCAGAGGTTTCACCATGATCTGAAAGCCAGGGACTGGCTTTTCTCTGTTATGACACAGTGTACCTGCGTGATACCACTAGGGGAGAAGCTAAGTCTATTCCAGGTGTTGCGATTGAACAACCAGGTCTCGTGTCCTACAAAGTCAAAGGAAGAGACAATGACATCACATACAGAAGACACAGTGATCAATTGAGATGAACAGTCACCGCTGATGGACTGCATGAAGAGACTCATGA
Organism: Ilyophis sp. 1 JC-2022; assembly: GCA_022702515.1. Classification (NCBI taxonomy): domain Eukaryota; kingdom Metazoa; phylum Chordata; class Actinopteri; order Anguilliformes; family Synaphobranchidae; genus Ilyophis; species Ilyophis sp. 1 JC-2022. The sequence goes on along the minus strand of CM040404.1, from coordinate 116,539,553 downwards.
TTTGGCTGCTGATGCAATACTGCCTGGCTTACATCCCGGGGCCAAAAAACACTCCAACTGCTAGTCACTCTATGAACTCTGACAATATAGAGCTGCCTGAGGCATCGCAGGGTATGTGTTGTTCTTGCAGAATTAGCAGACCACCTCAACGCCGTGACCCATGGCCATGACATTAAGAAAAAAAAAACTTGACTTAGGGTGACACAGGGACTGTTCTAGAGTTATTGTTGTTGATACATAAAGGGATTCAGACACTTCTTTGTTGTTGCTTTTAACAAATGAACACCAACATATGTAAACAGAAAGAATTGTTAACCTGATAGAAAAGCTCTTGTGAGTGGCATATTTGAGTTAAGGTTTATTGTATAACTGAATGTAAAGTCAAGAGTGTTATTCCCATTAATGTAATCCAGGTTCTAACCAATCAGTTAAAAAGGGAGGAGGTGACATGGAGTACTGGGCTTAATGTTATTAGGTACCTTGGGCATGCCATAGCTTGAGAAAAACTGGCCAGGGCATTTACCTCATGGTAAATACATCACAGGTTGATACTTAGCATAGTTAATTTGCATTAGTGCTTTTGTGGTATTACTTACATACTCACTAGTCTGGGAATATTGTTAGCCAGGTCTAGCTCTATTGCTAATATAATCAGGTGAACACACTTATGTTCTCCTATAATTTTAATCTCTCTGGATAAGTGCATCTGCTAAATTAATTCAATATAATGCAAAGTAATGGGGTCCTCAGGGGAAAAAAATCCTAAATTAAATGTATAGGAAAAATCTAATCTTGATAAAATAAAACATAAAAATAGTTTATTCCCATTTGTGATTTTGCATGCATATATTATTTTATGAAAACAAAATGTGTATTAATCAAAAGCATGCTGACCTTTTCTTAATATTACATACTTTTTTAAAATAAAATATTTTCTGAGGAAATAAAAAACAAATCAAAAGTTAAATAATACACATTGGTTTTTCAAAGCCATGAGTCATATCCAGTGCTGAAAATGTCTTGTAATAAAAAAAAGCCCTCAAGAAAACAAAGCATTGATCCTTATCTGCAGCAGATACTTATTAAAGTCTGTGAATGTTTTTCTTTTCTTTTCTTTTGAAAATACTTTCTATCACTTTCATTTCAAGGCATGATGCTCAAAAGGTCAACGCCTTGTTTATGTTATAAAATGTACTGTCTACACATGAATCCATCTGTGTCAATACCTTTAAGTTAATCTTCCTTTCCATTCTGAACATTGGCCATATATTATCTGACACAGTGGCTGCGAATCTGGACACACCTTCATCATCTGTCATCATATGCTGCTTTTGCAGACGTGGCGCGCGATGGATGTGACAGTAACTGGACTTTAGGGAGATGGAATAGGGGTCACACACTGTAGTTCCTCAATGTCAAGTGGGGTGTGAGTATCCAAGCAATCCCACGCTCCATTAGGGAGTGTGAAAACGCTCATAATCGAGAAATGATAGAGATTACCCTTCAGAATTATCGCTGTGAAAAAATTCTACCATGAAATCTGTTACATCAAAGCAAATAAGACCCAACCATGTGTAAAGTTTGACATGGGTTCATATGAAGTATTCCTGTGGGAATGCCAATGAACGTTTAGAGTTCTTGTTATTGGACTGTGAAAAATAATTTAAAGGGTAACAAAACATGCTGGTTTCGCTAGACCCCACCCCCTTTTGAAATTCGAAAAGTGCCTAAATCTGGGCGTGATAAAATGGTAATATAGGGGCTGAGCTCCAGGCATTAAACCACGCTCCAGCAATTTTCTTTCACGAGTAGCCAAAAGCTCATTTCTACTCTGGACAGCACTCACAGCGGCTGCTTTGTTTCTCTCTCTCTGCGCAAGCTGCGAACATTTTGCACTAATTTGAGAGCAAATAGTTTTTGAGCTATACAAAGAGCATCAGATGATCCCGATGACTGTTTCTTTAATTAACCTCAACTGATTATGCATTTGGCCTACAAATTGAAAACAAATTTGATCGTGTTATGAGTAACGTTATCAGTTGTGCCATCTAATGTCAATAGAGTTGTTAGCTCGCTAGCTAACTAAAGTTTGTGCGCTTGATCGCATTATGACCAATAAAGTAACACTTAAACATCATAATGCATCCATATTTACGGTATGCATCACAAACATATATACATCATTAATAAGCACTAGTAAGCGGCTACATTCAGAATTTTACCTCAAAGGTTGCAAATAGGTTGCTGTCTTCGTCAACTGTATTAATGAAGCAAATTTGTGACTAGTAGCCTAGTTAATGTACTAATATAATAAATAAGAGATTGATTCAAGTAGTTAATGTAGCTAATAATGTAAATAAGATCAAGATTGATTCAATACTACTGTATATCATAATACTGATACTCATTTCAACATTCAATATGATACAACCTGTAGCCTACAATTATTCAATATATTTCAAGATGTCACAGTTGCGCAATCAGATCTGTCTCGTAAGGTCAAGAAAATCGTATCATAACGGTAGTGTAATCTACATCCCAAAACAGATTACTAAAAAGCTAACGTTACCTGAGGTAGAAAGAAAAGATAACTAGTAGTGAAGATAACTAGTTGTGATTTAGCTGGGCTGCCTGTCGCTGTGTCGCTGATGAACACGGCTGCGACTGACAGCTCGTGGCACTCACTGGGAAAGAGGCAAGGGAGAGAAAAACGAGTCAGTCCAGGTTGTTTATTGGCTATGGCAGATAATAGGATAGCTTGCTAATAGGTTATTGATGCAGCTGTCAACAAGATCTGCATTTTCGGAAGACCGCAATGAGTTTTTGAATTATACTATGCCTACAGTTATGACTCATTGGTAGGGACATGTCCCTAGCGTCCCTACTAAAAACTACGCCTATGCCTGGATGACGAGACCAAGTATGTCCACAAGTAAATTCAGGGGACAATAAGTAATCCTCAAAATGTTTTCTTAAATTTCTATTTTCAATCAGATATAATAGACACTGCTGTTATCTCACAAATCAGGAAAAAATGAAGAAGCAAGGGTCGAAGCTTGGAAGAAGAGTGAACGAAAAATTTAATTTCAAAAAAGAAAATCAATATGAATGAGTCTCGTTGCCGCAGCATTTCCATTCACGGTCAAATAACAGCTACATGTATCTATGGCAATGTGACATCTGTAAGTACACTTAGCAGAAATGCATTCATATGCTTCTAATTGTTTCTAATAATAATAGCAGTTAGTGATGGCAGTACATACAGCTAATTGCGGTTATCGACACACAATTAATGTTTGGCATTTATTAAAATAATTATTGAACAAATTATTAATGCTGACATTATCTTGCATGACTAAAAGCTGTTACATTTCACTGGGACAAAATGGAATACACTGTTTCACAACATAGCCTCGTTTTTAATTATGGGAAAGATAAGAATGTTTTTTCTAAAATAAAATGATTAAAGTTCCGATACATATTATTGTAAAGTATTGAAAAGTGGGAAGGGTATCAGCAATAGCACCCCACTTTCACTGCACCCTAATGTCATCCCATTACCACTGGCCATCCACTGTTCCATTGGTCATTTTCAAATGTCAGTCACTGAACACTCACCAATTTTGCCAGTCTTGCCAATTATTGAAGAAAGTTGGTTGGAGTTAGGTTGACATAAGCGTGCGAGAGAAGTCGTGGTTCCCAGAGGCCAAAGATTTCGTTTCCAGCCACAGGTTTCTCTAAGAGCAGCAGAACCTTGGGAAATGAGCTGACCCTCTTATATGTGCTGAAGCCAGGAATGATGACCCACCTTCAATGGTAAATCAGATCAGTAAATCTAGATGGAGAGCACGTCAGTCTCCTACAGTCTCTCATTATCCTGTCACTGCTATTATTACCAGAAAGATATATGTGCCTGTAATGTTAACTTTATCATCTGCCGTGATGTCTTCACCGATGTGTCGCCGCCACCGTTTTCTTCTGTTGACATCTTTAAAAAACACCCAGCATTCTTTGCCTCACTTAAGAATCCACCTTTGTCATTGGCCTTCTTTTAAAAAAACTATGTGTGTACCTTATCAAAACGTGCAAACCAAAGCATGTTCTTTTCCAGATCGTTTTTCAGAAGATAAAAAAAGTGCTGCAGATAAATCCTTGGGAAAGCATTTAGTCTGAAGATTCAAGCACTCAGTCAGTAAATAACCCTTGCACTGTGACTATTTGCATGCTTCACATGTCCAATAGAACACTCATAGAACCTGATAACCTGATTAGAATAAATAAAAAAAACGTCCAGGTATGATACCTGTATTTTAATCATTGTAAGAACATAACTCAAATGAACCCTTCATTAATGACTGCCAATATAGTTTATCCTTTGAGATACCCCTGTGTCTGTTTTTACATTGGCAGAGCAAAAATAAATGATCAAAAGATTCATGTCATAATTATCAAGGATCTCAAGTACAGCAAGTAGAACAATCCCTCGTCCTGTTGAACTTAAAACAGCAGGGTCCTTTGGTGCATCATTGTAAGCTGTCACATAGGTATGGTAAAAGATGCAGAGGTAGTATCTGAAGCCCACTGGAATTTATAATCCTATTATAGCTTTTGCATCTTTGAAGAACTGACAGTTCTAGCACAGTGCTACTTGCATTAAAGACGTTGCCATTGTAAAGAGTAACATTTGTCTCAGCGTATGCTTTTAATACGATGACATTTTTAATTATTTTAATGATTATCAAAGGTGCAGTCTCAGCAAAGATCAAGTGAAGGCTGACATCACATTCAAAAGCTGTAGTTATCAATCATGCTGTGTCTAGGCAACAGCGCATACATGCCCAGGTTCACAGCTCAGGTGCGACACTGGGCTTCAGCAATAAACCACAGCTCTGACAACCGGGCCGCAGCCGCATGAGCACTGGCATGTAGTGATGGGAGAGAGAGTCTTCAGCAGCCCTGAAATGGTCAGATCAATCATATGGTATGAGTGACACACAAAGCTGTACCAACAGCAGGTCTGAATTAGATTAAAAAGCACTCCAACCGTCGACTCTAAATGAAAGGCATGCAGCATTTTGTTTCTTGTCTAACACAGTGTAGCTGTGCTCAGAGAAACTTAATGAAAAAAAAAATGTTACAGTTGCAATATGTTGCAAAGTAAAACTCGCGCTTGCAATATGTTGCAAAGTAACGCTCGCGCTTGCAATATGTTGCAAAGTAAAACTCGCACTTGCAATATGTTGCAAAGTAAAGCTCGCACTTGCAATATGTTGCAAAGTAAAGCTCGCACTTGCAATATGTTGCAAAGTAAAGCTCGCACTTGCAATATGTTGTAAAGTAAAGCTCGCACTTGCAAGTCAGAAATGACAGGTGCCTCAATGCAGGCCACAGTGTGCTTGTGTGGACAGCACAATACAGTTCGTTTCTATGAATTTCTTAATTTTCAAACTTTAAAAAATGCTTTAAATTTGTGACACTTTGATTTTTATTAAATGTTCATTAAAATTGGTTTGTGTTCAGTTCAAATCAGAATTATAAATGGTGAGCTATGTCATCTACATTTAATCTAAATATATGTTGACTTTTGTATCTCTTACATTGCTATGATTTACATAGAAACTCCAGACACGCATGTGTGTCCTCTTTGAAATATTAAAATGTTAGGGCATATTTCTGCAACAAAAGAAAAAGGCTACTTGGAGGTGAACAGTAATTTACACGTTATTTTTTACGGCCAAAAAAATTCCACTGCAGGACAAGTTGCTCAAAGCAATCTGCAGCCCTGCAGTAGCCTTGTACCACCTGCTTTCTGTAGCTGGCCCTGGGAATAATGTTTTTAGATGTTTGACAGTACGGGTTCTCTAGAGTCACATCAGTCCCATTCAGTCCTATATTGGCATCTGTTTCAAATGTTTTAGTGACAACTATGTCTATATTACATCATGTTTGAAATTACATTCTATGAAAATGCGTTCAATTACATTGAACAGCATATCTCATATCATTACAATAATGGTTGCCTGCATTTTTCAACAATACAAAATTGTACATTTACATGGTTGCTGGTGAAATTCCAATGCTGTACTGGGTGTTATGGTCAGATAAGGCAAACATTTTGCTTTGATTTCGATGCTTATGTTGAAAACAAGTTCATACATGCAGTGGAATATGATGGTTGATATTTGATGCTATGATGTTACAATTGATCCACGCTGCAGAATTATTTCACAGCGTATTTTGAAAGCATTTGACTGCAGCGGCCAGAATGCACAGCAGGAAAATGCTCCTGCACTTTAAAAGTTCTGATTGTGTCTATCTATGGGTGGAAAACTCTATTGTGTTTCTCTGTGAGACAACACTTTCATTAAAAGAGCATAATCGATCACTGTTGAACACAAATCAATAGGCTTCAAAGCAGAAAGATACAGAGAAATCGGAAAGCCTGTCAGGACAAGGCAGGGGGACTGGTAGGCCAAAGCACAAAATAGAAATGAAGGCGCAGGTCATTACACAGCAAACAGCCTGTGAGTGTGATTAATGAGTGCCAGGTTTGGACTATAAACATCATATTTGTCTCATTCAAAGCAGCTAAAATTGCAGTTCAAAGTATCTGCAGACAACTGGGGTAGTTCCACTGAAGAGCTCCTAATTCCCATTTTAACTCACATTTCTGTCACATTGTAGAAACACCCCAGCTGTTGTTGTTCCATTATGTCCGCAACATATACGTATCATTTTTAATGCTTACAATCCTTAGAGAAATCAGAGTGTTGGCAGAGCCTCAGATCTACCAAGCAGTAAAAGAGATCTAGCCAGAAAGTGCTTATCATTGGAATAAGAGTCATCTTTTAAATCACTGGCAACATAAAGGTGTAATAAATTGCACTTGGGGAGATTGGCCCAGAAAAAAGTTGAAAGACATAGGTTGAATTTAAAAAAGATTCAGTTGTGCACACATGAACACACATAAACACAGACAGACAGACAGACATATGCACAGAAAGAGAGAGAGAGAGAGAAATTATGTTATGTAATGTTACCTCTTAGCTACATTAGGTAGCTAGATGGCTGAAGTCGGGTACCTTTTGAATCAAATTAATATAACAATTAATAACAAAAATATGTAATATTACATTGCGTTTGAGAAGAACATATATATTTGGCAGACCTCGTCTGTTTTCCTTGTTATTTATATAACTTGGTTATCAGTAATCAGGAAATCCACACAGGAGTCGGAATAAGATTTTTGGGGAACTTTATTTGCCACGCACACAGACAACAGTGTGATAGCAAAAAAAATCATATAGGCTACTCAACCCTGCCCTTCTCCTCCTCCCCCTTTCTCTCCCTCCACCACAGTGGCTGCCCCTGGCCAGACCCGGAAGCTAGACTACGTGTCGTCTTTCTCCTTTGGTTAGCATATAGCCCACAATTACTACGGCAAATATCCACGAAACAATATCACATATAGCGGTTCGCTAGCTTTCATCCTTTGTTTTCACCAAGGCAAACAACCCAGCCGGTGACAGCGTAGCCTACATGAACTCGCCTAAAGTAAAAAAATAAATAGGCCTACGTATCGTGTAGCTATGTTTGTGTGTAATTGCCACTGGCTTGTTCTCTTCTTTACATGAACTGCTATCAATGTTAACGTTAGATCTAAAGGTTAGCTAACTAAAATAGCTGGAGACTACTTTTAAGCCAATGCTAATAACCTGTGGGAGCTGATCAGATAGCAAGTTGTGCGTATTGCAACCATTTAGCTATAAACCCACCATCTTCATAGCCTATTTGCTCGGCTATGGTTTTCCACAAATTGTCCTTCAAATCGTTGTCTTTGTAACTATTGTGTCTCTTATCAAAGAGGACCCTATACTGTGACACACATAAAATCAGTTGGTCCGCCATATTGGATGTTGGAGTTTGTTGTGGCAGTGCGGTGACGTCAGTCATGGAAACTTGTTATGATTGGATAGATAAATAGTTTCGCAAACGAAAACTCGCAAAAAACGAACTTGCTGCGAATAAATTAAATGCCGCTTTTTCGCAAAGGATATTTCGCGTTTGATGTGCAAGATTTTATGAACAATACAGGAGTTCGTTTTTATTTTTCAACGTGCGATTTATTAGTGTGAGTAAATCGCGGCCAGTGTGTCACGGCCTTTAGCCGAGCCCGTTGGCATTTGCTTAGCGCTAGCTGAGCCTGTGTTAGAGTTCACTTAGCTAGCTAACGCTATCTAGAAGTTACGTTATGCATTTACCTTTTAACTTCTATTATCTAGTCCATTACAGTCCACATAAAAAGAACACATTTGAACTTCAGTTTACCTACCTATATTCCACGTTTGTTCTTCAGCGACGACAGCATAAAATGATCTTGCATCTTCTCAGCGGCAGACGTTAAAATGTTGATTGCTGAATGCTGAAGTGAGGCGGCTAGCTCTGTCATTGGAAGATGCAACTTTGGTTCCGCCTCATTTTATGTCCATTCCCATTGGGTTACAGAGGCTTCTTTCATTGATACTGACAAGACAATGGCCTATCATATTCCGGTTCTGGTAGGGGGGGCACCAGGGGTGGCCAATCAGATTCCAGTGGGGGCCAGTGCCACCACTGGCCCCCTACTGGCCCCGCCCCTGGTCCTTACATCCCAGTTCTAAATTAATGTTCAGAATAAAGTTAGCTAAATACTGAACAAGGAAAAACACCACAAGATAGCTGCAACTGCACTGGACAGGGCAGGGGTCTCTTTCAGGGGGGCTGAGCTCCCAGTGGATCCCCTGTAATTCAAACCCTGGCTGTTAATGCTTTAATAAGCAATAATAACTACACAGTATAACAAAGTTTTAGTCTGTTCAGTGCATTTGTACTGGCAAAGACAAAGCCGGAGGATAAGTACAGGAAATGGACATTGCAGATTCAATGAAATCAGCCTGTGGTGTTTAATCATAGCTGGTTTGTTAAGACTTGCAAGGAAAGACTGCAAGGCACTTTTTTCTAAATGCGGTGTGCTTTGTAATTACAACAGGGCAAGGGCTATATAGACATTGTGACCTTGGTATGTTTGACTAACCACTTGCCCTAGGATACATTTTCAATTTCTTACACAGTGAACTTTAAGCATTTGTGTGTGTGTGTGTGTGTGTGTGTGTGTTACGCTTTGAGATAAAAAGAGAGGATATGAGGGGGAAAGTGGGTGGTAAAGAAAGAGAAAAGAGTGGGGAGAATCACGTGACACACATCGGAGGATATTTATTCCACTTACTTAACCACCATCTTTCCTCCCATTCATAAATCGGTACACAGCATCTGTTCTCAAAACAGTGCTCTCAGAGATGAATGGGCTCTAAGCCACCCCAATGAACGTGCCTGCTCAGATGAAACCTATTCAGCACAATGCCTAAAGCATGTCAGCTAACAATGTGTCCTTGGAGTAACAGTATATACATCCCACTGTGATGTCACAATAAGGCCTTCCCATTCCATGTTTTTCAGAGATGGGAGGTCAATTGTAGAGACTTGATCAGATCCAAACGTCATGTTTCATCTCGCTCTCTCTGCAGCCATGTGCTATATATGGGGAGGCCTTTTTTTCTCTCTATCTCTTTGGCAATGTAACTTGTTTGAACACCTTCAATATAATAAGCCCTCAAAGGGCTAAAGATTAAAAAAAACATATTTGTGAATATCATAAAATTGATTTAATGACACATGCTTAATGCTATGTTTATAATTGTATTCATAATTACAAAATATTCACCATTGATTTTGATCAAGCAAGCATGGTAGTGCCCAAGATGTCACAAAGCTGGTTCCACGAACATGACAGTGACTTCAGTTTACTTCAATGGCCTGCACGATCCCCAGATCTCAGTCCAATTGAGCACCTTTGGGATGAGGTGGAATGAAAGGTTTGCAGCATAAATTTGTGGCTGAATATCTGCAGCATAAGCCAAAATCCCTAAGGAATGTTTCCAGCACCTTGCTGAATCCATAGCACAAATAACAAGTATTTTTTTAAAACTGGTATTAATAAGATATAATGTTTGATTTGTAGTAAGTAAAGCTGTACTAAGGACTGGCAAAAGGACCTCATTCTGAATCACGTTCAGAAAGTTTATGAAAAAAAAAGGAAAAAAAATCCCAGAGTACATAGCAATCTCAACATATTTTGTGTTTTTCATCAAGACTTCAGAATCATTCATTTAGAAGGCACCACTGGGATGTGATGGTATAATGATCCGGGCTCCTTCTCCTGTTTCCTACTTGCTTGTGAAAATTATAGTACTTTAGCACAGCCAAGTATTTCGCCACAGTTAAGTGTTCTGAATGAAAAGAAACAGGAAAAAGTGTACTTCCTTGACAAAAGGTGATTCGTTGTTGCATACGGATGACGCCGTAAATGTACGACAAAAATAAATACTAGTTTTACCAACAGAACATAAAATTAATCTCAATAAAAATGCTAGTGCATTTTAAACACAATAGATTATGCATTTTGTTGCTCTATTTCTGGGGAGAGAAACATTAATTTTACTGTCCTAATGTGAATGTTCTGAATGCAGATTCCCCACCCATGCTAAATGTTCAATGTTAAAAAGGAGATGTCTTATTTGCATAATTTCTATAAACTCACTAGACAAATGATTGCCACAATTCTCACTCTGTTATCATACTGATTTATAAGAGGGGGTTGAGGTTAATGGGATGTAGGCTAATACCTTCCAATGACTGCATTACATTTCAGTTTGCAGGTGTTTACTGTCTGTAGATCCAGGCTGCTGATTTGGGGTAGCCTGTCTCATGCCTCAGTCAATGTCTCTGCTGAATTATAAGTTGTTCTGCGCTCATTACAATGGCTGCAGAGGGTAAGGGTTAAGCATTTTTTGTGGAAAAAATAAATAATTAAAAAGAAAAACAAATAATCTTAATGACAAGCTTTAAACATTTTTACCATTTAGTGATTGCCTTGTATTCCAGGTTTCTGGTGTTCAATGTGATTCCTCACTTTGGGTCTGGGGTAGCTATATGTCTTATGGATCAGCCCACATGATGGTAGGGTTTCTGGATCAGCCCACATGATGATAGGGTTTATGGATCAGCCCACAGGATGGTAGAGTTTATGGATCAGCCCACATGATGGTAGGGTTTATGGATTAGCCCACATGATGATAGGGTTTATGGATCAGCCCACAGGATGGTAGAGTTTATGGATCAGCCCACATGATGGTAGGGTTTCTGGATCAGCCCACATGATGGTAGGGTTCCTGGATCAGCCCACATGATGGTAGGGTTTATGGATCAGCCCACATGATGGTGGGGTTTCTGGATCAGCCCACATGATGGTAGGGTTTCTTGAGTAGCTATATGTCTTATGGGTCAGCCCACATGATGGTAGGGTTTATGGATTAGCCCACAGGATGGTAGAGGTTATGGATCAGCCCACATGATGGTAGGGTTCATGGATCAGCCCACATGATGGTAGGGTTTATGGATCAGCCCACATGATGGTAGGGTTTCTGGATCAGCCCACATGATAGTAAGTTTTATGGATCAGCCCACATGATGGTAGGGTTTCTGGATCAGCCCACATGATGGTAGAGTTTCTGGATCAGCCCACATGATGGGAGGGTTTCTGGATCAGCCCACATGATGGTAGGGTTTCTGGATCAGCCCACATGATGGTAGAGTTTTTGGATCAGCCCACATGATGGTAGGGTTTCTGGATCAGTCAACATGATGGTAGGGTTTCTGGGGTAGCTATATTTCTTATGGATCAGCCCACATGATGGTAGGGTTTATAGATCAGCCCACATGATGTTAGGGTTTCTGGATCAGCCCACATTATGGTAGGGTTTCTGGATCAGCCCACATTCTGGTAGGGTTTCTGGGGTAACTATATGTCTTATGGATCAGCTCACATGATGGTAGGGTTTATGGAACAGCCCACATGATGGAAGGGATTCTGGGGTAGCTATATGTCTTATGGATCAGCCCACATGATGGTAGGGTTTATGGATTAGCCCACATGATGGTAGGGTTTCTGGATCAGCCCACATGATAGTAAGTTTTATGGATCAGCCCACATGATGGTAGGGTTTCTGGATCAGCCCACATGATGGTAGAGTTTCTGGATCAGCCCACATGATGGGAGGGTTTCTGGATCAGCCCACATGATGGTAGGGTTTCTGGATCAGCCAACATGATGGTAGAGTTTTTGGATCAGCCCACATGATGGTAGGGTTTCTGGATCAGCCCACATGATGGTAGGGTTTCTGGATCACACCACAGGATGGTAGGGTTTCTTGAGTAGCTATATGTCTTATGGGTCAGCCCACATGATGGTAGGGTTTATGGATTAGCCCACATGATGGTAGGGTTTATGGATCAGCCCACATGATGGTAGGGTTCATGGATCAGCCCACATGATGGTAGGGTTTCTGGATCAGCCCACATGATGGTAGAGTTTATGGATCAGCTCACATGATGGTAGGGTTCATGGATCAGCCCACATGATGGTAGGGTTTATGGATCAGCCCACATGATGGTAGGGTTTATGGATCAGCCCACATGATGGTAGGGTTTCTGGATCAGCCCACATGATGGTAGAGTTTATGGATCAGCCCATCATTGGTGTCATTGAATGGATGTAGAAAAACTTCTCTAGAACTCCAAAGAGTCTAAGCAGCTTGCAGGGACTGCCCCTGTATATGCATTCAAAGGCTTTTTTATATAATCCACCATAAATTCACATTCAATGTAATAATTTCTTACATTTCCAGTATAGCACTTTTCTCACACTCAAAGCGCTTTACAGTGATGTGGGGAAAATCACCTCAACCACCAACAATGTGTAGCTCCACCTGAGTGATACACAGCAGTCACTCAGCACACATCAGCTGAGTGATACACAGCAGTCACTCAGCACACATCAGCTGAGTGATACACAGCACTCACTCAGCACACATCAGCTGAGTGATACACAGCAGTCACTCAGCACACATCAGCTGAGTGATACACAGCAGTCACTCAGCACACATCAGCTGAGCGATACACAGCAGTCACTCAGCACACATCAGCTGAGTGATACACAACAGTCACTCAGCACACATCAGTGTGAGGTGGAGAGGGAGATAACTATTTTTTAGCCAATTAAATCAGGGGACAATTAGGTGGCAGGTTGAGAAAACCAGGTTGGGAATTTAGCCAGGACACCAGGGAACCCCCTACTCTTTGCAATGAATGTCATGAGATCTTTAATGACCAGTGAGTCAGGACCTCGTTTTAACATCTCATCCAAAAGACGGCGTCTCCTACAGCACAGTGTCCCCATCAATGCACTGCGGCATTGGGTTTTATTTGACTCCTTCGAGCAGCAACTTGGGTTTCCCAGGAGGTCTCCAATACAACTACTAAACAAGCCCACACATTCTTAGCTTCTGTCGAATGGCAGAAGCAGGTTACATGGTTGTATGGCTCTGCGATGGATTGGTGACCTGTGCAGGGTGTATTCTTGCCTCTCGCCCAATGCATGCTGGGATAGACTCTAGCTCCCCTGTGACCCTGACCAGAAATAAGCAGGTTAGATAATGGATGGCTGGATAGATGGTGGTATGGCTACTGGCATGTACATTACATTACTGTGGTAGGGGGGCGTGGTTTTAGGCGCAGCTAGCAAGAGAGAGAGTGAACGTGGGTGGTTTAGGGAGCCGGCACAGCTGTCGGCAATCAGGCAATTGGGGACGATTGATTATAGGTTTGGTGTTATCAATTAACCAATTGCCTTGATTGTTCAACAGTGAGCCTGAGAGCCTTGATAAGGAGCCCGCGGGGAGTGGAGCGAGAGAGAGAACTGGACACAGGGATGTGTTGTGTGTTGAGATACAAGAGAAATAAAAGTAACGTTCTCTAGAAACGGACTGCCGTGTCTTATTCCCGAGCCGTAAGAGCTCACTTCACCAGAATTACATTATAGACATTTAGCAGACGCTCTTATCCAGAGCGACGTACATAGTGCATTTCCGAACTAGGAACAAGTGCGTTAACAACAACCCTAAAAAGGTAAATACGAATCTAAGTACTCGGCGAAGTCAGTATTTTTTGGGTGGGTAACCACACAATATTGATAACAATAGTCACAAGGAGGTAGGGAGGGGTGGAGAGAGGTGCAGCTTGAAGAGGTGAGTCTTCAATCTGCGCTTGAAGTCGGTCAGACTTTCTGCTGTTCTGACCTCCACGGGGAGCTCATTCCACCACCGTGGGGCCAGGACAGACAGACGTCGAGACCGGGTGCTAGTATGAAGAGTTGTGTCACTTTCTTTTCCTGTCTGCTTTTTTGTTTTGTCATTTAGCAGGTTTACTTTTTTTTTATATTCAATATTCGGTACCTGATAGGCGAGGGTGAAGCGAGGCAAATTTTGTGGTGTTTTTAGTTGTAGTGTTTCTCTTTGTTGTCAAGTCCCTCTCTAGCTTTGTCTTCTTGGACCTACACATCTTGCAGGGATCATCTGAACTTTTCCGTATTTCCTCATGTGGTAACAAGCTTCAATAAACAGCCTCATGGCTGCACACAGTTTCCACAAACATCTGTCTTTTTCTGTTCATCTGGCAAAGCCAAAGCTTATGTCAATGTATGGAGCATGACAAATCATCCTATGCAACAGGTAATAAACGCCTCAGGTCAACAGTCTTGACAAGATGTCTTTGACACTCATGTCACAACAAACAAACACACACAACACAATGTGGATTACAAGTCAATGTGATTCATATGACAGAGTTGATTTTAATGCAAGTGACATCACAACAGCATGTAAACCCAGAAATGCCTTTGAATTATGAAAAAAAAAAAAAAAAAAACAACATTGATTGAACATCTCTCTTGGTACCTTTAAAATGAAAAATAACACTTTCACTTAAGAGATTTGATTATGACAAGCTTTAAATGTGTGTGAATTGATTAGATCGCGTCAACGAAATCAAGACACGTTTTTTCTTCTGTCGAAGATGAAGTAGCAAGACGTCGCTTTCTATTTACTTTTTGAGTGGAGCATCCCTTCGTAGACACACGCTTTAAGTACCATCAAAACATGACAGTGTACATATTATGCCAATTATATTTATTCCTGTCTGTATTCCAGATTTATGGATTACTGGAATTAATGTTGCTATTTAGTAGATGCCTATAGCACCCAGACGGCAAATTCGCCGTCAGCCCATGGTTCTGAAAGAACAGCTCCGGTATTGCTAAATCGTTATGGGATACAACCAGAGCCGTTTTGTTCTCTTGAGACCTGTAGCCTATAGCGCAGGTTACAGGTAGCACAGAGCAGATCTGTTTATCGGAAACAAAATATAGTTCCAAAGGCTGTCTGCTCTCCCCCATTCGCAAGACTTGGTTTTGTTTTAACTCACCGCATCGTGTTTTATGTAAGCTGTTAGATGAGTCAAATAGAAAGACCTTAAAGTAGCTCATTACAATTTATGTATTTTCAAAAAAGACCTTAGCTATTCAATTCAAGCAGTGCAGGCTTAAAATGTTAGGCAGCTTTCTAAAAATATGATCAGCAGCCATTCACTGCCACGTTTACGAATATAAATGCAGGGTAGTCTATAATTTATTCCACTTTGCCTGTCACACAATAAGCCTTTAAAACGAGTAGTCAAAACGTGTTGTAAAGGTAAACTGAAAATCACAAAAACAATGATGAATCACCTCGTTTCTTTCTTTCACCACCCCCTTCATTTCTATTCTGTTTTATGTCGGTCTCGCGATTTCTACACACATCTTTTCGTGGTTCTACATAATTTGCTGTTGTGGGCAAGTTGATCCTTGCTAATTCAAAGACGATACCAGGCATTATGAATTATGCTATAGCCTAGGCTCTCGTCTCGCGGCGAGGGAAGACTGTCTCATGCCTGCGTGATTCAAACTATGAACACAAAACCACAATATGCACAGGACACTTGTCACACAACCAAAATCCTGGAAGAGAAACAATAAATAAATCGTTATCTGCCCACGCAAGATATCGATACCTAAAATGAATGATTAATACGACATCAGATTGATTATGTTTCAGATCACCCTCCTTGTCATGTCATGGCAAGTTAGCCCGAAGATGGACATAGCCACGTTGAATTGCAACGTGGCGTCTCGGTAACAGCAATAAAATAATTAAATAAATATTTGTACTTTTCTCACGATATTCACTACATGGCGAATACATTTAGTGACTGTTTCACAGCTGCGTTACATTAGCATTGTGTGCCATGCGAATCTACGCCAGTTAATTGCTTTCATACATTTCCTAAACGCTGCTCTATTTACAAGCAACGCAGCTTAAACTAGCAAAATACATGCCATTACAACAGATGCTTCATTCGCTGGATTCGGATGGGTGCTCGTTTCGATACGTCGTGTTCGGGTTATTTAGTCTACTACCTGCTTTTCATAGTTGCTACTTATAGGCTACAACGATAAATCCAAAAGTCACAGTATATTATTTCATAGGCTACAGAGGAATAACTTGCGAGTCCAAATAGCCGAATTCTCAAGTGATGTGTGTCTATTGTTGTCTATACTAAACTAGCTTTAGGACCCTGTGTCAGTCATAGATTTTTTTCTTCTTTGTAGTTTTGTTTCCCAGGCTTGAGAAACGTACAATTCGAAGTGTGCGGAGTGTGAGTAGGAGAAAGGACCTAAAATCCTGTGATGTCTATGGGAAGAGCCGATTGAAAGACACTATAATGTGCCAAAACTGTCTGTGTTACGAGTGATTCCCTGGCGCTTAGAATTTATTCAGGCTCGCTCTCGTCTTCGCGCGCTCCCCGTTCTTACCCAAACCTCACTGAAGACAATCTTATTGCTGCAGCGTGCTTTTGGACACAACTTTCACGTCTTACTCATCTTCCTCAGGACCAAGATTAGGAAAGAAATTAATCTTTCCAGGTAGGCTTCCTGTTTTTGTATATCCGTCACGCACAAAAGGCAGTCATTTCAAACACATTTTAATGCGATATTTCCTTGGGCACTGACTGTATTGGGCGCAGTCCATGCAATCCCTGGATTCTTCAACACATTTTACAAATTCCCAAACAACTGGGAGGCAATACCAAAAGCAGGTACACATGTGCACGTATGCTTTCAAAACATCACCTGTGAACGTGATGATCTTCTAAAGTTTTCTCATGAATCCCCCGTGTTCTGGGAAGAGTAGGAGAATTTATCCTCAAATACAGACGTGATACGTTTTAATATATGCTAATTATGTTCTCTTTCTAAGCAATGGTACACATAGGCTATTATAGAACTACATAGATATGTTCTGAACAGCTATTTTCTGCACACGGAGACGATTGTTTTACATTGTATTCCGGAAGGAAATTCCGAAACAAGTGCCGAATATTAGTTAATTTATTAGTTTTCAAAAAGGTTAATATTTTCTGTTTTTTTTTTATTTTAATTGTGCATTGGTTTGAATCCCATGTCTCTTCTCTCTTTTGTGTAGGCGTAAATATCAGCTATGAGGGAAAGGGAACACTGCATTCGCTACTTATTGTTCATATTGTCTTTGGTGGTGTTTTGGCAGACAAGGTAAGTGTTATTCCTATATTATTTTTGAATGATTGACATATATGCAACTGTATGCCACGATAATGCGCGCGACAGACAGACGACCTCACCTGCCAGCATCAGTTCTTCTCTTGAGTGCATTAAACGGTCACGCAAAGCGAATGAGTCTACATGCAATTAGTTCCGTGGAAGGAGGAACGGAAAATAGACAACACAGCGGTCTTTTGCAGAGGAGGATAAGCGTAGGATGTGCCTAGTGGTATTACCGAGCTGTGCTGACGTTTGGACTGGATTCCTCTAGGTGGAGATAGCATACAATCTCACAGAGTTGAAAAGGGGAAACGGTCTTTATTATTAGTAAAGTAAAGCATGTATGTGCATGTCAGAATAACCAGGGTTCATACTAAATGGTTTCTAACGTCGTTCACAGTCGCCCAGAAACACTTGATCCTGTTTTATCAATCTTTTATAAATCTATTTTAAATGAATACATAAGTTGAGTTGTCTTTTATTGATGTATTTTGATTTAGGTAGTTGTTTCTCTTTGCAGCTGAAGCAATGGATTTGCTGTGACGTGACTTAGCAAGTGATACAATTTTGCAACACAAAATTTGAGGCTCCGGCATACTTTAACGCTTTGTTTTACTTTCCGAACGTTAAAATTAAATTAAACCTAAATGGTTCGTGATGTAGCCTAAATGAATGGAAATAAGCACACGTTTGAAGGTGGTGTTCGTGAAGGTGTATTCAATTTTTAGATGTGAGAGTGATAAAGTATTTTTTTGTCAACCTCAGAGGAGCTCCCCACCCCCCCCCCCCCCCGCAAAAAAAAACAACAACAACAAAAAAAACATTATAGCCATGTCACACAGGCCTATGATAGGGGAAGGAAAGTTTTTCATTTCCATTTTCTGGGAACTGATATGAGGAAATTTCGGACAGCGATGAACTAGAAATACAACCAATGCTTGTAGTGTGGTTGGGTGGGTGAGTTGGTGAAAGTAACCATATAGCACAGTAGACCTATTAACAAACATGCTAACGTGGTGCCTCTTCGAAACACACATAACAAGACCTGTTAAAATACAGACCGATTTAAGTAATTGTTTAGACATTTCACATGTTATAAACGCCTTCGATTAGTTTTGACGTCGGTATGTTGCAACCTGGGGATGAATATAAAACACTGATCTGTAGGTAGGTTGCGTCATGACTCGACGTCATTCCACCTTGTAGCCGCGACAAATTATTGGGGGGGAAACAACATGCTATTTAAAAAGAAAATGACAGTGTGCTTTATAATATTCACAAATATGCAGATGTGCAGAATATGAGTATCATGGCTAAATTTGCTTTTAATTTTAAAAAGTGTTTTTTAGCTTTTTCAAATAGCAAAGATCAGCAACCTATAGGCGACACGAATTGTGTGCCAGCGTGTAAACAAAACAAACGCTGTTACTCTAGAGCCGAACGGAGCAATGTCCATGTCCATTCTGGAGACAGGTAGGAACAATACAAATGTAAGGGAAGTGGGGAAAGCAGCCGTTCAGGCGATTGTTGTGCATTCCTTGTAATGACGTATCGCTTGACTTAATGACTTCCATGGTGGGAATCCCAAAGAACCCTGTCACAGAGTTTTGCAGAGAGAGTTGGTGACCTCTGTAAGTGTACGGCCAATATAACCATTTTTACCAGTGCACTGAGTGCAGGAGGTTTATGCAAATTGATGCCAGATATAGTTATTGTCTGTCCCCTGGGTTCATATGACAAACACTGGCAACTAGGTAACCAGTGGTGCCGTCAAGGTATCGGCATGCTATGGTGCACAGCTCCAACTGGTGACACAGCCACTGACACCAGAGACAGTTGGGCCTGTAACAACAAGACAGTTGGGTCAATCCCTTTGTGTGACATTAGATGAGGCTGATATGTGTTTTATACCTGATTTATCATGATTTTATGCGCAATGTAATTTTAAGGATATGATTCATATCGAGAAGTAGGCCTATATTTAGGTCAGGCTTCTCAAATGCCATGAGAATTAGCATTCATGTGTGTGACTCACATTCGTCCTTACCCTGCACTTAACTAATCTCGTATTTGGCATCTATTTGATAGATTATGCTTCATTATTCTGTTCTGGAAAATGCTGGGAGGATGGAAAATACAACACAATTGTTCTTTTTAAGGTTAATTGTCATGCCATGTTTGACATTTGTATAAAAAATATCACATGTAAACAAAATTATACAGTAAAATAAAATCACATATACAGTGCCCATCAGAATTATTGGAAACCTTGGAAAATATGAGCAAAGAAGTCTATATAAATGTACTTGTTGTTTATCAGCATGACCTTACACTCAAAATATGAAAAAAATCTTATCTTTAATTTAGGTAAAATTATTTTAAAATATTTTTTCAAGGACACAAGTGTAGTTTGCCCCCAAACACAGTCAGGAGGATAGTTTGTGAGGCAAGATTGTTTCCAAAGATCACAGTTGGAAAATTGCAGAAGTTGGTTATATCCTGGGATCACAAAGTCTCCACAAATACAATTAGACGCCACCCCAATGTGAACAAGCTATTTAGGCTTGCCAGAAGTAAGCCTCTGTGGTAATTATACCACAAATGTAAGCACCTGTTACCAGAATTTAAATTGGAACTGGGTGCTATGTTCAGATAAGACAAAAATTGATTTTTTGGCAATAAATACCAAAAGTGAGTTTGGTGTAATAAGAGCCATAGTTACGCAGAAAAGCCTTATCCCCACTGTGAAGTATGGTGGTGGATCAATTATGTTGTGGAGTTGTTTTTTCTCCAAAGGCCCAACCTTGTTATGGTACATCGTATTGTGGAGTCAAATAAAAGGAAATTTTAGACCAAAATCTGGCTGCCTCTGCCAGTAGGCAAACAATGGGTTATGGTTGAACCTTCCAGCAAGACAACGATCCAAAGCATACCTCAAAATCAACACAAAAATGGTTCACTGATCACAGAATCAAGGTTTTGCAATGGCTATCCTAGTCCCCTGACCTGAACCCCAATGAAAATTTGTAGGGAGAGCTGAAGTGGAGAGTCCACAAGCAAGGACCATGGGCTCTGAATGATCTGGAGAGATTCTGCATTGAGGAATTGTCTCAAATCTCTTGCTACTGTATGTGTTCTCCATCTTCATCAAACATTACAGCAGAAGACTCAGTGCTGTTATATTGGTAAAGGGAGGCTGCACAATGTACTATATACAGGGATGCCAATAATTGTGACACTCATCTTCTTCAAGTTAATGATTTTGCACTAAATATTTGTTTTTCCTCAATCAATGGTATCACAATTAAACTATATAATTTTCTCATTTTCTGATCATAGAAGTCATTTGACAAACAATAAAATGAAACTAATGCTGCACGTTTTGCTCATAGATTGTTATCCTAAAGGGTAAAAATACATGTATATTTTGATCTGCTATCACCTAATGTGACTATATGACATTGCTACATCTGTAATACTTAGGTAACTATCCCGTTTTTGAAATGCATGTGTGCTCCTTTGCATAAGGAAACAATTGAAGCAACAACACACGCACACACACACAGACACACACACGCACGCACACACACACACACACACACACACAATGCTCAGTGATTGATGCTCATGCTTTTGTCAAATTGCTTGCCTTTTCACCTTTTGCTGCGTATAGCAGTCTTTAAATTCCACTTTTGGCAGTTCAACAATTATCGGTCAAGACAGAAGTGGAACAGACATGTATATTAATAACAGATATACAACACTGAGAACTACATAAATAGTCAAGTGTGATAAAAAAAGCCATGCATGTGCTCAGAAAAGTGTGTTTGCCATTAGGTCAGGAATAGCTGACCCCATGACGGACGCCTTCAAAAACAACATCACTCTCTTCACCAGAATCCTGGACAGACTTCTGGATGGCTATGATAATCGGCTCAGACCTGGGCTTGGAGGTAAGAAAGCAATGCTACCAAAGCTGTTTAGTAGCTCACTATTACTAAAACTGTTTGAATGACTACTCAACCCCTACTGCTATTTCTGCTGGTTTGACTATTGCTGCTGTTAGTATTTCTACTAGGTACACCTATTGCTGGTACTATTACAGTCACACCTGTTGCTGGTACTAATATGATGCAATACTATCTTTAGAATTATTCCTGCTACAACTTCCGATACTACTGCGGGTGTTACCATTACTATGGCCGTGACCGAATACGACGCCTGTTTCCTGTCCACTGTCCCCTGTCCACTCAGACCCCTATCCCTATGTGCCCTGCCCCCTCACTTTGCAAACAGTGTGTGAAAGAAATTCCAAACTAGTGAGGAAGTAGTTTGTAATATTTATTTATTTTTTAAATTTTTTATTGAGAATATCAATCAGTTAACAAAAGTATTTTGTAATATGAACCTATCTTATACCATAGATATACATATACACTCTATGTCTTTTATGCTTTTACTTCCGGGTTACTTACTGAAATTGTTGGATGAGTGCACCGTTCTGCAGATGCGTGTGCTCCTAAATTCCCTCAACAAAACCCTGGAAATAAGGGGTTCATCCTGGCATTTTAAGTGCCCCCGTTTGTGAGAAAAAGTCGCCCACTTAAAAGCTTTTGACGAAGTGGACTCAAATATGCACCCTCAAAAGGGTTTAGGGGTTGTATAGAGTACTCAAGTGAGTGCATCAGTCATGGGCGGAGTCTGGTTTCAGAAGTAAATTCCCTATGGAAGATAGAATTGGCTTCGGAGACTATCGACTATTTTTAAAAATCTGGTTTATAGAATGAGCCGAAACGTTCCTTTAGCCTGTGTTGTACAAAGATATAGACCATATATCACATGTTCCAATTTTTATTTTTTAAAGTAATGCATTAATGATTGTAGTTCAACTTGTAGTCCACTTTAACGGACTACATATTCAGTACTGCAATGCACGGGTGGTTCTCGACCAATACGATATAATCATCTCGTCTGTCTGGACATTCTTGGGCAAATGGGAGTACTGCAGCTGAAGATGAGCTAACGTTAGCTTGCTAAGTAGAGAAGCCCGCCCGACAAGGTCAGAAACTGCGCTACGGTTAACCACATAAAGCAATTCTAGCTTTTAGTCCTTCAAGCTAGCTAGCTAATGGTGGTAGAACTGTGTAAGAGCTGTGTGCTACTGCTGGCTAACGTTATATGACAATGTCTGGAGACAAGGATGCACGTTTGGAGGGAATTATGGGACGTGGAGTTTTTAAACATCTATACCAGCACTGGTATGTTTACAAAAAAAATACTAAAATGTAAAATATACTCGAAGCTGCTCAAGAAAAACAACATAGTTTGCGAACGGGTGTTATATTGAACAATCCGGGAAATTGACGGTAGGACCTAATCAGTAGAAATGGTTTAAAAGTAAGCTTTAGTTAATGTCTACGCGCTAAATGAATGGAGAATTTTCTTCCGAAACCAGTATGACGTAGTCACTTGAGTACTCTATTCAGACACGGCCTATGGCTGTGTCCAAATCAGAGCTCTATCTACTGCGCCCGGTCTCCTGCGTACATCCCGTAGTATTATCCCTTTAAAGCCGGAGCGTTCTAATTTCAAACAATAGTTTAGAAGGTTTAACGTTTAATATCTCTGATTTTATTTCAGAAAACGGCTAGTTACAGAAGACAAAATTAGCTACAATTTATTATGATTGGTTCATGGGTTTAGTGGGCGTGAATTTACTTCTAGATCGCTAGATAAAACCGCTCGACAAATATAAAATTCTTAATTTGCCTCACCGCGGAAAGAAGTGTCCCTTCTGATGACATCACAGCAGCTGAGAGAAAGCCAGTCAACCCCCAGTAAGAGGGATTTATTATCACATTTAACCATACATGTTACTTCAAAACAATATTATTTTGTATAAAATCCGTTTTTTGTACAGTGGCGCCACCAAGGGGTGGCTAGGGGGGGCCACGGCCACCCTGATAAAATTACTGGCCCCCCCTCGCGAGTCGCATATGCATAATATGCTGCTATCTGATATTTTACATTAGGTACTATTCATTTAAATCAATAATTATATTTTTCATAATAGTTCATGCATGTGAAAGAAAATAACAAATGTATAGCCAGCCAGCCGCTTAAGCGCAGTGCACTGCCAGGAGACTGAGCGCAAATAGGCCCCGCCCATCCCGGGGGGGAAAACACATCCCGTTCTCGCCCTCTATTGACTTGACGTGCTGGTGCCTTCTTGTCATTTCGATCGATTAGCCAACAGCATAAAAATGCCTAAAAGTTGTTGTTTGGTGGGATGCACTACAAACAAGGCAAAAAACCCAGAGTTGTGGTTTTATAAGATTCCGAACCGCAAAACGGAGCCCATAAAATGAGAAAAGTGGATCCGAGCAATAAGACGTGAGGTGTCGGCAGGAAGAAAGGGGAAAATGTGGGACCCTGAAACTCCACATGCTTATGTGTGCAGCAGGCATTGTTTCACAGGTAGCCTAAGTCAAATAAGTTATCCAATTGTGAATGCATGGCTAAGTCATATTGCTGTAAGAAACGCTAAAACATTTTGACCATATGCAAATAGTTTGTAGTGGAATGTGGATACATCGGAGTGCTATAACGTTACAGTATTATATTTGCAAGTGCAAAGTATTATCATCCACGAACAAAAAAGTTGGGCATCCAAAGAACGATAATTTTTCATCGTTGTATGCATGTAGATTCCAAACAAACGGTGAGACAAAGAAAAAGCAATCAGCTTTCAATGGGTAGGTTACTCTTCTCATGCAGGTTGTAACTAATTAAGTTAGCTAAACTAGCGAAATAGAGGTGACGTTGTCATAAATCTTTTTCTTACAGTGAAAATGGACGACTTGTTTACATTCTCGGACAGATGTTAAAGTAAATCTATCATCACTCGCCACAAGTCAGCTATTATATTGGGAAATGCCCTCTTTGAAAAAAATAAAAAATAAATAAAAGAAAAAGGCTATGCTGTTACTGCATACCAGTTTTCGCCAAAGCTGCATCATAGCCATCATAGTGCGGAGCTTTCAAAACCATAACAATGCAGAAACCCTTTAAAAAAAACTAAATAAAAACCGTAGGCTACACATAGCCTAGCCTATGATAACTGTGGACAAAACTGGCTGAGAAGACTGTAGTACGGTGGCCCAGAGGTGCAATCCACATTTCTAAAAAGCAATCTTTGTTTCTAAATAGAAATCCTCTTTTCTAAAAAGAAATCCTTGTTTCTAAAACAAAATCCTTATTTCTCAATTGAATCCTTGTTTCTAAAAAAAAATCCTTGTTTCTAAATGTAAATCCTTGTTTCTAAATGTAAATCCTCGTTTATAAAACACAATCCTCATTTCTAAAACAAAATCCTCGTTTCTAAAACAAAATCCTTATTTCAAAATAGAAATCCTTATTGCTAAATTAAATCCTTATTTCTAAAAGACAATCCTTGTTTCTAAATAGAAATCCTCATTTCTAAAACAAAATCTTTATTTATAAATGTAAATCTTCATTTCTAAAACAAAATCCTTATTTCTAAATTAAATCCTTGTTTCTAAAAGTTAATCCAAGTTTCTAAAAGTTAATCCGAGTTTCTAAATTGAAATCCGAGTTTCTACATTTAAATCCTCATTTCTAAATTCAAATCCGAGTTTCTAAATTGAAATCCTTGTTTCTATTAAGCCTGAAAGCTAAATGCTACAGTTAGCCTGTGCGCAAAGCATACTGGGACCAGATGACGTGTGCACGAGTGAGTCTGAGAGTGGAATTTGCATAGCAAGTCTAACGAGAAGCTGGTCTTCTGGCATAACAACTATCACAAAATTGCAGAACAAATTAAAGTTGAGTTTTCTTGCAGACATATTTACATAAAGCCTGTTAACAAGTCCAATAATTTCAGGAATATAACGGAAACATGACATTTGTTGCTTTAAGGGCCTGGTTCCTTCGGTAAAAATGTTATACATTTCCCGCAGTGATTGCAGAACGACTGCAGAACTGAAAGGACCTTGCCACAAAATGGACAAAACATAATGAAAAAATACAACACGGAAAAAAATGTTTTACGCGAGTATTGGAGGCTAACTAAGTTAACTATCAAGCAATATACCTTGCTTGGCAACGTTAAGCAAGCAATGCCAGCGAATAACTTGGCTTGTGTAAAAAATAATGTATAGTACACCGTACTAACAAATTGGTAAATAGCTTTTCAAGTCCATGAAGCACGCGTTCGGTTAAACTTTCCGTTTAGTGGCACGACTTCAGTGAGCAACGTTACGTAGAACGGGGAGTCCTGGGCGCGGATTGGCCGAGTTAATTTGGTTTAGAGCAGACGTGTGGCTGTGTTCGAAACCGCATTAATAGACGACCAGTAGTACGTGCCGATTTAAACAAAATGTAGCAAGTAGTGTACGGTTTCGAACACAGCCTTTTTCGGCAGTCTATGGTTAGTCTGCGTGCTGGTTTTTGTTCACATCGGTTTTTAGTTTTATAGCAGCTCTATGAAATATACTGGTTCAATTCTGAACTTGAGCACAGCAACATTTTTGTGATGCTCTTGCAGACTGCGTCTGTAGCTGGTGGTTATACAAATATCAGTTCGAGGATAGATGGGGGGTTTCCCATAGCGCCTTATCGTGCTGCCATCTACTGGGTGAATCATGGCCCTGCAGTATTTTCACAAATTTACAGTATTTTTTGTAATGTACAGCTAACGTTATCTGAAAGTTAGTGTACAACTCACAATTCATTATGATCATCATAAAATAATGAACAACTTTTCTGTCAAAGCATCGAAGTTGACCACAATTGGTAGGGTGTCTGGACCACATGCAGGCTAAATTGAGTTCGTTTTGCGAGAGATCAATTTCGTTTTACATCAAATAACTTAGCTAGTTAGTGTGTACCGTACTGTAGGCAACGTAGCCTGCAGTGCAACAATGAACGGGAAACAATAAGCCTGTTTTTTGTAGGTGACAAACAGTGAACCACACGATTGGCTTAATGTAGGCTACTGTAATCAAGCTGCAGTTCCGTATAAGAGCGAGTTTCCGTTATATTCCTGAAATTATTGGACTTGTTAACAGGCTTTATGTTAATATGTCTGTAAGAAAACTCAACTTTAGTTTATTCGGCAATTTTGTGAGACCAGCTTCTCGTTAGACTTGCTATGCAAATTGCACTCTCCAGACTCACTCGTGCACACGTCATCTGGTCCCAGTATGCTTTGCGCACAGGCTAACTGTAGCATTTAGCTTTCAGGCTTAATAGAAACAAGGATTTCAATTTAGAAACTCGGATTTGAATTTAGAAATGAGGATTTAAATGTAGAAACTCTGATTAACTTTTAGAAACAAGGATTTAATTTAGAAATAAGGATTTTGTTTTAGAAATGAAGATTTACATTTAGAAATAAGGATTTTGTTTTAGAAACGAGGATTTACATTTAGAAACAAGGATTTATTTTTAGAAACAAGGATTTCTGTTTAGAAATAAGGATTTATTTTTAGAAACAAGGATTTAATTTAGCAATAAGGATTTCTATTTTGAAATAAGGATTTTGTTTTAGAAACAAGGATTGTGTTTTAGAAACGAGGATCGTGTTTTAGAAACAAGGATTGTGTTTTAGAAACGAGGATTTACATTTAGAAACAAGGATTTCTTTTTAGAAACAAGGATTTAATTTAGCAATAAGGATTTCTATTTTGAAATAAGGATTTTGTTTTAGAAACGAGGATTGTGTCTTAGAAACGAGGTTTGTGTTTTAGAAACAAGGATTTATTTTTAGAAAAGAGGATTTCTATTTAGAAACAAAGATTGCTTTTTAGAAATGTGGATTGCACCTCTGGGCCACCGTACTGTAGCATAATAAGGCAGGAATATGAGTAGGTTATGAGTAGGCTATAATAAAATGTATATTGTTGTCCATGATTATGCTTTTCTGTTTTGTTTTTCATTTTTGGACATATATAATATAATATTTTTGTTTATAAAGACACAGCAACAGCCAAATACAGCTGTATTGAAAATAATTTGAGGCCTCTGTGTGGTGTTTTTAAACTCTAGTAGGCTTGTTCCTAGTAAATGTTTTGTTCCTTACAATCAATGTAGCTACTCCTTCAAATTAAAGCTGTATATTTGTCTTTTTAAGGAAAAGGACAACTATTAGCCTATTTGAAGAACAATGAATCGCCTATGTATATGCATATACATAACACATTAAAACAGGATTGCTGTGGAACTCAAAATGTTAACGGTGCCGGTATTAGTCTGTGCACATCAGATAATTGGTAACATTAACTGTAAAATAAGAAACCAAAGTATATCAGATTGCGATTCCTTAACTCTCATATTAACATAGCTTCCCACTAGCCTATATACTACAACAACCTAATAGAATTCCTGAAATTCAGTTATGGCTTTTGGTTTTGGTGTGCCAACTCAAGATTTTCAGCGGCCCCATCTGGCCACCCCAATGAAAAATTTCTGGGGGCGCCACTGTTTTTGTACCGCCGATTTTCTCAAATTGTGGAATTCGCTAACGTTAGTGTAAAGCTCTAACTTAGCTTGCTCTACGAGCTCCCTGTAAGTAATGTTAGGAAGCTATTAGGGGTGAGTCAGAATATTCAAGTATTTGTTAACAGCAAGAATCAAATTTTCGAGGGGGGGCAATGACTTTTGTGCAGGTAGTTTTCACTCAAAATATAAGTCATATTTTATTTCTTGTGAAATGTATTTAGGGGATGAATAAATACATACAATTCATATTTCCTATGTCATATTTCATAAATAAATATTTAAAAAAGTTTGCACAATAAACTGTGTAGACCACAGGTGCTGGAGATACACGAAAGCTAAGTGTGAAAAAACTCCGTGTGTGCGTCCCAATGTTCTTCGCTCCCTTCTTCCGTCCACTCCCCCACTACCACTCCTCTCCTACCCGGACATATGCAAAACTGTCTGAACGAGTACTTTGCTGGCAAAGTATACAATGTACCTGACATTGCGGTTTGCGTCGTGACATTCATTAATATGTAACCATTAATACGTAATTAAGATGTAATCAGCAACATCAAATGAAATCACAAAGATTTGTTTCCGGCGCACGGAGGAGAGGAGGTGGTAGTGGAGGAAAGGAGGGTGCATTTTTTGAGTATTGGGATGCACACACAGGGCTGCGGAGTTTATTTTTTCATAAATAAGTACAAATCACTGAACAGAACCATTATGCACTTCAGTTCGTGGTTCCGTCAAACTATTAGTGAGAAACACCTTGAGTCTACTCGCTGGGGCTGCATTAGCCTTGCCTAGCTAGCCACTAAGCCAGCAAAAATGTCAGTATTGAAAAAAAGCTAGAAAAAGCTCAGCCTGGGACCAATTTCAAACAATCGGGGACAATTAAGTGCAGTGCAATATTTGTGATATTAAATTGTCCTACCACGGATCGACCTAGACATTGATGATCTCAAAAACATCCACAACACAACCATCGTTGAAGAGTCTGGCCGGGTGCAGGCTACGTCTTCTTTCTTGTGAACTCGCAAATATGACAAACCTCGAGCTGAAAAAATATCCGCGAAAATCGTTGGCATGCCAAGGACACTAGATAACAGCAGTATAATCCTTGCAACGGGTAGGTGCATAAAGTATGAAAACAGGGAAAACAGCCGTTATTTCGTTGTTTGCGGCTATTCTATTTCATGTGCTTTGGCGTGTTTTGATTATAGCCTACTTGTATTTTGAAATTTCGTTCTTTTTTATTTTATATAAATATGTAATTTTCTTCATCTACGCATTTTATATTATAGAATTCTTACTTGTAAATTGTTGCCTGAATTGCCACAATTTAATTGTTAATAGGCCTACAATTGAATAAATAGCCTATTTAATATAGCCAAATGCTTCTTGCGTCGTTTTATTTACGGTCTTTTATTAAAGCTGTAGTTTTTAATTTCAGACAAACATGAATACTGTAATTGTGACAGATACGTCTACCACTTGTGACAGATACGTTTATCCACGTCGAACGTGGATCGGGTTAAAGAAATCTAGAAATCCAAGTTGGCTTTCGCAAATTTACCAAGACGAGAAGGGTGACAGCGGGAGGAGGGAGGAGGGTTAAGCCGACACAATCCGCAATATGAAACCATAATGTGTTAAGCATTCACTATTTAAGATCAGAAAAATGAAGGCAAATTCATAGGCCTACAATAGTGGCTGCAACAACAATATTGTTGCTTATTTGACGCCTTCTCCATTCAGTTACGTGCAGTCGCTTTTACCGCGTCAGGAAAATCTACTGCATTTCGCACTTGACAGGTGTCGGTGATCCTGTCGGCACGTCCGAATAATCGATTATTCGCTCATACCACCAACTGATTATTCGACCATGACAAATATGAGGTTAGCACACCCCTAGAAGCTACACAGTGCGAACATATATAGCAAGATCGCTAAATAAGAAAAACTAAAAACAGTAACGTTAGTCAAACAGTTAGCTCTCGCGCGAACAGCGAGCCATTTTATTTTCTGAGGTTTTTCTAACTTGTAATGTTAGCTCTGCTGTCTGTTTTGGTATCTAATAAATTATTATTTTTTATTTTTTTTTCAACAATATATTTATTGATTTTCTTTTTTTTTTATAGACATGACATTACATGACAGTACAATTACAAAAAACAAAAAGGTACAACATACATTACAACAATGCAATAATACAATCACACAAAAAACAAAATAAATACATACAGAGACAGCAATAACAGCACTACCCCTCTCCAGGTTCTTCCATTAAATGTACCAAATTATTCTTTTTAATGTATTGTATAAAACAACCCCATACCTCCTGAAATACATCTTGTTTGTCCTTAAGTATATACGTGATTTTCTCCAAAGGAAGGTATAAAGACAGTTCCCTGAACCACTGTGCAATGCTTGGTTTGTCCGGACTCTTCCAGGACAATGCAATTATCCTTTTAGCTTGTAAGAGACAGATATCTATAAAAATTAGTTTGTTGCGCTTTATTCTGTGTCCAACTGGATAAAGGCCAAGCAGAAAAAATTTAGGTTCTAGGATAATTTCAATAGATAAAATCCTCTCAATTTCTTGCCTGACCTCCCTCCAAAACTCCTCCACTCTTGGACATGACCATAAACAGTGGAACAGTGTACCTCTATCACCACTGCATCTGGTGCATAAATCCGGAATATTGTGATTAAATTTATTAAGTTTCACTGGTGTAATGTACACTCTCATAAGCCAATTGTATTGTAGAAGTTTTAGACGTGTATTCCCGGTTTGGGACTGAGCTTTTTTACAAGCCGTACTCCATTGTTCCACTGTTAGATCTTCCTGTTGATCTTCTCTCCAGGCATTAAGCCTATGCTCAGAGGATTCCGGAGAAAATTACATTAAGAGGTCATAGAAATCTGATATTATTCCCTTCCCAAAAGGGTTTCTAACCAAAACCTTCTCCAGCACAGACATAGGGGGGGCCAACAAAGATTGGTCCTGGTTAGCTCTAATAAAACTCCTCAATTGCAGGTATTTAAAAAAATGATTACGTGGGATATCATATTTGATGACAAGCTCTTCAAACGATAGCATATTCTCTTTAAGACTCCCAAATACATCCCTCAATTGACCCACCCCCTTCTCTGCCCACAATTTGAACCCCCCATCATCTCTACCAGGCACAAACTGTTTATTGCCCCATATTGGGCTAAAACCGGAGAGGCGGGGAGGTTCACCCAAATATCTATTAACATCCTGCCAGATTCCAATCATAAATTTAACTATAGGATTACGTGTCTTCCTCTTAAGGTTTTTAAAAGTATCCGAGTAAATATAAGTGGGGAATGAGAGCTGCAACGAACTAGATTCTATATCCCTCCACGCCGGTGCACTTTCCGCTGTGAAGTAGAACATTAGTGTTCTCAATTGAGTTGCCCAGAAATACCACAATAAATTAGGACACTGTAGCCCCCCCCTGTCATAAGGTAAATAAAGCAAGGACATTCGAAGTCTAGGACGTCTATTATTCCATATAAAATTTGTAAACAATTTCTTAGTTCTAGAAAAGAGATTTGACGGCGGTGATAAGGGTATGTTTTGAAATAAATACAAGAACTTAGGAAGTACATTCATTTTAAGAATATTGATCCTGCCAGCTAGAGAGATTGAAAGATTCGACCATCTGTTAATCGAATTTCCGATTGAAGTTAGAATTGGGTTATAATTGGAGTTCACCACATCTTCTAACTTTGGGACAATTTGGATTCCTAGATAAGTGAAGGCGTTCACTGGTCTGAAGTGACGGGCATACCTGGGTGGATTAGATCTTTCCTCTGAATTCAGAAGCATAATGGATGATTTTGAGTTGTTGACTTTATAGCCAGATATGCAGCCATACGTTTTAATTAGATTCAAAAGAGCCGGAATAGAGGTTTCTAAATTTTTAAGGAAGAGGATTACATCATCGGCATAAAGAGATATGCGATGATCAAGTCTTTCCATCTCAATGCCCGTAATATGGTCCCTCACAGCAATAGCAAATGTTTCAATTGCGATCACAAACAGGAGAGGCGATAGTGGACATCCCTGTCTACAGCCTCTATTGATCTTTATCGGCTTCGATATAATATTGTTAGTGAGTATTTCTGCATACGGGTCATTGTACAAGAGTTTTACCCATTTACAAAAGTTCTCCCCCAAACCAAACCGATCAAGTAGGTCAAACAGAAATGGCCACTCCACCCTATCAAAGGCCTTTTCTCCATCCAGCGCCAAAAAGGCTGTATCTAGCGCCCCCCTCTGGACATGTAACAAATTCAATACCCTCCTCACGTTGTGAAAACCCTGACGTTCGACCATGAAACCATTCTGGTCCTCTTCTATAATTGCAGGTAATACAGTTTCCAGTCTCTTTGCTAAAATTTTACAAAGTATCTTCAAATCAGAATTCAACAGGCTAATTGGACGCATATTTTCACATCTATCATTTGTTTTACCCGGTTTTGGCAGGAGTGTAATGAGAGCAGCTCTCATAGAGGGGGGTAATACTCCTTCCTGAAAAGATTCTGAAAACATGTCCAGGAGGGGTTTCGCTAATTTGTCCACATATCTTTTGTAAATGTCTATTGGTAGACCATCAGGCCCAGCTGCTTTACCAGACTTCATACTACTTATTGCCTCCAAGATCTCACCCACACTCAAAACCGCCCCCAGCTTTACACTGTCCTGTTCCAAGATTCTTGGAATATTAATGTTATCCAAAAAAATAACTTTGGTCCAAATGTTCTTGAGTGGTCTCAGAACTGTATAATCTGCCATAATAATCTCTAAATGCCTCACTTATCTCAATTGGGTCTGATATAGTTTCTCCCAAATAATTTTTTAAAATGGCGATCGACCTCTCAGTTTGGAGTTGTTTAATACGCCAGGCTAGGACCCTGCCAGACTTTTCACCCTGATCAAAGATCGTTTGTTTAAGCTTTAACAAGTTAGCAGCTGCTTTAGATGCGGAAATTTCATTATACTGTGCCCGTAACAATAATATTTCCTGATGTAATTTAGGGCAAGGATTCTTAAAATAAGAAGCCTCCAAAGATCTAATTTTAGATTCCAGTAGTAATATTTTCTGCTTATTCCTTTTGGTTTTAGAACTTGTAAAGTTTATAATCTGACCTCTGATAAAAGCTTTAAAGGCTTCCCATCTCACACTTGCAGATGTCTCATCAGTATTGGTAGCAAAATATAGGTCTATTTGTTCTCCCATAAAAGTTATCAGCTCAGGGTTTTGGAGCCAGCTCTGCTCGAACCTCCACTTAGGGGGGTCCCGCAGGCGACCTGGGTCTACATAAACCAAACTATTGGGAGCATGATCTGAGATTAGGATGCTATCATAGACACAGTCTTTAACTTTGCCAACAAGGCTCACAGAGATCATAAACAGATCAATTTGGCTATATGTTTTGTATGTACTAGAGTAGCATGAGTACATAGCTACATCAGGGTTTCTATCTCTCCATATATCTCTAAGATTAAGATCTTTAGCAAACTGGTGAATGACTTCCCTACTTTTGGAATGAGATTTGTCGGTATGAGTAGATCTGTCCCTGACAGGGTGAGGTGTCACATTCCAATCTCCCGCTATCAAATAACAGCCCTTAAGAGTGGTCAATAGTAGAAACAAATTACTGAAAAAAATTGGGTCATCCTTATTGGGAGCGTAGATATTTACCAAAATGAGACATTCTGCAAACAGATTACCTTGAATTATCAAATAACGTCCCATTCTGTCAGCTATTACCTTTGTAACATTAAAAGGGATAGATTTGTGTATGAGGGTCATGACCCCTCTAGCCTGGGAGGTGAAAGGTGCTGAAAACACCTCTCCCCGCCATCTCTTCCTAATCCTGATATCCTCATTCGGTGCCAAATGGGTCTCTTGGAGAAAGATAATTTTGGACTGGATATCCTTTAACCTCCCCATCACCTGCTTGACCTTTTTAATTTTCTGTAAACCCCTACAATTCCATGAAGTGAATTTAACCTCCAATTCTCTAGCCATAATCACAAGATTCAAATGATTCTTCCATACCTAAGTTAAAAGCAGTGCTGTCAACAATCAACAAAGACATATAGAACACACAAAGATAGGCTGCATCAGAGAGCCTGAAAAGTCCCCCAAAACGCCACAAGCCCATGTAAAGAGCTTTCCCCTCCCTCCCTGCTTCCCACCTCAAAAGACCTAACGACCCCTCCACACATAGTGAGGAAAAGTCAAACCACACCATTCGACCCGTGATGAACTCTCCCTCCTTTAGTGTAAATGGAAAAAAAAACAGACCTTTTATCCATAATTTGAGACCTTGAGCAAAAAAGTATGAAAAATAAAAATAAAAAAATAAAAGATTTGTAACCCCCCCTTTTTTTAATTCTTTTTTTTATTTTTATTTTTTTATTTTTTTATACAATATAAATATTATATAAATAAAATTGTGAAGATATAATTTCCCACAGTTGCTTTCTTTTTCAAAATCGAAATTGTTCTTAAGTGTAGAATAAACTATAAACAGGTGCATTCCAAAACCACACCTTTACAAATCCCACCTCTTCAAGCTTGTGTGAAGCTAAGCATGTGGGGATAGAGAGAAAAGGGCATTGAAAAAATTAAATAAATAAATAATTCCAGGTGCAGTACCTAAGTGCGCCAGCGGCAGCACTCACCCACTATCTGGTTAACCCCCAACCGAAACTGAACCGCGAAACCGGATGTGCGTTGCATCATGGGAAGTTGAGTTCCGTGCGATAGCACGACGATATATTTAGCTTAATTATTCCCGAAAATAACTATATTAAGTACAAACGCGGTCTTATTTTGGCAAGAAGTAGAAATGTATAGCATACACCAGCATTAGAACATATACCAGCCTGCACCAATTGACCAAGAGTAGCAAAATAAAAACGTTATCCCCAAGGTTAGCTTAGCCTACAGGCTACGACACCATTTCCACCGCACATCTAAACTAGACATTAAAACAACATTATTTTTACAACGTCACCTCTTAAACACAGTATTAAACAAAATTAAATAAAATCGCGTGTCTAGCACGACTGTGACCTAAGTAGAGAACAGATCGCGGGTTGCAATATATGAAAGGAAATAATAATAATAAAAATAAATAAATAAATAAAAATAAATAAATTACAAAATTTAAAAAAAGTCCCGTGTTCTGCATTAGCTGCCTCGGGTTAGCTAGCTAACATATCTGTCCCACTTCAAAACAAAACAGAGCGAGACTGAACCCACATTAGAAGATATTAACATCATTCCTGAAATATAAAACAAAATCACGTGCCTAGCCCGACAGTGACATACGTAAAAAAACAAATAAATCACAGGTTGCTGTATATAAAAGTAACATAATAAAAAAAAGAGTCTCGTGCCCAGTGTTTGTAGCCTCGGGCTAACAAACCAAAATACCTCTCGACTTCATTCCAGCGTATCCTCCGTGTGATGCTCGGTCAAAGCCCCAGCCCTCGATGTGATCCGGCTGATAAAGTCTTTCACGTCTTCTGGTTTGTCGAAGGCTTCGGTCTTGTCCTTGTAGGTTACCAACAGTTTTGCTGGAAACAGCATGCCTTGACGGATCCCGGGGATTTCGCGCAGCCTTTTGCGGACAGAGTCAAATTCTTTCTGCTTCTTGCGAACCTCGTCTGTCAGATCTGGGTAGAGTCTGACCGGCTTACCCTCGTACAGGATCTGGTCTTTGGCTCTGGCCGCCTTCAACACCCTCACCTTGTCTCTGTTGTCCAGGAACTTCATTATAAGGGTTCTAGGTCGGCCCGGGCGAGCGTTGTTATCCTTACCGATCCGATGGGCCACTTCCACTGTAGTTTTTAAGCCCAATGTTTGGGCTAGCCACGTTTCAAGGAAGGCACACGCGTCACTGCCCTCCGCCTTCTCCTGCAAGTTCACGAGCCTCACGTTGGAGCGCCTAGATCTTTGTTTCATAGAAGTGACCTTAAGCTCCATTTCTTTGTATTTCTTTTCGAGATTCTGGATCTTAGACTGTAGACTAGCCACAGTGTCCTCAGTGTTAGAGATGCGAGTCTCCGCTTTTCCGACTCGTTCACTGCATTCCCCGATCTCCTTCTTAATTCCTTCAATAGCCGTCAATACCGAATCAAATCTTTTGGAGAAGTCGGTCTGAACAGAATCGAGTTTTCTGGAGAAGTCGGTCTGTAGATCCTTAATAGCATTGAGGATTGCAGCGTTACCAGTCTCCCTCTTTACCTTTCGAGCTTCCAGTAGCCATGTTGCTAGCGTTAGCTTCCTTGTTGGTTTTAGGTATGTCGGAACTGAAGTTCAATTTAGATTGAACGTTGCCACGAAGTCTTTCAGACCTCCTATTATGCATCTGGTTGTTGATATCAATATAACGGCTCGCTTTTCCGTCGAAGTCTGTTTCAATTGTTACAGAATTTTATCAAGCCTGCGGAGCGGAGAAAAACACGTCCGCCTAGCGCGCCGCCATTTTGAGACCCCGTATCTAATACATTTAATTTATACTCAACTATTAGTCTTATCAATAGCAAGGCTACTAACTAGCTAGTGTGTTTTCACATAACATAGGGTAACTTATTTGGCATTTGTTGTTTGGCATCAGTCCTGTCGAAAATTAATGGAGAAGGAAACTAAACAGCAAATATTTACTAACGTCAGCTTCATGTTTTATTTTCTGACTCACGTTTTTGACATGAGAATGATTAGTCTGTTTAGACTAATATCAAGACAAAAATACTTAATTCAGTTGAGCCAATGTCACTGATGATTTAGGTCTGTTGATTCAGAACAATCTATTGGACATTATGCCATTTTTATTATTTTATCTTTTTATATTGTATTGTAGGATGGCATTTGTAAATCTTGCCTAGGGCGGCAGAATGATCAGAACTGGGGCTGCTAGTAGGCCTACTATCGCTTCTCTTACTACAGCTGGAAGTAGCTACTATTACTACTGCTATAAGTATTACTAATACTGCTATTATTATATCTGCTACTATCACTACTGCTTGTACTACAACTACTGATTGGTACTGAGTGATATTAATACTTTTGCAAGTCTTACTACTACTGCTGCTCTTACTACCATCACTCATACTACTGCGGCTATAAGTAGTATTGCTACTGCTACGTTCACTGGGTATACTACTACATTTGCAAACCCAAATAAGTACAATCTTAATTAGTTTCATCAGGTCCACCTCGTTTTTTCCGCGAGCAAATACAATTGAAAAATACTGTACCTATAACTTGTGTTTTCACACATACTTTGGCATGTGCATTGTTTTCACCCTTTGTTGCCATTTGCTGAAGCAGTACCTTCTGTGAAGTTGTGAATCTAGGAGCCTGTGGGCAGACTTGGAACATGTGATATTCAGGTCCGCTAGCCTGCCTCCTACACTACGGCTGTGCCCCCCCACCCCCTGCAGACACCAGCAGCCTCCCTGCTGGGAAGCTAGGGCCTGCTGTTTGTCTGTGGATTTTTGGGACCACAAACACCAAGCTCAGTGGGAGGTGACAGCAAATGCAAGCTTTCCAGTACCGGAGATTTGGATCATAAACCTGCCCCCAATCCCCCCTAAAAAAAAACAACAAAACCTGCCAATGTCTCAGTTTATTTTTTATTTTTTTGTGGGAGGATTTCTTTCTATTATGTGCAAAGGTGTAGTGCCTATGTCCAGAATAAGATTAAGATCATCCCAGAAGGTTTGCATTTTTTTCTGCAAACAACCCAATAGATGGTGACCAAGCCTTTTTATGCATAATCTGAAATTTGCATTATTAGATGGAATTACTTTTTTTTGTTTCAAAAACGTGTTTGGTAATCTCTTTCGAAGAAACTTTGTAGGACCATGACTTTAAAATTCTTAGTTTGGGGTCTTTCTGGCCATGAGGTGGTTGGGGATGGAGAAGGGATCAGTGATCTGGCTCAGTCTGTCTGTCCATCCTTGCAAGTGCAACAGTGGTAGTAGGTCTGCTCCAAGTTTTGAACCGCACCCACTCTGCCTATCAAGAGCTACAATTGGCCTGCTGAGAGGAAGATTAATGGTTCCCAGTTAAGAGATCGAATCATAACCGTATTGCTGCTCTGGGTGTGGCATCATATTCTGTAGTGGACTTTCATGTGCTAACATGCTAACATCTCTGAACTTGCAAATCACCCATGACTTCACTCTTTCAAATTCTCATTTAGATGGACAATATGCCTCACTAACCTGAGGATCACATGGATATGCTGGATATGATTGCAGGTTGGTGGGTACTTTTAGGCATGGGCGTAGCAGCCGTGGTGTATGTGGGGAACAGTATATGTCCCCTCTTTCCCCCGCACATTATTCCACAATCCAAGGCTAATTATGTGACAATATTGTTGTTAGTCTTGATGAACTTGTCCGAAATTGGAATTGTACCAAAAAAAAAAATTTGCCATGTTCCTTTAGTTTGAAAGGCATGCTGCTAGAGCGCAGTCAACTAGTCATCATCCATCTGAGCATTGAGGGCAGAGTAACCAATCACAATGCTTGGAATGCTACATTCTCTGCCCATAGCTTGTAGAGGAGTGTTCTGCCCATTTTTCTACAGTCTATGGCTCTGCCCTGAAAAAAAAAAGTCTGGCCAGAACTCAGGATCTGTCAGCTGAGTATTGGTGGCAGTGGTGTGCTGCATAGCCTACTTCGAAGTAAACTGGTTTTAGGATAGGTTCACTTTTGTTAACCCAGACCTTATTGAAAGGTTATTTCCCTTCATTTATAATTGTGCATAGCACCACCTCTCTTATAGCTTTATTTACATTTTTACTTCTCAATTGGTTTAAACGCATTTCAATGAGGTAAGTAGTTTTGCCTTAAAAAAACGTGATAAATCTATTTTTCGAAAACGGTAAATTGACACTATACTTAGACGTGTCTTTATACGTTCTACCGAAAAATGGAATTAAATGAAAAATCTACTCAAACCACGCTTTATATTATGTTTTATTGTATTCATTCTGCATTTCCGCAAGCCTGTTCTCTTGGTTACATCCCCAGACATCGCTGTTATTCAAAATATGTTATGAATAAACAAAGACAAAACGAAAATACACAAAAAGACCGTACGCATACTCTGTGTTTCCCATTTTCGAAAAGGAGATTTATATTGGCTTTTGAAGGCCAAACTACTTGCCCCCCAGTGTGGTGAAACCCACTGAAGCATCAACCTGGTCTCCCAACCCATAAATCTGGTGTAAATCGGACTGCCAGTTAATTCCCATTCAACACATATCCGTCAAACGTTAGTGCTCGCATTAACTAACATTTCCCAACCAAGAGTGTAATTAAATGGATTATCAAGATACTGTGAGGATTATCATGGTGCATTATAAGAGCTGGTATTACAGGCACTGAAGCCTTCTAGGAGCAGGTAACATTAACATGATCTAGCAGCGCACCACGTTTGCATTCTTTAATCTTTATCACGATATACGTTAACACAGTCAATAAGCCAAAACTCCCTTCTCTGTCATCTTAATGCAGAGAGCCGTAAAAGTTTCAATTTGATCTTAATACTACTTGACTAGCTAACGTTACTGCTATCGTCAGCTAACAATGTTAATTATCAGCCAGCAAACTGGCGTTAACTAGACTACAGGTAGCTAATGTTAGTCTAGCTACTCAGCTAAATCAAACAGGTTGATTGTCAATGCTTAAGTTACTTCCCATTATCTGAATGTTTGCATTTTAATCCCCCCACTCTTATTTAGATTTATTCTTACTCTTATATATTTTTTACGAAGTCACTCCCTTAGCGTTACATTAGGTTAGCTAGCTAGGCTATAATATAGTTTGTGCTTAAACGTGGGAGCCAACGTCTCCAAATTCCACTTCCAAAACTGTCCATCGACCTCTGTGTAAGTAAAGTAGGGCACGTTAAGATATATTTCAAACGTACATTGAATGCAAGCTGAACTGTCACTGACATAACAATAATTGAATAGCTTAACTCACCTCTGGGCGGTTTGAAACACTCAGCTTTGTGGAAGGAAGCAGCACCTGTTACATCTCTGGTTTTCACCTTGTGTGTGCCCGGTGGAGGATTGAGCACAACCTGAAGGCAAATAACGTTATCTAGTTAGCAGTTAAAATAACCTGCTACATATCCCAGCCAATCCTGTAGCAACCTAATGGTTGCTAGCTAGTTGTTATCTCCTGATTCAAACAAACAGGTCAGTATTCATTTATCAAGATTAGCTAGACTAGCGTTAGCTGTTTAAGAATAGTATAGATTATCAGATCTCCAGAAAAATGGGCCTGAATGTGAGTTTGTGGGTGCGTCAAAAAAATTCAAAAAATTAATCCTTCTTTTCTTGGATCCACTACCACCTCCTCTCCTCTATGCCCTGGAAACCAATCTTTGTGTCCTAATCTAATGTTGCTGATTAAGCTACATATTAATGACAAAATATGGTTACAAATTGATTCATGTCTTGACGCTAACCACAATGTGAGGTACATTGTATACTGTAGGTGCAACTACTTGTACTCAAAAGATTCAGGCAGTTTTGCATACTTCCGGGTAGGAAATGAGCGGTAGTAGGGGAGTGGAGGAAAGGAGAGGAGGGAAGAATATTGGGATGCAGCCCATGTCTTTTAACCAGTGTGACGGAAGCAGGTGTGGTCACTCGGTGCTGAAATACTTACTGTGAAACTCCTGATCTAACAGGGTGGTGCTATGATTACTGACCTCATCTGAGCCTATGGCAGGACAGCTTGGAATGATATGGGGGGAATCCAAGCCAGCTACTCTCAGCAACCCAGTGCCAGTAAAAAATCCAAAACCCTAATGGAGTGGAGTGCACTCATCAGGATGTTCACTCTCCATTTCAACATATAATGTATCTGTCAAGCGCTGGCCATCTACATTATAATCAATGACAATGCAGTTTTGTCCAGACAACAGCCTATTTCACCCTAGATTGAAGAGTGTCTCATCCTCATCATTTATTCAGAGCCGCTTCTTCTGGCTTTGTTCGTGAGAAGCAAACACATCTCCGCTTCTTGTAATAGAAATAATTTGCAAGTCCTGCATTTTTGTTATTGAGATGTTGAATGGTTGACTGCAACGTGAAGGCTTTCATAATATACATGGGGTGTTCTTGTCTTCCTTTTACAAGGAATTTTTTTACAAGAATCAAAATGCATTTTGCTTGTGAGCATGAGCTAACCGTTGCTTTCAGAGGGTGTCATTGTGAACTAAGTAAGTGCTTAGGAAGTTTCTGCTTGTGATTGAATTGAGCTCATCTAAAAATTGTGAGCGCTGCATGCCTATTGCGCGAAGCATATGCATGAGTGAACAGATAGTGTACACTCGCCAAAGGTGTGTGTCTGTGCGTGCTTGTACATGCACACATTCCAATATAAACCAGATGTACCATTACGATTAATTTTAATCCACAACAAAATAGCAGCACAAGCTAATGGTGAACATGAACATCGCATGTTAAACAGTTCTGACAGATTTTGCCAGTTAAGCAGGTGGCAGCGTAGTATAACGGGTCAGGAATCTAAAGTGTGCAGGTTTGATTTCCAGCTGGACATTGCCATTTTACACCTGGGCAAGGTACTTAACAGACATTGCTTCAGTACGTATCCAGCAGTATAAATGGAAACTCTTTAAAAATGCAAAAGTTCTATAACTTGCTCGGGATAAGAGACTCTGCTAAAAGCTGGTAATGTTAAAAAAAAAAAACATCCATATACCACAGCATGGTGCCGTAACCGAATAAGGCATCCAACAGTCAATTTGTTTTCCACAGATAGTGTCATTAATATTTATTTTTATTATATAACCATTGTCTCTGGAGTGTCTGATTGATTATTACTCTTGAACAATTGAGGCAGTTTGTTGCGGCTAACTCACATCGCCTGGTTTCCTGGTACAGGAAATTTAGGGTTTTTGGATCTTTAAAATGCTCATAACTCTGAAAGTGAGATTAAAATAAACCAATTTTAATCCTTGATTGATTGGAATATTATCTGTGGTCTCGGACATAAAAATCTGGTGTTGTTCTCTGTTGTTAGTAATTTGGCAGATGTCTTTTGCTAAAGTGATTTGCAAATACACATTTCACATGGTACTTCCTGTTTCCTGTCTGCTGTGGTTGATAGGTCAGTCCGTAACTCTGAACTTCATAATCTGCATTTATTATGGAGATCATAACTATTTTGCACTCATGCAAAAAATGTGTTTATTTTTATATTAATCAATTCAAACTTCCATTTGATATATTGCATTACATTTAACATAGTCAAATTGAGATTTGTAAACACACTTATTCGTGTCCACAGCATGTCAGCTTGAAAGAAAGTAGAAAACCCTCAGGTTTTCAAGAGCCTGGGAGTCATTTTATAAGAAGTGACAAAAGAGAATTTCAACTCTGTCAGTCAAGGTAGAGACTTTTAATGAGTCTACTGTGAATTCATTCCGCTGAATGATGCAGATGGAAAGATGACTCTCAAGAGTACTTAACTACATGAAAATATATACATTGCATTTTTATTTATTTCTTTACTCCACAGATTTTTTTACCCACACCAGTTTACACAGCTTACTTTTTGGACTAAACTTTATTCTTAACACGTTTAATAAATAACATAACAGTAAGAGAGCATTGGTACATCTCTGATGGTGAGAGCAAAAGGACAGCTACTGGCACTAAGGCTTGTCTGGCTTTAATTTGTGTTACATTCATCCAAGGGATCAAATCCTTATCCTCAGTGGCCAAAGTCCAATTGTTTTTTTTTTCAATCTTTTCCATGAGAAAATGGTAATGCATGGCAATTTATTGCAACATTTTGCTATTCCCGTCTTTTGCAAGAGCAATAGGCCCCCAGATCTGTGCAATAGCAGCCAACATATTCTCTCGGTCTCATCACTAAACAGTCTGGCCAATTTATGGGGATTAAAAGGGCTGGTTTGTCAATGAAGATGCGTCTTTGGGTCAGGCAGGAGTCTGTGTTTTGGAATGTATTGGTCAATATCCCCCTGAAACGGCAGCCAGCTGCATCCCTATCAACGGACACTTTGAAGATTCTCCTGGTTCTACAGTGCCTGCTTATCTCCCATAAGGTGATTTTTTTTCATTTAACCTGTGTCACTCTCCAAGGGTCTGCAGCTCTTCAAGAAACCCTGTGTGTTTTAAAAGGTTTCAGATTGTACCCTTATGTGCCGTTGCATGCAGTTCTAGACAGCAATGTACTGTAGATTTCAGAAATGGCTTTAATTGCAATCACCTTGATTTGGTATTGATTTAATGGTTGTACATGTACATCAAACACAGCTTGTTTGTGTTCTGAGCTGCTGGTTTGTTGATGCATGTGTGTGTGTGTGTGTCGGTCTGTTGGGAGATGGCCTGGGTGGGAACATGCTCTTGTGTTTGTCTAAGCTGTGTGTCTGTCATCATGCTGTGTGTGCATGTGTGTTTAGTCTGCATTTGCATTTTTTATCCTTCTGGGTAATTTACTTTTGTGATGTGCACAGCAAATCCACACCAAAGCTGTTCTAGCTCATACAAGTAGATAGAAAGTGTTTTTTTTCCTCTTAACATCGTCAGTAGAAAGAAAAAAACTAGGCTATTCGATGTGTCATGTGTATGGGATGGAGGGGGTCTGTGAGTGAGGCATACGCCTCTCTGCCTCTGAATGGCGGTGTGGGGTACTACTGCTGAAGGGTTTCCTCTACTCACTTATAGAGTTCAATAGGAATATTTGTATTTGGACAGTGACACAATTTTTGTTGTTTTGGCTCTACTCCAGCACATTGAATTTTAAATGGAAGCCATTTTTATACATAGCCCCCCCCCCCCCCATTTTAGGGGACCAAAAGTAATTGGACAAATTAACCAAAACTGTAATAAAGTTATCATATTTAATATTTGGTTGCATATCCTTTGCATGTCATAACTTCCTGATGTCTGTGACCCAACAACATGAAAAGACTCTTGATATCTTATTTTCAGGTACTCTTACACGCAATACTATAATCTCTCTGCATTTGAATGGATCTCTATGGGAATTGGGGGGTGGAACTAGATTTAGCTGTAAATTACACTGGAACAGTATGGAATACATGGTTGGTTAAATGGCTGTGAGTCACCAAGGGCCTGAGGTATCAAACGAGCCTCAAACCATTACTTTGCTGCCATATATGCAGTAGATGGATCACCATAGAGTTCAACATGAAAATACGTCAGGAGAAACAACCCTTAGTTCATATCTACTGCATATATGGTAGCATAGTGATGGTTTGAGGCTAGTTTGATACCTCATATCCTTGATGATTTACAGACATTTAACCAATCATGTGTTCCATACTATTACTGTGTTATTTACATGTTAATCTAGTCCCAACCCCACATTCTCATAGAGATCCATTAAAATGCAGAGAGATTGTAGTATCGTTTGTAAGAGTACCTGCAAATAAGATATCAA
This sequence comes from Ilyophis sp. 1 JC-2022, assembly GCA_022702515.1. Lineage (NCBI taxonomy): Eukaryota > Metazoa > Chordata > Actinopteri > Anguilliformes > Synaphobranchidae > Ilyophis > Ilyophis sp. 1 JC-2022. Next base: position 116,494,908 of record CM040404.1, on the reverse strand, counting down.
GAGTCTTTTGATGTTGTTGGGTCACAAACATCAGATGTCATGACATGCAAAGGATATGCAACCAAATATGAAATATGATAACTTTATTAAAGTTTATGTTAATTTGTCCAATTACTTTTGGTCCCATAAAATGGGGGGACTATGCATAAATATGGCTTCAATTGCTACACCATTGACCCGATATGGACGTAAAAACCCTCAAATGAATGCTGAAAGTTTGCACTTTAACCTCATAGTTCCATTCCACTGTTCCATTTCAAATCCAATGTGCTGGAGTACAGAGTCAAAAAAACTAAAATTGTGTCACTGTCCAAATACTTATGGACCTGACTGTATATGTGCCCCTAAATGAGCGAGCAGTGTCAGTGAACAAACTGAAGGAACTGCACACACTGATGTGAAAGGATAACTCAATGAACAAACTGAAGGAACTGCACACACTGATGTGAATGGATAACTCAATGAACAAACTGAAGGAACTGCACACACTGATGTGAACGGATAACTCAATGAATAAACTGAAGGAACTGCACACACTGATGTGAACGGATAACTCGATGAACAAACTGAAGGAACTGCACACACTGATGTGAACGGATAACTCAATGAACAAAGGGTAAGAACTGAAAGAACTAATCAGTGAATGAAGTAAAATAACTGAGGAAACTGCTAGTCGTTTACAAATGAGAAAAGGGTTGCTTGCCCAGTAAATAAATATGGTACCATTGCATTGCACGTTAAAAATAAAACACATTATTTTTTTTATTTTCAAAAGTGAAAAGTTTATTTTAATTCTGTTAGAGATCCTCTCCAACTACCTGTGCAAACATCCTCACCAAATAAATGTGTATAAACAGACCACAATTGCATTAACAAAGTCTTTGTTAACAAAGGCACACTTGCCATGAGGAATCACCGAGTGAAACTATGCTGAACCAATGCATGGGGCCTCTAAGGTCACAAACAAAAGGTTAACCAAAAGTAGCTTACTGAACAAATCTGTGAATTAATCATAGACAGACTCTTTATAGTGAACTGTATACATTTATTTAACTGTCTGGAAGGAACTGAAATGGCCATCACTAAATAAAAATCACAGTATATATGGTGTGTTCCAGGGTCATGGTTTGGAAACAATGAGATCGTTAGGAAAATGCCAACTGGGCAGGAACAGGAGAGAAAGAGAGAGCTATACAAGATACAGGCAAGAGAGGGAGAGAGATAAAGAGGAGAATAGTGAGGAAAAGGTGCAGGCTGGGAGAGCCCTTGCCTATCAATTGTTTCCGCCGGCCGCTTTCACAACAGAAGGGACCTCCATACTTAATGCACTCTCCTGAGCTCTGCCATGCCCTCTGGCATCCTGACAAGGAAGACACTCTCGTTTGTCCCAGTTCTGTGGCACATCTATGGCCCTCTGCCATCCCTGTAAAACGGAGCAAAAAGCGTGAGCTTCTGACTCACACGCTTACGCTATCCCTCCTGTTTGGTGCCCTACTGAGCGCGAGCGCCTCTTAAGAAAAGACGATGACACAGTGTGCTGAGTCTCAGTAGTGTACTCGGTTCTGAACTGATCCGCTCGTCTAACCACGTCCTCATGTCTCTCACTTAAACAAATCCACATGTTCTGCAGTCTGGAATTAATTAAAAACTTTGAAAAAGGTCATGCTCGCTCAAATTTCTTACTCAACAGTAAAGACATTTGATGTAGTTTCACTCTGTAAATTTTCGAGATTTACAGTATCTACGTATGTGAACTGTGTGGGGGAGGAAGAATTGTGCACATTGCATGAGGTGTCATTTTTATCACACCAGGGCCGCTGCCATGGAAACCCACCTTCACCTGCTCCCTCTGGACAGACGCCTGTATCCACGTCACAGCAGTCTGCCTCATTTCCAATTGGCCCCCCTCACCTCTGCCGCCTCAGCCTCCCCAAAGATTTGGAATGCACCACGGCCTACATCTGTCAGCCCCGGACCTGCTCATGAATATGCAAATGTCATTGCGGGAAAGATCGGCAATTTGTAGTGGCTCTGGTACAAACTATGTCAAAGGAAAATAAATGCTTATGGGGCAGTTTTTGAAAGGGGAGGGGAGGCGGGTGTCTACAAACTTGATGGTCATGTGAGAAGTGTTTTTAAAACAAAGTTTGTAATGTGCTAATGAAATTTAATTGTCTCTCAGATTGTGGCTCTTGCATTTCCATGCCAGCAGCACATTGCTTATTTTTGATGATTGGCAAAATGATAAATGCCTACAGAGCATAAAATCTGAGGTTTCAGCACCTGGGCTGTAGGGTTGCAAGCAATAACATCAATCAGCCTGTCTGTTATGACTATCTGATGTATATGGTATCAGTTCTAAGACGGTACTGAACTCAGAGGCCTTGATTCCTTTCTTGTGGGAGTATTGCAAGTCTTCCTTCAGGGAAATGAGAATTAATTGACATGGGCTTAAAGAAAATAGCAGAACATATACTGGGCTCTCATTAATGAAGCAAGTAAAAAAGAATTTAAAGTTACAGAATGGCCGTCATTTTTTCCAGAAATGGAAGAAGTTGGGCATCTGGGTAATTTACCTCTGAGTCCCTTTGAAACAGACTCAGAGGGGTGAAATTCCATCATTGACTTTTATGGGGAAATAGACATGGTATAAATAGACATTGTGTGTTGGTAGTTGCAGTATTGAGAAAACAACAGAAATGTTCCTTTTTCCATGAGAGCAAGTGAGTTTACAGTACCAGAGACGAGAAGCAATCCTTAAAGTTAGCAAGGCTATTTAACCTTTACTGGTTGATGGCTAGTTAATGAGCAACCCTAGCATAGTTAGCATTGGTTAAGTATGTATTATCTTGTAAGCATACCATTAGATGCTGGCACCTAGCTTTAAATAGTTATTGTCTTAGTTACTGTAAATTGCAGTACTAATATTTGCTACTAAACTACTTTAATTGGACAGCTAAAAATCTACTGTTGGTGGAGAGCTGGCCGTTACTGTCATTAGTTAAGCAGCTAGCTTTCTGACATAACCATTGTAACTTACAATAATAAATCACTATGAAACAGTAACATAATTGTAATTAATATGATTGGAATGTGTTATTTAATCCAAGCAGGTTATTCTTGATTGCAGACACATCTTTTTTAATTTTTTGTCGCTGTTGCATTATCAAACTTTATGGAATGTATTGTTGCATTATATTGTTGTTGCATCTGAACAGAGAGGTCTGATGCATGTGTTAAGTCTATGCAATTAGAAAATCCAATCCAAATTAAGAGGATGGCTTATATACAGTCTTTGTTGGCTCTCTGAGTTTGTAATACTATAATTGTGGCCTACTTTCCCGAAAGCCAATATTGCCTGTTAGCTACATTCAAAAATGTTGTTGCATTGCATTTTGTTAATTACTTAAATTACCTTATTCTGTTCATTTTACATTTCAATGCTATCTTGCAAAAACAATGCTGTAAGAAATTAACCTGACAGAATGATTTTGCTAATTAATTTTATTATCTACCGTCCATGCTAAATATATGGTTCTCAACTTGCATGGGAACTTAAGGTATGATAGGGTAATGATACATGTCAGGATATTGAAGTTTAGGCCATTGTTTAGGATTGCTGAACAAGACATTGCTTGTTTTCTTACAGTTTATGTGGGTATTTTGAAAGCCCAGCAATTTATGTGGCACCTCATCTTGCCAATGACTCTCCCAAACTACTATAAAAGTACATGTATAATATTCGGACAAAATGTAATGCCACTGACAAACTACAAACTCATGATTTTATTTAAATCTGTTTTCCCCGCTGGAAGCAGTACAGCAGATGCCCATGTATTTGTTTGTTGTTGCTAGGGGAAGTCCATGATGAGTGACATCACTTATTTCTTCCATGAGCTGGCTTAGACAGTGAGTTTGGAACTGCCTTTTAACCAAAACAACAGACTGGCCCAATCACAGGCCACTAATCACACATGAACCTTTTATTTATTGTTTTTTTCATACATTATTTCAGAGTAAAGTGCAGTGGTACGCAAAACTTTGTCAGCAAGAGAGGAGCGCCCCGGATTCAAATACCAGAATTTTCACTTGCATATAGCTTATGTGGCAACATTGTTGGTGGACAGCACTTTGAAAATGAATAATACTAATAATAATCTAAAATGAGAGAAGGAATGCTAATATTCTGCTTGGTCACAAATAATCAAAAAGAGACTAAAAACAAGTTGCAGTTTAAAGGTTTTTGTTTTCAGAACACAATCAATAACCCCCGATTAAAACAGCCTCCTATCCTCAGGCTCTGGAAATACTAAGGACACTTAAACAGGAATAAATAAATAATTGCCAAGGGCTCTGTTCAGATTTCTGTTGCTATTATTAGTCATGCAGTATAGTATGTACATATTTATGTTCCTCTGGCTATTCATGGATTTGTTGTTGTTTCTTGCCAGTGCTGCCAATAACCATGTGTTGTACATGCAACAATTACTAAAATAACTCAGGAGTAAAGCTACTGGAGTATTGGTGATTTGTGTTTGCTTGTTTATTTTTGTACGCACAACCCATCTCATGTAAAGGACATCTAAGGCTCTTGGCTAAAATATTACATATTACCTGACAGATATGATTTTGAATGCATTTCTAATTGGAGCTCAGCATAAATTATTAAAAATGTGAATTAAATTAATTAAAAGAAGCTTCTGGAGTGATTTAGTTGAGTCGAACACGTGCATGTATGTGTATTTCATACATTTATACGTTTTTTTTTTTTGTGGTGTAATTAATATGTCTGTTGGACCTTGCCGCTTAGTCCCCAGAATAAATGTAAAACTGATAAAGAGCCAATTGTCTCAAATGTAACTTTTTTATATTCCTTCGGAAGGGCGAAGCAGGAATGAGAGGGCTCAGTCTTAAGAAAATGTTCACTTCTTCTATAACAGTGTATACAATACAAACCAGAGAAATGTGCCAATATTCCATAAATTTGCTTGTGTGATCGGCATGATACTCGGGAGGACTTTACAGAATCAATATTGTAAATTAATCCTCACTGAGCTGGAGTCAGAACATTTCACTAACTGAACAAGGTACCTTTCGTTAAATCACAAAGCAAAGGAGAACCATTGCCTGGAAAGGTAATGATTAGCAACGTACTGGAAACCAGTACCAACTGAAACATTGCCTTGTTTTTCATGTTGAATGGCCAAAGAATGAGTGAATCAGGGCAGGACCTGGGTTGAACTCAGCAAACAAGCACGTAAACCACCGTCTGTGTCAGTTGCCATTTTTGCTAGTGGCAGGACAATCCTCAAGCCAATCAGCATCCTCTTAAATGCGCATCCTCTTAAATGCGCATCCTCATTTTCACTGCATTGCCTCAACTGCCCACTAGTGGGATTCTGTAGCGCAGATTTGGAAAAATAAATAATGCAGAATGACACAGGATTGACAGCTGGCCACTAGAAGGCTGCTGAATTGTTGCTAGCTGGAAATATCCATTTTTGTTTTCCATGGGAAAGCTTGTTTGTGCACAAACAGTGACATGGAGGTTTTCTGCTATTATCATCCAAACAAATGCACACATGTGTAGGTCCACATGAACGATGTCTGTCCTGTGTAGTCTTACATCACCGTTGATGGTATTTACCTGGAAAGAAACACGAAGAAAGGCTGAATGCTTGGGTGTTTTATTAGCTGTTTATTTCATCACGTCCTTTACTGTGCCTTTGCTTTGGCCCTTACTCATTGACTGCAGCTTGACGTCATGCTTATTTTCAAACACTCACTTCTGATTGCTTCCAACGAGAATCCATCAATTACAAAAGGAGCAGTTGTACTTCCTTTGGTAAACAAACTACAATTCGCGTGTATGGAAGTAATAGAAGTAAATCTCTGTTTTTTAATATTTTGCCTGAAGGCTTTGAACTGAAACCAACTGAAGTGGCATAAATCCTTTGCTTTGAAAACATAGCGGGACAAATTGGCAAACCATATTGTGTCCTAGTTGTGTTTTTGTTTCCACATTTTCTGTCCAAACTGTACTTATGTGTATAATAACCTGAGCCCCCAAGCTCACGTTTTGTTGAGCATCATTGAACATCCCTCAAAATAATATACCCTGTAAAAAAAAAAAGGAAACCCATTATATACATTTACTGCCTAATATGTAACAGTTAATAAATGAAGAGGTAAAAGCTTGCCCTGTTTTTCTGAGTTCCGATGCTTTATTTTGAGGAGTGCCGTGCTTGTTTGCTCTCTGCTCAGAAGAGCACTGCGTTCGCACCAAACAGACATGCTGCTAAAAAAATGTAGGTCAATTTACTGCGAGTGACTGCGTGTGGGAGGGGCTTGTACAAAGGGAAAGCATTGAGAGCTCACAGGATTATCCCAGCTTGCGGGGGCGCAAACCCTCATTAGAGAGATCTTTTCATAAAGTAAAAATACAAAAAATGAAACCAGTGAACGCCCTGGACACAGGTCATTAGTAACACAATCTTGACCAGTTTAGTCCATTAGCAAGTTGAGTGACGGAGACAGAAACACAGAGACATCTCTCTAATGTAGAGAGCAGGGAGGCAGATGGATGTCCATGAATTAAACAGCTTTCTTATGAGCATGATATTACCATGGCAGCGCAGTGTCATAAGCGTAATGTGAGGAATAACCATTGCAGCCAGTTGGAGGGCTTATCAAGGCTTAATTTTCCAGCTGGCTGCCCAACCAAAGTTATTACCATTATTTATTTGCTCAGCTTAATAACTTACATCGTTTATGGATTTCATAGGCTTGTAGTTGCACATCTTATTTTCTTTCCAACTGTGGGGACTTATTATTGGTCTATTTAAATACATTTTAACCATTAAAGCTAGAGTATGCAGTTTTTTCCCCATATCTGTTGTCACAACATCCTTGGCCCTGCCCACAGAGAAAGAGACACACCCCCACCCCACAGACCTCATTGTGAACGTGAAAGTCTGCGAGATACAATTTCACGATTGCAGATTGGTATTTTACAGTAAAATTCCAGGTAAAACAACCACATATTTTCTGTTGTTGCAAAGTTGTTGCATAACACTGAGTTTGTGTAGAGTTAGTCTGAACCAGGCATTATCTGGCAACTGCTGGTAGCTACGCTTTGTAACTGTTTGCTTACAATATGACATTTAATTAGAATTTTTCAGGGATGTTCAAGCAACGTCCCTATGCGGTTATGATAGGACATTGTGCTCATAACATTCATGGGACATTCCTGCAATGTCTGCTACTTACAATATAACATTACAATATAACGTCATTTAATTATTGTCTGGGGGACGTTACTAGAATGTCCAGGGAACGTTTTCTGTGACGTCCATGAAATGTTTAGAAAACCCTACAAAAAGTCCTGATGACATTTTGAGACGTTCAGGGGACGTCCTGGAGACCTAATTTTGTTAGCTGGGATGCCCTTCTTCCAATAACTAGCCGCCGAATAAAGTAACGTTATCAATAATACCAATTGCCAACCTAGCTACTATTCATTATAGGTAATTACAGTTGTCTGGTAAGCAGAAAGTCCATTCATGTTGAAACGTTTGACCTACCTGTCCAGTCTGTCTTTATTACAATTAGTTCCTGAAAATCTCACTGCTTATTAGCTGTTTACTCCAGTTTTCGAGCGAGTTTTATCCAATTCCCTTTTATCTTTCTTTCTGTGAAATACCAAAGGTGTTACCGGGTCACTGTGAAATGTCTAGCTGAGTAACTTGCTAGCTACTGGCAAGGTCAATCTCGCAGTTGATTGGTCTGCGATGTGGTCATGGTTAACCCACTGTTTTGAAAATTTGTTTTGAAAACAAAATTTGGAGCGAATTGCTGGTTTTAGAATGCAGAATTTGAGGGTATAAACATAGTTTATGGTGCTGGATTTCTCCCAGAATAGTTATTTCTATGATTGCTACCAAATAAGCATGACCGTTTCCCGACATTTTTCTAAATAAAAGTTACGTACTCCAGCTTTAATGTATGAATACTGTGTCATTGGCATTATCATTAATGCTATTATTGATGTTCTGTGTTTTACAGATCGTGTAACGGAAGTGAAGACAGATATCTATGTTACCAGCTTTGGTCCAGTTTCAGACACAGACATGGTAAGTTCTGTTTTAAAATGTCATAGTTGTCCCTGAAAATGATGGACATACAGACGGGTGACAAATTAAAGAAAAAACCAATATAAAGTGTCTTAGTAAGTTGTTGGCCCATCATGAGCCGCCAGAACAGCTTTAATGCGCCTTGGCATAGATTCTACCTCTAGTCTAACACAGATTCTAGTCTCTGGAGTAGGGCTGGGTGATATACCGCAAGGATAATTATCGATTGCAATAACGGCCATTACCACCATGTAGGGTATTGCCTTTCTTTTCATCTTTTTTTCTTTAAATTATACCTGATGCGGTAGTAATCTGAACTTCAAAGCCCACGTTAAATTCTTCCGGGAAAAGAATGTCATCACTGTCTACTGGGTGTTGATAAGACGGACAATCAGCAGAAAGGTGTTGCACCTTTCATGCGATTGAAAAAAAAACGCATGACTTGATCACGTGGAAGCTGCACGACCTTGCTTCCGATTGGCTGTTTTATCAACACTCAATAGATATCAACGGTGATGTTTTTTTCCGGAAGCATTTCACGCAGCCTCTGAAGTTTGGAGGTTTACTGCTCTATATATCGGGTATACTTAAAGATAAAAAGATGAAAAGAAAGGCAGTACCACGCGGTGGCGACGGCTGTTATTGCATTTGGCTGTATATCGCCCAGCCCTACTCTGGAGGGATGGAACACCATTCTTCCAAAAGATATTCCCTCATTTGTTGTTTTGATGATGGTGGTGGAGAGCGCTGTTGTAACACATCGGTTTAAAATCTCCAGTAGGTGTTCAATTGGGTTGAGATCTGGTGACTGTGAAGCACATAGCATATGATTCACATCATTTTCATACTCATCAACCATTCAGTGACCCCTAGCCTGTGGATGGGAGCATTGTCCTCTTGAAAGAGACCACTCCCATCAGGATAGAAATGTTTCATCATAGAATAAAGGTGATCACTCAGAATAACTTTGTATTGATTTGCAGTGAACCTTCCCTCTAAGGGGAAAAGTGGATCCAAACCATGCCAGGAAAATGCCCCCCACAGCATAACAGAGCCACCAGACCCCTTCACTGTAGGGGTTTTTCCTTTAATTCATCACCCGTCTGGATATGTTCATGTAATATGGGGGTTGGGTCTGGTGTACAGGAGCAGGGCTTGTTATAATGGGGGTGGGGTGCTACATTTTTATTGTTGCATCCAATAAATGTAGAATATTTTCTGTATCTGTGTTTTACCGCAGAAGCTCAGGTAAATTACCCAACTCAAGGTACATACTTGAGCAGATACCACTTCGGCAGGAGACCCTCATGTCCAGAGTACTGTGCTCTAACCCCAAATAACACAAATGCCACACAAATAAACCAACATGAATCAGACACACACATAGAAAGAACAAGCAGGTAACCAGGGCAAGTCTAAACCAGCATGTCAAAATGGAATTTCGGTTCATACAGAGTATGTATAATTTCACAGGATGTTTCTTAACAGGGGAAGCAAATGTCATATTCAGATACCTCCAGGCTGTAATACATACACAAAGGTCTGGCTGTTTTAATTTGTTTGATTTGCTTAAGACATGACGGTATTGAAAAGCATTTTTTTGTGTGCAATTCGAATAAACTGTGACAACATGAAATAAATGTCAGTGAAAGTATAAATATAATTTAAGGTTTACCACAAGTGACATGTAACAATCTATCCAGCATGTAGGAGGGCACTTTTTTTGTAATTAGAACAACAAAAAATATATATATTTTCTTTTTTTAATTAATGAATTTATTGGCAGTGGTGTTGAGCAGTAATCATGTCTACATATTTCAGACAGCTTGGGTCACAAGCTTGTTGAGCTTGTAAGTTGTAACCCAGTTTTGGGATCTTTTTTTAGAAAGAGTCCTCTGGGCTTTTAACAGGACTTCACTCACACCTTCCAGGAGGGCTTTTACAGAGGCTCCGGTGTCTTTGAAACACAGATGCACAGCGGGGCTTGGTCTCGCATGTTACAGTTCCTCCCTGGAGACCTCCTTTACTCCCTCCTCCTTTCCTTTTTCTCCTCACATGAAAGAGGCATGATCCCCGCTTTCTCACCACGCGCAACATTAAGGATGAGCGACTTGGCTGGGGTTCCCTCCATAGTTCTCCTGAAGGATATAATTAAGCCGCGAGTGGGAGGCATGCTTTGCGGTTATTGATTGAATACAGCGGCAACTCCGCTCCAGAGGGGTAATCAGCGGCCCACTTTGCCGACGGTCACCCCGGTTTGCTCTCCGCTCCGTGGCCACGGAGGTGCTTATCTTCTCCCAGCAGAGCCAAGCCCATCTAACTCGTGCTGTCGGTTAAAAGCAATAAAATACAGTGTGTTTTTCTTCCCGTTCATTGACCGTACCTCTTTGCTCAGTTTTATTTTTTGACACTTCAGCAAAGATTTGTAATTTGATTGGCCATCCAGTCAAGAGAAAATGTACTGAAAGATACAATGCGGGACTGAGGCTGAAATGGAACAGGCATCCACACATCAATTATCACTGAGTGTGAATGCATAAACTTATGGACTACAACGAAAGTGGGACAAAAATGTGCTTCTTATTGTTGAAAACTGTTGGCTTTTTAGGTGTTGAGCTTGGGATTTTACGAGCTCCTAGAATGCCTAATGCAGAGGTGGGTAATGAGGTCCTTTTTTTCTGGCTTTCTTGCCAAATTCTGATCTTAATTACTTAATTAGCCCTAGCATTTACGCCATGCATTTTAGCTACATTTCTTGATAAGCGCACAAACAACAACCTGAGACTGTTTTTGTGTGCTATATGAAACATTTTAACGTGATCTAATCTACGAGTGAACCAGTGTTGGTGGATACAGCCAATTAGCTTATTTAGCCAGGGTAATTGGTGCATACACACTGACTCTCCAGGACAGGTATTACCCACCTCTGGATTGATGTGTACACAAAGGGTTATACTGGTGTGTTTTTGTTTTTTATTATTTAATTTCAACATTTTTTAATTAAAGCTGATACAGATATCTGCCCCATTATACTGGATGAGGCAGATACAGACATGGAAAGAGAAAGAGTTTTATCACAGACTTCACGAAAGCCTGAACCAGTTTTTGTCTTGGCAATCACAGCTGATTTTAGTAATCACTTATAAGAAAACAATTTTCTATTGAAAAAGTAACACCTATTTACTTCTAAGCTTTCCATTAAGCACCTTTCCAGAAACCTTAGTGTGTTTTTCGATCCAAAACTTAACTTTGAGCAACATACTTAAAAGCTTGTTCAAGCTATCTTGACTAACTCATAGCTAAAGTTTGTTTAATTCTGTCTTGGGGATAGGCTACTGAAAAAAATCATGCTTTATACAATCAAAATTTGACTTGTACTGCCTTATTCATTTATTTATTTTTTTGCCTAGCTTCAAGTTGCAGCTAGACTGTTGACCAGGACAAATCTGAGATTGCATATCACTGTTATTTTAGCATTTCCATGTTGGTTGCCAGTACTGTTTAGAATTGATTTAAAAATGTAGTTGATTATCTACAAGGCATTACATGGTCTGGAACCAGAGTATATGAGCTTGTAAAGAGCTTGCAGCTCTCAGAGTGCTCAGGCCTCCTGCACAAGCTTTATTGGCTGTTCCAGAAACTAGGCTGAAAGCAAATTGGGACATAGCTGTCTCTGCAACAGCCTTTCTCGAAACATTAGAAGTGCTGTGCCAGTGTCATCATTTAAACCTCATTTGAAGAGTCATTTTTATAGCCTTGCTTGTTTGTAAGGTTTAAATTGTTTGCTTTTACTGGGTTTATATCGTTTATATTTTATGTGTTACATTTGCCTGTTCCTGCTTCTTGTAATGTTTAATTGTTTGCTTTTATCTGGTTGTGTTTTATTGTTTCCATTTTCTCTGTGGTAAACCTTATGCTTTCAACTTTTCCATCTATATTTCTTAAAGTGCTTACTTTTATCTCTCTTTTGCTTGTTTATAAAACGTATAACGCTGTATTATACCACACATTTATGTGTATTACAAAGTCAAAGCTGATAATTGTGAATCAAATGCGTGTGTGTTGAGTGTGTGTGAGTGTGTTTGTGTCTGTGTTCAGTCATTCTTATTTTTGTAGCTTTCAAGACAAAACTGCAGGTCTGTTGTTTTGTGAGCTGTCAGAACTGGAGTTAATGGCTCCTTTGGTTGGCCTCATTTAAGCTGGCTGGGAAATCAAGGTCGTCCCTCTCCACAATGGCGGACATCCACTGCTTCAGTTCCAACCTTTATATCACCCTCTCTGCAAAACAAGGAAATTCAGACACAGAAACCCAAATCCTCAGTGTGCTTCCTTCCTGGATTCTTTACTTTGTTCAGAAAAAAAGCTAGGAGGAAGGGGTAGTGAGTACCCAGCTCTTCTGATGGAAGAACAATTTCACTCAATTTCTGTCTCTTCATATACCTGCCTTCTGGAAGGCTGCCCTTACATGTTCCAGTCAGTTGTTAAAGACTCAATACATTATGATTGAACAAAGCATTCCACAGGCTTGCAATAGCCTCCAGGGCTGATGACTACGACTACTACTACTACTACTACTACTACGTAGATGTACAGTACATATATAATACATAATTTGACCTCAGAATATCACTGGAGCATCTGTTAAATGTGTGTAATACAATGTAAAGACTTACTGTTTTCAATAACATTATTTCTGTAATAATTAGCCAATCACTGCCAACCCCCACAACACAGTCTCAGTGTAATACTGGAATACATTTTGGAGCTTATTCTGTCAGAATGCAGGCTGAGTTTTTCATAGTATGACCCTTTAAATTGTGTGTATATGAAAGGCTCATTTCGTCCTCCTAGGCCATTTTAGTGTTATGGGTTTGCGTGGTGGATTTCAGAAAAAAAAAACAGGGCTCTGTACAACGGGATGATGCTGCCTTCTTCAGATAACACCTCGCCAGCCAGTGTTCAAAGGCCCCCGCTTCAGTCCTAACCAAGGGACCTCTTCTCTCCTGACAATTTCTTTCTTCTATTCTTGGAGACCGTTACCTGCTTGCTTTTTATAAACCTTTTGAAGTCTGTGGGACTCCACACTGGCGTAGCAAATGCTCCCGGGGTCCTTGTGTGTAACCAGTTGGTTTTACACTTGAATATTTAGAGGGGTGGGGAGGGGGAAGACGATGGGCGGGGTATGGAGAGTGAATGTTCAAATCAGACGTGTTCAGAAAGAAAGATAAGGTACATATATAATTTATTCCATTTGTGGTGGTTCTTTCTGTATTAGTCCTGGACAATTTTGCTCTCTCTTTCTCTCTCTCTATATATATATAGCCACTGAATTGTTGCTTGGGTCACTTAAACCTTTCCTAATATCTCTTGTTTTTGTTTGCACAGAGGCAATAATTTGGCTTGGGTGGAAAAAAAGGAGATCCTCTGATAGCGGATAGTATACATCCTTCCTCCAAATGCATACGAACATATGCTATAAATCTAAAAGAAACATTGAAGCTGTCTAAATGTAATGTAGATAAGCAATGGCTTAGGCTTCTGTCTCGTTAATAAAATAGGAAAGCATAAATTAGGCATGTCGGTTAATGTTTCATGAGTGCGGCATGTCCTGAGATATATGGCACGTGTCCCAGATGTTGAAGCATGGTGTATTATCATAATATGAGCCGCGTGAGAGGGGATGCAAATATGCGGTACTTCTTGGACTGCTCCCTGTACAGGAATGATGAAAGCCCTACTGTACATGTCTTTATTGTACACAATGTTTTCCTTGGGTTTCCCAACCTCCTGGTGCTACTAGATACAATGCAGAATTACCACCACAGAATCCGCAGGAACAATGGTGTGTGGGTATGCCTGTGCGTGTATGTGTGTGTGTCTGTGCATGTGCGTATGTGTGGGTGTGTGTCACCCCCGGGCATTACAAGATCTGTTCAGCTGATTATTGCATGGTCCAAGTTGTATGAAATCCCATTTTTTATTGCGGCAAGATGTTGGGTCTGGCAGAAGGTGTGCAGTCAAATTGGCGACAGGCCGTTCAAAAAAAACATGTCTGGCGATGAGGACACAGTTGTAGAATTTGGGTCCTGGACTGAACTGAAACCTCAAGGGTCTGGGGAACACTGGGCAGAGAGCTTGCTCGACCAGACTGTGGATCTGTCCCCTGTATTCACTTGAACACACTTAGCCACTTTAGGGCATATGGAATTCAATCTAAGAAGACTTAGATCTACATCTTGTCTATTCAGACTCAGTCAATCAACCTTATGTTCATAAGTGTCTGGCTTATACTTAACCTAATGGTTAACCTAATGCTCATTAGGGCTGAAAATCCAAGAAACAGGAAAAGTAGTGGCTTCAGGTGGGAGGTTTTTTAAAGGGCAAGTGAGCTTTTGTGAAAAGATTTACAATAGCCAATGCTGTAATGAAATTAATACAATATAACATATTCCAAGAAAAGGGTAAAATGAGGAATGCCACTATAAATGTTTTATTCAGTATATCAGGGCTAAAACAATTAACTAATATTGTTACTTCTAATGTTTGTCTCTAACATTTGGGGCATGCGACATGTAAACAATAATTTTAATGTAATAATAAATAGGCTGGCAACAAGCACTGATAGTTCCAAAAAATAAAATAAAATAAACATAATTTCAACTGCTAGCAATATCCTATGAATTAGAATATTTCACACATAACTATATTACTATTTGATGATCAATGAATATTTATATTCTGATGTTTTTAATGATCAAGCAGATATCATATACAGTATGTCTTATGGCTGAAATGGTCAGCATTGCAGCACCTTTGTCTGTTTGCCTCAAGAAGCCCAAATTGATCACAGAGTGATTGTTTGTTGGATAAGCACTACTCACACATTTTAGGCTATGGCTGGCACCACATAATAATACACAAATAACATATTTGTTTCACATAGTATTATTTGCTACCCTATTGTGTGTATTGCAGGGAAGCAAAACAGGCATTCAACATAATGACCTTGGACCAGTTGACACCAGGAAATCGACACAAAACGGGATAGTTTGGAACTCTGAAACATATGTAACTTTGAAGTGAAGCCAAAATACACCAATTTTCAATTTAATTATTTATCAAAATATGTACTTGCATTACCTCCTTATGATAGCTATATAGATTTTGTGAGTGTCAATTACAATAACTGAAAATTACCAACCAAGAAATGTGCTAGGAAGAAAGATACATGGTGAGTTCAAAGCAAGCTAGGGATGATTGTGACTGTATCATAAAAACACAACATCAGTGATAGAACAAATGAGCCAGTTGACTACACATCTCATCTCAACCCATGCCAATGTGCTGCATGACGTATTAAAACATGAAGATAACATTATTTTCCCACCATTGTGCTGGGTGTCTACGTAAAATTGTTTGTTAACAACCTAAACCTGATCAAATTAACTGCAGATCGTATCGCAATTAAATTGAAATGCATTAAATGATGCAAACATCAGTGTCTGTGTTGCACTTTTTCTGTTCACATGAATATTTCCACACCAATCTACATCTACAGCTGCGGCTCATAAGCTTGCCCGTTCCATTTGCTTCTTTGTCTTTGTACTCTCTATACAGTGGCTTTTCCAATAGGCTACATTTGTTATACAATATTGGATTTTTCTTCAGTCATGAGTAAAACATATTTTTTGTATGTAAATTCAGAAATAATGTTCATGTTTTCATGATTGACATTGCTTATCAATATTGCTTTCATTGTTATTATATCACAAAATTACTTTTCATTCAATCATTTAAAACGTGCTCCTCATCGAATAGTTTTGTGAATGTTCCAGCTCCTTCCCATTCTTTCTCTCAATAATTCCACTGTACAGTGGTAGTTGAGCTATTTTCAGTCGCCTTTCTCCCTGTTCCCAGGCCTATGCTAGCTCTCTTTAGAACATTATCAATTCCCTCCACATCTGGCAAGTGTTTTTGTTGTTTATTTGTGTGTTAAAATTGTCCTGACCCTAACATCCTCAATTTCAAAAAAAGTTGAGACAGTGTATTAAATGTAAATAAAAACAAAGCAATGATTTGCAAATCCTTTTTGACCTGTATTCAATTGAAAACAGTACAAAGATAAGCTATTTGATGTTTTAACAAATACATTTTATTGTTTTTTGTAAATATACGATCATTCTAAATTTGATGCATGCAATACGTCCCAAAAAAGTTGGGACAGGGGCATGTTTACCACTGTGTTACATCATTTTTCCTTTTAACAACACTCAGTAATCTTTTGGAAACTGAGGACACTAATTGTTGTAGTTTTGAAAGCGGAAGTTTTTTGCATTCTTGCTTGATTTAAGACTTCAGCTGCTCAACAGTCCGGTGTCTCCATTGTCATATTTTGCGCTTCATCATGCGCCACATATTTTCAATGGGAGACGGGTCTGGACTGCAGGAAGGCCAGTTTAGCACCCATACTCTGACTACAAAGGCACGCTGTTGTAACACGTGCAGAATGTGGCTTGGCATTGTCTTGCTAAAATAAGCAGGGATGTCCCTGAAAAAGACGTCATCTAGATGGCAGCATATGTTGCTCCAAAATGCATACGTACCCTTCAGAGTTAATTGTGCCTTCACAGATGTGCAAGTTACCCATGCCATGGGCACTAACACACCCACATACCATGACAGAAGCTGGCTTTTGAACCTTGCGTTGGTAAAAATCGGGACGGTCCTTTTATTCTTTGGCCTGGAGAACATGACGTCCATTATTTCCAAAAACTATTTGAAAGGTGGACTCGTCAGACCACAGAACATGTTTCCACTTTGCGTCAGTCCATCTCAGACGAGCTTGAGCCCAGAGAAGTCGGCGGCGTTTCAGGATGTTATTATATGATATATGGTTTATGCTTTGTGTAGTAGAGTCTTAACTTGCATTTACTTACCAGCTAGTTGGCACCCCCTCTCTAGCCAGGGTCCTTCCGAGATTTCTTCCCATTGGGGAGTTTTTTCTTGCCACTGTTGAGTGTTTTTCTCCCCAGAGTGTGAGAGTGTGTTTCTACCTCATTTTGCTGGTTGGGGGTTCAGGCCTGTTTTTTTGCTCTATTTTCCTTATGTTTTTCTGCGCACCATCTTTGTGACAGCTCTCTGTAAAAAGCGCAATACAAATAAAATTGAATTGAATTGAATTTGTAGATGCAGTGACGAACTGTGTTTACTGACAACAGTTTTCCGAAGTGTTCCCGAGCCCATGTGGTTATATTCATTGCAGAAGCATGTCGGTTTTTAATGCAGTGCTGTCTGAGAGATCAAAGGTAACGGGCATTCAATATTGATCTTCGGCCTTAATCTTTACGCACAGATATTTCTCCAGATTTTCAGAATTTTTAAATAATATTATGGACTGTAGATGGTGAAATCCCTAAATTCCTTGAAATTGTGCATTGAAAAACGCTGTTCTTAAACTGTTGGACTTTTCGCTCACGCCGTTTTTCGCAAAGTGGCGAACCTCAACCCATCCTTGCTCTTAAATGCCCAAGCCTTTGTGGATGCTCCTTTTATACCCAGTCATGATAGCATCACCTGTTACCTATGGAAGGTGTTTTTTTTTACATTCCACAACCTTTCCAGTCTTATGTTGCCCCTGTCCCAACTTTTTTTGGAATGTGTTGCAGGCATCAAATCTATAAAGTTCCTATTGAACTCTATGGAAAAATAAGTCCGGAGAAGAAACCCTTCAAGTTATCCATCAATATCTACTGTATTTCTGGCAGCAGAGTGATGGTTTACGGCTTGTTTGATATGTCAGATCCTTGATAACTTGGAGCCATTTAGCCAACCATGTGTTCCATACTGTTCCAGTGTAATTTACAGCTGAATCTAGCCCCCCCCCCCCCCCCCCCCCTAATTCCCATAGAGATCCATTCAAATGCAGAGACGTTATAGTATCGCTTGCAAGAGTACCATAAAATAAGATATCAGCTGTTTTTTGATGTTGTTGGGTCACAGACATCAGGAAGTTATGGCACACAAAGGATATGCGACCAAATATTTAAAATTATTACTTTATTCGATATATAAATGCAGGGGTGCCAATAATTGTTGCTCACATGGTTTCATTAAAAATTATTATTTCTTGATGAGGGATTTTTTATAACCTTTTTTACTCAGGGACCTTTAACCAGGGATGCGAATAATAGTGGAGGGCACTGTATTTGAAGTGAACATTTCTCCTTATTATTCCCACTGAAGTTTTCAGATGGGATGTGTGGTTGTGTGAGGGCAATAGGCTCAGTCCCTGGTCAAACATTAGGGTTGCACAAAATGTTTGTCATTAAACCTGTATTCCTACGTTATCACATAATCCACAAAGCCTCAGAACCCATATTTGTCCCCTTAAATGGTAACCAAGATGTCCTGTGTCACATTTCTCTCTCAACAGGAGTACACAATAGATGTTTTCTTCCGTCAGAGCTGGAAAGATGAGCGGTTAAAATTTGATGGGCCAATGAACATCCTACGTCTGAACAACCTGATGGCCAGCAAGATATGGACGCCGGATACCTTCTTCCATAATGGGAAGAAGTCAGTGGCCCACAACATGACTATGCCCAACAAGCTGCTAAGGATCCAGGAGGATGGGACTTTGCTCTACACCATGAGGTAAAACCCATGCTAACAAAATAGGGTTCAAATAGGGTCTGGCATCACAGCCGCTATAGACCTATACTAGGCTCTCTATTTTTAATATTGACAGTTGTGTCTCTATACCATTGAAACCAAAATGTTCCAATTTGGCATGTCTCATGAATAGTCATGAAGGGACATGACCACAGACTATACAATATGTTTTCCTATCTTGTTCTGCTGATAGTTCATGGTATGATAGTTATGTTGGCTGCCTAAGATATGAGCTGAGCACTAACTTTTTCTGTTGAAACAAAACATTCTTTTTATTAAAATCAATTGTAATTGTTTTTTCGGTCTAGCACAGTCAAAAGTCACCATTTTAAAACCAAATCAACTGAGCACACCCAAAGACAGCATCTCCAAATGACAGGCCTTCTCAGTCAGTGCTCCAATCAGGATTAACCATGAAAGCAATCAGTCAATCAAAAATAAACAAATGTAACACAATAGTGGTAATCATCAAATCTCATAAAATAGCATTTTCCCCCTTATGTTCTCCCTTTGAGACCCATCCTTTAATTTTCACAGTGTATCTTTCTAATTTGGAATGGCCAGGGGCAACTATTGGCCTGTGGCATCAGTTGAATGTCCTTCATTGATTTGGAAGGGCAAGGAATCACATGCATGCTCCAGAACATATGAGCTCAGCTGGCTGCTTTTTTACTAACACTGGAATCTGCTCGCTTCTGCTGCCCAAAAGGATTGAGCAGCTGGGGCAGACAGATGGAAGGCAAGGCACCCAATCCTCAAGAGGGGGCAATATTGCAATATTGAGCAAGGAGGTGGGGGGTACTCTGTTGATTGAAGCTCTTAATCCCTGGGCAGCGCTATGTTCAAATATACAGTACCCCACAGGAGTCCCTGCCGCAATCAGCAATGGCACAGTTTGGATTCTATCCATGCTGTAGGCCACATCATCACATAGATTCAGTTGGCAAGAGAGGGCACACCCACAAAAATGTTGCACACTTGCCAGGCCCAACCCCAGAGGGGGGAAATTTGGCAGAGTTTCCATAGGAAATCAATGAGGCGGTTAGTTATAGGTCTTTAAATGAGAACACAATCTAGTAATATATTAAAAACATTTAATTGAAAACATAAATTTTCAAAATGCCAAAAAGCTGCTGCGTGGTTTACTGCATGGCAAACAAAAACCCAGGGGCTCGTTTCACGAAAGTTGTGACGTGCGAGCTGCGATCAATTTCTCCTGCACTTTTTGACGTGTTTCACGTAGAAATCGCAATTGCAAGCCATGAACGCATATCGCAAAGCGTGTTCATGTAGGCCAGGGTGGAGATGAGCCCCACCACTGTGGTGTCGTCCGCAAACTTCACAATGGTGTTGCTGTGGTGGACAGGGATGTAGGCAATCCATAAATCTGCAATCGTTCTCATTCCCCTGCCTCGTTTTTTTATATCGAACTGTCAATTATCCCAAAACGCAAATTAAAGGTGGCACTATGGATTACAGAGTACTTTACTGTCTGTAAAATATTCAAAATACTTTTAATAACCGAAATTATGGTACAATTTATCGTGTCTTTAATCGAACGTTATAATATAAAAATATCATATAAAAAAAAAAATTTTAAACTATGTTAATGGCCAAAGCACAATTCACATTTGCCCTTCAGGAAAAAAATTTATCAGCATCATCTGCTGAATGCTGAACATAGCAAGATTGCATTACCCTTCGTTCTGTGTGGACTGGCCACGGTTGCAAGTGGTATCTTGGAGAGGACGGTGGGGTGGGTTGAAAAATTCACCTTGCGGTCAGATTAAATTGGAATTACGCAGTGTAGGTTAATATAAAAATGTAATTTTAAATATAAATGTTATTTTAACTATTAGGTCTCCGCAGTAGGCCTACACTTTATAGTAACGTTATGCTTATTGCTACTTGTTATATTCAAATTAAACCTACCCATTGTCACCTAGAAGCCATCCATCAGTAATACAAATTTCTCATCCAGTTGCTCCAAATGTAGCTGCCGTGTGTGCTCCCATTTAGTTCCAGGGTATCACATACAACTTGTAGGCAGAGTTTAACGACTGTTAGGCTACTTTTCTACACACAGAAGTGTGTTCCTTCTCAGTCAATGCCCTGGTGGGAATTTGCAACCCATCAATTGCACCAAGGAGTTTTGGGAGACCGCTCAGTGCATAAACGTCTCCTTTCACTTGACGTCTATGTTGCGGGCGCAATGAAATCAGTAGGCTATTTACAAAGCGTAGTGCTGTCGTCACTTTACGGACGAATTGGACGTTTCGTTGCTTATTCCATAACATTGACCGATGTCCGAGAACCCAGAGAAAGCTGCCGGGTGCCAGGAAGCGCAGATCTATCACTATTTGAAGCGAGACAGGTAGGGCCATATTCTGTCAAAAAAAATTATCCATCGTTTTATAGTCGCTCTTTTTCCCATGATTGTGTGCAAGAAAACTGCTTTTCGGACCTGGACGTTGTAATTACACGGTTTGACCACTAAATAAAATTGGCTTCAAAGCCCGGCGCTGTTCTGGGGGCTTGCTCAGTACTCTCACTCACGAGTTAACGAGCTCAGGGCAGGGTCGGGTTTCGGGGCTGCGGGAGTGAGTACTGGGTGACCGAGTGAGTAGCTATTTCGTGCAACCCAAGTCAGACAGCTCCGGGCGGGCTGGGAGAGCAAGTGAGTGAGTGATTCGTGCAGCCAGGCCTTCAGCTCAGGGTAGGGAGAGTTGAAACAAGCAACAAAAAGTGGTTGCTTTCTCACAGGGCTAGGTTAATACAGTGATTTACTTGATGCATTTCCACAAATACAGTTAATATAAGAGCTGCACAATAGTGTAACACGTTGTCTCGCATCGTCTTCGCAGTTCACATTAGCAAGTAGCAGGTATTTCAGTGGCGAGTCAGTGAACGAGTTACTGGAGGAGAGGACTTGTCACTCCTGAGTCAGTAAAAAGAGTCGTTCGTTTTGAACGATTCGTTCAAACTCGCACATCACTACTATATGTTATGTAGGGCCTAAAAATGTCGCATAAGCGTAGCCTAATATTCCATCCCTTACAAAAAATAAGTTTATAAAAGAAGGCCTAGGCTTTACACTTTTTCTGAACTAAATCCCAGACAGTGTAGGCTACTTAAAATGCACTTTCATTTTAATTTGCAGAAGCGGTTTCAAGTTGCCTACAAGTTTAGAAGTAGTTCATAAATGTTATAGTCTATACTTAACGTTTAGTTCCAGGAAATACATAATACGGGAAATACTTTAAATACATAGATAGGCGTATTTCGTTTTATAAAGTTGTCTACGTAAAATATAGTCTACTTTAAAATATAAATAACTTGATGTATTTAAGTAGGCTATACATTTAAAAATTAACTTGTATGTAGGCTACTACGTTTTTGTAAGTGATACCTTTCTAACAACGAATCTCCGTAGTTATCGAAATGCAATGCGGTATCACGCAATTTCGTGTCATAGTCACGATTTCGTGATATATGAAATCGTGGTGGGTGACACGATTTCAGTGAAATTATCATGTCCACCACCACAAATTTGTATCCAATGCATTCATATAGGCCGAACCGGAATGCAGTACAAAGTCATACAAAGATATACTATATGTCGAAATTCCCCTGATTTTTGTGAGTTTGTGATGAGTTTGTGATTCCCGTACCCCACCCCAACCCCTAAACATAACCTCACAGGAGTTCACGTAACTCGGGCTGTTAAGATGTCCGAACTGTTAAGATAGTGGGGTTCCACGTGGTTGTATGCATGTTCAATAAATCAAACTGTCATTAATGCTTTTAACGTTTATTAACTTTGTGCATTGTTAAACATTTCAACAATAAACTTCAGTAATTCAGTAGTTCAGAAATTGAGCATGGGCGCCTGGCCAATCCTAGCGCTTGAATGCTACGCATAGGAATGCATTGGATACAAATGTGTGGTGGTGGACACCAGGCTTGGAATTTTGCCATTTTAGGGGCAAGGTCATTTGGCCTTCGGTCTCACAATTTTTTTTAGGGCACAAAGGCCACATACCAGGGCACAAAGGCCATTGAGTAAAATAAGAGGATTTGGAGGCGACAAATAAATAACTTGACTTTACGATTAGAAAAAACACAAATTACATGAAAAACATAAATTATTAACTTTTTAAATATCAATTAAAAACACAAACATTTGAAGTTGACTTGTCATACTATATGCCTCCTTAATGTTATGAAATACTCTCTGTGTGAGAGAGAGAGAGTCTTTAGTCTGACTCATCATCACTTGGATGGAAAAATTAACAGCTTGTTAAAGTTCTGGGATTGTGATTGTGGTTGGAACGAAAACCAGCATACACAGGGAGGCCCCTTCCATCTTCCAACGTTGCTGTTCAGCAGATAAAATAGGTAGCAGTTTAACGTTAGCTGAAAAATGGATGAAAAAAAATAATTCGACCTGAGTTGGCAACCGTAGTTGAACCATAGAAATGCAACTTTAGAACCCACCGTTTGACAAAGTCATCCAGTCGCATGCACTTTGCTGCCGAATCTCACTTTGCTGCCGAACCAGATGATAAAACCGGCTAATTAGCTTAGGTAATAAGTACGAACCAGACAAGTGCTAATCGGATTCTAACTAGCAAGCTAATAAATAGCTGTCAACTTGAACTTATGTTAAAGTTAAGTTGTAGGCTATTAAAAACAGAAGATTGATTCAGTTAAGCACTAAATAAGTCCGCTGTCTCTATCGATAACTAGCTAGTTTGCGTACCTTCATATAGTCCTGTTCTTCTTTTTCTTCCTTTTTAAGGTTTCCCGTCTGTTTTAAATTTCGCTCCCGTTTTCTTGCTAGTGGCTTTGATGCTATTGATATGTGACGCTTGCGCGCATCCAATTCAAGCTGCAATAACTGCTGCAGTTCTACGAGATCAGGGACCGACGAGATTTTGACAGTAGCAAGGCACAAATGCCATGTTGGCCGTATGATTTTCGGGGCATCACGGCCAGAGCGAGGGGCCACGATAATTTCGTGGATACAAATTTGTGGTGGTGGACACGATACTTTCACTGAAATTGTGTCACCCTCCACAATTTCATATATCACAAAATCGTGACTATGACACGACATTGCGTGATACCGCGATCACAAAGAAGTTATTGCCTCCGTCTCCGTACAATCAAAGAAAACGCCATACTTGCGAGGAAAAAAAAGTTTTGCGAGCAGCCTGTAGTCGCAGTTTTATTTGCGATTTGCAAGGGATGCGCATGCGATGCATTTTCGTGAAACGCATTTTGACATGAAATTGCGATCTGCGAGTGAAAATCCTCGTAAATCGATTTCGTGAAACGAGCCCCAGATTTGCACTTTTATTCATTTCCAAGAAACCCGTGGCTAGCAACAGTTAATTTAACTAGGCCACAAAATTAAATTGTGTACATTGCTACTGCAATCAAATGTTAAAAGTGAAATACAATTCGATATTAGTCGTCTACTTTTCATGGTCATGGATCATAGTAATGTACTTGATGCGGTACCTTACTGGGAGATTCAATGAGAACATATCAGGAAAAACAAAACAAAAAAAAAACTGATTTGCATCTTTGTTTAATGCAAAGAAACCTGTAGCTAACAACACCAGCCCAGAAAATGACATCGTTAACATTTATTCTGTAATTGAATGTACAACGCAAAACCATTTGATTAAGGTCAGCTCGCTATCGTTAGTCTACTGTTCATGGTCATGGATCATAATGTACTTTAGTTGACATGGTTTCTTACCGGGTGATTCAATAAGGCACAGGAAGATGTCAGGAAATGATACCGGAGGCCACTGAGATGTCAGGGAATGATACCGGAGGCCACTCCGTAACAGACAGCACTCGAGTCCTGTTTGTTTTAGTTTGCCAAAACATCTTTCGGAAACAGCGTTTCAATGTAATTTTCTGACATTGTAATAAAATAGCAATGATAGCTAGCTTGATCTACAATCTATCCCTGCTCAGAACAGTGACAGACGCAGCCTACGTGCTTGTGTAATTTACACGCCCACTTGACACCACTGTTGTCTTTCAAAAACGAGGAAGTGGTAGAGGTGTACATCATTTTGACGTATACCTCTACCAAATTTGTAACATTATCTGTCAATATTTCGGTTCACATATTGTTTTGGCCAGCGACAAAGAGAGACTTAATTAGTTGCGCCTTGATCTGTTAGAATGACCCTTTAACGTTATAATAAAATGGCAAATAGAGATGCACCAATACTGTGCTGATGTACTCTATTCATACTCATAAAAATGCTTTGATACCCAGAACCAATAGTGACAATGTCACTTAGCGTCGAGTTCAAGCCAAAATAATTTGAGAGAAAATGTCAGAGGGGAAGTATTTTAAGATGAAGGAAGACGATAAAAGCATGGCAGCCTGCAAGCAGTCATCACTATTCACATCACTGTACAACCGATGATGCAAGCTTTTCTGGGTAGCCCTGTTTATAAACCAGAGACAGGGAGCGTTTAGTCTGTGAGGTGACTGATAGTCTGTGGATCTCTCGAGTTGACAATAAAGGAGGAGAAGGTAGCTCGAGTTGATTAGCCTACGTCTTACTGCAATTTACATTTAAGAGCAAAATTCACAAAGTGACTACTGAAGCTAAAACTATTTTAGCAATTTAGTTAGTTAAATATCTTAACATTGACAAACATTATTGAGTTCACCTTAAAGAACTGGCTAAATGCTACTGAAATCTTGCTCACGTTACATAGCCCAAAATGATATTCAGCATTTGGGTTGTGAGGCAAACTATTTTTGATTGAGTTCGTTTCACACTGAAATTGGGACTGAAATGACTCGCTTGCTTCATTATAGACTGCATTAGCCTACTCCTCCTTCCCATGTAAAAATCCTGTCCAGATGGGGCTTCACACCAAAATGTTCATTGAGCAATCATACTTGTATCAGTGTTAAATAGCGTTTGGGTCTCACGTTAGGCAAAGATATTACCTCCTGCCACTCCAGAAAAATAAATCCTTGGGGAAAGACTGGTGTGTGTGTGTCTGTGTGTGTGAATTTCATAGCTAATATGTTTTTGATGGAAGAAACTATGGAAAAGCTCAATTAAATACCAACTTGACTATAGGCCCAGGCAACATTTTAACATTGACAATTGTGTCATAATCTATTCTACAGAAATTTGGTCACAGTTTTATAGACTGTTTTACTGAAACAGTTACAAGTCCATGTTATGTTTTATAGGAACTGAGTGACAGTTCCTCATTTGTTTTTTGGAACTCAGTGGTAGTTTCATGTTATGTTTCATTGGAACACGGTGAGAGTTTTATGCTCTTTTTGATAAAGGAGTGAACACAAAAATGTATCAGAAAAAAATGAACACTCCAGGGTCATCAAAACCAGCGGCCTCATCTTTATGGTAACTCAGTACGGTACTATGTATCGGCAAGTAGCCAAACCTGAGTACTTGGTACTCGTACTCGGTCTGAAAACATAGTATGGGGTCATCCCTAATAGCAACGATAGCTAGCTTGATCTATGATGGGTCCCTATTCATAACAGTGACAGACACAGGATTGTTTTCTCCCTCTCTGGCTCCGCCTACATGCCTATGACACGTTACCGCCTGGATCTATGGGTGTTTAAGCTGAGCACTGAACCCAGGAGACTGAGACACTGCCTTCAATCTATTGCTTGCATCGAAAAATTGTGTATCACAGCAAACATACTGCAGTGAAACATTAACGTGGCTTCCTGGGCACATATTAGCTTGCATCATTACACTTCCACTTCCTCTTTTTGATAAATTGAACTACTTATGCTGTGAAAATAAGAGAAAAATTGTGCAAGGATGAGGGAGCAGACTTGTATTGTCTGCTTCTATTGAATAACTCCACCCAGCGCTGCACAGATCACTTAAGACTGAACTGATCATTGCAATCAGTCCACCGTTAAATCCAGGAACCCAGGATCTGCCTTTTGTTTACCAATTCCCATAAATCTATTTTTTTAGTCGCAAAGCCCCTAAGTAATGATATGATTTACGACACATGATGACCCAGAACCCTTTCCGTCGGTTCGCTGATGGGATTGTTATAATGACAAGTGAGCGTCCGTTGACTGTGACAGAAGCACTGTGCAGGCTGAAGTGGTTTAGGGGAAGATGTGTGTAAATCCCGCTGCCGTCGTGTTTTAAGTGCCTCGCACCCGGCTCTTTCATCATCGCAGATCCTCTCACAGTGTATGGCTTATGGCAGATGTGTGTCATATACAGTATAGGGTCCAGAGAAATAATTGGGCTGCTTTTTTGCATGTATTTCAGTCCACCACCAAAGGACAGAGCCTCTTATTTCAAGCCAAATAATCATTCAGTTAATTGTAGCAATCATCTCAATTTATCATTCGATTCGCACCTAATCAGCACTGATAATGAGAAAAATTAACATGTATCAAAATAACAGTTTAGCATTTTAGACAATGCTTCAATAAATTGTCCACTGAGAATGAGTAGAATACTTTTTCTCTGAGGAGGTGGGAGTTGATTTAAAGTCAACTGTGAGCAGCGTGTTCTACAGTGTCACAAATATTGTAAGGTGAATAAACGAATCAAGACTATCAAAGCAGGAGCACATGAATTAAAACAGGGGCAGCTGAGAACGTTACATGTTTCAGTAAAGGGAAAAGGACAATGCTCAACATTTTTATATTAAACGTAGGCTAATCCTTGTCAATTGTTTTACTGTCTCTTTTCCATTTATTGACAGTGATATGTGAAAACCTACACACGAGCAAATGTAAGTGTACTTCCCTTGGCAACAACGGATTAGTAAAAACTAGCAAGTACAGTTTGACCTCTGTGTTAAACTGGGACACCTGGACACCAAGGCATTTGGGTGTTTTTCCTCAATGTGTTTTTTTATTTTGAAGTTCAGAAAAATATTGGATAAAATCAACTGGAGGTTTTTTTTTGCATACAGTCAAAAGTCCTGACAGCCTTCACACATGTGTGAGATGATGGATTTTTTTTCTTTTTCAAGTGATTAGGGTTGTTTATATTACGTTGTGTGATGTTTAATACATTATGGATAATTGTTCCGTCTGTGCTGTAAACCTGTTGTAGCCGTATTTATTAGCTGCTCAAGTTTAGCACATGGTTTGTGAACTGGACTAAAATGTTTCTTTTGGGAAGGGGGACCACACAGAGCCTAGCATTTTGTGCTACACCCCTGCCTACGAGTAGCTTATTTATCTAAACAAACTTATAGTATCATTCAGAAGCAGCGCTGAACTTGCACATCTCGTCCAGTTTAGTTGTTTGGGCTGTAAAATATTTAAAAATATTCTATATAGTTTGCAGACTCGGTTGATGTGTATTCCAAATGCCTCACTGCTGCTCCTCTCTAGTTTCTCAAATAAGATGATGCTTGACAGGATCTCGCTGAAATGTAATAATTGTCATAGCGGTGATGCCTGTAAGCTAGCTACCACAAGTTAACTGCACTGTTAATTGTGACATTGACAAACTGCTTCCCTTTTACCAGGGTGATGCATTTTTCATACCCTCATATTTTTGGAGACCAGCTTTTATTTGAATTTATATGTTTATTTTTTTCTGGGCTATTAAAAGAGACCAGTTCTTGTTAGAGACTTGGCATCTAATGTAATGTTTATTACATTATTTTTGTAATTTTGCTTGATCCACTGTTCAAGTAAGTGTATTTGTACAGAATTCAGTCATCATTTAAATAATGCTGCTTCTCATTGATTTTTTTTTACCCCTTCTGCTTTTGACAGCAGTTTCACTCTCACTTTTGTCCATCTCAGTTTTTTTTCCCCACCTACTGTAAGGTTCTGGTCTATTGTAATCTTTGTCCTGTGGTCTAAAGATAAGCAGCAACATGTGTAACATAAATTAAGTCCACCTGTTTCTTATGCACCATTATCATTTTTTTCATCCTCAGTTATTGGTCTTAACATTTTTTGCGTGCCCATGTTTAATTTCCGCCACACTTTTCCACATCCTCAGCTTTTTCTTGTTGTTTTTAGTGAGCTGATCACTCTTAAATAGTCTCTAATTGTACAATTACTTATGTGTCACGCTGCCAAATTATTTCTGAACTCGTAGTGCCTACAGCTACACATGTAGGATAACTGATGAAATTCTGATGTACCTGAAATCACATGCTCAATATATTTCTCTTGACCATATGCATGTAGACCGGAAAGAAAGAGAAACAACTGTAACCATGAGTCTCAATCATTCCGTGACAACGTTTTTCATTGGTATAAGCTTCCTACTTCTGCTGGCCTCATTGAGGTAATTTAAGTAGTCCATTGAGCTATATTATTCAAGTAGTCTATATAAGCATATGTTCTTAAACAGTCTAAGTGTGTTTGATTGAATCAGGCTCAATGAGCCATTAATAAACTGTTTTGTGCATAGTCCATATAACCACCCTTGTACACATCTATATTTTTCTATAACATGGATATTTTGCATTCCTTTGTCTGCTCTATGCTCTGTTTATGTTGAACATACAAAATCAGTCACTATTGGCTCTGTGATACTATTGAGCCCTTCTCTTGGAGTCAAGCAGTGTTTACAGGTTTTCATTCCAGGCACGTACTTTGCCTGATTGAACCAATTGGGGTCTTCATTGAACCAGTACAGCTTCCCTCCCTGTTTGTCTCTGTTTCACCTGCTGGATTGCAGCCCTCTAGTTTTGTTGCTGGCACTTAACAACTGAGGCACTTTGCTCCCTTGATTGTTCAACATCTGTCAGCCTTAGCAGAGGCCTCCTCAGAAATGTCTAGCGTGGTAGCTACCACACACCTAGCTACCACAGCTTGCCAATGGTAAAACGATGCATAGGATTTCTCCGAAGTAAAAGCCTACAATGAATACAATAAGAACGGAGCCTGCTTCTTCTCATTGTCCATTCTTACTGTTGATGGGCAATTCATGATTAATATTCATCAGAGATAAAGCGGTTGCAGTCTGATATACATTTTTGTTAAGCTGGATAACTATCTAACTAGCACTGGTGAAGTTGACAATTTTTAGTACCCATGTTCCTAGATGAGATTTGGGTTATTTTTTAGTTGTGCAACACACATGTATTAAGATGAATGACAAACAGTTGTAGCAATATGTTTTTACATTAGTATTTTTTATTGGAAAACATAAAATAATTTTATGGTATGCACATTGCATACATGTATATGGCTGGATGCACAAGTGACCCGTAGCACCATGATTTTAACCTAGCTGAGTCAAGTTTTCTGTTTGTGTCTTTGTGTGTCTTTGTGTGTGTGTGTGTGTGTGTGTGTGTGTGCACGCACGCTTATTCCTAGGTTGACAGTTCAGGCAGAGTGTCCTATGCACCTGGAGGACTTCCCTATGGACTCTCACTCCTGCCCCCTGAAGTTTGGCAGCTGTAAGTATCAAGCGACAGCCGCAGTACACACGATGATCACAACTGAGGCTTTGCTCGTAAAATACAGTTGGTTAAATAACATATTAATTGGGCTGAGATAATACAAAAGAATGGGCTTGTGCTTGAAGTACCAGGGTCTTTCTGACCCCCCAATTGGAAAAAAATAAAATAAATGATTTCTACAAGTATTTTCTTCTCACGCACCGTTTATTCCTGTGAAACGCCCGGAGACCCCACATGGCCAGACTTCCTCAGTAAACGGCCTTGCTAATGCTAATGTATTAGTCTCCCACCGTACTCTTCCCACTAAAACCTACAAAGGACAAATACAGCATTGGAAATAAGACCAAAATGTGTCATATTAGTAATTCATGATTCATTTATTATTAATCTGACCGTGCCGATTGCATTTTTTCTCAAAGGGAAAGTTTAACTGTAGTAAATGCCATTTTTTGGTTATCATCTCCTGATGGCTGTACAAAATGGCTGCTATCAATGACCACTAGAGTCTTTGTGGGCTCTGGAAGTCACAGCAGTGCAGTTTATCTGTAATCACAGTTTACCTCTACAGAAAGCATTTAAATTCACCCCATCCATCACTGTTCCCTCACAAACCCCCGTACTAGCCCGTACCCCCAAGACATGACTGAGCTGAAAAAAATACCCCTGTAAATAGCTTGCTTCAACACTGTTATTTGAGATCAGCCAAATTATTTTTCATCGTATAACATGTTTGGCTCACAACACTGGACCAGGATGAAGTGATGTGGAAAATGCACACCATCCTAAAGCCCTGATTCTCACCTTTAGGCCCACTTAGGCCCACTTTCACTGAACCATTGATTCGGTGCACTGTGCCAGCGACATAATGTCCTATCCAGGTTTGCATTTGTAGCGGTGGTCTCTTTTTTTTTGTGGTAATCCTTCTAAAGATTTATATTGTATATACCATAATATACGCTTGCTGCAAGTCCAGGGTCACAGTGTCTGCAGGGATTCATTCCAGTCTGCTCATTTTTGTCTCAGTTATCCTTGCCAGTTTTCAGGTTTGAAGAGTGTTTGAAAATCGGCAGGGTCAGAGTTCAGTGGCCCTGACTTATAGGCACACTCTTCTAAATTGTTCAGTAAACCTTAATGCGTGAGTGCATCATGGCGGTTCCGGAGTAGTTCAAGTTCGGAACTGGGATGACATTTTTTAATAAAGAAAGAAATTCTGACAGCCAAGCTCTCCCACTAACAAATACATAGCACACTAGTCACCCACACCCAAGACTGTGGCGGTCAGAATCACACACTGTCAGGATTCAATAATGTAACATGAACACTACATAGCCTCTGTACTCAGACAGGACAGAACAAATGTAATGTTCTTTCAGAGGCTAAACAAGCATTTAATAATAATATAATAATAATAATAATAATAATACATTTTATTTATGGGCGCCTTTCAAGGCTCTCAAGGACACCTTACAAGACATAGTTAAAACCACAGATCAAAACATTATAAAATCAACAAAGCAAAGTCAGATAAAAACAGATAAAATACAGAAGATCAAACCAAATATGCCATTTACACGTCTGGGGGCGTATTAAGATAGGTGTGACCCTTTTTCAGTATGCTGTCTTGGTGTGTCTAGACAAAAGAACCCTTTTAAGACGGAGGAGGTAATAACATTAAAAAGCTAAAACCATCCAGATAAATTTGTAACTGTGGCTGTTACTGAGATTGAGAAAGACCCATGGCTTCCCACTGATTTGGAGTCGCTCTTGAATGTGGTGTGGGAGGTTCCATTTTCTTGGATCCTAGCATTATTTCCTATGGTGCATTGGATAAAAATCCTTGGACAGTTCACATTAAATGAGGGGGTTGATTACAGTGATTAAATAGCACCTTGGATGACTGTGATAAAATTCAACTTAAATGATTTGGCTGGACATACTAACTAACAGTGTAACGAGCCTCGTCAGGGCTGCTATGTACTTGATAAGTCCAACTAGACTCTTTTACTGGGGCTCATTTGCAAATAAACCTTTTTCCTTTTTGAGATAAAAGCTGTAGATGCCCTTTAAAATAAAAATTAAATCACTCTACGGCAGGTGTTATTTGTCTTGTCTTACCCACGGAGGAATTAGACAAGAGCACTGCATTTTTGTCGATAACTTACTCATAATATTCCCTGTCACGGTACTTTTCATCTGTATTTTTTGTATTCCTTTTTCTTGTGCCGATGTACAAAGACAAAAAAAAAAAGAAACTACAAAAACAGAAAGGCAGAACCAGTCAGAAAATGTCTGTCCCCGTGCTCGTGTTGTTTACTGCTCATAACTCGTCGAGAGAGAAAATGGCGTCCTCTTCACCCAAGTGGAAGAAACCCCTCTGTACCCCCCCCTCCCCCCATCCTTGCCATTCCCACTGTCTCCATCATGAAGCAGGTGGTTAGACTGGGAGGCAGATGAAGGCTGCCTTGATAGAAGGGGACAGAGAAGGATGAGAGCTGCCGAGTTGAATCTGCTGCCCGTCTCTGCGTACGGCACTGAGAAACAGCACAGTGACGCCGCTGGCTGTTTCGGTTAGACGGCATCCCTGAGGGTGCCGAAAGCCGCCCGGTCCAAAAACAGAGGAAAGCTAAATGAGAGGCTGGGGGCGGAGCTGTACCTCGGAGCGAGCTCCCCCTCCTCCCATCCCCATGGCGCCTGTTTCGGAATACGCCCACAGATTCAATAAGGCTTCCCAGACAGAACTGAAAGAGCAGGAGGGTGGTTACTTAAAGCACTAGCTTCAGCTGTGAAGCTATATAAGCACTACCATTAGCTTTCCTTTATTTTGTCATCACACATTACAGATATTAAATTATGGTCAATTTTGTAGCCAACAGTGCACCATTACTTCATTATAAATGTATTCCATTATCTTATACGCCACAGTGCACACTTTATGTAATGTGAAACCTTTTAAAGCTTGGGAGGGAATTGCATACTGTTACGTTTGGTTACACAGATGTTATTCTAATTCTTTGTTGGCTGGGAGCTCTGTTCACTTGAAGAGCATGATGAAGGTGTATTGGCCTCATAAATCTTTGCTGTGTGCGGGTCATATTTCCAACGCACAGGATATTGTGAAACGCTGATTTATGTTTGAGGCAGTGCTGTGTTTTTTTTTTGTTGTTGACATTTTGAAACATTGCCCGTGTGGGTTTTGGTACTTTTGGATGCCAAATAGGAATGTGCCAGTGCACATTTGAATCCAATTTGCATCATATCAGAGGAAAGTGGATCCCATATCAAATCAGGACTTCAAATAATGTTCAGTTTCCTGAGCCAAAGACGGTATAAAATGCCATTCAATGACTCAGCTGATACAGCCTTTATATAGATTTAATCAAATTTTTACAATACCACACACACACACACACACGTGTGGTATTGTAAAAATTTGATTAAATCCATCAAAACGCACTACGCTAATCATACCCAATCAGTTACCTGGTGCGAAGAAGAGCATCCGTCCCAAATGATTTTATTTATACAAGTAATATATTAATAGTAATACAATTTATGGAACAAGCAAGCTTGTGTCAATAAATCAAAAATAAATAAAGAAATAAATACAAACGTACCCTTCAATTATGGGCATGGTTATGTATTAATTACCATAATAGCGGTGAACAAAGCCAGGATTGTTGCTAAGGATTGTGTGTGAATTAAATTATGTAGTTATGATACGGTACAGTAACACAACCTTAGGCTACTCATGTACATTTTTTAGGAAGAATATCTAGTGCAGAAACCACAATGTGATGCTGTGGTGAATGCCTCAGCCACATAGTAGCACTGAAAATCTTTTACAATAATTAGTGTTTTTATTCAGACCTCGGTTGTCTGTTTGTGCTAGATTTACAATTTTATATATATATATATATATATATATATGCAAAATGCAGTGTTGCCAAATTAAGTTTTTAAACATAAATGAACCATTTTACTCGCATTGTATAATTTGGCAGAAATCATGCATGTGTTATTCTGCACTGAAACTATTCTTGCCAGTTCACAATAATTGTATGTCTCATTTGGGAGGATTCTGTCTCTGTTTTTGAGAAGCTTTTAGAGAGCAGAGTGGGGGATGTTCAGAGAACTCTTTTTTCATTTTTATTTCCAGACTGTCATACTACTCAAGCAGGCAACATTTTTCATTGTCAGAAAAATCCTTTCTTTTAGCTGCCTTACTGAAGAGCAGATTATTTTCAGAGTGATCTTGTTTATCTAAACATTTTATGTGAAGCCGCACGATATTGGGTAGACTATGCAAGGCGATGCAGGTTTCAAATTAAAGTGTATTTTATTAGCCAAATCGCATCTTCAAAAAAGTTTTAAAAAGTCTTCTTTTCAAACTGTTTTGCTGCATTTTAACTATTTTAATTTTACATTCTTATTTACTTGTGAAGTGG
The DNA here is from genome assembly GCA_022702515.1 of Ilyophis sp. 1 JC-2022. NCBI lineage: Eukaryota > Metazoa > Chordata > Actinopteri > Anguilliformes > Synaphobranchidae > Ilyophis > Ilyophis sp. 1 JC-2022. The sequence goes on along the minus strand of CM040404.1, from coordinate 116,460,218 downwards.
TTTGTAATGTTTGATAAGTATTATTATTATTTGTATTATTATTATTGTTGCCCAATGCAAAAAGGGCAGGAAAATCAGACTGCAGGCAAATTATGCAATGACACCAATCCCCTTTGCACCAACATGTCTCTCAGAGTACTGCTTTGTATCTATATCCAAACCTTTGGCTCTGTTGAACTGCAAATGATAATAGCCCACTCACTGGCAGCAGTGGGAACCTTCACTTCTACCAGCCAGTTGTCTGTCTCATCCTCAACCTTTTGTTTATGAAAGCCTGAGGTGGACGGAAATACTTGCTCTACAAAGTTAATCATTGAAGCCCACTGACTGCGTAATAATGCTTCCTTTCTTGTTTCCTTTTTTAAACTTGCAACCAGAGGGGTTTTCTGTCTCTTTATTTTTAAGATGTGAGTGTAACATAGGCCAAGGCTATAGCTAGTTGGCCAGTAGCAAATATGACCCCATTCCATCCAATATTTTAAAAATATACTGTAAGGCAATTGATAGCTTCCAGTTTATTGTTTTGTGATTGATTGACATTGACATGGAAATCAAATTATCCTGGCAGAAACAACACGCTTAGAGCAGCACCGCAATGCTGGCTAACTTTAGCTGCTAATGTTGCTATTCTGCTTGTTTAGGTGCACAGTACCTATTTAGTGGCAGAATGCTCAACACATTCATTTCACCATTTACAGACTTGGCTAACTGTGACATGTGCAGAATCACCACTTTTTGTGAGGCATCCCTCCCAAGCACAAATCCAATCTATCCCTGCTTAGATTTAATGTTAAAATGCCTCTGTAAATGGATATCTCACATTAGGGTGGGAATTGGACATGTTCAGCTCCGGGTATGGTGCAAAATAAAAAAAGGAAAATAACAATGGTTTTCCAACTGTAAATATCATGAAAATAACAAAAGTCTTCCTGTTCATTACATTACACTGTGTTTCAGCCTAAATGCTTACGGCATATAACATGTCATTGTCAAAATCATTGTAAGAAATGTCCGGTTGTAGGGATTTAAACCCAGCCAGTGTACCATAATGAACTACATGACTTCCCTTAATACTTACTTGTACTTTAGCAAGATATGACATTGCTTCAGTACAAATCTTTTTTATAAACAAATATATAGAGTACAGAATAATAATTATTATAAAGACTAATTCTGCCACACAAATGAATAAATTATGTTTTAATGGCTCTTGAAAAGATATTACACAGTTTGCAAGTCAAAGGCCTAAAAGTTTATTTATTAAGACGGCTCCATTGTATTCCCTGCTGTCTGTAGATGCCTACACGATGGCAGAGGTGACATACTTGTGGACACACAATGCCTCAAAGTCGGTCGTGGTCGCAGAGGATGGGTCACGGTTAAACCAATACGATCTCCTTGGACAGACGGTCGGGAAGGAAACCATGAAGTCAAGCACAGGTAAGCAGGGCAAGTACACATCTAGAAAAAGCCACAAAACATGGTTTGGTTAGTGGAGCAATTTATTATTATAATTTTTTATTTTGAGACGATGTCAACATGCCTTAAGAGTCCAGTTTACATCCTCATAGACCTACACCTACAAAACTGGACTGTGGTATGAACACAGTGGGCAATAACAGATGGACACCACCTCCAGTGTGCCTTGTGTCTTATTGAGATGTGGGAGAGTCACTGTTCTTGGATGTTCGGGTCTTCAACAGGATGCAAAATGTATGATCCTGCTGACGTTTTGTCAACCTGAAAAAAGTGTAAAGAAAACAAAACATTAAAAACAGCCCCCCCCCCCAAAAACAAAACAAAAAAAAAACAACAACAACTGAAGAGACAGTCTTTTTTTACCAAGACATTTCACTGTGGTATGAAATGAACCCTCTGGCTTGAAACAGCATGTTGGTGGAAATGCGGCCCTGGCAAGACTTTCCATTTTATTGAGTGTGGGAGCGCTGAACTGGCACAGACATACACTGAAATACAAAGGCTTTGGAGAGAGGGTTGCGGTCAAGCCTCTTGGGGGATTCTGCCCGCTCTGGCAGAGGCTCTCAGGGGAACAGCCTTTGGCCCATGCTACAAAGGGGATGTCCTGCATGCTGGAGCTCTTTTGTAACACGCACCTTTAAATGTGTATCGTTTTAATTGAAGAGCCTCCAGAAGAAGCCAGGTGAGCACATTGCTTTTGAATGATTGGGTTATTTTGTTTTGTCTGGGAACATTGGTGTTTTTGTCAGGCTGCATTTTCATTGAGCTTTACGGTTTACTTTGTTGTAGCTTTGTATAGAGAGGATATGAATGCATTCATTGTCTTTCATTGTTTTCTATCAAGCGACAACAAAACTCGGCAGTAAATGTCTTGGACTTGGAATGGATATTGTGTTTACAAATTTATATTGCTTGGTAATAAAGAAGTCTTACCCCATGGCTCCCAATTCATCCAACATCACATATTTTTAATAAAGCCTGTAGTGGTCTATAAAATGTTGACTACTGTAAGCTATTTTGGGAAGCCCTCTTTGAAAGAGAGCAGATATAACATGAGGATCGTATGGTGGCCCTGAAGTGCAAGCCCCTATCTCGAAATAAAAAGCAATTTTTTAAAAATGCTTTATATATTTATGAAACCACTTTATTTTTAAATAAAACATATTTTTTTAATAAGAAACCATCTTTTTCGAGGCAAAATGCTAAGGGCTAAAGCTAGTCTTTGCACATGCGCAAAGCACTGTGGGTCAAGCTGTCCTGATAGGATTGCCAGTGTAACTAACGCATAGCTAAACGCACGTCTTCGTGGTCTGTTCGTAGAGTCTCGGGGTGCGTTTTGAGTACAAGTATTTGCATGCACGGTATACAATGTACCTGACATTGTGGTTCGCACCGAGACATTAATTAATATGTAACCATTAATATGCAATTACGATGTAATCAGCAACATTAGATTAAAACACAAAGATCCGTTTCCAGGGCACGGAGGAGAAGAGATGGTAGTGGAGGAAAGGAAGGTGCATTTTTCGAGTATTGGAACGCAATACGGATTCATAAACGTGGACTATATTACAGCCTACAATAGTTGTCAAAATGTCGGTTTTTTAAGTAATTACATATAATTACAAAATGAGCTGGAATTCTTTACACGTTTATACCTTCACTTTTCTTTACCTACCCTATGTCTAAAAGTATGCAATTGTACTGGTGTAGCTGGGGGAAAATAGCTTCCTTATCCAGGAGATCAGCTTGACTGAGAATGTATGTGTGATCCACCATTATATAATCAAATAAATAAAATACTTCTTGAAGCCAGAGCAAATAAATACTTTGTATTTAAATTGAAGCAGAGCAGTTGTGCATAAATGTCTTATCAATAGCAGCTTATTTACTTTTTTGACATAATGGAGGCCCACCTGTCAACACCACAATCACAATTTGGCCTCACAATTTTTTTCATTTAAACAACTTTTTACCAAACAAACCAAATTACGGGTGTGCATAAAAATTAATGCAAACATATTAAATTGGCTTAATTTCCCTTAATAGGCATTCACATTAATTTGCTTTATTTTGCTTTATTTATTGCTGTTACAATGCTCAAAAATATACACAATACAATATTGCACAATTACAGTGCACAAACACAAAACAACAATTTAACAACCACTGGATTTTTTTTGCATGTGTGGGAGGAAATCGTGTGGCATGTGTTTGTTTGTTGGGTTGTTGGTGGTTTTGTGGTTGGGACATCATGGGGGGGACTGCGGGGGCATTTTCATTTGCACTTTGATTGCACTTATTATTTGATTGATTTTTGATTTATGTTTGTGTTTGTTTGTTGTGTTTGTTGTTGTTTGTTTTTGTGTGTGTTTTTTGTTGTGTTTGTTTTTTTGTTGTTTGTTGGGGCTACATTAACCCTTCCCTGGGGGGAAATATAAAATATTATTATTATATTATATATAATATAAACAAATAAAAATTATATATTCGCGGGGGGGGGTATTAGTAAGAAAAAATTAATTACAGTGTAAACCCCGGAACCCCCCAAAAAATGAACAAGAATGGGCTGAATGAGGAAAGAGAAAGAGCTGTTCTTTTGTGTTTTTGCATTGCTAGTACTAACTAAGTAAGTAATCCTGTGTTGTAGTACCTTGGTAAGGTATAAAAAGTAAGTTGCTAGTATGGCAGCAAAGAAGCTTACAGTATGTTTAGGTAGCTACTATAGCCTACAGTAGCATAATAGCTTTTTTAATCGATTATAATGATATATTTATTTTTTTTTTTTTTTTACTTTTTTTGTAGACACCATAAAAAATTTAAAGTTCTACTTACACAGTACACATACATTTACTTTACTTTAATTTTTACTTTCATTTTTAATTGTTTTTTTATACTTATTACGTTTTACATTTGTTTTTTTTTTTTTCTCTTTCTTTCTTCTCTTCTCTCTCTGCCTGCCTGGCCCCCTGCAGTAGCTAATGTTTACAGTTTATCCACAATCTATTTGATTTTTGTGTAAACACGTTACACCTAGCAATGTAATAAAATTTATAATAGTTTCAATGTTTTGTGTGTTGAACATGTTTTGATGATTGTAACGTTACATTTTAATTATTATTTAGTCGCAGCGTAGTAGCATCAAACACAAAAATGATATAGCTACTAACGTTAGCTATACAAAGCGATTTATTCACTTTTTTTTTATTATTATTAAGATAATGCAATAACATTAACATTATACCTAGTTATTTTATTATATATATACTAACTATATTATAATTTTCTATTAAATTATTTATTTACCTATAATGATCGATCCGCTATGCTCCTACCCCCTGCCTCCTCACACTGCTTTCACCACCCACTCTTCTCTTCTTCGGTAAAAAAAAATGTTTTCGTTGACCCCCCTGGTGGGTTTTTTTGGCTATGGTGAGTCCTCCTCAATTATCATGTTAAAAATTTTTTTTTTTTTTTTTTTTTTTTTTTATTCGCAGTACGCAGCAGCAGAGTTCAGTCGTCATGTAGGACAGCAATCAATAGTATAGTTAGTGAAAACTCTCTCATGGAGTAGCGCGAACTACGAGTTTTCAGGTAACGTTTTAAGTCTCTCGGTAGGGGTGACCTCCAACATGGCGGGCGCGTGTCCTGTAAATTGGGGTAAAACAGTTTTTAGTTTCTATGTGACAGGCCTCCATTGTTACTGTTACGCTTGCCACAAATTAGACAATTTTACTTGTGTGAATAGTTAATTCCATTTGTGCTACGTTTATTCTTAAGTCACAATTATTTTGTACCCAGGAAATTGTCAGGATAGGACAGATGCTCTATGCTCTTTGAGAAGATGTATAATGCATGCGATTAACATATAAGTACAAGAATATATATAGTAAAGAAACCCCTTTCAAAAATGGTACAGTGCAATGGTATGAGCAATGGTAGAACATATCTAGGAGAAGGAATATAGGGTGTATCCCACATTGCAGATTTATAAATGACAACAGAACAGGTTAGGAGAATAAAGGCACTCCATGTTATCTATCATTTCCATTAAGAATAGTACATTACGTCCAGTACATACTGAAAAGGTGCCTTGATCCAGCCTTGCACAGTTTTATGTTAGATTAATTTATATAGCTGGATATGTATTGATGAAAATCAGGTTGAGGGTCTCACTGAAGGGGAAAATATGATTACAATCACAGTTCAATAAACATTATTAGGCTTAGCATGCTACACACATTTTATTTTCTGGTGCTTAGTCATTATAATAATGTATGAGGATGCACAAGGTCTGTTTCTCTGAGAAGCTCCTCATTTCTAGTATACTTTGATATGCAACTTATTTAGTTAGCTTACTTACTTATTTAGTTTAGTTAACTTACTTACTTACTTATTTAGTTTAGTTTACTTACTTACTTATTTAGTTTAGTTTATTTACTTACTTATTTAGTTTAGTTAACTTACTTACTTATTTAGTTTAGTTAATTTACTTACTTATTTAGTTTACTTACTTACTTATTTAGTTTACTTACTTAATTATTTAGTTTAGTTTACTTACTTACTTGTTTAGTTTAGTTTACTGACTTACTTATTTAGTTTAGTTAACTTATTTAGTTTAGTTTACTTACTTACTTGATTATTCTGTAGTTGCATATCAGAGATACCTGATACAACAGCATTTATTTGGCAGTAACAGCCCAATTGTGTCAGTAGACGTATTGGATTTCTTGAGACACAACAGGGCTTGGAAAACTGAGGTTGCTGAATGCTCTGGCCTAAACCCTGGTCTTGCGGGTGATGCTCATGTAACATATTTAAACTGCCATGCCACAGTCGCCCACAAAAGAGTTCTCCCCTCTCTCATTGATGGAGACAGCCTGAGAGAGCAGAGCCTATGCAGTATTTACACTGCAGGGATGGGGGTTGTTCAGACCTGCATAGATGTGACTTTTTGAATGGCTACTTACAATACTCTATCTAGCCTTGTGTAACTGCCTATTCTAATTTAGCAAGAAATGTGTTTGTGTTATGACACAGGTAAAATGATAGTGCCCTGGTGCTCTTTCTTTCTGCTTTTTTTGGCATTGTGGGCCATGTGAAAGAGCAGTCTTTGTAATGATTACACTCATTTTCTCATGGAAATGGAAAGTCATACCGCCAAACAAAGAGAATGCTACTACATCAGACAAAAATAAACTACACACAAACAGTAACCAGTAAGTTTAAAAGTAGTCATGTTTGTTGCAACAGCAACTTAACACTTAAACAGGGAGTCTCAGCTGTTATGTTCCACATACTCCTTCTGACCTTTTGGGGCATGTAGCTTATTAAATTGGAAATCAGACTCCAGCTCATGTTCAGAAAACACACACACGGGCACACACACACACACACACACACACACACACACACACACACAAACCCCCACCTCTCTCCCAGCCTCTGAAAGGCAGTACATTTCACAATTAGAGAACTTCTCAATGCTCTATTGTCTGTGGGTTTATTTCCTCACCCCATCACCCAGAGACGTTCTGCACTGTGTGAGGGAGCCGCAGCAGTCTTGTCTAATTGGATCGTGTGTTCTTTGCTTTGAGCTTAATCAGAGGAACAGAGTACGTGGGAAAATAATGTGTCTTTGAAGCAGAGCATATCACAAACATCAGGCTCGGTTTTATGTAACATTTGCATCTCAAGCGAGTCACCTATGCAGCCTAGGAAGATGTAGTTTGAGAGCTGTTGTTAATGAGGGCTACATCTCCCCTGTCTTCATTAGCCATATGACAAAATGTGTGCATATGTTACAGCCAAAATGTGTTAGGGGGCACCCAAATGGCTCCCCCTTATGAATGGTAGGAAGTGGCAAAACCCTTTATTAACGAGTCAACCAGGGTGCTTTTCCTCTACCATGTGAAACAAGAGGGCAATGTTTATCTGAGACTTCATGTAATATTTGTTTAGAATGGAGGTATGCAATTTAAGGCATTATTTCATCGTGTGATTTATCATCAAAAACTATATTGACTATATTTTTAACAACATATTGTTCATACGTTAAGTGAATGCTAATGTGTTCACTACACAATAAGTTACCAAACCATTGACATTCTGTCAATTTGTTTTTGTATTTTTACGGGTTGGTCACAGAACGGTTTTGTTTGAGTTTGATGAACTCATTTTGGCGAGCAGTGGAACTAAAGCCTTCAGACTAGGCTGGCTCTGGCGTAACACAGTTGATTATACTGTAATTCCAATTTGGTTGCTAGCTAAGAATTCATTATTTCAATTTTAGATCTAGCCTATTCTTATTAACTGGCTATTGTCTGTAATGCTGGTTGAGATTTCCGCTCTGTAACCTTCCTTTAGCTAAGTCAGCAAAGCAGCTACATATTTTTAAATGTACAAAGCAAAGCATTTTGCCAAATTTGTTGCAGGTCTATATGAAACACAGTGACAGTCACACTTGCTAATCCTTAACAATGCGCATTACATTAGAGCTTCTGTAATCACTTTTTTTCCCTTCATGTGAAGTACATATTTTTTAGATTTAAGTATAAAACCACAATATTTTTTTTTCAAATTGTTAAACAAGAAAACAGTACTTTTTCCTTTTGATGTAAAGACTGTCTTTGCCATCACCCCACCGCAGAGGCAACATTCATGGAAATCATAGCATTATGGGATTGAGGAAGAATGTGTCGATTTTATCACAACAGGGCTTAAGCAGTTGCTGGACCTGAAATATTTAGAAACAGTCCAGGTACATGTGGATTGTGGAAACTAACTTTTCAAAGAGTGTGTCTTTATTTATTGCGCAAAACATGTTATAGTTGCACACGGACATTTAAATGTAAGTGCATGCAGGCCAAAAGAACCACCTCAATTGGTTTTAATTATTCAGACCAGAATTTTAGTGTAAATTATTTCTGGGTTAAAGCTAGTGAGTGACTGAAATAATGGAAAGCTATCCATATGAGCTCAACATCATAGATTCTTGAATAAAGGTATATTGATATCTGAAAGTTATTTGTGAAGGACTATTCTAACTACTAAATCGAGTTTACTCAAATTCTAAAATCTACTTCTATAGGTATAGCTGATATTTTGCTACACACGCTGGCCTGCAGTGAAAGCCACTTAAAAGTGTTGAAAATCATTGTTGAAATCAATTTGCCAAAATCTTTCCACTGTGTCATCATTCCATTCTGGAATGAATGCATCCATCCGAAACAGGATCTGACAGTTTTGCCGTCTGGTTTCTGCCTTTCCATACCGTTACCTGCCCAGCACTTTCTGGTGATCTTGGAAGCGAGTCGGCAATTGTCCACATAGATAACAGCGTGTCATTTGAGGTGCGACAGCTGCAATGTCTTCAGGGTAAACTGCGGAATGTGAAACAGGATTGTTCGAGTGACACTTAAGGGGTCCTCCTTTGTGTTTGAAGAGATGAAGAGTTCGCTGTGGCTTTCGTGGACGCTGTATATAGCCCTATATTGACCCTGTGTGAAGCTTCGTGTCAGGATTGTCTTATCATATTCATGCCAGCCGTTATTAGAGAGAGCACACACACACACACACAAACGCACACACTCAAAACAATGGGACAGAATGAATGCGTGTGTGTGTTTGTGTGGACTGATGGTGAGGATGGGGGGGGGGGGGGGGGGGACGGTGGTCAGTCACGGGTACAGGCAAGAAAAATCAATTACAGGGAGATAAGGGCTCCATGGGGTACAAAAAGTGCAGAGGATCTCCATGAGAGAGGTTGCGTATATGGGTTAATGGGGGGGAGAGAGAAGAGAAGTCAGGGAATGAGGGAATGTGCAAGCCATAAAAAGGAGAGACATTTCTAAATCCAGTGGGATGAGGCAGAAAATTGTTCAGCTCAGTCTGCAGAGGGGGACTTCCCTCTGCTCGCTGACTGAGTGATGGCACCCTGTGCCAAAAATAAATAAGCCATGAATCTCCCGCATGTTCACAGGGACATACCACTATTTGTGTTTCCTTCAGGGAAGCATGCTGCATTTGAAACTGTCAGCAAGCTTAGCTACAAGTCCAATTGGATTTTTTTTTCTGATGACAACATAAAATAACATAATAGACCTTTCATAATTTACAGGTTTATTTAAATTTTTTGCATGACATTATTTACATTCGGACAACAAGCAATGATGGCATGAACCTTGATTATAGAAGCAGGGTACCATCTGGCTTATTAATATTCAGGCTTTCAGATGGTCAGATGGGAACATTTCCTAGTCCTGCGATACCCTCCCCGAAGATAAAATACAGTTTTTAACTGAAAGCACCCTGATGAATGTGTCACAAAACAATAATGTACTCAGAACATTTAGCACAATTTAAATGATGGAAAACATAGATGTTCATACATTTATATTAGGATTGTAGGATGCCGTAACTTGGCGGGGCATGCCCCATACCTATACATCACAGAGAGTGTGGCACTTTTCAGGGTTTCCTACAGAAATAACCAGAATGACCACAGACTCTCAGCTCTTAAAACCATTAACTTCTGTACATTCTGACCTTGTGTAACCACACAAAATGCAGGTACAACATCACACATCCACTCAATAAAGCCCCAAACGTGGGTTATTTTTGCTATTTTTCTGCTTTCTCTTCTTTTTCCTGTCAAATTAGTCACCAAAAATTATCCATACCCTCCAACAATAATTCTTCCCATTGGATAACGATGACAATGCCTCATCATACTACTCTGACTCATCAAAGTATCACAGGATACACAGACAAAATCCCTATATATTGTGTACCCTTTGTCATGAAGCTACTTTGGCGTAGCGGTCAGCGTCATTGCACTTCACTGATGGGCTGGTCCAAGATGGTAGTGCAATGGTAAGGGAATTGGATTTTTTATTTTTCTGAGGTTTTCTGGTCTGAATCCAAGATAGGACTATCTATTGTGTGTCCTACCCTTAGCAAGGAGCTCAGAAATTGCTTCTTCATAACATTGCAAATTAGAGCTACAGGTATATTGGTCACCAAGAATAGAGATGCACACTGAGCAAACGGATGATGCCATGTGCTGCCTTTTAGCTTCTGCTTTCTCTCTCCAGGGGAGTACACGGTCATGACGGCCCAGTTCCACTTGAAGCGCAAGATTGGCTACTTTGTGATCCAAACCTACCTGCCTTGCATCATGACGGTCATCTTGTCCCAGGTGTCCTTCTGGCTGAATAGGGAGTCTGTCCCAGCCAGGACTGTCTTCGGTGAGTAAAGATCGTCTCCCACTAGTCCCCGTGAACACATGGTCTGTACCATTCCAATGGAAATTGTTAAATCTCTCTGAAAGAGAAATAATACATGTAAATGCCCTTATAGTTATGATTTGAAAAAACATGGACAATTATTGGTTGAAATAAATGTGTTTACTGAACCCCAGGTAGCACATTCAGTTGGCTGTTGGCATGTGCAAAAGTTTGGGCATTCTGCCAGTAACACCTCTTTTGGCAGAAATCACAGCTTCCAAGGATTTATTGTAGCCAGCTCATGATTTAGGATATCCCCCCATCCCCTTCCTTGCAGAATCCTTCTAGATCAGAAATAATAGTAGGTCTTCTTGCATGCACTGCATGTTTTACACAACATAATTTGTTGATCTATATTTGAATCCATCCAACCCTTCCACAATATTTCATGTGCCATTGGTTGCCACACAACCCCAAAGCTAGATACACCCTCAACGGCTGGCAAGGTGTTCTTTTCTTCAAATGATTCCCCTGTTTTTCTTCAAATGTATTTTTGGTGGCCAAAGAGTTCGGTTTTTGTTTCATCAGTCCGCAGCACTTTGTTCCAAAAAGTCTCTGGCTTATCTAAGTGTTGTGTTGCATACATCAAAAAAGTCATCATTTCTGGATGAGTCTGGTGGCACTTTCCCAACAGGTTCAACTTCACACACATTCACTTACCTCAGGTTCTGAAATTAGATGTTTAATTATTAAAACTTAGGAATAAAAGTCTAGTCAATTAGGAGATGCACAAAAGGTGAGACAGAAAGTGTACATTTTTATATGAAAATTGTTTTGTGTCAGTTTAAACTTTTAGGGTCAATTTGACCCCAAACACAAATGGTTTCATAAAATGTCAACATACTATGAGAATTAAACAGTTTCTCTTAACTTTCACAACTGTTTCTGACAGTGGAAATTCCAAGCTAGAAACATTTTTTTCCCTGCTTTGTAAGGGTCAATTATCCTTATTTTCAAGTCCTCAGTCCGGTGCTTAGAGGAGCTCATGGCAGTTGAGAGTAACTACAGCATGCTGAGAGGTTAGACGGGCCAGTTTGGATTAAGCTGTGGAATTGTCTTCTCCTGGCTTAATTTAAGGCCTAACGAGTCAATCAAATTTTGAGAGAACCTTAAAAAAAACTTTAAAAAATGGATTAATGGATCAACTGGTGCCATGTTTTTTTCATTTATTTTTTTTAAACTGTTATATTCAGCAAATAATATAAATTGTGCATTGACATTTGCAGAGATATGTCATGTTTAAGTTTGTGTCCTGCGGAGGTTGTGTTAACTTCTTTTCACTTTGAGATTCAACAAAAAAAACACACACACATACACACACACACACACACACACACACACACACACACACACTAGAGGGTGGATACCCGACCCGAACCCGACGGGACCCGACGGGACCCGTCGGGTCGGGCCGGGTTCGGACTAAACTTTTAAAATGATGTTCGGGCTCGGGTCGGGCTCGGTCACGGCGGCCGAACAACTAGCGAACATTTTACTTTTGAACTACAGTCAGGGGCGGGGCCAGTAGGGGGCCAGTGGTGGCACTGGCCCCCACTGGAATCTGATTGGCCACCCCTGGTGCCCCCCCTACCAGAACCGGAATATGATAGGCCATTGTCTTGTCAGTATCAATGAAAGAAGCCTCTGTAACCCAATGGGAATGGACATAAAATGAGGCGGAACCAAAGTTGCATCTTCCAATGACAGAGCTAGCCGCCTCACTTCAGCATTCAGCAATCAACATTTTAACGTCTGCCGCTGAGAAGATGCAAGATCATTTTATGCTGTCGTCGCTGAAGAACAAACGTGGAATATAGGTAGGTAAACTGAAGTTCAAATGTGTTCTTTTTATGTGGACTGTAATGGACTAGATAATAGAAGTTAAAAGGTAAATGCATAACGTAACTTCTAGATAGCGTTAGCTAGCTAAGTGAACTCTAACACAGGCTCAGCTAGCGCTAAGCAAATGCCAACGGGCTCGGCTAAAGGCCGTGACACACTGGCCGCGATTTACTCGCACTAATAAATCGCACGTTGAAAAATAAAAACGAACTCCTGTATTGTTCATAAAATCTTGCACATCAAACGCGAAATATCCTTTGCGAAAAAGCGGCATTTAATTTATTCGCAGCAAGTTCGTTTTTTGCGAGTTTTCGTTTGCGAAACTATTTATCTATCCAATCATAACAAGTTTCCATGACTGACGTCACCGCACTGCCACAACAAACTCCAACATCCAATATGGCGGACCAACTGATTTTATGTGTGTCACAGTATAGGGTCCTCTTTGATAAGAGACACAATAGTTACAAAGACAACGATTTGAAGGAAAATTTGTGGAAAACCATAGCCGAGCAAATAGGCTATGAAGATGGTGGGTTTATAGCTAAATGGTTGCAATACGCACAACTTGCTATCTGATCAGCTCCCACAGGTTATTAGCATTGGCTTAAAAGTAGTCTCCAGCTATTTTAGTTAGCTAACCTTTAGATCTAACGTTAACATTGATAGCAGTTCATGTAAAGAAGAGAACAAGCCAGTGGCAGTTACACACAAACATAGCTACACGATACGTAGGCCTATTTATTTTTTTACTTTAGGCGAGTTCATGTAGGCTACGCTGTCACCGGCTGGGTTGTTTGCCTTGGTGAAAACAAAGGATGAAAGCTAGCGAACCGCTATATGTGATATTGTTTCGTGGATATTTGCCGTAGTAATTGTGGGCTATATGCTAACCAAAGGAGAAAGACGACACGTAGTCTAGCTTCCGGGTCTGGCCAGGGGCAGCCACTGTGGTGGAGGGAGAGAAAGGGGGAGGAGGAGAAGGGCAGGGTTGAGTAGCCTATATGATTTTTTTTGCTGTCACACTGTTGTCTGTGTGCGCGGCAAATAAAGTTCCCCAAAAATCTTATTCCGACTCCTGTGTGGATTTCCTGATTACTGATAACCAAGTTATATAAATAACAAGGAAAACAGACGAGGTCTGCCTGTAGCGATCGTTTTGGAGAGAACTCTTCAGACTTCATGAGTTGCTATACTGTATAGACTACGACAAATAAATTTTAAAGATGTTTGCTGAAATGACATAATGTATTGTTATGTTGTGGTTAACCCTTTATATTAGTGGAAGAGATCAAGAGGCAGTGGAACACGTATGTCCGTAAAAGGAGGGAAGAGAAGGAGAGCATGTTGTAGACAAAGCAAACTTTACATAAGTAAAAACGGACACATAATAAGCCCGGTTCAATATTTTGCCAATGTAATTTAAGCATGCTCTGTTTTTAACGTTCTGGTAGAGGAAAAAAAAATACACTTTCGTTCCGTGATGGACCGAACGGATAACCATGTCGTCATCGCTCGTCGAAGAGTAATCCATTTTTATTCGCACGTATTTTCAAACGCGAAAAAGAACGCAAGCTTTTCGTTTTTTCGCATCGTTGCAGGTGTCACGTTTTTACGCGAAATATTCGCTGACGAATTTTTCGCATTTTCGCCTCGCTTATTCGTTACGTGTCACGTGTCACGGCCTTTATGGCTAAAGTTTATAAAAATGCAAAAAATATCTTCATATATATGGAGCCAATCCCCCCCACACAAATACATTTTTTGCCCACCAATCACAGAAGTGACCAGTCAAGAGCTAAATGGTTATGTTTTGTTTTTTTGTATTCATTTTATTTGATATATTTTTAGGTTCAAAACCTCATTGTACTGTGTACTGTACAAACTACTGTGAATATTGGAATATTGTACATAGCACTTTTCTATTTACTTTGCTTTTATGGCCTTTTATCCATTTTCATACTGTTAATATGTAAAATAGTTATTTATTTATGTTTGTATCTTTAATATTCTGAATAAACAATTTAACTGTTAAAACGTTAATTCTGACCTGGACTGTATCCATTTATTCTCATGCTATTTTATTTTAGGGGTGCTCTTAATATTACTGGTTGTCGCCACCTAATGGCCATTTATGTAGTGTAGCTACAGGCAGTTAGCTATAATAGTGTACAGATTTATTTTGACTTTATTGCTTGGGTACAAACACATTTATTTATAATCTTACTTTTCTCTATCTATACTACATGGGTATTGAAGATTTGCATGACTATTTAACTACCTGCAAAACTGTACACAGTAAGGGGACACTACACAATAAAGGGTAAATAAAAGGCATTATCTTTCAGTATATTGGTTATGATAGAACAGTAGAATAATATTGAAGCAGAAGAATAAAATGGAAATCTGAACAAGTGCTACAATCTTGAGGGGATATTCAACCATACAGTTTGGAAATGTATAATGCAACATTTAATATATGTACAGTGCCTTTGGAAAGTATCCAAACCCATTGGATTTTTTTCAAATTGTGCTATGTTGAAAGATCAAATTAACATTTCAATTGACTTTTTTTGTTACTCATTCACATGAAGTGCTCTATAATGTCAAAGTAGAGAAAAAAAATACACCCTTTGCTGTAAAGGCTTAAAAATAAGCTCTGGTGTATCCAATAGTGAAATAATCTAAACATTTTACTCCACTTTGACATTATAGAGCACTTTGTGTAGATGAGTAACAAAAAGCCCATTTAAACATATCTTAATTTGAGCTGTCAAACAGCTAAATTTGAAAGGGTGTTCATACTTTCTGAAGGCACTGTATATGATTACCTAGAATCAGGGGCAGGTATAAAAAAAAGGTTAGGCTAGGGTTAAGGCTAGGGCTAAGGTTTGGTCGGATAAATACACGTGTGTCTGCTGTACGCGGCAAAAAAAAAAAAAAGAAGGTAAGCCTTGATGGCTGGCCCCCCTCCTCTGGGTCTGTGCCCCAGCCTGGCCCCCCCATTCAAAATGTTCTAGACACGCCCCTGACTACAGTAAAACCTTGACATACGAGTGCACTAACTTACAAGTATTCCGAGTTACGAGCCGTTGCTCGGACAATTTCTTGCTTCGCCTTACGAGCCTAGAGCCGAGCAAGCGGAGCAATTGCATTCGCATTTCCGAAAAATTCTGAAGGGAAGGAAGAAACAAACCACCATGGATAGGTTTTTATCGAAACGCCCTGCAGATCAGAGTCAGAAAAGCGTGACGAAAAAGCCAAAAATCAATGAAAAAGATGCAAACGTCACTGATGAAGATTAAGTGTAAGTGAATAATAATAATGTAGCAATTAAGTTTAGAACCAGTTTATTTCTTTATATTCTATTTTATTATCTTTGTATTATGTTTTGTATTAATTATGTATTATTTATAAATACATTTCTCATTTTTATAACTACGTAACAAAGAAATTAGGGTGTTTTTTGGGGGGCTGGAACGGATTAATGGTATTTAAATTAATTTCAATGGGGAAAATTGATTTGATATACGAGTAAACCGAGTTACGAGCTCGGTCACGGAACGAATTAAACTTGTATGTCAAGGTATTACTGTACTAATTAGGATGGGTTAGCTTACTTCACATGGTGCTTCAAGTTGTTTTTGGTGAAAATATAGTGTGAAATAAATAAAAATGATACCGAATATTGTGTGTGTGTCTGTTATCTACCAATAAAACAATGCCTTTTGACGGTCATTTAGGTGTCCAGTGACCACTAAACAGAAGCTGTAACCATGGTAACAACAACTGCGTGACAGGGAAACATTATGTCAGCGCTTCAGTGCCTTAACTACGTCGGGCTCGGGTCGGGTTCGGACATAAAAAGCAGAATTCCTTTCGGGTTCGGGTCGGGCTCGGTTACTACTATCTCGGGCTCGGTCGGGTTCGGACAGAAATATGCGGCCCGATCCGCACTCTAACACACACACATCATTAAAATTAATTACTGTCAGGTTGTTAATGAAGTCCATACTTCCATACTTATCACTGCTAACAATCAAGATGGCAGGCTCTGACAGCTCATCATCTCTAACTTTCTGACCCATTTTCATGATTCACTTGGCAGTTGACAACATCATGAGTAATTCATGAGAAGTTAAGCAGCACTCCACCCAGTGGGAAAAACGCATTCGCGTCAAAATGATGAGTTCTTATGATGATGAAAATCTGTCATACATTTTATTCTAAGACAAACAAATATGGCAAACAACATTCATTTTAAAATATATGGAAAACTTAATGATACTCAATAATGTGAAGTGAGGAGACTTTTTTGTTGTTGTTCCTGATCTGCTGTATGTTGTTCTGGTTGAGCAATGGCACATATTCTATTTACTTTTCCATGTAACTGTCCAGACTGAAACTTAATCCGCAGGAATCTTTCTCATGACCTAAGGCTGTGTCCAAATATTCTTCACTCCCCACCTCCTTTCCTCCACTCTCCCCTACCTGGAAATATGCAAAAATTCCCAAACGTTTTTTCGTACAAGCTTGCATGTACAGTATACAATGTACCTGACATTGCGGTTTGCATCGAGACATTAATTAATATGTAACCATGAATACATAATTAAGATGTAATCAGCAACATTAGATTAAAACACAAAGATCCGTTTCCGGGGCATGGAGTAGAGGAGGTGGTAGTGGAGGAAGGGAGGGTGCATTTTTCTTTGACTATTGGGACATACCCCATATGTCCACCAAACCTTTTTCCCTTGTGTTTAGCCAGAATAATTGGAGATAGAGCAGAGACTCTTTGGCCTATTTCCGTCTCCCAAAGCCTTAGACCCTTTCAGTATCAAATGCAGCATTAGCCTCAGCTATATGCATGCACAGCTAAGATTGATTGATAATCAGCCCAGCGGTTGCCAGTTGTCCTCATCAATACAACCACTGGGGACATGTGCACTGCTCCACCATATATTTCCTTTACTCAACAATAAATCAAGGTCATGTGGCATATATTCAGTTTGAATCTTGCCATTTCATGGTTGTCATATACCCTTAAAAGGGAATAAATAGCTTTTGGATTACTCACTATTTACTGTGTTTTTGTCCTTTCCCAGCAGACATGATGGCTTCCTTGGCACATATGGCCATTATGTTCTTCTAGGAAGACCTTACATACCCTCTAATAAAGAAAGAGAAAGGTTAGACTGCTCTGGGAGTGAATAGCCACACAGCACCCAGCTGAGTGGGCATGTTATCGCTTTCCGCCGGGATTTGAAGCGCGAGCTAGCCGTGCCTGTGAATCATGGTAGAGCGCAGCTCAAAGGTCCGCGCACTGTGCTCATGGGACCCTGGAGTTTCACGCATGCAGTATTGCTCCCCATGTTCAGCAGGACTGTTGTTTGGAGGTCTTTCCTCTGCACAGCTCACCATCTGACACAGAGTGGGATGTTATGGTCTTGCAAACAGGGTTTAGAAAGAACAGGGGTCTCAGTGAGGGTGGACGGGGATTCTACACCACCCATAAGTACTGTGTGTGACTGTGTGTGCGTGTGCATGCGTGCGTGCGTGCGTGCGTGCGTGTAGATATCATATTGGAGAAAAAAATTACACAGTATGTGAAAAGAAAAGGTTATATTTCTCATTGACACATCAAAGGGAATTCTCCATAGATCAGTCATTCAGGAATTGTGGGACTCTGCCTCATGTCATTTTTCATCTGATTTATAATTAATTTTCCTAATACTGGAACTGCAGTCAAGGCCAATTACACTTGTGAGGCAAATGCATCGGGTCCACACTGAGTCTGTTTACTTGGCAAGGAGGATCTGGGGCGGGAGGTGGGGGGGGTGACGTGAGCTAAATGGTGTGTTGCTTTGGGAGTTATTACGTGCGCTGCGATAGCATTTCCTGATGCTGAGAGACAAAGATGAGCTCTTGCCCGAAGTGGCCACGTTGTCTCCGAGCTGTCACCACAGCACAATTTCCCTTAAGTGTCATGGATGAAAATAGGCTACGGCTTGCATCTTGAAGTCAAGTAAAATGAGTGAAAAACAAAAGCCATTATCCATTATGTTGCGGTGATGCTGATGATTGTTTGCACCTGGTACTGATTTAGAATGTGAGTTTCCATTTAGCCTAGCAGCCACAATCTGCTTGTGTACCGCAATGAAGGCACATCTGCACAAATGTGTCGCTGAGATTCTTTGTTTTTTTCACCGTTATTACCGCAAGATACAAGCCATATACCGCAAGATATTATTCCAAAGGACACCTTTTTGATACTTTGAGCCATTTTTTACAGCACTGCAGCACCCTGCATTTTCTTCTTTTCATCCTCAATTGACATTCCAAAACCCTGATTGCTTTTCTTTGTCCATGTTCTCACTTCCTTTTGTCCTTTTATGGCATCCTCCATCCATCCGACTTACTCCTCTTTGCCACATTTCAATGTGTGAATGAGGTGACTAGGCCTCCCTTCTTTTGACAGAATTTCTGTTCGCAGTCATTAAGATTTGATCTAAGGTTGGCAGCCCCTGCATGTCAACTGAAATGGGGAGACTCATTGCTGCACTGTATGGCAATGTGTGTAAATGCCCATACTACATAAGATTAAACATGAATGGCAATGGAAATTGCAGTAAAAACAGAGATTGATGAGAGCGAATCATTGGCAGGGATAATGAGCCAGTGAGCCAAAATGAGACAGAGGAAGACAAAGGGAATGAGAGAGAGATAGAGAGAGAGAGAGGAATGAGAGAGAGATAGAGAGAGAATGAGGAAGAGAGGAATGGAAATAAAAAATAGAGGAAGTAAAGGAGAAAGAACTAGCAGGACTGCTGAAGAGAGTGTGAGAGAGAAAAATCGGAGGAGAGGGAAGAATTAACGAGGAATGAGGGAGAGAGAAGCAGCTCTTAAAGAGAAAAAACTTTGCTCTCCGCTTATTAGCAGGGGCCATGTGATGTTCGCCCTGACCTGGAGACCTGGAGATCAAACAATCTGGCACAGGTTCTTGTGTGCATTTTCTCTCATGTACACCGTTAACAGGTCTGTCTGGCTGATCCCAGTTAATCCCTGCATACAACCCCTCGTCCCCCGTCCCCTCAACCAACACTGCTGATCAAACCACTGATCTCACTCCCACTGCTGTCATACCATCCATCATCTTGTCCCTGGAAGTATGCCCTCTTCAGTTGTGTCTCAGTATTACAACCGGACACCAGGCTATACGAGCATTCCAGAACCGCTCCCAACAGGAGCTTGTGTGACTTGTGAGTAAAAACCATGGGGTGCACCTGGCCTCGCAGTGTGGTAATTAAATGTGTCCTTGTGGTAAATGGGTGGCTGAGTGATGTGTTTGCTGCTAACAGGCACGTAGCATGTAAGAAATGTTGCACTCATGGGTCTTGATTTTATTGCTTTACGAGCAGCTCTGGCACCAGTCCCCACAAACAAGGGCCCCTTTGGTTAAACGACCACTGACCCACAAGTGAGTAATTATAATATTTATAAACTGCATTTCTGTGTAAATATTAAAAGTCAACATAAAATAATATGACATAGCGAGCATGCCTCAAGCCACAGTGCTCAATTTATAAATGTGATATAAAATATTTTAAAAATCACAACCAAAAAACCAACCAAATTTTCTCCCTGGGGTCTGATTTATTGTGACCCTGCTCGCCTTGTACCATTTAGGTTGTGGGGAAAATATGTGAGTGAAATAATCAGTCTGAAAGGGACCAACCTGCAACACATATCCACCTAACCTTCAGTACAATCTACAGACCAGAGGGGAATTAAGTTGACCTCAAAACCAAAGATGAGTCCATCTGTCTCAGTAAATCCTCTGGAGGGTCGTCCGCAGGTGGATCCTGTCATTAGAGCCCCTGCCCTTGTTACAGGACACGGGGGCTGGGGAGGGGTATCGCCTACTGGCTGATTAATTCACAAAAGGCCAGACACTGCTCCAGCTCTGCACCCACAGCCATTATTGTTATCAGGCCAGAATTTTAAAGCTTAATGTAAAATAGGTAGTATACAATACAGCATAAAACTTGGAAAAGAGGTTTATTTCACATAAACCTACACTGGCAATGTTATGGGTTTAGTAGCGGTCACAGGTGAGAACCAATAAGGGAATTATAATACAAAAAGAAGAAAAGAAAAACGAACTGATTCCTGACAGTTAAACAGCTAAATTAAATCCAGAAAAATAGGGCGAACTCGAATAGAACAAGTGAAACACAAATCTAAATCTCCCAAACTCAATACTAGAGACCAAACAAGAAACTTAGAAAAGCAACGAATACACCCTCGGAATGTAACACTGTCTCGTAGAGAACAGCACGGGGAGTAATAGTGCAGAACAGGAGGGAAACAATCCTATACCTGATAACTGCTAAAAGCAAGTCCCTCGTGAACATAAACGATTTAATATCGCGAGGTCGCTTAAACCTGGCTATACCTGGCTCAATGTACAAATGAATGACAAAGAAGCACCGGAGGCGCGGAAGTGAGGAACTTTAATACCCCGCAGGTAGAGGCACAGGTGAAATGAATAACGAGCAAGGGGAAGCAAAACTCCAGAACGGAACGTGGAAAAAATAACCCACGAACCATGACAGGTAATCACTTTCTAAATGTATAAACCGCATGCTAAAAAATTCAATAAATGGATGTGTAAATGGATGTAAATAGAATATTTTAGAAGTAGCATTTTTTTGTAAGAATTGCGTATAAGCAGGTACATTTTTCAAGTGATGATGCATCCTTTTCCAGTCATTCAGATTTGTGTTATTTTGTAAGTACAGGCATCTTATACAGTATGTTTCATACACACATAACTGTATCCTTTCTTTCCACATATTGGCTTATAATATCAGGTGTTGCCATGTTGTATTTTCATGTATTTAATATCAATTAATATTATATTATCAATTAATTATAATAGAATAAAAAATATAGTAGATAAAGCGGCGTTAATCCAAACGCAAATCCAAATCCAAACGTCTTTGCTAGTTTCAGACCGGCGCAAGGGTCCTTTTAACGTCCAGCGCTCACGTTGTTTAAATCGCAAATTAACTTGCGTCCATAGCAAGTGAACAGGGCAAGTTGATCTTAAGATGAGGTGTGGCCAGGATAATTTTTGGTGTAAAGTCATGTCGCAGTTGTTTCAATGTTATTTTAACTGTGCAATATTAAGATCGTAATATGCGTCCACATAGGCGTGTACACAACACACATACACCCTCCTGTCTGTTGCACACAGGGGCACGCACAAACATGCAAAACTATCAAGATTACATTGTGAAATGGAGATTAATATTTTCACCCAAAATAAAACATTTTTTCTCCCGGAATAGATGCACGTTGTCCCTGGAATCACGGGAAAGTGGGCCTGTTTTAAGGCATTAAGCTACCAGTAGAAATGTGTTGGTCATATTACCATAAGCAGGACCATATAAAACAAGGGAAAATATGTGTAAACCTATGGGTTCCCAACGTGACAGCTTATTGTGTATTTATTGTCATCATTAAGGCAAAAGAACGCTATTTGTGCTAATAATCAATATTGGAATGCACATTATATGAACTTCAAATGAAGCTTGAACATCGCTATCCGGAATTCATTGTCTGTGATCTGTCAGCCTCATGAAATTGATGTTTGACTTGCTTCATTGTATAATCAAATTCAATTTGTTAAACAACCAGGCCAATTTGGTGTTTTCTAAGGTGAGACAGAAGCCAAGTTCTGGTAGCTTATTCTCCAATGTTGCAGGTGCTTTTAAATAAATTAAACTGCATATATTTAATAGGAAATAGCTTGGTCGGGAATTACCGGGAACCCATGCTGGGAACAAAGTTGAACCCTAATGTTTAAGATTATTATTCTGTATAAGAAAACTTGTCATAATGGTTAGCCCAAATAATATTGATCCTAATAGTGAATATATATTTCTTGCTTGCACACTTTAACCTTGCGCACGAGCAGGTTTCCCCAGCTGTAAATCGCTCTTTTGTAGTCTTATTAAATTAGTTTATTGCATGTTATGCCCAAGAGACACCTATATTTAATGAAGAGGCTAAGTTCAGCCCATTTGAACCTTGCACCTTACTTTGCGCTCAAAATATGCACCCTCTAATGATCAAAAGGGGAGTTGGACAGGCCCAAAATTTACTTGCGCCATGCGTTTTAGACCATGCCCTAAGGTCGTCAAGAAAGAGCCCATGGTCACATAATAATAAACTGACAGAATATTTTTGCAATGAATACAGGTGGCTTACCTCATTTTTAAAGCAAACACGAACATTAGCAAAGCATACTACTCATTGACCTTGAAGCACCAATTATAAGAATTCTGATATACAGTGGATGTGGAATAGAAAGTACACCCTGTTTCAAGTCTATTGTCTTACAAATTAGGACATAGCCAGCCCCCATCTATTCCTCATCAAGTCCTAACAGTAGATAAATCTAACCTCATGAAATACTACTACTATAATATTTTGGTGTTCAGACATTTCTTGATTAGAGGGCAGCTTGATGGTTTGAGACACTAACTGCTGAGAGCAAGCTTGTGATATTTCATAACTTTGGAATAAAAAACCACAAGGCCACATGCTACAAAGCTACCTATTAGGGCTGCTATAATTTAATTCAACATTTTTAGGCTCTTGATGAAGCAAAACTTTTCCCATGCGTCTATCTTACCAACACCTTCCCATGTTGCATTTCACAGCTCCTCCTTTAAGAGCCCAGAGGCATGTTAAATAGTGGCCCCTGGAGGAATCTTAAGGGTCTAAGAGTCTGAAATGTCTCTGCTGACTTACTCATATCCGCTGTAATTAAGCCATGCTGTTAATTCACTTAATGTATGCTGAGAGCAGTGGGATACAGCTAACTGCTAGGCCTGCTATTATAATAGAAGCTGTCTCCTCAGCATTTTTTATAGCAAAGGGAAATTCAGCTTTTAACTTTTTTTTTGCAGAGACAGGAGCTGAAAACTAGTGTCACACACATCAATGGTCTATGATCCTGGAATGCTGCCACTAGCCTCCACTGCAATGGGAGGAGGTTTCATTTCATTCATAAAACTTAGACATTTTGCCTGTAAAAAACATGAACATTTTCTGTCCTTTGCGAAATCATACCTATACCTATGCATACACAGTACTTTTTTCTGATATACTATCAACATGGCCAAGATTGTGAATAAACTCAAACTAAGCAACAGCTTTATTAACCAAGTGTGACATTTTTTATGTTATACAGTCTAAGCTTTTTAACTGCAAGACCTCTAGTTATGTAGGCTGGGGAAATCTTTTTTACGTCTTGCTTAAATTTAAAATGAAGAAGGATGATTACTGTGACACACACCGCCCTCAACTGTAGTGCTCTGGTATCCATTTTGTTTGCATGTTGGTTTATTTGTTTGGACAGGTTTAATTTGCTTTGGGTTAATTTGTGCCCGGAGCTCATTTAAGCATCTTAAATGATGGAGGTTTAATGAGATGCGCTACTTAACAGCTCAGCAGTTTCTCTTGTTGACTTCCCAGTGTTAGCCCAGGATGAGGCATGGCAGTTGCTGTGTAATAATACCATTATTTATGACTGCGTTTCCTCAGAAAATGCACCGTTATGTGTAATGAGTACACTGGGTATTGCAGAGCTATGATCATAGATGTCAGCGATTATTATATATTTTCCAGTCCATATTGCTTGGCAGCAGGCTACAGAAAGAACATGGCAAGTGTGCCAATCACAGCGCTAAAGGTTTAAACTGATGCCACTGATGATATGTTTGTTTAAACTGGCTGTGCAATCTGGCAGTGCTATCACCAAACGTGATATTTTAGGATTGTAACAGCTGACAGGCCATTGTGATTGAAGTGATTTTCAGACTTAAAACATATACATTTCATTTGGGAAAGTAGAGAGAGATAAGTCATTTGGTATATCAGGGGGATGGGCTAAATATATCATTTAAAGCACACATATTTTCACAAATTTGTTTTTATTTTAATTTTAATACGTATTTTCATTTGAAAAAATTTGTTTTGTCCTCCCCTGAATCTGCAGAATTAAAGACCACTATGATTTTAAACTTCTATTTTAACACTCTCACAGCTGCTGTCTACACATCTTGGTCTGGATGAAATATGAAACCCCTCTGCTGCTGTCTGTATTTTTAGTCCTCGCAGCCCAAGACAATCGAGAGGTTTGTCTCTGTCTCCTCTCACATTCTCACCCCAGAATAAACAGGGGTATTTTAGGAAGGCATGTGGTAGGCACAGAGGAAATTACATCGGTTATCTTAATTAAGGAAGAGGCAAAACTCTGTTAAGAAGTTAATTTAGTTTGTCATTTAACTTGTGGATATAAATAGTGTATTGGACTGCCAGACCGAGGGGGTTTCATTTTCTCAAAGATCAGTTAAAGACATGTTAGAACATAATGTTGTATAGCTACCTGGCCCCGTTATGAGTCGTAATATTCATGCTCAATGGAGAGAGAAAAAACGTCATTCTCCATTGCCCAGTTTCTGGCCACTGGAGCAACTCATTAAGATGAGCGTGAATATTATGACTCATATTGGGGCTAGGGTGCTGTACAATATTATGTTCTACCAAAGTTCAGTATGCCTTTAAGTAAAGTCTTAAAGGCATTTTACAACAACTGGCTTTGACTAAAGTGCTGCACAATAACATCTGTTCAGAGGATATAAGTGACCTAGAGGCAGAATGTTGTGCATTGGAGATATAAGACGTATAAGAAGGTGCCATTGCATCCAGTGCTTTAAAAACAAACAATAAAACTTTATTGTCAAACCAAGTCAAGTCTATACCCAACTGAGTTCCAGTGAAGTACAGGAGAAATGTGATCTTTCTACTCTTCTACTGCTAGTCAGGAGCCTTGAGGCAGCATTTTGGACTAGCTGCAGGCGAGACAGGCATGAGTGACAAACAATTGTGTACAGAGAACTACTATAATCCAGACGGTATGAGATAAAGGCACGTATGACTTTTTACAAATCATAAAGGAAAGCTTGACTTTGCCTATAGCTCTGAGCTGAAAGAAGCTGCCTTTCACAACAGAGTTTATCCATTTATTAAATATGAGGCCCATGAGGACAACGGCCTTAGGTTGTCAGGCCAACTAAAATAAACTGTCTTGCTCTCATTAAGATGAAGAAAATTGTTTGCCATCCAGCCTTTTATGTTCTCGAGACTATCAAAAAAGGGGCTTCAGATAATACCTGTCACTGGGTTTCAAAGCGAGGTAAAGCTGGGCATCAGCAGTGTAGCAGTGAGAGTCTGTGTTGTATTTCTAAATGATAGAACCCACGGGAAGAACATATAAAGAGAAATTAATAGGACCTAATAGGACCTATAATCTAATAATAATTTTAAAAAACATTTTTTCATCCAGGTGAGTAATTGAGACCATATCTAATAATAATAATAAAAATAATAATAGTAATAATAATAATAATACTAATAATAATACTAATAATAATACTACTAATAATAATAATAATAAACAACGCTATGCATAATATATACAGTTGTGGTCAAAAGTTTACATACACTTAGGTTGAAGTCATTAAAACTCATTTTTAACCTCTCCACAGATTCTATGTTAGCAAACTATAGTGTTGGTAAGTCAGTTAGGACATTTACTTTGTGCATGACACAATTAACTTTTCCAACAATTGTTTACAGACAGATTATTTCACTTTTAATTCACTATATCACAATTCCAGTGGGTCAGAAGTTTACATACACTAAGTTGACTGTGCCTTTACATTTTTTATATTTGGTCGCATATCCTTTGGTTTTGCATGCCATGACTTACTGATTTTCCAGTTTTGACCACAACTGTATGTATGTAATACAATCAACTGGCCTAGCCACTCAGTGTCGGTGTGAAGAGGCAGTACTCCATGTAAGACCTTTTAAAGCACCGGGAAACCAAACTGCTACCATGGGGCTATTCTACTTTGCGTAATTTCCACTCCCTTCCATTATCATTACTCACAGAAAATTATACTGCAGTGTGGTTTGGGAAACACGAAGGTTAGCAGGTAGATGTGTGCACCAAATGAACTGTTCAGACCAATAAACCAGGTTAAGTGGTTTGCAGGAAAACCTGCATACCCACAGCCCTGCTGACACTCTGTCACGCCCACTGAAGACAGCGGGGTGTCCATATGTTCTGAGAAAACGGCAAACACTGCATGTGATGACAAGTAACAACAGCAGCAATGTTAGGCACAAGTCGGTCACTCTTAAAAACACTTATTGTCAGTATTACATTTATTAGTATAGACACAAGTGAAAAGTCAAATGGGGTAGGATTTTAGCTAATTGCCTATATTTTTTTCTCCAAGATCTCCAGGGTTGCCAAATACATTTTGTTAATAGACCATGGTGCTAAAGTAAATTGGGTAATTAAGGCTACATTTAATCTGGCAAATCGGATGCATTTCTTTGTACCCCCTCATTCACATCCATTTTAATTCCAACAAAAGCCCTGCCCAGAGCACTAAAAATGATCATGAATTCCCAGATCAGAGTGCATTTGTGGAGAAGATATCCTTTCATTAAAAAAGTCCTCCTTTCATTGTAGATTGCCATACCGTGACAAAGGTATGCATTTCTCTTATATTTTGCGAAGCATTTGACTACAGCGCTCTTTTACTGGGCGGTATGCAATTATGCAAGTGAACTTTTTACGTTTTGCCTGCCATTGTGTGCATTCTCCTGAGCAGAGTTCAGGGAGATGTAAAGGTGCAGGCACAACGAAAGCGGAGAATGGAAAAGTTTTAATATTTGAAAAATATATTTTCTTGATACATCTATTATTGCAATGTTTACAACGCAGAACCCATATAAAACAATATAATGCTTTAAATCCACTTGTAAAAAGATAAATATACTTGCTAAACATTATTCTATATAAACGGTTACAAAATTGAAAGTTTCCTGATCTTACTTTTTAAATGTTCTATTCATAACTTCATGATTTGAGTCCTAACTCAATATCTAACGTAAATGTTGTGATTACCAAAATTATTTTCCTCACTATTGCATTAGAATAGCATATGAACCTGATAATTAGATCATTATATTTGGTGAAAATACACCACTATCCACACATTAATTGCAAGAGTTAATAGTAATGATAATTATCCATCAGGTACCTGGTTAATACCGCTTGGTCCCAATGCACGTTCAGTATGTGAATTGACAAGACTTGCATGCATGTGTAATTGTGAGGCTTTGTTGAGCGCTGCAATGATGACATGCTGATTAGGTAAATGATTTACAATACAAAACACGTGCAAGTGATTGTTTGTCAATCAGCAGAATAATGGAAAGGCCTCAAAGCTGTTGAGCAATGGCAAATTGAATTAGGCCTATCTGTAATTGAATTGTTTCAGTCTGTTAAATGGCAATGTTGTCTTTAAAATGTTAAATGATGCGAGTAACTTTTGAGAAATGCCGGTAACGCACGGCCAGCCGTTTAAAGTAATAATGGGATGAAATATAAATTGAATATTGTTTAAGCATTAAGTAGTATAGTTTTCAAATACAAAAAGTTAAAAAAAAAACCATAATAATAAAAATAATATAAAGATTTAATAAAATTATTATTATTTTAACAAAGTAAAAAAAGTTAAAGAAAATACATTTTTGGAGACACAGACAATAACATCATATACAATATAGGTATTATTAGTTTTCTATGCAACATACTATATTTTTATGTGAATACTTTGTGTAAAGGTCCTAGTCAGTTGCAGATGTGTGGTGAAAGATGTGAATGAAGTAGGCTGTAAAGTGTCTATGAACAGCCCTTCATTTCTTGTAAAAACCTGGTCAGCAGCAGGTTTATGTAGTATTCAACTTTAGTATCCTATAGGTGCCATTTAAAGCACACTGCGATCGGGATTAGCATGGGGCTAGAGGACATGCTGCAATTGGGATTAGCATGGGGCTAGAGGACATGCTGCAATCGGGATTAGCATGGGGCTAGAGGACATGCTGCAATCGGGATTAGCATGGGGCTAGAGGACATGCTGCGATCGGGATTAGCATGGGGCTAGAGGACATGCTGCAATCGGGATTAGCATGGGGCTAGAGGACATGCTGCAATCGGGATTAGCATGGGGCTAGAGGACATGCTGCGAGTGCTAGTCTCCAACCTGAAGGCATGCTTCAATAGACCCATGAGTTTTTGTTAGGCTCAGACTATGCATACATGCATTTAAAATGTAAATTAAATGGCAAGTATATTTTAGATTTCTGTATAGTTCTATATATTTTATATATACTAGATCAACAATTCATAAATAAATTATAAAAATATACATTTATATTCCTAAAAAATAGATGTGGTTGCTTCGCAGTACAATCAATTGCTGGAAATGGTATATAAAGATAGTAATTATATACGGTATAGTGTGAGGTGGTAAATAAAAGGTTGAGGTATTGCCCCGGAGATGCATAGCGCAATAAATAATGTTAGGCTATGATAGAAAATTACATTGACACGTTGTTTCCTAAAGATATTTTGGCAAAATAAACCAACAAGTTTACAAACAGACAGTTGTGTATGATCATAATCTAACCCAAAACATCGGTTTTCAATGGGAAAAGTAAGTTTTTGACTGCAGTATCACTTTAAGACTCAAATTAGTCAAGGTGAGTTAAACATTAGAAAGCATATTTAAAGAGGACAGCCTCTTAAGTGTCTCGAATCACATTGCCTAATTAAGGCTTGAAAAATGAATTTACAATCTACAAAACATCGAACATAGATTTAGAAAACAGAACCGTGTGAGACTGGTGCTGTCTGATCCGTTCAGTCGGCTCCTTCAGATTCATCCTAGAGAGTGAAACATGACATTGTATGGTAAGTGATTGCTACTATCAATGAATGAAATAACAATGTCGATGCGGTCGTTCATCTGTGATGACTGTGCTCTAAACATGCATATCCTAAATAAATCCCCTTATTGACCATCACTTTTTATTTTTATTTTTATCTAAATGACTAAGCAATAACAATCAGGCATAGGCGACTTGTTGATTTTTAGAATGGGTTGGCATGGAAACTAGCTGTCTTATGACTTCCCCCCTGATAGACTTTCCTACCCTTGTCACTCATACAATCTTAGAATAGAATAGAATAGAATAACTTTTATTTTCCCGCAAGGGAACTTCAGTTGTAGCCCCAGCAACAACAAAAAAAGACAGACAGTGGGGCAGACCCACAACACACAAACAAACATATCAAACAAAGACATCCAACAGAATCATTACATCGATCAAGTGAATTAAGTGAATTAAAGTGCAATACAACCATGATTCAAAAAATAGTCCCGCTGTCCCGAGATGTCCAGTGTCCAACACACAAACTCCGCCTCCACGACTCTTCTCCATACACGCCCAAACTGCGTCAATCCTCCCAGTCGTCTCCTCATTCCTCCCCCGCATTATGTTCTTCTTCCCTGGCTGCCTTTTGAAGATTGCTTGCACTCCCCGAGTGCCCTGAGTGCCCTGAAAAATCTCCAGCCCGCTTCCCCGTCCCACTACAGACACACAGCGCATTAAAAAAACAAAGACAAAAGCCAGACACAACAGAACACATTCAAATTAACAAACACGAACACGAGAGACAACTGGACTACATGTCACCATTACGGGCCATTTTAAATGATCCATTCCAAACCTTTCCTTAAATGTTTATATTGGCATGGATAGCAGTCTGCACCTGTGGCGAGGTTAAAAACATTATTTTAAAGATTTATCTCTGCTGTTCTCATCCTTTCATTGGCTTGGCTGTGCTTTCAGTCATAGAAACTGTGCTCTCAGGGCGTAAATCAGTCAGCTGTTTGGTGCAGTGAAATCTTCCACCCACTTGGCCCAGAGCAGACCTGTCCTAACATTCCCATCTTATACCCCAGACATAAGTGGAAGCCCGAAGCATCTATGTGACTTCAAGGCATGAAAAATATTTCTTGTCATTGTTATTATTGCCTTATGAGTGGATAATATGAGTGGAAATCTCATCTGAAGAAAACCTTTAGCAGCTTGCTTTGATTATGGAGCTTACAAAACATGCTGCTTATAAATTGTCCTTCTGGTAGGACTCGCATAGCAAGTATGGCTGAAATTATCGACCTTAGTTCTAGACACAGCTGGGGTCCTGTATATCTGCAATGTCTTCAAGGCTACTCAGACATGGTCTAGAGAGCCATGGTCTCTATAGGGCTTTAATTCTGGTACTAGAGACCCAAAGTCTGCAGGGCTGCCAGCCTTGATCTTAGAGGATTCCGGTGCCTCATATCAACCAAGCACTAACCACCTGATTCAGAAAAAAATAACTTTACACATAATTCCAGTAATACATATTAAATGTGTTTGTATGCTTATATTTTGCTTGTTGGGACCCAATGATTGGGCTCTTAATTGCTGCTTGCAGTTAAAGCCCCACTGTAGTATACCCTATGACTCAATCAATGTCCGTCTAAGCACTAATAACAGCTGACATGTCTATGTGCTTGAATACATTGTTCATCTGCTTTCTTCAGGTATTAAATGATGGGTGTGATAAAGTAAACCACAACTGTTACCAGCGTCGCTAACTCACATCTATTAGCTCATATCCATGTTTTTCATTCACTCCTCCTGCATTTTTGCAGCACTACATTAGGAATGGCTGAAATCACATACGCGTAAAAACGAACACGCATGTGATACTTACACCATCTTTTTAGACGACACATTTTGCAATTCTACGGGCAGTAAGAGCTCCACAGCCCTGTAAAGTTTTAAAGCCTTCAGAAATATGCCCCTGTGTGCCAAGACTGGCTTTTCTTTCATTAATTTACATAACAATTATGAAAGTGAATTAACAACGGTCTGTAATAAATCATCTTTTCCATGTCAACAGAGACAATGATCTGTGTTCACTCAATATTTGGCAAGTTCTGGAATAAACTTGCCAAACTGTTTGTGAAAGTAAATAAATAAACAAATAGGTAACCACTGAAAGTGGAAGTGAATGATAATGGTTGTTTGAATGCAGGCCAATATTTCATTGTTTTATTGCAATATTTAATCGTATTATGTTTTAAACCTCCTTCAATATAAGAATGAGGTTGAACCGGCACTTCTGATCATAGTAATCACATCTTAGACCGTATTTATGACGCATCTCTGATTTATCCGATTTTTTAGAATAAGCTGTGGCAGTGTGCAGTGTTTTTTTTACTCTTGCTTTCAGTGGGGAGTAGGACCATTTCCTATGAGTAGATCTCAGGTTAGTCTGTACTTATAATTTTGAAAAACATGAAAGTAGCATTTGTAGCTTCTGAATACGTTATGAATTAGCTTTGGTTAATAGGTTTGGATTGCCGATTGAATACTGTGCCTGTGTCAGAATTTATGTATGTGTTCATTTATTTCAGGAAGTGTGCCCCGCCATTTCTACCTTGGTTATACAATCATTCTGCTCATTCATAAAAGGTTAAGAGACCTCAGGAGACACTTGATGAATGAAGTTTGAAAATTATTTAGGAAATTCAGAGTGTCACAAATTTGGCACTACTTTTAAACTTATGAATAAAAAAAATTGTTATCCAGATTCTTGAGATGTAAAAATACTCCCAAGTCAGCAGCTATTATTATTGAATGCTCCTACTCTTTAAGGAGAATTGCATGTTGTCTTGTGATTACTATTTGACAAATAAGGGCACTTTAATTCATAGGTCGCATATTTTCTCGATTTGATGAAAAGTTTAGAAATGCTGGACAATAAGCACTGTCCACCCAGAGATGCTGTTGGCAATCCAAACCAATCATCAAACCTAATATATTCGTCCTCAGTACACATGCATAGTGGAATTAAATGTTTAGCGTATTTTTTCCACAGTGGTCTTCCATGCTAATTGGAAAACTTTTAATAAAATGTTTTATCATGTTCTCAAATTGAAGTAGTATAAACACACTACTTCTTTCCATTGGTACATTTAGGCCTATTTTCAAATATATCAGATGACCTGGGGAAACCATAAACACTGCCTTATGTTTGCAACACTTCAAAATAAAAATTCAAAATTGCTACAAAATTAAGCTGACATCTGCTTGTTGCAAATGGTTTGAAACTATTCCCCTCTGAAGATAGGCATCATAAATTACTCTGACCCACTGCCAAATCTGAGGTAATTTTTGTTTTTATTCCTAAAATGACTATTAACAGGAATCCATGCAGATTTTGTAATTGAAACAAACTTGAAGCGCAAGTTTTATAAGATAGACTTTATTGCAGGTTGTGCTGAAAGCAGACAGAGTTAGGTACACTTAACTTTGTTAAGTGTATACCAAGTGATGAAAACAGATTTTTTTCAATTTAATTCATTGTTCAATCTCACTAACATGATGTGAAAAAAGAGGCCGTGTGTTGAATTCAATACACAGATCGTTGACAAACATCGCAACAACAGTGGAGGGCACACGATGGCCGCATTTGTTACGATGTATTGCGCCTGAGAAAAAGACGGTGTGTGTGTGTGTGTGTGTGTTGCACGTGTATGTATTGCATCATGATAAAGGCCTCGCACTGTTGACTTAGGCAGGCGGCCCTGCAGCAATCTCTTAAGATTAATTATGAGATGCTAATGATAATTATAGGAATAAAAACCACCAACCTCAGTTTAGGCAGTATACCTCAACCTCGGATACAAGCAGTATATTGCGTGACCAGACTATTTTAAAATGACACTGTAAAAAACTTAAATAGTCTGGCTATGTGTAATGTCCAGAAATTCCTTCTCTTTACTGACACTGGTGGCTCTAAGTGAAATGCAGCCAGCAGCCTTCCTCACACTCGCGCAGGGGGAGCGAGCAACGCTTGCAGGTCACGTTTTTTCCCCTTGCTTAGACCATTGGCTCCACGATACCAACTTGTGAGAGTATCATCAACCCCCATACAAAGGCCTATTGTCTGCTGGTGGTGCAGGGTTAGCTAGCTTGGCCGACATGGGTGATTTATACTACCTAGCTATCTGATTGGCTTCTTAAAGAGCTCATTTTCCTCAGTGCCATAGCCCAGCCTAGCTGATGTCATTCAATTTAAAAAGGCAACAGGGAAATATGGCGGAGAATTAACAGGATAAATGCTGTAAACACAAACTGAAAATTGCTGGTGTTTGTATCAATGCCCTTCAGTTGTACAGAAAGGTTATATATTGTTTTGGCATTATTGTATTACATGGCATGAAGTATACTGTGCACAGATTACAAAAATATCATAAACATCCATGTGTAAATCAGCAGCAGAGTGATTACATTACATTACATTATAGGCATTTAGCAGACGCTCTTATCCAGAGCGACTTACACAGCATTTCTTTTTTTTTTTTTATACATAGTATCCCAATATACAGCTGGATATTATACTGAGCAATGCAGGTGAAGTACCTTGCTCAAGGGTACAACGGCAGTGTCCGACCCGGGAATCGAACCTGCAACCTTTCGGTTACAAACCCAGTTCCTTAACCATTATACCACACTGCCGCCCTAGTGATCAGGTGTCAATGAGTTTATTGTATCCATGCATATAGCATAATGCTAATAAATGATGTCATGCTGTCACCCAGTCTTGATCCAGTATAGCAGTGAATCTCAATCCAGCTCCCTGTGGACCACTGGGTATGCTTGTTTTAGTGACTGATTGAATCAGGTTAGAATATGCTGATACTTCATTGATAATCTGGACTGGATGTCACTTGAAAGTTATCTGTCCTAAATCATTTCGGGAATAAATGTGTAATCTGAGGGTGTGTTTAACACTGCAATTATTATTATTTTTTATACTACTGTGCACACTTTTAGAGCACCAGCTAGTCAGCCAGGATTGGTGTTATGTTTTCACTCTTCACAGGCTGTGAAGCTCAAAGTCAATGGGCCTCACTTATCATTCAGGCATACATTCAAATCTGATCGTAAAGTGAGCGTACGGCCATTTTTAGGGAAATTTCCGGATTTATCAAAATTAACTTTGGTGTACGGTACGATGAAATCTCATGAAAGCTCTCGACCTTGTGTACGTTTTTCCCAGTGGCGAGGCGGTGACATGCAATGAACAGCGAGGTAATAGTTGCGCAGCCTATAATGAAAGCAAATAAGTTTTGTTCAGAGCACAGCGGAGTGAACAGGTGATAAACAAAAAGGTGCTTTTTGAAAAGGTATATTGACAAACGCAATATTGTTGGACTCCTATGTCTCTTCTCCTTTCTTTGCACGTCTTGGAGAAATGCTGCCATGGAATGGCCAGAAGTATAGCTACTTTGATATTTACAACTACTTGATAGAAATGTCAGCAGGTAAGATAATGGTTTAATCTAAGATCAAAACACTAGTCTAACTACACTTTACCAGTAATGTTATAGCATTAATACTACTCTTATAATTATCAATTGTTGTTATTAGTAGCCTAATAGGCTAACGTTACTTCTATTTCGCTAGCTTAGCCTACTTGAACAGTTACAACCTGCACGTTTTTTTTTTGTCTGGCCAAATTACCAACTGTATTTTAACAAATAATTTTAGTATCTTATGAAAGTTCTCAAAATGTTAGAAAATATATCATAAAACCTTGAGAAGAACATGAGAAGAGCAGCCTATCCATTGAAAGCTGATTGCTTTTTTTTTGTCTCACCGTTTGTTTGGTATCTACACGCATACAGCGATGAAAAAGGATCATTCTTTGGATGCCCACAACTTTTTTGTTAGTGGATGATAATATTTTGCACTTGCAAATATAATACCGTAATGTTATAGCACTCCGATTTATCCACATTCCACTACAAACTATTTGCATATGGTCAAAATGTTTTAGCGTTTCTTACAGCAATATAGTTAGCCGTAAATTGACAATTGGATAACTTATTTGACTTAGGCTACCTGTGAAAAAATGCCTGCTGCACACATATGTATGTGGAGTTTCAGGGTCCCACATTTTTTCCTTTCTTCCCGCTGATGCCTCACGTCTTATTGCTCGGATCCACTTTTCTTATGGGCTCCGTTTTGCAGTTCAGAATCTTATAAAACTGTAATTCTGGGTTAGCTAACAGGTGGAAATGACAAGATGGCACCAGCACGTCAAGTCAATGTAAGGTAGCGGGATGCGTTTTTTCCCCCGGGGTGGGTTGGGTCTATTAGCGCTCTGTCACTATAGGAGGGGGCGGGACTATGGAGCTCTATAAGAAAATGTTTGCCACAGTTGCTTACTAGATATGATGGTGCATTGTGGGATATTTCTAGTGTACTAAAATGTATGCAAAATTTGATTTGAGAAGACCAAGATGGCTAACGGCCAAAATAGTACACTAGATAATAAATAGTGAGCCATTTTGGACACAGCCATAACTAAAACTTACTTTTAAACCATTTCTAGGGATTATGTTTTACCGTCAATTTCCTGGATTGTTCAATATAACGCCTGTTCGCAAACTATGTCGTTTTTTTGGACCAGCTTCTAGTATATTTTACGTTTAAGTATTTTTTTTGTGAATATATCAGTGCTGGCACTGTTTAAAAACTCAACGTCCCATAATTCCTTCCGGAAGAGCAGCGTTGTCTCCAAACTTTGTCATATAACGTTAGCCAGCAGTAACACACAGATCCGTTTTTAAACACTTTTTTCTAAGGTTAGCTGGCTAGCTTGAAGGACTAAAAGCTAGAATTGCTTTATGTGGTAGCGTGCACTGGCATTTGGTGGGAGGGGTTTAGGAGAGAGATAGGAGGGAGGAGAGCAAAAGGGGGACGTTTTTTTGCCTTCTATATTTTCAAACTTGCCTACTGCAGCTTTAACTGACATTGGCCGTGTTTGAATGACACAGGAAGGGCTCACGCATATTGAAACCTACACTACAAAGGGCATGCAATAAAAATAAGATAAATAATATTTAAAAACATATTTTCACTGTAATATGTTTTTATCATCCAAGGCACTTGTATGATGTGTTAAAATACTTTTTTTCTGACAGGTCTCAGGAGGATAGGGAACATCTGGTAGTATCCAAGGGGTGGGGGAAAGCCAGCCTGGTAGCATTGCCACAAGGCTGTGCAGTTTATGGAAATGACAGTTACACGTGCATACATATATTTCCACCAGGAAACATCTGCTCAGAAAAAAAGATGGCTTTCATGGGAGAATTTCACTGTCGCAGTTTGCACGGCTATGACTCCACCCACTGGGTTCCCCATGCTTGTTTATTGCGTTTATTAAATGTGAGTACAAGGACAAATAAAATGGCAAAATTACATTTAAAAAGCAAATATATGAGGTGACTAGGCCCTAAGTGATATTTTCAAGTTATAAGTGTGGTTTCCTTTAATGGCCCTGGAGGGCATTATAGAGAACTACGATGAATTGCTTGCTTGCACTCAGCGCTCTGTTACCTCTGTTCAGTCACACTTATTGCTTCTGGAAATATAAATTACAAGTTACAAGCTGTTGTGTGTGTGTATGTATATGTGTATATTTATATATACAGCATGGGATGATTAATTTAATTGATTACGGCCTTGTTTCTTCTCCATAGCTGAGCACTGTCTCTGTTTTTGTCTCTCTCTCTCATCAGGTGTGACAACAGTGCTGACCATGACCACCCTGAGCATTAGCGCCCGCAATTCCTTGCCCAAGGTGGCCTATGCCACCGCCATGGACTGGTTCATCGCTGTCTGCTACGCCTTCGTCTTCTCGGCCCTCATTGAGTTTGCCACCGTCAACTACTTCACCAAGCGCGGGTGGGCGTGGGATGGGAAAAGTGTGGTAAACGATAAGGTAACGCTGCCCTTTTGCCACTGCTTGGTGGTAGAGGGTGTAACATTTTGATTGGCTGTCTGAGGCTGGCACCCAGTGCTATGGGGAAAAAAGACGTACACTGTATATCTCTCGCAGAGAAGCCCCCCAGAGACGGCCATAAGACGTAATGGCGGCATCTTGTTTTCATTTCACTCCTGTCATGGGTGGAGTCAAAATGAGTATCCTGCAAAAAAACGTGTGGGGAGGATAGCAGGAGGAATATAAAAGAGTGACAAGGAAAGAGGACTGAAAGCTAGCTGCGCAGCAGAGGTGAAGATAAAGCAGACATAATTCAGACATGGTCGGGTAGGGAACGCATATGACACGCATGCTTTTTTTTGTTTGTTTTTTGCTCGTACAGTATGTTCCCACCAAATATGAAATACGTCAAACTCGTTTTCCATAATCTTATCTATAATTTGGTTTATGAGGTAAAATAACCACATGACTCCAGTAGTATATGGACTGGTGTAGTGTTGGTCATGTGGTAGGAGAAGATCTGTTGATTTTCACAAGGTCAGGAGGCTGAGTATACTGTGATATACTTTTTCTATTAAAGGCTTTTTTATCCTTATCTACAATAGAATCTGCTCGTTTTTTTACGTTGCATTGAAGGTGCAATACCTGGATCCAAATAAAAAGCCTGCCATCAACCACAAATTCTAAAACAGATTGAAATAAAATCGACCCCACCCCATAAAAGTGCACTGACCCTCAGATGAATCAAGATAAGGCATTCCTTCTTTTTTAAAAGTGTGGCTCTCTTTTGGCTCTTATGTTGCGGTTAAAATAAAGCATTGTCATGCTCCAGGGAAACGGTCATCCAAAGCCCGGCATAACACAGGTGTTTTGAAATTGATTCAAATCAGGAAAAAAGGGTGTAGACACACAAAAACATGTATTGTCATTTCAAATAAAAGAAATGTTAATTAAACTGTATTAATTTAGGTGGCATGGGAAAAATTCAGGACTAGCAGGCTGCCATTGGTGCTGATGATGTCAGACAACGGTGTAATGTAATGGTTCAGTCGGCCCGCGCTCATCTGGCGGCCCCGCTGGCCGATTGTATGCCCCTGGTCTGCATGCAGCTGCATATGGGTGGTCTTCCTTTGATTCCACTCTGTGTGCGTTTGGCGCTGGTGCGTAGGGAGAAACAGGTGACTGAGCCACGTGTTTCGAAGGAAAGCTGTGGTTTTGCACTGAGGTCTGATACCCGTGTGTCCCGTACAGTGGAGTTGCTCCATGACCGTGGTTGGGGGGACAATTGGACAATCCTAATTATGGTAGGAATTGAACATGCACAGCCCTGCGTTGGTTGCCAAATTATCTTTATGTTTGTAAAGTTAACATTGATTATAACTTTGTGCCATTTTGGTGAGACTGTATTTTTGTATTCCTGAGAGTAAGACGGATGTTCTCCACAACTGTATATCGCTCTGGATAAGAGCGTGTGCCAAGTGATTGTACTGAAATGTAATGCAATTACACAATTTTCAGTAGTTGTAACCAAATTTGACTAGCATGGCCACTTTTACCAAGGATAAGATAATATTTATTCCAGTCCCCCCCCCCCCTTACCTCTTGTTTAAAGGATTGTTGATTCCCTCTGGAAATCATACATTTTTATAATTAATTTGTCACAAAGTACTGGATAAACTATCACAAATGCATTCTTGTTCATTACTTTTGAGTTCATATTTGTTTATCATAACAGTAGAGCATCAGATGGGAGAATAAATTGGTTGTGGATCCGCTGAAGAAGTGCGTAGCATTGTAGGCTGACTGTGAACATTTTTCAGACATGTGTATTTTTAGCTCTCTGCACAAGCAAGGTTTACAGACAGGGGGTCAGGGAAGCCAGATTACCTACATCTCCGGGCAGG
Organism: Ilyophis sp. 1 JC-2022; assembly: GCA_022702515.1. Lineage (NCBI taxonomy): Eukaryota > Metazoa > Chordata > Actinopteri > Anguilliformes > Synaphobranchidae > Ilyophis > Ilyophis sp. 1 JC-2022. The sequence continues at coordinate 116,420,853 of CM040404.1, read as the reverse complement.
CACAAACTGCTGGGGCTGACCGTATTGTTTGTTTAACCAAGCAGTTATAAAATACTGTCTTGTTTCTTTCCTAATGCCAAGATCACACTACACGACTTTTGCCCTGATTCTGACGTCAAGGACGAACTCCCGACAAATTTTGCAGTCCTATGATAATCTTTTTAAAAATCTTCAAGAAATCTTGGTTTCGTCGGCTGGAACGGTCTTTTGTGAGATGGTCAAAGACGCGATTATTTCTGTCGTGAACCGGTCCGGACCTCGTCGGGAGAGCCCACGATCATTTCATACTGGTTTGATTTTGTCGGGAGTCCTGGCTGATATTGGTGTGTCGTTCGCGAACGAGTCGGCGTGATTGTGTGATGTGTGACCCTCGAGTAATTCTCTGTCTTCCTAAAATCGTCTAGTTTGTGCTGTATCGCGCAGTGATTTTTTAAAGACTGTCATTTGACAGTCGTTAGATGTGAGCTGTTCTCCTCTGACGGGGTTTTGTAAAGATTTTAAAGTCGTGTAGTGTGAGCGTGGCTTAAGGCAGAACATGCAGAAATTTTGAATGAGTGATGATTGGAATATCATTATGGATCCGTTTTACAGTGAAGACAGATAATGGGCATGTATTTATGATTCACACATTGCTTGAATTGTTTCTGACAATTTAATTATTTATTTTTTTCATTTATATAGTGCTTTTAATTGCATTTCAAATAAAATTTTATAAAATTGGGGTTGGGTTGCACCTGAATCTCATATTTTAGGGGTGGCGGCAATAATTGGCTGGCCAGAACTTTTTAATGAAAGTGTGTCAATACTTTAGCTTTTTTTAAACATTTAATGCAAAATACTGCATTTCCTGTTGGAGAATGGGCTCTTATTAGTCAATGAGGTAAGTCCTACATAGTAAGAAAATAGGGAAGAAATCTCAGGAGAAATCGAAACATTGACAGGGTGCCCATCCTCTGCTTGGCACAGAAAGAGAGAGACCTATACAATCAGGACTGGTCACCTCTGTCAAAGCCATAATCCAGCAGGCTATCTACCACTCTTTAGTTAGTTAACACTCTAACCAGGGCCATGCTTCCTGAAAAAGCAACATGAAAGTTTATAACGGCAAGACTTGATCAAGTTCAGGTGTGTCTTTTTAGAGTGTTCCAGCAAGAAATACCAGAATATCAGCAAAGTTACATTAGAATTCTTAGCATGTTTAATGTTTGTTCATTTCAGCTTGGGAAACACTGACTACAACCACTCTGTGTAAACTTCAATGCCATGAGCATCAGTATTATGTTCCCTGGCAGGTGCACAACACAGTCTTGTTTAGGAGTATCAGAGTAATCTAAACAATGTCTTCAATAATGGTTGGTCTGGTGGATAGTGTTACCCCTGCCGGAGTCTATAATACTACAGCAGCACACCCAACTTTTAAATATTACATCAAAATATAAAAAGGGCACTATAGGAATCACAAGTTAAGCATTTATTTATTTCATGGAGGTACCCACGGGCAATGCATGCTGTACAATGTTTTACCAGCGGAATGGATGTGCTGTAAGATTGTTGGCATCCAAAATGACTCACTATAAAGTGCTTGACAGTCGACAATGAAATAAGGGCTGAGTCACTCCGCAGTGTTAATGGGGGTCAGAACACACATCAGCATAGGTGAGGAACAGGTCACTGGGCCAGCGCCCTTCCCGTTCTGTTCAGTATGCATTTATATTCAAGGGGCACATGGAACGTTCTTGCAGAGTTTGATCTGTTTTTAACTGGTTTCTTTGACACGCAGTCACGTAAGCAACATCTGAGCAACGCTGTCAGAGAGCATCAGTAGTGTAGAATTGGCTTCAAGATGGACCGCTGGTAAAGACATTAATTTTTCAGTGTACCCTCGTGCAGGTTTCATCTATGCTTCTGGCTAAAGTACTTTAGGAATGAGGTTTTATTTGTGCATACAACAACAGAGGTGGGGTACTTTACAATAAAACTGTTTTAACATTTCTCCATATGTGTTAAGCAAACGTGAACCCTTAAACTCTCTAAAAAGCCTTTTTTTTGTTTGTTTAAAGTTTAGAGTGCTAAATGAATATAGTGTATTTGTGTTGCGTTTAAATAGATTTTACAAATGATGGAAGTTTCCCTTTCGTTTAAAAGTATGTAGAATTGACCGGAGAGGTCCACTCTGTGTGTGTCATGTATGGCTGCTGTACACGGTTTGGCTGTAACTGCCTTCACTGCTAGCTGTGGATGCCTGCTTTCTTCTAACCCACATGACTCAATTAACATGTCCACCTTCTCTCTTTGGAAACCCTGCTGCAAAAAGAAAAAAATAGACCGGCATGAGTATGAGTCTCACACTGTTTAATGCTGGTCTATTTCTGGACTAAGTTTGGCTGTGCTAGTTATATACTGCTGTTATCTCTGCTATGTGAATACTATGTCTCCTGCATCACCTTCCAAAGGCTGTTGCCAAAAGAATGCCAACTCTGTATTTTTATTTACATAGTTGAATCACATAGAAAACAATTTGGCAAGTATATAAATTAATTGTAAATGCCGTAGACCATTTTTTCTATTCACATTTACTTTATTCTGGAAACATCCAAGAAAGACACCAGTCAAGTTTATTGCATGACTCTATCTCTAACTTTGTTTGTATGTCAAGCTGATGTGTTTTCATTTAACGTATCAGCTGATGTGGTGAAAATGATCACTCTTGGATAACTTCACTTTTCTGCTCATTACAATATGGTGCCTGCACCAAGAGTGTTGCTTATAAAAGCAGTCATGCTTCAGTGTACGTCACATCTGAGATGTTTGCAAGGTTCCTGAAAGCTTGCATCTTAATTGATCTGCACTAGAATGTTGAGATATAGCAGTCAGGCATATTGTTCCTACTCAGTATTGTAGGATCCCAGTTAAGGAGCCTCAGTATGTGGGTGGAGCAGACCTTCAGCTGTCTACATTTTTCAGTTATATTGCCATGGTAGCCTTTTCCTCAGTGATATTAACTATTGTTGGTTACTGGACTGTGATGCGTATCTGAGGTATCAAGTATGATTGGAAAACAGCCTGATGTAAAGAAAGATTAAAGCAGAGCCGAAACACCACATAGCAGCAATGATTATTATTGTTATTACCCTCAAAAAAAATAATTATTGAAAACCATGGTCATGGTTTATGACACAGTCCTACCCTCAGTAACATTTGTCAATAGCAACTCCAATGAATGGCTTTAAGTAAAAAAAAAAACAGTCCTTCCCTGAGAATACATTTTTCCTCTCCACAGAAAAAGGAGAAGGCCTCGGTCATGAAGAAGAATAATGCCTATGCCGTGGCAGTGGCCAACTACGCGCCCAATATCACCAAGGACTCGGTCCTGCCTACCATCTCCAAGGGTGGCATCGCCACTGACCCAAACAAGGTCAAGCCTGAAGCCAAACCTGTGGAGAACAAGAAGACCTTCAACAGCGTGAGCAAAATCGACCGCATGTCCCGGATTATGTTCCCCGTCCTCTTCGGGAGCTTCAACCTGGTGTACTGGGCCACGTATCTAAACAGAGAACCCGTCATCAAGGACATGGTGCCCTTAACACAGGACTGAATACATGCCAAATACAACCAGTAACTGCTGACCAATGTGCTTGGGTGTATTGGTATAGGACGGGCCAAGCACTGCAATTGTTTTTAGGTCTTGTTTTTTTGTTTTTTTTGTTTGCTTGTTTTTATTTTATTCCACAAGTTACATCTGAGCAGTGCTTTTGGAATGACACATGTGGCTGTAAATATGTATGTATTTATTTTTGAGTGTACTGTATTTTTTATAAGTAATAATTAATTTATTATTGATTTCTTAATTAATTTATTATTATTATTATTTTTAAAAAAATGGTAATGTATACATATATTTTTAAAGCAGTTGTTGTGTTTATATAGTTTGTTGTCATTGATGAGTCCCCGCATTGGAAAAGCTAGAAATGGAAAACCAAAATATTTTTTTCAATATTTTGGAATGTAAGATATTGTTGTCCGTCAAGGTAAAATCCCTGTACTGTATGCAATTATGCTTCTCAATTTATCTTTTTTTTTTTTCAACTTTTATCTATTTACCAATGTTTTTACGAGACATCTTGCGTGGTTCTACATAAAAATAAAAATGAGAGGAAATGTTTTCTTGGTCACAGCAAGCATTTGTCAGTCAGTTAGGCTATTTACTTGGTGCATGCTGGAAATGCCCAAATAAATTGTGCCCCTGGGATTTATTTTTGGATACTTACTGAAATTTCCCATTTAAAAAAATCCCAAATTAGATGTGTATCATACGTTAAATGATAACTGCAAGAAAAACTTTTAATAATTTGATTGAAAAAAAATGGTTCTAGATGCCCTTTAATAGTCATTCTTGTAGACCACAAATTTAAGGCTTAGTCTTGGGTTCTGTTAGTGAACTCTTAAAGGACCAAAACACCTATAAGTGCTTCACTTAAAGATAGCTCACACTAATATTTTTAGCAGTATTTATATTTAATTTATATTTACTTTTTAGTAATGTAAATTGACGTTTTTGAATGTGCAAACATATATTTTTTGACTTGTGTGTATTTGTTTTCAATATTATGTTTAATGTAGATGATGTTTAAAATATTAATTTTTTCTCCAATTATACATACAGTATATTGGGCATATGTGTTTCTTAAATATTTTATTAATGTACATTTGTTTTCTTGAATTTGTATCTAATTTAATATTTACATTGCAAACATGTAAAGAACAATGACTCACTTTGTGTATGCATTACATTTAATGTAAGTAAGTATTTCTCATACTTTGCTGTAATACCCACTCATTATACAACTATTGTCTGAAATATGATGGTTTCAAAAAGGTGTTTACACTTTTGCATCTACAGAGCCAAACTAACATTGCAGGGAACATTTTTGTGTATTTTTTTTTTTGTACAGTTTTCCAGGTGACTATTTTCCTGGGATCAGGATAGATCTTTGAGAATAAGCCCTGCCATACTCATTTTGTTACTCTCTATCTTTATGGTAACCTCTCATGAAGTGTCTATAATGATAAATGTTTTGAAACAAAAGGGTTCATATGATAGCATTCCTTTTTATTGGTTGAACTGAACATGGAATTTTTTTTTTTGTTATGAACATTTCTATTGTAAGTAAATATGTAGTTTAGTGGGAATTGTTACAGTAGTGTAAAGTAATTTACTACATTTAAGGTGTGGCACACGACATGACAGCTCAGTACACAGTTTACTCAACTAAAACAAAACAAACAAAACACTTCTGATTCTTAAATCAGTAAAATTAAATTTCATATGTGAACCAGAAAGATCTTTTTAGGTGTTTTGTTTTGGAAGTCAATTCTTGGATTTTGTGAATGAATCTAGTGCTTTGCATGGTGATATTGGTGTCAAAATCACAGCAATTATATTTTTAATAACAAATGATAAAACACGACACATTTCTTTATTCAGACCCCCAGGGCCGACTGCAAATTAAATTTTAAATGTTGGAGTAGGGAATTATTTCACCAGAATATCACTGGCAGTACCAATTAGCTCTTTTAAGGACAGTTGTTGGGGAAAAAGAAATTCTCCGCTTGCTGTACATATTCTTTTTCTTCCACTTATCTGAAAGGATTGCGCAGTTGGTGGGGATTATGCAGTGTTTGTTTAAGCAATAAAAAACACATTTGGTTAGAATTGTACATGTTGCTTGTTGGAATGGTACATGCCAGGAATGTAACAACGCTTTATGAAATAAGCGCATTTCCAGGAAATTATTCTAGTATCGATGTAAAATATCCTGTAATATTCTATGCTCTGGAATGCCACCATTTATTATTATTATTATTATTATTATTATTATTATTATTATTTATTTAGTTCCATTTATTACTGTTGTTATTTTTTCTATGTGAATCATTGATTTCTGAATAATTTTCAGTTAAACTCAAAACTTATTTTTTATTTTTACTTTTTTTTTTTTGCTGTACATTTATTATTTCAAAAAAATATATTCCAAACCAGTACCCACAGCATTTTCTATAAATGATCTCAAATCTACAGCAGAGTCCGCCTACGCAGATAAACTTGTTCATTCATTTATTTTTTTAAGCAACCCAGATAATTGTTTACTAACAGGAATGCGGGTGTCTAAAATGATTCCACCTGATGTCTTATCCCTGCTTGGTCAGGTTCTTTTATAAGCATTGTTACTTGCTCTATTTTTGTTTTGTTTGAAAGCTTCAGGCCGAATGGCTGGACAACAGATCTTAATAAAGTATTAAACCGAATCAAGATTCTTCTCTTTTCATATGTTAGTGCAGCACAATACCAACCCAGCGCTTGCAGCCACTACAATCTGATTACATCCAGCATTCATATAATTTACATGTACGTATGTGTAATGGTGCTGGGTTTGTAAATACAATTATGAGTTATCTACTTCATTGGTAGATCAAAGGGCACCAGTTGAACTTGTTTTTCTCACGCCATATGTAATAATTTTTTATACTGCATCTGGGTGAGTTGAATACTCTAGCTGGTGTGTTGCTGGGGTGGCATCCTTCATGGAATATCTTGCGATGTGGTGGGATCATGTCCATCAGCTGCATGTAGACACTGAGTAAAAGCAGGTTAAGTATTACTGGCAGACCGCTCTTTTGAGAAAGGGTTGATTTAGAGTTTGATTTAGAGATTTAGAGTTCTCACTTTAACCAATGCCCATACCTCAGTCATACTCAAAAATCTATTTGAAATACTTGAGTGAGTGCCTGTTCTAGCCTTTTTGTGGCCCTAGAATAGAATAACTATTTTTTCCAGGGGGAACGTCAGGGTACAAGAACTATTAAAACACCTCAGTGTTGCCCTTTATTTTCATGTTGGCTGTGTCTGAATCAGCATACACTATTGAGCATATACTATTGTTGAGTACACTGGACAAGAAAATTAAGTAGGCATAATTTTCTCTAAATGTAGTATTTTTAAAACTTTATCCTTCACTGAGTATATTTTCGAGCATACTTTTCAAAAGGTGAACATTTTGGTCACATAAATATGATGCCCAGCTTCACTTTAAAAATGAGGCACAACTTCCCTGATGTTTTTCTTCAACAACAACATAAACAACATGTGACATGGCTGTGCAAGGGTGAGACAGTACGGTTGGAATATAGTATGTAGGATATTAATCATTTGCATACTGCGTGTTGTGTACTAACCCATATACAGTCAACAGTACACAGCTGCTAGTACACTGGACACAGCCATTGTCTTGATGTGGTGTGAAATGGTTCTGTAATAGTTCAGCAAGTAGCCCGCTTGTCTGCTGTTGAACAAAACAGCTTGCTTTGAAGGTGATGATTCGTTCAGGGCATGGAATTGCACAGCCACGCAGGTAAATTATCTTCTGTAGTATTGTTTCATAAATGGTCTTTCATGCATTCATTTTCCTTACGCCCCCAGTGTCATTCTAACAAAACTGAAGACTGTCCTAAAGTACCCAATAAAATACTTGAAGAATACACTTGAATGTTCAATTAAGTGTATTGCTGGGGTTTTCAGACAAATAAATAAATTAATTTTAAACTGAACTTAAAAAGTTCATCATTTGGGGGCCAAGCACCACGGGTTAGTAGTAACCGCAATGTATTCTGTTTGTATTGCTATTTTTAAAAGGCACCATCTAAGCACCATGGTTGCATATAAACCCTATACTGCTATTATTATGATTTTTTATTATTTTTTTCACCAATGCGGCTATAAAATTATAATGCTTTATTAAAAGCCCACCAAGCTTGACGAGTTAATAGTAACTCAAGCACACAACATGACACAGACTGTGACATAGCAGCACTACCATAGTTTTTTTTTCGTAATTTTTGGTTGGCAAAAACCACACTGTATCTTGTAGAGGCGTGAATATTGGTGCATAAAGTGCCTTAACCCTTGGGTTTGGTTGGAGCCATGTTTCTACTGTTTTTGTTCCCGTCCAAAAATAGGGTGGCCCATTTGAACTGTTTTTAAAGCATAAGCTGCCATCTAATGCCATGTTACACATTTTAACCAATGTCATATCTTGTCCTTATGAGTAGTTTTACACTTCTCTTTGGAATTCATGGTCTGTAGACCTCATTTTCCTAAAATGATATCACTCGTTTTCGAGTAAAATAAGCACAATTTATGTAATATTTTGACTTTAGTAAAGACCAGTGGAAAATAAATTGAGTGATTATCACAGACTCGTGTGTGTCATAGTTTAGCCAGCACCATTGTTTTGAAGTCATTTAAAATTTCGTAATGGTCCCACATAATGATCTCTTGTGTTTCTGGTCAAAACGGACCAATGCAATTGTATTTAGAAAGAACAGTCATAATATCAAATGAACATTTGTGACACAGCACAGGCTTGCGTTCATGTCTCATGCCCAACCATTTCACAGGAGAGGTGAGAAATGTTTCAAAATCACTATTCGGTCAAAATGGAGTTAATACCACAATCGCAATCCTGAAGATCAAATCTACAATTCACCTAAATTTCAAAATTCTAATCATTGCATATATATGTGAAATTTTGTAAAAAAATTGGGACCTGTTTAAAAACATATATAATGCCTGCTGCACACTACAGAACTTTTAAAATCCTAATGTAGTGGATCTCTATGCCAGAGACACGGAGGAAATATTGGAGGTCCAGATGCGACAGATGAGGATTCTTAAAGTGTTCAAATGAACACCACTAAAACAGACAATAATCCGTAGTAGACGGGAAAAATAAGAAGAACAAAAATAACCTTGCGATAAAAAACGAGGAACTCGATATCCGAGCAAAACAAAATAAAAATAAGCAGTCACGCTTATCTAACTCCATTGTGGAGTGAACAAAAAGAAAGGAAGGAGGAAAATAAAAGACCCCTAAAACTTAGGGTGAGAGCACTCGTAGGTATGAGTGGAAAACAAAGAAACCAAAACCTCTGCTCTGAAATAAAAGAGCGAAAGAGCGCACTATACTTTTTTTTCTAAATTGTACTGCTAACAAGTCCCGCGTTGAGAAGCAAAGCGGTCGATAGCAGCACAACTTCATATACCTTTACCGGCTAGAATGTTACGTGAAATAACATGGAAGCAACGAGAAAAGGAGGAAGCGGGGTATAAATAGATAGCGGAAATGCAGGACAGGTGAACTCACTAATTACCGAGGTGAAAGCAAAACCCGTAGCGGAACACATAAAAATAATCATTATAATAATAAATAAAAATAAACACAATAATCATTGGCAGTACATCATCATGTTATTGGTTTTACATGTGCTTACAGGTTTTGCACGTGCTAAAGGTCTTATTAAATCAGGCCCTTAGTGTTTATACTCATGATCACGGGTCAATAGAACCTGGGATCTCATAGAATCTCACATGATCCAACATGAGCAAAACAAACATTCTGCTTTCCAGTCAGCTCAGGTCTTATTGGTTATTGTGGGTTTCTGTTTTGAGAATCCATCGCTGTACTTCTCACACTACAGGATTTCTAGTCGTAAATATCAAATGTTTGATATTTATGATTTGTAATCGAGATGATCAATCCGGAGGGTTACAAGTCTGCCTGTAAACACCTGACACTACAGGATAATGTGGACAGATAATCGGTTCAGACCAGCCTGAAATCGTGAACACCCCCACCATTGTCTGGAGGGGCGAAACGGGCCCAAAATTGGCACGATTATTCTGTAGTATTCACCAGGCATTAGACTCACCAAAATGTTGCAGTCACAAACAAAACTTTTGCTTGTTCAAACATGTTTGTCATTGGTATGGTCTTGCAGATGGAGATCATACTTTACTGGTCTCTGTACTTCTTTCACCTCTGCTGTGAAAAGACATGTAAGCTATCTTAAGTCTGTGCTGGGTCACATTTATTTAGTAAACATCACTTCAAATGCAAAACAGATTATAGAATAACATGAACAGTCCCATTTGTGTGTGTGTGTGTGTGTGTGTGTGTGTGTGTGTGTGTGTGTGTGTGTGTGTGTGTGTATATGTGTTTTGGTGGGTGTTTGGGTGTGCGTGTCTGATTGTTTTCCATCTGCTCGATGAACTTGAATATAGTCTCGCCCATTTCCTATGGCCGACCACATTTGACTGGAAACACCACCACAGATGTACAAAATATTAATAAAACACAAAAATTTTATGAAAGTGGTAATCATTCACTTTATATGTTCAGATGCCTAGTATGAAAAAAATGTATGAAGCCTTATGGCAATCACATGAAATAAACCACATGTATGATACCGAAAAGATGTAAATCCGTCAGATTTGACCAGAACACAACCAGAGGGTTAATACAAGTACTCTGCTCTCCAAAGGCAAGAGGCAGTAACTGAGCTATATTTCAATTTTAAAACATGTGGAAAATATTCTACATTAATAATTATTCAGTGGAATCAACCAAAATAATATATTTCGTAAATTATACATATGCCTTTGGTTTGTGCTTGTGGACTGCCCTCATTCATTCTACAAATATTCTATTGTCTCTGTGTGGAGTCAAGTCTGGAGAGTGAGATGGCCATTGCAGCATAATAATTCTTTGTCACTATTTCTTGGTTGAGGTCATGCTTTGGATCATTATATGGATGAAAGCTTCATTTGCAGTCTGTGTGCGTGGCCAGAAAGCTGAATGTTTGTTTAATCTGCGATTACATCTGGTTCCAGTAAAAGTTGCAATGCCATTTAACAATATGAAGATACTTATTTTTATTGGTTGCCCTCAATAGAGGTTTTTTCTGACAACTATTCTAAAAGGCCTCTTGGCATGCAATGGCATCTGAGGACAGATTTGGAAACTATGTGGTCCAAAGATGCAACGTTTGTAGATCTCGACCTCTGGGGCCTTGATATTTTATTTGCCTCAAACTATCTGCCTCATTGGGCTTGTCATTTTTTCATTATGACAAGTGGCATGACCTAAGTTGAGCCTCCAAAGTGAGTAAAAACGATTACCTGGCTGCTGCTGTGTTTGGTCTACCAGTCCTCTTGGTACACTATGGCCCACCTTTCCTTCCTCTCTTATGGTTCTGAAATCGTTTGGTCAACCAGTCTTCTTGGTGCACCATGGCCCACCTTTCCTTCCACTCTTATGGTTCTGAAATATTCTTACTTCAGTAATGGCAAGTGGCGTGTGATCTTATGAATTTATACCTTTCCATTGAGGTCCAAGGTGGTGGATTTCGGGATTTTGTGATTTTGAAATTTTTGGATTTTGAGATTTTGGGATTTTTTTTATTTTGGGATTTCTTGATTTTGGGATTTTTTGATTTTGGGATTTCTTGATTTCAGGATTTGGGGATTTCTTGATTTTTGGGATTTTTTATTTCGGGATTTCTTGATTTTTTGATTTTGGGATTTTGGGATTTCTTGATTTCGGATTTTTTTGATTTTGGGATTTCTTGATTTTGGGATTTTGGGATTTTTTTGATTTCAGGATTTTTTGATTTCAGGATTTTTTGATTTTGGGATTCTGCTCTCACAATTGTAGATACAACCCCAGTTTTGTGGATCCAACGGTGGCTAGTGTTTCAGTCGTAAAGAAACGCTTCCGTTGTAATTTTTCTGAAATGCAGCATGTTTTTGTTAATTTCACTTTCTGTCAAATACAGCGCATTTCTGTAATGTCGTTGTGTTTTCGTATTTGTATTTTGTTATTAATGTGTTTTCCAACTTGCAGTCATGATAATGTGTTTTCTACGTCTTGACCACCGTAGAAAACCATGGGTTTTAAAAAATGTCAACAAACATTTATTTTATTTTTTTCAAATACAGTTTAATAAGTGGTCGTTTGTTTAGTCATTTCCTTTCATCTAAAACGGCTAATAATAATAAAAAATGAATGCAGTGATGCGCTATTATTATGAACAGGGTTTGGGGGCGGAATACATTTTTTTGAAAAGCAAGTGGACTCTTTTTTGCTACAGCAGCCTGACTGAAGTACATACAGCCAATACAACACATTTACTTCCAGATACGGGATCATTTGGGTAAAGAAGAGTCACAGCCTGTCCTTTCCTTTCAGTATATGTACATCAGCACAGTCAGGCACACCTCAGCTTCATGGTTTCACATGCATTTCTTCGACATGATTCCAGGGGAACATGAGGAACGGGCAAATATAGACAAAAGTGGAGCATTCCAATGTCACAAGGGAAGGGTGCATTCTTGCGCGTCGGTGAACGCTGTGTGTCATCAGCTGTGATGACCAATGCTGTGACTCAGCTTGCTGCTGGCACCATCCTGGCATGATATTGCATCATCATAAGGGCTGTGTGCAAGACCCACTCAGGCTCTGAGCCCTCGGGTGCCCGTGGCATAGATTAAAGTGTGTGATGCACTGGCAGGGGCAGGACTTGCATGGTGTATATTGTGACAAGGGGGAGCCTAATGCAAGTGCATGATGCTTTGAGCCTTTGTATGGCAAATAAACTAATATAATTTTAAATTAAATTAAATAAATGATATATTTAATGTTAAATATTTGCTTGCTTCAAATCATGCCAAACCCGTCTCCTAGCAATCTAGTTCATAATTTGTAGAGAGGTTTTATTTTTTAGCATTTGTCATTTTAAAATCACTTTAAATTCCAAAACACACTCTTAACATCCTGTTTCAATCTGATAACAAATGCACCAGTTGCCATGGTTGCCGCTTTTCAAAACACCTGAGGATTTTGGACTAATTGCATCTATTAATTTGTAAAAGGACGTTTGAGAAACAGATGTGTATGACAAATGTGTTGGTAATAATTCCAAATGACCAATTAAGGAATTGCAGATGGAGAGTACACAGGTCCCTGAAGATATAAATGGATCAGACTCCACTCAAATCCAACGGTGCACTGATTTGGAGCTTTTATTCCATCAGTCCATCTGTACACTTTGCAGGCTTTAGGTCACACTGCAGCTGCCATTTCTATCTGTCATTCTTGAATTTTTGCATTTGAATATATAATGTTGGGCCTTTGAATTTGACATTTGACCAAATCTGAATAAGATGTTCTGCCAATTGGCTTTGTCTCAATGTATAATGTGATGTGGACTGCAGGTGACCATATCACCTCTTTGCTTTTGAAAAGACAAACAGGTTTTTGGGGGAGGGATCATTTATGACAACAGTTTGGTTTAGATTTATATGTATCACCCCCACTCCACCACCCCCCCTAAAAAAAATAAAAATAATAATGATGACATCATTGTATCAAATAATTATAATCACAATGAAAAATAAGCACCCTGTCTGTTACAAATGTGCTCATTAATATAGCACTATATTTCCCCCTCACTATATGTGAGGGTTGGCACAATGCTTTATGAGATGATTTGATAAATATTGACTAAATTTCCCTTCCCTTTAAAAGAGACCCATGGATGTAATTACAAAAAAATATCGATCCAAATCTCTGACTGGTCCTCAGCCCAATGGTTCATAACATGCCTACTTTCCGTCGTGGCCTGAAAACGCACCTTTTCAGACTCCACCTGGACTAATACTAATCTAGGACCTCATGGTATGTGTTCTTGTTGAACTGTGTATTCAAGGTATTCAAGTTTATAATGTTTAGAATAGAATTGTATTAGAGCTGATTTACCCAGTTCACTGTGAACTGCATTGTGTTCATTACTAGGGATAGCTGCTACTGTATGGGAAGAATGTGCTTTCTTATCTGTTCTGTAGTTACTTCGATGACCTTTCTGTATGCACTTACTGTACGTCGCTTTGGATAAAAGCGTCTGCTAAATGAATGTAATGTAATGTAATAATATATATATAACCCCCACGATATTGCATAAAATCTGGAACGTGTCAGTATTGACTGTGAAAGGTAGCTCCATAGGATAGCGCAATCAGTGATTGTGTTGCTCAGAGTATGGGTGTGTTCAATTGGTTAGAGGTCCATGGTTCATTGCTCTCAAGCGACCCCTGCTGGTTGATTGGGTGCCCATGAACTGCTTGTCAAAGCCACATATGAAAGGTCTTCCTCTGACTCTACTATATAAGCTTAAGTCTGCTGTGTGAGTAGAAGCAGACTGGTGGCACCATGTGTTTCGAAGGAGAACCACGGATGTCTATACTCTCCCGAATGCGCAGTGGGGTGTGGGGGTTGTGCAAGAATGCAGTTGCGGTTGCAGACCATTACAGATTAGGGTGGGAATTGAAAAAGACCCCAATTTTAAGAATTGGAATACAATTGTGGAGCCAAGGTGCTCTTGGAAAAGAGCACAAATACTAAGACAAAACAAATGAGGGAAGAATATCCCCAAAAAGTATGTAAAGACTTATATCCTATGTCCATTACAGTTCATGCATTTCTTATTGGTTTTCTAAGCCACATCTCTTTTTGATCTACTGAAGGTAATTATGAAATAATATGTCCTGTAGTTTTTTTGTGTTTGTTAGTTTTTCTCGTATTTGTTTGAATGTATTATGTAAGGTTCCTCCAAGTTGTATTACTCCGCCCTTGTCCTATGTAGTCCCCTATGATTGGGTTTACACATTGTTCCTTCCCTCTCGTTATGATTGGTCCACTTTTCTATATATTGCTCTTTTTGTTCACATTATTCAATCTAAATGCCCTGATGAAGACCTACTTGGGTCAAAAGCACATAGGTTGTTGTCTGCTTTTATTCCATTTGGGATATGCTAATTTAATACAGGCTTTTTATCTTGTATTTTTGCCCTTGCTCTTCCTTTTACAGGTGTGCCTTGGACATATGATATAAGGCAGTCTTTGCATACTTATTTGTCCCTACTTTATTAAAGTAGCTCTTGATTTGTAAGTATATGGACCTTTAAGTTAACAACCTTTAAATCAAACCAGCTGTAATCAGGAAGACATTGGAACATAGGCCTACTTTTTTCTACAACAGCTCTGTGAATGGCAAATATCATTCCTCTATCTTTGGCTTCTCATGTAATCCATTTTATTTTGTTTTCCACCTTATTTAATTAAAACTGTTTAATTGTGTTGGCCTCCCCATGTATATCACTACATCATTGGGAAAATATGACTAATTCTAATTTGAATATGTTACATTTAAAATGCACTTGATATAGCAGGACTGCACATGCTACTTCTGGTTTCATAAACATTAGGTTTATTGGTTGATCAGTTGCTTCAAAATAATGTAATATTGAGAAAATAATAATATTACGACAATGTTATTGCATCTCAATGGAAAAGAAACTCCACCATTCCTTCCTATTCCCAAATAGCTGAAATATCTGTTTGAAAATGATGCTGCATGTTTGCCCTCTATATCACTCAGCCGCTCCTGGGAGGTAACAGCGTATTAATCACAGTTGTATTTCCACACCGATATTGGGTTTAATGATTCATGAGGAGGCAACCAGAGCAGGGCTTGAGAAGAAAAATCTGGAGATATAAAGTGGTGCATTACAGTCAGAGCCAATGGAAACAAAAAAATACCCAAGAATGGTTCTGTGATCTGATCAATAAACTTAAGACTTTTTGCTGTACATTACATTTTCAATATAAATGCAACTTTAGATGTTAGCCTTACACTGTCATGCTGCACACTCACGTACATCATACATGCAGTTTGAAAATACTGTAAACCCCTCCACAATCATTTTTATTACACACAGAGCTGATCTTATCTTTTTCTGGCAGGCTATTTCTTAATGTTTTATTAGTCCTTTCAATTAAGATCCCTCAATTATTGATTTGATAATACTTCAAAAACCCCATAATCTGGGACATTACTTTTTATGGACTAAAGCAGAAAACCCTTCTTTCTATGGGCCCTATTATGAACAATCCATGATATGTATGGAAGCAGAGTAATACATACAGATATTTGTATAACATGGAACAATAATCAGGTTGTCTGGCTATAAGCCTTTAAATTTGTCCTAGTGGTCTCACAGAGTCAATCATATTGTAAACTTATATTTTTAATGAGGGTTTTTTTTTTAAAGAAGCTTTGACTTCAAACTGATCTACGAACATACAGAGCCCCATAAGGCTCTAAATATAGTTCCTCATCCTGTTTTTTTTAAGCTTTTCCTGACAATTAGCAATTGAGATTTTGTCACTGCCTTTATAGAAAACAAACATCAATTCTTTATCTGTCACTTTGATGTTGGTGAGAAAACTTCAAGGTCTGAGTCCTGAATTGTACTGGCAGACTTTTCTATCTTTTTCATTGGAAATGTATTCAGAAAGCATATATTACCCCATTTAGTTTATTCCAGATGAAACTCACTGATGACAAATCTTGCAAGATATGTCTCTGGTGTTGCAGGGACTTGTTTGCATATGTTTTGGGATTAGTCAATAATCCATGAATTATGGAAATGTATCACTTAATTCTATATTCATCTATAACTAACTGAAAATACCTCTTTCGCCTGCTCTACTGCTTCTAGGAGATGACTCAATACTACGCCTAGTAGACAACAATGACAACTATAGTGCAGCTTTAAATGCAAGTAAAACACATCCTTAGGGGTTGGAATGAGTCTGGAATCCATTTAAAAACAACATGGCTCAATAGGTTTTTGTATTTGTTGATTCCAGATTCTGATCCACAGCAAAGACGCATGTGAACAGATCACCAACTATAATGAACTAATCTAGAACAATCTACGAAGTGAAATAATTAATATGAAAAGTTGTAGATGCTTTATGTATTTTTTCATTTTACTTTTTCTTTCTTTGATTTACAAACTTAATTTAGAAAATTCAAACACTGCATCCCCTGTTTGCTGTTGTCTTTGATTTTATGTATTTTTATCTTTCATATTTTTTGTCATAGTCTCATTATTATGGATAGGTACTGTATATATTTTGTGCAACTGTCATACTGTGATCACTTTACATGATGTTGCATGTTTCTTACAATGTGCTTGTTATGTTGTCTTTTCTCTATTAGTGTTATGTAGTTGTTTAGTATATACCTTTATTGCTCAGGTCCTGTTTTTTCTATTGAAATGCATTACTGCCAGCACAACAACTCCTTGACTGTGTAGATTGGTTATTGTCTATCTTTATCGATTCTTCATAGCAACAGAATTCACTTTTGTTCAGTATCTTGCTCACCACAGCTCCCGCCAGGATTTAAAGCAGCAATTTTTCTGGTTACAAGGCCAGTTTCCCAGGAATTGCTATTACAGTACACTATCAATCTATGAACATAATAAGAGACATGACTGGATGTGACCTGGAAACTACATTCAGGCCAAGTTGACCGAAAACAACAAATTGGTAATAAAAAATAAATGGACAAAGGTAGCAGAAGGAATTGAGTTTAGAGTAGCTTCCTGCAGAAAGGGGGGTGGGAGGGGTAAGAGTTCCAGACTGACTTCTAAAATGAGGCAAAGGAGCAGGGGATGGCAGGGTCACGCAGATCACCGAAAGCAATCATGTTGTCTTAAGTGGGTATTGAAATGCAATACTGCGAGCCAAACTGGTCTAGGACCGTCCCTCTTGTTTCTCACCTCTCACTCTCAGAAAAGAGAGTGAGCCGATATCCCACCCCCTTGGTGTCAGGCCTGTCAGCTCATGACATCACAAAGCCATTTGTTATTGTTTGTTAATTCACCCCCTCCCTGCCTTCGTTATTTGGTTCTCCAGTAAGATCACATTGTAGACCAAGGTGACAGAATGCTTTCCTGGTATAGCCTGGTGGTACTTGAAATTCCTCAAAGGAGTGCAAGGTCCCCACCCACTTCTGTCTGTTAATAAATAAAGTGTCGAACATAATTATTGGCAACCTCAATTTTTATGATCAAAAAGTGCAGAATTAAATTAAATTAATTGTTTATCAAATGTCTTCTATGCTCAGAAATGTGTGTCACAATTATTGGCATCTTTGCTTTTGGTACTTTATGCACCCATACTTTGCCAAGATAACAGCACTGAGTCTTGTCCGGTAATGTTTCATGAGGTTGGAGAACACATAACAAGAGGTTTGAGACCATTCCTCCATACACAATCTCTCCAGATGCTTGATCATCACTTGTGGACTCTCCTCTTCATCTCACCCCGCCCCAATTTCCAATGGGGTTCAGGTCAAGGGACTGGGATGGCCATTGCAAAACCTTGATTCTGTGGTCAGTGAACCATTTTTGTATAGATTTTTAGGTACGCTTTGGATCATTGCTCTTCTTGAAGATTCAACCACAACTCACTTTTAGTCTTCTGACAGAGTCAGCCAGATTTTGATTTTAAATCTCCTGGTATTTGATGGAGTCCATGATGCCAAGTATTCTAACAAGGTTCCCAGGACCTTTGAAGAAAAAACAGCACCACAGCAGCACCACCATACTAAGTCTCTTCCCTGCATAACTGTGCCTCTTATTAAACCAAAACCCACCTTTTGTATTTATTGCCAAAAAGCTCAATTTTCATTTCACCTGACCATAGCACCCAGTTCTAATCTAAATTCCGGTAACATTCAGCAAACTTCAGGTGATTACATTTGTGGTGTAATGACAGCAGAGGCTTTCTTCTGGCAAGTTTTCTAAATAGTTTGTTGGTGGTGAGGTGGTGACTTTTGGAGACTTGGTGACCCCATGCAGGATGCAACCAACTTATACAATTCTTAAATTGTGATCCTTGGATAAATTTTGGGCTCTCAAACCATCCTCCTCACTGTGCAGAGGGACAAAATACACTCACATCCTCTTCCAGACACCTTCATCAAAGCTCACCTTGCTTTAAGCTTTTTCATTATTGCTCTAATGGTGGAAATAGGTAGTTTCAGACATTAAGCTATTTTTCTATATTCTATGGCTTTTTTTGGGGGGGTTGAGTGTCACTTAATATTTATACCCCAGTGAAACAGGAAGTTGAGAATGACCACATCATAGTTCATAAAGTCTTAGATGTTCTTAAGAAAAGGAAAATATGAATGGAAATATACTTCATTAAGGTTTTGTTTGTAACTATGTGTAGGCTTGCCAATAATTGTGACACGTTTTTTTTGGGGGGAAAATATATTGTTAATATAATTATTATAATTACAAATGTGATGTTTCTCATATTTCTCACATATTTTCCAGGTTTACCAATAATTCTGGTGGCCACTGCAGATATAATCTTAATGAGCTCCCAAGTGGGGTAAATTAACCCAAGGTCTAAGTCAGCATTGAAGAATAGGTTCTGGGGAGGATGGAAGATAGAGCCAACCTTCTGGAGATGCTTTTCTGGGGGGATGGGTTTACAGTCAGTATCCTGAGCTTTCTATAGAGGAAGCACAGCATTAAAATGGCACGTGCAGGTTTCATGCACCAGCTTTGTGTAGTTTGCTTCTTATGTCAAACCACTTAATGTGAGAACGCAGAAGAGCTGTGCTGATTCATCAAGCATGACAGGCATAGAGCGAGGGGAGCTGAGGAGCAGGGGTCTCTTCCCTTGGTCCTGAAGGCTGTGCAAACGGGATGATTGCTGTCCATGGTGCTGATGGTTTTTCCTGTGCAATTAGGAGAAATCTGCCAGCTCTTCAAATCATTATTTTATGCTGGGCTAGTATAATCTCAACAGAGCTAGTAAACATTCCAGTCTGGCCCATGCCAAAATATATGCACAGATAAATGCAAACGTATTGGGACAGTGAGAATATCTTTATTGTTTTGGCTCCATACAGCCCATTGTATTTACAATCCATCATATTCCCTTCATTTTAGGGGAGCAAATGTAATGGCTGCGTGTCTTTGCACTATTTTTTTCTAAATGACAAGTTATCACTTTCAAGTAGGGGAACATAAATAAATAAATACATAACATTTTAAAAAATAAAAATAAAAAACTATGCAGTTTGCACATACGAATATTTATACAAAATGTTAACACAAGGAAGTGTGCATTTATGGAACTGGAAAGCAACGTTGATTCAGTAAATGGCAAGTCCCTGTCCGTGAGAGGAATCTGCTTCCGAGAATCCCACTAGCCGACTATACCAGTTTGGAATGCAAATGGCGATCTCCATGGTAACATCTCATTCACGTATTCAGTTTATTTCCTCTGAGCTCTGTGTGACTTTGAATAACAATTACGTCGTATTATTGTTCTGCTTTTTCCAGATATTATTAGGAGGGGGGTGGGCACGACTGACCCTGAATGCATTAGATTTATACATTTTCCCAAATGTATCATTGAGCCATTTTAGGCTACTATTTACCATTGTCCTATAGCTTATAAATTCAGTGCTAATAATTTCAGTAAGATACATAAATGTCTGTCTCATTGACAATCGTGATTGCTTTCTCTCCAAATTTTTGGGACAGCGCTCGATGTGTGGCGTCCCGTCGCGTCTGCAGGCAACAGGAACCTATGGAGCAGCAACATTGTCCCGACACTGACGCGCTTCCCCACAATATTGGAGAATGATACTGTAAAGAATAATATATGCAATGCTAAAGTGCACGGATTGGTAGATTCCTCTATCAATCTCCAATTCTTCACGGACCGTCCGTGCTTCCCGCAGAACTGAAACAGTTACCGAAGTAGAAAAGGAATTGGATTTCATGCAATATTTGTATTTTTATCTCCAAATATTTCCAGTAATTAGATTGAACATGGACGGGAGTCGCTCGTCTGGGTCCAAGCTGCACCATGTCGGAAGGAGGGTGATGCTTATTTGGATGGTAATAGCGTATCTCGGAGTCGGGTAAGTTTGTGTTGGGTGCATTAAAAAAATAAAACTAAATAAATAATTTGATACATATTTCAGCTGCTGAATATGATGACAGCGACTTTTCGACAGATTATGTGTAATATAACGAATGAACAAGGATGATAATAATCATAATACAATAATAATGTCATATGTTTGAAGATGTATAGGATAGGTTATAACGCCTACATGATGGCTACAGGAGGTTTCTGGTTAACCCCATATTGACATGACTTCGGCTAATATACACTATATATTTCAGTATCAATAATGAAATGTACCCTACTAATTTAAGATCAAGCTTAAATTGTGCGTGTATGTATGTTGGTGTTTTTATCAAGACTGGCACTGTTTTATCTCAGTCACTGTGTAATGCCCCGTGTTTGAAAAACGCGTTTGGGAATTGCAAATGTCTGTTTAACTGTTAAATAGTCAGGCACATTGCTAAGTGTCATTAACCATGTTATAGCTACAGGAGAGGTCGGGCACGATAAAAGGCGTTTGTAAATCGACGTACACAGTTCCCTGAATGGACCGTACGATGTGTATTATTGTGATATTCATAAGTTGTTGTTTTTTTCTGAATGTAAATGCAAAAACAAAGGCACCGCCTGCTTAACACGTGCGCTTTGAGACGATAACCAGTGCAGCAGAGTTTGAGTCTTAACATGTCTGTTGTGTTTCTGCATCACGCTGGATGGCTCAAGGTGTTAAAACATCTCCCGTACGCGTATGTCATCGTCCAGCAAGTAAATTAATGAAACATATTATGGTTTAAAGAAATGCTTTTAGCTTTTCCTCTCAAATGGGCCAGTACCTTTATGGAATATTATCCCGATTATCGAATCAGTGTGCAGGTAACAATTTTCTATTATACATCTGGGTTTTTTAAATGTGTATTTAGGCTATGATTAAATGAAACATGTAAGAACATATAAGCAGGTATGATTTCATTGTAAATGTTCTGCACTGTTTAACAAATACTGTTAATCAAAACCATATCCCTAGTGATGCACAGGTGGGATGCCCATTGCTCCCCCCACAACAAATGAATAAAATCAGCAGTCCTGCTTCGACACTTAAATACATATTCACCTGGTAAAAGGATTAGGTATGTTCAATGGTACATAGTGCCAGGGCTTATTAAAGTATATGGCACACCTGTACCCTTAGTCTTGAATAGTCTTGAACTGGTTTCACCCATCAAATCTGAGCTCAGTGTTCAACTATGGACGAGTACATCTGTTACATGGAGAAAGTGTTAGTGGGTTAGCCATGATGGTGTGCACAATGAGGGTTAGAATGTCCCACAGCAAGGACGTATTGATTCAGCCTACCTGTTATATAGTATGGATTGTTTGTATACCACCATGTGTTTTGTGATCTCAAAGTGCTTTACAATAAAGATAGAAAACACCAACTACCAATGTGTAGCACCCACCCAGGTGGTGTGTGGCAGTCATTTTGTGCCAGAACACATCACCACCCATTTATTGAGACAATTTAATTGGAGAATGATTAGATGTAAGGTTTATAGAACCAGGACGCTAGCGACTCTCTTTTTTTTTAATAAGTGAGGTCATTCAGTCAGGTCCTCTGCTCAATGTCCCCGTCCCTGCGGTGTGCCCTTAGGTTTTATTTGGCCAATAGTGAAGACACACCAACTCCTCCTTTTACCCAAGAGGTCTCCTATCCCATTATAAAGCCAAAGACACATTCACACAATCTCAGTAGGAACAGGATGCATGATGATATGGCTGCTGGCTTTTATATTACAAACCCCAATTCCAAAAAAGTTGGGACAGTATGTAAAATTCATATAAATGCAGAAAGCAGTGATTTGTAAATTATATTTTGCATATATTTAATTGAAAACAGAAAAAACATTTCATGTTTTACCTTTTCAACTTTATTGATTTTTGTACATATACGCTAATTCTGAATGGGATGCCTGCAACACATTCCAAAAAAGTTGGGACATAGGCAAAAAAGAAGACTGGGAAGTTCAAAAAACACCTGTTTGGAACATTGCACAGGTAAACAGATGATGCTATTAAAAGGATATCAAAATACTCTTACAAGCGATACTATAATCTCTGCATTTGAATGGATCTCGATGGGAATTGTGGGGTGGGACTAAATTAAGCTGTAAATGACACGGAAATAGTATGGAACCCATGGTTGGCTAAATGGCTGTAAGTTATCAAGGGTCTGAGGTATCAAATGAGCCTCAAACCATCACTCTGCTGCCAGATATGCAGTAGATATGGATGGATCACTTTAAGAGTTGTTTCTCCTGATTCATTTTCCAATTGAACTCTATGAAAAAATAAATCCAGAGAAACAACCTTTTAGAGGATTCGACCGTACCTGACCACCTACTCCACCCAGCTTCTTGTCCAGACCATGGTCACCTCACGCCTGGACTACTGCAACTCCCTGCTCGCAAGCCGACCAGCCTGCACCTTTATGCCTCTTCAACTGATCCAGAACGCAGCTGTCTGGCTTGTGTTCGACCTCCCAAAATGTTCGCATGTCACCCCTGCTGAGGTCACTCCACTGGCTGCCGGTCGTGGCCAAGATCAGGTTCAAAGTTCTGACCCTGGCCTACACTGCAGCCAATAGGACAGGCCTCTTCTACCTGCAGGACTTAATCCAGCACTATGTTCCTGCTTGACCACTTCGCTCGTCCCGACTGTGGAGCTTTCCACCCTAGCTCACCAGTGGTGGAACAAACTTTCCATTCCCCTACATTCTACTCCAACATGTGTTCCGTCGTAGCCTGAAGACCCACCTCTTCAAACTCAACCTTGACTAACCTTGAACCTTTTCTCATAGTACTTGTTCCCTGTATTTTTTGTCTAACTGTTTGATGTTATAGTTATAATAGTATTTAGAATATAATTATAGTATAGCTGATTTACCCACAGCATACTGTGAACTACATTCAGTGTTCATTACTAGTGATAGCTGCTACATTATGGGAAGGATGTGCTTTGTCTTATCTGTTCTGTAGTTGATTTGATGACCTTCTGTATGCACTTAATGTAGGTTGCTTTGGATGAAAGTGTCTGCTAAATGACTGTAATGCAATGTACCTGAGTTTATATTATTTTATACCCAGTCACGATAGCATCACCTGTTTCCCTGTGGAATGTTCCAAACAGGTGTTTTTTAAACCTTTTGGAACATGTTGCAGGCATCAAATTCGGAATTAGCGTATATTTACAAAAATCATTTAATTTGAGGTAAAACATTAAAGATATATTTTTTGTACTATTTTCAAATAAATGTATGCAAAAAATAATTCACAAATCACTGCTTTATGCTTTTATTTGCATACTATCCCAACATTTTTGGAATTGGAGTTTGTATATTAACAGCCTCTAAGAGCAGTGCAACGGTTCTATCTATCCTCCGAAGACCTGGCAATTCATTTTTTGTCCCCTGTAGGAGATGTGAGTCTCTGGTCTTAATATCAACAACCATATTCTACTATGTGGAAACCTACACTACAAGGGACATTCAATAAAAATAAAATAAATCATATTTTGTAAAAATATTTTCATGGGAACATTTTATTTGACATAATATTTTGTCAAAAATCAAAATACTTTTAAAATTAAAATACACATTCAAAATGTTTTTTTCAGCTGGGTCTCAAGATGATATAGTCATTGCAGTTTGTCTCATTGCAGGACCATTGATGTATATAAGGACAGTGCAGTTAATCGGAGGGTCGTGCAGTCCATCTCAGTGTAGTACAGTAGATCTATGTAAGGGCAATGCAATCCATCTCATTGTAGTACAGTAGATCTATGTAAAGGCAATGCAATCCATCTCAGTGTAGTGCAGTAGATCTATGTAAGGGTAATGCCGTTCATTGCAGTGCTGTGCTGCAGATCTATATAAGACCAATGCAGTTCAGTCTGAGTCTTAGCCCAAAGGGACTGATTGATGTTTCCCGCATGACTTGGGATCGTGCCCAGAGACGTCTGCTTCAAAGCATGAGATGATACCGATTCCTCTCAGGAATACCATGACCTCTGCACTCTGTCTGAGCGCTGGCCTGTCACTGTGCTGTCAGTGTTCTCCCATGTCACACAAGGGCGAGGGATGCCATGCTTCCGCAGTCATTCTAGCTGTTGATGTGATGTTGACCCTGTGGCCTTATCAACACTCTACCTCACGGAAAATCTTAAACTCAGTGTCTGAAATGAGCTTGAGTAAGACTTAGACTAAGGCCGTAATCACGGACCGTGATTCAGCCATAATTTCACCTTTTCATAAAAATGTATTGCCATTAATTAGCTGCATCAAATTTAGGACTAATATTGACATACTGTGAATATACTACACTGTAATTAGTGTAATATTAATTGAGTGTAAAATTACGTATTGTGTACATTATGCTTATCACTCACGTAAACCATGTAGTTTTGTTGTACACGGCTGGATGTTTGTAAAAACAACCGTTTTTACTTACATGGAGTTTGAATCCACGTGTTCAGGTTCTTAACAGCAACACTTAGCACAACTTCCAAAGAGACATGAGACAATTATATAAAAAAATAAATATATTTGGCAATCCCACCCGAATTTGGAATGCCCAATTCACAAAATATGTACAATATGCTAATATACACCCCCAGCTGCTAGCTCGGAAAAGTAAAGACAACTCAGTGTTCTCGTACCAAAACATGTGGTGCCAGCCAGCTGCTTCTTTTCACACCGCAGCCACTAGCCGCACACTAGCAGAGCAGGGGCGGAGGAGACCCAATCATACGCATGCACAGAGAGCAAGCCACGGGCGCCCAGCTGAGCAATGAACACTGCTATCGTTGTCGACTGAATTTCTCCCATATATCCTGATGGCGATGCAGGACTGCTGGCCACAATCGGCACTGGCAGGGGTCAGATTCAATCCAAGACCGTGAAATTACACAATTCTTGTCAAGATAAAGTAAGAAGTCATTTAAATCAAATTTCAGTTTCAATATAAAGTTATCTCACACTTATCTAGTTGGTTAGAAATCAGGTCTGGTTCAACTTTAGATGGCAAGAAGCTTAAAATACTGCACACCCCTGTAAATTTTCAACAAACAATATCATAAACAAAAATTAACAGACAGAGGAAAGGAAATATTTGTTCTGAATATACATGAAAATTATTTTGTGTAAAATTTCTTGTTATCTGCAGAAATTGCATTTGACTCTGAAGTGTCTAAGATTCAGAATAATTATTGGATTGCTAAAAATGTCCCGAGGGCTGCATGTTATGTTTCTGAACAGGATCTCAATTAAGTTTATTAAATGAAGACCTCTGTTTCTCTTGTGTTGCAATTTTTTGCATCCCTTATCCTCATATCCTCAATATCACCAAACCCAACCAATTTCATATATTCCATGAATGCTTCTGTTACATTGTTTCTTGCATTAAATGCTGTCCATGCGTTGGTGTTGCCTGTATCTCGTGCCTTGCGTTTATGCGTGTTTCTTGATCTCTTTGTTTCTCTTGTTTCTGTTTTTTTGAGTGTGTTTCCCTTTTGTTTCCCTTGTTTCCCTTTTGTTTTTTTGCCCTGAAGTTTGGCATTTGGCCCCAACAAACTAGAAGACGAGGACTATGAGGATGTTGCCATTAACAAAACGTGGGTTTTATCACCTAAGGTCTATGAGGGCGATGTTACCTTGATCCTAAACAAATTACTGCAGGGCTATGACAACAAACTCCGCCCTGACATTGGAGGCAAGTGAAATGATATTTTGATATGTCTTTGTATTTTCGAATTTTCATCTCTTTGCGTGTGGGTTTGGGTCTAAAGAACTATGCTTGTGGTAGGCTGTGCATTTATATGGGGAAACAAGACTACACATGGAAATGTAAAGAGTCTGTAGTTGCTACAGGGTGTTTGTGTTTGATTTTGCTGCCACTATCTACGTCAACTTGCTCTTTGCACTGTTGCCAGAGCTAAGTGTTTTTAAGCAATTGATCACTGAATTGCTCGACTGAAACAGAGCCAGATGGTTATTGATCAAGCTATTGTGCTGTAAGTGTGAAGGCTTAAGTTCATTAGCTTCATACAATCAGTGCATGCCATGGATAAATATCCTAAGCAAAAATATAGCTGGGTTGCTAATCCATTATTTTGAAGAGTGCAGAATGCAGGAGATAATTGAAACCAGAGCTCTCCATATTGACGGTTTAGGCCCCAAATGCTAGGGTTCTCCCATATGCACCAATAGTTTCCAATTAAATGCAAACTTTGTGATCCATTGTTCCAGCTGATTTCTCATCCAGGTGGTAAATCTCTTTCAGTTAGACCAACGGTTATTGAGACTGCAGTGTACGTGAACAGCATTGGACCGGTCGATCCCATCAACATGGTGAGTGCAGAAAAAGACTACAGAAAAAGAAAGTGATGTCAGCTGGTCGGTGATTTAAAATGTTTAGCATGCTGTAAAACAGCTGAGGCAATCACCTGACTTGTGGTGGCAATGTACTTTATGGGATGTTGAAGATTAGACCACTTCTAAGCAGATCTTTGTGGGCTGAAATCCTACATTGGGTTGTGCCATTGAGCAAGGCATTATTGTTTTGGTCATTATGAATAAGCAGCAGTATACATACATGTAAACATTTTAATTCACTTTTTATATATTGACATTTATAATAACATTGCCAGATAGCATGTTGGAGGGAACATTTTCCAGAGCGAATTGAAAGAGAAAAAAAAAAGGTCAGAAAGAACCCCTTTAAGGGTTGTTTAAATTTCTGAAAAATTCTAAGATTGCCTAATAATAATATTTTTTTAAGACATAAAACTAGCACTTTTATGGGAAAAAAAATCAACAAAGTGACCTTGCAATGACTGAAAGACATACTTTTTTGTGTTAAGACACAAAACCAGCACTTCACAGGAAAAAAATCTACAAAGTGACTGAAGATGCTGCCTAATTTTATTATGCAGTGTATCCAGAGATTTGAAAATGTTTTGGTCAAAAAAGCTTTTGATACTGTTGGGTCCACTTAAAGGACACATTTCTATGTCTTTGGAGCTGTAGTAGGATACATGGATCACCAAATCGCCTTGATTTTTCATGGATCAGGGATAGTGGTGCAGGGTATGTATGCTCCAGATAGCCTCAGAGCATGGAGGAACAACTACAAAACAAAAATACAATGTGTCGTCACTACTACTGTAATGGATCACTTTTCATTTTCATTGCACTGTATGTAGGGTGTGGCAGTATCATCCTCAATGGAATCATCTAAAACCAGGGTTAATATGACACTGTAACACCTTCGTTTTGCTATGACTGCATGCTAAAATGATATGCAATACGTTCCGTTGTTATTGCACTAGTTAATTAACCAATTAATTAATTAAGTCTTGTATGTATTCTCCCTTTCTTCAATGTGTATTCAATTTACAGTACATATTACTTAGAATTGATATTCTATTTATTTATGTTATCTGATGAATTATGTGTCCCTCTGGCATACAAATTGCAACAATAAAATATAACAGCAAGCCATGATTAGGGATTATACAGCAGGGGCCAAACAGTATACCAGTGAAAAGGAAATAACCATCTGGGGTTGGACAATGGAAACACAGCATGAAGAAAACTAACTTCGATGTAACTAAATCACAGTTACAAAGGTAGCTAAAGAGGTGAGTCATATTAAGTTGAATACCAATTAGAAATATGTGTCATACTATAAAAGTGGTCTGACAATCAGCACTGCGATATTGGTTCAAAAAAGGCCAATTATTTGGTACCCAAATTGCAGCGGTCACAAATACTGCTATATTATTTAATATGGAAAGAACAGTGTCAGAAATTATGAAAAAAACATTCCAAGAATGAACAGACTACATCGGAAAACAGAAACAGTGGTTGCAAATCAAAACTCACTGAGAGAGATGGATGGACGCTTAACATACAGTAAAATACAGTAAATTCAACATGATTATTGCTAACAAATTATTGTTAAATTTAATTTTAACAGAAAGTTGAATTGTTAAAATATGCAGTACAACTATATTTGAATGGATTTACATAATATTTTGACATGGTGTCAGGTGAAACCACTGTGTAAAACGATGGCTGAATAAATAAAAAAAACAATCTTGACATGGCACTTGGCCATTTATTTCTATAAACAAGTATTTAAAAAAAACATGCCAAGATTGGCACAAAAAAACTAAACAAACAACAAGAAAATGAAAGGGTTCAGAAGACCCAGAGTATGGAGTGAAGTGACGTTGTTCTTCCAGACCTCTTTCCAAAGGCCAGGAGCCCATGCCCTTGTAATACCTAACAAGCAATGGCAACACATGGGCTGACTACTGATCAGCCTTAGGTGAGCATACCTGTATGTGAGGCTACTGCCCAAGATCCTGAAGGCATTTTTGGCTGTGGGAGGAAACAGGCATACCTAACAGCAGCCAAAAAGGAAGAGCATCTCTGTATACTCCTCTTTCCACCCTCCCCGCATAACAAAACTTATTGTAACTCATGTATAGGCGTATATAACACTACAAAATACTACATTAACATCAATAAATGTCAGTCAATACATTTCAATAACCATAGTAGGCATATGGCATGATTTATTTTGTCACCGGTGATGCAGCCATTTTTGACATAGCAAGTTCAATTATGTGACATCCTTGTGTCAGAAACCATATAAAGGACATATCGTGTCTGATTGGATAAGAGCTGTCACCTGTGATTAACATGTATAAAGCATTGATGTGACATCTATTTAAACTGTACAGAATGTTATCACTTGCCATTAATAGCTGCACAATTGTGGCTAACTGACAGCCATTACAACATGTAGCCTTTTCTAAACAATAGGTTTAAGAAAGGTATGGCTAAATAGGAGTGTGAATGGGGTACTTTTAGGAAAGTCAAGATTGTTTCTCGAAAGTCTGGGTGAGAAAAGTCCTCTGTGGACATAATCAGTCAGAGTTCGTTGCAGCAGGGGTTTTATTGGTTCCTTTTATTACATTAACATGTATTACACTGGTTACACAATAAACGGTGATGAAGACATAGGCCGATAGTCTATATTGCAGATATTACATTGTAAAAAAAATAATGTTGTTATCTGAGTACTGCAAAGTATTAGAATTGTGAGGGCACTCATTCAGAAAATGACTGTGATGCTTCTTGATGGCTAAATAAAATTCTTGGAATAAAATGAATCAGCAGCCAGACAGGCTGTTCAATACTCAGGTGGGTGTGCTTTATGAAATAAAAGCCACTGTGAGTTGAAAGTATATTTTATTGATGGTAACTTTATTGATTTTATAGAAATTGTTATAATTGTATCCCTCTATTACAAAGGTATTGATCCATTTATAACAGCCTTATGAAGGCAATCTGGGCCTTTAAACTAGTGACATATGTTGCCATTTTAAAGATGCTCTTTTCCAGAGTGCCTTGCATTTTTGTACATACAATCAGTTTATACAGCTGGATGTACACTGAATCAATTCAGGTCAAATGCCTTACTCAATGGTAGAAATGGCAATGCCCCAACTGAGAATCGAAACCACAATCTTTTATGCCACACTGCTGCCCATGTTGCACCGTTCAAAAAAATATTAGAAAGCCACGGTCATCCTTTATGAAGCAGTGAGGGAAAGTTTGTATGTGTTGCAATGTCTTTTCTGTCATTGCGAGAATCATCCAACTCTAGCTGTACTGGTCAGTGTATCCTGCTAGCTATAGCTTTAATTAAACAGAAGCATTAAGCTTCTTTGTAATCTCTGTATTTTATTTGCTAACAGTTTTCACATAAAGACAGGCTGTTGGTATTTTAATTAGCTTTATCGTGCCCACTCTATGTTTTATCATGACAGTAAATTTGGTGCAAGTTGCACAATTCTAAATTACTAAATACTAAATAAATCCACAAGTTATTCAGGGGTGGATAATTAAAATTTGACAAAGGAAATTCATGTTGCCATTACTATAGAAATTGGGATTGGGGATATGGAAATTTTAGAAGACATCTGTGGGAACATCAGAAGAAGGAGTAGAACTGAGAAAATCAGTGACACCTATATTAGCAGTAGTATTATTTCCATGTATTCATGATTCAATGTGTTCTCGTCTGGTTACAGGAGTACACCATTGACATATTCTTCGCCCAGACTTGGTACGACAGCAGGTTGAAATTCAACAGCTCCATGAAAGTCTTGATGCTCAACAGCAACATGGTGGGAAAGATCTGGATCCCAGACACGTTCTTCCGCAACTCCAGGAAGTCTGACGCCCACTGGATCACCACACCCAACCGACTACTGAGGCTGTGGAGCAACGGGAGGGTTATGTACACACTCAGGTAAGGGCTGATGAAGCTATTAGGATTATTACAAAAACTTTTTTTTTAAATGTTCAAAAGAAAAACATTTGAATGTGGCTCCAGCACAAAAGCCCTCCGAGCTTCATTAAAAAAGTAAAGAAAAAAAAAATTGAAGAGTGGGAGTAATGAAAATGAATCTCCTGGGCCCTGTTTCACAAAGCCGGATTATTAAATTAGCTGGATAACTGCACTGAGTAAAATCCAGAACAGCTTTTTACTTCAGTCTATCTTCCAGGTTTGGGGGGGGGTGTTCCGGCTTTTACTCAATACACTTATCCAGCCCCTGGGCTCTTGTTGTCAGCTCAACTTTCTTTTCAATGAAACATCTTGTTAATAATTTAATATGAATGTCATACCACACTGTAAATATAGTCGTAAACTAGGGGTATGTTTTTTCACGTGTCCTTTTTCCCCTTTGAGGAATATCGCATGCTCTGATACAGAGTATTTCCCTGTTTTCTCTATGTTAGGTTGACCATTAATGCTGAGTGCTACCTTAAGCTGCACAACTTTCCTATGGATGAGCACTCCTGTCCCCTTGAATTTTCAAGCTGTAGGTGTAACTCTCTCACTCGTGGTTCCGCTTTCACATCACGACTGCCATGCTCCAAACCAATCCATTCTAGCGAAGATCCGGAGAGGAGGAAGTGCATCATCTCAAAGCAGAAATCCCAGACTCCATCTGCTTTATAGAATGACTCCGGGCCATAATGCACTTGTCATATGCCACACTCATCAAAGGGTGGGGAGGAATGGCCCATAAACACCCCGAAAAGATGAAGTCGTGTCATAAACCCATCACGCAGCTAGATGTGATTCATGCTATGTCTGCGTCATATTTCACTGGCATGCACCTCAGCCTCCGGCTTTTCCGTGTTCTCATCATCTTGCCAGGCTATTCTGGAGGCATAGGCTGTGCCATGGCCTGCCTGACTATGATTGTGCATTAGATTCATAACTGCACTTTTTATGCATCATCGGCGTGCCGCCATCGCTCCCCATGTCCAAGGACTGAGCGCGGTCTGTGTGGCATGAGATGAAAGACGGGTTTAAAACGTTTCCTTTGACTGTGCTCCTCCAGATGGCTATCCTAAAAATGAGATTATCTACCGCTGGCAGAGGAGGTCGGTGGAGGTGGCGGACCAACGGTACTGGAGGCTTTACCAGTTCGCGTTCGTGGGGTTGCGCAACTCCTCCGAGGTGGCGCGCACACAGTCAGGTATGAGCGATTGTCTTTTGCCTTTGTAATTGCTACACTAGAAAAAGAGAAAAATAGCTATGGCCACATTTGCAGACGCTAATACAAGGTACCAAACACATTTGCTAATACTGATGGGAGGGCTTGAGTGCAATGACGGATGTACAGGTGCAGCTCAAAAAATTAGAATATCGTGAAAAAGTTCAATATTTTTTGTCACTCATGTCAGAAAGTGAAACTCATATATTATATAGATTCATTACACATAGAGTGAAATATTTCAAGCCTTTATTTCTTGTAATTTTGATGATTATGGCTTACAGCTAATGAAAACCCAAATTCAGTGTCTCAGAAAATTTGAATATTACATAAGACCAATAAAAAAAGATATTTTAAACAGAAATGTCAGCCTTCTGAAAAGTATGTTCATTTCTATGCACTCAATACTTGGTTGAGGCTCCTTTTGCATGAATTACTGCATCAATGCGGCGTGGCATGGAGGCGATCAGCCTGTGGCACTGCTGAGGTGTAATGGAAGCCCAGGTTGCTTTGATAGCGGCCTTCAGGTCGTCTGCATTGTTGGGTCTGGTGTCGCTCATCTTCCTCTTGACAATACCCCATAGATTCTCTATGGGGTTCAGGTCAGGCGAGTTTGCTAGCCAATCAAGCACAGTAATACCATGGTCATTGAACCAGCTTTTGGTACTTTTGGCAGTGTGGGCAGGTGCCAAGTCCTGCTGGAAAATGAAATCAGCATCTCCATAAAGCTTGTCAGCAGAAGGAAGCATGAAGTGCTCTAAAATTTCCTGGTAGATGGCTGCGTTGACTGTGGACTTCAGAAAACACAGTGGACATGGCACCCCAAATTATCACTGACTGTGGAAACTTCACACTGGACTTCAAGCAATGTGCATTCTGTGCCTCTCCACTCTTCCTCCAGACTCTGGGACCTTGATTTCCAAATTAAATGCAAAATTTACTTTCATTTGAAAAGAGGACTTTGGACCACTGAGCAACAGTCCAATTCTTTTTCTCCTTAGCCCAGGTAAGACGCTTCTGACGTTGTCTCTGGTTCAAGAGTGGCTTGACATGAGGAATGTGACATTTGTAGCCCATGTCCTGGATTCGTCTGTGCGTGGTGGCTCTTGATGCACTGACTCCAGCCTCAGTCCACTCCTTGTGAAGCTCCCCCAAATTCTTGAATGGATTTTGCTTGACAATCCTCTCAAGGCTGCGGTTATCCCTGTTGCTTGTGCACCTTTTCCTACCACACTTTTTCGTTCTACTCAACTTTCTATGAATATGCTTTGATACAGCACTCTGTGAACAACCAGCTTCTTTAGCAATGACCTTTTGTGGCTTACCCTCCTTGTGGAGGGTGTCAATGACTGTCTTCTGGACATCTGTCAAGTCAGCAGTCTTCCCCATGATTGTGTAGCCAACTGAACCAGACTGAGAGACCATTTAAAGCCTCAGGAAACCTTTGCAGGTGTTTTGAGTTAATTAGCTGATTAGAGTGTGACACCATGAGTTTCCAATATTGAACTTTTTCACAATATTATAATTTTCTGAGACACTGAATTTGGGTTTTCATTAGCTGTAAGCCATAATCATCAAAATTACAAGAAATAATGGCTTGAAATATTTCACTCTATGTGTAATGAATCTATATAATATATGAGTTTCACTTTCTGAAATGAGTGACAAAAAATATTGAACTTTTTCACGATATTCTAATTTTTTGAGCTGCACCTGTATATGGTACATCCACCCATCATGGCCATAATAAAACCATACTTACCCACTGTTACGTATCTCTCACACTTCAGCTGTGATTGCTTAGAACATGGGTTCCAGAATTTTCTCGCTCGCATTTAAATTTAGTCTTTAGCAGTTTTTTTCAAATAGAAAAGTCCAATTCTACATGTACACTGCAACTAGTGCAGTGCAGATGACATGTGTAGTAACTTTAAAAGTAAAGTAAAGTTTAACTATTATGAATTACAGTGGAAATTCTATTGTATGCAATTAACTTTTCTTCCCCCTGACCCAGATGTACATAGGAACTACTGGTAATAGAATATTCTGGTTTCTGTTTCCAGGAGAATACGTGGTCATGTCAGTGTTTTTTGACTTGAGCCGGCGAATGGGTTATTTTACCATTCAGACCTACATTCCCTGCAGTATGATTGTTGTGCTCTCATGGGTTTCCTTCTGGATCAACAAAGACGCCGTACCAGCGAGGACATCCCTGGGTAAGGTCTCGCCCGTCACAGAACATCGAAACCATTTCAATGAAATTCAGCAACCCTTTAAATGACTGCCTTCTTATCTGGGAATGGCCAAACAATTATGCATTTTTTAATATTTCAAATCCATTGTTCACAAGAACAAGGAAGCACTTAATTTGTCGTGCTCTGCTTCAACACAAAATGGCTATTCAGGAGGCAAGGTTACTGCAGCAAAAATAATTGAAAAGGGGATTATCTGAATTACATGTGGATTTCTAGATGAATATAGGGGTTTGCACTTGGGCTTTCATTAAATCAGAAATGTTTCATTCTTATTTCCTTATTAATTCATGAATTAATAACTGGTATAATGATCAGTTGATCCCATTTTTCAGCATTAATTAATATAGAATGTGTTACTTCATAAAAGTAAAATTCCAACACAGCAAATCTCATTATGAAATGACATTGATTTTGTTGCTCAGAATGCAAGTTGTCGCATTAGCCTTGTATGGAATTCAACTCTACTTAGTTGCAATGCAGACAGTAGACTTTGCTTCTTCCATGTTTCCTACTGTATCTACCTTAACCAAAATTCTACATATGAAGTCTGTACTCCATTGTTCCTTACACACATTGGCTGCTGTCAACCATACCAAGACAGTGGATATTTATGATTTATTATCACTTTTTACAGTGCCACATTTTATAGAATGAGTTTATTTGTTGCCTATATCACATTTTAATCAGTCTCAAGTCTAGGGGCTCCAGAGCAATCTGACTGTATATAACAAGTTATAGCTTGTAGTATGTTAAAAGTCAGTGGTTGAGTTGGCTTTAACTGCCACTTTCAATTGGAACTCAACCTACATGAGATCATGATTCAACAGAGTACATTCCCAGAATTTCTGGGGATATTATCTATTATCAAGTGGAGCATCAACTTGGTATGGCTCCTAGAGCCATAAGGTTGAAAGGTGAAGGTGAAAGGTACTAAGCATTTTAATGTAAATAAAAGTAAATCTGATTAATTATGTTTAAAAAGTTGCTCAAATTAATATGTTGATTATTACAGCCCTTGTTTAAACATAATAACTGATTACCTATATTGAAATTGAACAGTATTGCAGTGCAGTTTCAATAAAAATTATGAGAAAACAACTGAAAATAGATTTTTTCTTTGGGTATTGATGTGATCAGATGTGTACAGACAGATGATTGGGTTTTATCCCACAGGGATCACCACAGTGCTCACCATGACGACCCTCAGCACGATATCTCGGAAATCCCTCCCAAAGGTGTCCTATGTTACAGCCATGGACCTTTTCGTGTCCGTCTGCTTCATATTCACCTTTGCCGCACTGATAGAGTATGGAACCCTACACTATTTCACCAGCAACAGGAAGTCCAAGAACCCCAACGCCAGCAAGACTCAGGTGAGGGATTTTATTTTATTTTTTTAACAGGGCTCAGGTGCGAGTGGTTCAGTATAGACGATCAGCCTACTGGACACCACAGCACTGGACACTGCTGGACACCACAGCACTGGACACCACAAAACTCCACAGCACTGTTTATATTCAGGCATTGAAATTGCTGATCCAAGAAATAGCTGACACTTGGATGAACAAATCATAGGAAAATAAATTGGAAAATAAATGTGGTACTCCTCTTAACTAATTTTAATCACAATTAAAAAAAAAAAATTCCATAGCCAATCAGCAAATATAACAGCTATTGTCTCTGTTTGAAAATTGTCTGTTCAAACAAATTTGTTGATTGGCTTTCATCAACGCAATGGGAATAAATAAGGACATAAATAAGGACAAACAATTGTCTACAACCTTTTGGCCTTGTTGTGTTCTTGTTATGTTCAGGCAGTTAGCTAACTAGCCAACAAGCTAGAGCCATCTAAGATAGCCTCGTAAGCAAGCTAGCTAGATAGCCCAGTTGGCTTGCTGACATTTCAGCTAGATAGCGCAGAGAGTCTGGACAGGTCAGTGGCATGCTTTCCATTTCATTTTCTGTAATTAGATTTCCAAAAAAACAAACGTTTGTTCCAAAGACATGGAACATTTTTTTTTGTTTGCACGAACAAGGTAAAACATTTATTTTGCAATGCTCAGATGAGTGGTGTGGATGGGGATGGGGGGCAGGGGGTGTTTGGTCATTTACCAATCTCAGGGATCACACTCACTGGTGTGTGAAAACAGGGTGAAGGGACACAGGCTTTATTATTTTCACATGACAGTCACTCACATAAATACACCAATGATGAAGGCAGGCATGAGCCATGGATCTGAGATGACATTAAACTAGGCACCTCATATGCATGGGGAATACATTTAGTGTGTAATATGTGCATGCACGCCTACATTAATTGTGTGTGTGCGCACGTGCATCATTGTGTGTGTGTGTGTGTGTGTGTATTCATGTGCGAATAGTTAATTATAAGGCTGTCAACTTGGAAAATAAAAATATATTATTTCATGTAGCGTTAACTCCACCTGTATTTATTTTTTTCTTTTTGTGTATTTATTTTAACCAGCAGCATATCCAGTGCTGTAATCAACAACACACTGTCAGTTATGTCTCATCAGTCCCTGATTATTTTGTGTTGTGATATGCTAATTGTGGTGTTGATACACTACCCCCATCCTCTTCGCCCACATTTGCATAGCTTAAAGAAATGTAAAGCTAGAAAATGCAACTATTTCCTTTCCCTTCATCACCAGAGTGGAGGAAGTCTTAATGAAGGCCATTTAAGGAGGAATTGTTTTAATTATAAGGGGATGTACAAGACAAAAAATAAAATATTGCACTACCGTGAAACTGTTTAATTGGTTTTGACTGATTAGGTGAGCTTTGTGCGGTGATTGCCTAAACCACAGTATCTAGCAAGAGAGGCCTGCTTTCAGAAAGTATAGAAGCAGGTCTCTGTTTTTCTGAGCCACATGCTGAGATTTGTCGGAATAGACTGATTAAGAGAGATTTGCATATAAATAGCAAGATTCCTGCAGTGTATAATCTTATTTGCGCAACTGTTACAGAAGTTAAATTCCTTTCATTTGAAAAAGCACATTTAGCATTGCAGATAAGTTACACAATCAACATCGCTAAACTGACTTCGTAAAATTTGTATTCTTATCATATAGACATATACACAGGAACTAGGGGTGCAACGGATCACAAAACTCACGGTTCGGACCGTATCACGGTTTTGAGTCACGGATCGGATCATTTTTCGGATCAGCAAAAAAAAAAAAGGGAGACAAGTATATCTTTGCTTTCCATTTATTCTGTAAAACACTTAAAGCAAGGAACTTTTGCCCATGGTCTTAAATGAAAACAACATTCAATATGTCCAATGTTTAAGTAAAATCTTAAAATATATAAAATATTCAATACTCAATTGTTAAATCAAAGTGCAATATGAGGCATGATACCTTCTTCCTTTAAACATGGTAGTGAATGAAAAAATAGCCTGTGTAAACGTTGATGTTAATATTATACTTTAGGTGAGTCTGGCTTGGTTAACATTAGCCATAGCCTTGGATCAAGACGGTCAGGCTTGTACCAACAAGGCTAGTTAGCCATATATATAACGTTATAATTAATAATTAGAACAGTGGTGTTAACATCACTAGCCTTGCCTTATCCATATGAATAACAAAATTAAATACCCCGGGCTCCATTACATATTGTTTGACGAGGCGAAGCACAGACTGGAAAGTAACATAGCGTTAAGGAGACGCTCCTTCTAACGCTATGGACCAGAGCGAAGTTGTAATCATAAAACTCCGTTTTTTAAAAAATAGTCATGCACACATTTTTACAGTGCATACGGCAGGCCTTGTTGACGGATTTGGAAGAGATTTCGTAGCTCTGGTTCCAAAAATGAACGAGTATTTAATGTGTTAAATCCGTGAAAATTACATTACAGTGGGTGAGCTGGCTCTCAAACTGTCTCCCCCTGCGAAGAGGGGCGGGGCTTAGCGATAGGTCCAATGCGCTTCAGAGTAAAACACAGCACGCATCTGTCTTTTCACTGCAACTCTGCATCGAGATTTAGGGAATTATTACTTTAAAAAGTACTAGCGGCAGTAAAACTGTAATTCACTATGATGGTTAAATTTTGCAATTAATCCGCGGTTCACATGCGTGCCGAACCGTGGGGGGCGATCCGTACGGATCACGGATCAACTACGATCCGTTACACCACTAACAGGAACGTATCTTCACCGACAGTGTGTTTAATGGTATTCTTCTGGGCTACTCTTATGAAAAGCTGTGGAATACAATGCCAGTTTGAAAAACGTGTCTTCTTTTGAATTGATAAAACTTAAGTCTGAAAGGATGAAGTATCGTCCAAATTGCATATTTCTTAACATGAAGAAAACTATTACTATTTTACTGTTACTATTTTACAAATTTGTGTTACCCAGAAGTTACCCAGGTTTTATATGTGCTCCACTACCTCTTCCCCTGTTCATTCCTACTCCTCCCTCTCAACCCACTCAAGCCTGATGCTTAACATGCCTCTCTGATGACAGAAATGTGGAGCAGTCAGAACATCACTGCTTCAGATAAGCAACATCGCCCCCTATCATAAAGAGGATCACAGCGACGAGTGCCTGGATGGTAAGGACTGCACCGGTTTCTTCTGCTGCTTCGAGGACTGTCGATCAGGGACATGGCGCGAGAACAGGATGCACGTCCATGTCTCCAAGATTGATTCCTATTCCAGAATATTCTTTCCCACGGCATTCGGCCTCTTCAACCTTGTGTACTGGGTGGGTTACCTGTATTTCTAAAAAATAATAATAATAAAAGAATAATAATAATAATAATTAGTAGATAAATTGTGAAATTACTCTTAAAGGGGAATTCCACCCAAAAATGTTTGGTTTGTAGAAAAGATTTCCTCCTGATTAAAATGGCTCTCAGCCAACTTTCTACCTGTAGTGAAAGCAGAAATATAGCCCCGAACTACTGTGCATGTACCAGGTACTTGCCTGAGAATGAACTACAACAGCCACAAAGCTTACAGTTAAGACAACAGGTTGCCACGCCCACTGAATGCCGTTACAGAAGCGGAGGCTAAGAGGCTGGGCATTTTGCTGCTAGTGTTGTGCCTACCTGTCTGCAGCGTTTCTAAGTTAGAGACAAGAGAGGCCACCTAACTCGCTGGCAAGTTAGCCACTAATGTAACAGTTATACTGAGAAAATACCATCATTAGCTCAGTCTCCAGAAAAACGGGGGAAATACGGCCCTTCATTTATCTATGTTTGGTATTGTGAAAACATTAGCCAGAAGTCTATAACACTTAGGTAGGCCACGCACCCCGGCTCCATGTCGGAAAATCAACCCTTAGCCTATACCTCCTGTTTTTCAGTATAAAATGCTTTTGTATCAACCAACATGCCGATACAGAATATTAAACATATACAATTGAAAGTTAAAACGTCATTGTTGTAGGCTACTTGTTAGCCGTTTTAGCTATGTTTGCTAGCAAAGCCCAAACTTTCCCAGTGCAACTCAAACGCACTGATGTCGATTAAAACATGGAAACGACACATTTATCGCCCCGATATCCGACCTCCTTCCATGAACAAATGCAAGGTTAGCTACTCTAGCCTACTCCATGGCAAACATTTTAAAACCAATTTGTTTCATGCCAAGAACCCCGTTGCTTACAAAAGCTAACGCACTAGCTCAGAAAATAATACATTGCTTCTGTAATCGAATGCTCAGAGCAAAACCGTTCAATTATTGTCAGCTAGCTAATGTTAGTCTACTTAATAGTCATGGATCATAATGTAACGTTAGTTGACATGGTTCCTTACCGGGTGATTCAATAAGGCAGAGGAAGATGTAGGCTGCAGTGAATCGGGGAAATAGCGGAGGAGCTCCACTCTGTAACCGACAGCACTCGAGTCCTGTTTGGTTTAGTCTGCCAAAACATCTTTAGAAAATAACATAGCCTATCAATGTAATTTTCTGACATTATAATAAAATAGCAATGATAGCTAGCTTGATCTATGATAGGGTCTCAATTCAGAACAGTGAGAGGCAGGCAGCAATTTTTTCCTCGCT
The DNA here is from genome assembly GCA_022702515.1 of Ilyophis sp. 1 JC-2022. Lineage (NCBI taxonomy): Eukaryota > Metazoa > Chordata > Actinopteri > Anguilliformes > Synaphobranchidae > Ilyophis > Ilyophis sp. 1 JC-2022. The sequence continues at coordinate 116,380,240 of CM040404.1, read as the reverse complement.
GGCTCCACCTACTTGCTATGTAATTTACACACCCACTTGAAAACACTGTAGTTTTTCAAAAACAAGGAAGTGGTAGAGGTATACGCCATTTTGACATATATCTCTACCAAATTTTCAACTTTATATTCAAATAACTAAAAAAAATATTTGGCCAGCCACAAAGAAAGACTTAATTACTTGCGCCTTGATCGGTTCAATAAGGTTAATGTTGTTTTTGGGTGGAATTCCCCTTTAACAATATAATCTTTTACTTCAGTGTTTGTCCCTGTGTACATGTTGTCAGTGATATCTTCACTTATTCATATAAATTAATACAAAAATAATAAATAAGAAATATACCTATGATGGTCACAGGAATTGTTCACTATTAGCAAAGGGAGGTGAACATGGACCGAAGTTTGTAAATTGGTCAGACAAATTCATTGTTATGCAAGACTTGTGTCAATACTCTTCTAACGTTGCATTGTTTAGTAAGTGTGCCATCCTTCAGAATACAAAACACCTACAAAGAGCTTTTTAATATGCTATAATAATGCATTTTATTAAAAGGTACTTTGTAACTAAGCAAAGAACAAATGTGGAAATGTTTTATTCAAAGTTTGATTTGATATGTTTTGCTTCGCAACTAACATTTCAGGTTGAAGAAGATATTTAGCCTAAAAGATCTGACTATCATAAGGGTGAATATATTTAGGAATACTAAAACAGATACAATGTTAAAGCAGCTAAGCAGTTAATGAGGCATTTAAATTAATTTACTAAACAGGAAGAAAGCTTTAATAGTCATTAACACACTGATATGTTCCAAGGGTGATTTTATTGTCAACAGCTCAATTAAAGTCAACAAGACACGTAAGGACTTACAGTTCAGAACTGAGTGGTACAAGCCATTTGTCATGCAATTTTTGAGAGATCAGTGTTTCACCTAAATCCAGTGAAAATATTATCTCAAACACATAATTTTTTCTTAATATGTATAACAATAAAGGTTAACTAACAGATACAAGGCACTGTCAAGCATTTTGCTAAACATATGCATTGTTTGTTTAAGTGTAACATGTTGTACCTTATAGCAAAGACATCAACAATGCTCTACATACGCAACCCATTCCTGAGAATTGAGACAAAACCTTGTTTTGTTTTTTTTTACTCAACAATTATGCTGGGAAAACATCTTTTGATAAATCAATAAATCAAAGTCTTGGCTATTAAACACTAAAGGGGCCATCTCATTACATTTTTTGCTATTCTTCACATTCACACAAGACTCCCATTACAAAAAAAAACTTTTCTAAATAGAGCAGATGTTTTAGCTAGAAAAAAACTATTAGTGTTTTAAAAATATTTAAATATCATTGAACATATTGCTACTTTTATTAACATGATTCAATTACTAAAAAAAATTGACTGCCCTCAGCATAGACGTCACCTTCGTCAGATAAAATAATAGAGTTGACATCTTACAGAGTTGATATCATTTAATATTTTCTCATTTCGCAGCATATCTATTTTATCAGTTGCTAATGCAAGTGAAAATATACATTTTTAAACCATGATTCTTAATTTATTTCGATTTAGAAGGAAGGTGGCATTGACTTGTTATGTTTGAGACAATGCTGATCGCAATAATATTTCTTAAACTTTAGAAGAAATTTTAAATGTACCAGAGGACAAGTAACCTTGTCTTTAGGATATAGCTATCTTTTTTATGACTGAATACATATTTTTTTTTTAGAAATTGTTGGGTCACAGACATCAGGAGGTCATGGCATGCAACAAAATATAAAAAATGATTACTTTATTCTACATTATGTTTAACTGTCCAATATTTTTTGATGCCCGAAAATGAGGGGGGACTATGTACAAACTATGTGTTATCATTTCTAAACGGTTAATTCAATATGGATGAAAATACCCTTAAATTAAAGCTGATAGTCTACACTTCAACCTCATTGTCATCTTATCTTTTCAAACTCAAAGTGCTAGAAAAAAAAAAAAAAAAACAAAAAAATGTCTGTCATGGTGAAATATGGTATGTATGGTATGTTAATAAAAAAAATAAAAAAAAATAAAATAATAAATAATAAAAAAAAAAAAAAAAAAAAAAAAAAAAAAAAAAAAAAACCTTTGCTATTTGCTTGATTCATTCAAAAAAAAAAAAAAAAAAATATATTAATTTTTCAAAATGTGTGTGTGTTTGTTGTGACATTTTTTTACTTTACTGTTAATATAACTGAAAGTCATATCGCTGCTGAAAAAAAAAAAAAAAAAAAAAAAAAAAATGTATTATTTTTTCTTTAAATAAAAAAAATGTCTCTCTCTCAGCCAGGGGGGGGGGGAAATAATTATATTGTCATGTCTTAATGTAATGATTAGGGACAGTGATATAAAATTTTATGTTCTGAAATATAGCTTGTTAAATTTGATTCATTTCTGACATTTTCTTTGAAATGAAAGCTACTGAGCTATTAAAGAAATGGCGGTTTTAATTTCTTGTTATTCATTTTAGAATTTTACTATTTACAGTGCAGTCCACAAGCATTGGACAGTGACACAGTTATATGTTTTTGTTTTGGCTCTGTACTACTGCACAATGGATTTTAAATTAAAACTATTAATATGACATTGAATTGCAGATTGTCAGCGTTAATTTGTAAAATTAAGTTTAAATTGGATTTAAGTTTAAATGGGGTTGAAAGTCCTTTGTGCTTTAATAAGCTTTTCTTGTATCTCGCTAATGGTTTTTTTCCTCTACATATGTGTCTGTGTTTTTGTATACTTGTTCAAATTATTCTAATACACTGTGAAACAAATAAAATAGTGCCTGTAAATGTCTGTGTGTCTCGAATGTTGTTTTCCTCATAAATCCAATACTTAATCAAAAGTGCACGAACAAACATTTGCTTTTAGACCCACAATTAGACAACTATATAAAATACTAATCAAGCCAACCTGCTTATTCTAGCTAAAAAATTACCCAGTGAGAAGTTAAACTAAAGTTGTGAATCACTGTTCATTACAGATCATGTGGCACTGTAAGGGCCTTCCTGATGTCCTGGCAATAATTCCAAACTTGGCTCTCTCAAATTGGTTTTCTCATCATAGCTCAGTTTAATTGTCTGAATAATCTTTCCCTCTCCACTTTGGCCAATGCGTGATGAGCGTTACGCCACAAAATGGCTGACATGCATTACCCAAATGGGCTTACATTACCCATACTCAGCAGAAATGCTGTTTTAATACTGCAACTGTCGTTTAGGTAGATGTTTCTAACGCTCTAGCTCTAGTCTAGTTAAAATCATGCGTCTCTCATATACAATTTGCAGTTTCTGTTGGTGTCCTTCTCAGTACAAATTACTTGTTGGGTCCCACAAGGTACAATCCTGGGCCCAGTTCACCAGTGCATATGTAGATGCAGTCTGGTATCAAATATAGACCATGCCAGACAAGAGGCAATGCAGACAAACCTATGTCACCTTACTATGTTACCATTTTAATTGCAATACTCAATTATGGTATTTGAACTAATGTAACGAGCATAGACTTATGCAAATGTAGATAGATATCCAAACCATTAATACATTTTTTCTCATTTGTAATTTAAAAAAAATTAAAATCTATGAACAAAAATGTGAATGAGGCCTAAATCACAGCTCCCATCTGCAATCACGAGAAGCCATATACAGAGAACACTTTGAGTGAGAGTTACAGACAGAGGTGTGGATGGATGGGTCGGAGGACCAGACACGACTGTGAGGGGCTCAAAAGGTTACCCACAAGACGTGGAAACCACTAGAATGAGGGAAATGAAATAGAGCTCCGTGAACGGAACAGAAAAAAATTAACAAAAAGGGAAAATAACTCCCGGCGTATAAGCCAATAAAAAAGGCCCAGAAAAGCTGGCGAAGAGTCCAGACTCGAGCAGAACAGCAAATGAGCTAACAAAGAGGCGAAACAAAAAAGAGGTGACCAAATGTACTTTTCAAAAAGGAAGGGTAACAAGGGTGAAATAAGAAAAGAGGAAAAAAAAGTAGAAAGAAATCCTAAGATCAAATTTTGTACTCTAAACGAAATGGAAGTTTCTGCGTTACTTTCCAAAAAGAGAGCAATACAGTTTTCCGAAGCCATATACCATATACCTGGCTTTGCGTGGCATGAAAGTTTGACACAAAAGCACAGGATGACGGAAAAGCGGGACTTAAATAACTGGCGCACACCTGCAACTAATAACGTAATTAGCCCCAAAGAGGGGGAGAGACATGGTCGGAGCGCCCTCTCGCGGCCCCGAGCAGCAACGCCTGCAAAGAGAGAAACGCAGGCCGGAAAACCATGACAAGAGGCTTTGGTTATGAGGGTGCCACACACATTTTCAATGAGGTCGAGGGCTGATTATCTATAGCTGGGGTATAAATTAACAGGAACCACATGCATGGAATAACATACACATAATAATGCAGGTCTTATATCAAATTTTAAACATTGCTTTCTCTCAATTGAGATTCAGCTCAGAATTACAACAGGCCAGAAGTTACATTAATGCTGTGAATCCATTAGAGCTTCCTGGAAAAAATTAACCTTGATTATTTTCAAGATAAATGGACGGGGGAGGGGTTTGGGTTGGTAGATATGGGTTAGAGGTATATTTGGAGGGTTATCTTTATGAGTAGATCGAGGGCTCAATCTTACATTCGGCGCTAAGTGGCGGAAACTCAAACGCAAGTGTCTTTTCTAGTTTCAGTCCGACGCAGTTTACCATGTAGCGCACACGTTGTTTAAATCACAAGTAAAGTTGCGCTGAACTGGGCGTGTTGGTCTTAAGATGAGGTGTGGCCAGGCTACTTGAGGCAGCAGAAAGTGTTTGCGTTAAAATCACCACAAACCTGTCATGTCGCAGTTGTTTCAATGTTATTTTAACAGTGCAATATTAAGGTGCAAAACCTCTACATACCCATGTGCACAACTTGCATACACCCTCCTCCTGTCTGTGATACACAGAGCGTGCACAAAACATGCATACAAATATCAAGATTACAATGTGAAATATTAGTATTGTGTATATCAAAAAATGCATTCTAATAAAAGGGTCCATCGGTCAGGTTTTAACATACTTACATACTGCTGTCCATATATGCACTATATGCAATGAATGCATTCAAGTCCCCATCACACCTGTCAGCCGAGAAGTATAAAACAAGAGTTCACTGCAAACTTAGAATTTCCTGGGGTTCTGCCCAGCAGAGAACACGCTTACATATGTGAAACGTAAGGGAGCCCACTCGATGAACATCGAGGCAACTTACGATGCTGCGTGTAAGGTTACACATGTATTCCCAAATTATCCTGGATCAAGCTATGACTCTATATTGGCCAATAGTTTCTATAATATTCAATCTTCTAATAGGGTACAATGGCTATTCATTGAAAACTTTGCTGATAACACCTGCCTATAGGCTAACAATGTGTGAATTGTCATTCAATTGAAAACTCATGAAAAAGCACGCACTGCAATAGACAGACATTTGGAGTGCGAAAAATTCACTTCAGATGTCTGGATCATAAGACAGGTGGAACATTACAATACATCCCTCATCATCTACAGCCTGTAAGTAAATGGAATTTTTGATTGAAAAAAGTTTTTATGGTTTTGATTGAAAAAAGTTTTTATGGTTTTGATTGAAAAATCTTTTTAATGGAATATATTCTCTGAATGCATGCTTTATCTTTGTGCATAAGCAGGTCTGTTTCGCCAGCTGTAAATCACTTTTTTCATTGTCTTACTAAATTGGCCATTTTATTAGCAATCCATAAAGGTGCAAATGCATGTGGCTTTTAAAGGGAAATGTGAGAAGACACTCTGAATGGTTTATTGTATGTTACGCCAAAGACACACCTATAATTAATGAAGAGAACTCCAGTTCAGCCCATATGAGCCTTGCGTCTTACTTTGCGCTCAAATTATATGCCGTCTACCTAGCAAAAGTGAAGTTGGACACTCCCTAAATGCACTTGCACCACGCATTTTAGACCATGTGCTAAGATCATCCAGATAGAGCCCCTAAAGTCTTTGGACTATACTTTTCACAGTCCTATGATTAGGACTAGTTATGCTTTCAGATAACCACTGTGAAGTGAAATCCAAAGTCCTGTACCATGTGTTATGTTGTAACAAGTTGTAGTTACATACACTGCATACACTCTTACAGCAGTACTGCATATAGAACACACTACACTACACATACAGTGAGCACCATAATTCATTTCACCCTGAGCGTTCTTTTACACATTCTTTACTCAGAGTGTTATACATGTGGCCCCTGGAGTTATAAAAGCTTAAACAGAGCACCCCCTAAAAAGGTGAGAATTGACCACATTTTCCATCACCGCCAAGGGGTTAAAGTGATCCATCCATATCTACTGCATATCTGGCAGCAGAGTGATGGTTTGAGGCTCGTTTGATACCTGAGATTTTTTTTAACTTACAGCCATTTCGCCAACCATGTATTCCATAATTTACAGCTAAATCTAGTCCCACCCCTCAATTCCCTTGGAGATCCATTCAAATGCAGAGAAGTTATAGCATCGCTTGTAAGAGTACCAGAAAATAAGCTATCAAGAGTTATTTGATGTTGTTGGGTCACAGAAATCAGGAAGTTATGGCATGCAAAGGATATGCGAACCAAATATTAAAAATGATTACTGTATTCTACATTATGTTTAACTGTCCAATATTTTTTGATGCCCGAAAATGGGGGGGACTATATACAAAAGGTTCTATCATTTCTAAACAGTTCATCCAATATGGATGAAAATAACCTCAAATTAAAGCTCACAGTCTGCACTTCAACCACACTGTCATTGTATCCTTTCAAACTCAAAGTCCTAGAGTACAAAACCAAAATAACAAAAAATGTGTCACTGTCCAATGAATTATGGTGCTCAATGTATGTTATGGTCATTCTATGTGGTGCACTGCTAAGTACATTTTTCCTGGGAATGGTTTGAAAGGTACAATCAAGGATGATTCCCTTTGAAATTCCCTTTGAAACTTCAATCACATTCATTGAGCTTTTAGGGCATTGAGCTGAAATATTTCTGATTAAGCACAGACTACCTTACAACAGATCTGCATAGGCTGATCCATTACATTACATTATAGTCATTTAGCAGACGCTCTTATCCAGAGCGACGTAGATCCAACACCGTTACCCTGACAGTAAGACAAATGTTCTCAGAGGCCAGCTAATGTTCAACAGGTTTTCTGGTCATGAATAATGAAGCAGACATTACACTTGACTGCTGTGATGTCAGTGATCTTGAGAAAAAAATGAGGAAAGACACATTAAGGTGAACAGATGTGGGAAATGCACAAGATGAAAGGGCATAAAGTACCATGTGTGCACATGAGAAAAAATAGGTCTGCCCAAATAACTAATTTCCTGAAAAATATACTCAAGTAGCCCGGGAGGAGTGGGAGCTATGAACTCGATTATATGGCAGACTATATTGCAGTCCTCCATTTCTTGTGTATTTTCATTTCACATGGGACCATAAAACTCAGTAAGGAGCAAGACGATGCTACACTAGACAGGGGGTTGTAGGAAAGCAGTGTTTCAGAAGGATCTAGAAACTGTTAAAGTGCTTGCTCATCACAAGCCAAACAATCCTAGGGCATGTGTATACCACTTTAATGTGCTCTGTGTAAACCTGGGATTACATTAGCACACTGTGGAGGAGCACAAATCTCATAAAGGACTGATTGCATTCATTTTCTACTTCCTCCAATGTATTTATTTATGCTTTATTTTTGCTCCTTGAAGCATTCTATCAAAACAATGTACCTGTCTACTGCTGGACTTGGTATAAAGTAAGCAGAGCTGAAAAAGAAATACTATAAGAAAATATGTCAGAATTTCCAGGATAAGAGCACTTGCACATTATTGCTCCCATAAAAAAAAAAAAAAATTACATCCTGGCAGACCTTCATCATGGCAATCTGGTTGACTGAGAATGAATGAGTTAACAAGGTTAATGAGTGAAGGAATGTCAATGAAAGTGACTGATTGAATCGAGTGAATATTAATGAGGAAAGTAAATTAATTAATGTTTAATATTTAATTAGGGTGAGCAAGTGACAGTTTTGATGTAGGTGAAGATGAGTGGCAAAATGTACGGATGAAATCTAACTAAAAAATGATTTGTACTGAATTGTATGCAACGGTTTTGTATATTTTAAACAGTGTCATGATTTGAGCAGTAAACTGTTGCCTACAGGTCAAAAAACAATAACTAATTTTTCAGTTCCTCATTTATGTTGATCTCCACCTCGGTAGGATTATGTTAAGTTTGGATGAAAGCTGAAGAAGAGCAGAAGGACTCTCGCCTTAGGCCCTCAGCCAAAGAACAGGTCGGTGTCAAGTGGAATTAACCCACCCCCATCTACCGTACAGGAAGAAAAAGAGGAGGAAGAGAGGATGGCTAATGCAGAGCAAAGTTTTAACAGCACTGCTAAAGTTAAACACTTTCAGAATGGAGATGGATTTGTTACTCTGACTCAAGAGGTTCAAAGTGATTGGTTATAAAAAAGCCATGCAGCATCAGGTTTTATGGTCTTGGTGAAAGGAATGATGGGATTCTGGAGCAGCACTGTTCCATAGCAACCATTTGGTCCCGATTCTCTTTGGATGGATCCGACCAGGGATACATTTTGTGTAGCGGCAATGCATTTCGCCAAAACTTATAAGCATTTGTACATGCAACTTTACTCTCATTTTGAGTGCTTCCTTTTAGAGATAAGAACTGGACTGATTTTTGTCTGTTTCTATCTGTGTTTGTGGCTCTACATGTAACTGTGTGTGTGTGTGTGATAGAGAGATGATTATGTGTGTGCTTGTGTGTACAGTACATGGTTGGTAAATATCTAGATGCTGATTGATAGAAATGTACTAAAAGCTATGAAAGTGCAGGGAACTAAACTAAATTGTCTGCAGCGATTGCTTTTAGATGTGCTTGTACAAAGGTAACATGAAATGTTTGGAACAGCTCCACTTGCATTCTGTTAACTATCGTTAGTTTGCAAGCAAAGGTTTATATATTCTTGAAATTAGACTTTAAATTGAACATTTAGAGACCCATCATTTAATTTACTAAGCAAGATTGTGAGATGAATCAAACTTGTGGAAAGTGGAATTCTTCAGAAAGATTAACTCACTTGCTTGCTAGCTTGCTAGCTTGCTTCTTCCATTATTCCATTAAGTATCTTTTATAGCCTAGAGATTTGATTTAAAATTAATTATAAGCTATACTGGGCACTATTTGGGTGGCAGTGCAAGCATAGACTTGCCTGGGTGAGTGGAGTTTCTCATTTCATCTTGTGCACATAGAATCCGTCCGGTTTTCTAGTTCTTTCGCCTGCAATAAACCCATTTGCATAATGGGTCGGGTGGCGCAATCGTATTACTGTTGCATTATTGTGTTCATTTTTTATTAATCTCAATTGATTTTTAGATACAAACTCAACAGTTTGCTAGCGTTTTTTTTATTGTTTTAACACCTTTCTTGGCCGGGTCGAAGTCGTTTGTTGCTACACAAGACAGAATATGCTTGAATTGTCCAGAGAAAATGCTGGCTCAACACATTACTTTGTTCCAAAAAAATTTACAAAAAAAGAAACAGAAAGATTTATTTCTCTGCCTTCTTCAGATTGAATTTGTTCATAGATATTTTATGGGCTACTGTAATGCATTCAACAGGCACTGCATCCATTAAGACTACACTTGGGGAGCCTACTCCAAATCCAGTGACATCCCAAAATCGTGCTCAGAATGCTATTTGAGAATTTGAGCACAGTGCATTATTTTCACAAATAATATCTGTCATACAATACCAGAAAAACATTACATCACATAACACACATTCTATAGCTGAGTGTGTGAACGCGTGGGTGAGTGAGTGGCTGTGTGAAAAGTGGCTGAGTGAAAGTGAGTCAGTGAGTAAGTGCAAAAGTGAGAGACACTAGGTAAAAGAGTGAGGGCGAGTAGATACACAATGTTCTATAAAGAAAACAATATAAATCCCAGACCTTTCTGGAAACACTATGAAGCAGTAAAGCTGTTATAAGAACTTAAGTGAACATCTTGTATAAAATGAAAAGGCTCTCACCTCTGAAATGTTTATCAGCATCCATCAGTTTCAGTCATCATCCAAGAAAAATCCAATGCTTTTTCTTGCACTTTACTTGTACAGATCTGGTTTGTACATTGCTACATTGAAATATTGTTTTTGAACTCATTGGCAAACAGACTGAAGAAGATTACGAAGAATATCCCCATTTTGTGGAAATGGAAATCCTTGTTTTAGAAATATGCTTATTTTCTTTTTTGACAGAAATGTAGTTGTTTGCACAGTTGAGATTAAAATCAGGATTGTGCAAAGTACCTGTGCTAAACAGTCTAAGAGCCCACCATTATCACAAAGAATAGGGGTTTACATATATTTAAGGAACCAGGGAAATCCCTATGTTTGTGATAATTGTCAGTTAGTATAGCAACATCTAAAATCAAAACTGTGCAACCCACTTATTATCCCCCTAGTGTTGGATCAGCTGTATAAATACCATATTAACTACAGATTCTACACCGGCTCTTTAAAATAATATATGACTTTTATTACTGGAAAATAAAATTGTTATTAGGCCTGAAAAGTTATTTTCTTTCTTAATTTAATTAATTTATTGATTTGTGTGTTTGTGTGTGTTTGTGTGTGTGTGTCCAAAGACCTGCAGTGTGAGTTTGAGGAAATTCGCAAAGCTTTTTTGTTAGCTTTTCAGTTAAAGACAATAAAGGGACTAGCCAAAGATAATATGAGTCCTAATTTTTGTGATCACTGCCCATGAAACTCCATCAGTCAGTGTTTGCTTGTCTGGAAGATCATTATGGCAGATTCCACATGATTCCACATGTCATTTCCTGTCCCTCCCTTCCTCTACACCTTACATACAAATGGAGAAGTTTCATAAGTTTTAAGTATGAAAATGTAAAGGGGTTAGTGCAGTGAGAGTACAAGGCTCAGGTGAACCACATCATTACAAAGACATGAGGATCCTGTTTCATTCACTTAATAGATATTATTCAATATTCATCAATAAATATGCAATTTTGTGAAATTTCTGCCTGAAGAGCAGGATTTATACATGCTGTACTGAATTTGGACTGCTTTCATGACTCCTGTAGACATGTGGGCTGTTTGCTACTATCTTAAATCTATAACAACATGATAAAATGATTACAAACATTTTATTTCACAATCAACCAAAGGTTAACAAGTTAATTTCCTACAATTAAAGTGGCAAAATTAATTAGGTCTTATCACAGTAAAACAATCAAGCAAATCAAGTAAAATGTAGTTTTTGTATGACAGGTTGTGGTCGTCTGGAATTGCTGAAAATTGTGACGACACTAAGTGAATAGGACATTTTTAATAGACTTTTTTTTTCTCTCTTTTTTTTTTTAAATATTGGTGCCCAACAATTCCCAGCCTAATTTGGAATTTCCACTTAGATGTAGCAAATGGGCTACATTAATGTTTGTACGTTGTTCCTCTTAAGCACAGTTAAGCTTGCATAGAGTGGAGTCGGAGGAATACCTGTCATATGTGGCTTTGACATGCAGTCCAGGCCTGGCCAATCAACCAGCAGGGGTCGCTAGTGAGCAATAAAATGTCGACCGCTAACCAACTGAACCATCCCATACCCTGGGCCATGCAATCACCAACTGTGCATCGCCCTCCCATACCCTGGGCCATGCAATCACCAACTGTGCATCGCCCTCCCATACCCTGGGCCATGCAATCACCAACTGTGCATCGCCCTCCCATACCCTGGGCCATGCAATCACCAACTGTGCATCGCCCTCCCATACCCTGGGCCATGCAATCACCAACTGTGCATCGCCCTCCCATACTCTGGGCCATGCAATCACCAACTGTGCATCGCCCTCCCATACTCTGGGCCATGCAATCACCAACTGTGCATCGCCCTCCCATACTCTGGGCCATGCAATCACCAACTGTGCATCGCCCTCCCATACTCTGGGCCATGCAATCACCAACTGTGCATTGCCCTATGGAACTACTGGCCACAGTTGGCACTGGCATGGTCTGGATTTGATCCGAGACCATGGGGCTCATCCGTGCACCACAGCGTGGTGCCTTTACTGAATGAGCAGCTCAAACACTGAACACTTCATGCTGTTATCCTCATTGCACATCAACAGCAATTAAATCAGAGGGTAGATTGTTGCCGTGGCATGACTCCCTGTTCCTAAAAAGAGAAGTCATCCATTATCCACAAAAAGCAAGCAATCAAAATGCCATCTGGATACTGTGGTGGTTAAAAATACCAACACTACAGTAAATCCAAAATTAAATATTAAAACATTTGAAAACAAACCTAATTATGAATCCACATTTTGTCATGAGTTTGAAGTAGGTAAACTTTTCAACAAATATTTAACAGACAACAGCAATCTGGAAATGTTTTTGGAATTTAAAAAAAATCATGCTAACTCTTTCAGAAATCCTTCCAATGGATAAGCACTTTGAGGGACCGCACCATTGGCTCCACTCTGCCTCCTCTAATTGAACCATCCATTACACATTTGTTCAAACATTGTTGATACAACTAATCTTATGTTCAGTTTAAGTTCAATACATGTTGAGGTTTTGAATATGAGCAAGTATCACTTTTTTAATTTCTTAAATGCCATTCTTAAAGAAATTAATAGTAATAATAATAATAATAATAATAATAATAAGTGTCACGACCCGGCTCATAGAGCCATGACAAAACAGGGAGACCACAGAGAAAATTCACTGAGCAGAAATGCATTTAAATTAACCAAAACACATACAAAATAAAGTAAAACATGAGGCGTGGAAGTCTATAAGTTATCAATTGTGTATGCATATGCTTGAATGAGTGAAAGGTATTATAGTAAGTGTTGTAAAATGCAAAAACCCAAACAAACACATACGTGGAGAGAATCAGAGAGACTGGTAATAGGAGACAGCAAGTTAAATAGAGCAAAAAAACTTAACAGGTGTGTCTCATAATTAATTGGCTCTCCAACTCCACCCATCAGCCTACTAACGGCCAGCCGAGCAAGAGAGCCGTAACACAAGCAACAATGAAGGGCTACAGTGCATCCATACAACCTATTCGGTTGGTTGCCCAATTCGTACCCATTACTATAATATCCCCCCCAAAATTTGGTTGAAATATCTGCTTTCATGGAGTAATTGGCGTTTAAACTAGTTTTTTAATATAACGCCCCCCAAAAGGCCAAATTTAACAAAACCTGTTGGGCTCCATCTTACACACAGTGATAATCGGCGGTAACCCAAACGCAAGTGTCAGACCGAATCACTTTCCCGTCTAGCACCCACATTGTTTAAATAGCAAATTAACTTGCTCCCATCTGTGTGGGTTGGTTTTAAGGTGAGATGTGGTCAGGCACATTGTTGGCATATCACTATTTTGTTTCAGCTCAAAGCATTTGCGCTAAAACCAACACAAACCTGGAGGCTATTTCACAAAGCAGGTTTGCTGAGTAAGTTGAATAACTGCGCTGAGTAAAATCCGGAATGGCTTCAGTCCAGGGTCCAGATAGCAGAGCATTCCGTGATTCAGTTATCCAGCTAACTTAGTAATCCTGTTTTAAGGAATACCCCCGTGGGCCTTAAGTCATGTCACGGTTGATTCATTTTAATTTTCAGGGTGCAATATTAAGACAGTAACGTGCCTATGTAGTAACGTCTACATAGGCATGTGTGCAATGCGCATACACCCTCCTGTCTGTAACACACACAGGGGTGTGCACAAACATGCATAAGAATATCAAGATTACAATGTGAAATATTAGTATTGTGTATTATCAAAAAATAAACAATAATAAAAAAAGGATCCATCGGCTAAGTGCCAGATATCTGTGCCTCAGTGAAGGGGAATGCCGCCGTATTTCTCTTATCCCGCCAGGTTGCAACAAACATCTGTCATCTCCTGGCAGATGAGCTTCATGGAAACAAATGGCAGCTATCCCTTTGCACTCCCCGTTGCCCTGTAAGTAAAAGCTGTACTACTTTTTTTGCGAGCAGCATCCTTCCAGCACCCGCTCAATTCAATTGGAGGCATATCCAAATCTGCCATAAGTTTGGTCATATGTGCAGTTACCTCAAGCGTATAGTCTGACATGCCAATTAATATATTCAATTCCCCATAACATCTGTCAGTCAAGAATGGGTAAAATAGTTAATGACAAACTTTGGCTTCTCTGAGGTTCTGCCCCAGCAGATAATTTTTTTATATATGTGAAAAGTAAGAGAGCCCACTCCATCAACACCCACGTGATTTGTGATGTTACCAGCAAAGTTACACATTAATTTGTCAATTATCCTGAATCAACCTTTGAGTCCTTTATATTGGCCAACTCATTGCTGCAATCTTTCTGCTGCCAGATTGTGGATGGATCACTTTAAGGGTTTCTTCTCCTGACTTATTTTTCCATATTTAAATAGGAAAATGAGTCAGGAGAAACAGGATGCAGGAAGTCATGGCATGCAAAGAATAAGCAAGCAAATATAAAATATGATGACTTTAAGTTTATGTTAATTTGTCTGTAATAATGTATATGGATATAAACACCCTCAAATTAAAGTCTGCAAGTCTGAAAGTCTGCACTTTTGCCTCACAGTCACTGTTCATTTCAAATCCGATGTGCTAGAGTACACAGCCAAAACAACAAAAAATGTGTCACTGTCCAAATACATTTGGACTGCACGGTAAGTCCATGTTGTCAAAAAAGTTTGTTTGAGGAAGATTCCCTGATGCCCTTAGTTTTTTTGTTGTTGTTGTTTGTTTGTTTTTTTCCGATGCTCTCTCTTTATTGTCCCGACAGATCCTTCTCTGTGTTGGAGGGGCCTTTATTCAGCCTGGGTGATATTGAGCTGCTTTTTTTCCCTTTCTTTCTTTTTTCCCATTTGACAAGCACCAAGCAGAGGAACCCAGGAAGACGCCATCTTCACTTAGCCAGGAAGTTAAAGACAACACCAGACAATCCCAGTGTCCCAATCACAGAACCAGAGGATGGGGAGCCTGCAAAACATGTGCGGGGGTGGGTGTACCCGGCTGCTAATTGCCTTCCTCTCCCCTATCCCTCTGCCTACAATCCTTTGTTGTCTTATTTTCGACATGCGTGCTACTATGAATTAAAGATGTGAGGAAATGTAAAAAAAAATGAAGTAAAAATTTGTTACTGAAAATGGGCTATATACTTCTTCATAAAACGTGTGAAACGCTGTGCAGGGATTGACGTACAGAAACTCGTATTGTATGTTGCAATTAGTCCACATCGCTGCACAAGATAATTAGATAGATCAATTCAATGGCAAACAGAATGAAGACACTTTAAATAGCCGGACATGTCTTGGGTGCATATTAAGGCCATTGTTTGTATGTTGCTTGTGTTTTGGTTGCACTTAATTAGCTTTTCACTGTTTGTATGGGTGGCCACATTAGAAGTGTGAGTAGCAGTGCATTTTGGGGTCAAACGATGTGGTGGTATTGTTATTTAGTAATAACTTTATTTGTGCAACCCTGCATTATTCAGCACTTACTGTTAGGCCAGGTATCCAAAGTCTCTCATTTATCAACTGTGGTGACATTCTATTTGTATTCCCAATTATGTTATTCAAAGAGAAAGCAGTTGTATAATGCAATACAACAATTTACTTAATTTAGGATTGGATGGTGATTGGATTGGAGGCTATTCAAAAACTCTTTTAACTCTCAACTGAGCAGTATTTTTTTCCTGTAGGGGGAAAGGTTTGTGCCAGTTGAAGAATCAACGTAAAATAATAACAAAATTGAACAGTCTATATATGTCATGGTTATTGGCAGCCTCCGTTGTTCTGTAGTCGTTATTCTTTTTGGTGTCGTCAGGGCGCTCTATCGGATTTTTCCGCCTTTTTCCGTGTTTAGATCTGACCCGGCTATTATTCCTCACACTTGTTTTGGGTTTCCTGCCGGTTATAAATAGCCCAGGACTTCCGCTTTCCGCCACTTCGAGATTGTCTTTGCTATTTCACAAACGAAGTCGGTACGGTACAGGATTCTAAGTGACCTCTTCTCTGTTAAGCCTTACTTAAGAGATATGAGGGACTTGCTTCAGCATCTTAGAGTTATTCCTTAGTGGGAATTGTTTTTCTCTTGCTGTCTGTTCCGTTGAAGCAGATTGCTTGTTACTTTCTTTGCTTTTCTCTCCTGCACTCTCCCGTAGTGAGATAATTATTTTATTTTCCTGTTTTACTTTTCGTTTGTTTTTTTACCTCTGTTTATTCGCTTGCTCATATTGTATTTTCTTTTCACTCGGTTTTCGAGTCGGCCCTGTTATTTGGGGTTGTTTTGTTTTGGCTTAGGCCTGGAGGGTTTTCTATTCTACACTCTTTGTTCATATAGATATATACAATGGGGGAAATAAGTATTGGACACGTCAACAATTTTATTATCAAACATATTTCCAATGTAGCTATTCACATGAGATTTTGACCAGACATTGGTATTAACTCAATAAAACTACACAGCTAAAAAAATTGTAATGTTCCAATTCTTTAAAAAAGTTATGTGCAATAAAGTGAAATGACACAGGAAAAATGTATTGAACACACTAAATTAAATTTGGTAGAAAAGCCATATTTTTTATATTTGGTTGCATATCCTTTGCATGCCATGACTTTATGATGTCTGTGACCCAACAACATCAAAAGGCTCTTGATATCTTATTTGCTGGTACTCTTACAAGCGATACTATAACAGCTCTGCATTTGAATGGATCTCTATGGGAATTGGGGGGTGAGACAAGATGTAGCTGTAAATTACACTGGAACAGTATAGAACACATGGTTGGATGGATAACTTGAAGGGTTTCTTCTCCTGACTTATTTTTCCATAGAGTTCAATAGGAAAATCTGTCAGGAGAAACAACCCTTAAAGTGATCCTTTCATATCTACTGTATTTCTGGCAGCAGAGTGATGGTTAAAGGCTTGTTTAATACATCAGACCCTTGATGACCTAGAGCCACTTAGCCAACCATGTGTTCTATATTGTTCCAGTGTAATTTACAGCTAAATCTTGTCTCACCCCCCAATTCCCATAGAGATCCATTCAAATACAGAGCTGTTATAGTATCGCTTGTAAGAGTACCAGCAAATAAGATATCAAGAGCCTTTTGATGTTGTTGGGTCACAGACATCATAAAGTCATGGCATGCAAAGGATATGCAACCAAATATAAAAAATATGGCTTTTCTACCACATTTAATTTAGCGTGTTCAATACTTCTTTCCTGTGTCATTTCACTTTATTGCACATAACTTTTTTAAAGAATTGGAACGTTACAATTTCTTTAGCTGTGTAGTTTTATTGAGTTAATACCAATGTCTGGTCAAAATCTCATGTGAATAGCTACATTGGAAATATGTTTGATAATAAAATTGTTGACATGTCCAATACTTATTTCCCCCATTGTATATATATATATATATATATATATATATAGCCCCCTCTCATAGTGCGGACCTATGGTGTGTGCTTTTCGAACTCTTAGCTGTCGCGTTTGATTCTCCGAATCTAAAACTCCACCTTATATATATATATATATATATATATATAGTTTTTATTTTTTAATTATTATTTTTATTAAAGAGAGCTGTTGCATTGTTTTATACACACTCTCTCATTACATCCCAGTGCCCTATCTTGCTCACTTCCATTTCTAAAAAACTCAATTTAAAAAAACTTCATTATTTATTTTATTCAAAATATTTTTTTAAATTTTTATTTTATTTTTTATTATGATTCGTTACCTTTGTAAGATCATTTTACATTGTGTAAAATCAACAATTTTGAAGGATGATTCTGAGCTACAATACTAACAACAGTGGCAAAAAAATAAAAAAAAAAAAATAAAAAACATTGCCAAAACCCCTGCAATATACTGCACAGACAGACAGATCAGACAGACAAGACGGCCGGTGATCTCTGCTTATAAGGCTGCCAGGAAAGCCTGCGGCTGCTGAAGCCTGCGTCGAGGCTCGGCTCAGTCAGCAATGACTGCCGACGCTGGTTGACCCGTCACCGATGTGGAGCCTAAGAATGTGGAGCAAGCAATGTGTTCATTGATGAATCATCACGCTGGATGGCAGTCGGATGGATGGGCTGGGATGGGGAGATGGAAGTATGGGAGAGATCGCGCAGATGCTGAGTGTGGGGGGAGTGCACTCATGTGGGGGGGGGCAGTTGGTCTGGTGGGGGGGGCACTCTCTCTCACAGGCAAAACATTGTCATCATCACACAGTGCAATCATCACATGATGAGATAGATATCGAGATGATGATCGGGTGGAGATTCTGGAGCCTCCATCTCTCCATATCTGGGACCTCTGGGATCTAACTCCATGACCCCGCTCGCCCAGCTCCCCCACAGAGCCCAATCAGATCATGGAGGATGGGGATGGGAGAGGTGGAGAGAGTGATGATGTGGACCCCTCAACCACCAATTCAACACTTTGTGGGACTTGTGGGTGGGATCAGCTCAACCATGTGTGTGACCAAGACCATGACCTGACCTGACTGTTGAATCTGACTTTGAAAAATGGGGGAATGGGTGCCCAGCAGTGTGTGTGGTGGCTGGTGTGGAGGAGGAGGAGAGGATGAGAGGAGGAGCTGTGGATGCTGTGGATCCACACATCTACTACTACTGGTCTGAGTAAAAAAAATAAAAAAAATAAAAAAATAAAAAAATATATGTGTTTTTTTTTTTTTTTTACTGTGAGAGAGCAATCATCCCCCCCCCCCACAACACACTCAAACGACGAGATAAGTGAAGAAGAAGATTTAGGGGATTTTTTTTTTTTTTTTTTTTTTTGCTACCCACACGGTTAGTGTTGTTGCTCATTTCCACGAATGCACGACTTACTTAAGTGTTGTACCTCGTTGTTGTAAAGGTGACTAATCAGGCTTTCCAACGATATAAAATACAATACCAATTGGTATTATTAAAGGGGAGGAATAATCGACCGAAATAACGTTTCCGAACTTTTTTTGAGGAGTGTATTTCTCCTTTTCTCTACTGGGCATGAATATAATTTAAAGGCGGTATTGATTTACCCCCACCTCCCTTTCCCCATCCAGCAACACAGATACATTAGAAACACCAGCTGACAGGGAAGCACAGAGGACCTAAGGGGTGGAGGTGGTGGCGGTGGGGGGGATTGTTATTGAGCGTCACAGCTCAGTGCCTCTCCTGACGGAAGACCAAGCATCTATCACATTGCCCCCATAGTCCCCATAGTCCCAGTCCCCATATTGCAGGGTGTAAATAAACAGCAGAGTGCCCGAAGGCAGGGATATACAGTATGTGAAGGACTCCTTTTGCTGGGGCACACCGGAGTGAAGCAGTGTTGCCATTACGGCTCTACATCATTCAGTGTGGGGGGCATTCCATTCCCAATCCTCAACACAGCATACAGTGGCAAAGGGTAACCTCCAGAGAACCAAGGGGTCTCCAGGAGAGCAGCTATGCTGTACCCCACCACTGATCTGCAGAGCCCGCCGTTGGCATACACACTAGTACACATTAGTACATTAATTTAGGGCCACAACCATCCCTGGGCCACACAATACAAGTTTAAGTGATGTGTGTGATTTATGTTACAGCACTTTGGGGCCACATCAACATTCTTGTTTAAGGCCACCAAAATTCTAGGGTTGGCTCTGCGATCATCATTACTTGCTCCTAAGATGGCTAATTACGCAACTCACAAATCAGTTCCAGCCTATCACAATGAATGTCTGAATCTGTTATCATTTAGTCTGTGATAAGCAGGGAAAAGGCACTTACACTTATACTATGACGCAGGATTACTGAGTTAGCAGATAATTACATTGAGTAAAACCCAGAACAGCTCTTTTTACTTCAGTCCATTTTCCAGATTTGGGAGCGTTTCGGGTTTGACTCAGTGAAGTTTTCCAGCTTCGTTTTCCTGCTTCGTCGTTCGGGTTTTATTGTCTCAAAACCTTTTTCTCCATTTAGATTAATACTATTTCATATTGCATTCATGATTATAATCAAATTTGTGGTGATTCTGTGAGGCAAGTTTGCTATTGATTTGTCTGATTTTCCAAAAAAATACTAAGTTTACGATGGATTTGTCTGCTTTTGCAAAAAAAAATTAAAATGGATTGTGGATTTATCTGCTTTTGATGCAAAATAAACTGAAAAATATCACTGTATATTTTTATTTTTTAATGTTAATTTGTGAAAATCTGGCCTTCAGTTTTTTTTGCTTAAATCAGTTAGGATCACACTTTTTGGAATTGATAAGTTATCCCATGAAAGCACAATAGAAAGTGTTGATTTATTGAAAATGACAACAATGGATTTATCTTTTTTTGCATCTGAGCTCTTCATATGTAACCTCATATTTCTGTATGTTTACAGAAACTTTCATTCAATGGCTGGCACCACTCTCAGAATTCCTCAAGGACAATGTCCCTAATTCAAGCAAAACATTCCTGGGCAGAAGGTACTTTTCTGAACTGTGACTTCATAGCTGATATTGTATGGTTCTTGCATGCAGAAATTTCAGGTAACTCACAAACATCCAAGTACATTTTTCTCTGCACAGTGGTATCCACAAGGTCTAATTTGAGGCTTTTGCTGTTGCTAAGAAAACATGTAAACCCCTTAAAGAGATATTTCACCTTAGTGTGACATAAGTCATTTTGTGGAGCCTATCCCATTATAATTGCATAACGTGAATATTAGCGACATCAGATGTCCCTGCTGACCGTTTACGGCATCCCCGGTAGTCCCGGTTGTCTGGGTCGCCATTCCTTCCATTCATTTAGTGAGACCTCACTAAAATTAATTGTTTTAAAGCACACACTAACTACAGCAGATAATACATTGATAAAAGAGAACAAGACGGTGAAAAGGTACGTGTTTGTTTTGATATTTAATGTAGTTTCAATGTTTTATTACCTTTAAAAAAAAAAAAAAAGATCCGGCAAAAACATTTGTTATTTTAACTCAGTGAAGAATCCTTGTGTAGGATAAAGTTGTCATCAATTCACGAACTGTAGTAGGCTACCGTTACTTGTAGGTTTACGTCATAATAAAACTAAAAATCAAACTACGGCTTGTTGTATTTCTACGCAGTAGCATATCCGAAAATATTCTCACTATTATAGCTAATTTAAACGTGACAACATCTTATAAGCTCAAAACAAACATGTACTTTTTCACCGTCATGTTCTCTTTTATCGATGTATTATCTGCCGTAGGTAGTGCATACTTTAAAACTATTCATTTTGGTGAGGTCGCGAAAATGAATGGCCAGCAGGGATCACTGATGTTGCTAATATTCACACAATGCAAATAAAATGGGGTAGGCTCCACAAAATGACTTATGTCACACTAAGGTGAAATATCCCTTTAAGAGCATTATACCATAAACACAGTGTTGGCAAATGAAAAGGGACTACAACATGGCTTTAATCAATAGCACTGAGTTTTCATGGCAAAATGTCAATATAATTATTCTCCATCTGAGAGCTGAATAGACAGCATGCTTGGTGGCTAAGTGTTTTATTTCAAGGGCATAAATACACTACACAGAAAATATTTATTATGTTTGGGCAGTAGTAATGATTTTCAGTAATTTGCACATCACTGCTCTCTCTCTCTCTCTCTCTCTCTCTCTCTCTCTCTCTCTCTCTCTCTCTGTGTTAATAATTGGTGTACAACATTTCAGATAGTCATGCTGCTCTTGCAAACTGAAAGCCTTTAAAATAAAAGTATTTCAAACATTTATCAGGTTTTTAAGTGTAAAGAATATGACTCTTGTGCACTATAATAAGCTTGACAATGAGACTCTTAAAGTGCTGATTTTGTATCAGTCTTGATAACTACAATATAATTTTTACATTCTGTTTGTTACGACATGACTGTGGGGATAATCCCACAACCCTCCCCCATTGGAATATTACCAGGTAGAATGTTTTTGAAACTTTAAAACTACACATGGCTCTTCATTCACAAGTAGGCAAGAGTAAGTGGGCTGGGTCGATACACACTGGAATTTATTTAAATGAAAAAACTAAAATAGAGTGGAAGTCAGTAAGCGTCAGTGTAAATGCGTGTGTTGGATGAGTTTATAAACATTCTCTTGGGTGTTGTAACGCAGAAAACCAAAAAAAAGGCAATCAAAATGAGAGAGACTCGAGCAAGAGACTGCCTTGGCCATCTGGACTGTATAGCCTGCTAACCAGCTACAGACAATCTCCCCAATCTAGCTTGGCCATGCCTCCCAAGGTCAGCACTGGCAGACAGAACACACAAGTGTACGTGGGGTGAGACAGTGTTGATGGTTGAAGTGCATGGACCATGTTTCCTGTGATTGACTAACGTTATCTGTGGCTTTAGTGATGTTGAACAAACAATGGCCAAATCCACAATCTACAATCGCAATACATCATTGGTCATGCACTAGCACATTGTCATCCCACATTGCAGAGGTAGCCCACAGGGTCCTTTTTTTTTTGTTTGTTTGACAAATAAGTCCTCCATACTAATAGAGTGCTGGGTTCATATCAGTGATCATTAATTTTTGGGTCACAGCTTAACACAGATTCATATTTCAGTTTTGCATCTTATCCGGTGTTTCTCGTTTTTGTTTTTCATGAATACAGAAGAGGGATTACTCCAATAGATGTCTGTGGAGCCACAAAGGAGTTGATGAATATTTCATGAGGATGAGGGCTTTTAAATATGCATTGCGGGGAGACATGGGAGGTGGAGGGGAGGGGTGGGATGGGGGGGAGAGGGGGCGAAGTACTACAGCCACCACTTTGCAGTTCATTTGTTAAGTCTCTCTGTTTTCATTAATAATGAGTCACGCCGCGCTTGACGAGAACAGAGACCGGGGGCGACAGCCGATTTCCATGCAAATGGCACAAATCACTGCATCATGTCTGTGTCGTGATTGGGTAAAAAAAAGTGCTTGGTGAATTACATTATAGACATTTAATTCACCAAGCACTTTAGTGGTTTGGCTGCACAAAGTACCTCAAACTAATGCATAGACATCAAAATCCAGGAGTATCCACTTCCATTGTATTTGGAGGCAATCCTTTCCCTGATGTGTGTAATGATGATTCAGGAGATCGACATTTAATGAAATGTCATAAGCCCCTTTCACACATGGAACCAGCAACATTGCCAGATTCAATTATTCGGGTTAGGAAGTGGCTTTCCCCGTTTACACATTGGTCTGCTATACAAAATAATTATGTCGAGTCGGTCTGACGTGAGCATTTCAGATAGATTAGGCAAAGCAGGATGTCTAGCCTCTGAGGCAATGCAGGACAAATATTGCGATAGCAGGTATGCTTGAGATAGCACTGAGAATTTTACACTTTTCAGGGTTACAGAAATAATCACAATGCACTTGGGCCC
Organism: Ilyophis sp. 1 JC-2022; assembly: GCA_022702515.1. Taxonomy (NCBI): domain Eukaryota; kingdom Metazoa; phylum Chordata; class Actinopteri; order Anguilliformes; family Synaphobranchidae; genus Ilyophis; species Ilyophis sp. 1 JC-2022. The sequence continues at coordinate 116,356,674 of CM040404.1, read as the reverse complement.
ATTGCTGGTCAGCCCATACTGGGCCCATACAGTATTTTTCACCTATGGGCCCACACCTATGGTCAAGCCATAGAATGACATTACAAAAAAGCAATAAATAATGTCACATGGCACTGTAATGGCGACATGTAGTCCAGCTCGTGTTCGTGTTCGGAAATTTGAATGCGTTTTGTTGTGTCTGGCTTTTGTCTTTTGCTTTTTCATGCGCCATGTGTCTGTGGTGGGACGAGAAAGCGGGCTGAATATTTTTCAGAGTACTCCTGCTGCTCGTTTTGATAATATTGACGAATTGTCCCATCGATATCATTTTGTTTGTGGTCGTCACCATGGAGACGCATTTGCAACATATGCTCGGGAATGTCCATTGGATCTGCAGCAACAAAGTTTACCATCGCTCTTCACTGGAGTTGAAGATGTCAGGACTGATAAAAGACTGCAAGCAATCTTCAAAGGCCACCACGAAAGAGAAGGAGAAGATAATGCCGGGGCGGAGTGAGGTGGCGACTGGGAAGACTGACGCAGTTCGGTGCTCAGTTTCAACGGTGTACAGAGACAGCGACGCTGTGTGCATGGAGGAGAGTCGTAGAGGCGGAGTTCCTGTGTTGGACTGCTTAATGCCACTGGACATCTCGGGACAGTGGGGGCTATTTTTAATCATGGCTGTATTACTTTAATTTACTTTAATTCACTTAATTAGTTTTATCAATGCAATGATTCTATTGAATGTCTTTATTTGATAAGTTTGTTTGTGTGTTGTGGGTCTGTCCCACTGTCTATGTCTTTTTTGTTGTTGCTGGGGCTACAACTGAAGTTCCTAAACAGGGAAATAAAAATTATTCTATTCTATTCTATAAATAAAAATCACAAATACAACGTGAATCTATTTCATTTGGAAAATAATTGTAGAAGATGGGGATAGCATTTAAAATCTGGGCTTCATTCACACAAGAATTGGGGGGAGCTGTGATAATGTGCTATCAAAAAACAATAATAGTCTCAACAAAGATCCAGTATTCCTATGTTGCCCGAAAATTAGCACTCAATCATAGTTTTTCGCAGGATTCCATCCATATTATTATAAAGAATTCTCATTCCATAAATTACTTGAATTGACTGGATGACTAACATTAGCCATGCCATACTCAGACAGAGTATCCAACCAATCACAGTTTTCGATGCAGAAATAACGCCAAATGTATGTATGGCTCAGTTTATCTCACCGTTGCACCTGGTGACAGAGTTTTCTGGATCTGGAATGGATCAAATGAGTCAAAATGCAACCAATAACTAGTCATCACAGAACAAATCACAGAATCTACTATTCAGTATCAAACCAATAACCGATCATAAAGTCTCCTAAAGAGTGTCATCGATCACCAAACATGCAGTTCCCTGTCATTCAATCATCAGTTACCCAGCTGTCATCTTTCTATCTTTTTTATCCAGCTCCTTTCAGCTTGTTACTATGGGGTTAATTACAAGACATACCAAGCGAGGAAACTGCTTTTGAAAATGCAATAGTGCACCTGCTGACTCAATGAACATGTTCTTTTTTCTTCACATGGGCAAAGAAAGCTCACTGACATGAGGGCTTAGGACCTTGTTAAAAAGGGGACATTTTGGTGAGTGTCTACTCAAGAGTTTAAAGGAAGGATGGCTTTTGTGTAATGTAATATTTTTTGGGGGATAGGGTGCAGGAGGCTACTGACAGGCAGCATCGCTGTAAGATTGTGGGTATATTTAGCACAAGACTATGCTGATAATGATTAGTCCCACCTTAAGGAAGATTTGCACTCATTCATCACTTTGCCATTGCTGGGCTGTAAATATGTGGCTAACAAATGTAACTACATTTATCTAGAGTTAATTGCGGGTCATTTCCATTCCCTGACTCTACTTACTGAACCCCAGTAGCCAAGGTGTTTGAGCAATAATTTCACCTTTTACATCAATATGTGTCAAATTTTAATCCTGATAAAATACATAAACATAAACATAAAATATGACATCATAATTTGTTTATCCGCATTACTAATATGGGCTGCCATGACCAGCATTTTCACCTGATTGGTAACGTTATGAAGAAACAGGGACATCTAAGAAAGAAGTATAGGCTTAGGTGCATTCTGTATTTTGGTATGAGAACACATATAAAGAAGGCATAATGTGGTGGATCAGGAAAAAACTGCTTCCTAACAGTTCCTAACTGACATTTGTTTTTTTCCATTCTGTGATCTGGCTGGATTATTATCATGGACCAGCATGCTGCTTTTACAGTGTAATGGACCAGGGGATACACTTGAACTGTCTCTGCAATTGGGAACATGGGAGTCATATCTAAAGGAAGAAATGAACGCTCTTAATGGTACAGTGAAGTACTATTTCGAGCAGTGAGTTGAACAGTGGGGGAGAATGGAAAGCCTTAAATTATCTCTATATACCTCTCTATGACTTTTGTGACACACTGAGCAGCCATAGTAAATATATTTTGCAGGGAGCCTTGGGTGTTTCTATATTAAAGCCAAAGCACAAAGTTGTATTGGTTGAATATATTTTTAAATCAGGGCTACTCGGTACTGAGGGAAGCTGGGTATATATAGGCTTCTAAAGGGCTGATAAGTAAGCTGTATCCCCAATGGGACTTGGGTCAGGAGCAGACATGGAGGCAGAGCAATATAACTTTGAGGTTGTACATGGAGGAATGAATGAATGGTGTGGCATTTACAAAAAAAGATGCTAGAACTTTCTTCTCCTTTGCATAACATTCAGAACAAAGATTATTGATGATTATGTGTAGGGTCTTGTAAGGGTCAGTGAATTGACAGGCTCTTGATGCATCCAATAAACTGGTTGGGTTTATTTTCAAGTCATATTAATTTCAAGGCCAAAATAGACATACACATTAAAATGATAACCAGGATATAAAACAACTGATTCTACAAAAAAAAAAATGCCTCACAGAATAGTCTAAACTGTACATCATAAATCTCTAAATGTAGACTGGATCATGCAAAAGTCACTGAGTTTAAATATAATAACAATAAGGTGTCATGGATCTGACTTTTCTTCCCTTATCTCTACGTCGTTTTATTCGTCGTTATCGTTTACCGGTAATCTATCGGATTTCCCTGTGTTCCGTCACAGGTTTTGTTTTCACCTTGTCATTAGTGAGTTCACCTGGCCATTAGTGAGTTCACCTGGCAGGTAATTCCGCTCACTATTTATACCCCGCTTCTGGATGCTCTCATTGCTTCCATGTTGTTTCCACTTAACATTCGAGCCGGTAACAAGGTATAGAGAAATAGAAAGTAAGATAGTTTAAAAAACGAAAAGGGTTTAGAAAATAGGGTGTTAGAAAGAAAGGAAGGTTCTTTTGTTTCTTTCGTTATTTACTCTACTTACGAGTGCTCTTCCCCAGGAAAGGTTTGGGTTGTTGAGTTCTCGGTTTTCCTTTTAGTTTTCACTCCAATAACGGGAGTAAGATAAGCGTGTCTGCTTATTTTCTTTTAGTTACCGTTTCTACCGACGAGCGCTCTAACTGCGCTGACTCCAGTTATAGGGGTCTTATAGTTTTGGTTTTCTTTGTTCGCTCCAACAAACGGAGTTAGATAAGCGTTAGTGCTTATTCCTTTGTTTTGCTCGTTTAGCGAGCTCCTCGGTTACATTGCGAGGTTTAGTCTTTCATTTCTAGTTGTTTCTCCACTACGGATTATTGCCCGTATTAGTGGTGTTCTTACGAACACTTTAAGACTGGTCAACTACGTGCATTTGGATCTCCAATATTCCCATCTCTGTTTTCGGACAGAGATCCCTCATAGAACATGGAAGCCACAGGGGAGTTTCCAGCAGTAGTTGCCAATCTCAGAGTGATCATTTCCGATCAGGAGGTAGCCCTGACGGACCAGAGAGAGAGTATTCGTGCCTTGCAAAACTCACAGCAAGCTTTACACGAGCAGATGCAGTTACAAGCTGTAGCGCTACAAGATCTGGCAGAAATGATCCGTACTCTCTCCCTCAGGTCCGATTCTCCCCCAGTTGCAGAAGCACCTATACAGGTTATTCCTCCTACATTTACACCTGACGTAAGGGAGCCAAGACTCCAACTCCCCTTACGGTATAATGGAGAATCCGGCAGATGTCAGGGGTTTTTGACACAATGCCTAATTTTTTTTTAAAATACAACCCTCGCGGTTTCAGGCACAAGAGTCCAGAGTAGCCTTTATTCTCTCTCTCTTGACCGGTAATGCTCTCGCATGGGCCGACCCACTTATTAGAGCGAATTCTACCATTGTTAGTAATACGGAGCGGCTTATGGCGGAGATGGTGTCAGTGTTCGATCAGGACGTTGCTGGCAAAGAAGCTGCCATGCGTCTAACCCGTCTTCGTCAGGGCACTGACACCGTAGCCGCATTTTCTATTACTTTTCGTGCCCTTGCGGGAGTGACAGGGTGGTCCGATGAGCCTCTATGTGCTCTGTTCCTTAATGCCTTATCAGAGAACATAAAGGACGCTATTGCGGGGATCGAGCCACCCGCTACATTCGGGGCTCTTGTATCTACGGCCATTCGGTTGGACAACCGGTTTAGAGAGAGAGAGAAGGAGAGGACTCATAAGGGTTTTAAACAGCACCCACCTCGTTACTCTTCCTCTCACACGCCAGCACCGGTTCACAGTCCCTTTGTTGCTCCCATTGAACAGGAGGAGTCCATGCAGGTCGATAGCTCTTCCATGCGCGAAAGAGGGGATGCTAAGTCCCGTGAATGGCGGTGTAATTATTGTAAGAGGAAGGGCCATTTAAGGGACCACTGTCCCAAACTTGTGGGAAAAGATTAGTCCCGCTAGTGGAACCGAGTCGCGTAGCGGGACAAGAATTAAATTACCCTCGGACCTTCCTGTCGGTTTATTTGCGCTGGAACGACCGCCAGATTCCCTGCAAAGCGTTCATTGACTCAGGGGCAGTTGAATGCCTCGTCGATGCCAACTGGGTTAAAGCCCATAAAATTCCCACCCACCCGTTATCTCTACCTCGCCTAGTCACGGCTCTAGATGGCCGCCCCCTAGGTACTGGCACCATCTCCCGGGTTACCGCCGCTATACGCATGCGCGTTCCGTTTTGCAAACATACGGAGGAGATTCAGTTTTTTTTAGTGGAATCCCCAGTTTATCCACTGGTTTTGGGTCATTCCTGGCTCACTCGCCATAACCCACACATTAATTGGGGGCGGGCGGGACCCGTTATTCAAAAATGGAGTCCCAGATGCAAACGCCACTGTGATGTCACCAGTCAGTTTTTGTTGAGAAAAGGGGGTGAGGATTATGCTCAGTCTGACTCAGATAGTGAGGATAATTACGGTAGTAACCAGCAGTCCTCTCATGTTCCCTCCGAGAAGGGAGAAGAGAGTTTAGACTGGGATTATTCTGCGGAACTACCTCCTGCGTGGCAGGAGATGATGTCCGAGTCAGAGATTGATTGGGAGATTCATTCTGTCTCGGACACTGAGGATGTTGAAGTGGGAGGAACACTCAAATTCCAGTTGCCCGCTAATGTTCCCAAACAGTACGCCGATCTGGCGGAGACATTTAGCAAACAACGTTCCACTTCATTACCACCTCACAGACCTTATGACTGTGCTATTGAGCTATACCCAGGCACTACCCCCTCTAGAGGGTCTCTTTATTCGTTGTCCATCCCTGAGAGCGCAGCCATGCACAAATATATTGAGGAGGCTCTGGTTAATGGTTTTATTAGACCTTCTACCTCGCCTGCAGGGGCGGGTTTTTTTTTTGTTAAAAAAAAAGACGGAGGCCTCAGACCCTGTATTGATTACAGGCCCTTAAATGATATAACAGTCAAGAACAGATACCCCCTTCCTCTTATGAACTCCGCTTTCGAGCGCCTTCAGGGGGCGTCTATTTTTACGAAACTGGACCTACGAAACGCCTATAACCTCATTCGTATTCGCGAGGGCGACGAGTGGAAGACCGCTTTTAACACGCACAGCGGTCACTACGAATATCGCGTCATGCCGTTCGGGCTCACTAGCGCCCCCTCTGTGTTTCAGGCGTTGATTAACGATGTGCTGAGGGAAATGCTGGAAAAATTCGTCTTCGTGTATCTTGACGATATTTTAATATTTTCGCCCGATTTTACCACACATGTCGGTCACGTTCGTCAGGTTCTTGCTGCACTTCTTAAAGCCCAATTATTTGTAAAGGCAGAGAAGTGTGTCTTTCACACAGGCTCTGTTTCATTTTTGGGTTTCATTATTAAGGAGGGTAAGGTACAGATGGATCCAGAGAAGGTTTCCGCTGTAAAGAACTGGCCCACGCCATCTTCCGTAAAACAGATACAACGTTTTTTAGGTTTTGCGAATTTTTATCGGCGATTTATTCGAAATTTTAGTGCGGTAGCAGCGCCCATTACTGCGCTCACTAAGAAGAACCTTGGCAGCCAGTTCCAATGGAATTCGAAGGCAGCTTCAGCATTTGCCGAATTAAAGAGAAGGTTCACTTCCGAACCCATCTTGGTTACTCCCAACCCCTCCCTGCCCTTTGTGGTAGAGGTAGACGCCTCCGAGCTAGGCGCCGGAGCCATTCTTTCCCAATGTTCGCCACTTGACCACAAGATGCAGCCCTGCGCTTATTTCTCTCGCGCCCTAACATCGGCAGAGAGGAATTATGACGTAGGGGATCGAGAATTGCTTGCGGTCAAGTTGGCTTTGGAAGAATGGCGCCATTGGCTTGAAGGAGCGGAACATCCATTCACTGTCTGGACGGATCATAAGAATCTTGAATACGTTCAGCTGGCTAAAAGGCGTAATTCACGGCAAGCTAGGTGGGCGCTATTCTTTCTAAGATTTAATTTTATTATCACGTATCGCCCCGGGTCTAAAAACGTCAAACCTGACGCTCTCTCGCGGATTTACGACCGTTCTGAGACAGACTCAGTTCCTGAGCCTATTATCGCCACTGACCTCATTGTTGCCCCGGTTATTTGGGAGGTTGAGGCAGCGGTGCAGAGAGCCTTGCGCTCAGACCCAGGTCCAGGTGGGGCACCGGCAAACTGTCTTTTCGTGCCTCCTCGTCTTAGGTCGCGGGTCCTCCAATGGGGCCACGCCTCCCAACTCACCGGGCACCCAGGGGTTCATCGAACTAGGGACTTTTTATCCCGGCGTTTCTGGTGGCCTAGTCTGGATAGAGACGTACGCTCATTTGTCGCGGCTTGTCCGGTTTGCGCTCGCAGCAAGGCCTCTCACCTTCCCCCCTCGGGTTTTCTTCGCCCCCTACCCATTCCCACCCGTCCCTGGAGTCATATTTCCCTGGACTTCATCACGGGGTTGCCGTTATCTTCAGGCAATACTACCATTTTAGTGGTGGTCGACCGTTTTTCCAAAGCGGCCCATTTTATTGCGCTGTCCAAGCTGCCCTCGGCACCTGAGACAGCGCAACTTATGATTGACCATGTGTTTCGTCCGCATGGCCTTCCGTCGGATGTGGTGTCCGATCGCGGCCCTCAGTTCGCCGCCAAGTTTTGGCGGGCGTTTTGCTCTCTGCTGGGGGCTTCGGTTAGTTTATCTTTCGGGTTCCACCCGGAGACTAACGGCCAGACAGAGCGTACTAATCAGACTCTAGAGAATACTCTTCGCTGCCTTGCCGCATCCAAGCCTACCTCCTGGAGCCGTCATCTCGCCTGGGCTGAGTACGCTCATAACACGCTGCGTAACGCCTCCACCGGCCTCTCCCCCTTCGAGGCTCAGTTGGGTTACCAACCACCTCTTTTTCCTGAGCTCGAGAAGGAGGTGGAGGTACCCTCCGTAGGATCTTTCGTTCGGCGGTGTCGGTCGGTTTGGAGACAAGTGCGGTCATCTCTTATACGGGCTTCGGCTAAACAAAAAGTTGCGGCTGATAGGCATCGTCGAGCTGCACCATCCTATAGAGTGGGACAACGGGTTTGGCTTACTACGCGGGACCTTCCGTTGCGGGTCGAGTCCCGCAAACTCGCTCCTCGTTTTGTGGGCCCTTTCAAGATTATTAAAAGAATCAACCCAGTCACATTTCGATTGCAACTGCCGCGCTCAATGCGCATCCACCCCACTTTTCACGTCTCCCGTCTGAAACCGGTACTCGTAAGCCCCCTCGCCCCAGTTGAGAGACCACCTCCGCCTCCCCGACTCATAGAAGGGGGTCCGGCTTATACCGTTCGCCGCATTGTGGCCGAGAGACGTGTAGGTAGAGGGTGGCAGTTTCTTGTGGACTGGGAAGGTTATGGTCCGGAGGAACGTTGCTGGGTTCCATCGAGACACATCCTGGACCCGCAGTTAATCACCGACTTCCGCAGAGATAAGGTTGTGGAAACGTCCGGTGCCGTTCCTTAGAGGGGGGGTCCTGTCATGGATCTGACTTTTCTTCCCTTATCTCTACGTCGTTTTATTCGTCGTTATCGTTTACCGGTAATCTATCGGATTTCCCTGTGTTCCGTCACAGGTTTTGTTTTCACCTTGTCATTAGTGAGTTCACCTGGCCATTAGTGAGTTCACCTGGCAGGTAATTCCGCTCACTATTTATACCCCGCTTCTGGATGCTCTCATTGCTTCCATGTTGTTTCCACTTAACATTCGAGCCGGTAACAAGGTATAGAGAAATAGAAAGTAAGATAGTTTAAAAAACGAAAAGGGTTTAGAAAATAGGGTGTTAGAAAGAAAGGAAGGTTCTTTTGTTTCTTTCGTTATTTACTCTACTTACGAGTGCTCTTCCCCAGGAAAGGTTTGGGTTGTTGAGTTCTCGGTTTTCCTTTTAGTTTTCACTCCAATAACGGGAGTAAGATAAGCGTGTCTGCTTATTTTCTTTTAGTTACCGTTTCTACCGACGAGCGCTCTAACTGCGCTGACTCCAGTTATAGGGGTCTTATAGTTTTGGTTTTCTTTGTTCGCTCCAACAAACGGAGTTAGATAAGCGTTAGTGCTTATTCCTTTGTTTTGCTCGTTTAGCGAGCTCCTCGGTTACATTGCGAGGTTTAGTCTTTCATTTCTAGTTGTTTCTCCACTACGGATTATTGCCCGTATTAGTGGTGTTCTTACGAACACTTTAAGACTGGTCAACTACGTGCATTTGGATCTCCAATATTCCCATCTCTGTTTTCGGACAGAGATCCCTCATATAAGGCTGTGACTCCCATGAGTGTTGACCATTCAGAATGCTGGAATCTGATCCACCCTCTTGTTTCTTGGCTGTGATATTTACGTTGCACTGCGACATTTCACCTTTGGAACTTTGGATTTTGCCGAGTCTTAGACAGAGGATAGAAAGGAACGAAAAACGAAAAGGCCGCAGTTATAATGATGGAAATTCCAGTGGCGTAAATGAACGATTGCCTGTCTCTGATCTCTGGAGGGTGTGAGGATTATTACATCTTCTTTATGGGTGTGATTAAGGGAGGAAAATAAACTCAGAAAGTATGGCCATTTGATAGGCAGCCTCCCTCCTCTTCATATAAAAAAATACAATGATTGTTCAGATAAATTTAAAAATAATTACATCCAACATACTTTTTTTGCTACTTCATCCCATAAAAGATCCCAAAGACTTTTTCTGTCCCTTCGCCAAAACCAGTCACAGTGTGCAGCTATAAAAAACCTGAAAGAAGGGAGGCTGAGTAAAAAAAATTCTAATTGTTAGAAATGTCTAAAGAGGCCAATACAGCATCTAAGCAAGGTTGCCATGGAAATTGCATCAAGTAGCTACTGCTTGGCAATGAATGTGAGCTTTTATTAAGAATACTGCATTTCTAAATGTTCAGAATAATATAGAATGTAATCTGTCTCCTCTCCAGGGGCTTGGTGATATTAAGCTTCTTCCACTTTGGTTGGTTTGCATCAAACATCAAAGCCCTGCCACATCTTATTTCTGCACCGTTTCCTTGGCAACGGGAAACAGTCCTTGTTGCAGAGGTGTCGCCAAGCAAGCGGATGAGATCCACATCTCTAGCAATCCAGCTAAAATGCAATAAATAGTGTCAGCCATTCCTAAAGGACTGGACAAAAATATTGAGCCCTCTCCTTTGGCAATTACAGAACATGCAACAGTAAATCCTGGACATGGTGCCATGTTATTTTTTATGTGACAAACTTACATCTGAGTGAACCCTTGCCTACCTTCATTTAGTACTAATATATATGTATTCACATTAAATCAGCCAGAAAGTATAGGGAAATCTGACGGTTGCTCCCTGCTGCCAAATGCAATTAAAACATGTTGAGGGTCCCACTTCACTCAGACCGGGAGGCACTTTTTAAATTAAGTATAGAGGGGAGACATTAAATTTTGGTCTGCAGATAGAGAGGGAATTCATTTTTGATAAAGCACAGAAGGCTAGATGATGTGAACTGAGCCTGAGAGAAGGGAAATAAAAAGAGGAAAAACAGAGGGAGAAAAATATAAAGAAAGAGAAAGGGAGACTGAGCAAACATTTCAAAATGAGGGAAGGAGGGGAAAAGCCACATGGGAAAAGGACATAAAATTTATTAATTTGGCAGACCTCATTATCCCGATTTAACTAGTGCATTAATGTGGCAAGATGAACATTGACATTTTATAAAGACACTGCAGAAATAACACAAACAATACATTGTCATTAAAAAAACCATGCTACAATAAACATACTGTCACACATAAGTGACATAATTGACAAGGCATGTGCAGGTGAAAATCTGTACAAATCACAACAAATGGTGAGGAGAGGGCTGGGGGTGGGTGAGGGTAGTATTTATAGATTTTTTTGCCAAATAATCATTTAAAATATTTAATGGCCAGTCAAATACATTTATTTCTGTTATTTATGTGTAAAATACATGTAAAAATAAAACAAAATACTTTTATTGCAGATTATTAGATTTATTTCAAATCATTAAAATATCAAATAATTGGACACGATATCTGAAATATTTCATGAGGTAAATAAAAATATTTTCAGTAGTTAAATCCCAGTAGTTTAAGCCATGTGAGGCTTGTAAATGGAAAATGTGTGAATTTCACTATAGGATGTTATTTAAGATACTTTTATGCCCAACCTTGGTGTGGGGGATGGGGTCTGGTATTTAGAAATCATTTAAGTATCAGGTATTGTCTGACTACAGAGATAAAGCATTAACTACGATAAGGTTGCATTTAAAACTATGAAAATATGAAATTCTTAATTTACAGAAATCCTGTCTGAATTCACCACTCAAACTCTTAATTTCAGATAATTCTGTCTGCAGGTCTTCAGGTACCCCAGCATTGTGATTAACTGCTATTCCCATACCTATGGCTATTACCCTTCTGAATTCAGATAGACGTGATGGGATGACCAGTCTGGCTCATTGTCGTGTTAGAGGGGCTTTATACAAAAACACTTGACTTGTTTCATGTCTAACCTGAACTGTTTTCTTCTGAATTTCTTGTGTCTGATATATTAATAATGCCCATGTTATGCTCTTTTATTAATGTTAACCATCTGAGGTACATCCATAGGATCATTCATCAACCACAGCCATTCATCTTTTCAGGCTTTTAGCATTTTATTGTTGGATCATGATTTAGCACATTTTGTGTCATGCTAAATTAAGGAATGCAAATACAAACACGTCACAAGATACATATTTCCAATAACGCAGCACCAAACACGCCACACTGGTACACTCAAGCAGGCCCTTTATGTAGATGGTACTAAACATTACTAAATGGCTGATTAATCTCAGGTGTGCTAAATTACCAGGCATGCTATTGCCTCCATAGACAGAAGGTGGAGCCCACAAAGTTGCAGATTCTCAAGAGTGGGGTTGGAGTCAGATGATCAACGTAGAAAAGTGAGTCGTTAACGGCTAGTTTTGGAGACACTCTCATATTTCATTAAAATTTCACTTGAACTAATATTTCTAAAGTATATAAAGTAATTATACAGAACAGAGTGATATGTTGAATTATTTTAACTATTTTAAATGAAAGTATTTGTTACATTTACCAATTATTTACAAATACCTTTTTTTGTGTCCAATGTGTTGACAGTCAACTTGATATCAATTGAATATCAGAAATAGTTGAGATGCAGCAAACAGTCAGTTTATACTTTGCTGAGTGTCAATAGAGTATTTCTTGACAAGAGTGTTATAGGCATTTATAGGCATTTTTTTAGCAGACGCTCTTATCCAGAGCGACTTACACAGCATTTTTGCATTTATACATAGTATCCATTTACAGCTGGATATATACTGAAGCAATTCAGGTGAAGTACCTTGCTCAGGGGTACAACGGCAGTGTCCTACGTGGGACTCGAACCTGCGACCTTTCAGTTACAAACCCAGTTCCTTAACCACTGTACTACACTGCCGTCCTTCAGTGTTGAGTGGTGTCAATACAATGTTTCTTGACACTCACCTGTTTATGGAGTTTGTGGACAATCACCTGACTTGCAATTAACACTGAACTGATATTCAATTTATATCAGTTGATATCAAGTTGAGTGTCAATATTGGACACTCAAACTAAAGTGTTACCAATACCTCAATTAAAAGGAATTAGTCTCCCCAAGTTCAATTGCAAATAACTTACATACACAAAACCAATGTTTTAAATTTAAATAATTTGATTAGTATTTGTATTTGACCCAGGTTGTTACGCCCTCATTCCCTCTCAGTCCCCTTCCTTGTTTGTGCTCCGTGTTTTTTCCATTTTCCTCACGTCTCGTCATGTTTTTTACGTTTCCCTGTCTGTCTTCCGTGTTCTGCAGGCTTGGTGTGGTTTTCTGTCTTGTTTGCCCATTTCGCCCTTTCTAATTCCCCAGCCAATTGCATTCCTTCCCCGTTTGCATTCCTCACGCCGTTGTTACTGCTCAATCACGCTCGCATACATTCCCACGCTGCAATCACTCATTATCTCATTCACCACACTATATATTCTCCCATTGTTTTTTGTCTTGTTGCCAGTTTGTTAAGTCTTGCTCAAGGTAACCTCGTTCATGTCTAGTCTGGAACTCGGTCTCAGTCTTGTCTTGTCTTGCTGAATTAATGCTTTATCCTGCCTTTCTAGTTGTACCCGCCAGCCTGCAGTTTCCTGCCTGCTTCATTCCACGCTACACTGTTTCCCGCATCCGCTCTGCCCCTGCTAAGCCCAACCCAGGATTCAGTCACCATCCATCACCTTGCCTGCTTCCCTATCCTGCTCTGCCCTCTGGTTCTGCTCAACCCAGGATTCAGTCCCAACCCCTCTCTCTCCTTTGAGAGCTTTATTGTATTAATAAACGCTGCCAGTGAGCTTATTGTGAGTTCTGTCTCTGAGTCATGCATTTGAGTCCAGTTCTGATCCGGAACCTTAACACAGGTCTGGCTAAATATTGTAAAAACTGCAGCATGACCACATAATATCAGACTTAGGGGTGGGGGAATGGGAAGAAGAACAACTTTCATAACCATTTCTTGACATTGTCTTGGAAAACAGGAACACTATGACCCTCTCACTGACAGTCTTCATCAGGTGAGATTCAACAATATCTTGTATCTCCCTTTCTCATCTGATATAGTGATATACTGTCGACATATAGAGGGGAAAAAAATATATAATTTGCATTTAGAACACTGCATGAGACAAAGCAATCATATCAATCTGAATAAAGTTTTTTTTTTTCCATAACAATAATGGCCACATCATTTATGATTCAATTAAAATGGACTCTAGCTAAATAAATTGGCTGCCCACATAAACGTTGCGATGTTAATTAAGCTCATGACAAAAGGAAATACAGCAGCAGGACAACACTTTTGCTGGTAGTTGTTAATGGAGCCACTGTCAGAGGTGTAAAGGTGTCCCATTCAGCAGAGCATTGAACAAAAACAAAACCTCTTGAATTTTTTCAAGTGAAACATGGAATTTGAAGATCAAAGTTCAAAAATTCAGCAAGATGGCAACAGAGCCTACATTTAAAGTCTGAAGCCAAAATAATTTTGTGGCAATAAACTCAGCTTGTCATTCAATTACTTATAAATGGCACCTCTATCAATACTGTGACACTAATAACAAATTGCCCAAATGGTTATAACAAATAGCATCCATAACAATTATCTGCATCACATCTATATAAAAAAAAATGTTTTTTGTATTTTTTTTTTACAGTATTTGTCTGCAACTACAAACACGCAGGTTTTTTTAAAAATATGTATCATGCACGCCCATTCATACAGAGAAAGATAGCTGGCTTCCGGCAGGATGGATTGTATTCTCAATGGACTCACTGGGCCTCATTCATGAAACGAGAGCAGAACGAATTTGCACGTGAATCGTTCGTATTACCAATTGTGCCCGTATTTTGGCATTCATCAATGTTTTCGTATCTGAGATTTGATTGGACGTACTAAGAAATTTTACACCTGCTCAAGAGCACGCATACTGCGTCCGTAAATTCAGAATATCGGAAAATGTCGCTTCTGAGTGATAATTAGAATATTCAATAATTTTTATTTTCTGTTAAATTTACAAGACTAAATATAGCTTTTGAAATACAAATTGCAAACGTGATAAATTATGATTGTAAAATGCAAACACTTTAGATTACGTCTATTAATCAATTGTAGGCTATGAAGCGGTTTAATTAGTCACATAACATAGGCTAATGAATGCTCCCAGTAGCCTACTATTTTTTATAAATTGCTAAAAATGAAAATTCTACATGACCTTACATAGGCTACGCTAATTAAAACACACATTTAACCAATGAACAAAATTTTCTTTAAAATGGCTTACATGTCTGTAGCTAGGGTTGCAATTGTGGTCAACAGCCTAATCCAGCTAATGCCAGTGTACATCCAGTTCACCTACAAGATGTAAAGCCAGGTGGAGGTAAAGCAGGGTTTTTATGAAATTGCCAACCTGTCCAATGTTATCGGTGCCATAGACTGCACACCCCAGTGCACGTTTTTGTTGAAAAGTCGGTGAAACGCTGTCTCGCGTTCAGGGGAAAAAAACAGGTGAACTTTAATTAAAAGTTAAAGTTTTTTAACTGGTTAGAATGTAGCCAGCAGGCTATATCCCGGTAAAACTTGAGCTGTGTGGGACACGCTCATCAATGTGACCGCAATTATAATGCGCCAGAGAGATTATAAAATAAGGTAGCCCATGTGATTACCCAATTTCAAACCACAACTCACATGCACAGAAACCCCAACAGAATTACAAAATGAATAACGTTTAATTTATTTTCAGGCTGCGATAATGCAATGCGCTTGTATTGATGGCACGTCTCCTGCTAGGCCTTTACTTTACCAGTTCATGACGCCGGTACTGACAATATTAAACAATTTTTTTTCTTTGATTGAAGATCTGCTAATAAAACTTTGATTTCAGTGTCAGAAAAATTATTTCTATAGCTTTTTTTGGGCCATTTTGACTAGGTATGGAAGTGGCAGCCTCCATTAGCCATCACAAAATAACGTGGATGCGCATCGTATGTGAATACGAAAAAAATCGACCTTTTCCACACGGTTTGATGAATACGGCGTAAATTTTTTATAACTCCTTTCGGACATAAATGCACGCGTATATATACAACACTTCATGAATGAGTCCCACTGAATGTATAAGCCCTTCAAAAAAATTACAGCCAGTAAATAAATCTAATCAGAAATGTCCAATTCTAAATAAAAAGAATACTGAACTGTAATAGTGAGTAGACTATCAAAGGGTATCGCCCTTTTCCAATCTCTTCTTCTTCTTTTTTTTTGGAAAAAAAGGAATCCATACCAAATCGGTTTTTTTCTTTTGTTAACCACGCACAACTGATGATGATGTGTTTTGCATTTAAATCCCTCCCTAAGGACATCCTGTTTTGCAAATCTCCACACCACCAGCATCACATGATGGAGGGCATGAGGACATGAGCTGTCATGTACTTCAGGGATGTCTGTTGGTCCATTATCCTCTAGTAATTGGTCGCACTGCTGGGGCTGATACAGAGAAACCTAGACGTGCAGACATTCCATTAAAGAAAAATCTAAAACAATTTTGAAAAGAAAGGAATGACACTGATTGTGGTAACAAAATAAATAAATCCATTATTAACCAGTGTTTGACATATGTGCTGCTTGGTCATCCCCACAAATGTCAGTCATGGAGAATGGCTTCATTTCCAAACAGTGCTGGTAATGTTTTTTTAAGTGTTGTGCCCCACGTTTTGTCTGTTTGAGGCAGAAGCTGCCAGAAGCCACACGCCAGGCATTAAACACAGCATGATCGTGCATGGCTAGGCACTAGGCATCCTTCCCTGACAAGTCAAAGCCACAGTAATTGCCCTCTGTTTATAAAACCATCCCATGTTTATGTTGTTATGTTTTTTTCCCCAAACATGGTATAAAATGAATAAAATGAATAAAATGAATAAAATGAATAAAATGAATAAAAACATTCCCAGGTCTCTCATATTATGCTGTGAATTTCGGAAATGTTCACAGTATAGCACAGTATATAACTAAGTATATGCAGACATATTTACAATTAAAGTGTATGCTCTCTTCAAAACCATTATTATACTAAAACAACGGGTTGGATTCAATAAAACGCACTTTATCTCTTGAAATGCATATGCAATTCAATCAAACCAAAACAAACCTTATTTGAGTATCCAGTGCTGTATTTCATTCTAGTGCTGTTAATTTTCTCATCCAGAAGAAAGCTTGGGTATCAACATTTTTAGCCCATTTTTCCTGTTTCTTTATAAGCATTAAGGTAGTTCCTTATGGGCATATGGTTTGTTTTATTGGATCACGGAAAATAAACCTTATGGGCATAAGTTGTGTTTTATTGGATCTCAAAAAACTTTAATAAGTCTCATTGCATTGAATTGTTTCAGCCTGTAAAGTTGCTCAGTGCACTTCATTGAATCGTAGGGAACATCCCTCGTGTAGTTTAAATAATTTATCTTCGACAAACATAAATGCCAGCAATCAGGATGAAATAAATACAAGTGTGGATAAAAAACATTCTCTGCACATACAGTATTTAGAAATTGATGCACTAACACGTTACCCTCTGCACCTACACTATGAGAAACTAATGTTCCCTCTTTTATGGAATGACAGTGAGTGTGGATAATATGACAGACGCGGAATAGCTCTCCGGTTGCTGCTTGGCGAGCACGCAAATCTGCACAGGCTGCTTTGTTCTTCAGGGGGTTTTGTCCAATGTGTTCTGTCACCTGTCTCTGGGGTGTACCGTGTGTGTCGGTGACTCACTTTCCCTGGAGGACCTTCAAACCTCATTTTTGTGGTACAAAAAAACAGACTCCATCAAATATCTTTTCTTCAAGAGCTTCTTGACATGAAGTTGACTGGCTGCACAGGATTTTGCTTGCTGTGTCCCTTTCCCATGAGGAACAGAAAAAAAATTACCTCCCTGCTTCTGGCCGGCGGCCATTTTATTGGAAGATGATGGCATAATCGTGTTCCATAATGCAAACATTTAAAGCTGTCATACAACTGTATCACATATGAGCATGCTGACATCCTGACTCCTGTATCTCTTTCAAATGCAATGATGCTGTTTATCTTTATTCAGCTCACCTGAGCTCATCATACTCAAAAATATACTGTGAAAAAGGTCAAAATTCAGTTTAACAGCAGCTGACCCATTTTTCAAAGTGCCAAAAATTGTCAAGTTGAACCTTGCTGTTTACTCTTCCAAAACTGAGATATTGAGGAAACAAGAACAAACTGATTTTCAATAAACAGCAGGCTCTGCCCGTTTTTCAGGATTGGTTTGTTCTATGAACTCAAGCCTGTACCAGAGTCGGACTGGCCATAGGGAGCACCGGGAGAAATCCCGGTGGGCCGGACGCCTAAATGTCCCAATCACAGAGCAGCGGTTAAGCAACGATATTTTAGCCATCTTTTTTTACATAACGTTAAAATGATCATTTATCCTCTCTTCTCATGTCTTCTTTCATTATTTTCTGGTGTCTTATTTTCTGATGTCTGATATTTTTAAGTAGTCGTATTGATGAAGCCAAATGACATTTGTAATGCCATTTCAATTTACAGAATTATACAATTCTGTCTGTTGTATGGATGCTCTGCAGGCAGTGGAGAGAGGCAGGGCAGAAATGAGTTTTATTGAGGTGCCTAGTACTGTAGCGGTTGTGTGTATCAGTGCTGACTACACAATATAGTAGCCTGAATCTATCATGGTATCCTCACAGTGGTGGCCTGGCTGCTGGCAACAAACCTTAAAATAAAATAGCAATAAAATAGCTCTGTATTAGTGTTACAGTAGCCTAGAGTATCCATCCATTATGCTTATAAGTGGTGGTATTAAGGGCTGGTGTGTTCGTATGGGCGTTGATGGGACTGGGGTGGTGGAGTATCCGCGGGCTGGTTGTGGTGGGCTTGTCTGGGTAAAAAAGTCCAGGGCCATTTTTTAGTCCCAGTCCGTCCCTGGCCTGTACAATAATATGTTCATTAAATGCTTTTCTAAGGGGCACATCCACAGTATGTGTTTGATGTTCCAATTCAATCCCCCTTTTTAATGAATAGAAAAAAGCTATGGAGGCTGCTGGGTGGCTCATTTGGTTAACATTGTGGCGCAAAGACGAGCCTCATGGTCTTGGATCAGTGCCAACTGTGGCCGGCAGCACCATAGGGCAATGTGCAATTCGCCATTGCGTTGACCAGAGTATGAGAGGGTTCAGTTGGTTGGGATCTAAGTTTCATTGCTATCTAGTGACAAGTGACCCCTGCTGGTCGATAGGGCACCTGAGGACTGCTACATATGAAAGGTCATTCTCTGACTCCACTCTATGCGAGCGTCGCTGTAGTCTGCCGTGTGAAAAAAAGCAGGCTGCTGACACCACGTGTTTCAGAGAAGAACCGCAGATGTCTATACTCTCCCAAATCAGCAGGGCAGTTTCCGCATCGACGCGGCGGTGCTTTCAGATAAATGGACTGTCACACGCAGCGACACACTCCTGGGAGGGTGATGCGGCAGCACCGTAAATTGCCACATGGAGAGAGAGAGAGCACACCCTTACAAACACAAAAATAAATTAAAACACCTTCACCCTACTCCCTCATGGGTTCTGGGCAAAAACAATTAACTAAAACAACAAAGACAAAATAACAAACTAAACCAAACCAAATGCCGCGACCACTTTTCAGCGCGTTGCAGTGCCATCAGCTTTTCAGCTCGCCCAGCTAAGTTTGTTAGTCCTCACAAATAAATAAACAAACAAACGAACGAACGAACAAACAGACAGACAGACTCGCTCTCTTTGTGGGGTTTGCTCCCGGTCTCGGCCGCGCACTGTGGAGACGAGCACACTTTAAGCACCTGGTGACACAACCCAAGTGCATGTGCTCTCTCCACCAGTGGGCGGGGCCGAGACAAATCCACTTCTTTCCTCGACCGAATGCCACATGGACATTCAAAATTAGGGTTAGAATTTAAAATTCAATTTAAACATTTTAAATGGAGCTATTTGAGTGCTCGTTGATAACAGTAATTTCAATGCATTTTTTTTTCTATGAATGACCATAAATACCTCAACCCCATTGATTACGGGTTCAGATTCAAATACGAAAGCATAGTCTGATAAATGGGTTTGCACTCTTTGCAGTAAAAATCCTGACAGTAGCCCCAGAAGGTTGTGATAAAAGCTTTCACTGAAGGGTAGATTCAGCGATCTCATCTCTTATCAACTAGGCCCTGAGAGGTTGTAATGTGCAGTAATGTGCAATCAATGGGCTTAATCCACACAACACAATAGGCTTTGTGGGGACATAGAACCATAGCAGTTTGTCAGAGGCCTCCATGTGGCCAAATGGGGAAAGAACCACGCGTGGCAGGGTTATTGTTATTACGTGATTTCTCATCTGAACTACTGTAACACCTTGCCGGCCGGCATCCTGTCCTGTGCCATCAGGCCACTGCAGCTGGTCCAGAATGCTTCTGCCACCTGCTCTTGAACCTGCTAAAATTCACTAATGCCACGTCACATTTGAACACCCTTCACAAGCTTCTGGTGGCTGCCCACTTTTGATTCAAATTTCTATCATTGGGACACCAAGCTGAAAATGGTGGCTCCCTTTTCTATCTTCAGACAATGATCACACCGTACACTCCAGCCAGACCCCTCTGTTCAGCTTGCTCTCGCCAGCTGGCTGTCCCATCTCCATGAGAACCCCTGCAGCTGCTCCTCACAGCCCCGCCTCTTCTCCGCCCTCATTCCCCGATGGCAGAATGACCTTCTCCCAATCACTGAGCAAGGCAGAACCTCTGAAATCCACCTTTTCTACCACACCTCAATGTTCATATAACAAACAAATAAATAAATAACCATTTCCTCCCTTTATTTAACAAATCTTGAGTCATGTTCCTTGACACTAACATTTATTTGATTGTTACTTTGAAAAACATACTTAACCCTACAAACAGTGCTAGTACCATTTAACATTCTACATTCAATGTCAGATGTAAAATTGCATTATCAATAGTGTGATCTGGAAACCTGTTTAATTTCTAATTTAAATACAAGAACTGAAGGAAAGTATTATGTATTCATATCTTCATAACATTTTATGTTTGCAATACAGTAACACTGAAATTGTATTTATTGTGTATTTATTGACTAATGGTTATGTCAAGGTGCATTTTAGAATTATAATTTAAAAAATGAAGGTAGTATGGCTGGTATTTTGTATTGTACAGCATACTTGGGTTAAATTATTCTGAACAATTTTCTCAGAATATTAAATATTAGACCATCTGTATAGTGGTCAGGCACATTTTTCTACAATTTCTTAATTGAGAAAGATAACTTTCTGGGTTTTCTTTCGATATTATTTAAGTTTTAGCACATGTTATTGATTGGTGGTGTCAGTTCTTTGTGCAATGAAGGATATTTTAGATGGAAGTTTCTGACGACCTTATGGCTTTATAATGGCTGGTATAGGTGCATTCGGGAGTTTGTGCTCTAAAGTCAGAAAGTACATTTCAGGTAACTGCAAAGCATCTTGTACAGAGACCTTTTGTCTCCTGAGGTTGTACATGTGCATATTACCTGATTATTCTTTGCAGAACGTATGTTTGATTATTTTTGGCTTGAACTATTTTCTATGCCACATGCAATGTGAGACTACTGTGCTCAAGAAAAAAAAGTAGCAGGATACAACAAAAATTGTGAATAAATGCTATAAAATGAATGTGTTCATATGTACACCCTGGAAACATAATATTGCTTTGGAGTTACTTGAACTGTATTTTCTGTACATGAACATAGTCTTGGTCAATTGAAAACAAATGGAAATAATACTAAAGAAACCCCAGAAAGTGAATCCCTTTCGTTTAAGTTCTGCATATTGTGGCAGTTTTCATCCCTCTCCAAAAGGAGCATTTATTTCCTGGCCACAAATCTGTTCATGGTTTATGGGCAACTGTATGTTCTTTATGTGCAGTTGCCAGAGACAGAAAATAAAGTTTTTGTCTTAAATTTTGCTCTTTATAGAGGAACTGAATGTGCGACATCAAATATACGAGTGGAATGATGGATGAGAAATGTCTCCCGTCCCAATCAGCTCAAATAAATCACGGTATAACTTTTTCTCCCATTATTCAGGGGTCGAGTCATCCCGTGTTTTAAATTTCAGGTTTGCTAATGTTATATTTATGTTCTACCTTCGGTAATATTTCAAGAGCCGTGAAATTGGCATTGGCATCACATAAGAAGGGTAACAGGTTCAGGCAAACTTTTTCAGGTGCAAAATGGTCTATTCAAAAAACAATTACTGAATAAAGTGATTTGGCATTCAGAAATAAAATGGTGAGAAAGTAACGATACCTAACGGTAGCATTTTGTGGTGAATAAGATACTAAAAACATTTAAGCCTTTTTTTTTTGCTCCCAAAATGGTGCTGAACATGTCCAATTCCCACCCTAATTTGGAATGTCCAATTATCTGTAACCACAGCTGCATTCATGCACAAAGCCAAATTCCGCTTTGTGAGAGTATAGACATCTGTGGTTTTCCTCCAAAACACGCGGTTATTTTCACACCACAGGCAGCTAAGCTCACATAGAGTGGAATCAGGGGAAGACCTTTCATAAGTGGCTTTGACATGCAGTCCACGGATGCCCATTCGACCAGCGGGGGTTGCTAGATAGTGATGGAATCCTAATGTAAGAAAAATCAAGGCAACATAATTATTTTTCCCCTCTTTGGAAATACAAAATTGTACTTATCAGCTTTTCGCTCTTTTATTTACACAGTCTGAAAAAAGCCCTGCAGCTGAGACCCACTCTACTAGACTGGAAGCCCAGAGAATTTACTCAGCTGAAAAGATACAAAAGGTTTGATGATCTGCAACCAGTGGAGTGACCTCAACAAGGGGGTGACGTGAAAATTTAGAGAGATTGAACACAAGCCGGGCAGCTGCATTCTGGATCAGTTGAAGAGGCAGGATGGCGCAGGCTGGTAGGCTTGCGAGCAGGGAGTTGCAGTAGTCCAGGCGTGAGGTGACCATAGTCTGGAGCAGAAGCTGGGTGGAGTAGGTGGTCAGGTATGGTTGAATCCTCCTGATGTTGTACAGGAGGAACCTGCAGAGCCGTGCCGTCGCCCTGATGTAGTCTTTGAAGTCCATCGGATCAATTGGAAAGCTGACTGTGAGACAGGCCTAATCATCTAATATCAATGCCCCAACTCACTAATGCTCTTCTGGTTGAATGGAAACAAAACTCAGCAATGTTCCAACATTTAGTGAAAAGCTTTCCCAGAAGAGTGGAAGCTGTTATAGCAGCAAAGAGGAGAACCAACTCCATATTAATGCCCATGATTTTGGAATGAGATTTTGGATGAGCAGGAGTCCATATACTTTTGGTTATGTAGTGTATATTTTCCGGTGTATATTGCCATATTTTAATCATTTAAATGTTTTCATATACAGCATTATAAAGCATCCATCATGTACGAAAGCTTAAAATCTGCCATGCTCATGACACAATTAAAGTGCCTAGCAAATGGTACATCAATGAATAACAAACATGTATTATTCATCAACTGCACTGGACTGGTGATATCATCGCATTTCAAAAGCATATTGCACTGCCAGAACAGAGCTGGTATCCGTGGTACATCAGTATGAATAGGTTTAAGATAAAAATAGTGCAGTGCCAGTTACATTCAGTCAATATGCATATACGTCTTCAGTCGCCTAACCACATATCGCCAAGCAATGTTTAAATGGAGATGTAGAAGTTCATGCTTGTGTGCTGGGTCTCATTCTCACAAAGGAAGCTTCTGTTTCGTTCTGACAGGAAGGGTTCACTTCACATGCCAGTGTGTGATCATGACTTCACCAGATGTCAGGATGTCTTAGCATCTTGCAGTTTTTTTTTTTTCATGCACAGATGTGCATAGTGCACTGCACCACATGACTCTTCATGACAGCTGCCCTGATCTATTTCCCCTGGCGTGGTTTCACTTGTTTGCAATAACAATAAGCACAGACAATCCAGATTCAAACGTCTGAGATGGTGAATGTTTTTGACACACAGGTGATTGAGTCTGATAGGAAGAGAGACAGCTTTTTTTTGTCCAAAGTGCATTTTAGAGCAGCACAGCTGAACTCCGGTCCTGAAGGATTAGAGTTCATCTTTTTCAAACAACATTTTCCAAGCTTAGAGCAAAAGCTAAATTCAGTTGAGACAATGACCAGTTCCTGCCTGATTCAAATGACATATTGCAGGCGCTCCCTGGGCTTCCTGGTTGGGTCCTGGCACAGATATATCATTGGTGGCACATACTGTCACTTTCTCTGCCTGTCTCGGTTCCTATTTTCACTGAGCCAGATTGAAGTTGAACATGACATTTCAGAGCCTGTCACAATCACCAGCTGGTCACTCCCAGGTCACATGGGCATAGCCCACCAAAACTTTTGCAACAAGGCCTGGACAGCTCTGGGCAACTTGATGTGTGTGGGTGGTACAGCATGGTTGGCAGAAGAGATGGCTTGCCGGGTAACCTCCCATTATAATGTGCCATGCTGTACACCAGTATCACGCCATTCTGTGGCCATTTCGCCTTAAAGACCATGCCTCATAATGACTATTTCAAATTACATTACAGGCACATTATGGTGACCCCCTTATATGTGATTATTAAAAACCAAAAAACTAGAAAACCAATAATAACTAAAGTAAAACTAAATAAAAAATGACAATTAGCTGGTAAAATACTGATGTGTATTTACCACAGAAATACTTGTTCCACTCTACATTTTTAAGCATGCCCAATGTGAGCCTGCGCATGCAGAACATGATTTAACGGCAAATGCAGGTGTGTCCACCCATGATTGTGATAACTGTAAAGGAGAAACAAATTGGGTAAACTACCTTATTTCATTATATTTCGTGGGAGGGTTGCCATTTACACAGAGAGAAAATGCGGGTGAGTGGTCAGAGTTGGAGAAACAGAGCGAAAGAGCGAGATGGCACATGTGAGCACAGCGCACGTGTGTATTACATTCAATTGAATTCATTTTTTTTCAATAATTTCAAATTAATTAATGATTTATTTATGTTGTATGTTATTGCATGTTATATCTTGGCTTTGGGGTGTCCTGCCAGTGAAGAACAATTGCGTTTAATTGAATTGATAGCAAGAAAAGAGAAGGGACAAATACATTGTGTGTGTGTGTGTGTTTGTTGGGGGGGGGGATTTCACAACCAGCTGGCTGACGGCACTGGTCTTCCCAGTTGGGTGCATCTTTAAAGCCACATAGTGCTCACTCGTTCACTTCAAAGCAGCCATGAGCCTCAGTCACAGTGCAGTTCAAATGCGCTGTGTCCCAAGGCCACAGTCAGGACATCCCATTCCTGAAAGTCAAAGTGGTCCATGACCTAATGTGTTTACTGACATCACTCTGTGGCGTGAAGAGCATCCAATTGTTCTGTCACTCTATGAACCAGGTGCTGTAAAATGACTGCAGGCAAAGCCCCACAGTGCTCTTCTTTCATTGTTATTGTTAAAATCAACAGTCAGGCAATATGTTACATTCAGATATATTTTATTTTTTAATCTGACATTAAACAAGACAATAGTCCATAACTTTCTAATGTATTTTAACATCTGAAAGTAAGTCATCAGTTATAATATTTTATGTATTTATATTTTTCTTTATTTTCTTTCATTAACCCATTCACAGACAACCATTTTAACTAATAATTACATTGTAGGCAGGGCCGGATTAAGACCCTTAGAGGCCCTAAGCACTAAAAATATTTGGTGCCCCCATACATTTGTAATTCAAAATATAAACAATAATAAACCATAAAATAACATTTTATTTATCGAAAATTCGAAATTAAACAAAATTTTTCATTACATTTTGAAAATGGCTATAAATTTAATTAATTTAATAATTTAAATGGTAAATTCGGCTATGAAAAATTTCTGAGGTGCCCCTCCTTCCCTTGATGCCCTAAGCACGTGCTTATTTTGCTTATAGGGTTAATCCACCACTGATTGTAGGCTAGGAAAATGAGTTAGATGAGTCTCTAAACCTGTTCCTTCACTCCAAAAGTGCGAGGAGAATTTCTTCATATGTCATTTGAAAATCACTTTCTTTATTATTCTCTTTGGCTATATTTCTCTCGAGTTATGGAATCCTTATTCATTTTACATTTTAAACACAAGTCTGAAATATTAATATTAAATGTATTCATTGTATCTCTTGTATAATATACTCTATTCAGAACATTATATTGGATTTGCCATAATTTTTCACTAGTAGTGGCTTTTTGTAAATTTGAGATACATTTACTCCATTTTATAAATGTGTATTCTTGCTTTAAATCATCGTGCCATTTATCTGTTATTTTCTTAAGTAATATATCCCTCTTATATACCTGTAAAATGACTTTATAAAATTTTCTTGTGAAATGACTTGTATTTTCTCTATTAACTAAGAATGCATCTAATTTCCCTTTTTCATTTGTCCCTTTTAGATTAAAGTTTTGATTAATACAAGTTTTTATTTGTAGATAATTAAATTGTGCTTTACTAGTTAGTTGGTATTTATCTTTTAAATCTGTAAAGGACATTATTAGATTATTTCTAATGAGGTCTTTAATATCAGTTATAATTTTTTGAGGTTAACACCTTTGGAGCATAATGACTATTACTGAAGCACTGTTTTGTAGAGTTCTAGTTTATGAATAATTCTAGACAACCCCTTTGTTAGAAGAACCAGATCATTAAGGAAAAAGCCACCAATAGACGCTGAATGCATATTCATCCTGCGGAGTACAGAAGGAACAGTCATATTGATGCATGAACACATGACACCCAGTCGAGATAGCCTCTGTGGTGCAGTTCTGCCTACTGGCCCTTTGGAGTAGGCTGTGTTTGCTGCACTGAACCAGCTTTACAAGTCCTGCAGTACCTCCAAGGCTCCTACCCTGTCTTCGGTTCCACAGCTTCAGTAATTACAATAAAGTGAAATCACAGGTAAAGGATTAAACAAATCCTGATATATTCCCAGGACAGGCACGTTGTTTCTGACATGTGAGTGGCTTGACATTCTGTATGTGTAACTGAGCATGAGCACAACCGCCATTGTACAAATACGTCTACAATTAAAATGTTTTCGGTTGCGTGATGTGCAATATGGGTAATTTCTCCATAGTACCAAAATTGCGTACTAACCTTAAATACCTTCTTGCTACAAATGCAGTGATGCAGTTGTCTTTTCTAAACTATTAATCAGAAAACATTTTAAAGTGATATGACATTGTTTTATGAGCATTTATAAATAACGTTGCAAAGACAGAAGAGTGCATAGCATTTGTGACTTAACAATTTTTTGAAAATGTAGTCTCTTCAGGGGTCAGAACCAAGTAGCGCTCAGGAAATGAAGGCCATTTGGTATACAATGCAGGATGGGATTAGCATCATATTGCATGTAAAGCCGTTCAGGGTGAGCCCTCACAAACGATACAGAATAAGGTAAGCCCTCTGTCTTTCACATTTAGCTTCGGTTAAATGGTGTATTGTCTCTTATCCGTAAAAGAAAATAACTGATTTAAACCTTCATTGAGTAAAATTTTTTATAAAGAAAGGCTTACTTTTTATCCAGGTGGCATTACTTATAATTAAATTTAGCAAGTAGCCCTAACATTGCTATACAGTATGCCTCCATGCAGACATATTTAATCCAAGTCGTTTCAGTTGGTCAAGGTAGCGTTTAACATCATTATTCTTATGGTTCACTGGTGAAACATCATAATCCCCCTGCCCTGGACAGTGTGTTTTGGCACAGCTATATACAAACCCCAATTCCCAAAAAGTTAGGACAGTATGTAAAATGCACATAAAAGCAGTGATTTGTAAATGATCTTTTACATATATTGAACCCTTGTGTGGTGTTCCGGTCTGTGGAACCCGTTTTCAATGTTTACTAAAAGAAAGATTATACAGTTAATAATTTTTTCAACCTGAGACTCATTGGCCTTGGCTCATTTTCTGTGATGAACATGTAAAAAAACACATTTTAATTGAGTGCACACTGTGCACCCCACACATATGTGGTCTAAAAAATTGTAGGTGAAAACAAGTAAACATAGTAAAAATTAAGCAAAAAGGTTTGCTGTGTACATTCACTCTGGCTTCCCACTACCTGGGCCTGCTGTATGTGTGTGTGCGTGTGTGTGCGTGTGCGTGTGCGTGTGCGTGCGTGTGTGTGTGGTTGCTCCTTTAGATAAAATAAAAAAAGGGCTCCCCTAACATAAAAAGATTTGCCTTTTTGAGTAAACTCAACTTTTGGGCAACATGTTGAATACAATAACAATTTTGAGTTAACAAAACAAGCTGTACATGTTGGCTAAAATCATAATAATAAGTTGCACGAACTTGGCTTTAACAATGGCAGTTGTACAAACTTACATCTTTAAGTTAATTTAACTCTGAGTTATGTATTTTTAATTTAAGGTGAACTTGAGTGTCCAGAAAGGCGCCAATCAAATAAAATGTATTATTATTATAATTATTATTGTTATTATGTGTGTTGTTGGAACATGAAGTTATCAGGTGATTATTTGGAGCCATCAGAAGTCACATCGGTCCGTCGGGATGTGCAACTGAAGGCACATATTTGCTGACGGATACGTTAGCATTCACAAACATATTTAAGCGATGCGAGGAGGTAGGCTACATTACTTTCGACAGGTTAGAAATGTTTGAGTTTCATTTTTACCTGGTCCGAAAATTCTGCAAGCCTACCAAGCCTGATAAAAGCAGGAACGTCTTTCCCTGCGCCTCTGGAAGAGGGTGAGACCATTTCCCTAGGTGCCTCAATTAGAAAGAGCCTTTTCGTTAAAACCCTCAGTGGGAGAACCCCAGGGAGAGGAGTCAATGTGTCGAAGTCTGTTTGTTTAACTTGGTTCTATGGTGGACACGACTCTCCTGCGGCACCACAATACCAAAAACAAAACGTACAGAATGCCCCTTGAAGCTCCTGCTAGAATTCCAGCACACCTGAAACTCAGTGATTATAACTGAGCCGGGTCCCTGGAGGGAGGGTAAGCTGTTCATTCAGGCTTGCCAGCGTCTCAGCTGGAGTTTCTTTCTCCGTCAAATTATAGGCTGTTAATTTATGGAGACCAGCAGATAGGAATGAATAAAAAGGATTCGGACGGAAGATTTAATTACATTTTTTAAGAATGCAATACGTTTTTTTTTTTGATAACAATAACAGTGGATTAGTCGATCACAGCTGTCTTTCACAATGCAGTTAAACCATATATACAGTGCACTCCACTATTATTGGCACCCCTGGTAAAGATGAGTAAAAAGGGTTATAAATAATTCACCGTTTGGTTAATTTGCTTAATCTCACACTGAAAAAATTTGAAAAATCAAACCTTTAATTGAATTTATTATGAAAAAAAAAATCCCTCAGGATTATTAAAGAATTATTTTTAACAAAAGCACATTATTGGCACCCCTGCATTTGTATATAGGATAAAATAATCAGTTTAAATATATGTCTTTTGCATACCATGACTTCCTGATGTCTGTGACCCAACAACATCAAAAGACTTTTGATATCTTATTTTCTGGTACTCTTACAAGTGATACTATAACATCTCTGCATTTGAATGGATCTCTATGGGAATTGGGGGGTGGGACTAGATTTAGCTGTAAATTACACTGGAACAGTATGGAACACATGGTTGGCTAAATGGCTTTAAGTCATCAAGGGTCTGACGTATCAAACAAACCTTAAACCATCACTCTACTGCTAGAAATACAGTAGATATGGATGTATAACTTGAAGGGTTTCTTCCCCTGACTTATTTTTCCATAGAGTTCAATAGGAACATTTGTCAGGAGAAGCAACCCTAAAAGTGATCCATCTATATCTACTGCATATCTGGCAGTAGAGTGATGCTTTGAGGCTTGTTTGATACATCAGACCCTTAATGACTTACAGCCACTTTACCAACCATGTATTTCATACTGTTCCAGCATAATTTACAGCTAAATCTAGTCCCACCCCCCAATTTCCATAGAGATCCATTCAAATGTAGAGACGTTATAGTATCGCTTGTAAGAGTATCAGAAAATAAAATATCAATAGTTTTTTCATGTTGTTGGGTCTAAGACATTAGAAGGTCATGGCATGCAGCCAAATATTAAAAATGATTTTAATATATATATAAATGGAGGGCTGCCAATAATTGTGGCACACCTGCTAAAGATGAGTAAAAATGATTATAAAAAATGCACCTTTTGGTGACTTAGCTTTATCTCACATGGTGACTGTGAGAAACGGGCAACCCGGTCACAAAGTCTAAAGTGATATGGCTCCATGGACGACTGGGCACGGGTAAAGGGCGTAATAACCCAGAGGGTGGGAAAACCCTTATTCCGAGCACAAACAGCGCAGGCGGCAACAAATTCGCACACATCCCTCTCCATACCAGGCGCCTGAAGATACATTTTTTGGTGCTGTGAGTGCCAGGATGCACAGCGAATTGTGAGGAATGACCACACTGGAGTACCCGAGACCTCACATCGGGCAATTGGTGGGACCCCTCCCTGGGCCCGGGTTTAGGCGCAACACCTCTAGGACTTCAATGTCCCACAACACAGGAGCTACGCTAATGCTCACGTAATATGAGACCGTTAAAACTAAAAATGCCGTTACACTGGGCTGTAGTAAATTGTTCAAAATCCCCAAGAAGACATGGCACATACCATTGCTAAGGTATAATGTACTCTATTGGATAAAAGAGCCGACCATTAAACCAGAATGAACTGTAACTGTAATGAATGAGACAGGCTTGCAGGGCATGGGGGGTATTACGAGTCAACGTTTCAGATTGTGTAATAGCGGTATAAAGTGGTGTATATTTCTCAAACCGATTGTACCAGACAATAAATGACCGCTGAATTTTGAAAGGAACATCTTGATGTGTAAAACCAATGGTAGGATTGTATATTCATTTCATATTTTGTAGCATATATTGTTTGTAAAATACATTGAAGAATGAGAAAATACTTTCACATGTTAATTTTCCATTTGAGTGAGCAGGGCTTTTCATGGCTTTTCTGGCATACGATCAGGCGATTGTTGGGTTTATCTTGTTGCTATGATGGAATTAAAATTGTATTTGATGAATAAATACATTCATGAACTCAAACATAGATGCTATTGTCCACTATGTCACGCATGGGTAGGTATACACTGGGTGTTTGTTAACTGGACCTGCTACAGGGAAATAGTGACACTTAGACACTCCGTATCGGGCAGAAATCGTCAGGAATCGTCTACCAATAAAGTTAAAACACAGATTTTGTGATTTCCACTAATAGTTTGGCTGCAGGAGCTCTATAAAAACAAATGTCTCAGTTGAGCAAAAAGGTGGCGCCAGCAGGACCTTCACTATTCACTTGCACAAAGGAGTTAAGGCACTCCGATGTAATGGATAAATGTTCTTGTTATTTAATTTCTGAATTTTTACTCATATTGAAAATTGGAGTATACTTAATAATAATAAAATAGGTGGCACCGTCAGCATTTTTATATGTATTATACAAGTATGTTCTGACATCACCTCTCTGCACATGTATGTATTATATTTTCTTACATTTTATACAATTACCCAACAAATGACCTCACATAATAACATAGCATTATGTTTATTGCGTGTTTACTATTTAATCCAAACAAATTAGGAAAAGTGATATCGTGCAAAAAAACCTATTTTTTACGAGACGTCAAACATTGCATTGGGTCAAATTGACCCTGAACATAATGAGGGTTAAGAATGCATTTTTTCTTTACTTGTACTTGAAAAGGCTCCCCAGTCACATCTCAGCATTCTCTGCATCACTTAAAAATGATTAGGTTTCTGTGTTTACTGAAGTGTGGTGCCATATGGGCTTTTCTTCTGGTGCTGGCCATCAGACCATCATTACGAGCGTCACTGAGGAAGCGAAGTTGGCAGAGGTAATGAAACTGAAAATTGCACTGATTTTCTGGATATTATGTTTATGTTGTTTCAGTAGACTTATTTGTAATTGCCTGTGCCCTAATTTTCTAACTGCCTATGTCGTAATTGCCTGGTCTCACTAATCACTCATGTGATCAAGGGCTTTATGGTTACAGGCTGCAAATGGTAGCAATAACTAAAAAAGAGGGGTTTTGTTTATTGTGGGTCATTTTGAGAATGACTGCAAGTTGATTAGAATGTCCATACTGTTCCTTTAATAAAGATGGTGCAATTTAATGAGTATCAAAAAATTATTTGCCTTTTTTATATTCAATCAGAATGAAAAAATTGTTATTTAGCAACATAAAAAAGGTGACGGACATGGCTGCATGGAGGAATTACATAAAGTCGCACAGTATAACTTTAATACCCAATTAAGCATCTCTGAACGGGGTCCGTGTCTGTCATAATTATGTGTGGTTTTCATGCCTAACCTTCTCATTTTGTTTTTTAATTCTGGAGTCAGGCCACACCATGCAGAGAATTATGCATGCCATTTCAGCAAAGCCAACCAGCACAAGCTTTGTAAACACTTTGCAGGGGCCACAACGGGAATAATTAGGCCAGCTTAGAATCTGCCGGGTGGTAGAATTGGACAAATAATTATGTAAAATGACCCCATTTTGTTTTGTTTCTTCTTGGTTGCCCCAAAATGTGTCAGGATGTATACATTTTCAGAAGGAATTCCAGCCTTCGAATTTTTTTGTGACAGGGAAGTTCTCCTGACAGCATGCATAAGCTCTTCCTTTTCGATTAGTGACAAGCCAATTCGGAAGGGAAAAGAAGGAGAAAAATACTCCCTGAAAACAGTTGCCTTGGCAACTGAGCGTCCAAAGTGAGGGATTTTCTGCTTGGAACAGTTAAGCTTTGCGTAAGGTGCACGAGCTGAAAATGTGAAGGATTCATGAGCCTGCAGCGACAACATAACACGCCTCCCACAGCGTGCAGCACATGAAAGGACTACAGAAACAAGGCCAAAACACAATCCATGACTGCGCCTCACTCCAAAACACACACTTCCAAATACCTCCTAGAGCTTGACTGAAAGAAGAAACATTGGTACTGTATACTGAAGTAGCATTGCATTTTGCTACCGCATTAAACTAGTCAAAAGGTACAGTACAGTAGTGTGATGTAATTATGATTTATGTGCTGAAATCTAGTACTGGAACATGAAGCATATTGGCAGAGATAATGTAGGAATAATGACAGCTGAGAAAGCTTTTCTATATCTGCCTGATAGTGTTTAGATAATGTGGAGTAGGAAATTATGCTGCCATTGTCAACATGGGACCTTATGCTCATAAACCATTGAAAATGATTTATGCCGAATAGAAAATCTGTTCATATTGATTGGTATAAACTATTGAAGGAAAAGTCAATGTCCTGCCCTTTCCCATTCTTATTGGGCAATCATTCTTAAAGGTACCCGTGATACCACATACACAAACAGGAGATATATAGTCAAGTCGGAAAGTCTGCACCCCCCTTTCACCTTCTCCACGTTTTATTACATTACAGACTTATACTACAATAGATTGAGTTTATTTTTTGCCTCAAACATCTACACACAATAGCAAATAATGACAAAGTAAAAACTGTTTTTTAGAAAATATGCAATTTTATTTTACTGACAAAAATAGGTTATTTAGGGGTTACATATCTGTACACACCCTTAGCCTAATACTTGGTTGCTGCACCTTTGGCAGCGATTACAGCTTCAAGGTGTCTTGGAAAAGAAGCTATGTGCTTGGCACACTTGTTTCTGGACACTTGCCTCTTGGCATATCCTTGCAAGCTCCGCCCTGTTCCCGCTGCTGAAAAACACCCCCACATCATGATGCTGCCACCGCCATGCTTCACTGTAGGGATGGTATTAGCCAGGTGATGAGCGGTGCCTGGTTTCCTCCAGACGTGACGCTTGGTATTCAGGCCAAAAAGTTACATTTTGGTTTTATCAGACCAGAGAATCTTGATTCTCATGGTTTGAGAGTCCTCTAGATGCCTTTTTGGCAAACTCCAAGTGGGCTGTGATGTGCCTTTTACTAAGGAGGGGCTTCCGTCTGGCCACTCTACCATAAAGACCTGATTGGTGGAGTGCTGCCTGGATGGTTGATCTTCTGAAAGGTTTTCCCATCTCCACAAGGATATGCTGGAGCTCTGTCAGAGTGACCCTCTGGTTCCTGCTCACCTCCCTGGCCAAGGCCCGTCTTCCCCGATTGCTCAGTTTGGCCGGGCGACTAGGTCGAGGAAGATTCTTAGTGGTTCCAAAGTTCTTCCATTTACGAATGATGGTGGCCACTGTGCTTTTTGGGACCTGTAAAGCTGCAGAGATTTTTCCGGACCCCTCTCCAGATCTATGCTTTGACACAATCCTGTTTCTGAGGTCTGCAGATAATTCCTTTGACCCCATGGCTTGGAGTTTGCTCTGACATGCACTGTCAACTGTGGGACCTTATATAGGCAGATGTTGGCAATCCCCAATCATGTCCAATCAATTGAATTTATCACAGGTATATGTATATATATATATATATGGGGATGGGGTGACATCAAGTGGCGCTGTAATGGCGACATGTAGTCCAGCTGTCTCTCGTGTTCGTGTTTGTTAATTTGAATGTGTTTTGTTGTGAGATTTTTCAGGGCACACCTGCTGCTTGTTTGATAATATCGACGAATTGTCTAGTCGATATAATTTTGTTTGTGATCATCACCATGGAGACGCATTCGCAACATATGCTCCAGAATGTCCGTTTGATCTGCAGACTGCAGCAACAAAGTTTACCATTGCTCTTCACCGGAGTTGAGAATTTTGGGACTGATCCAGGAGTGCAGAAAATCTTCAAAAGGCAGCCATGGAAGGAGAACATAATGCGGGGGAGGAATGAGGAGACGACTGGGAGGATTGACGTAGTTCGATGCTCCGTTTCGGTGGTGTAGAGAGACCGCGGCGCTGCGTGTATGGAGGAGAGTCGTGGAGGCGGAGTTTGTGTGTTGGACTGCTAGGTGACACTGGACATCTCAAGACAGCGGGACAATTTTTTTAAATCATGGCTGTATTGCACTTTAATTCACTTAATTAACTTGATTGATGTAATAATTCTGTTGGATGTCTTTGTTTGATATGTTTGTTTGTGTGTTGTGGGTCTGTCTTTTTGTGTTGTTGCTGGGGCTACAACTGAAGTTCCCTTGCGGGAAAATAAAGGTTATTCTATTCTATTCTATATATATATATGTATATGTATATATATATATGCATACAGTGCAAAAGTATAAGTATTTGTGACACATTTTTGTTGTTTGGCTCTGAAACAATGAATATTTGGTTGAAGTGCAAACTGTCAGCTTTAATTTGCAGGTAGCCTATTTGCATACATATAGGGTTCACCATGTAGGAATTGCAGCCATTTTTATACACAGTCTCCCCATTTTGGGGGACCAAAAGTAATTAGACAAGGCTGCTCACCAGATCTTTGGCCAGCTGTGTGTTATTGCATCATTAGTTCATGCACAAGAAAGCTAACAGGTCTAGAGTTCTTTCTAGGTGTGGAATTTGCATTTGTTGTCTGTCATCATCAGAATACATCAATTAAAAACAAATGAAAGCCAAAACACTGGGTGTGTCAAAACCAACTGTTTTGCACATTGTTAACAAGCAAGAACACACTGGTGTGCTCAGCAATAGCAAACATCTTGGTAGACCACGGAAGACCACTGTAGTGTATGACCAAAGAATAGACTACACCAGCATAACCTCAGACGGTTCACTGTAAGATGCAGACTACTGTTAAGCCTCAAGAACAGAATGGCCAGGTTAGAGTTTGCTAAAAAGTACAGAAAAAAATTCTGTAACAAACTTTTATAGACAGATGAGATGAGTCTTCTTAAAAGAGAAAAGTGTGTAGAAAGAAAGAAACTGCTCATGATCCAAAGCACCCGCTCATCTGTAAAACAAGGTGGAGGTAGTGTTATGGCTTGAGCATGTACGACTGCCACTGAAACTGGCTCACTTGTCTTTATTGATGATGTGACTGCTGACGGCAGCAGCAGGATGAACTAAATGCATCAAAACTCATTGGACAACAAACAAAAACAAATACTTATGGACAGCACTGTACACACACACACACACACACACACACACACACACAGTATATAGCTGCTGATACGCATTTATTAAATAAAATTCAATATTGAGCTGTTACTGGTACTGTGCATATTTCAAATTAAGCACTTGAACCATCCTTTTTTAATTAATGACATTTAGCACTGACACTGTACATTCTAAAACATTACATGAGCTAGCAGTATAAGGCATGTCAGGTGCACATGTGAAAGGATCCACAACTTAATTAAAATTATGCCATACATTATTTTTATATATCCACTATGGGTATTCAGCAAGACACAGGATGAGTAAAGTTTTAATAAATTCTGAAATTCATCTCTCAAGAAACCAGGAAAAATGCTTTGCAAGAAGGTAGGAAAGCTTAGTATGCAAGGCATGACATAGTAAGCTAGCATTGGGTCTGCATGGTGACTGTCGGCCTTCACCGCGGGAAGTAGACTGACTGATGGAGACTGTGGCAGCAGCTCATTCAACCATTGGTCAATAATCTTTGTGCTGACTTGACCTGACTAGCCATTGGAAATCTCATGTAATTTTCTTACTTAACTCATTTTCATCTTGCATCTAAGCATTAATAGAATTTACCGGTCATGTATACATCAAGTTTATAAAGCGAAATTCATTACAGAGTACAATGGTGAGTGTTACTTCATATCTTACTGAGTTTATATGATTTCAAAAGAAATAAAATGTACTCTATCAGAGTTTATTTAACTGTGGACCTTTTACCGTGTACCTACCCGTAATGTGCTTCGATAATAAAATGGAAAACGCAGTTGATTTATTTTATTTTTACACAGCCCACCCTTCATGCAGCAATTTAATCGTCATAGCACTAATGAATGGAATGGATTGTGTGTTTCATTTTGTATATGCAGGTGCATTATGACATGAAATGGCTTTGCAGTGGAATCAATATTGTCCAGAGGAAAATCCTAGTGCAGGTCTTTTTTTGTTGTTGTTGTTGATCAATGGCTGGTGGAGTGACTGAGTGACGGAGAAGCCTTTTTGCAGAAAGATCACGATCGGCTCTCATGTGCTGCTGTTCAGAACCGCTTTGATGCTCCATGAGTCCATGCCAATTTTCAACATGTCTCATTGCTCAATGACACTTGAAACGGGATTGCTTTGTATTGCCAAAAATGTTAGCCTTTGATGGGATTGAGCTTAAGCAAACAGCAGTGGGATACTCTCCAATCCTCTCATTGCTTTCAGTTGCATATCCATTTTCTGCCTTAGAGATTCTTCAAATTAAAGAACAATGCCAATGACAAACCTTTCCAATGTAATCCACAGTTTTCTAATTAAAAATTCTAATGAAGAAATTCAGAAAAATATATGTAACAAAAAATATTAATTTGATCTATATTACATGCTTGTTAAACGACACTGCAAAAAATATCAGCGTTTTAGTCTTGTAATGAGATAGATAGACAATATTAGCTTGTTTTAAAGTGATGGTCAAGGGATTCTAAAAACTTCAAATAACCACAACATATCACAGAGGGATGTATCCACTACACACTCACCAAATACATTTTCAAGAAAATGTGAATAGGTATATTAATATATATATCTCCAAGTCAGCTAATAAACTCAGTCTTGACAGGACGCACACCCTCAACCTGAGTGCCATCGACGTCATCCAGCCCTACATGTTTGAAAAACAGAACAGTTCTTATACAGTTCTGTGGTTTGAACCCGGCGAGGAATTAATGCAATCAATTCAAAGTAAAATACAGCGTGGCTGCCATCAAGAAATAAATATAACACGCAAGCTCGCAATCAAAGTTAAGTTAACTTAAATGCTAAGCAGAGTATTGCAACCGTTTAATCTAACGCTAGTCTATTTAAAGCAAGCTAAACTGCAAGGCGACGTTCCACACAAATCATTACATAATGGTAGGTTTTATCGAGTTTGTAAAATTTATTTAAAGGCCCGTTCATTCATTCGGTTGCTAATCTAACTAAAATTACATGCATGGTAACTAAGTACTTCGGTGGATAATTGTTCTCATCGTATTTGTGTTACTGTAACCAGCCACTGAACAATACGACAAAACCATTTCCAAGGCATGGTTTATTTGGCAAAATCTTAACTATCAATTATTTTCGATATATTATCTGATGAATGAGCAGTGCACCAAGTAAAAATGACGCGTGAGTGATTAGTTTGTTTCCATGCTGAGCTGTGCAAGGAGCAAGATAATGTTACTAGCTAGCGTCATGGAGGGATGGATACAAAGGTGAAAGATTGGGAGAGGGATAAAATTGGTATAGATATAAGGAGAGCAGGAAAAAAAGAAACACTTTAGCTAATTATTCCAAATCTGAATGCTGATAACACAGACAACAAGGGCAAACAAAACGAGCGTTTTGTTCAGACTTCAGACAGGATTTCTTAGTGGGACTGTGGGACAGGACGGTTTTATTCGCCTCAAACAAATTATGTAATGAGACCAAAATATGTATTTGTTGGGGGTTCATGTCTACATAGACATGGACCCATTTAGAAAAAAAACCTTTTTTTCAGCACACAGGAATGACGAGATATAAATAGACTGAAATTGAACGAGTTTGTAATGGAATGTATTCCTTGTGCTTTATTGGTGCTTAATACATACCTTAATAGCCATAAATAACGTGGTTATAAGCATATTATGTTTTTTTCTTGACCATCACTTTAAGTAACTTTTTGCTTGACAAGTGAAATTGTCTTACCCCATTGGCAAATCTTGAAATTAGTCAAATTTTCACCTCATTGGCAATATTTTTGTCTTATTTAGCAAAAAAGTAATATAAATAAAAAGTCTAAATATAAGTCTATGCACTTATTGTTGTGATTGACTTCTTTTTTAGTTTTTTGCAGTGTAGAAATTTAATTATTGATTATTGATCACTGTAACATTATCTGTGCATGTTAACAGAAAAAAAAGAAAGACTAAATTATTAGTTTTATGTATTTCTCCAGTGTTATCATCTACGATAAGAACCATAATGCAGAAGGCTAAATAGTTTGTTACACAGTTAGGTGAAAATCGCTTACTCTGTGCAATGCACTAGCCATACTTATCCATGTAACAGCATGCTTACTAATAACAGATTTCTGCCAGATAGCATTGTTTGTTTAACATTTACGGTATTGTAACCAATAGGCACATAGTAGATCCCTAGGCTATGCATTTACCCAATGAATATGATTATTGATTTAATCAACTCACATTGGTTGAAAGTTATGTTTTCCAGTGATGAATGAATACACATAAACCGATCAATCTGATATTGTGCCTTTTAGGAGCACTGGACTAAGACTGTTTTCATATGCTGGAGGAAGTAAGAAGAAAATGTGGTTATAAATAACGCCAGTAGTGAATAATACCCTGACATTACATTGGGCCCTCTTCCACTGCAGAGAGTGCTTAGAATGTTCTAGACAGGTAGTTGTATATTAAGAAGACTTGAAAGCTTTATTTATGCATAACAGTCCTTATGTTGTTAGGAGCACTGATTAGCAACAAGTTTTAGGGGTGTTTCAGTTCAATTAAATATTGTTGTCTATTGCTCTTAACTAGGGATGTTCACGAGCATTCGAGTGCTTAAGCGCTCGAAAAACAAGGACTGCTCAAGTGCTATATGACACTCGAAAAAAAAGCCTTCTTGATAATAAATGCAAGTAAATGAATGGATCCACTAAAGCAGTGTAACCTCTGAATTTGAACTGATCTCTATGGGAATTGGGGGGTGAGACTAGATTCAGCTGTAAATTACACTGTTACAGTATGGAACACATGGATGGCTAAATGGCTGTAAGTCATCAAGGGTCTGAGCTATCGAACGAGCCCCAAACCATCATTCTGTTGCCAGATATGGAGGAGATGTGGATGGATCACTGCAAGGGTTATTTCTCCTGACTCATTTTCCTATAGAACTCTATGGGGAAAAAAGTCAGGAGAAACAACCCGTAAAGGGATCCATCCACATCTACTCCATTTCTGGCCGCAGAGTGATGGTTTGGGGCTCGTTTGATACTTTAGACCCTTGATGACGTACAGCCATTTCGCCAGTCATGTGTTCCATACTGTACCAGCGTAATTTACAGCTGAATCTAGTCTTACCCCCCAATTCTCATAGAGATCAGTTCAAATGCAGAGAGGTTATAGTATCGCTTGTAACAGTACCTGAAAATAAGATATTGAGAGTCTTTTGATGTTGATTGGTCACAGATTTCAGGAAGTAACAGCATGCAAAGGATATGCGACCAAATATTAAATATGATACTTTAAAAATATGTTCATTAGCTGTAAGCCATAATCATCAAAATTACAAGAAATAAAGGCTTGAAATATTTCACTCTATGTGTAATGAATCTATATAATATATGAGTTTCACTTTCTGAAATGAGTGACAAAAAATATTGAACTCGATATTCAAATTTTTTGAGCTGCACCTGTATATTGCAAATGTCTCCCTTCATGCATGACATGATCATCCCCCCTTTTTTCCCCCGAAGTTGACCAATGATATTCAAAAGATATTTGGAAAATGAGATTAGTGGCATTAAACAAGAAATTAAACAACGGCAATGTGTTGTGCATAATGAAGCACATTTGAATGCACTTGTAAACTGTGGCAGATGTATTCATTAAATAGCAGTGCAAGGTGAGCAGATACAACAGTTTTTCATCAGCCCCCCACCCCTGTACACTCCTAGTTAGAACATTTACAATAACAAACAAGTACTTGAGTACTCTATTTGTGTTCCCTCAGGCATTTCAGCAATGAAAATCATAAAGAATGCCTAGCACTACTCCAATTTTTGGATGCCTTCTTCTGCTGCAGAATGACATCTCTTTCTCTGAATAATATCCTTTGGATCGCTAACAGGAAATTGTCATTTTTATTAAACTTTTGTTATCATTTTATAATCACTGTATCACTAGTGTGTGACTGCAATATCATTGTCACTTAGAAACTATACAGTATACAGTAATTTACTGTTGGAAGGTGGGGGGTTCCTACCCATTGTACCTTTCATGCCATAACTAACTAGAAACATCAATTTCAGTTACTGTTTGTATAAATTGTATATTACAATTAAACATGAAACTACATACAATCCAGTATCCTGTGTTGTAAAACAAAAAAATGTCGAAATATGACATAGGTCTTTTAAGATATAATTACCAAATGAGTGATGAGCAAAAATAAACCTAATATTGTTTGCAGGCTGAACAGTTTGATCTCCAAAGAGAAGTCTTTTTTTCTTCTTCTCTTCTTATCTGATTTACACTAGATCATTGTGTTGGGATATCAGCCATTCTATAATAACCTGCTGTGAGTGTGATGAATGAGCTGAGAAAAATTGGTAGAGAATAATTATATTTCCTTGAGGCTTTGTTGTAAATTATCTCTCGATCCTCCGATAATGGCCAGCTATGGCAAATCCTGGAAATAAATTGCTTTCCATACAACGTATGTATACCTTCTGCCTTTGAAAGTCATACACAACATCAAGTTATTTCTTGCCTGGGTCTGTGTCTGTTGGTTATGTTACTAGAATTAAGGCTCTGATAATTTGGCCTTGCACAAATGTATATTTTGACACCACGGGCTGCGTGCTTTCCAGTAGTAGACTAGCACGGGAAGTTCTCAAGAACAAGATGTAGAACAAAATAAAGACCAATCTGCCTTAGTCCCTATTGCAGAGTGCTCTCAAACTCCTTGGTCTAGTCCCATGCTAATTCCTATTGCAGTGTGCGTTAAACGCCACCAAGAGGATACTAGTGTTGCATACTACCTAAACCTGCTGCTGACCAGGTTTTACAGGAGATTAAGGGCTGTTCATACAGAAAATTAATTGAGGTTCACAACTCTTTATAGCCTTCATCAATTTCTTTCACAATACATCTGCAACTGGCTCAAAGTATTCACATTAACAATATATTATTCAATATATTTTGTTGAATTGAAAACAAATGATAAATATGCTGCATATAGTGTTATTGTCCGTGTCTCAAAAATTGCGGGTCTTGGCTAAATTCAGAACAGTTTTTTCACTAATTTGGTATTTTTAAAAAAAACTATACTACTGGATGCTGAAACAATACAAATTACCATTGCTCAACCGCTTTAATTCATTCATCTGTTGATTAGCTTGGTACCCTCTGGAGTTGATAATTCTGTTGACATTAGCAATAGCCCCAGGAACAGTAAATACTGGTGTGCATGGCCAAATAGCTAGATTTTGGTCTCATCTGACCGTAAACCCCATTTACAATTTAAGTTCCAATCCAAATATAAGCAACAAAGCCAAGTCTACAATCTTTTTACTTTGAAAAATAGTCCATCCGTAATCCAATCAAGTTCCTCCAACAAAACAGCTCTATACAGAGATCAGGTTCTCACACAATCCAAGTCATACAAAATGAAACAAGATATTTTCTCTTGCTATCAGCTCTCGCACGTCAGTACATTTCCCTCTTGGCACTTCTAAATTGAACTTAAATTAGTTTGCAGAGCAGGCCTTGGTCACCTATGGAGACTGCGTGATGAGTCTTATGCATGCAGGGACACCGCACACCTCCAGTGCCAGCAGCAATGCTTTACAATGTACTCAAAGCCTGAGACTATCACTGTGGCCACAACTCTGATATTTCAAAGCTTCAGGCAAAATGGTCCAAAAAAAGGTTATGGATTGTTCCCTGTCCCTTTT
Organism: Ilyophis sp. 1 JC-2022; assembly: GCA_022702515.1. Lineage (NCBI taxonomy): Eukaryota > Metazoa > Chordata > Actinopteri > Anguilliformes > Synaphobranchidae > Ilyophis > Ilyophis sp. 1 JC-2022. The sequence goes on along the minus strand of CM040404.1, from coordinate 116,314,273 downwards.
CCCCCAAATGTGCAAGTTAAGAAAACTTTAGTCCAACTCTGGACTAAGCTCACAAATCTAACACCATCATCTTACTCCAGGTCAGTAACAGCACAAATTATACACTTCAGAAACCACAAAGCAGATTCTGTAATTGGCCAGACATCAAGGTAATTTTAGTGTTTCAGGATTATTCTTCTTCTCAGATTATAGCCCTGGGTTATGAAGCTCCATCGGGCCTGTGAGACCATTAGAGGAAGGCAGGAGTGAAGTACGTACTTTCATTTCTGGCACAATTTGTAATGACTGTTAATATTGGAACGTGGACATGTATTCCACTTGGAGGTAGTGCCACACAATAATTTATAGGATGCAGGCCCTCAGCGATAATGTGGCAAACATTTGTTTGACGGAAAGGAATAGAATAAATTATTGGGAATCGAAAAGGGATGATAAGGTTACTTTCAACCAATAAAAAAATATTTTCTTGACACCTCAGGTTGATATGTGCTGTTATAAACACTTAATAAATAATGCGTGCACTTTATATCTATATACATGTATTTGCTAACAGACAGTCAACATGACTAAATGTTAATAAATGTATTATTAAGATAGCCAGGTTGGCTTGAGTTAACAACATAACAACCATGGGATTTCCCATTCTGGAAACCCGAGGTTCCATGTCAGTGTTGTCAATACGAATATGAATAAATATTAGATTAGAGCAGGACAATAAACAATGCGGTACATATTTTTCATGTATCTGTTCATGCTTGCATGAAATGAGTAGATACTCCAGTGTCTATGCAGTACCCATGCCCATGCCTTCTTCAAAAATCAGCCAGTGTAACGTTTAACATAAAAAGATCATTTAGAGCACGGATGGGCAACTCCCGGCCTCACGGATGCAGGTTTTTGCAGCAATCAGTACCCTGCTTCGATCAGCTAATTAGTCAAATACACCAAAACCAATTAACTCATAAATTAGACCACAATAAAACGCTACAATACATGCATACTGGCACAAGAACATTCATTAGTTGCTGTTCATATAGAGGAATGTAGCTAAAATATCAAATCATGTAAATGCTAATTAAATAATTGGTAACTGGTGGCAGCAAAAACCTGCATACACACCGGCCTGCTTTAAAGCTTTGGACGTGGCATTAGTAGGATTAGCCCCAGCATTTTTTTCTTGGAGTGATTGCGATCAAACGCTAAAATTAGTCTCTGTCTAACAGAAATGTGTAGGCTTATGCAAGAAACCCATTACTCTGCTGCAGGATTTCATGGGAGTGTCAAAATCAATACCACAGGCAGTCAATCATTTGTAGTTAGACCTGAAAGCTTAGAAAAATCTCGTCAGTCCTGTTTCCTCTTTCATAAAACATTTATTATTATTATTATTATTATTATTATTATTATTATTATTAGTATTATTACATTACTGCAAGTACAATTAACAATGTCAAGAATAAAGTACAAATGAGGCAAAAATATGAAACTTCCACACAATTATTATACGACTGAGCAGTGCATCTTAGAACTAGACTGTTGAGGGTATGAGGGTAAAATTGTGAAATTTCCTGAAATGCAGCCTCGTAATAATGTGGTTTTCCAAAGTATCATACTAACATGGGTTTAGCTGCATATCAGGTTGAGGCAAAATAAACCACAAATATGAATTTTATAAATCCAAATTTGTGATTTACCAGGGCGCAGGTTATCACAGGGGAAATTGGACGTTTGTGTATTTGGTACATTACAGATTATAAATCCACTCAAAATGATCAGTTTACAAATAGTTTAACCCTGTAAAGCACCTTAGCTTTATTTACTGACAATGTGACAGGTCTTCCAGTATGTTCAATGACAACCATGCTCTCAGTCTCAACTGTGAAAGTGTTTGCACAAAGACCAACCAATGAGGTGATTCCCTCACTCAGTTACCAACCTACAGAGTGTTATTGATTAAAATACAATTTTTCTCAATTTGATCATGTAGTGATTGTTTCACGTTGGGCTTTGCTTTGTTCAGCATGCTTTGCTTTTTTCCCTCATTTATTTTAGCTTGTTAATACCTTTTGTGTTCATCTGAGCAAAATAAACAATGACACCGGGGGGGGGTTAGTGAGCAGTCTTTTTTCCTCAGGAGATAAATGGAGTACTCAAGTGATTACGTCACGCTGGTTTTGGAAGTAAATTCCCCATTAATTTAGAGCGTAGACATTAACTAAAGCTCACTTTTAAACCATTGCTAGTGATTATGTCTTACCGTCAATTTCCCGGATTGTTCAATATAAAGCCCATTTGCAAACTATGTAGTTTTTCTGAACCAGCTTCGAGTATATTTCATGTTTTAGTATTTTTTTGTGTGAACATACGAGCCCTGGCACTGTTTAAAAACTCCACGTCTCATAATTTTCTCAGAACGAGCAGCCTTGGCTCAGATGTTGTCATATAACTTTAGCCAGAAGTAGCACACAGCTCCGTTTTTAAACACTTTTTCTAACATTATAGCTAGCTTGAAGGAATAAAAGCTAGAATTGCTTTATGTGGTTAACCATAGCTTAGTTTCTGACCTTGTTGGGCGGGCTTCTCTACTTAGCAAGCTAACGGTAGCTAGTCTTCAGTGGCAGTAGCCTACTCCCATCTGCCACAGAGCAGAAGGACGAGATGATGATATATTATTGGCCGAGAACCACCCGTGCGTTGCAATACTGGATATGCAGTCCGTTAAAGTGGACTACAAGTTGAACTACAATCATTAATGCATTACTTTAAAAAATCTAAATTGGAACATGCGATATATAGTCTATATCCTTGTACCACACAGGCTAATCCAGGAACGTTTCGGCTCATTCTATAAATCAGATTCCAAGAAATAGTCGATAGTCTCCGAAGCCCATTCTATCTTCCATAGAGAATTTACTTCCGAAACAAGACTCCGCCCACATCTGACATACTCACTTGAGTACTCTATACACTGCTCGAGCACAGCCCATACTGGACTGCTATAGGCTCATTGTTGCAGACACCGCCCCTTTTATGGGAATGCACAAAGAGATTGATTAGCAAAGCTCGTATTCACTTAGCAAGTGGTTAACCACCTTCATAGTATCGGTTATACCGGATTGTGGTGGTTAGGTTGTCAAGCCAGCAAACGCAAAAAAACCCTGGCTAAATTAAGCTTCCTTCGTGGGGGCTATACGAAGCCGGATTACCGTGTTACATTACATTACATTACAGTCATTTATCAGACGCTTTTATCCAAAGCGACATACAGTAAGTGCATAAAGAAACGTCATCGAAGTAACTACAGAACAGATAAGATAAAGCACATTCTTCCCATAAAGTAGCAGCTATCCCCAGTAATGAACATTTAATGCAGTTCACAGTAAACTGGGTAAATCAGCTCTACTACAATTCTATTCTAAAAATATTAGAAACTAGCTGGATAACTGCACTAACCCAGAACCCTCCCAAATCTGGAACATGGACTGAAGTAAGAAGAGTTGTTCCGGGTTTTAGTCAGTGCAGTTATCGAGCTAACTCAGTAATCCTGCTTCGCAGTATACCCCCCAGGTCCAGTGCCACCTTCAATAAAGCAAGAGGCCATTTTCCGACATGACATTAAGCTGAAAAGAGACTCAGCAGAGACTAAGTGTATTTGATGGGGTATGAGTCACCGTTCACACTGCAGGGAAACGGGTCCTATTTATTAAAAGTTTTCAAGAGGATCTGGCTCATTTGACTGCAGCAGCAGAACGCAAGTCAGCCAGCAGTGATGTAATAATTATAATAATCCCATCAGAGGAGAGCCCTTTGTTCATGTTGTTTCTGGGTAAACAGTGGTGAACTGTCAGCATACAATTTTTGTTGTGAATTTGCTGTTGGCTAAGCGATTTGTGATACGTCTTTGAAGATCTAAAGCTTTTTGAAGTCCAAAGACTATTAATCCTGTCGACATAAAGAGGTAGGCCTCTAAACCACCTTCACAGATTCATCGCTGTGCCTGTAATACATGGATACCATGCAGAAGCTGGGGAAAATGGGTATTAATTATAGTATACTTGATTGTTCTATTCATGTAACTTAGTAAAAAGACATGAACCTGCTTGTGAAAGAATGACAGCAATGTACGATTTTCCAGTCGACTGTTTTCACTCGTATGGATCTTTCCTTTGTGTGTGTGTGTGTGTGTGTGTGTGAGAGTGTGAGTGAGAGTGTGAGTGAGAGTGAGAGTGAGAGTGAGAGAGAGAGAGAGAGAGAGAGAGAGAGAGATAGAGATTTATAGGATGCATACATTTTAATTGGAATTTATTTAGAAAAGTGGTCATGAATAAATGTTCTTGATATGGAAGATTCAAGTGGACCTCATTTGGACTAATGTTGTGATGTAGAAACCCAGAGGGATGCAACATGCATTCAAATGTCCTTTCATCCATCACTGATATATATACAGTCAAGCCGGAAAGTCTTAACACCCCTTTCACCTTCTCCGTGTTTTATTACATTACAGGCATATTCTACAATAGATTTAGTTCATTTTTTGTCTCAAAATTCTACACAAAATAGCCCATAATGACAAAATTAAAACATGTTTTTAGATATTTTTGCGAATGTATTAAAAATCGAAAACTGAAATATTTAATTTACATAAGTATTCATACCCTTTAGTTTAACATATTTTTAAAGTATCATATTTAATATTTGGTCGCATATTCTTTGCATGGTGTTACTTCCTGAAGTCTGTGACCCATCAACATCAAAATACTCTCGATATGTTATTTCCAGGGACTGTTACAAGCGATACTATAAGCTCTCTGCATTTGAATAGATCTCTATGGGAATTGTGGGGTGAGACTAGATTCAGCTGTAAATTACACTGGTACAGTATGGAACACATGGCCGCCTAAATGGCTGTAAGTCATCAAGGGTCTGAGCTATCGAACAAGCCCCAAACCATCACTCTGTTGCCAGATATGGAGTAGATGCATTACCAGCTCATTGGGTAAACATAAATGTACGCTAAATCATTTCAAATAATGAAATAAACAACAAGATAATACCACTATTCAATGCCCAGCAACTGGTTTGCTTGAAGATTTGGTATTTGGTGTTGCTAGGTAACCCTAGTAAATAAGTTGATTTGAACAGTCTACAATCATTGACTATTTTTGGGCAGTATAATTGTCTAACTCAGGAGCTAAACTAGCGGCGGTTTATAATTAGCAAGCATCTACAAAGAAGGATGTGGGTGGTGTGGGGGAGGGGTGATAAAGATAGAAACACACTCTCTGAAGCACTGTAAAAGAAAAATCACCTTTACATTGGGAAGGGGTTGTCTTTGTCATTATACATTTTAAGATATGTACAGTAAGCAGGTTCCAGTAATGATACAGGAATAGGAGAAAGAATCTTCAAAGGAAATGAAACCTATTTAGAGCTTTTGTGAGATGCATGTCTTTGTCGTTTGTAGATAGGCCTATTACAGTGGCAAGATAAATTCAGACTTTTTTCTGTTCACTGCAAAAATATGCAGTTAAAAGGCAGATCAAATCAAAAGTTTGAGCAACCCACTCATTGCAAACAACTTGATAGTCAGAGGGAGAATCACATTTTCCTATTCAGGTTCTATTCAGTGAAGCACTTCCTCGTGGACTCCCATATTAAAGACATTTACATGGGCCAATATTTCACATATTACCTTGTTTACAGGTTGCTGAATCTTACCTCTTTGATCCAACTACCTTCTGGTGATGAACCACGGTACCCAATCACTGTACCACAACACCACTTCAACCGGGTGAAAGGGAAGATTCACATGCAATTTATGTCGGTTGCGCATTCTTGCCGTAGGCCAGGATCCCATTATAAATGCCGTCCTTGGATTATTCAAAGGGGTAGACTGCAGTCCTTTTTGCTACACTCTTTGTGAGTTATAATCATCTATCTGGCTGTGAGGGCATTTCATTATTCATAAATCTACCTCTCTGTTTAGATTTGCATGATTTTCTGCTTGTCTGATAGGCGTTTTGCTTGCGGTGTTGGCAACAGTGCCACACACAGTTAGCCAATGCATTCCCTCTGTAGCTGTGTGCTCTGCGGTCCTTGTGGTGTGGAGATGCCACCCTGTGGGCCCGATGTCTGGTGTACATGGTGCTGGCCGGCCTTATTGGCTCAGCTCAGAGGCCCATGTCAGCCCAGATGGTGAAGATCTGATCTGGGACCAGTCAGCCTTGATTTCTTTTCAAGCGCTGTGTCAGCGTTCCCCTGGACAACAGGTGTTCATTGTTTTTCTTAAAATGAGGGGATCTTCATTTTTTGTGGATGTTAATGAAAGATGAAGTAGTGGGACAGTCATGAAATATCTTGAAGGACTTTGATATTAATATTTTATCACTCGCTACGAGAAATATCCATAGATGTTCATATTACATGCATGTAGGGATGGGACGCTCGATACTCACATGCCAACACGGTGTCAAGTTTTCAAATCACTGCTGTTTCGAAGTACTCCGAGGAGAAAGGGTCTAGCTGCAGGGTCGGAGGAGCCTCACGCTTGATCGAAGCCTCACGCATGAGCAAGGAAACGTGCGCATGCGCACGAATGTAGCCAAATCCCGGAGGCGAGCCAGAGTGAAGGCTGTGGCTTGAAGAAGGAAGTGCGCATGTGCCTGTTACGTGAGCGCAGCCTGTGGCGTGATTGTATTGCATGATATTGGAATTAAATGTAGCGATTACTCCCAATATAAAAAATACACAACAAATAAAACTGAAGAGAGAAATTCCTATATTTTTGTATTTTTCATTAACAAATCAATGGTAATATAATAATGTGATCCTTCCAAATAACGAGTCCAAAAGTCTTATTTATTTGTGTCCAAAACGAACTGTGACCAAAACTATTTACATTTATACACAAGAGTCTATATATTACAGTAACAATCTAGTACTATATGTTAATTTAATACTAAATATAATATATATTATACTGTAATAATAATAAATAATAATAATAGTTTATATATTATTATATATTTATACTATTTCCAATGACTTGATTATTTATACTTGATGATTACATTAATGTAATGAGTAGACTATTAAATAAAGAAAAAATGTGGGGTCATTGGGAAATAGGGTATGAAATCTGCCCCACTAAATTCATCATAAGATTTTAATGCATCATATTTATATATAGCTAATATAATATATTTACTTACAGTAGTAATGTATATTATTTGATTTACAGCAATACATATAGTAGCTACTAGATTGTTACTGTGATATATAAACTCTTAGATGGTTATGTATAGATGTAAATTGTTTTGGTCACAGTTCGATTTGGACACAAATAAATACGAGGTTCGGACTATCAATGCATTTCATGTTCTCTGCTTTAATTTCCACGTAGCCATGCTTCATTATTTGGATGGATCACATTATTATTTTATCATTGTTTTGTTAATGAAAAATAAATAAATATAGGGATTTATCTCTTCAGTTTTATTTGTTGTGTGTTTTTAATATTGGGAGTAATCGGTACTTGAATTAATTCAAATATCATGCAATTCAGGCTGCGCTCACGTAACAGGCATATGCACACTTCTTTTTTCAAGCCACAGGCTTCGCTCTGGCATGCCTCCAGGATTTGGCTATATTCGCACACATGAGCATGTTTACTTGCTCGCGCGTGAGGCTTCTCCGACCCTGCATCTGGGTCATAAAGGCCCAGTCCCAATACTCACACTTGAGCACTTGCACACTTCAAATGTATGGAAGCTATTTCGTGCCACAATTCAAATATCAAATGACTACATTGTATAGTGAAAACTCAAGACATGAATTAACAGAAGACAATATCAATATTTTTTTGTGACAAAACTAGGAGTGGGGAAATAAAATTTGAAATGGGGAACAATTTATAAGTCGGATCTTTAAATTTGCCTCAGGGCCCAATTACAGAGCTTATTCACGTGCGTAATTTGAAGTTGATTTGATATGTATAGATGTAAGTATGTACAGCAGACGTATAGCTACGCTATTTTAAACAAGCGCAGCCAATTTTATAAATAATGCTTACGTCCATTTTAAAAAATGTGCTTACGTTAAAGTTAAAGATGACGCCGAAGTACTTTTTTTTATATATATGAGGCCCCTGGTGTTCGCAAGCTAAAAAACGAGCAAAGATTTTGAACATTTCTACTTCTTGCTTGAAAGTCCTTGCTATCGTAATTTCAGATGGTATATATATATATCAAGTCAATAACTGTAGCTTGTGATAGCCATAAGTGGCCTTTGCCATTTGGGGGCTTGTTTCAAAAACCAATTGGAGGCCCCCATAAGATGAGTATTTCTCGGTTTCTCACAACAGATTGTACTCCTTTACTCCACTTTAGATACAGTTGTGTTGTATAGTATTTGCTTGTATATAATGGCTAATCATTTAGAACATCTCCTACTTTCATTTGAAGGCCTACAAAACAAAAAAACAAAAGCTTTTTTTCTGCTTTTATGATACTTCATGATTCGTATGTCAGTTTTAAATCATCAGTTTTTAATTTTATTTAATTTACACGGTCCTTGCATGAAATATCCTGACCGACCACAATTCCACCCATTCCCCTGCTCTCTTTAAAGCTAACATGACCAGATCTAGGGAGGGAAGAAACATTAGCTCAGTCAAGACAATGACCAGCGGAATCAGGCGATGTAATGCCGAACTGGAAAATAAGTTTGCAGATACTAAAGCAGGCCCTCCAGGACCAGTTAAAAGGAGGTTCACATAACTTTACAACACCAATGGAGATAGGGAGAGAGGTTCACACGGGATATTGAACTTCAGCAGCTGTGACATTTTAACACTGACAAATATTTATTCTAGGGAAATACGGTTCAGAGGGAAGACACCCAAAAAAATGAAATGAAAAAGTTTTCAGTCCGGGTTTATTTCAGAGACTTATGCTCATCACCCTGGGTACCCTCTGATTGCATATGACACCACAATGTTTTTTGTAGCAGAGTGTGACAGGGGACCTTTCCCTAGGCAGTGTTGAAGCACATCAGCCGAGAACACGAGTTGAATTAGCCCAGCTCCTGTAATCCACAAACATCAGCACTGTGACACTGTGAGGGCAGTCATAACTGCCTGCACCCTGCAGCAGAATAATTCCAAACCATTATTTTTAAAGCAGTCAACCACAGGTTTTCTTCCTCTTAGATCAACAAAATAAACATAATCTATTATAGAGGGATATCCAATGACATAGGACCTCTCATACTCTGCAGGCAGGTCCTCTGTGTACCCCCCCAACCTGCACACCGTGTTTCACCGAAGTCAACAGGTGGGGTGAGTTGAATATTCCATGGCTCCCCTGGACCACACAGAGACGTAAACCATTTGCTTAGATATTTTATTAAAAACACATGGCAATTTTATATATTTTTCATCTTCTGTAAATAATAGATTGATATTAAAATCTGCTACAGTAGAACAGCTTGTTGAATGGCACTTGTTAATCTGATCAGGTTGAAGGTTGTGCCAGTGTTCATTGTGTCAATAGTTGACACAAAAACCTCACTGGATTAAGTTTCCAGCATTGTAAGCCAAATAAACTATGTTAACAAATAAACTATGTTAACAAAGTCAATTAAGCTTTAGTCCACAAAAGCCATAAAAAAATCTTTTTTTTTTTCTTTGTATTACAAAGTGTTTTTTTTGTATTTCATTAATAATGTAAGCTTAGAATATTTGTTTTTAACTACAGTGTGTATGCTACTGAAATGTTGCCCACCACTGGCTTAGATTCTTGCATTTCCATTTGAACTGTGTGCATGACACTATTTCTCTACAATTTAAGTATTATGAATAATCGACAACTTGGAGTTTAAAAACCAGGGACTGACTTTCAGGTAGAAACCTTTTTTTATATTATTGATAAACATAACACGATTTGTACCTCAGTCCGTCCCTGGTTAAAGTAAAATAAAACATCCTCATCAATGTGCTTTCCCCAGACTATCACACACAATTACTGCATTTGCATTTGTGGAGGTTATCTTGTGTCCAGTTTTCAAATTATTTGTACAGGTCCGGTTTGTGTATTCAGGCTACAAACCACACCCCCGCACAGTGTCACTTTTGCCCGGAAGTCAAAGTGACTTTGTCTGCAATGTGCACAATATCCAAGGTAGCCAAATGGGTCTGGCCCAGATCTGGCATTCCGACTCGGCCTTGCATGCTGGCCGAGTGATGTGGGCCAAGTCATTGCGACTTAACTGTACAAACATTGTGAGTTCAAGTTATAATACAGAAATGCAACAAGTAACTTCATCTATAGATTCATGGAGTAATGATGTTCTATCCCCAGTCTGACAGTAATCATTGTGAATTCAAATGGTAGAGCAACGTCCGTTATTTCGAGATAAAGAGATAAATAAGTTGGTAACGAGAGAAAACAACTTTCGTAACGGAAGAAAAGAAAAAAATGCTGTATAGCATCTAGGGGATAACTAACATCCCCTGCATTTTTTAAAATATTGCCTAGGACCTAATTTTCAGACCTGCTATCTTTGGCCAATTAGAAAAACTGTTTGATTTTGTTTTCTCACCCATGCCTGTATCAAACACTTTTGACTCTCCTGCATTGCATTTTTTTGACCAATATTGTTAAGATTAGGTGTGGTAAGGAGCTTGATAAGGTACATAGATCCTGCTTCCGGCTTCAGTTCAGCTGAATGTCGATTCATAACTCTCAGGTTGCATCACAGAAGTTATACGGCACTGTTCTACTGAAGCTTGCTAATGCTTGGGGTAGCAGCAGCTATTTCACTCTTTAATGTATCATTAGCTATTAAGATGTAATTAGTAAATATGCAGATAGCCTTTCCTAGATCCCAAGCTATAACTATAATTTAAATGACTTCACTGTTTGACTGCAGAGTTTGGGGTCCCCCATGGGGATGCCCTTGAGCCACATGGCATGATCTCAGAGGCAAACATCACATTATAATTAATGGGTCAGCAGTGCAGTGTGTTAGAAAATGCTCATAAGTGAAGGGCCACGTTTAATATTGTGGAAACCGCTGCCATGCCCTTCAGCAAGGCACTTCACCTGCATTACATTACGTCGATGCACAATACCAGCTGTGTACGCCATCTTGAATAATCGTAACTGTTAAGCAAAAAACTAATAAGATATGGAACCATTCTATCTGTCATCCAGTCATTTCATTTTAATCCCCCACGAGTAAATGGGGTTCATGTCAGGTAACCCATTTTGCACACAGCAGGTCCAAAATTAAAAGTTCAAGAAGCTACAGGAAGCACATTGTACAAAGTAATAGTCAATCTCATCCTCTGGCCTTGTGAAATGTCAGTGGTTTACCTGCATACCACCCGCTAACCGTCCTTTGGATGTCAGAATCAAAAGAGGTCAACTTTATTATCCTGTGGCATTTGCCAGAAGAACATGAGTTTTTACCCACCCCCTAAAAAAATAAAAATAAATAAACAAACAAACCAATAAATAAATAGAGCACTGTTCACAGATTGCAGTTTTGCTGTGCATCAGTGATAGCGATAGTCGGGGCTGAGAGGTCCAGTGTCAGGAGAGGACAAATGGATTATTGGTTCTGTGGTTTATTTTTTGATGAGAGCGATAACAGAAAATGGAAATACCCACAAGGAAGTGTACAATGTTTTGTACTCCACTGTTGTTTGCTATCATACGGCATCATTGTTTTATTTATCTGAAGAGCAGCGGAAAGGATGGCCTTTTCTTGTGTATTGTATTTTTGTTCCAATCTTTAAAGCCCTATATCTTGTCCAATCTTGTTGCTGTGTGTCCAGCAACATGACTTCATATATACGGTATAACTGAATGGCATCTAAAGAACAATGAGAATATTTAGAGCACAGGATTTGCACTCCTGGGGAGTCCTGTCCATGCTGTTTTTCATTGTATTTAATAAGATTATAAAAAGTTATTCTATTCTATTCTATTCTGCCGATGACACAAACAATGTATTGATGAATCTAATTTACATTAACTTATCCCCTGTTCAAAGGAGTTTCCCTAGGCCAGGGGTGTCAAACTCCACTCCTAGAGGGGCATAGTATCTGCAGGCTTTTGTGATTACCTTTCAATCACCAGCCAAGGCCTTGGACATTTTAGCTGATCAAGGACTTAAATTAATCGCAAGTGCTGAAACACACCGAAAACCAGCGGATGCCGCAGCCCTCCAGGACTGTAGTTTGATACCCATGCCCTCTATGTTATATTGTGTACATTTTTGACATGTGGGTGGAAAACGATGTAGAGATGCTCATATACTGAATATTCGTACTCCATGTTACACATACCTATTTCTTTCATGGCGTTAATGATGATCTTGGAGGATAAACTATCAGGGATAAAATATCTGATTCCGATAACAGACTAATTATTAAATTATTACAATCGTATTGCTGTGCCCTCATAATTGCAGTGTCAATTGGACAGGTAGGGGCCAGGACTGAGTGTTGGAAGCTTTTTATTTTTAACAATATTATTCTTCATAAAAATAAAAATTAATGTGCCTCTCGGTTCAGACAACTAAGATTAAATATTTGCATATAGCGGTAGTGCAGTCGTACTTCAGCATCTGTTCCCAGCATTCCTGTGTAGTAACACAGACCGATATCGAAAAGTGATGAAATGTTCTTCCTTGTTATAGACTCATTTTTATTCAGAAGCCGGTAATGAAGCAAGCATACAGTGGAAGGATGTTGCCCCTCCTTTCTGTCATTGCAGAGAAAATGGCTTCAAAATCTGGAACTTCAGTGTGAAAATTCTGCTCTGCCGGGGGAGTTTGTTTTCCTGATATTTGCATCAATAAACAACAAAAAAATATTTTTTAAATACTCAAGCAGTTCCTGCACAAAGTGACCTCATGGGAAAGCTTTATTTCCAAAAAATGTGGTAAATGTCTTCGAATACAACTTTGGAACAGGTTTTAAAAAATAAAAAAAAATAAAAAAAACACCCTTGTTTCCCAGGTTCTATGGTTTGGGACCTACAACATGAGGACGAGTGCTGTAGGACCTGTGTGTAAGAAGCACCCAAGCACACAGAAATTTACTTCAGATAAGGAAAATAAAATAATCAGTAATAACAAAAAGCAATGTTTCCCGTATTACGACGTTGTGTTTTCTGCTCTAATAAATGTTTTTAAACTCTAGCCCACTGAAAAGTAATTACAAAGACAGTGAAATGATGGCATTGTGAAAAAGAAATGGATTCTAGTGTAAAGAGTGATGTTATGTTTGCTGCTTTTGTAGTTCTATATGGGTCAAAACATTAAAAATAATTAAAAATACTGCTTGAAGCCAGGAACACAGCTACTAAAATATTGATCACACTGACAATAAATAGTGAATGTATAATTATATTAATCACATTATGGTGATTAAGGCATACGTCTTCTAGGTTCCGTTGCAAAAAAGACTTTCCACATAACAAGAACAATTGTGTGCTGAACTTGCTGAAGACATTAAAAATAGTAATGATCCATAAACTGATGGACATACTCTGGTCGAGAAGGATGTGCTCAGATATATGGTTATAAAGGGATCAGCCATACTAGAACACACACTAATATGTATTGAAGTATGTCAGATGTTCCCAACCCTGGCCCTGGAGAACGCTTGTGTGATGTGGTTTTCATTCAAACCTTAATTACAATTCCTGAAGCATAATGAAGTTTACTTAGTTTTTAATTTGACATTTTAATGTATAATGCAGGATGGTTTACCCTCTTAATGGCACATTGTATCAGAAACAGTTATCGATGTAATACATAATGAATAGTCTATTAATAGTCAATATTTACTTTATAAATTTTAACTGGTCAGACAACTCATTTTGTATAAGTTGCCGTGGAAACTGCCGTGGAATTGATTAAGTTGTCACGAATCTACTGTCATGTCACATTTTATTTTATTTTCTTGTCTTTGTTAGATTTATTGTTAATGTCACGTATTGTGTTTAGTCTAGTCACGCCACGTTTTATGTTTTGTTCTTGTTACGTTTCATTTTTATGTCACGTTTCATGTTTGATTATTGTTACAATGTATTTTCTAGTCATGTCACGTTTTATATTTGATTCATGTTACGTTTCCCATTCATTGTTTAGCATACACTTTTCCATGTTTTTCCCAGCCTTGCGTTCATGCTGTTTCTCTCTCTTGCTGTCACTCACGCTTCCCTAATTGTTTCATTCTCCCGTGTCTATTTACTAATCTACTAACGTTAGATCAGGATTGGGTAATACTAACTTTCTAACCATGTGTTCATGTTTACCTTACGTTTCTCGTGCATGTCATTTACTAATTTACTAACGCTAGGTCAGGATAGGTTTATTACTAACGAGTACTAATTATCTTGTTACCTTGTCAGCCTTCCACACCTGATTTCCATTCATATGCTGCTCTCAAGCTAAGTGTCCGCACCTGTCTACACCAGCATTTAAGCTCAGTGTTCATGTCTTGTCTTTGCAAAATTATTGCCCCTGTTTATCAGTGCACTATTGAGCGGTTTTCCAAGCCTGTCGTTTGTCTACAATCCAAGCCTGTTTTTTTTACCATTGGTACTGGCCTCTGTTTTGTTACCACTGCCTGCCTGTACCACAAGTTTTTGCCTACCGTCTGCCTGTACTTCTGCCCCGCTGACAGCTACTCTGGTTACTGGATTATTGCATGGCGTACCCATTCTGAGACTGCCTTCTCCCTCGGTACTGTACTTTGGTTTTGGCTGGATTTTTGTGTATGAACTTTGCTTGTTTTTTGACTACGCTCATTGGACATTCGTCTCAATTGATGGACCTACAACTGAATTAAATGAACATGCAAGGGCTGAACTTGTAATTGAAGCTCAAATATGCGTAGAAAATGTTGAGTTTGAAGACCAAGCAAATTGAAATAAATCAAATAAGCAATGTGCCAAATCTTTTATAACAAAAATGTGGATTAAGGATTTTCCTGCATTTGCCTTCATCTGTATTGCCTTTAATGGCTGCAAGCTTCCCAGTCCATCCTACTGAACCATTATGGCATGATTGTGGGGGCGGGACACAGGGGATAGGTAATCATGGGCTTAATCTGGGACACTTCAGCCATTAAAATAGTTGTTTCTGAGCACATTTTTAATTGAGCAATTTAACTGCCTTTATTGTGACAGAACTATGGGACTTAATATGGTTTCTTTTAGAACTTGGCACTGCATTTTATTGTGAAATAGTATAAACCTCCCCTTGTTCTGGAGGGTCATACTACAATCAAAGTTGGTTAGATATCTCTTTTTTTGTGTATGCTATGTGCATTTCTGTGTAAATTCCTTCTCTTAACTGGGGTTGAGATGTGTGATTTTTCATGTTAACTGCTTTTCACATTTTTTTTTCCTGAGGTAAACCAAAGGTATATTTGCAAGCCAATTTTCCTCATTTTTTCCATGTCCCTTGGTCCTCCTTCTCATAAATTTCATAAACTGAGCTTTTTCATAGTGGGCTCATCAGTATGCAATGTCCTAGAACAGTACATTGGGTAGTGGAAACAAATTGAAGCAGTATTTCCCTTGAAGACTGAAGGTAAACTTAGGTCATTTTTTGCAAATCAATGTTATTCTGTTTATTTCCATTACCCTTGGTGCAACATGAACCAGGAGACGTCAGAAATCACGTCAGAAATGTGCCAGTTCCATGGCATTGCTGTGTTGCTATAGCAACTTGTTTCATGTTCCTTGCAGTTGATTATTTATAGTCACTTCCCATTTATTTCCCCCCTAATCTATTACAACAGCAGGTATATCGTATTCATGCACAATATAAAAAGCTAAACACCTGTCATGTTTAACTTGATTAATGGAACTACACTTGCATAGCATACAGTACATTCAGAACTCATGGGCTTGATATTCATCGATGTAATCATGTGAAGACAATAACATGTGAACTTAGACCAAAGTGTATTCTGTCGGTCATTGTTTTACATCAAAAAAACCCATCTCCTTATGCAGACATTTCTCTAATACTACAGCATCTCCCCACACCATGGGCCTGATTTACTAAGGCAAACCATATTTATTTATATAGCACAATTCAAACCCAGGGGCCATTCAATGTGCTTCACAGCAAACAAATAGAAGACCTTTAGCATGCGCAAAGACATTTTAGGCTTAAACTGTACAATGACAGGGCATGTTGGGATCAGACGTATTTGGAAATAAACTCAACCTCCTTATAAGGTATTCAAACATGTCAGTGATTCTATTAGACTGAACACGACTGGTCATTTCCTATCTAACTGAAAAAGCCTCTCCCTCAATGTTAAATGATCAGATTTTAAACCCAAAATATTGTACGAAAGGGTAATTTCATAAAATATTGCATAAACAATATATTTTTAAACACAGGGCCTTTGATTTTCAGCTCACAGATGGGTGTCTGTTATAAGCTTACTTGAGTCCTATCTGGATGGAAACTTCTGTTTTATAACATGCTGCCTTCAGTGACATTTTTACAAGCATGGGATTATGATTGAGGTAAATTCAAGCTGTCAAAGGAATATAACACTGAAAGGATCGTTCCAAGTATGTGTAGCGTTTTTCATTATAAGGAGTTACCCATTCCAGCCAGAACAGTTTGTGCTTTCCACAGAAATTTGGAAACAATTTACTTGTCACATATAGTGCCTGCATAAAGTGCTACATAATGCACTGTATATTTATTCAAGTTTATGGCTTTATAACCCCAGATGTGCAAATCACACACACTTTTCTAATGGCCTAAATTGAAGAAGACCCATGTAGAATGTCATTATTTTAAGTGATTTATTTTCATAATCTTTACGTACATTATGGGATGTAAAAAAAAAAAAAGCAAAATGGAAGTAATTCTAACAGAAGTTATAATACTTACTTTACAGTGCACCTCTGAAAGGCAAAGGTATAAAACAAGTCATTCTTTACATTTTCTTGTCCACACACACTTGTCCACATGTCTACAAAATTTTAGGGGGATATGTAAAACTACTCAGGTTCTACAAGGTAGTAAACAGTGTACCCTGGCGTCCCTTAGTGTCTCCAAATCTATCAAATATGGATACAATGTGCATGACAGTAAATCAGGAGAAAGTAAGTTTGTTCCAACACATAAAGTGTTCTGACTCACAGTTTGCATTCATTACATGAGGGAATTTCCATCTTTTTAAAAAGAGAATTTGGAATTGGGATATATTGAGGTCTTAAAACCTATCCAAATCAGAGAATCAATGCTTTGTTTGTCTTATTATATATTTTGTGGGTAGCAACTTCTACTCTGAATCATTCAGTAGAAATACAAGAACGCAAAATAAGAAATGAGAGTAAAATATAAGAACAACATAATGTGTGTTGCAAATCAAAAATAAAAATGGTAGGCCTTTCCAAAAAAAAGAAAAATGCTATATTTGACATAGCTACTGTAACTAAAAAACTAAAACTTATTCACCCTAGGCATAAAGTTATTACTTACAAATGTCATTAAAAATAATAAAAATACTAATACTACAATACATGATAGAACTTCCCGTTCTATACTCCCGTTCAGCCGCATTTGGCTATATACAGTACTTTGTTGGTGAACTTGTTCATGTTTTTATTTGTCTTAGCAGCATATTATCCTGTCTTTAGCTATAGGTATTGAATGTGTTCGTATTTGCTGTCGCAGTCTTAACCAGTGAACATTGTCATTAATAAATGATCATGTTTTCACATAATCTGCATCTTTCTTTTCAACCCGTTTCCAGCTCCACAATTACTTAACCAGAATATATGATCTGAGCTGCAGTGTTCCGGGCACTGTGGTATGTATGCTTGAGTCTTGTAATCCGAACCCCTGCGTTTCACTCAGGCCTGAGTGCAAGTTTCCAGTATAGGAGAATCTGCTTAACAGCTCTCCTGGTGCCGTAGTGGTACCATAGTTATTACAGTATCGGGGAATCTGCTTAACAGGTCTCTTGGTGCTGTAGTGGTCCCAAAGTTATTCCAGTATGGGGGAAGCTGTAGTCAGACTGTCCCACACATCTCATATCCTGTCTTGTGTGCAGCGATTGCCAGGTATGACAAAGTATTTTACTCTGTACTCTATTTGAATATGTTATGTTTTAATCTGTAACTATAATTGATTATTTTAAGTAAATAACCTACCTGGTAAATAAAATTGTTAAACTTGATTTGTGTGGTTTCTCTGAAAGTTAACGTATTATCTTTGTTAACAGGTAATGAGTTGATACATTTCTTCAGTCTGGGTTACCCCCTAAGCTGATCTAGGGAGGTTGTCTATTTAAACTTAATGTATCACTGAGTATTGCACCAGTAGAACTATGTCTTAAATTAGATCATCTCCGCATGGTGTTTATACATGTTGAGAATGGGTATCACCAATATTACCTTCTTGGGTCCCTGAGTCTTATTGGACAGGTAATACCTCACAAAGTGGCCTCTTCCACAACCTCTGAGATAAACGCAGATATCTAGTCAGCCGTGAGATGTGTACATAATGGTCGTATGTAACACCCGGAGGAACCGACGTATCCAATTCAGAGAACAGTCTCAAAAGTACGGGAGTCTTTTAGCAAATCAAGTGTAAATTTTACATAGCAATTGGATATTAATAATTAAATTGGAGTCAGATAAATGAGTACAGAATCAGCATTGGTGACTAACAGTCAATGTAATGCACACAGGCTGCCTTTTTGGATAAGCTGGGGTCAGCCCAGACCAGACTTAAAGCGGAAGGCAAAGTGGTACTATTGTTTTTGACACATGGTCAATTATTAGCTGATCTTGTGAATCCAAAGAGCAGTCTCACCCGGTTGCAAGAACAGTGATATTCCAAAATAACTATTACCTTGTCCCACAGCAACACTGGAAAACATCACGATTAAACCTTCACTCCGAGCTACTCCCTCATTGGTCTAGCTGCGCGGGATTTACAATAATATAGGCTACGGCATATATACTTGTCACTTAGGACATGGAACATGCTCATTCCAATTTACTGTGTGCTAATATGTGGTAGATTAATATAAAACTTTTTCTTGGAGTCATTATGAATGGGAACATAATTTTCTTTCTTTTTTTTAAATACAGAAAAATGCAATCCCAGGGCAAAAGTATACATACTGTACAGTACAGGTAAAAGTTATGTTTTATTGAGGTACAAGAGTGAATGATTAGGCTACATATTTAGGTCTATGTAACACTGTGATATCAATGTTTTTATCTTAAACCATCAGAAGGGGCAAATGTATATTCTTTATAATGGACAAAATGTTTTGGAAAGGGTTTTGGACCCTTAGATATTTACCCCCTATACTGATGAAAATATAGTAATTCCCACTTGAAAATTATGCAAAAGTTAGTTTTATGAGCCAAAACTGTTGATTTGTAGTTAAATACATCATTATTATAATTTTTTTTTTTTTTTAATTTAGAGCACTGCACAATTTAGCCATTTGGATAGATTTGGAGACACTAATGGACAATAGAGGGTGGATACCCGACCCGAACCGGACGGGTCGGGCCGGGCTCGGACTAAACTTTTAAAATGATGTTCGGGCTCGGGTCGGGCTCGGTCACGGCGGCCGAACAACTAGCGAACATTTTACTTTTGAACTACTAATTAGGATGGCTTAGCTTACTTCACATGGTGCTTCAAGTTGTTTTTGGTGAAAATATAGTGTGAAGTAAATAAAAATGATACCGAATGTCTGTTATCTACCAATAAAACAATGCCTTTTGACGGTCATTTAGGTGCCCAGTGTCCACTAAACAGGGAAGCTGTAACCATGGTCACAACAACTGCGTGACAGGGAAACACAATGTCAGCGCTTCAGTGCCTTACATTAACTGCGTCGGGCTCGGGTCGGGTTCGGACATAAAAAACAGAATTCCTGTCGGGTTCGGGTCGGGCTCGGTTACTACTATCTCGGACTCGGTCGGGTTCGGACAGAAATATGCGGCCCGATCCGCACTCTAATGGACAACAGGGTACACTGCCTATATTTAGTATCTCCAAATATATCCAAAATGGCTAAATTGTGCACTGATGTAAATCATAAAATAATCATAAGTTGAACTACAAATCAACTGTTTTGGCTCATACAACTCACTTTTGAATAATTTTCAAGTGGGAATTACTATTTTTCCATTAGTATAGGGAGATAGATATCTATGAGTTCAAACACCTATCCAAAGCCTCATAAAATTTATAAAATATGATTTTGTCTATTATAAAGCATATACACATTTATACTCACTCAAATAAAAAAAAATTACATTAATCTAGCACATATGCATAGTAAATTTGAATGAGTATTTGACATGCCCTAAGTGACAAGTATTGCCTAGGAACATACTCATACGGCATAGTGTATATTATGTATGATAATATTACAATAAAATAAGCATCAATAAAAGCATCAATGCTATGGTATCTTGGTAACTGTGGTATCTTCTGACCCACTCCAAAAATCCATGTAAGCAGGCGAGGACATTCTCTTGCCATGTTGATGAGTTAGTAAATTAATAAAAGCTTGGGAAAATAACGGGAAACAACTATTATGCCTCGGCGAGCGAATGTACATTCTAACTTGTTTCCGTAAAACGAAACGAATAAAACTAGAAATTTTGTTATGAATGAGATATAGAGCATGGGGGGTATTACACATCAACCTTTCAGATAGTGTTATACAATGTGATTGTTTATTGTTTATTACAATAAATGAGCACTGAATTTTGAAAGGAACATCTGAATGCGTAAATCCAATGGTAAGATTGGATATGTATTTCATATTTAGTAGCAGATATTGACAATAGAATGATGTGGTATTATTACACAAGAATTTCACATGTTTATTTAGCGTTTGAGTGAGCAGGGCTTTTCACAGATTTTTTGGCTTACGATCGGGCTATTGTTTGGTTTATCTTGTTGCTATGATGGAATACGAGACTGGGTGGGGGGTTGCTTGTTAAATGGACTTGCTACGAGACAATAGTGACACTTAGAAACTCTGTATTCGGTAGAGTTGTCACAAACCATGTACTAATAAAGATAAAACACTGAGTTTGTTGTTTCCACTCATAGTTTGGTTGCAGGAGAAATTAATATCTGAGCAAATTATTGGCGCTGGTGCCATGGCCACTAGTGGGTCTACATGAAGGGGTTAAGGATTAAACAGAATAGATTGGATTTACTCACTGGCAATAAATTGCTTTTACCATGTGTCATATGGAGGATGTGCATTTTTGCACATGTATCCATTCATACACTGTGGCCAGTTGTTTCTCTCTTGAATAAGCCAATCATTTATAGCCAAGTGACAGGAAACTAAATATTGAATACAAAATATACAGGCTTGGACAATTTTCCATTCATCTTCTATTTATAGAAGACAATACTAAAATGCATCACATTTTGATTCATACTGAAGTTGAAATGGCAATTACACAGATAGTAGGCCTAAGCCGACTCATAGTCAGAGTCAAATCCGTATCTGGAAGCCAAGTCCCACTAGTCTTAGTCAGAGTTGGAGTCGAAAACAAATTAATTTAAAAAAATTGTGTGACTAACACTTGTTGTTTTTGGTGTTTTGTTGTAAAATGGCACATCATTATTAAGCTGGAAGAGAAAAAGAGCAATTAATTTTGTATTTTGACTCACTCCTAAAAAATAACAAAAGTAACTCCTTAATTGCGCTTTATACCCATTTCATTTGTAAATAAATCAGAACAAGAAGCAATATGTCCATTAAGATGTTACATGGTTTTAATGACTTGCAAACAAGCAATGTACAAATTAGAATTCACAAGACAGTGTAAAATGTAATTATTTTTACATCATAAAGTTATAATATCACATTTTCAGCAAGCACATCATGCTATTGACGGTAGCTTGGAAGATAATACATTTTCATATAATTGCAGTAGAAGCCATTCCGCTATCCATTTAATCATTTATATGATCAATTTGTCCATGGTGATTATTTATTTGACAACATTTTATATTTAGCTTACTACACTTACATATAATTGCAATAATGATGCGAGGGACGGGATAATATGCCATACATCACCTATAACTTCACTTTGCCTTGACTCTTCGGAATAATCATTAATAGAACATGAGAAGGCTTAGGGGATTTTGACATTTATCATTGGAATGTGCCTTAGCATTAAACATGCTGGCCAAATACAAATTGATTTCTTTAGAAAATCCCAGTAAGATATGCACTTCAACAGAGAGATATCCTCCCACTTGAATGATTAAGTGTATTGAGGGTACCGCAATACATTTTTTCATTGCTTGTTCATTGCTCGTTTCAAACAAATGAACAGCAAAGCCCATTTAGCTGTTTACGCAATCAATCAGGTGAATCCCACAATTCATGGTGATTTTACAGTCAGAAATATGAGAAAACATGAAGATTTTCCAAAACTTGTCAAAGATAAAAAGTAAGTAATGCTCTAATGTATGGCAACAGAAATTATCGAAACCAAGGCATACATTACTGTTTGGACTCGGAATTAACTTAAATGGAGCAATACAGAAAAATGTCCTTCAATTCAGCATCAGGAATGGGTTAGGGTTCTCGAACTGAGAAAATATTTGATGATTATGTAATGTAAAGTATGATTTTGTTATGATTATCCAACAACATATTCAACCTGACCTGAGCAAGTAATTGGAATGGATATTAATGAAATCGCTGAGTCACCCACCAAAAGAAGGCTAATTAAATTACACCACGTGACAAACATTGTCATTTGGTTTCGTTATTTGGACACATTTGATGGGTGTGTTGCATGTATCTTAGGCCTAATGACTTTATTCACAATTACATAAACCAAGCACCAAATTCATTTAGCATCATGGAGTATTCCATCGCCACTGGTTTTCAAGCAACATTTTGGGGAGCTGTCCCTCTAAATCTGAATGTTATTCATGTTATCCATAGAATATTGTTCTAGACAAGAATAATAGTGAGCATAATTATTTGAAGAATAATAGAGTAATATACATTGGTAGAACCTCTGAAGGCATAATATCACTGTACAAGCTGCTTTGGACTTAAATTCAAATTCAGAATTAGCGTATATTCACAAAAATCAATAAAGTTGATAAGGTAAAACAATAAATATATATTTTTTGTACTGTTTTCAATTAAATATATGCAAAACTTTTTTATTTTTTAAATGCCATAGTTGATACCTTTTCACCCTGCCATTTTTGTAGCAATATTTATACCATCAACAAAAATGTATTTGGGACAATCCATAATTGATTGATTGACAGATGAGCACGTTTCCAATATAGATCCATTGGATAAGTTTATTACTGTTTCGTGTGAGGAGTCTCCCAGTATGGCTGGCGTCTTCCTCCTCTTATCTCGCCTGCATCGCTTGCCGGGATGGGAGGTGGGCGGTGGTCGTGTTCACAGTCTGTTCGATGACATCGCCCTTTGGGATTCCACCAAAAAGATGCTCCAGCGCTGGAATGAATACTGGGGTCAGAGTTGAAGGAGGAAGTAGATTTCATCATTTCCCTGTCTCTGGCCATCCTTCCAGAAATACACTTTTTTTTTGTAGTCCCCATTATCCCATTCAAACTTCTTATGCTTGTTTGACTCATCTGTGAGTTTTCCACGGATGTTTTCCGTATCGTTGAAAATGTTCTCTCTTTTATCCTTCTTGTTGATCTTGATCGGCTTTTCACTGTGGCACTTGTTCTCTTGTTGTGCTCAATTGTTCTGTCACTTCTTGTATGGTCAGGGCCATCAAATCAAACAAGCATTTATTTGATATTTCGCCCCATCGATCACAGAAAGCAGGGTTGTTCAAGTGTGGGTGCTTTCTTTACCCGTAAACCTCTGGAAATTATTGTATTCTTGAAATAATCACTCAAAGTGACTGTGTGAAAAGTGTGTTTTATTTCACAGATATTTATATTTTTGAGAGATGTGATAATTGAGTATGTATTTCAATCTTTCGTTGGGCCGTTTTCAGAAAAAAGTGAGTATTTGACCATGATTTGAGAGTAATCTTCCTCTGAAAACTCCAAAAACTGACTCAGGCCTGCAATTTGAGAATCTACTGCATCATCTGTTATGTTCTAAGTTCTGTCTGTTTTGTATTTTTTACTTGTTTAATTATTCTGATGATGTATTTATGTTTCTGATTATTTGTGGTTTCACTGTTCTGTGTTTTGTATTGCTGTTACTCCCTGTCTTCGTCACACTTTTCGGAAGTTTGTGGGGATTTCGGTTTTCTCTGTATTTCCTCTGTCAGTCCTTCCTTCATTACTAATTACTTAATTGTAAATAATACTAATTAACTAACAACCACTAACATCTTAGAATTAGGGTCTACTAATCTTCTAATGACTAACTTGTATATAATACTAATCTACTAACGCCATAGAATCAGGGTTTTCTACTAATCTACTAACTTACTAACGTGATCTTTCCTCACTGCAGCTGTCTCTCTTTCTGCCTGTTCTATCACTAATTATCTTTCTTTGGTTTCTCTGTTAACTAGAGCTGACTCTCGTTTCCGCTTTCCAAATCTGCCTCCCCCCCCACCTCTGCTGTGCCTTCCCGGTTCTGACCTCTGCCTGTTTTTTGACCACTCCTTGGACTCTGTTTTTTGTACCGTTGCCCATCATTAAACTTTGGTTTATTTGTACTCCCTGCCTGCTACTGGGTCCCTTATTCCCACTTGTCCTTACATCATCATTGTCAACCATAAAGATAACATGAAACTAGACTTGTTGGGGAGTCTCAGAAAGTCTCAGTCTTTTGTAATATAGTTTAATAAATGGGAGCAATGAAGAGCAGATTGTGGGATATTTCTTCTTTTTACATTTGAATTCTTCTATAACTCCAGCACTTTCACAAAGACTGGGATGTGCATATGCCTTTTCAACCTTGGTATTAGTGAAGGTTAATTGAAGTTAACCAAAGTGTTTTCATTTCTCAGCTTATGGTAGGGCCTACCTACCTCACTGTACTTTTTATTTATGGCCTCATAATTAAAGATACATCAAATAAGTATGTTGTTCTCAGAGATCATGTGTGTTTAGTTTCCTCTGCAAATGCCCTCAAACAAGCCCCATACAGTGAAAGCCACACTATAATGCAATGTACTGCTTATGTTTTTTAAGTTGTTTTTGTTAATTAATTGTATCAAAACATTACATGTGCATGCACCATGCATATTTAAATAGCTATAGTTGTTTGATTTGCTGCAAAAATAACCTCTTTCTTTGCAAATGAGGCTTAATTTAGGGTACGTCGGATTCACGAAGATCAACGCCAATTGCCTTTCAAAATTAAAATGAAATTGCAATTGTTCGACTTCCAAAAGTTGACGGTAAATGGATGTTTGTTTAAAGGGGATGTCATGCGCACACCTTCCAATGTTGTTATTATAGCCAGGCAAAGGAATATTTCATACGAGGTGAAAGTGAATATTTCATACGAAGATATTTCATATGGGAATACTTCCTTATTTCAGTTGACCGAGACCTAAATTATTCAATGTTACAGCTAGGTTGCAAATTCATACAATTATTGACTTTCTTGATGAGATCAAGGATGAGATTGAGCCTGCAAATCAAAGATCCCATGCAATACCTGCCATTGATAAACTGCAGTCAACAGCACACCAATTAAATTAATGTCCAGGTTTTTTTAAATGCCAATTAACTGTATTACAAACATGGTTGCCAAATTCACAGTGTGGTAGAGCAAGGTAAAATGATTGGGCCTCATTCATGAAGCATTCCAAAATATACACGTACATTTATGTACGAAACGAGTTGGCATTTAAATTTAATCAATTCAGAAAAAATAGTAGCCCACTGGGAGCATTCATTACGTTATGTGAATAATCGTTATCTACGTTTGCATTGTGTATTTCAGAGGCTACGTTTTGTCATTTAAAATGTCACAGAAAATAAAAATAAATGAATGTTCAAATTGATATTCAGAAGCTACATTTAGTGGCATTTTGAATTTACGTATGAGGTACGCGTGGTCCTGAGTAGGTGTAAAATCTGTTCATACGTGCATCATTACATGAAACACTATTGCTTGGTTTCGGGACCTTTCAGCAGACCCAAGGTTGGGAAAATACTCTTCTTCGATTCGACATCGAGCAATTTAAAAAATATTATCGTCATACACTTTTTTGCCATATCGCCCAGCCCTACTCCCCTGTATCAATTCCCTCAACACCAGCGACTTTCTCGGCCTGTAATGTTTCCTGCACCATTTCTTCAATGTTTGTCAGCAGGCTCTATTCATTCATTAATTTCAGAGTGTAGAAAAACTGAACGGAGATTAAAATTCTGAAAATTCTATTCGTAATTATAATATGTTAAATCCAAAAAAACGGTGGTGGTCCAGAGACTACTTCTATTTGAGTCATTTTATTAGACTGGAGTGCTGCATTTGCCACTGTTGACCACTATTTCATTAATAATATTTTCTATATTTCTTACTGTCACTGTAACCGGTGGTGTCCTGCTTATCTCTAAGATGGAGAATTCTCTATTAAAATTGGAAAGCATGTTTCCTCGTAAATTGTATTCTTCTGTTACTGAAGGATCAGTTTTGGGGTCTAGTGTGTTTTATATTTTACATGATAATACTTGGATACATTGTCGACAGGCACAATATGTCTTTCCTTTCTTATTCATACAGTGTGTAGTTACATCTTCCAGGGTGACACATGTCAGGTATCTTTGTCTATTACATTTAAAATTATGGATTTCCAAGCATATTCCGCTGAATATTTACAAGTATTATCTGTTCTGGGCCCTCTTCCTAATATATTATCTAAGGTCAGAAACTTGGGAGTAATTTTTAATGGAAACATAAACTTTGGTAGATAAACTCAGTGTTATTGTTATTATCGGGAACAAACTTTTAAGAACAAATATATAGTTGTAATGATAGAAAGGCACATTTTGGGACTCTGGCTTTCTGATCATGGGACTGGGCCCAATGCTGAGTCACATTCACAATTAACACTCCTGATCAACTGAGGCACAATAAAGTGTCTGTCCCCTTCCTCCTGTGACCCTGAGATGAACTCACAGACGGCTTGATCGATCAAGCGCCAGTTTGGGCAGGAACACCCCTCTCTTTTGAGAAGGAAAGGGGGACCCTGATTTAGTACACACAAACAGTGAGGTGATTGTAAATGGCTGATCCATCCGTTTTAATGATGGCTCCAAAACAATGGGCCAATCAAATGCGCGGGTGTCCTAAAACCATCTACCAATCGGGATCAAAAGAATGCACGTGGGGTTCCGTCACGTCATTGACTTTAGAAACCCATCAAACTTTACCAGCTTTGCTCTGATGGTAAAGACTTTGTCTAACCATACTAGAGCACCACTGAGACGGACTTTGATGCGTCCTGCGTATCCCAATCCGCAACTCGCCTGATCAGAGTTGGCCTGCCACCGTCCACAAAATAAATCAAGCTGGTTTATTTTCCTTTGACTGATTTGAGGACATGTTTCTTCAGACTAAGTTGGGCTCTACTGACGTACAGAACTCTAACTGAGTGGAAACTCAATTTGTCCTGAATAAAACTGACCAAACCTCCATACAGTGATTCATGCTTTTATATTGCCGAGGCTGGGCTATTGTAATGCCATTTATTTGGTCTAAATGCACCTCATATCTCCCCAGAAGATAGCTCAAATACTATGCACAACACCTTTAATACGTCTCAAGCTCATCTAAAAACAAAGAAGGCGAAAATAGTGAAGACTCTGTCTGAACAAACTGTCTCCATTTGTCGTTATTAATCTACTTTTCTTTAGATTTTCTGCTGTGCTTGTCTTTCTTTTAAATGCATTGCATTTATTGTGTGTATTGTTTTATTATGTTTTATTATATTATTGTAAAACCCTTTGAGATTTTAGCCTGAAAATCTCTCAACAGATAGTTAATTATTATTTTAATCAAAATTTGATTTGATTTGAAAGGCAAAGTGACTGAAAAATCATACTTTTATCTTGTTGTGCAGTCATGTTGCTTGTTCTTGTCTGTAGAAGCAAGGATAGGAGTTGCTTCATGTAAATGTGGGTATTCCAACCTTGCATGTGTAACCTTGCTTACAATGACATCATGTCACAGGAGTTTATTTCAGCTGCCCCACAAATATTAGGCTAGTCAGTAAACCCAAAATTGTTTGGTGGTATTGATTCGGAGAAACCCATGAATGAGGAGTCCCTCATTTGCAGGACAAGTACAAATTGTTTGGTGCTGGAACTTTGTAGAATAGATGCGAATAGCTGTATTATTATGGTTGTTGGTGGCAGTTTATTATCTTTACCATCATTTTACAATGAAATGCATTGTTTAAAAAAAGTATAATAAGACTTGTAACATTCACATCATGCTCATCAGCAATAAATATGCTTAGAGCCATATTAACAAGGGTATAAGTTGGCAGTTGCAATGTTGAAGCCAGTTACACTTTATGGTGTCCCATCACAGTCCATAACCATCACCGCATTATTTATGCTTTTTTTCATTGAGTGACTGAACAAATGTGTGTCCTGCAACATAATTAAATGGGGGTCCCTGGCAATATAAGATATGACTTGTGTTCAAGAGAAGAATAAGACTACCTACATGTCAACAGCAGAATAACTGAATAATTAATTAATCACTAGCCATAGGAGATGACAACAACAAAGCAGCCATTGTCATCAAAGAAGCTAGAATCTGGACCCACAACAGTGCAGAAGTTGGATCTTGGATCTGAACCCATGGTGGATGGAGCAGGTCTTGTTTTCCCAACCATTACCCTGCACTGCAGACAAGCAGATGGACAGACAGATGTTTCAGTCAGTTTGGTAGACTTTTCACATTTACCTTCAAGCCAAATGCATTCAGTAAGCAACAACAACAACAAAAATCTATCTACCCTCTCAAGTCAGAATTAAATATTTCTTTCTGTAGTCCTGGAGCTTTCATACCCCCATTGTTGATGAGTAAAACCAGCTGTTTAGTCTGTCTGATACCAGATTGTATCATTCACAAGTGTGGTTGAAATGTGTACTGTTGTCATAAGTGTGCCCCCATGTGGAGGCTCTGGGTATTAAGAATATCACATGAAGCATCTTGCCTGACAGTCATTTGCATGGCTGTGTGTGTGCGTGTGTGCGTGTGTGCGTGTGTGTGTGTGTGCGGTGTGGTGTGTGGTGTGGTGTGTGTGTGTGTGTGTAATTAATTGTTTGTCTGGTTAATTTGCAATAAAGAAATTTAAATTCCAGATCATAAATTGAACAAAACAACTGAGTAGCAAATATGTTAATAACATCACAAGCTTGGTGGTTCACAAGCAATAATGAAAATGCAACACTGAATTGCATTTTTTGATGAAATGTAAGACATACTTATGTTACACTGAAGCCATATCATTTTATTTGTCTAAAAACATGCTTTACAGCTCAGGGACTGTAGTGTACGGCGCAGATAGTGATTACATTTCTGTAAATTGGTGTCCAAGAGTCATTGAATCTTTGTTCCGTGTGTATCAGCGCGTGAGGCAGGGGATTGTCAAAGCTCTATTTCTTCTGCGTCTCATTTCCTCTGACAAAATCAAGCTGCCTCCCGAATCATCCCACGTCTTACGTCTTTCAGGGCTCCCTTGTCAAAGGAAACTGATTCACATGTCAGCGAGTGCGAGAGTGAACCAGAGCTGTCTGACGACAAGACTGGCAGTTGCCACGGCAACGGTGCCAGCGGAGAGCACGGAGGGTGCGCAACCCCATTTCTGGGAGAATTCTAATCACGACGGGTCAGCTTGTCAGGGAACCAGGCCCAAGCGGCTTGCAAGTGGAAAGAAATCACTCAGACCGTTTCTCGCACTGACGAGGAAGGGAGGGATTGAAGGGGTTTATCCAGGGAGGCTAAAGTCTTGCCAGAGCTCCGGCCTCATGTTGGAGAGGTGGAAGGGTGTATCGCTGTTGGCGGAGTTGTCAGATCGACGGTGCTTGCGTCGCCTGTGCTTCACAATGGGATGTGATAAGGGGCACTTGTGTCACCAGTCTGGACACTAGCCATATAAATAACCGAGTCTCAACCAAGTAACAAGTCTGATGTGATAATATCATGATTCTGGCCTTTATTGCTATTGTTTGAGCAAACTCCTCCAAATTAGCAAAAACCAAACTTCGTACTTAATTGTTTGCCTTGGCTGTGAGAGTCAGTCCAATCAAAAATAAATAGATTGAAATCATTTTTTTAAAAATTGAATCCCCGTCTTCAATGATTATATTTCCATAGTCAATGTTCTTTTGGAGAATAAAATGGTACAGAGTCAAAATAATTGAAATAGATGCTTTCATGACCATGAACCATGTCTGCCCAACCCTATTCCTGGAGATCTACCTTCCTGTAGGTTTTCATTTCAACCCTATTTGGCACACCTCATTCTACCATAGCAGCTCAACTAGATCTCTAGCAGTTGAATGAGGTGTGCTTTGTTAGGGTTGGAGTGAAAACCTACAGGACGGTAGATCTCCAGGAATAGGGTTGGGCAGCCCTGCCATAGACTATACAGTATATGGCCCACAAATATTTCTTGTACTTTATCCCAGATTCAATATGCCTCCCAAGCAGTTTGTCCTTAAGCTAAAAAAAAAAAAATAATAATCAGTTATCACTATTTTCGTAGCATCCATGAGGTCCCAGGTGGCTACATTCTTCAGATTTCAATTTGAAATAGATTGGTTGTTCCATTCAAGCTTTAGCTTAATGGCTAACTTAATGGTTTCCTTTGCTCACCCAATACAATTGCCTTTGAACTACCTGAGCATATTGAGTAATACCATTAGCATGGTAATTGTTGTATATAATTGTATAAATAAAATGTATCATCGGTTACATAGACTAGATGGGCATCTGTGGATTGGCTCTCTGAACTGGGCTTTGGGGAAAGAAAGAGACTTCTGGTAGCAATGGCAGCCAGTCAAAGTAGATTGCAGAGGATAAAATAGAAATGGTTATGTGCAGGGAGCACTGCAGGGAGTGAAAGTAAGATGGCTAGCAGTTCAAACACTGTAGGACAAGAGAGGTCACCGATATAACGGTGGATTTTGGGAAAAAGAGAGTGGGATGGATGAGGCGTATGAAAAAAGGAAAAAGTGACAGAAGGAGGAATGAAGATAATCTGAACGACAGCAAGATGCAGAGATGTAGGGAGGCAGAGAACAACAAAGGAGATTGCTAAGACACAAAATTTGGAAATGTGTTTTTTTTTTAGTTGGTCCAGTTTGAGACAGGGACAGGCTACTTCATGGTCTGGTGGGCAGACAGCAAAAGCAAGGGCAGGAATCCTTGATTAGACCACTGAGGAGGAAATTAATAATCAGTCCTGTGCATTTCCCAAGAATCACAAGCTGATGATCCACTGGCAACAGTATCCACCCCAGGGTCAGGACTATGTTTCCTGTTTTGGGGGGTCACAGACATAAATTAAGGCATTACAGATTTGCTGTACTGTCATTGCAAACCTTACTTTTATTACATGATGCAAAGCTAGTTCGGGCAGATAACTCGCGAAGCGCCAAATCGCGTCAGCTCACATGATGCTATGTCTTAAATGGGAGGGCTATTTAAATCACCAACCTTACCTGTTCACATATTTGCTGCTGTTGACTGCTATACACTCTTTTGCTACGCTGCTAACAGGCTTGCCTTTCCCTGCTTATGCCTTTCAGGGAAGTTTTTTGTGAGCTTTGCTTCTATTATGATCTCCATGGGGTGTCAGTGGTTTACTCCCCATTATCTTGGCTGGCTTATACTGAAAAATGTTACACAAACAGGGAGTTATAAGAGGCAGAGCCTGACACAAAATAATTCCATTCACTTTATATCTCAATAAAATATTGCGTAATTCAATCGTGAGTTGTCTGATTGAATTACTGTTATTTTTCACTCATAAAAAGGATTGACATGCCCAAAATAAATTGTAACCGTTTTAAAAGATTCCTCAAGCTACCCATTCAACCGCCAAAGCGCCAAAAATCAGCAGTACTACTTACTGCATGTGTCCCAGAAGTTTTACCATATGAATTATTACTTTATGGAATTTTCAAGATGTATGAGCACACTAGTGAAGTTGTAGGATGTTTTACTAAAAAGTAATCAGTTGGGTCCTTTTTTTGCTAAATCCAACTTTAAATCTCTGTCACTACAGCTTGTTAGACGGTGATGTCTCTGGGAATTCTAAATTGTGTTACTTGTCAATAGGAAGCTTTTCCACACGATTTCTCAAAAATGTATATGATTACAAGCAATTTCTAGATAAATGATGTCAATCAATCAAAACGGTCTTTTGGTCACAGACATTATTCATTACACATTAGTTACTTTAAAATTGTGATTGAAAATGTTAAATCAAATGACCTGCCTATTAACAGTGCTTTTTATACTATGGTTAAGATTAAATTTCAACGAAAAATTTAAATATTAAAACCAGTCCAATGCATGCCATCTCTGTCCACCCACATTACATGCATCACTGGTCACATTAATTAGCCGTTTATATCAACACTCTCTTAGCCGGGGGTGGCATTATAAAATCACTCACTTAGGAGAACACGCAAAAAAAATAAAAAAAATTTTTTAATGATTGAATGAAATCGTCAGACAAGATCGGTCTCCAGGCCTCAGTTATCACAGTTTCACAGCCCACACTGATCGCCAGCCTTCATTACCACTTTCATTAAAATGTAATTACCAGCTGCAGCCTCCATTCTATTGCATTTGGGTGTGCGAATAGATACCGCATAGCAGGGCCAGGAAATGCATAAATAGCTGACTTGCAGTATTGCCTTTCCTTTTTTTGTCAGTTATTATTTCAATCTCAGCTGTACTTACACCATAAGGGTTTCGGTCTGCCGCGCGTCAAAGATGCTAAATTCTCATTCACACCCTTGCTTAATTTTTCATTTTTCAATATTTATTGGTGCTTTTTACAGACATGGAGCAATTGTTGTAAAGTGTGCCTCT
Source organism: Ilyophis sp. 1 JC-2022 (assembly GCA_022702515.1). Taxonomy (NCBI): domain Eukaryota; kingdom Metazoa; phylum Chordata; class Actinopteri; order Anguilliformes; family Synaphobranchidae; genus Ilyophis; species Ilyophis sp. 1 JC-2022. The sequence goes on along the minus strand of CM040404.1, from coordinate 116,281,167 downwards.
TCCATGTAATCCTGTCTCTTAACAGAAATCATGCATGAATCTCCAGGACAGAGATATCCCTATTGATTACACACAGGCACATAAATGCATTGTAACATGCAGTAGGGAGCTGGTATGGTACATTATGTACACAAGATGACAATAAATGCTCTCCTTTCTTTTGAAGGTCTTGCCTAAATCAGCAGTCAGGACAAGAGCGTAGGGAGGATGGTGGGGGCAGATAACATTATGGCCACTCTGAAATCCAGCAGGTCCTGAGCCTTCGACCTCTCACCATCACAGTAGAAGCTCTGACAACGGGGTGACTGAACAGGTGAATATTTTACACTTTTAATGTAATCAGATGGCAGCAATGTAGTACCCTGTGATCTCTGTGCATCATGATCAGGCTTAATGAATGCATTTAAACCTTGTGCTATATATCCTCCCTTCTGGGTTAACAGGCTAAAGGCTAACAGGGATGGAAATTTGGCAAACGCTACCGTTAGCACATTTAATTGATCTTCTCCAACACCCTGCAGTGGAGTGCCCGGTGACGGGTTCTGTCAATAATATATTTTGCGGGTTTTTTTTTATTTCTGAGGCCTGTGAATATTTTTGAATTTTTTGTGGCCTATTTAATGGGTGTATATTTGGCCTGGATGGATTTCACTGGTCTCAACTTTTGATGAGGTACTTTGAAAGCATAACCTCTGCTTTGTAGGTCTCCTTGGGTGTTAGTTAATCAAGAAGAGCCATGCTTAATCAAAAATTACAAGTCACACAAATTGCATTTGTATTCACTTCAGTGACTTATACGACATCAGTCTAGCCTTGATGAACATTTATGCTTTGTTGGATAGTCGTGAGTTTGAAGTGGCTGAGGTGTTAAATTAATATTCTTGCTTTAATTAAAATATATTTTCTGGTTCTTCTTGGCCAACCATTTTAAAATTACCTGAGAATAATGAAAAACAAATAGTTTAGACTTAGTCACTTTAAGAACCAGGGGCAGAAGTTTACTCACTGTAAAAATATGAAAACCTTCATGCCATATCTGTGTTGTGACATTTCATCAAAATGTCTGCTGGGCACACTACAAACAATTGTACATGCACATATGAACATAACAGTTAAAGGCTCAAATTGTCATGTTGCTAAGAGTCTTTCTTGTCGGAGTACTAACTAAGAAATATGTAGTTTCATTCAAACTTTCCCAAATCATAGAACTGCCTGAGCAGGTTATAAGCATTTTGAGTCACCTCCACAAAGGGTCTTGCAACATGCATGCATCATCCAATGCACACAATTGCGAGCTAGTGACGTTCTGACAGATTACACAGTCATACAGGAGACAGCTAGCAGCAATTCATATGAGAATTTACCTCTCAGAGATGAAAGCTTGTGGAAGTGGATAGTTGGTATGTAGGTGACTATTGGAGCAGTAACCCAACACTGAGAGAGGCAATCCACAGACAGCTAACGATATATCCAATGTTCAAGATTTTTTGCAAGAAGGCTATGGGAAATCTATGTATATACTGTCTTCCAGTTGGGTCAAAGGGTGGCAAACAATGTTCATTCCATAAAGCAGTCCAATGATAATTTCTGCCTAAGCAGTTCAAACAAGCTCTCATATCTCACAGGTTGATTAAGAAAAAGATTAAATTAAATTAAGAGGCCAGGATTCAATTAATATTTGTCCTGAACTGTGACCTTTTTAATCTTTCTCCAGTGTTTATTCCTACCCCCCTTACTTTAGTGTTCCCAGCCAAATTTGGCCAGTCGGTTTTAACTGTTCTTATATTAACAGAAAAACCATAAATCATCAACAAAATGTGGTGAATGTGGGTGTGTGTGTGTGTGGTGAATGTATGTGTGTGTGGGTGTGTGTGTGTGTGTGTGTGTGTGTGTGTGTGTGTGTGGTGAATGAATGTATGTGTCTGTGTGTGGTGAATGTGTGTGGGTGTGGGCGGGGGACGGGTGGGGGTGAGGGGGTTATGGTTGTGGATGTGTTGGTGAGTGGGTGTGTGTATACGGATGTTTTCCATCTGCTGGATAAACATAATATAGTCTTACCCATTCATTTCCTATGGTGGTCATTGTTGACCGGGAACACCACAGGTGCAACAAAGTTGAATAAACCACTCAAACTTTTATGAAAGTGGTGATCAGCTTTTTCACATGTTCAAATGTCTAGTGTGGAGGATAACATACAGTCTTGAGACAATCAGATGAAAAATACAATATTTATGGTTTAGGAAAGTTGTAAATCGGTCAGACTTGATCCGAACACAGTAGGAGGGTTAAATGCAAGTGTGGTCTTTTTCACAGTTTGGTAAATTTAGCAATCACCAGAATCATAGAAAAAGCGTGTCTGTAATGGACAAAATAAGTTTTTTGTTTTCTTTCAAACCGCAAGTCATTTCCCAACAAGCAAAAAATATTATCATTTGATAATTCGCAAGAATTCACACACTCGCACAGGTATTTTTCAACATGTATTTATAATCTTCACAATTTAGAAAGGAATGTGGTAATCATTTCTGTTAATGAAGATGGGTGTCTCACTCACAAATTAAAGTTGAGCACTTCACAGCGTGAGCAGACAATTGTGGCCTTTTTTGCCGTCAAGCTATTAAATCTGAACGAGTGAACGAGCAAAGCATAATTATTGGAAATACACAGTGCCTACATCAGATAACTCAAATGCACTGCAGGAGTAGGTGAGAATGTAAGGGGGTCTGGTTTCGACCAGATGCGACAGAGCGGGGATCAGAAAGTTTCCCACAGAAGTGAAGACAACAAGAGGGAGTGAGGAGTCCGTGAACAGAGCAAAAAAAAAATAAGGAAATGGGGAAAAAAACTCCCGGCTTAAAGTCAAATAATATCGACCCAGGAAATGTGAGCGAATGCTCAAAAGCACGAGCAGAAATAATGAAAGAAAACAGGGAGGTGAATCACAGCATAAGCCAAACAAATAATAACCCCAATAATAATGGCGAGAGGCAAAACAGAACCGTATGCCCCGAACTCAGCAACTTCAGGAGTGAAAATAACGAGGCAAACAGGAAAAAAAACAAGAATGGTACTTCACCAGACAAGGAATAACAGGAGGAGAAGAAAACAGAAAAAATGAAAGAACCTGCGGACGTTACCTACACATTCCTCTCAGGAAACAGAGGGGGTAAATACGCCGACTGCGCCTCGAAAAGAGAGAGACTAGAGGAGGCATTGCACAGAGTGTTATGTGCATATTCCGCCCAGGCGAGGTACCGACTCCAAGACGTTGGGTTGGCAGCGGCCGGGCACCGAAGAGTGTTTTCCAACGTTTGGTTGGTGCGCTCCGTTTGTCTGTTAGTTTGTCCTCTGGGTTCCACCCAGAGACTAACAGACGCCCCTAGCTGGGTGCAAAAAAAGCGCCAGAACTGAGTGGAAAATTGAGGGTTGCGATCTGACACCACGTCCTGGGGAAGGCCATGCACCCTAAACACATGGTCTACCACCAGCTGAGCGAGAAGCAGGCAACCAGAAGGAAGTTAAAATGGGTGAAAAACAGTACCTAACGGGCCTGCCGAGAATTCTTTATCTTTTAGCTTGTTGGACGTACTCCAGAGATGGTAAAATGGTAAGATGGTACCTACCCCTAACTCTGAGGCATCCATCTCTATGACAAACAGAAGAGAGGGATTGGGAGTAATTAGGATGGGTTCAGAACTGAAACTTTTCTTCAGCTCAGCAAAAAATGCTTCTTGGTTAGGGCGGTAATAGGTGCACTGAAATAGGCTACTGCACTGAAATTGCGGATAAATCTCCGATAAGAAAACGTTAAACCTGTTTTACAGACAGCGGAGTGGGCCAGTTTAATACTGCCAAAACCTTTTTCGGGATCCATATGAACCTTTCCCTCTAATATAATAAACCCCCGAAAGGGAACAGTGTTGGAATGTAACGAACACTTCTCCGCCTTGACAAATAACTGTGCTTTTAGAACCTGCCTTACATGGCAAATGTGAGTCGACAAGTTAAGAGAAAAAATGTTGATATCGTCCAGGTACACAAACACAAATTTTTCCAGCACCTCCTGGAGTTCACTAATGCCTGCAATACAAAGGGGGCGCTAGTGAGCCCGAACGGTATCAACCCGTACTCATAGTGGCCGCTGTGTGTGTTAAAAGCAGTCTTCCATTTGTCGCTCTCACACACGCGCACCAAGTTATAAGCGTTGCGGAGGTCAAGTTCGGTGAAAATAACTGCCCTTCCCGTCAGCCAGGGAATCCCAGGCCAAACTCTCCTCTCCATCCTCAGGGTCTTACTTATCGAGAGCAACTTACATAGCTTCTTATTATATTTATCCATTCATATACAGCTAAATATATACTGAAGCAATTCAGGTTAAGTACCTTGCTGAAGGGTACAACAGCAGTGTCCTACCTGGGAATGTAATGTAATGGAATTGAACCTGCAACCTTTCGGTTACAAGTCCAGTTTTTTAACCTTTATATTACACTGCCGCCCATTAATGTTAGAAACTTGTTTGTGTATTGTGCTTTGAGCTTCCTCCTATAATCATTATAACAATCTCATGGGCCACTGTAATTAGAGTAAAGATACCATTTGAATTATTGTATTTTTTATGATTACAATATCCCTGTCTTTTGGAAGGAAAGACCACTGAACACATATATAAATGATCACCATCTCACATACAGTAAAAACCAATTCATGTCCCTCCATGGTGAATATTTTCAGGATGTACATTTTTACATCAATACTCACAGGTACTTTAAAATTATAGTTCACTGGGATATTTTAGAATTAGGCTATTTCAGTTTTTGTGGATGTTTTCAATAAGGCCAGACAGTCTTTTTTAGCAAAAGAATATTTTTGATGTTTACAGATGTTACCAGAGGAGCTACTTCTCTGCTGTCTAACCTAATATCAAACAAAGCTCTTCCCTATCATAGAGTGTCTGTGTGTCTAAAGTAGGCAGGTAGGTGGAAACAAAACAGAGAAGAAAAATCTGGCTGGAGATAGAGGTTGGTAGGGATGGGACGCTCGACAATCACCTGTCGACACTGTGTCGAGTTTTCACCGGTGTTTCGAAGTAGTGCTCTGAGGCTTGTTTAAAATCACGTGATCACGGAAACCGAAGCTTCGGACGTCATGGTGACGCCTGTCATTTTGGGTATCGGTTTCTCGAACCAATACATGCTGAACCAAGAGCCTACCTGTTGAGATGTGTCAGCTATACGTATCTGGGATCAGAGGCACTTTTCACTCACATATGAACCTCCATTCAGGTGTACGTGGAACAACACAGGATTGCTGTGTATCTGTGCAAAACATCTGATTCCAGATCAGCTCATTCCTTTCCCACTCACAAACTTCCAAAAATGGTTCAAACGCCCACAAGTATGGAAGATCAAATGTGACAAAATTAAATGAATAAGCAATGAAATAGATTATGTAATACATATATAAGCAATTAAATATTAAATTTAGCAATGAAATCAATATCTATTCGCTATTTTATGCATCTTTATTTAATCGCGTATTTATTTCAAAATGATCGGCCTGTCAAACATGAAAAGAACAGGGAGGGTCAGCTGTGACCATTAGTTGCTCAGTCCATAGACATAAACATCTAGAAATTTCTACACGGCCTCTATATTAGGTACATATTTTGGTAGTATATTGACTGATGCAGACTTCCCCTGATAAAATATTCTATAACTCGCTTAATTCACGACTAATTTTTTACCTTATTTACAAATTTTCCAGAACTAGCCTATTTGTAAAAAGCCCTTTAAACTATTATAGCCTACAAGAGTTGTCAAAATGTAGGGTTTGTTTAAAGTTGTAAACTCATTTATAATTTCAGAGAAATACGAATAGGCTACTATAATTGGGACATCAACGACATCCACTAGGGTGCAGCCGTGGATAGGGTAAGCGTAATAAAAATGGGTAATTATAAATGCAAACCCATAGTTTTTCTTATTCCAGGACATTGCATTCTACATAAATATGGCCATTTGGTCTTCCATAGCCAAGTCGTGGGGTTTCCTCAGAAGAGAGGAAGATATTTGACAGTGCATTTGACATTTTGTAGAGAGATATTGTTAATAAAGGAAGGTTCACGAAAGACATCTTTTGTATGGAATTATTTCGAACAGACCCCATAAAAAGCACGGTGCATGATTTGTGACCGGAACCTGTCTTATTAAAATACTTTGTCACTTAACTTCAGTCAAGGCATCCCAATATTTTAACATTACCATTACCATATAGGTAGCCTATAGCCTAATAGAGCACCAAAAATACCTCAATGTTGCAAAACATAAGATAAACAAGTTATTGAAGTTTGTGAAGTTAATGAAGTTCTTCACATGCATGAGCATAATGTTATTTATTAACTGTGTTAAATCACGGTAGCAATCCATTAATGCCCTGAAAACATATGAAGAAAATAACTCCCATAGAATTACTACTAATAAGAATAACAATAACGTGAATAAATATATGGCTACCTGCGTGCTATTTAATATACATTTCCTTTCCACGATGCTATGAGCTGGGGAAAGCTCATACGCTTTAAATATGAACCAGTAAATGGCAAAAATAGTTTTTCAAATAATTGTAATCTATTGTTGCAATGTACTCTCCTTATCAGACACGCAATAGGAAATAGGCATTGGTCGATATGATGGCATTAGGTTCATGAAACACACATTTCACAGACACTTCAACCAACGCAATCACTTCAACTGTGTCAATGTTTCAGAAAGCTTTGCTCTGCCCATCACTAGTGGTCGGTGCAGTTCTCACCTCTCTGGTTGAGGGCCAGCTCAAGCATGCGCTTCCTCCGTCAGTGACCAGCTCCAGCTTCCCTCTATGGAGGAGTCTTCAGAGGTTCAGAAGTTGTTTTTGTTTGGTTGGAATCATCAAAACAAGACAAAACAAACTAAACTTGGCCAGTCAACACTAGGGGGGTACACTATGAAGCAGGATTACTTAGCTGATAACAGCACAGAGTAAAACTGGGAACAGCTCTTTTTACTTCAGTTCGTGTTCCAGATTTGGGATGGTTCCGGGTTTTACTCAATGCAGTTATCCAGCTAACTAAAAATTCTTCCTGTTTTGTAGTATACCCCCAGGCCAACAGGAACTCTTTGAGGCAGTCAACCCCAAACAATGTTAACAAGCAGCATTTGAGGCCTGTAGCAACCAGAGCACTGAATGTGTTCCAAACTGAGTCCCTTCCCCCCCCAAAAAAAAATAAAAACACTCAAACATTTGCACTCTTATACCTTCTCCCCAGTCACCTGACTGCTCACAAAATGGCCTCTTCTCAGTCACCTGACTGCCCACAAAATGGCCCCATGACTTCAAAATGGGAGCCTGCACCATCTCACCAGCCAGCAATAGGGAAAGATAGGATAAAAGGAATGGTAGAAATGTGTGCCAATGAATATGCACATCCCTCCTAATGCAGAGATTTCTAACCACCTGCCAGCTTTATAATGTCTTCATTTGGGGTTTGTGATCTAAAGCAGAATATACTTTGCAGCTGTTGTATAATAAACTGTGAATTCGATACATTGAATTTATTCACATAGAATGTTAAACTGAACGGCGGGTGGATAGATTGTATATTGCAGTGAGCAGTATAGCGATCTTGTATCTGAGAAAGCTAGCTACATGACCATGTTTAATGTAGCCTACAATGTTCGCTAGAATCCAAAGCAAATCTAAATCTAAAACATATTGCTAGCTATCTTTCTCTATCCGTCGTTTCTCTCAATATGTGATTAGTTGACTTTTCAATTAATGTATTTGCTCACATTGAGAAACGCAGTCTGCAGCTCTGGACCACTTTTCTACAGTCTACAGTAGGAACGAGGTGAACTTAGTGGGTGGACCAAAGCAAGTTGATTGACAGATTGTGCTCATTGGGAAATCGGTAAATATATATGGAAATAAATAAGCAACTAGGGAAATAAATTGGGAAATATATATGGAAATAAATAAATATATAAAAAATATATTTGAAAATATATCTAAAAATAAATGTAATAAATTGCACATTTCTATATTCATTCTCAGATGTATGTATTCATTTTCAAATAATTTAATTCATTTTTATATTTTCACATTTATTTACTTATTTTTGTATTAATTTATTTATCATTGTGGCACTCTCGGTGTTCCATACATCAGTCATTTGTTTCAGATAAGATAATTCATGTTTATAGTAGTAGAATGTTAGCATTCATTCATAGATTGGAAATCACATCTACTGCATAAGGAATTGCATCATTTGTAAACTGTTTGTTTAGAGTGTCTGTTAAATTAACTTTAATAAATATTGTATATGGTATAAACAATCTGCTTGAAATAGTATACCTTAATATTACAGCAAAATTAATTAATTGATAAATGCATGCCCCAAATGTTCAAGTAATCATGAAATGCTCATAGAAAACTTTTTTTTCCACATTGCTTGCAAATCAATTGCATTAGCAGTTTTGTCACTTACTGTCTTTACCAAATTAGCACTATTACATTTTATTAATTAGTATAAATACATTTGATATAGTTTACTTTCAGCCAATGTAAACATATGTTATCTCTACAGGGAATCCCCTTAAACTGTCTTGAAGTTAAAATATTTATTAAACCAGAACTATACCTCAAGGTAAGATATGGTGCATTGATCTAGGGTCAATCATGCATATTTTTTGCTCTTTTTTCTAGATGAGCGATGGTGATACAATATTAATAACCTGCTTCTTTCGCACACACTTTTTTCACAAAACAGACAAAACGATAAAAAAATATTAAATGAATAGCTATGAAAATCAGCAATCTCATCCTTTCATGACTTAAACCCACTTGCCATATTTATTTTCTTTTTTCAGTCATGCTGAGAAATTAGCACGCAAGACATGGTCTCAGTTCTCTGTCCCTGAGCACAATTTGTCACATAAACTGTAACTGAAACAGCTGCACACTGGCAGTTTTGTTAATTTTGTTGGGCTTTAATAGCGCTTTTTTATTCTGGTGATTTATGATTTTCATGTTTAGAGCTGATTGAGTGCTTTTGTCAAGCTCAGGAGTCGATAAAGGCATGCCTACATTTCCTAGGGTGCCAGTAAACATGATACAAACTCACCCCCGATCAATATAGCTGCCAGGCAGACCAATTAATTATTTACTTCAGAATACTAATGGCTCTCTTGATGCACTACAAATATTGCTGCTTTTTCTAGTTTCTGTTTTTTTTTTTTTATAGTGATAATGGAAACCCTTGGGGTCCGACTCATTTTTAAACCTCTCACATAACAACGAGAAGACAACTTGTGAAAGCAAATCTCAAACTGCTTTAATTCACAAATACCCTACTGAGCTCACTGTAACTGACGTTATATCAAAGGAACAGCCATCTAAGTCTGAAATGAGGGATGTTAATCATGGTTGTTTTCCCAGTAAGAACCTGTCAAACAAAGTTGGTGAGGGGCAGCTTTTGCATTTGCAATGTACATTTATTTACCAGAGGCACATCATAGTTTTTTAAGCACATGGAAAACACTGTGACAATGGGCTCTATGTTTTTGATGCAAAAGCAGCTGACAAATACGTGGACAAGCACTGGAGCAGATCAGAAAAAAGCATGTCCAAATTAGTTTTGGTATTTTATAAAATTCAAAAATTATTTTTGGAATTATTTATTAGTTGCCAATGCTCGCTAATGTATATTTTATTTGTGAACACAACACAATCATATGCAATTTATGTTGCTATTATATTGGTATTAGCAGCACATGGTTGTCTGCTTCAATACCATATTTCTGGTGGTGGAATTTTCAGACCCCCTAAATATGTAAAGATATCACTGCACAATTTGTTTGAACCAATCTGCACTTCCCGCAGCGCTATTGAATAAAAAAAAGTGATTAAAGTATAAAACTGTGCCACTCCACATTATCCATCTGGCCCTATGACTGCTGTGTTTGTGCTAAGGAGGGGCTTGTTGGCTTCTCAGTAAAAAGCTCACTGATTATTAGAGCAAATATGAAAAAATACACATACGTATGTCTTGTACTTGAATAAACACAGCAACGGGTTTCTATCTTCTTCAGGCAGCAATAAGATCGTACAATTTCATTGTAATCAGATTTAAAATATTACAGAAAATCTTTATGTGACTTCATAAATAGTTCCCCAACGTTTTGAATAACTGTCATGCCAGACCTGAAACCAGGTTTTTATTTTTTTATTTTCACAAGACCAACTAAAGTGAGTAATGGATTTTTTAATGAAATCTGAATCTGGATTGATCACTCATGAAGCACTGGACCCAATGTTCACATGCGGAGTATGCAAGAGGCCAGAATTAGAGTGACTAGTTTTCCAGCATTGTGTCAGAGATTCTCAGTCATCTAACAGTAGCATCCATAAAACTTTTACAGGCCCTCCGAGACCAGAATGTATTCCTTTTCTCCTCTCCTAGCCTCACTGGCTGTAGTCTAACATATTTTGAAGTGGTCCATTGAAACTTGAATGGCTGGAGAATGCATGAACTCAAAGCATGGGGTTAAGACACCTACCCCTCTTTAAGTAGCTGAGCTGCAAGAGCAGGAAGTGCAAAACTTGTTTTTGCGTCCATAGCGCATATGCTTTTTGGCTCTTTATCAAATCACTGCTTTCTCGGGAAGCACAAAATGTGGCACGACTGTTCTTAGGCACCTTGTGGAATTTGTAATGCTGCTTCGAAAAAGAACCGATGGGCCTCTACGGTACTGCATCCAGTTAAAGCCTCACCCAATGGGTGACACTGTTAAAGAGGGGTTTCATTTTCACTCATTTCCCCTAGCTCATCACACAAGATCAATTGTTTTGGTAGAGCCAGTGTAGTCTGCCAGTGTAATCCTTCAACGCAGTGACTCTGCAGCTTAGCTTCAGAACTGACCGTTCTTCAGAGTGAAAACAACTGGCTGTGACAGTTTACTTCAGAGGAAAGGCATGCTCAGCTTCAGTCTCGTAGTTGGATATTAAATAAATTCCTAAACCCCAGGACTCCTTGGGTTACTGCTGAATTTGTTCTTCCCAAAGTTGTAATAGATATGCAGCACTCTCTTAGGTCTGATCGTGCTACTATAATCACATATGGTACAGTGGTGACTATCAAGGCATGATTGGTGAGTAAAAAGAAGGGGGCAAATCGTTCATAAACCATTAATAATGATTAAAATTGTGACACAGTTGCAGGTTCGTAGAATTGTTTGACATTAACCGAAACCATTTTTTAAAGCCCTGCTCTGTTTGTTTGCGACAGATTGCAGTGTGGAGCCTTCTTCATCACTAATTGCTTTCTGTGGCAACAAAGCAAAAACAAACAAACAAAAAACTATGTGATCAAAATCACGCTCTAAACAATCTGAGGTGAAAGAGCTCAGCTGGAAAACTTGCACCAGGCACAAAGCAAGGAGTTTTAATGAATTTAGTCATTTTTGCCCAGCGGTTGGGAATGAGCCAGGTAAGTATATTAATCTCTTGCCCACGTCTTTCTAAATCTGTCCCCACAACTGAATTGTTTCCAAGTCACAGTTCCTCAGGCAGAGTAAAACACTTTCTCTCCCACCTACATCTCTCTCTGCACATTTCAACTCAATATTAGCACTTCCCTAACATTTTTACATTAAGCGCTCATCTAGCCTCCTGTCTTAATTTATTCCCAGTAGACACTGAACAGGTTTGAACTGTTATAAACAAGGATAAGTGTTTTGACTTGGTTTCTCTCCACGGAAGAAGTGTAGGAATATGTGTGATGTAGTATTGTTACACCGCACAGGCGCACACATATAGCTGTGCAAGCGGTATTGCAATCACTGTTTGTCTGTCTGTCTGGCCATAACAGCCTTAGCACAGTATTAATCCGATTTGGATGAAACTTGGGACCTGAATTCTCAAATATTTTTTCAAATCGGTCAATGAAAAGTATTTAAATTTTTATTAATTTCCACAATGTCTAATGAATATCCATTGGAGAAACAGATATTACACCTTTTGAATGCACGATGGTGCATGTGGGAGAGAGCAACACTTGGGCCGTGTCCGAATCAGTGCCCTTTCATACTATTGAGTATGCTTGTTGAGTACACTGGATGAGAAACTTGTTAAGTATGCAAAATGTTGCAAAAAAACATCTAGTGCATTAGAAATCCACAGATGATATACTTATTTTTGGATTTTCGTTGATAATAGTGTTGTGGTACAGCCAGGGGCTGCCTAACTGCTCTGCTAATGGTGATTTCATCTTTAGCACAGTGGTTTGCGCAACGACCTCTTGAATTACACAATAAATTACAAATGTTATTTCTCACAAATGTGCAAAGAAAAAATTGTTACATTTGGAGGGAAGCAATTCATAGTCATATCTAGTGAAATGCAAACAGTGGTAGGTCTATGATGAAGGACTGGACATGATTTCACTGTCTTTTCTGGCCGAAATATGGTTGCAGCATCATATAACCAGAATACAACCAGTTAATTTTCCAGGGTATCATTGAGAAAATAGCTTATTATGACAGTAGGTCTCAGTAAAACATATCACTTAAATTTGTTTAATGCTTGCACAGAAAATGTAAATTAGTGACATTCATTATGTTTCCTTTTCAGCCGCATCTTCTAAAAAAGCCATTTTACCCATTCCCCACCACATTTTTCCAGTACTACAGGGCAGCTAGTGCCAGCTGGAAGAGAGGCGTATCTCTCACTGATGAAAAAATACCTGTGCAACTTACCATGTATCACACATACATATACACAGTTGGAGCTGTATCTTCATGAGTGACACACTAACCACCATGCGTGCAAGCACAGAATTTAAATCCACTGCACAGAACAAGAAAATTACATGCCAGCCTTTGCAGATTGTGGGCCTCTCCACAGCTTAAGATATACACATATCATGACATATAATTTATCTTTGACATTAACTGCCATTGTGACACTTTTAAAACTTCTTGGTAAAAAAGCTCAAATAATGTAGCAGAACCCGACACAGTCTATTTACTTGCACGCATAGATGGCACTATATAAACATGTTCGGCTGGGAGGTGTTCGGCAGCATCATTGATACTAGCATGGCTTTTTGAAACAGGAATGCTTGCAACTGGCCCATTAGCTAATGGATAACTAGCCTATCTGATGAATCCATTCATTAGCAGAGAGACATAAAAGGGTGCACATGTTACTGCTGTCCAAATCAAGACAAATAAACTATTATTTGCAGTCCACTTGGACTGCAGTGCATTCTTGGCCTTTCCACCGGGAGACTGAGCTGGGCCCAATACTGTTCTTGATTATCTGATCAATAAATCCAAGTGTGTAAATTTATTTTCTCAGGCACATTCTCTTGGGTTGAAGCAGCCCTATTGGCTGATGATTGTATCATTGAACAGTAATATGCAGTCATAGATGTATCGATACAGGATGTGGATTCATAGCATGTCAGTAAGTTGAAGATTCTGCAAAAGGTAAGAATTTAAATTAAAAGCATTATAGTATTATGGCTTTACCTACAGGTAGCAAATTAAGGGTTCTGGTGGTTTCGCAACAATGGTCTTTTCTGACATGGTAGGGATATGCTGTGGCTAAGGTGTGATTGACTTGTTTGTGGAAGAGTGGTGTCATATTCATTCTTTGATGTTCCAGGTGTTCGCAGACTCCAAAGTGGATACACCCCAAACTGGCCCCAAGTGGTGACTTCATATTTTTCTTTGTTACCTGAGTTTTTGTTTTTTGGGGGGGGGGGATTCGGTTTTGGGTTGCGGGCAGAATTAATATCTAATGCAAGAAAAATGTCAGGTTTTGTAAAGTTGCTGAAGGAGTCACAACATCAGAATAACTATGTCACTATGTCAGGAAAAAGGCACAGTGGATCTCTGAATGTTTGTCATCTTCATCTGTTCTTTGCACAGTATTGTTTGGTTATTGGATTAAGGGTCTATCCACAAGCCACTCTTCCACCGAAATATGGCTGTGGCATGAGGAGCGGGGTAACTCTCCAACCTGCAGACATATACATCATGCCTGGGTTTACTGAACGGCCACTTAGGTGTTTAGACAGAATGCACCTGCAGCTTGGAATGTGTGCTCTCTTTTTCTCCTAACAAAAGACACATTGACCTTTGATGTGGAGTGTCCATGCATGATGAACAGAGGTACAGAAAACAGAACATCAACCACAAAATAAGTTTGAAGAGATAAGTCTTCATTATAAGGTTTACAGCTTCATTTATTTTGGGTGGGTATGGTTTCTTGCAATATAATTTCCTTTGAGAAAACATTTTTTTTCATTAAATCAAACCAAATTGTAGGTGTGACTAACCAGAATACAGCACAAATACTGCCCGGATTAATTTATAAGCATTTCTTCGGCCAAACGTTTTGCAGTCGATTAAATAGGTTCATACTATTTTATGAGTTTGTGGCATGAAAAATGAGAATGTAATATCTCCAAATAATGTTGAAGTGATATACTGTACTTCCAGCCCTACAGCTATTCAAAGGGGAAATTGTAAAATCCAGAGTCTGTTTGACAGCAGTACACACAGTGCAGAACATTTAAACTGCTGAATTGAGATATTGATAATGTGCCATTTCATCAATATTGAAAAGCAGATTAAGACATTTTATCGCAATAAGGCAACTCCCTGCAGAAATATACTGAGATGTGTATTGATGTGCAGTGGGCTCGACAGAAGTGCAGAATAATAGACAGGAGGTGAGGCTGAGGGGCTAAATGGACCTGTCGATTCCCCTCTTTTTTAGAATGTAACCTAGACTCAGCAGTAGGCTTATGTACTTGCCAGGAACAGTACACGCTCCACAGACTCTCGTGAAATTCTGAATCCATTCTAAAACATTCAAAAAGTTTAGAAGCCTATTTGCAATGTTATCTTAACCTTCCTATTATGTTAGGGTCTATATGACCCGAAATTACTCTTTGTTTTTGTACAACTTCAAATTGGTGATGTTCTTCAGTAAGCACCTTTAAGACATCCTAGAGAATTAAGAAATACACCTAAAACATGTATATGAATGCTTGTCATGACCCCTGTGGTGGTTTGGGTCTATATGACTTTCCATAGGGATACATTCATAGTTATCATATGCTAATAATTACAGTACAGAAAAGGTCAGTTTACAAAAGTTTAATGTTTGTATTAGTATTTGCAAGACAGTATATAGATTTCAGAAATGATTAATATCCAGCTACACAACATGTAAGTTTACTCAAAGCGTGCCAATAACACAGTTAAGTCCAGACTTTTTGGAATGATTGTTTCCTTCAGACAGAAGCGCTCCTGATGTCTTTTTGAAATGAGCAGTTCAACGTGGGTTTGTTTCTTTGGTTTCCTGGGTAATTATGCAAAGAATGAGATTGAATATTATGACAGTGTGAGGGGTGGTGCAGGAGCAAAGATGACTGATTCTGTACTATGGGCTGTTCCAGTAGCAGAACTTGGAAAGAGTTGGCATCCCATGGAGGTGTGCACAGCTGAGGTTGATTGCTAACTAGCTTCGATGTTACTTTTTACTCAAGCATGTTATTTGTAGGAGGCCTGAAGACAGCCCCTGTATGTGGTGCTACTAGGTCTAACTTTGTAATTATAACTCACACTTCCATACTCTGTGGGGGAGCATTTTTATGTGGCTTCTGTTTTTTTGTTTTTTTTATTCCTTTTTTCCCAACCCTCAAAGATATAATACAACAGCCACTATTCGCTAATGTACTACCATCTTTACTTTCTTATCTACTCTGAGTCACTGTTGAAACTGTACCACACATATACACATATACGTTTTATGCAACAGTAAAGGAAAAATTAGGTAAGATGCTCTTTCAGTTGTTAAAAGGCTGTCACATTCTCTCGCTCGCTCTATCTCTCTCTCATTAGTATTCTGGGAGATGGTATTGCCTCCTGTCAGGCTCTGACACATTAATGGCAGATGATTGCTCTAAATTTGGCCTGCTCTTTGTTTCATCAGAGAAATGGAAGAAGGGAAGATTTATTTAGCCTGCCTAGAGGAGAAGAAATGTGATTACCACAAAAGCAAAGTGAGAAATCTTTTGGGGGAATCGGAGCAGATGCGTACATTGTATTGTACATCTTTTTTTTTTGTTGTATTTGTAGGATGCCGAGTTTAAAGATGACCCATTTCCTCTCTCCCGAAACCATCAGGAATTCCTTAGGGAATTAAGAGATGCAATGAGGCCTATATATTTTACGAAATAGGCTGTTCTGGTGACTACTGGAGACCCCTGTTTGAGGCCCGCCAGATCCCGACTGCTAAATTTATTTTAGATTAGTATTGGGTCTAGATTAAGCTGTAAATTACATGGGAATAGTATGGAACACATAGCTTGCTAAGTGGCTGTAAATCAACAAGGGTCTGAGGTATCAAACAAGCCCCAAACCATCACCCTGCTGCCAGGTATGCAGTAGATATGGATGGGTCATTTTAAGGGTTGTTTCTCCAGATGTATTTTGTTCATAGACAACAAAAAATGTCTTATTGTTCTAACACTTTTGGAGTGCACTGTATATATACTGTATATATACTTGCCTATATATGTATCTGTGTGCGTGTGCATTTTCACAAATTAATGCAGAGATTTATTTGTCAAGTAACTTAGCAACTTAAAAAATCTAGATATGTACATGAACATGCGAGCCATTTAACAAGAGCAATTTTTGTGCTACATTATCGGGACGTCACATGTAGTTGTTTGTGCTTAATTAATGCCTTTGACATGTGGAAGATGTTCTTCATTAAGGACCTCTTAGACTAAGTTACTCTGGTACTGAGATGGTTGCATTAACAGGCAGGATAAGGAGAATCAGATCACGTGTGTGTGTGTGTATGTGGGGGTGAGAGGGACAGAGCAAACTTTCTTTATTTCACTTCTTTATGGTGGTCTGTGGTATTTTACATAGAAACGAGTGGCTGCAGTCGTTAGTTATATACCTTGGAGAAACATTAAATAGTCCAATAAATAAATATAGCTGCACTCTATTACACACACATATATCAGAGCTCTATTACACACACAATTAAATATATCAAAAATATAATAAAAATCAAATAAATATATTTGATCTCTATCACACACATACACTCAAATATACACACCAGAGATTGAGTGAAAGAAAGAGATGGAGAGAGAAAGAGAGAGAAAAGCAAAATACAAGACAGCTTTGAGTTAACCAAAAATAATTTGATCTCTATTACAGACACACATTATTAAATATAACAAAAATAAAATAAGAATCAAATATATGACATACACACACACACACACACACACACAAACATACACACCACAGAGTGAGAGAGTGAGAAAAAAAAGCAAAATGCAAGACAGCTTTGACCAAAACATTGCCCATCTGTTGCATTCTACTTTCTTTGTTCAGGTGGATATTACCTGCTGACTGAACTAACGCATGCATGTGATTGTTTCACAGTTGGATTGCTGTTCTTGTGGTAGCAGTGCTGCCCTCTGTGTTACGGAGAGGAGTGGAATCAATGTCTGGATCTGACAAACTGGCCACAGAGCAATTTCTCTCTCCATTTAAAGGGATTTTCTTCTACATTTACTGAATAGGCTCCCACACACAAACACTAATGAAAATAAAAATGCCCTTTCTGCACAGGTGGCCTACTCTCCTCCGAGGTGCCAGAGAGTGATAGTGTGCGCTCTCGCTCTCTCTCTCTCTGTCTCTTGCTCTATCTCTCTCTATATCTCTCTGTCTCACTCTGTCTCTCAATTTCCTCTAGCTTCTACCATACCTGTCAGCTCTCTTCCCGTTGAGGAAGACTGCAAATGCGGCATGCCTGTCACTATTACCAGAACAGCACCCCCTGAGCGGGAAATATGAAAATGGTATCGAAGCTCCGGCAAACTGTCACTAAGGTTTATCCGGTGTTTATCCATAGAGTGACCGCAGAATCACTGCTGTTGACCTGTAACATGTAGTACCTCAGAAGTATCTCACACCAGACACAAAAAAGCAAAGCAGATGTGAAGTGTCTTACTTTTACTTTTACCCTAACCCTGAAATACATCAGACAAGATTACAGAGAAAGAGCCCTGTTTCTGCCCACCACATGCAAGTGATAAGCCAGTTTCTGTCATGGCATTACCATGTCTGACATGAGATGTCTGTGGTGCTTTTGTATTGAAGCTGGTTTACCATGGCTCAGTTGCCTATGGGCTGGTTGTCTGGTGCAGCTGTCTGTGAGCTGGAAGTCTGTCACTCTGTGAGCTGGAAGTCTTGTTCAGTTGTCCACAGTCCAGTTGTTTGTCATTCAAACATGATGTTTCATTCATCTAAGGTCCAGGTTTTTGTGGTTTCATCAGCTCTGGAATGACTGGTTGATTGTTAAAACCGAAGACATGATTGGTAAAGACCAGGCAGATGCCATGGAACTCGCTATGCCATTGCCTGGAGCCAAGACCACTGCCTTCTGCATGTACCCAGATCCTGCTGGGAGGAATGCAGCTCAATAATTCCTTTTTAAATTAGTAATAGCACTACAAAAAATGTACGTTCATTCCGTCCAGAATCAATAATTGGATTTTTTTTAGCTAATTGCCTGGGTAATATGGAAAGTACAGACCTGGTCAACTGTGCCAGTGACAGTATCTATGATTAGCAGAATCAGTTTATTCAGTTTATACGTGTGTGTGTGTGTGTGTGTGTGTGTGTGTGTTTGGAGCCTTTTAAGCTCAGAATGTACAGATGCTGAACATATTGCATTCACTTTGACATTTCCAGTTTCCTATTATATTTCAATGTTGGGGGGACCTATATAAGCAACCCATTATTTAAAATACATATAGAAAATGTAATTTTCTAGTCTAAAATGAATTGCTATTGCAATTTATGAGTATTCACCCCCCTCCCTGTTTTTTTTTTCTTTTCAAAACCTTTTATAAGAACTATATTCTGGACTTTATACTTATCTATTTATCTAACCCCCCACCCCCTAACTGGGGGACACTGAACAATAATTTTCGATAGGGTATTCGGCTCCGGATACATCCCTATTGGTTATCACAAATCAGCATCTTGTGTAGCCCTTCCACAGAAATACACAATGATGGAAATAACCATTGTATTTCCAAAATTAACAACTAAATGAAAATGATCAAATTCACATCCCCATTGTGCAGTTGTTTTTACAACATCACACACAATGTTGAATATGTGTACTAAAGCCTGGTGTGATTTGCCCACGAACTGAAAAGGCTTTTGTGGAAGGTGTTTTTGTACAGGCCTTTCAAGAACATTTGGTAACACTTCATAATAATGTCTTATAATAGATCATTTGTTCATTATTTTCTTACAATTTCTAAATCATTATTCCCACATTCACAAACATCTATAAATGTATTAATTAACATGATTTAAGTAAAGACCAGAAACTGACTGGTCAACTGGGAGTGAACATGTGAACAATTAATGTTATATATCCTCCTGCTTCCAGTGGGTGGGGCTGGGGCTTGGCCCAAGGGCAGGGCCCAGGCTGAGGCTGGTACTAGGCATATTAACTGTACTTGCTCAGGGCTCTTATCAGACAGGTGATTTGCATTTGTCACTTCAAGTGAATTATTAGAAGAGGAGCATGGTCAGGTGGAGTGATGTGTATGTGCGTGTCTGTAAATCAATCAATCACATTTTATTTAAAATGTCATTTTCACAAACGTGGGTCTCAAATAATTTTTAACTCATGTTAATTAACACGTATATACAGTAGATGTTTGTGTATGTAGAAATAATGATTTATAAATTGTGAGTAAATAATGAACAAATTCCTTACTAATGATCTATTATTATATGATCTATGACATTATTATAAAGTGTTACCAAACATTTTATAAAAAAACATTGTTTTAAAGGATTAAACGTGTGTTAATCTTTCATTTGGACCACTGCATGCTATTTTCCCTGCAAAAGTCCCCATAAGACTAGACTGTAGTAACAGCATATAATAGCAAACAAAACAGTCCGCATAGATGAAGCCAATGTTTCAATTGCTGAATGATGAGCTATTATAATCAACATTCTTGCTTTGCTCAAACTCAATAAGAAAAGGTTATTTGTGAGACCTGAGCATTTATGTTGTGTAAAGCAATTACGACCAAGTAAAATTGGTCTAATTAAACTGACAAACATTTGCTTAGACCATAACTGTGATTCATGACTGCATGGACTGATCTCATGCACTATAATTTTACATTGGACAGCCAAGTACAAACATGAACAAGTATCCAATTAATTTGGAAATATATAAATATATACATGATAATTACTAAATGAATAAAAATGAGTGTTCAGCAGGTACATGGGCTGATTACAGGGAGCAGATTTCCACAGGGCAATTCAATAATTAGTCAAAATTTAATTTCAGGTAAAATAATGAGTGACTGTGCTCTGCCTGAGTGTGATAGTGCAGGGTGGGCACTTTGGTATGGCTATAAAGTAATGTTACATTACCAAAACTTGACATTTCAAATTATATCAGAACAAATATCACAATTATTTGGGGGGAAAAAGGACATAATAAAATAATAAATAAATACCAATAATTATGATGAGATGAGATGTGATTGCAGACATTTTGGCCCATTTTTAATTTAGTTTGCACACTATTGCTTGTGGTAGTATAATGGCTTAAGATAAGACTGTAGCTTACAATTACACATCCACAGTTATTAGATGATGCACATCATCACCTGTTGGTATCATTGTGTCTTTAGGCTTCTTGCAAACTACATGTATTATAAAATCAAATTACTTTAACTCATTGACTGTTAGTAAGGAAAATAAGTGGTAGCCTTTCCAATTTGTGATGAGCTGGAAAAACAGCCTATAGTCACTTTAATGATTGCATGTGTGGCAGTGTTGCCAGCTCATGCTTTCGTCAAATTATGACTTAAATGAACATGCTCAACACAAAGGTACTTTTGTCAAGTCTTTTTAAAGGGTGCTGTAGCCAAGAAAAAGCTATCCAAAAATGAAAAGGCAAGCACTCACTGCTTGGATAATACGAGTATTTCTTTAAAATGTTGTATTTAAAGGCAACAGTCTATCTCAAAAATGTATTGGCTCCTTCTTTCCTGAGCGTGTGTAGGAAAGCAACTGAAATGAGCCCTACACCCCTACCCATGCTCTATGCTCTGTTGCCACCGGGCACATAGCCCTCCCCCAACTGGCTCCCCAATGGTGGAACAACCTGCCCACCTCAGTCAGGACAGCAAAGTTCCTCCCTATCTTATGGCTTACGCTGAAGAAAAGGAAATACCTCTCCTCCCTTTCTGCACCTTGATTCACATTCTCTTCTTCCACTTCTCAATTTCCCCTTCAATGGGTTATTCTAGCCACAAAGGATTAACTATCGCCAGTGTGTTATGGCTTGACCATTGCACTCTCATTAATTGCTACTTGGACTGTTGGTGATTTATGAATCTAGGCCTTTTGTTTCTGCTCTAATTGTAAGTTGCTCTGGAAAAGATTGTTAGGTAAATGCCCAAAATGTAATGTGAAATGCATATGCTCCATGTGTTAATGTAGCTTACACCTAATGCTCCATGTGTTAATGTAGCCTACATATGTTAATGTAGCCTACACCTAATGCTCCATGTGTTAATGTAGCCTACACCTAATGCTCCATGTGTTAATGTAGCCTACACCTAATGATCCATGTGTTAATGTAGCCTACACCTAATGCTCCATGTGTTAATGTAGCCTACACCTAATGTTCCATGTGTTAATGTAGCTTACACCTAATGCTCCATGTGTTCATGTAGCCTACACCTAATGCTCCATGTGTTAATGTAGCCTACACCTAAGGCTCCATGTGTTAATGTAGCTTACACCTATTGCTCCATGTGTTAATGTAGCCTACACCTAATGGAGCGTGCGCACATGCTAGTGCCTTGGACCTACCATGGAAAATGAAGCCAGGCCACCAACCAAGAGCACTTCTAGGACAAAATTTTAGACTGCTTTTATCTGTACAGTTGGGTGTTCAGGTCACTTACACCCATCAGTCACCCATCGCTTGGTCAAAATGAAAAATAGATCTCTAAATGCACACCGTGACACACCCCAGAAGAGCTGGACACAGAGATGCGGGAATTCTGGTTTCCACAAACCCTTTCCCTTCCCCCTCGCGGTTTTCAGAAAAAAATAACAAACAAAATACTCAAACAGTGAAACATTTTTCACTGCTGAGATTGATATGCTATAGGCCAGAGATAGTGGACATGTCAATGAACAGTATCTGTATATATTTTTCAGACAGGCAATCAGCTACTTCAGTAAGTCCGTCGACTACTTTCAACCAGTCAATCAGCTACTTAAAGTGATATTAATTACATGTTTTGTGAGTTAAAGTTGCAATATTGCCCTTACGTCTGTTGAATACTACTGTACCATGTATTGTAATGTGGGCATATGAACCTTTACTTAAGTAAGGTATTTGGGTACTTCTTCCACCTCTGGACAGGGCCGGTTGTATGGTTCCAGAAATCTACAGCAGGTGTCTGCTATTTTCAATGAGGACCCTGGGAGAGCAGAAGAAAAAAAAGCATACAACAAAAACATAGGGGCGCAGGGGGATGTAACATCAGCTCACTGAACTAATCCTGTCTCTTGTCCCGCTATACGCACAGTACGGTCCTCAGTATGAAACGCATAGCAGACCTACCCCCATTTAACAACCACTATTAGTCTTGTAAATCATTCTGGATTAGCTAATGGCTGGATTTCCGAATTCATTCATTTCTAATTCATAATTATAGGCGGGGCCTATAGGTCAGGATTCAGTTCCAGACCGTGGTGCATTTTTGTCACAAATGCAAAGTGCACAGGTATAGTAGCCATGCGGCATCTCCAGGAGGCATTAATCTGACCTCAGAACAAAGAGCCTAAACATGCCACAAACAAGTATTGACACCAATTACAGCCAGATGGGACAACCAATAGATGACTACAATTACAGTGCACAAAATTTTAAAAGAACAGTATTTCCTTGTAATGTGTGACAATTCTATTGGAAGGGGCGGTAAATAACTTTTTTACTGATTGAATGACAAGAATGAATAAATTATTATAATAAAATTAATGAATGATTGATTAAATGACTGACTGACTAACTGAAGGCCGTAGCATTCTAGGAAGGCAAATTCATGTCTCCATTGTAATCTATTAAATCTTTCTCAATTCCACAAATCTATGTGCAGTGTTTCTCAAAAGAACAGGTTGCTTTGCTGAACAGGCTCAGCTACCAGCTGGCGGAAATGCCAACACTTGTTGCTGCCATTTACTGAGGAGAACAAGGCATTTTATTTTTTACCCTTTCCTTGTAAAATCTAAAGGCCTGAGCAGTGTCTGAGTCAGTTTTTCACTGTTAGAATTATCGCAGACCTGCCAACTCCACTTCAAATGATATTGACCATCTGCTCTGGTAGAGGCACTAAAGACTAAAGAGGGAATATCCAAGTATCAAAATCTGTTTGATTTTCATGCTGCTCAGTCCCTGGTGGCCTTTGTGAAGAATTGATCCTCGTGCCCTTCCAATAGTAATTTCCAAGGTCGACTTCATAATGTTTAATTATTGTGCATATTCTGGGTTAGACTAATTGAAATATTTTATACATATTAGTAGAAAGTGCAACAGTTCTAATCAATGTTTATGCTGTCTTGTTATTATGTTACAGCCTATAGGGAGGTTTATGAAATGTACAATTTTCATTACCTTTCACTAGATTTAATATTAAATAAAACAACATTTTACTGATGGACAATGGTGACAAATTAAAGGAAAAACCAACATAAAGTGTCTTAGTAATATGCCCACGCCTTGACACAACCGTTCCAGATGTACCACCCCACCCTTCTGAATTGCATATCATACATCTATTCATTGGACTTTCTTCTACCAGCTAGTTTACTATCTCAGACTGTAAAATGTTCAACCCACATGATTATTTACTGTGTTAGATTCCTCATTACATTCTGTTACCATCCATTCTACTTTTAGTTTAAACCGGGCCGGCCAGCGAAGGATTGGCACCCCCTCTCTAGACAGGTTCCTTCCGAGATTTCCTTCCACTGGGGAGTTTTTGCCTCATTTGCTGTGCTCTTTCAGTTACAGCGTCTTTGTGACAGTTCTCTGTAAAAAGCGCTATACAAAATAAATTGAATTGAATAGTAAGGTGTTGGGCCGCCAGAACAGCTTCAATGTGCCTTGGCATAGATTCTACCTCTAGTCTAGCATAGATTAGTCTCTGGAACTCTACTGGAGGGATGGAACACCATTGTTCCAAAATATATTCCCTCATTTGGTGTTTTGATGATGGTGGTGGAGAGTGCTGTCTAACACGTCAGTCCAAAATTTCCAACAGGTGTTAAATTGGGTTGAGAATTGGTTTTCGAGGCTGAAAAACCTCTACACTAGGGCTGCACGATGTATTGTTTTTTTTATTGTCATCACGATATAAATTTTATTGTCATCACGATTGGCTCCGCCTGCCCCCCCAAAGCCAAATCCAGAAAAAATTAAATCCGACAATATGAAGTCGGCGCTACAGTAGGCTATTAGAGCTACAGACGATTCGGCCAATCATAAAAATTCCACATCAAAATAATATACTTCTCTAATATCTGATTGGCCATATAAAACTCGGAGACGCAGCGAGAGAGAGATCAGTTTTTTTGATCAATCTATGCTGTCTCTTCTTGATAACTACGCATTGTTTAGGATATAATATTCGCTAGCCTAATTTACTCAGTGAGTTGAGGATAGTGGCGAGAGTCTCCGTCTGGGAGATTTGATTTTAAATATATGTATTACATGTTTCATCTAATCTAGTTGTTATAGTTGCGATTCTGCGAAACATCTGCAGCATTGCATTAGCTGGCTGCACGTGTGTGTGCGCGCCCGTGTGTGTGTGTGTGTGTGTGTGTGTGTAGCCTACTGCGTGTTGGCTAGTCAGCCCTGCTTTCCTCAAACTTTGGAATACTTCACATATATCAAAATACACTATCATCTCACCGTCTACAGAGGCAAGCCTCCCAGCGTCTCAGGCATAAAATATATATATTACAAAATTATATAATACAGCATATATACTGTATATAAATAAAACGATGAGCGCAGTAGGCTACCTTAGTTTCACATGCAAATCGAAAATAGCACAAAAAGACTGAAATTATACTGATTTGATTTAATTGGGCATTGATAAAGTTGTCTCCATAATGGAGGGAGGGGGGTACGGCTAAAATATAGGCTAAATGAAAATGATGAGCCAGTTACAGTAACGTAGTTTCAAATAGCACAAAGAGACTGAAATGATGAAGGAATATAGCTCATCTTTAATATACTTGTTTCCATATAAGATTAGATAATGATTTGGTGTTATTGGGCATAAATAAGTTTGTCCTCTTATAAGATGAGGGGGTGGAGGTGGGTTTAAAATGCAATCAAATATCTTATCCACTAATATACGGGTGTCCGTCAAGAAGGAACAGCCAAGTAAAATTTTAGTGCAGCGGAATGCAATTTTGGGGTAAGATTGCACCGCAAATTGCACCACAGCGTATGGCGAGTTGTTACTTTTGTGGCTTTCCCAAGCAGTGCGTGCAGGAAGCTATTAAAAAGCCAATCAACCTTTTTGTGGATGCGGTCCAATCTGATTTTGAAATAAATCCCCCAAGCAGGAAAAAATTTAATAATATTATAATATAATATAATCATAGATCATTAGTAAGTAATTTGTTTATTATTTACTGACAATTTATAAATCAGTATTCATACATTCACAAACATCTATAATGTATTAATTAACACGAGTTAAAAGTGTTTTGAGACCCATGTTGGTGATAATGCATTTTAAATAAAATTTGATTGATTGGGCCAAGCCCAAGCCCCACCCACTGGAAGCAGGAGGATATATAAGATAGATTGTTCATATGTTCTCTCCCAGTTGACCAGCAAGTCTCAAATTTTTACTTAACTCATGTTAATTAATACATCTATAGATGTTTGTGAATGTAGGAATAATGATTTATAAATTGAAAGTAAATAAAGAACAAGTGCCTTACTATGATATATTACAAGACATTATTATAAATTACCGGCTAATCCCTGTATGTATGTTTTTAATTGTTTATGCCTGTTATAAAAGCGTCTGCTAAATGAATATAATGTAATGTAATTATACTGCACTGTGGTCCCAGGGGTCCTGTATTCTTTCTTACACCCATCTGTAATGAGAAGAATGACAAACTTGGTGCATACATTCACTCTTATTGCACGTATAGCGACAAAAACATACCTCAACTCAATTACAGTACATTCAATAAAATCAATGCAAAACAGATAGCCTATCGTCTTTCACTGCAGTCGTAGTAGGAAATTGACACTGGGTGCACTCGTTCTGCAAGCGGGAGGCCTCCCGACCACGACAGAATGGGCGTGTGCTATCGTTTTTCACGAAACCATGTGATGCGGGATAGCCCGACATGCTCAAAACGAGTCCACCCAATACGCCAGGTCGCAATGCACTTGGCTCTATGCTGCCTTCAAGTGCTCCTCGGAAGCTCCTATTTCCCAGTTGCCTGGGAAAAAATCTAACAAACAGCCACAAACCACTACAGCCATGGTTGAATCCAGCTGAAGCACACCCACTGATAAATATTCAGCATAACCCAGCCCATTTTCTACCTGTGCAGCATGCTTTGAGCTGTGCGCTTCTCGCCTCTGGTCTGAAAATAGCGAAATTCAGAAGCCACGGCCAGTGCACCATGCGCTAACGCCATTGACTACGATGGCTCGCCGCACGCCATGCGCTCGCTTTAATTTGTCACCCGTCTGTATGTATATATACAGTGAGCACCATAATTCATTGGAGATAGATATGGAGGAAATTTGTCAGGAGAAACAACCCTTAGAGTGATCCATCCATATCTGGCAGCAGAGTGATGGTTTGAGGCTCGTATGATACCTCAGACCCTTGATGACTTACAGCCATTTCGCCAAACATGTATTCTATACTGTTCCAGCATAATTTACAGCTAAATCTAGTCCCACCCCCCAATTCCCATAGAGATCCATTCAAATGTAGAGAAGTTATAGTATCGCTTGTATGAGTACCAGCAAATAAGATATCAAGAGTCTTTTGATGTTTTTGGGTCACATACCAAGTCATGGCATGCAACCAAATATTAAACATGATTACTTTATTCTACATTATGTTAAACTGTTCAATATTGTTTGATGCCCAAAAATGGAGGGGACTAAGTACAAAAGGTTCTATAAATAAAATTCATAACCAAATCAAATTAATACCTTAAAACGTTAAAGCTACTAAAAGCTGACAGTCTGCACTCAATTTTGTCAATCAATTCAAACTCAAAGTGCTAAAGTACAAAAAAAAAAAAAAAAAACTAAAAATGTGTCAACTGCTCACTTAATTGTATATTATATGTATATTATATATATAGTTCAGGCCCATTCAGGTTGAGTCAGGTCCCAGCTTCTCTCCAGGATCCACATCCACGTTGCGAAGGTTTGCTGTGTTGCCTGTCTCTCCAGTCACAGTCTCAAGAGCATGGAAGGGGGGGAGGGGGGGCCAGACATTAGAGAAGAGAGCTGGGGGCCAGCCAAGGGCAACAACCCAGCGGCAGGACCGTTATCTGCTCCTTTGTGCAAGGAGGAACAAGAAGAGCCCTACAAAATGACCTCCAGCGGGCTACTTGTGCACATTTTTCTGACAAAACTGTCAGAAACAGACTCCATGAGGGTGGCATGAGGGCCCGACGTCCTGTAGTGGGACCTGTGCTCACAGCCCAGCACCATGCAGCTCGATTGGCATTTGCCAGAGAACACCAGAATTGGCAGGTTCGCCATTGGCGCCTCGTTCTCTTCACAGATGAGAGCAGGTTCACACTGATCACATGTGACAGACATGCAAGAGTCTGGAGACGCCGTGGCGAATGTTATGCTGCCAGCAATATCATCCAGCATGACCAGTTTGGTTTAATTGACTTGGTGTTATACTGTGATGATTAAGTGTTCCCTTCATTTTTTTGAGCAGTGTATATATATATATATATATAGTTAAATACTTTTTTTAACTGTATATAATATCAAGAACCATATATTGTACTGTGCCTAAACCTACACTACAAGACATTCAATAAAAATAAAATAAATAATATATGTATATATTTGAAAGTATTTTCACAGCAACATGTTTTTGTCATCCAATACATTGAATTCAATACATTCATACAAAATGCATATGCCTGCATGATTTCTAAATGTAATAACTTAATTTGCTGCTTAGTTGCTGCAGTGCATGGCAGTATATACCGTCTATATTATCTTAGAAGTTAATGCATTTTCCCTCCATTAAATTAATGATGATTGTCATAATAGTCAGATTTTTTTCTGAAAATATATGAATCTGCATTTTCACTGGATCTAACTTACAAATACCCTCTCACATGAATGTGGCTATGCATTTCCTGATTTGATTTTAAGGAACATTCATTAATATATCTTCATGATGCATGCAATAGATGTAATATTTCACAACTGTTTTAGCTGAATGAAGGCTGACATCTTGTGGATTGAATTAGAATTGCGGCATTAAACCTCTTACCCTGACAATATCAATAAACTGTGTTTAGCTTCCAATTAAGCAGAGACACTGTTAAAATGGTGCAAGCCGGCAGATTAGATGAACAGTCAAATAAAAGTGTCAGCTGACTTAAAATCGACTTTACCCTTACTTCTCCCGTGGGGACTAGGTATTATTGGTGGCTCCCCAATACCAATTTATTTACTGTTAAATAACATGATTAAATCATTATTATGTTAGTTGTGATAAGTGTGCAATATGCAATATTATTCTGTCCTTTACTCTGGGCAGAGCCTGAAAAACAACTCACATTCTGCTTTATCGTGTTAACTGATATTCTATGACATTTCATAAGGCATTTATAAGTTATTTTATAACATCATTTTATTATGTTATTTTGGTTTTTATCCAATTATGCTCTGTAATGAGAGGAGACAGATAACTATCTGGCTTTCCTCAAGGTTTTGAAATAATGACTCAATCTTTATTCGACGAGTCAGGTAGCACCAGCGAGCATGCTCTCGTGAACCATTAGGAAAGTGCTTGTGCTTTGTTCCTCTAAGACAGGGGTGTCAAACTCATTTTCACCCTGGGCCACATCAGCATTATGGTTGCCCTCAAAGGGCCGGTTGATTTTCGCGGACCTTGATTGTAATTGTTGACGGGGGGGGGGGGGGGGGTGAAATCAAGAATTTTCGCGGACCTCGATTGTAATTGTCCGCGAAAATATATTTTTTTTAATACAAACTTTATTTAACGGTTTATTTAACATATGTACCGCGGGTGTGCGTCCGCGTCTGCGTTTGTCTGTTATATCGTAAAAGTAAATCCCCGTTAACCAGCCACGTAGATACACGCATCAGATAATTAAGTTCTCGCGGGCCACATAAAATGACGTGGCGGGCCGGATTCGGCGTCAGATAATTAAGTTCTCGCGGGCCACATAAAATGACGTGACGGGCCGGATTCGGCCGGCGGGCCTTGAGTTTGCCACCTATGCTCTAAGACAGGGGTTTTCAAAGTGGGGGCCGCCAGGGGGCGCCAGGGGGGCCAATTGGAAGGGAGAGGAAAATGGAAAATTTATTTCAATTAAATTCATAAGATTACTGTGCCGGTTTAAAATAAGATATAAATTGTTATAAATCCTTTCATATCGAAATTATGTCTTTGCCATGCCCTTCTTTCAATCGCAGCCAATAACTAACCGTCTGCCTGTCAGTCAAAGCGTTACGTTGAGCTGCTAACGGCCCGATTATGGAATCAAAATAATGTCAAAAGTATTGTGTTGTGTATTAAGAAGCTGTATGTTAGATTTTTTGTATATTTGCCAGTGTAATTTAAAAAAAAAAATTTTGAAAGCCATTTCGCAATAGGGGGGCCCCAGCCAGAGGCTACGACTATTTGGGGGTCCTTGGCATGGAAAAGTTTGGGAACCCCTGCTCTAAGACAATTCTAGGAAACTCTTGAACAAAAATGCCCACACCTGTAATAATGGTTTTCAGATATTTTACTATATAATTCATTAATAGGGCTCATAGAAGTTCATGAATATAGACATTTATGATAGCATTCTATTAAATAAGAGAGAACGAGAGAGCAAGAGAGAGAGAGAGAGAGAGAACACACCGTGATCCTGGCAGCTAAATATGTTTCATCCTGCCATACACTGAGATACAATAGAGAAATAATTCACATGTGTAGTATATGTATAGATGTGTATGTATGTATACATGTATATATGGTAACTGTATATGTGTGTATATATGTTATATGATATGTACATCTGCATGTACGCGTATATAGTATATTTGTATATGGGTGATTCTTCAATTAAGGGAGTTTTTCTGTCCCCAGGGTAGATTTTCAAGAAAAAATATTTTTTTATAAAAAACAATTATTGTATTTGTTAGGGTTAGGTTGTAGTAGCTATGAAAAAAATAATTGTGTCTCAATGATGACATTTTAATACTTTTTCGATGTGTTGAAAATTCAAATGTGCCAGAATTTCACTGTTTTGGGCTTGTCCCCAACCCAGACTTTTTGACATCCTCTCTATAATAAAGTAATAAAAAGTGTTAAATTCAGTAAAACTTTACTTTGCATTTCCTCATAACAACTTAAAAATACATTTTTCAAATTCATATAGTTTATATTTGTTCAATTTGCAATTTTTTTATAGTTAAATATTGCTGTCCCTTATACATCTGTCATTACCATCACGCCCAACATTTTAGAGAGCAATAAAGTTTTTACAAACAGTTACTTACATTGTTGCATGCAAATTAGATGTACCAGAGGAACATTCAGAGACATGAGGCAGAAGCCTGATTTTTTGATGCCCACATATGTAAGTAATTTGAAGTTTTATACATCCTGATCTGAGAGTATGTTTATTAGGCGTCAT
The DNA here is from genome assembly GCA_022702515.1 of Ilyophis sp. 1 JC-2022. Lineage (NCBI taxonomy): Eukaryota > Metazoa > Chordata > Actinopteri > Anguilliformes > Synaphobranchidae > Ilyophis > Ilyophis sp. 1 JC-2022. Next base: position 116,250,052 of record CM040404.1, on the reverse strand, counting down.
TACCAAACAAGTTACTATTTGAGTATTTTAATTCAGTAATAGTAAATTTCACTTTATTTACATATATTCAGAGTACATTGTATGCTAGCTAACCAGTTAGCTCAGCAAGTCCAAAACCTAGCTAACTTTTCCCTCCAAAACTGAAAATTGTCATTACCATCACAAATCATTTTGTATTAAAATCAGTGTTTTTTTGTGATGGTAATGACATTTTGCTGTGAGAACTTTGAAAAAAGCATCATAATATCAAAATTATTATGAAGTACAATCAAAGCTATGCTAAGATCTTTGTTCCAGACCAATTAATAAACATTTTGAAATAGAAAAAACAGAGTTTAAAGAATTTTTTTTTTTTTAAATTCCAAAAGTCAAAAGTGCCCCGAATTGAAGAATCACCCATATATGTGTTGAAATATATGTATACCCAGTTATATAGGATTTAATTATTGCTATTTATTGTTTTTTTAAATATCTGTTTATTGTTATTATTAATGTGTACTATGCTTTGGCAACACAAAGTTATTTGTCATGCCAATAAAGCTCCATTTGAATTGAATTGAGAGAGAGAGAGAGAGAGATGGCTGGGCTGGTTCTTGATAAGCGGGTAGGATTGTTTTCCCTCAACCCTGTCTTCATAGCTATGCAGCTATAGATTACTCCTGGTGGGGTCACTAGTGCAGCTATAGATTACTCCTGGCGGGGGCACTAGTGCAGCTATAGATTACTCCTGGCGGGGGCACTAGTGCAGCTATAGATTACTCCTGGTGGGGGCACGTGTGCAGCTATAGATTACTCCTGGTGGGGGTACGAGTGCAGCTATAGATTACTCCTGACAGGGGGCACTAGTGCAGCTATAGATTACTCCTGGCGGGGGCACTAGTGCAGCTATAGATTACTCCTGGAGGGGGCACTAGTGCAGCTATAGATTACTCCTGGCGGGGGCACTAGTGCAGCTATAGATTACTCCTGGAGGGGGCACTAGTGCAGCTATAGATTACTCCTGGTGGGGGTACTAGTGCAGCTATAGATTACTCCTGGAGGGGGCACTAGTGCAGCTATAGATTACTCCTGGTGGGGGTACTAGTGCAGCTATAGATTACTCCTGGCGGGGGCACTAGTGCAGCTATAGATTACTCCTGGCGGGGGTACTTGTGCAGCTATAGATTACTCCTGGTGGGGGCACTAGTGCAGCTATAGATTACTCCTGGCGGGGGCACTAGTGCAGCTATAGATTACTCCTGGCGGGGGCACGTGTGCAGCTATAGATTACTCCTGGCGGGGCCACTAGTGCAGCTATAGGTTTCTCCTGGTGGAGGCACGTGTGCAGCTATAGATTACTCCTGGCGGGGGCACTAGTGCAGCTATAGATTACTCCTGGAGGGGGCACTAGTGCAGCTATAGATTACTCCTGGCGGGGGCACTAGTGCAGCTATAGATTACTCCTGGAGGGGGCACTAGTGCAGCTATAGATTACTCCTGGTGGGGGTACTAGTGCAGCTATAGATTACTCCTGGAGGGGGCACTAGTGCAGCTATAGATTACTCCTGGTGGGGGTACTAGTGCAGCTATAGATTACTCCTGGCGGGGGCACTAGTGCAGCTATAGATTACTCCTGGCGGGGGTACTTGTGCAGCTATAGATTACTCCTGGTGGGGGCACTAGTGCAGCTATAGATTACTCCTGGCGGGGGCACTAGTGCAGCTATAGATTACTCCTGGCGGGGGCACGTGTGCAGCTATAGATTACTCCTGGCGGGGGCACTAGTGCAGCTATAGATTACTCCTGGCGGGGGCACGTGTGCAGCTATAGATTACTCCTGGCGGGGGCACTAGTGCAATCACCAGTTGGTGCTCTTTCCCTAACTGCTTTAATTTTCTTTCTCCAACTTTCTTCTACATACTGCCGGCGGGGCTCATGCCCACATCTCGAGAGTTGCTGTCACCCAGACTCCCCCACTCGCTGCTGTCCGGCTTCCTCTCTCTCTCGCTTGCCCAGCCCCCTCCACCACTGCCTGCCGCTCCCGCCACCATCGCCACCCAGATTTCACCACCATCCCTGCCTCCTGCTGGACTGTCATCTAGCTGCTGCAAATTCTATTCACATGAACATTGGCTGATGTAATAAAACCAATTGCTCTTTATGGTAGTGAAGTGTGGGGTCCCATTACCAAGCAGGATTACACCAAACGGGAAAAACACCCTACAGAATCCCTGCATGTCGAATTTTTAAAAAACATTTTTAAATCACATAGAAAAACTCCAAACAATGCATGCAGGGCAGAATTAGGCTTTTATCCAATAATTATCAAAAAATGGGCATTAAACTTCTGGGGTCATTAAAAACAAAGTAATCCAAACTCACTCCACCATAAAGCCCTGCCTAAGAGCACAACATAGAAAGGAGTCCCCTCAGCCAGCTAGTCCTCAAGCTCTCTGACCAGAACAACACCACCATCAGCCAACTTCAAGACAGCACCTCAAGAACACCTCCAATTAGTGTAAACCAAATGATCAAATACTGCAAAAACTCTTATTTGGAACATTGGGATACAACCACTAAAACTCAAAACAAACTGGAATGCTACTGGGCCCTAAACAGAAAATATAATTTGGTAGAATATCTTTTCACCATTAAAAATATAAAACAGAGGGAGATCCTGACCAAATACCATGTCAGTGACCATAGCCTGGCAATAGAGACCGGCCGCCACTGGCAGACATGGCCGCCTCGAAAAGAGAGGCTGTGCTTCTACTGCTGTCAACAGGAAATAGAGACAGAGCTGCACTTCCTGACCCAATGCAATAAATTCTAAGAAATTAGAAAACATTTTTTAATAAAATTTAAAACCACACAACCAAACTTCCCAAACTTCCCTCAAGCCCTGCTATTACAAATCCTTCTTGGAGAGGAAAGATGCTGTGCAAATATGGCAGCACAATATGTGGCTGCTTGCCATAACCAGAGGGACAGTCACCCATAAATGCACCGATAAATGTACGCGCGTATGCGTATGTATTTACTCCCTTCTGTCCAATTATTCTTAGTGCCCCATTGCAGAAATAAAATATCTAGATGAGTTGAACTAGATGAGTTTAGCCAAACATCCCATTTGTGACAAAGGAATTTCAGTATGTCTGAAAGAGAAAACATGGTTTTGCTGAACAAACAATGCAATATACATTTTTAGTAAGCACACTCATTTTCTAAATAATATTATTAGGGTGTTGAACAATTGAATAATTTATGCTATATTCTGGTATTATCGTGGAAGCACAAGAAAGATGTGAATTTGTTTGGATTATGTTTTACTACAGTGAGCTCACCTGTCAAATAAATTAATTTAGTGAGATAGAGAGGGGACTGAACATCTGAATGCGCTAGTAGCAAACATTCATAAATCAATTTATTTATTATGCTGGATATCAATTTTAAATGCAATATTTAAGAGAATTGGAAGGTCATAAGATGGTTTTTGCATTACCCTCCAAATAAGCTCCAAATTGGCTTTCCTTTGTGTTTGGAGAAAAATAGTTTTATGGGACTGTGCCCTCATTTGTTTTTTTTGTTTTTTCAAAATTTTTTTGTTCATACATGAAAAAAAAAAACATCTACCATGGTAATTGAAGCCAACATAGTATTGCCCCAATGGCCAGCATCCTGGGCTCACCATGAAAAAACAATCTTTTCTGAGTTATGGGATAATAATGGGATTATATTTTGTAAACCTCCACCACATGCTGGCAGGAGGGGCACACTGAGCCTTCAACAGGATGCTCCTCCCATCATTCTCTATTTCTGAACCCTGTTTATTTTCAGCCTGGCGATGGAAGAGTATGACAACCTCCTTTTCCAACAAGATACACTCATCCAGGTCAACAAACAAAACGTCTGAGTTCAACACCAAGGGGGAATCATCTGTCAGCAGGGTAAACGACAGCCTTGAGCTCTGGCTGGATGTCATTCAAGATTTAACAGATGCAGCGTAAAATGTAAATATTCCACTTGAAAAAGTATAATCCCAAATTATGTGCATTTTTAATCAAATAATCCCAAATTATGTGCATTTTTTAAACGGGCATCTTATAAATAGCCGGGAAATTCTATTAGCTTGACAGCTTTGACAGAAGTGTGTGTCACTGATTTGCATGAAATGAAAAGGATGATGATCAAAACAACTGGCGGCATCTGTGCTCATGGCCCAATCAGCAGATGGTACAGACAATGTTTTACATATTTTATTTGTTCTACAAAACAAATCCATCACAACTGATATGAAAATCTTCCAGGCTGATACACAAAATGCAAAATGGTATTTGTCTATTTTAACCAACTGTCAACCCAGAAAGATGCAACTGCATAAGGACATGTTTTCAAAAATGGCCAAACTATTGCAAAAGAGCCTGAGAAACAACTGACCATCATAAAAAGTATAGAATATTCAAATTTCAATCTAAATGTATACGTGACATTAATGCTCTTCGTTTAATTATTTAACATTTAATTTCAATGCTTTCTAACTGCTGTAATTTTGTATTGTATTCCCTACTGCTTAAATAACTAACATCCCTGTGCAACATTTGAAAATAAAGCTGCATGTCCTAATTTGAAAATTGTCTGACACCAGGTTTTACAAAAATTATATAGATCTTTTGTTATCAAAGTACTGAAATACATGAAAGAAAACAGGTGGAGACCAAATGTTGGCCCTAGTCATGTGGCATGTATAGACAATAGAGAACAGCACATTCAGGGGTAGATAAGACCCTAAAAAATAATGTTGTTGTGGTGCTCAAAAAAATACCCAACTTGAATTGTGTGACCCATGAATGATTGTGCCTGGCCTTAAATGACTGCATAGAATGTTTACGCTAGTGGTCGGCTAAGATACCAATGAGGACAGAAGTCTTGATGTAGATGAAATATATGTATCGACCTTTGCGTGAGAAGCCAAAAACAAAACCTGCCTATAAGTGTGTTCAAGAAGTAAAAACATTTTAATTCCTCTAGACCTATATTAGCCTTGAGTATCACCTTGCTCCTCTCCCTGTAGGTTGAACCCTTATACTTCCCAACTTGATGTTTTGAAACAGAGTATGCTGCATTCAATAATTTACAACCATCCGGTGTCTTGAGATTTATGGTTGCATAAAGTGTAGTCTACACACTCTGGGATACAAACAACTACCCGCAAGATACTCAGAATGAAAGGAACCACTCGGTCCTGTGAGACTTCATCACCCCCTTTACATAGCATCTACTTTATCTGTTGTAATCAGTCCAGGACAATCACAAAGCAGTCCTGACTTGAGGCTGGAGGAATTTAATCAGTCACCAATAGTTTTCACGTGTAACACAAAATATGTCAACGTAGAATTAATGATGATGTGGGGGGAGAAAATAAAATGTGGAGGGGTATGTGGAATAGTTATACAAATGTGTAATGTATCAATATGCCTAGTTCAGAAACAAGAAATCACTGCAAACCTATAAAGTGGTTCAAAGAGAAATAGGAAAATGACCTAAACATCAGCTAAAATGTCACTTTTTATCATGCGGTTTACAATCTGGCATCCACAGGCACTCGCACAGAAGTCACATATTCTGATTTGGATTTTGAGTTGTGGCCATATCTGTCTCTCAGTTTTATATTGGAGCTTGGATGTAGTAAACCTCCCAAGCATTGTCCTGTAGTGATTGACAATCCGTGAAAGATTCGTTCTTTTTGAACTAATATTTTGAGCAATCCAGTACGTGCGATTCATATCTGCGAGTGGATCGTTCATTTCATTCTTGGATTCGCGCATGCGCAACACTTCTGTGATCCGGTACCGAGAGTGACTCGTTGTTTATGTTTTTCGATTTGCGCATGCACATTACATCAATGATCCGGTACCTACAATCCGTATCTGCGAGTGGATCGTTCATTTCAACTTTCCGACTCATTTGACTGAACAAGATCCGAAAATCCGAATCTGAAAAAAAATCTGAATCTGAAAAAAGATCCGAACTTCCCATCACTATTGTCCTGAATTAGCAGTTGTAACTTATATTGAGAAACAATGCTCTTCAAACAAATTTAACAGGTTCAGCAAAGTAAAATGTGTTAGGCACTGCCTGAGGCCTTTCACTTGAAAATAACATTTTCCTTATTTGACAGTCCTCTCCAGTGGGCAAGATTGTATCCACTCATTAAGTTTTGATTGTATAATTAGTAAATTTGCTGCTAAGAAGGAAGAGCTGAACATTAGCAATTATAGGGTCATGCTGTTTGAACAGGTAATTAAATATGTCCATTAATTCTGCCCCATAGGAGTTTGTAGTAAAGGTACAATTTGCTGAAAATGTATAATTATCCATATTATTTACATATATGATTATGGACAGTGTGGTGCTATATCTTATTTATTTGATAATTATCATTAAAAATTTACTGGTAAGAAATTGTTCGCAGTCCTCTGAAACTAGTCCATATGGCATTGATGTCAATGAAGCTCCAGTGTATTCTGGGGTGTGCACAGAACTCTTTAAAGAAGAGTTTTGGTTGTAACAGGATACGGTCTACTGCTTTGTGCATCTTAGTGCCGAGGAGTATATGGCTGCCTTGTTTGTGTTTCGTTCAGGTATGAATGAGAACAGAAATGTACTCAGACAAGATAAATCAGTAATTCAGAGTCACAGAGTAGATGTCAGAGTTACTCAGGAATGCAGTGGATCACGCCTTACAGAGTCAGAATGGACACCTGCATCTTGTACTCCAAATTCGTCTAAGCCTCTTACTGGACTCTATTAGGAGGGTTACTGACACAGTGGCAAAGCAGTTCAGAGAACACTGAGGAGTAAATTGCATCAGTGAAAAAATCAAGACGGAATTTTCAGTAGAGAGACCATCAATCTGTTTACTGTCTGGATGAACCAAGTTGCAACTACAAGTTGTAAAATAGAATAAGACTTCCCAGAAATCAGGGGCTCATTTCACGAAAGTTGTGACGTGCGAACTGCGATCTGCGAGATGCGATCAATTTCTCCTGCACTTTTTGGAGTGTTTCACGTAGAAATCGCAATTGCAAGCCATGAACGCATGTCGCAAAGCGCGTTCATGTAGGCAATCCGTAAATCTGCAATCGTTCTCATCCCCCTGCCTCGTTTTTTGTATCGAACTGTCAATTATCCCAAAACGTAAACTAAAGGTGGCACTATAGATTACAGGGTACTTTACTGTCTGTAAAAAAGTATAAAATACTTTTAACCAAAATTATGTTACAATGTATTGTGTCTGACTTTAATCCAACGTTATAATATACAAATATAATATTAAAACTATGGTAATGGCCAAAGCACAATTTACATTTGCCCTCCAGGAAAAAAAATTATCAGCATCATCTGCTGAATGCTGAACATTAAGGATACATAGCAAGATTGTATCACCCTTCGTTCTGTGTGGGCTGGCCACCGGTGTAGCTAAGGTTGCAAGTGATATATAATAAATGTAATTTTAAATATTAATTTTATTTTAAATATTAGGTATTAGAAGCCATCCATCAGTAATACAAATTGCCGTGTGTGCCAGGGCATCACATACAACTTGTAGGCAGTGTTTAACGACTGTTAGGCTACTTTTCTACACAGAGCAGTGTGTTTGTTTTTAGTCGATGCCCTGGTGAGAATTTGCGACCCATCAATTGCACCAAGGAGTTTTGGGAGACCACTCAGTGCATAAACGTCTCCTTTCACTTGACGTCTGTGTTGCGGGCTGAATTAAATCAGTAGGCTATTTACAAAGCGTAGTGCTGTCGTCACTTTACGGAGGAATTGGATATTTCATTCCTTATTCCATAACATTGTCCGATGTCCGACATAAGCGTAGCCTAATATTCCATCCCTTACAAAAAATAAGTTTATAAAATAAGGCCTATGTCTTTTTACTTTTCTGAACTAAATCCCAGACAGTGTAGGCTACTTAAAGTGCACTTTTATTTTAATTTGCAGAAGCAGTTTCAAGTAGCCTACAAGTTTAGAAGTAGTTCATAAATGGTAATAGCCTATACTTAACGTTTAGTTCAAGGAAATACATAAATACTGGAAATACTTTAAAAACATAGGCCTATTTCGTTTTATAAAGTTGTCTATGTAAAATATAGTCTATTTTAAAATAAACGATGTACATAAGTATACATTTAAAAATGAACTTTTATGTAGGTTACTGCGTTTTTGTGATATCTTTAAAAAATTTTGCGAGCAGCCTGTAGTCGTCGCACTTTTATTTGCGATTTGCGAGGGATGCGCATGCGATGCATTTTCGTGAAACGCTTTTTGACAAGAAATTGCGATCTGCGAGTGAAAATCCTCCAAATCGCATTCGTGAAACGAGCCCCAGGAACACTCCCTGTTAAAAAGGCCGTGTTACTTGTGTCTAAGGAGGTCCTGGATGTGTTTGATTTCCATATGTCCAATGCATCAGAAGCAGGTCAGCAGAGACGGATATGAGTATCAATCATGCAGGAAGGCCATGGAAGTATAGTTGCATTAATTGGATTGAAACCATCACATTTATTTCTGTAAGCAACAGTAACCAATGTTTGCATATAAATCTGGCCAAAACTGCAAAACTATAAAATGAAGCAACGGCGGTACGGAGAACTCTATTGCTAATGTAGTTTAATTCACTGTGGAAGATACAAGATTTCAGAGAACTGGTGTAGCTGTATAGTCTGCGGCCCCTGCACGGTCGTCGATCCACTATTTTTGGTTCTGTCAGCAATGTGACATATCGACCCCTTATTGGATGAAACATCTTCACATCATTGTGCATTTGTCACATACATTTGCACTTGCATACATAAGGTTACTAGTATGTTAGAACGTAGCTAACAAGGCCGGATGTCGGATTTATTTTGCTTCCAGTGCTATAATAACATATTTAGCACGCAGGTTAGTAATGGAAAGAATGGCCTATGTCAATAAGCACATACATATGCAAGTGTAAAGCTCTGTGACAAATGCAACATTATGTGATAGCATAGTGTATTCAATAAGGGGTCGATACATAACAATGGCGACGGAACTGGAAATAGGGAGTCACCAAACCATGCAGAATTGTGCAGTTACACTGGATCTCAGTTCAATCATCCAGGAGACTCAAGAGTGCCCTCTGCTGTGCTGGAGAACACCACCTATAAATTGTAAACACTGCCGGAAGGACAAAGAACACTAAGGTGTGATGGTGTGTGTAGGTCTCCCATTGTCACAGGGCTCTGAGTTTACAAAATGCACCTTAGGCAGGTTGTTTGTCACTCATTTGCTGTCTGTTATGCTGTTATAACAGTGTTGACCATGGAAGAGACTGCAGGGGCAAGCCAGGACTCAGTAAATATAAGGCTGCCTGCACTTAATTCACTGTGTTCACTGAACAAGCTTCAATCGGGCAAATGTAAGACATATCAGAGATGAAGATAGGAGAGAAGGATGGAGGACAAGGCAGAGAAAACATGTCCCTCGGTTAACTCTACTCCCTCTCTTCCATTTCCTCTACGCTCCTTTCTCCCACCTTCCTTTCTTCTGCAGTTAACGTGTTTCACTCTTCCCCCCTCTGTCTATGCTTCCCACATACACTGCCACACACATCATTTTATGAATATTTGTAGGCTAGCCTTCCCGTAATTAACCAAAGTAATTGTCCTGCAAACTCAAAATGGATCTAAACACAGTAAATAGAAACCTGGGTCTGCCCGAAGAGAGTGGGAAAGTGACAAACACATATCCTGTTTACCAAAAGATAAACCTGTCCTCAAGTGCTGTGCAGAAAGAGTCTGTCTGGTCAATGTTACTGGGAGGTTGATTGGAGTGGGAGGGGAGCTGATATCAGAGTGGCATGTAAAATAATCTGCAGGAAAGGAGGGGAACATGAATGAGAGCTTTGTCAGAATAAAAACACTTGTGGTCTGTCCCATAACTCTGTCTGCCACACTTTGAAGTGCACAGACATATCTGCTTCCCCATCTCCTCAGAGAGTTGGGGTGTTTCTGGATTGTCCTTCTATAGTGTGTCTGCTGACACAGTGATTCTCATACTATGCCATTATCACTTTCATGTGATTGGGATGTATGACTCCTCGTTATGGCAGCTGGAGTAGCACACGTCTCCTTCGCAAATACCATCAGCACGTACACAAACACAAACCAAAAATAAAGGTAAATCTAGTGAAAAATGTCTCCCTCTGCTGTATCATTTTATCATTACATCAATTGTGCTTGTATCGATATTAAACACATAAACACCCTTTGAGAGTGTTTCAGCACAGCCGATTAGTTGTATGAGGTCAGAGAAGAGTGCAGCAGAAGCTGCGCTACAATACAATTGACAAAAATAAGTACTGCTTAGTAAACATCGCATCACTGCATATAATGTTCGTCTTAGCACCGTCTTGAGCTGGGGCGTACCAGCGTCTACAATTCTGTAGGAGGAGTATGACACCCATTTCAATCAAATCATGCTTAGTGAAGTGGAAACCACATTTTCAGAAGTTATTCCAGAAGGCATGTTGGATTAAAATCTGATGATTGATAGGCCATGACACTGGGATAATGTCAACTCCTCAAATCATTGGGAAATAATTGTGTGCTCTGTGAATGGGGAGATTGCCATCTTTAAAAACATCCCTCTCATCAGGAAACAAATGCTTTAACATACATTTGGTGGTCAGAGTAACGATTAGCCTGGTCTTTTAGAGGTATGAGTGCATCCAAGCCATATCACTATTAAAACTGTTGTTTTCTATTGTTTGTTCACCATCTGCAATTACGAAGTAGCCACAATTCAGGATGAAACGATTAGAAAAGTAACTGCACTGATCGTAATGCCAAATAATTTTGCTACCACACTTGCTTGCGCAATGTTACAACTATAGGCTGATAATCAACTACATTTCCCAGGGTTCCGTCGTAGCGGAAAGTTGTTGAGTGAATTTAATAAAACAAATAATAGAATTACTACAATTTGTCAAAATGATATAACAAATTATGTTTTTGTATTGCTATAACTTTTTTAAAGTGACATAAAATACAAATATTTTTATTTCCACCACCGTTTAACCTTTAACCCCAAGATGGCCGCCTCCTTCAGCTGTCATGTTGCCCTGTTTCAAAATTTTACCTAACCATTTGAATGTAATTCATTGTTTTAATGTAATTAACATGGCGTGCATCCGTTTCAGTGATTTGTGCCTGCATTGTCGCTATGTTAGGAGCACGTCCAAGCAGCTCTAGTGCGTTACTGCGAGTAAAAGCGAGCTGGTTAGCTAGCTTGAAGTGACGTGAAAGTTTATCCTTAGCACCTTTCTGGTGTATAAATATGTCGTTGTCCTTAATATATGCTCAGGGATGTGTGCCAACTTTCGGAAGACGTCTACTTGATTTGAGAACTTACAAGTTAATACGAAAGAAACAAAAATACACCACGGCTTGCACTGTAATCAGACATCGATGGATGAGAAATGCGCCTGCCATATACACTTATAGCTCCCGACAGTGTAGCTTTCAACGCGATAAGGTATGTAACTAACACTTAAGTTAGATAGTTTTGTCTATTAGGAATAGTGCATATTTCAGTTTTGGCTGTAGTGATGACGGGTGTATTTTAAATGTCCATGTTTTCTATAGCAATACAAATGAAGAGACAGGAGAAAGGGTGGTGTAACGTTAAAGTATTGGGCTGAAAAGATGCAGCAACAACGTTATAAACCTGCTATACATGCAATTAACTTACGTTGAGGGTTTTTTCAAAGACCCTGACATGTTTTTCATATAAATTATGTTGTTCTACTCTCCAGGAGAATATCGATACATCCAAGTTTCCTGTGGAGAACATCAGGAATTTTAGCATCATTGCTCACATTGACCACGGCAAGAGCACCTTAGCAGATAGACTTCTGGAAATAACTGGTACTTTGTGAGCTCACATCATACCACCACGTCTTATAGTAGGCTACGGGGACACATACGATTTCTTCATCCCGGAAATAAGCTAACCAAAATGTACTTTGTCCTTTACTTCAAAGGAATGCATTTGTGACGGTCAAGGAAAATCCGTAAAACGTCGCCTTGCAATTTAGCTTGCTTTAAATAAACTAACGTTAGATCAAACGGTTGCAATACTCTGCTAAGAGTTTGTTAACTTAACTTTGATTGCGAGCTTGAGTGTGATATTTATCTCTTGATAGCAGCCGCACTGTGTTTTACTTTGAATTGATTGCATTAATTCATCGCCGGTGTTCTGTCGATTTGTCCTACCTTGTCAAAATATCCTACTGGTAGCGTCATGCAGTTATCTATCGATTTTTGCTACCCAATCAGAAGATACTACCACAAGTAAATTATGATTTTTTAGTCAAATTAACATGACAAATGGTATAAAAGTTTGATCAAAACACCGTAAGTATGGAAAACATGCAATACTAAACTTAGGTCAAAAAATCGAGGCGGAAGTAGCATGAATTTATGGGCGTGCCTTCAAACCAAAGATTTTAGTTATGCTCCGCCTGCCCTCTTTGGTTAAACACAAGAAAAATTAGGCAGTTGTGGTGTGCACATGCGCAATACCGCTTGGTAGGACATCTCGATGGGTAGGATGAATCGACAGAACACCTGGGCCGTGACCGAATACGACCTTTGTTCCCTGTCCACTGTCTCCTGTCCACTCAGACCCCTGTCCTCTCACTTTGCAAGCAGTGTGTGAAAGAAATCTCGCAAAACTCTTTCCAAACTAGTGAGGAAGTTGTTCATAATATTTATTTAATATTTAATATTTATTTAGCAAAAATATTTTTTATTGAGAATATGAATATGTAAACATATGACGATTGTTACTAAGTGTAGATTATGAATGAAGATAGAATTAACAAAAATTAAAAAATATTTTTATTTTGTAAAATTAATCTGATACCATAGATATATACGCTCTATGTCTTTTACTTCCGGGTTACTTATTGAAATTGTCTGATGAGTGCACCGTTCTGCAGATGAGTGCTCCTGAATTCCCTCAACAAAACCCCGCAAATAAGGGGTTCATCCTGGTATTTTAAGTGCCCCCATTTGTGAGAAAAAGTCGCCCACTCAAAAGCTTTTTGACGAAGTGGACTCAAAAATATGCCCTCAAAAGGGTGTAGGGGTCGTATTCGGACACGGCTCTGGAGTGTGTCCCAGTAGTCGAAAAATTTTACCTTTCTTCCTCCACTACTACTCCTCTACTCCGTGCCCCGGAAACTGATTTTTGTGTTTTAATCTAATGTCGCTGATTACATCTTAATTACGCATTAATGGTTACATATTAATTAATGTATCGACGCAAACCGCAATGTCAGGTACATTGTATACTGTACATATACCATATACTGGAGTGGAGGAAGGGAGGTGGGGAGTGAAGAATATTGGGACACACCCATGTTCAAAGTAACTGGATGTAGGGCTGGATGATGTTGATGGCACTCAGGTTGAGAGCGTGAATTTAGACCACACCCCTACAATCCTGAGTCCTTTCAAGACTGAGTTTATTAGCTGACTTTGAGATGTATATTAATATACCTATTCACATTTTTTTTATATTTGATGGGTGTGTACTGTAGTGGATACATCCCTCTGTGATAGGTTGTGGCTATTTGAAGTTTTTAGAATCCCTTGACCATCACTTTAAGCAGGTTTTGCGTATTTCAATGCTCTCATAGTGGCATGTTCTTTGTGGTTGCTAACATTTACAAAGGATAATGAATATGAATTTTAAAAAATTGAAAGTAACATTTGCTTATGTTTGATGCTCAAATGTTTTGATCAAAAATCAGTGCCATTAGAATGACTTCTGATTCTAACCACATTTATGTTCTCTGTCAGTTCTTCAAACAAACAAAAAACAAAAACACCCTGTTGTACAATGTCAACTTTTACTAATTTTACTTTTCTTGACACTGATAATGACTGACCCTCTCATTACTGCAGGAGCCATAGCCAAGACTGAACGGAACAAGCAGGTCCTGGACAAGCTACAGGTGGAGAGAGAGAGGGGGATCACAGTGAAGGCCCAGACAGCTTCTCTTCTTTACACCCACAAAGGCAGCACGTACCTACTCAACCTCATCGACACACCTGTAAGCTAAACAGTAGGTGGCAGCATGGAGTCACGGTCTAGGGCAATGATCTTCATTCCTGGTCCTGGGCCACCGGGCCTGCTGGTTTTTATTGTGACTCTGCACTTAATTCATAAAATCCATAAAAAATGCACATTTGTATTACACTGCTGTTTTAAGTGCAAACTAAGCATGCATAACCTATTCTTTGTTAATGATATTGTGTGGGAGCTCATTGAATTCCAGGCATTTGTGTATTTTTTAAATTGTTGTATGTTTCTTGAAGTTACTTTTACCGTTCACAATAAATGGCTATGATTTACTCTATAATGGTTTCCTCAATGAGAAAACATTCTTCAAAAATTAAACATCTGCATGATCTGTGGTATTCATTGTATAATAACTCCCATATGGGGATGCATATTTTATTGTGAGGCAATTGTCAATATCTATCTGTATTATCATTTTGAAGCCACATGTCAGAAAGGAATGTCTTGAAAGAAAGTCAATAATTCAGGGCAGTGTGAGAAAAAATGAATATGTAATTAGACAGTTGGGGGTTTGGGGAATTACTTAGTTGGGTACAGTTGTAGTTAATTTGATTTAGTTCAAATGTGACAAGGTTGCCCAGGATAAGGTTGTCTGTCAAGCAAATAAATAGCGATTAAGTTATGTATATTAGCTGTGTATTATTTCTATTGCAGAATATGTGAATGAATATGTGTTCATTGAAACTGCGCAAAGTTCAGGTTTTGTTTTGGGAGTTTTTGATTTTGGTGCATGCTATTCCTTCACAGCTTTCAGTATAAACAGCGTATATTACACTGTGCTGAGACTTGTTTGGGAAGACTTGTTTTTTAGGTTTATTTAGCTTTTGCTTTCTTCTGTTACAGCTTGTGTTTTTCTTTCCACAGGGGCATGTCGACTTCAGTTATGAGGTGTCCAGATCAATTTCAGCGTGCCAAGGAGTTCTTCTCATTGTTGATGCAAACCAGGTTAGCGTTTTTTCAGCATATAATTATTGGTAAATAATATGAACCAAGACGTTTGATATTTGACTCGAATAGTGTAATCCCACTTGTGTTGGACATGCCCCGCCAAGCCGTAACTTGGCATACCTGCCATTCCAATATTGTAGGATATTTTATGGGATATTGTAGGATATTTTTCTACGATAAAATATATTTGAAAATCTGCAATCTTCTAGACATCAGTTATGCAAGCACACCCATTTATATTGTTGTACTTTTCCAGAAAAGTAATACCTTTATATTATTAATTACTAATGCAGTTTAGTTATCTTTCTTCAACTAAAGACTGTATTTTTAATACATAATTCAACTGACAGATTATCAAAATCAATAAAGCTCAGTTTGAACACACACACACACACACACAGTATTATCAGTGCTCATGTAGAACTGCTGTGTGTGCTTTACCTCAAAGTACTTAACCTCAGTTTTGAAGCAAGTGAACTGATATGTAATTCCATGTTATGGTGATTGAATTGTGTGGCTTGCTTGAAGGGGATCCAAGCGCAGACGGTGGCTAACTTCTACTTGGCATTTGAAGCACAGTTGACCATCATACCAGTGATTAACAAGGTAAAATGTACTTGGTCATCTTGGCTGTGAATTATTATGCTTATGTGCTCATCTTTATGCCACATTCTGTCATAATGTTCTCTCCCTGGTGCACTGAGACATTTTTTCTGCTTTCGTTTTTCATCTATGTCAACTTTATTTCAGATTGATCTGAAAAATGCTGACCCAGAACGGGTTGAAAAACAGATGGAAAAGGTGTTCGATATCCCAAAGGAAGACTGCATAAGGGTAACCGAAAGAGTTTTTTAACCTAACTGTCTGTAAGCGTTGCTTTCTGATTTGATTTTGATTAAATGACTGCAGTTTTTTTCACTTGTCAGATATCTGCCAAATTGGGCACAAATGTCGATCGAGTCCTAGAGGAAGTTGTGAGAAGAATCCCTCCGTAAGTCTCTTTTTAATCGTATTTTATGCCCTTCTTTAAGTTAATTTACTGACAGTTCAGACTTAATTTTAAAAAGTGATAAATTATATAAGTCTGAGGATCTGCGGTATGGCTTCATTTCAAACAAAATAATGCTTTGTTACAAAGTATTTTTATTCAATCATAATTGTGACTATAAAAGATGATTTACTTTCAACAGTCACTTCCTGTATGTTTACAAACCCATATAATTATGTATTGGGACAGAAAAATGTAAATCTCTAGAGCAGGCATTTGTTCATCACAGAAATTGTCGCATTCCTCCTCAAAGGCCAGTTGCCAACAAAGACGACCCATTCAAAGCACTGGTGTTTGACTCCAACTTTGATCATTACCGTGGAGTGGTGGCAAACATTGCAGTCTTTGGGGGGCAAGTTCGTAAGGGGGACCGGATTGTGTCGGCCTACCAGGGCAAGACTTACGAGGTGAACGAGCTGGGCATTTTGCGGCCAGAGGAGCACCCCACAGACAGATTGTGAGTCCCCCCCCCACAAGTTAATACAATAATTATGAATAATAATTCCTAGGTATATGCTACTTTATTAATAATGACTAGGACATGCTACTCTATCTGTTAGTTAACTCACAGAATGATAATAGCAAGTCCTATTATATTAAATAAAATGTTGCTTATTTATTCAGCTGATGTGCTTGATAGGAAGAAAATAAATCTGATGTTTGCTCTCCACGTTGCTTATGGAGTCAGTAAGTTCTGCTCGGGTGAATTTCTCACCATGCACCTGATGCTTTTCCTGTGCCCCAGGTGCGCGGGACAGGTGGGCTACCTGATCGCAGGGATGAAGGACGTGAAAGAGGCGCAAATCGGAGACACGCTCTTTCACCCCAAACACCCCGTGGAGGCGCTGCCGGGGTTCAAACCTGCCAAGGCCATGGTGTTTGCGGGTATGGACAGAGATCTTAGCTAGAGCAGAGGGCACAAAACTATGCAAATGTTCTGCACAAAACCTTCTAGTTTGGCCCTTTTAAGAGAGATCAGACTATACAATTCAGAATTTGTTTTGATTAAATGAAGAAAAATGGTCAAATGCACCTGAGAAATATGATTATTAATGTCTTAACATTCACTTATACTGCATGGATGAATAGACAGTACATTTTAAGGAGACATTTAACTCTGCTCTGATGTAGATTTCTCACAGAAGTCAGAGGGAAGCAGAGGTAACTGGGAATGTTCCAGGTGTAGCGCAGTGCTGCATATACGTGACCTGCCTTAAGGTTGTTTAGCAGTTCTGTAATAGTGTGGTTTTGCTGTTGGCAGGGATGTACCCAGTGGACCAGTCGGACTACAGTGCCCTCCGCAGCGCAGTGGAGAAACTGGCCCTGAATGACTCCAGTGTTACACTGCAGAGGGACAGTAGCCCTGCCTTGGGGGCTGGCTGGAGGTGGGACTTTTCAGGTGTCAATCATCCTAACCTGTCCTCCAATTCTCAGATGATTGAGCTAAAAGATCCAGTCAGACAATCAAATGATGAATCGCTCCTCCAGTGTAGTGACTGCACAGTGAAGGAATTGCATCTCAATAGGTTTTCTCTTAGTGATAACACATCCCAGAGAAGCAGTTAAAACAAACTTTTTGTGCGGCACACTCATTCATAGTCTTCAAATAGGCATGCTGGTGAATAGGCATTCTATCTGTGAGCATATCAGTTTGAGAGCCCACCAATGGTTCTGTTTCTCGCTTGATGTCTTGCTCTCGTCCTCCAGGTTGGGCTTCCTGGGTCTCCTCCACATGGAGGTGTTCAATCAGCGTTTGGAGCAGGAGCACAACGCCTCGGTCATCGTCACGGCGCCGACTGTGCCCTACAAGGCCATCCTTTCCTCTGCCAAACTCATCAAGGTAGAGCCTCAGGCTGCCATACTCCGATATAGCACCCCGCCAACACCTGTGATTACTGCTCTGATACTAAATTAAAACTACACATACACATCCACCCTACCTGTCAGTGTTTCAGTCATTTATATTTCATGTGGAATTATTGGGTCAATTGTATTACAAATATCAAATTCAAAATATACAAATTCCAAGAATCGTTATGCAATGACATTTTTAATTGGTGTTGAATTGGAATTGAGACCGTTTGGAATGGAGTTGCTTTCAATGGATTTAGGAATGCCTCATGGTTTGAGGAATTTAAGAGAATTTAATCACATAAATTTAATTGAAGGAATTGTTATCGGAGGAATATTAAAATGTTAATTGTGGTTGTTGAATTTTGAACTCAAAATTGTAATTGAGAAGAATTTAACTGGAAGTTAATTTAGAGACTTGATATTGAAAATAATTGAAACGATGGAATTGAACTGGCGGTGAATGAGTGTAATTGACTCCAACCCTGGTGGTACACAGCAGTCATCTATCTCATTAAAGAGATACTTTAATGAGCACATTGAAAATGTTCTCTGTCCTGTAGGAGCATGGGGAGAAAGAGATCACTATCGTTAACCCCGCCCATTTTCCAGACAAGTCTCAGGTGACCAATTACCTGGAGCCAATGGTCATGGGCACCGTTATCGCCCCCGACGACCACATCGGGAAGATCATGACCCTGTGCCTGGTACGTAGCCCTGTGCACTACAGGGCATCCTGGGGTGCTCTTTGAAGGACATAAAAATAGGGAAAGAGTCAGTTGGAGGTGTCTATCCCGATAGCTAAGGAACAGTAAAATTCCTAATGATTAACAAATGGAATGGCTCTCACAAAGAAGCAATGGTACATTATTGTATAGTTAGTTTGCAAAAATGCAGAAATGAGGGAATCAACCAGCTGCAGGCCCTGAAAATGCATGTTTACCTGCTTTTAGTCCGCCTTAGGTAACAAAGCCTAGTTAGTGTGTACTTACTGTAATTGGTCTGTCGTTCGAAGAGTGACCCTAGATACCTGTTTCTGAGAGGTTGAGCAGGTGAATTGAATATGTTTGTCTGCATATCATGTTTTTGCAGAACCGCAGGGGAGTGCAGAAGAACATGGTCTACATTGATGACCACAGGGTGATGATGAAATACCTCTTCCCCCTGAATGAAATTGTGGTTGACTTCTATGACCACCTCAAGTCACTATCCTCAGGATATGCCAGGCAAGTGAGCTTCTCTTGCCTTTTAAGAATCCAATAACTGTAGCTTACACGGACCATGTATAGAGTACCGCAAAACAACTGCCTTTGAATAAAGAGTACTGCAGTGGGGTGGAGCCACGATTGGTTTGGTGAAAAGCTTGTCATTGGGTAGCGGGGTAGCTGTGCAAGAATGGGACTAATGAGGGTTTTATTTAGTGAATCACAGATTTGTTATGGATATTGTTTTATTAGAGTGGTCTACTTTCATGAAAAATACTGCAAATAACACTTAAATTGGATGTATGTAGGTCAAGATCTGGATTAGACGTAAGGTCTCTGTTAGTTTGTGTAAAAGAATAAATACAATTTGAAAATATCTCAGATTATCTAAATATTTAGAGAAGTCTTTAGCTTGAATAAGTAACAATGTAAAATCTTAATAATTGGGACACATTGTGGCATGTCATTTCAAAAGAGAGTGTATATACACATGCTAATATTGATGAATGAATTTACAGTATGTTACTCATTGATATTGTGAAACTGTGAGCACAGCAGGATATTTCAGGACCATTATCATACCTTCATAAACTAATGCCGTAACCTGGCTAGCAGCGAAGGACTATAGGCAAAAATATAAATGCAATGGGGAAAATATTATGCAGTTTTACTGCACTTCTACTTCAATATAGTAATGAAACCATTGGTTGAAATATCATTACAATTGAAGCTTTTCAAAGCAAGAAACTGAAGAGCTTGGTAGCATGATTTGTGTGAAGGCGTATCATGATGAAACCGTGCTAATGACAATATGAAATCATCACATCTGAATTCCCCTTGAACCCAAGGGCTGGATATTTTGCCCCAAGCAGATAAATTGTTCTCTAATTTAGCTGACTCCTACCATACGAGCTCTGAACTTTGACAAACAGGCATTGATTGAGGGTGTCAAAGGGACTAAAAAGATAACGGTGCAGGCTGCCAGAAATCGAGGTTGTTTTGCATCAGAATTACTCACATATTCATTACATGTATTTACATTTTCGGATTGTTTTCAATGTTTGTAAATATTTATTGGAATATGAATTTATTAATGATGATGCATGTCCCTAGAGTGCTTCTCAATGACATTGAAAATGATGATTACGATGATGATGCCGATGATTATATCCAAAGCTGAAGGGAAACTGTCAATCAGCAACAACATAATTACAGTGGACATTGTGGGAGTGATGGTGGTGGTGATGTTGATGATGATGATGATGATGATGATGCCACTCTTCCTGTAGCTTTGACTATGAAGATGCGGGCTACCATCCAGCCGAGCTGGTGAAGATGGACATCTTGTTGAATGGCAAACCAGTGGAGGAGCTCAGTACGATCGTGCACAAGTGAGTCACTGCTTTTACCCTGTGATCCTCGCTTGTTTTATAACACGTCCAAAATCTACTCTATATTCTAAAATAGATTTAAAAACCTAATTACCATAAATATTTGAAATCCCACTCTCCAGTGTGAAACCATGGGAAGGGATCCAATAATGTTTGTGTGTGGTACATTTTCAGTTAATGTATGGGTGTATGTGGTTCAACAAAAAATATAAAATGTAAAGATTATATTATGATCATTTTGCATGTACTTATTTTGCAAATTGTCATATCCAGATGTAATATTGAATAGGTATTGAATAAAATAAACCAAATTTGGAATTGGGTTTGTTGAATTTAATCAAAATTGGAATTGAATTTAAGGGGAGAGGTTAATTTGAACTGAATCATGATTATTGACCCCAGCGTTGGTAGTGATTATGTCCTTATTATGCTTATCAAGAATCATGATATTGATAATTTCTCCAGGTTTGGTTTTGGGATTCTGAATGTACAGAGGCCTGGTTTTTTTAGTTCTGAGGGCCTGATTTACTGAGACGGTTAGTGTATGCAAAGCCTTTTGGTACACGCAAAATTAATAACAGAACCAATGATTTGTGCAAAACAATCACTGATCATGTTATTGGTTTTGCCTGTGCTAAAACGCTTTGCTCATGCTAGGCCTCAGTAAATCAGGCCCTGATTGTACAGAGGCCTGGGTTCTGAATGTACAGAGTAGCGATGCTCCGATCACTGTTTTTTTCTCTTTAAAGATCAGCTGATACTTATTATTATTATTATTATTATTAGTATTATTAGTAAATGCAAGGAGATTTAATGATTTATTGAGAAAACCACTCTAAATCACAAAAGTAAAATGAACAGTCCAACAAGACTCATTTCTGAGTTAACAGTAACAGCAAAGCTCTAGAACATTTGAACAGCTTTTAATTCAAGAAATGAAAAAAGGTCTCTGGATATAGCTGCATCTGAACAGAATTTGAATGCATAGAGGCCTGGGTTCTTAATTCCTTAACTCCTTGGCATGTTTTTTTTCTGGTCCCAGGGAGAAGTCGTACATTATGGGCAAAACAATGTGTGAACGGCTGAAGGACACAATACCGAGGCAACTGTTCGAGATCGCTGTTCAGGCAGCTATAGGCAGCAAGATCATCGCAAGAGAAACGTAAGAATTCATAAGAACTTCACACACTCATAAACGATGCTTACAAATGCTATGTATCAGCTGCAAAAATGCACCATTTCTTTGTCTTTCTAAAAGAACAGAAAAACATAAAAGAACTAACCTGTACATTTGTATTCGCCTGGGTTAAACAACTGGGTAACATAATCGCAGCGCTTTAAAAATGATTTTCTCCTTTTTTGTTTTTGTTTTTTAGGATCAAAGCTTACAGAAAAAATGTCCTGGCAAAATGTGTAAGTATTTATAAAGTCCTTCCATTCTTTTGCACACTTTCAGATCCTTTAAAATAGAAGCTTTTCTGGAACAGCTTGTTTATTCTTTCATACGTATACATATTTGTGACATTTATAAAGTTCAAATCTATTTAAAGTCAGGTATTCCAGTACTAACCACTTGTAAATGTTACTTTGATGGACAACACCATATTAATGTTTAGCAAGAGGTGATTAACAACACCTGTTCTGATGTAGGGTGGTAGTGTAGTTTAATGGGTAGGGAAATGGGCTTGTAATTCCAAAGTTATGGTTTTGATAACCAGATGAGGCACTGGGGATTTACCCTTGAGCAAAGTATTTAACTGAATTTGCTTCAGTAAACATCCACCTGTGTAAATCAACTGTGTGTTAAAATGTTAGCGGTGTAAGTCGAACTCGATAAGAGTGTCTGCTAAATGCGGAAATGTTATTTTCAATGAGAGCTATTTCAGGATGAAAAGTAACCCAGAATATACATGCCAACCAAAGTTGTTCCACCTGTGCTGAACTGGGCATGAAATGGCTGAAGTGGCCAACATTACTAGCTAGCATGAAGTCTCAAAAACCATTATTCTCCGTAACAGTGTATGGTTAGAGGTCTTTGTAAAGAAATTTGACGATTGCAGGAGCTACTTTATTAGCACGTTTGGAATCATCAGGCGACATTACTTTTAGAAAAGAGGGAAGCGATGCCAATATGCTTCGGTGTGATGTGTTACCAGTGTACTTCATTTCCGCCGTATTTTTTACATATTTATAATGTTTTATTAATATTACGAGTCTTAATTCTGGAACCGTAATGTTTACATTATGAAGGGCATCTTATTTCTGTCTGCAAGGGGACAGTGGGCTAGCCATGATTTACTCACTCTCACCGCTACCTTCACTGCACACTTGAGGAGGCACACTAATGGAATGGATGTCAGGATAAATAATGGACTGTTGAGTTGACTTAGAAGATGGTATTTCTTTTCTTTTTGTAGGCATATCAATTAAACTAAACAGCACAAATCTAATGTAACTCTCAATGTAGAATAGTTGCATTGGAACAAATTGATTAAAAAACAATTGTTACACCCTCAAAAATACATATACATTAGCGCATATTTTTATATCCTCTTACATCTCAGTATATTAAAGGGGCAGTTCATCCAAAAATGTAATTAAAATGTGATTCACTATGACTGGAGTGCCTTCTATCCATCCAGATAGTTTTGCTGAGATTTCAATAGTTTTATAGGTATCTGCTGCAGCTCACCTTGATATCACCCTGATACAATGGACCTCAACGGGTGCAATGTTTGTGCCAAAAATGTACATTCTAAAAAATCAAGAGCAACGTCTTTTTGAACCCGTTGGGGTCCATTGCATCAGGATGATATCAGGGTGAACTGCAGCAGATATCTATAAAACCAGTGAAATCTCAGCAAAACTATCTGAATGAATAGATAGCACTCTAGATATTAAACATAACTTAATTTAATTTAATGGTTGGGTGATCTGCCCCTTTAACATACCCACAGGTAATTCAAATTCTACTGGTAATCCGAGTGGTCATGATCTCACTTTTCAAATATGATTTAATGGCTAAGCATTTAAACATACTGGCTGGTATTGGCATTGATGATGGATGTGTTTTTCCAGTATGGAGGGGACATAACCCGCAAAATGAAACTACTGAAGAAACAAGCAGAGGGCAAGAAGAAGATGCGGAAAATCGGAAACGTGGAAGTCCCCAAGGATACCTTCATCAATGTTTTAAAACGAAATGAAAAATAGGAACGGTCAATCAGGTGTTACATTGACATTTTTTGCTCAAAGCAATTCTAAAGTTGGAAACGAGAAACAATTCACCAGTTGCTTCTCCTCAACACGATGAATACTATTGATAGTAGACTAAAGTGTAATTTTATTAATCTAAATACACGATTGATTGTATTCTTGTAAATAAAAATGTACTACTTATTAGTTGTCAATGGAAATAAAGATTTTTCACAACGGCACTGCAACCAATTTGATTTACAAACAATTTTCTGCAGGAATACTAGCTGTCAATGTCATAATGTGTGTGCATTTGTGTGTTTTATTTTTTATAAATGTGATACAAAACAAAAAAGGAGTTTACTGATTGTGCGAGGTGAATTGATCAATACCATAGGTTCACTTCAAAGTAGAATTCAAAAACTCAGTTTTAATCAAATGATTTATTAATCATCAGTAGACTATTTGATTTAAATGTAACAGCCATTCAGACCTTTTAACATGAGTATAAATTGTTCGACTTCTAAAGGCTACATGGGCACAGTACATTTCTGAGATTTGGAGCACACCGGGGGTATTCCACAAAGCAGGTTTCCGGAGTTAGCTGGATAACCGCACTTACTCAGTGCAGTTATCCAGTAATCTGTAATCCTGTTTTGTAATCTACCCCCCAGTAGGGCACCACAGTACAAACATGGTGGACTGTGTACAATTCTGTGTACAAGGCAAGCAATCACTCAGCTGGGCAGGATTTTGCAGCATAACAACTTCCATGCATTAGTAACAGTTTGTCTTTGACATGGACCACAATGTTGTGGGAGCGACTGAGATTGCCTGTATTGCATTCATCTGGATGTACATCGTGTGCTAGATTACAATTGGTTCATAAGGTTCAAGCGAACCAGCGGAGTGTCGAAAAAGATGTGCTACGGTTTGCTTAGCCCCTGATGCTACAGTACAAAATGGGGAGTGTGTAAAGAATATAAAACTATATTTTCCCCCCTTTTTTTCCCAAGAATGTTATGTACAGTAACTATAAACCATACATTCGTCAAACCTTCACCAGGAATAAAATGGGCCTGGACATCTTGGTTATTCTCTGAAGAGCACAAATTGAGGAATCGCGTCTCCTTTGTATATTCTAAGCGCATGGCAATCACCTTGATTTGGGTCCTCTGCACTACTTGCGTCGGTATGTCCAACGATATTGGCTGGTTTTAGTTTTCACCTTCTCAACATGACTGAAAAGTAACATCGATCTCCAGTTTCTTAGAATAGAACACATTGAGGTCAAGGGTTGACATGATTTTTAAATGATTCTGAACAATCTTAAGTAAACTTTAATGCATGTAATCTGTCACTATAGTGGAACTTCATGTAAAATATCGCCATAACGAAGAATACACTATCCCATACCCTGTAAACACACCACTGTACAGCACTGAATAGGTGATTATACAGCTCTGTAATAATGGCAGTTTTATGTAACTGGCCGCTCCAGTCTTCCTGGCCTGTACTTGGCAGGAAAGAGAGGAGACAATCTTGGAATTTCTCTATAATATACAATTGAGTCCTGAGTGCTTGGAAACAGTGAATGAAGTCAGTATTTGATATTCCTCTATGACCTGTCTTTTGGTGGGGAGAAATTACATTAACACTGAAATTATACAGGCGGCAGATCTGCTTCTTAAAAAAATGCTAATTCAAACAAGGGAACATTAATCCATTAACTGGATCAGGACTCCGATGCCTGTCAACTATGGAAAAAAAAAATTATATTTCCAAGCTTCATTCTTTGTTAATATTTGTGCAGTAGAGCGCTCCATAAAACGCTGTAATTCATGGCATTATTCATTAGCCTGAGAGGAAGGCAAGCACGGTAGTTCCATGTCTACAGAAACAAATGAAGCAGCAGTGTTTGAGAGAGACGGATAAGGGGTCCCATTATTAATGTTCAATATTGGATGCCATCAAATCAATCAAAACCTACGTTCATACTTCACATGTGACATTCAAACCATATAGTGAACTACATATTTGGGCTAACAGTACAAAAGTTGGGGGGGGCAGTCCTGACCTCAATCGGTTTCCCCAGTATGGTTATTTTAACCAATGCACCATTAATATTTCTGAGCGTGCACAGGTCACTGGGTAAAGGCATCCTCTGGGTTCTACTGCTTTTTTTTACCACCGTGGGTCCAGTTTCTCTGTGCTTCTGTTCTTTAATGCTTCTGCTCCTTCACGCTGTGCAGAGGATCCACCAGTTTGTTGTGCACATGCATCAGCCCTGGAAGAAGAATAGCAGCATTGTGTGACTAAACTACACAAGAAAGAACCAAATCTGCACTGCAATGAACATTCATCGGTGATAAAGAAAGGAAAAAGTTACTCAAGTTTAGAAAATTAAATAAATGAAATTGAAATGCACTAAAACTGGATGGAATTACCATATTAAGACCACTAGTCGGCTTTATTAACGTTTATGCGGTGCATTAAATCAAGCTGGATTCTTAGTATTTTGCATTAATTTATATGACTGCTGCCCTCAGTATGTATGGAGGGGGGGGGGGGGGAAGCAATGTCTTGAGGATTATGATTTAGATTGTACAGATACATAAGCACGCGTTTCCATTTGGGCACCATGCACTTACATAGTTTAACCACCTCGGGCACCTGACTCACCTTTGAAGTACTTTACGGTTTTCACCCTGAGCTCCAGGGTGGCATCCTCATCACACACAAAGATGGTATGGGGGTGCTGCTGGAATGCTGAGACGGTCCACATGTGGTTGACCCCCTCCTCGATGGCTTTGTAGAGGGCAAAGGCTTTGTGTGCACCCGTGATTAATATCATGACCTGAAGCATAAACGTATATATGGCATTCCCCTTAGTAAATAAGAGGTCACAACTTCAAATTTTCTAAAATTAAATTACTAAAACTCAGGAGCACTGGTTAAACTAACTTTCATAAAGGCAATTATTAGTTGCATCTTCCACTCAAATTCCAAAAAGGGGAAATCTACCGTTTACTAAATTCTCAGAATTCTGTTTTGGTGTGCTTGACATTTGTTAAAGCCAAAATGGTATTATTGTATTGTATAGTGTTACATGAATTATTGGATTCCATAGATCATTGTATACATTTTATTATTATATTTAATATTTATTACTGTACCTCTCTAGCATCCATTACTGTTCCAACACCTACAGTTAAGGTCATAGTGGGGACTTTGGACAGGTCATTCCCAAAAAACCTTGCGTTAGCCAGGATGGTGTCTTTGGCAAGGGTCTTCACTCTCGTCCTGGACAACAAGCTAGATCCAGGCTCGTTGAAAGCAATGTGCCCGTCAGGTCCGATACCTGGCAGCAACAGAACAAAGATGAGGAAGAGAAATGCATGAAGAGCAGTGCTTGAAGTGGGCAGCGAAAGGCCAGTACGCCGTACCAGGACTTCTAGGTTTTGCTCATATGAGCACCGGCCCATTTTTACTAGCGTTCTGGTACTTCTCATAACTTCTACATGCAGTGTTTGTGCACCATGATATTCTCTTTAAATAAATATGCTTATGCTGGTACTCATAGATGATAATGAGGACTCAAAACCTGCCTCCGACAAATAGCTCTATCCCTCCTGCCTCCATGATCTTCTGCTCGAATGCTCCGCACTCTTTCTCCAAATCAGCAGCATTGCCAGCCAGGATGTGAGTGTTGGCCGGATCAATGTCAATGTGCTGGAAGAAGTTGTTCCACATGTAGGAGTGGTAGCTCTCTGGGTGATCTTTTGGTAGACCTGGGGAGAAGGATCACATCACTCATCACAATGGAAGTCCCTGACCTCAAGAGTTTGTGGGCTCAATCCCCATTATTATTTTATTTTTTAACTCAGTATCAAAGTGATGAATTGTGGGTAATGGGCCTGCGATAGACATTTATTTGGTTCATGAGGTGTATACTTCAGCTGTTTCATGCTACAGAAATAAAGATAAGCTCCACTCTGATAGCAAATTGTCAGCCTTCCATGAGATAGTCAATTTGACTATAATCATATTTTCCTTTCAGCCAACTCCAAAACAACTTAAATAAAAGCTATTTGGGACACACTGGATATGGGTTTCAAAGCCCAAATTAGTTCAACAACAATTTAGCTTTGTCATTAAAAACATTGCGTATGGCCAATTCTCTTTTAACTGGCGTCATCTGATTTTTTACTGATGGGTCTTGGGTACCATTCCAGAGGTTTCAAAGGTAATGAAAGACTCACCGACATACTCGTCCATGTTGAACGTTTTGACGAATTTAAAAGATATATCGCCGCTTTTGTAGTATTCAATTAACTTTCTGTAACATCCCAGTGGCGTGCTTCCTGTGGAGAAAGTTTTTAAAAATCCGTATTATCACTACATTAAATTCTGTTTAGATGCATGCATAGTGTATACGTGTCTTTACCTGTAGGCAATCCTAACGTGAAGTATCTGTCGGCGTTGGGCTGGAACTGGATAATACGATTTCGGATGTACTTCGCAGCCCATTCACTAGCAAGATCGTAGTCTTCAAGGATAACCAACCTCATTGTTATCTTAATCTCGCTTGTGAAGCGGAATGGCTGCAAAACAAAATGTTGAATGAAGGCACTCCCAACAATGCCTTTATTAAATTAAGTTAACTAATAGGACTACAATTAAATTGTGAAATCGAATCTAGCAAATTAACTTAGCCTGTCGTTAGGACCGTTGAGGTAGCAAACCATTTTGTGCAACAGTATAACCAAGTAATCATGCTAGCGAAGAAACTCCCCATATATAAATTCGGTGGCATGCAAGTCACAATGTTTACCAGTTGACTAACTTGGCTAGTTGACATCACACAACGTTAAACTATTCGCCAACAAGTAGGTCCAGCAAGCAATCATATTTTGCAATCACTGAAAATTAGTATAAATAATAAGTTAAGTGAAACAAGATTGCCAAAGGAAGGGTGTGAAATAAGCTATTACTTGTGCAAAGCAGCCTCACGAAGAGCTAAACTGAAGGGAGTTCTCCCACGACTGACTTCCGGTTGTTTGTCCTGTAGTTCACGTGACAGAAAGTTACAGATTCATTGGCAGAACCAAATCTTGGAAATCTTTATCCCATCCCATCCTCTTTCCAATGGGTTCGATTCGAATAATTTAAAATATATATATTTAACAATAAAACAAATTCACGTTCATGTGCAAACTCACATAAATGTTTTTTCGGCTTGGTTGTTGCATGTTGCATTTTTCCCTGAAAATATATTTTTAAATATCTTTCTTTTTTAGTTAGCCTGATGAATCAATGTATTTTATGGTCGCATAATAATGCAAGTGAGTTATTTTAACGGCATTGTGTGTATGCCACCTCATATCTTAATACAATAACAGAAGCAAATTATGGATTTTAAAAAAAACAAAAAAACGTTGCTAAAATTTTTATATGGATTTTTTTGTTGCATTACACATTGCTCAGTCTGCCAATGGAACACATTCATTCGCATTTATCTTTAAGCTTTTTGGAGCTTAAATGAATACGTCTTTGTCAACTCTGGAACTGCGCACAATGCGCATTCTGTGCGCGCTACTCAGGCGCAGTGTGTTGCCAATTTGGCGACTAGATTGACATCCAGCTACTTTCTTTCTCAAAAACGACGGTTGACAAACCTAGCTGCTTTTCCAGACTGTCCGAGACATTGTAACTATTGAGAACTTCTAATGTAATAATGTCATTATACGAAAATGCACACTGTCAATGAGTGGAGAGGAGCGAGTAGAACCACTGTCACAACCCATGTTTGCCCAGTGTGGCCATTTCCACAAGAAAGAGAAAGTTGTGGAATGTGGAAGGGGGATGGGCTAGAGGAGCAGCCGAGTTGTAATGGTTAGCCTATATGGCAAGCCGTTTAAGCTTTTATTCAACTTGCTTTTGATATCAAGCATTTGAATTATGACTAGTTAAAATTAAATGATTTGTATCAATAATTAAAATTATAATAAGTTAAAATGTAATTATTGATATAAAAATAAGTTTAATAAAAGCTAAAACGGCTTACCATAGTTATCAAACCATTGGGTGACAGCACATGCTGTTTGGATAAGAGCATTACCATCTTGCATAACACCCCTCCTGGCAGGAAAGAAATGCTGCAACATGGAATAATTGCGATCGCTCAGAACCATGGTGATTAGCGTTGACTTATCAGGGGATGAATGCACACAAACCATGCAAGAAAATGAACTCCAACACCATTACAGAACCGCTAGAAATCTTAATGGTTGGAACAAAGCACTCAGGCCTGTAGGCTTAGATGTGCCCCGCAAAGGCACTCTTCTATTTATCAAATAGATAAGGATCATCTGGCCATACCACATTTCTCCACTGCACGGTAGTCCATTGTCTATGGTCTTTGCACCACTGTACTGACAGATGTGCATTGCAAAAGACAAACGATGTGTCTTGCATCACTGAGCATAACCACTGAGTTATATTCATTAAACTATAGCCTAATGTCAAACATTGTTCCGGAATTATAGTGTATTTCGCAATCTTCTTGATATTGACACAGTGGCTTGAGGGAGAGACACCTTGTTCACATGAAAGAAAAAAACATGTTACTCGACGTTCATTGGTCAAGAGTCAAGACACGAAAAAAAAAAAAACGGCACTGGCCAAAGTTTACTATTTTACAATACGGGGCAGGAAACGAAGGACATCACCACTACAGGAAATGAAGGAATGGATTTATTTTATATACTAACCCTACTTTATTTAGTGAAGGTGGTATGTACAGGTATGTAACATGTGAATCTTCCGTCCATGTAGTTTGTGCACGGCAATTTGCATGCCTATATAAATATCAAGCTAATTTAGAATAGTCCTTGTTTTGGTGGGATTTATTATAACCAAGGCTACTGATCTAAAGCAATAAAACTTCAAGTAACTCCAAAGCAACTTGTAGAAAGACATTATCCGTCCAGAAGTTTTACGTGTAGCCTACATTTGTATTTGTATTGCCCGATTAGCCTATTATTGAGAAAAACCTCGTTTAATTTTATTTTCGGTTTGCTGCGCTCAAGTGAATAAGTAGACTATAGACTCTACAGGCGCCACAATGTAAAAATTGATATTTAGGTGTTCAAGCTGGTGGAGCCCTATTGGGATAATAATAATAATTATTATTATTATTATTCCCCCAAATTCGGGTTGATCAGACCATGCGTCTAACGCCACCATCAGGGCAAATTTGCCGTTTTCAAAAGGGTTCTCCCATAGACTGTGATATATCATGAAACTACTATCATAAGATGTGGCTGGGCCTGCATAACAAATTTGCCTCAATGACTCATAAATTTCCCTGGATTTTCTGCAATTTAGAATTTCATTAAAAAAAAACATTTTGCGAGCTGATCCTATGGTTTTAATCCAATTTGGATCAAAGTTGTATGTTGACGTCTTTCGACAGTGAACCTTAATAATTATTTTTAAGTTATACCAATATGGCTGACACGGCAAAACCTCAATGCAAACAGGACGTAGGCATATCTTCCAACTAAACGTTTTGTCCGATTATCACAACACTCCCTGTGTTAGTTCAGTCCTAGGGTTCATTCCAATCGATTATTTTCACTCTTTGCATTCTTTCCTTGCATCCTTTCCTCGCTCCTTAGCTCCGCCCAATGGAGGACACGAGCAAAGGATGCAATGATCAGATAGGAGGACGGAGGACTCGAGGCAACATGAATTAACAAATGGAACGTCCTTGTTACGTCAGGCATCAGCGTCATATTATGCTTATGTACTTAACTATAATTATTTTTAGCCTCTTTTTTCCATTTGTTTATTTTTGAGACAGTAATACATCCATAGACGTTCCACCTCTGATCAGCTAAGTGTTTCGTGTCATTCATTACATCTTGACAAATAAAACATAAGACAGAGCAGGTGTGCGCCAAATGTGCAGCCATTTGCCCAATGCTGCTTGGACCCTGTTTATTGCTTGTTGAAGCTACATTTATGTTTATAATTGTGAATAAATGATTTACAATTAATACGTTCTTATGTAACAGCCTTTGGAAAGATACCATCTCAATACAAGCTTCTTTTAAGTTACTGCAAGAGCCAGAAAGCTCTGGACATAAAAAACTGGTCCAATCGAGAAGTTAAATTGCAATGCTACAGTGCTGTGACGTGATGAACCCTCATTTAGTCCTCACCAAGTAACTCATGTGACTGAAAACACACAAATTTTACTTGCCAATATGTATTTATAAAAAATTAACCATACATCAACATACATGATGTCACAAAACACTTAATGGAATTTATTTAAAATAAATATTGCCGAACTTGTTTGAAGGTGTAACATTTCAGAGGGGGAGAGGTTCATGACACTGTTAAAACCACACAGTTGATGCCAAGAGCAGTCAAGTGCCCCTTAAATATGTAGAGAGCCAGAAATTCCATTGTGCGTTCTCCATTTTTTTAAAATAAACAAAGGCCTGTCTTTTAAAATGCAAGTAAAAAAAGTTGTAGGGCCATTTAACATTAATATCTTACCATATCTATAGGTCTTCAAGGCTTATAAGTTGTGGATTTGAGAACAATATAACACGGCAAATGGCAAACATCTGAAGGTATTTCATGGTTTGACATGCAGGTACTCACTCCCTTTGGTACTTTATCACACTTACTGCGGGCCCAAGCCCCTTCCCGGAGATGGTGATCGTGGGCATGGTGGATGATGTCCCGGTGGAGTACTACGACAGCGCTGACAGGAAGATGACCTCACGACGGCACTGGCACAAGGAAGAGACCGATGTGGCCTATGCACAGATGAAGCGTATGGCAATCGCTCACGCTGCTCACAGCCTCAAAAACAAACTTCAAAACATGATGGAGCATTTTAACCACAGTGTTGGTAAGTGCATTGTGACACACTCATGTAGGGGAACTAGGGAGGCAGATAGGCTCCCACAGTTATGAAACAGGTTATTAATATAATTAATTGTGCACAGCATATTTCACAAAGCATGTTATTTTCTAATTTATATTTGGCACAGGCACATGAGTGTACACACATCAGTGCCCTTTGTGCATGTGTAGGTAACACAATGGCCAGTGTGGTACGTGTGGGCCACAGCCACTTAAACAGTATCTCGCTCCACCCAATTAAATTTGTTGAAACACAACACCCAGTTGTGAATGCCCACATAGGTAGTTCTGGTCCATCTAGTTCTATGCAGGCCCAACTATATTAATATTTTGGCTACGCTGCTGTCACTTCAGAGGAAAAATGGCAAATCCAAATTGAAAATAAAAATATATAAATTCTGAAAATGAGACTGTGCCATCAATGCATTTATAGTTTGCACAAATAAATATGAAAACATGCATTTCACTTAAAAGTTTGGTCACACCTGATTGAATGTATGTTTCTCATTAAGACATTTTGATCTAAAGGCTTATGCTTAAATGCTTGAAATGTGTTTTTTAGACATATATAAATAGTGAAGTTGATGACTATGTATGCATTTCTTTCCAAAACATTTTTTTTTTAAATGTACCCCCAACAACAACTAGTTTTAATTTAGAATTCAGTGAAATTTAGAGGTGGAGAACGTTGCACCACAATGCTGATATCATCCTATTTGCTATGTGTGCCTCTTTGGAAGTCGATTGGTGGAATTTCTTTCCTCATTAATGCCTTTGGCCAATCAGTTGTGTAGTGACAAGGTAGGGTGGGTCTTAAATAGCCCTATTTGGTAGAAGGCCATGATTTCTGGTTGTAGTAGTCCATAATATGGCAAGAGCAGCTCAAATAAAAAAGATAAATGACAGTACATCATTAGTTAAAGAAATAAAGATCAGAAAACCTGGAAAATCTCAAGGACATTGAAATTTTGTTCAAGTGCAGAGGCAAAAACCATCAAACGCAAGGATGAAACAGGCTCTCATGAAGTTCGGCATGGGAAAGGCAGACCAAGAGTTACCTCTGCTGCACACAGGATAAGTTTAATAGGGTCACCAGCCTCAGAAATCGCAAATGAACAGCACCTCAGATTAGAGCCCAAATAAATGCTTTCCTGAGTTTAAGCAGCAGACTCATCTCAACATCAACTGAGGAGATTGCATGGATCAGGCTTTCATGGTAGAATTTCTGCAAAGAACCCATTACTGAAGGTGACAAATATTAGACCAGTGTAAATCTGTCCTTTGGTCTGATGAGTCAAAATGTAAGATTTTTGGTTCCAACCGCCGTGTCTTCATGAGACACAGAGAAGGTTAATGGAAGGAGGTGTGCTGGTGTGGGGGTGCATTGCTGGTGACACTGTCGGCAATTTATTTCAAATTGAAGGCACACTTAACCAGCATGGTTACCAGCATTCTGCAGCAAAACAGCATCCATCTGGTTTGCACCTATTTGGGCCGTGGTTTGCTTGTAAACAGGCCAATTACCCACACAACTCCACGCTGTGTAAAACTATTTGACAAAAAAGGAGTGTGATGTAGTGCTGCCTCAGATGACCTGACTTCCACAATCATCCAGCCTAAACCAAGTAGAGATGGTTTGGAATGAGTTGGACTGGAGATTGAAGGAAAAGCAGCCAACAAGTGCTCAGCACTGTAAAAAATCCTGCATTCTCACATAGTTATAACATATTTAATAGCTAGATCTATTTAATATTTATTATTTTCATCGTAAACAGCATCACTTTACTTTGGGTGTACTCAAAAAATGTCAGTATACATACAAAAATGTATTTTATTATTTTATTTAAGTAATGTAATGATTTGATTAAATGTGTTAATGAAACGTAATGAAAGTGAGTTGACATTATCATTTGTCTGTCACGTGAGTCTTTGTGCCGGGACTGTAGAAAAATATGCCTAAACACGCGCGCAATGGTCACATGGTTGTGGACTCTGAACTGCATGTTGCAGGAGAACTTTGTTGGTATAGTGGGTAGAACAATTTCAAGTTTTTGAAAATAATTTGTGAAAATGTGTGACAGAAGTATTTTCTTCTTCTGACTTTTCCCCCCATAGAGTTCTATCGGAAAATGATTCAGGAGAAATAACCCTTGCAGTGATCCATCCACATCTACTCCATATCTGGTCGCAGAGTGATGGTTTGGGGCTTGTTTGATACCTTAGACCCTGGATGACTTACAACCATTTAGCCAGTCATGTGTTCCATACTGTACCGGTGTAATTTACAGTTCAATCTAGTCTCACCCCCCAATTCCCACAGAGATCCATTCAAATGCAGAGAGGTTATAGTATCGCTTATAAAAGTACCAGAAAATAAGATAAGAGTTTTTTGATGTTGTTGGGTCACAGACATTAGGAAGTCATGGCAGGCAAAGGATATGCGACCAAATATTTAAAAATATTACTTTATATATATATATTTATATATAAATGCAG
This sequence comes from Ilyophis sp. 1 JC-2022, assembly GCA_022702515.1. NCBI lineage: Eukaryota > Metazoa > Chordata > Actinopteri > Anguilliformes > Synaphobranchidae > Ilyophis > Ilyophis sp. 1 JC-2022. The sequence continues at coordinate 116,214,812 of CM040404.1, read as the reverse complement.
GGGTGCCAATAATTGTGGCACACATGGTTTTGTTAAAAATAATTATTTTTTCATGAGGGATTTTTTTTTTCTCTCATAATAAATGAACTTCAATTAAAGGCTGGATTTTTCAATTTTTTTCAATGTGAGATTAAGCTAATTCACCAAACGGTGAATTCTTTATAACCCTTTTTACTCATCTTTACCAGGGGTGCTAATAATACTAGAGGGCACTGTATTGCCATTGATCGATTATTATGTATGTTATTTTTTTAAGCACTCCACACGTACCAGAGAATTGCCGGGTGTGAGCTGGATGATGACGGCACTGAGAGATTCCAAGCAAAGGACTCCTACAATGGGAAGGATGTGCTCTTTTATGATGTGCTATCTTACACCTGGAGTTCTCTTGTCCCAGAAATGCATAAGGACTATTGGCTGATGGAATCCTACAAAGGGCTGTTTTATCAGCTTTACCAACCTATGTGCATACGCACATTGAAGAGCTACCTTCATCAAGAAAGGAGTATACTGAAACGAATAGGTACAACACACATGCCTTTAATGAGGCCTTCGGATCTGTTTACTTACATTAAGGATATGCAGAGGCTTACCATGTAAGGAAGCTCAAATGGACCATGAATGCACTTTAAGTCTATGTGTGTTTTAGTCAACATTAAGTGACTGTTAAATAGTTATATTTAAAAATGTTCTTTTTAAATAATCATTGCCATTACTGGTTCAAATAACAATAAAGTATTCTAAAGAAAAGTGATTGTGAGATGGCATGTTATAAAATATAAAATATGCTACCTGTAATGTGCATGTGTAGTAAGTGCCATAATGGTTGCAACAGTGCTCCTAACTGTTCGCTCCTTCCACTCTCCTACCCCCAGTGAGTCCCAGGGTTAGAATTTTACGGAAGCAAGTTGAGGGTACTGGTGCAGTACAAGTAACCTGTCTGGCGACAGGATTCTACCCCCGGCACATCGAACTGACCTTACACAGGGGTAACCAGCCCGTTCCGGAGCAGAAGCTGACCGGAGGTGAAATTCTGCCTAATGGAGACGGGACATACCAACTGAGGATGAGCCTGAGTGTCAGTGCTGAAGATCTGAGAGAGGGACACCGCTACACCTGTAGTGTTAGACATGTCAGCATAAACAACAAGCTGGACATCCCCTGGGGTAGGACAATCTGGACACAGCAAGGAACATTATATTGTTTTATATGTGTTTGTTTGTAGTAATTCACTGGCAGATTTGTTTGGCTTTTCTGATTAAATTAACATGATTCATTATCTACAATTAAAATCCATTGAAAATTTGAATATCAAAATTGAATAATATCCTCAAGCCATTCTTACAAGTTTCTTGCAACTTAAAAATTAGATTTATGGGAAATCCAGAAACGTGCGCTGGGAACATTTAACCCATCTCTCCTCATGTTCCAGGAATATTCTGAGAACGATAGCCGGGGTTGAGCATAATAACTGAAGAAAGAGTGGAAGAAATTATTATTATTTTTAGCAAAATATTCTTAAAGAGAAAAATGTACAATTTGTAAAAAAGTATAAAATGATTCCTATTTTGTGGGATATATTTTTGGAATATTTGTTATATAATTATTTTAGAAGTGTTTTGCTAATGTAGCACTATCAGTTTTACTGAGGTTTATATCAAAAATCTCACCTATGCTGCAATACTTAATCTCTTCAATGTTAAACCCAATATCCCTAAACCCTCTTGCAAAATGTCCTTTGCTTTGTCTGCAGAGTCCCAGCCGGGGCCAGACGTTGTGCTGATCTCAGGAGCATCGGTCACAGTTCTGATCACTGTTCTGCTCACAGTCACTGGCATCATCATCTGTATGAAGAGGAAGAGCAATGTGCCAGGATGCAGCAGGACTGAGAAGAACGTGGATGAGATGGAAAGGATCAATGTTGGTAAAGAGGTGACGGAAGATGTGGAAGGAGGTGTGGAGATTAATAGAGAGGAAGGGTGAAACGAAGGTAGAAAAATTACCTCAACAAGGGGTAAACAAGGGAGGGGGTCTTCCTATTCAACCCCTGCAGTATACTCTTACAGACTTCTTTTTTCAGGGTCCATCATCCAGGATTACTGTGGTAGCTTGTATTTCACATTTTTTAATCTTTACAAGTGAATGCATCCACAAGAGATTTTAGCTTCCTTTCAAATTTGATCTCTGCCTCACCAAGAAACAATGAGTGTTGTGTTTTGGGCACATGCGCTCCCTCCCTCCTGTATTATTTTGTCGTTTGTATTCACTTTTGTGTTCTTTTATAGGCTGAGATCTGCCTGGCTCCCCTTTATCAGCTGGATCTGGTCCTGCTGATCGCCTTCTCAGCTGGAGCTGGTCCGGCTGATTAGGTCCCACCCTAAAGTGGGCTATAAATGGAGGCAGACCTCAGCTCTATGTCTCTCTCCACTCATGCTGGTAGTACCACTCAGGTGCTCTTTTTAGGGGGGGTGTTTTGGGTTTATTGTTTTACTTTGCTTAATCTATTATACTTTAGAGATAGTGGGTTGGTAGTTCTGTTTTCGTGGCTTTATTTTGATAGTTTAGTTTCTTTGAATGTTTTGGTAGTTTAAGGGAGTCCCCGGCTCCGGCGGGCCACTACGTGTTCGGGCCGGGCGGCTCCCCTACTTTTGTTCCTTTTGGCCAACCCACCTGACTTCTTTCTTTTGGGTAAGTTTTGTAGATTTGTTCTTTTGGTAATAAATAAATTCATTATATTTTTTTCAAACTTGCTTGGTCGTGTCAATTATGTCATGGTTACCCACGAGCCTGGTGTATTCTTGGGGTGACTAACAAGAGTACATGCTTGGAGTTTATTTTGGAGAACATTGATGTAGGTCTATACATTATGTGTATTGTGTACTCCACCAGCCAATCAGAGATCCATACATAATTATTGTACTTTTGTACATACTCAAATTCACTACAGGACAATGCATATTCAAGAGTAACACGGTTAATTATCCTGACAAAGCCTAGTGATTTCTATCATGATATTATAGGGCCAAGTGTACGAAAAGTTGTGGTCAGTAGGATGAAGCCCTACTTACAAGAGTGGAAAACATAAATATGACCCGCTCACCGAGCTGCATACCTGCACCTAGTTTCAAGAAATGCTGTTTTTCAAATGTGCAGTGTTTTCCAGTTTGCTCAATAGCACTATGTAACATCCCACTGTTCCCTCCAGTCCACCTTCCTTACGTTTCTTTTGTGCTCCCATTCCTTGTGTTTCGTGACATGTTTTTTATGTTACCCTGTGCGTCTTTACTTTCTGTTGTTTGAGGCTATGTCCGAATCAGCACTCTTCCACACTTGAGTAGCCTTGGTGAGTAGATAGGGTGAGAAAGTCGTAGAATATGCAAAATTGCAGTATACTTCAAATACCCGGATGACACACTTACTTCCGGGGTTTCGCTGAGTATATTCGGGAGCACACTTCAGGAAGTACATGAACATTTTGGTCACATAAATATGACGTCAAGCTTCGTTGTCAAAAAATGAGGTGCATCTTCGCTCATGTTTACCTTCAAATACAACAAAAACACGTGACATGGCAGTGCAAGGGTGGGCCACAGGGTTGCCAGATCTTGCAAGACTTTTCAGCCAAATGGCGACTCAAAACTAGACTAAAATATATTTTTAACCGAAACCAATGTATTTGAAATAGAAATAATAATATTTTTACTTTTTAAAATAAGTGCGTGCTTTGCGACTTCATTTTTACCTGTGACTGCACTTTGAAAGTATCCCAATTTAGCTGTAAAACTGCGGACATGGCAACACTGATGGGACGTATGATCTGCTTACGACACTTCCACAGTGCGGTTGGAAAATAGTATGGCAGATATTTTTTGTAGACTGCTAAACAGTGCACATTAAACAGTACACTTCGGCCAGTGCACAGTTGATAGAGCTCTGATTCGGACACAGCATATGTTTGTAGGCTGGGCGTGGCTTCCTGGTAGTTCCCGGTTCCTCCCCCTGATTAGCCCTAGTCTCTCCCCTCATCACCAGCTAACCACCACACCAGCTCACCTGCATTCCTCACTCCTTTTAGTAATCACTTAGTGCAAAAACCAGGTGCAGGGAACTATTTAGTTTCTGCCCACGCACCTACCTTAGCCAGATTGTTTTCTCATTCTCTGTTGAGATCAACCACAGCATTTTCTCCTTTACTAAATCCTGTTTGCTGTGTTTGTAGTGATGGGCAGAGCGCAGCTTGTGCAGAAAAGTCTCAATATGATTTATTTTTACAATAAAGTTAGATAATTTGTCATTTGATAAAATGATAAAAGTTCATTTTTAGATGTGTTTTTGGTGTGTTTCATATTACACAACTAACTACCCGTGGTCCCCAAAAAGCTCTCCAAACCGATGTAGCAGCATAGTGAATCCTGTATTCCACCAGAGCCCCAATAGCCAGAAATTAGTCCAGATAGGCCTATATGCAAACAGGATATAAAATCAAATATTCACCAGTTTCCTAAATAAACACCCCTGCATAATAATCAACCACAAAGGAATCCTCATGTTATCATGTTATTATTTCTCCCTCGTGTTACGTCATGCATAAATTGCTCATTTGTTTACCTGCTGTACTGCATACAGAACAATTTACTCACGTGGAACAATAACTATGCTAAACAAACACATTTCATACAACAACAAAAAAACTTGGAACAGCTCATCTCAGACACAAATAGATAGCTAGCTTCTATGTGTAATTTTGCTGACTAGCTTGCCATTGTTAAAATATAGTAACGTTAGCTATATTAATTTAATTCAAAGGGATTCGTTTTATACATAATAGTGAATTCACACTGGTATACCGACAAAAAAATCTGTTACCTTATACCACTCAGCATCATTGAGACAAGATGGCAAAAACATCTTCGGGCTAGAACCTGCTGCAGGGAGAAACGTCTGAAAAACCTAGACATAACTAAACAAAAACGCCCTGACTGTATGAAAGAGACTGTAGAGTAAAAAACTGAACTGCAGCTGTTACCTAATGAATTACGCTTTACTAAGAGGAATGTAGCTAACTATGCTATAAGCTAAAAACAGTGCACCATCTTGGTACAGTAAATGCGCCCCGGTGCCTCTGCCTGTTACGCGAAGCTGCATCTATGTGACTTCCAAACTATGTCTCGAACTGGACATGCTACTGATGCTAGTGATCATGCTAGTGATTCCCACTTCAGATAGGCCTATTGTGCTATCAGTAAAAAAAGACACCCAATTGATGATGTTTTTGCATAGAACTCTGCAATCAAGTCTAAAACCCATTTGTCTAAAATGTGTGTATCTCCACTAGATGGTGTTGTTGAAACGTCTTAATTTGAAATGGGCTAATAGAGATAGGTTGTACAGGTGCTTTGTCCCGATCATGTCCTTTACATTGATGTATGTTCCATAATGTAGCAAATAGTTTATAGCTTCATAACAGGTTACATGTTTATAAAAAGGGGAAAAGTGTTAATAAGCTGCCATACTATATGAAATAACAAAGTCCAAACACATAGAGTGACATGGATACTGTATGGATACCTCTTTGGTGGGTGTGGCTAGAATCAAAGGGGAAAGATTCTGTGTCAAGGAAGACGTCTATTGGGTTATCATTGCAATGTGATCGTGCATAGAGTATTCAAAACAGGTGTGAGTAATTGTGACATCATTTGGGGGAAAAATATAACATGATTATTTTTCTCTGAACAATGGTATTAGTTTGATAAATTTCCCATTTTTTGAGCATACAGTATGGCTCACCTTAAAGGTCTGGAGTATTTATTCAGGTTGTTGAGTTAAATTTATGGGACTGTTTTATGGGACCACTATTTTCTGAGAAAGGTCTTCCTTTATTACTGTACATCAACATTTGGGTAAGGTTAACAAACCGCATGCACAGTATGTGGTTAGCTAGTTAGCAATGTTAAAATATCTATGGTGCTGTGGCATTATTAAAAAGTGGTTCACACGTGGTTGCATCTAACTGTTGCTTGATGAACTGTAATAGTGAAATCTTAATGACAATTTTCTAATTCAATTAATATTCTGTACTTTTTATATCCCTTATTTTTTAAATAAACTTGTATCTCTTATTTTTTGCCTCTCTCCTGATTTGGAATGGATGGATTGTGCATGTTAGATCATGGGGTGCTTCACTGCAATGCAAACTAGTGCATTACCAAGGACACACCACACAGGAAATCATAAATCAGTTTTTTTCTCTCCAAACCAGTCCTAATATATGTGATATAAAGCACCACAAAGCAGTGCAGTATTGTGGAAATAAAGCACTCCTGAAACTAGTAAAAGCCTTTTGCTGAACCTCAGGCAGAATTACAACTCAGGTCTATATATTTAGTGTTGGTGTAGAGACATCTCCACATAAGGGATACAAAGCCAAACATCAGTAGCAATTAAGGTAAATACATCATGAGGGGATGCCAAAATAAACCACTATCAGCAAATACAAGTCAAGTTTCCATGAGGATCTATGAGGTTCTTTGGTATTAACTCTCAAAGTTCAATTAACGATGCAGAACATAATACTCTACTTTCATAACAAATTGTTCTAATTGGCTAGAGCAGGGCTCTCAAACTCAATTCCTGGAGGGCTGCATAGTGTTCCTGCACTTAGGTGCTTAATTAAAGTAATTGGCTTGCTAGCCAGCACACTTCAAGACCTGAATTGGCTGCTGATTGAAAGGAAATCACAAAACCTGACTGCGGAGACTGAGATGTGTTCCAGCCACTGACAAAGACCCAGGCGATAACCAGATGACATTGGAGAAATCCCAACCGGGATAAAAGAGGCCAAAGGAGACGCCCTGGCCATCCACCTCACGGACAAGCCACCTCTAATCAACTCACCACGGACTCAGTAAGACTGATCAAACATCCCTGGCATAGTTTAGGATTTTAGTCTGAATTGTGTATCGGTAGTTTGATTGTATCTCGACTTTGTGCGATAATACCTGTATAAACCTGTTCCACTGGTTAGCAAACTATCCGGTTGGCCTATCGTTTATGTGGTAGTACTCTAACTAACCAAAGCAGGCCTCATGGTTTGCTCACCTATCCTAACACTGACTAATGTTCGTGTGATATGATCTCATTTTAGCTTACTGTAGATGGTTAACAGTATTTCCTGACCGAAGTGCGTGAACTTATTTATAGTAACGTTAGATTTGAGATCAATAACCACCATTGTGCTGCGACACAGCCAGTTTACTCCGCACTTCTTTGTGTGGCACGTGGCACACGTGGCACGCACACACACACACCTACACACGCACGCACACACATGTGCATACCCACACAAATACTCCAATACGCACACAACACGATATGTCTAATTAGTAGAATGTGATATTTCTGTTTTTCCCTGTTTAATAAATCTATTTTTGTTAAACCTGGTGTCTGTTTTCATATCATATGAACACGATGGCTGAGTCAACCTAATCATTAGAACATAATACTTTCAACCCTTATAAGTTATTAGTTATTAGTGCTTTGATGGTCATTTGAAGTAGTAGTAATTATAATCAAAATTAGACTGATTTAATTTTAACCTAACTTAAGAATAATAAGGGTAAACCTCATTATTTCATAGTTATTGCCTATATTTCTGGCATCCCATGTAAGAGTTTATATACAGAGGCATATTCCTTACATTTATTGGCGCCCCGTCCGAGGATATTCCCTACATAATTGGTGCCGCGTGAGGACTCTGATGATTCAGAAATAATATTACTAATCATCTTGCTCACTGCTACCAGATTCGTACGTATTCTCTACATTAGTTGGTGCCCCGGTGAAGATGGACATGTTTTATTTGTCTATCACCACTATTGCTAAATGTATATGTAAATGGCTTGCATGAGTAATACTCCACGTGTAAGAATATAGAGGCATATTACCTACGCAAATTTAGATTAAATTTATAAAGATATAAAAAGAAGTGTGATATGTCAGAGAGTAGTCCAGTGTAAGATTATGCATTATGGTGAGTTTGTGATTGCTCATGGGTAGTAAAATTATTATCAATAATAATAATAATAATAATAATAATAATAATAATACCAACAGCAGCAATAGTTGCTCAATGTATTTGTAATGGATTTTAGTGGCGGATAATCAAACGCGAAGGTAGAGGGATCAGAAACAAGTCTCATACGTGTGAGGACCAATAAAGGGAATAACACAATAAATGCTAAGAAATAAAATAACTAATTCCCTGTGGCCAAACAGCCAAATGAAAATCAACCCACTAAAATAGGGTGAACTCGAATAACGAGTGAAACACAAACTAAATTTCCAGAGCTCAATACTGGAGCCAAAACGGGAAACTTAGCAAAAAAAAGAACACCTTCGGCACATAAGTTCGGACGGCCGGAAGAGTGTAAAACAAACAAAAAAAAACAAAAGAAACTGTCTCAGAGAGAACAGCAAAGAATAAAATAAATAGCACAGAATGCTAACAAGAGGAATAATACCTATACCTGAACTAAAAGCTAATAGCAAGTCCCCCGTGAACATAAACAGTGTTTAATATCACAAAGTCGCTAGTACCTGGCTATACTTGGCTCAATGCAATGTCAAATGACAAAGAAGCACTGGGGAAGTGAGGAACTTAAATACCCCGCAGGTAGAGGCACGGGTGAAAACAATGATGAGGGAAAGCAAACCCCTTAAAAGAAAATAAAAACCCACAAACCATGACAGTATTAGGTAAATGTAATATAATCGTGAGAAAAATGTTGTGACATAAATTGCAAGCAGTATGTATGAGGGAAACAAAATGGATCCTTGGAGGGGAACCACAGAACCATGAAACCCAAAACCCAAAAATACTAAAAATTTTGGATGAATTATAAATGTTGTTGAAAATGCACTCAAATCAGTGGGCCACTCAAGAGCAGTAATCAGCTGTGAGAGGGAGGAATAAACCATGAAGGGGAAAAAATCCAATTTTCTCTGTACTTACATAGAGGACTGAATTAGCACATTAATGGATTTTATTTTGGAAAATTATCATTGAAGCTGAATGCTGGCAAAATGCAATGTTTTGTTTTATGTTAGATGCTTGCAAATGAGACAGAATACATTTGCATGCTCTTTGGTCAGGAGGGAAATGACCATATAAACCTATCGTATCATATCTCTTCAGAAAAAAAACACACACGTAATCCCGAGTAGGAAGGTTGCCTTAACTGAATTTTATGCAATTCATTTTATGACTGCATGTCAGACTTTACAGTATATGAGAAATTGCATTAAAACTGCAATGCCATGTTTAACTCTAGTGCAGCGAGTGAGAAAAAAAGAAAGATCTCAATTAACCAACTTGGTTTTCTTTATAATTCTGTTTTCTATTACCATTCTGTGGGCATTTTTACAGCTGAAATAAACCCAAACAAGTTGGTTTTAGAAACAAAAGATTATGGTTGTTTATATATTTTACATACAGAAGTGAGCATAAGGAAGGGTATGTTTGTCAATAAATGATTATTACAATTTGTGTGTAATGCAGCCGTAAATGTGTGCCTGCAAAAACAATGAGGTCAAACTCAATACATAGTTTCCATAACGGTGTACTCAAAACCTTAAAGATATGGTGCATTATAGATATGGTGCATTATAGATAATGGTATTACCTGTCTTTCTGTGGAAACACTTCAACTTATCAATGAGTTGGAATAAAGAGCGTATGATATGCTGGAAATTATTTGCTATGTATTTGTCTATATTGTGTATGTGTATATTATGGTCATGTATGCTGTATTTCTCAGTATGATGATGTCAGTACATGCATGAAAGCACACAATTGACATAATTTCTCCTGTAGTATGTGTGTGGTGTTTTTTATTTAGTTTTTTTTTGGGGTGGGGCGTGCATATGTGTCTGTTGCACAGTAGTTCAGTTTGTCTGTGATGCCTGCTAGTAATATGTGCATCGCCACTAGATGGTGTTGTTAACTTCTTCATTTCAAATAGGCTCATACAGACAGATTGTACACGTGTTTTGACACCAATCGTGTCTTTTGCATTCATGTACGTTCCATAAAGTAACATATGGTGTATAGCTGTATAAGATATTTTATGTTTATAAAACGTGTTAATAAGCTGCGAACCGGTTTACTATATGAAACAACAAATTCCAAACATATAAAGTGACATGGATACTGTGTGTCACCATCTTCCTAAATATAAAATTGTTTTGAACATGTACTATGTACAATGCTTACAATGCTTACGCACATGACTGCACAAGGAATGTATTGCATTAATGAAAGCAATACACTGTACATGTCGATTCAAATATTCACACAAAACAAATCACACATGTTACAGCCCCTAAAATCACTAACAAAAAAATAATCACAAATAAGGTGCGATTATCCTGTGGCATGCTTTTAAATTCTACACCATTACAATCACCATTATGGTGCATGTAGCAATTACAAGTCTGTCAGTCTCATCTAATTGATTGCTTTGTACATTCCTATTAAAGGCCACCCCACAGGCATGTACATGCACAATATCCATTGTCGTATCCAATATATATCCTATCTAAGATCTTCGTCGGGTGAAATTACAAGTAATTACAAAGCTCTTGGTATTACTGGAGGCAAGAAGTGAACAAAAAATGTGCTACTGCCCTTTTAAAAGGTGGATACATGAAGCCACACCCCCACCTTGCCTGGCACTCAGTAGATGATGTCATTGTGGCTTCCCCAGACCCTGGCTGCGAGTTGCACAGTGCTGATGTTCTCTGTGGTGTTTTACGGTCTTTCACTGGCTACCGTCTAAGGGGACTCCTTGTTCTCTTTACCTCCTTGTCTTTTCTCTGTTCACTGCTCTTCCTCTATCTTTCTTTTTTTCATTTCCTCATATATGGAAGTAGAGCTCTTTCCCAAGGCAAACTTCAACTCTTCTGTGCCAGCTCTGCACTGGATGCGCCTTTCCAAGAAGGCCTTTTCCTCATTCTAGTTCCTCTTTATTCCCGCTGTTTTCCGCCAACCTTTTGTTGCGCTCGGATTTGTTCCTGTCTGGATTGCAGTGGGTGGGAAAAGCGTGGGGGGGAGTGGGCGGCGTGGAGGGGCAGGCGCCATGGCTCTGAGGGAGACCATCCTGCCCATAAGCGAGGTGTCCAGCCCTTTCCCCGAGGTGGTGGAGCTCAACGTGGGGGGCCAGGTGTACGTCACACGGCTCTCCACTCTGGTAAGCGTCCCCGACACCACGCTGCATGCCATGTTCGCCCGCCGCCCGCCGCGGGAGCTTCCCCGTGACAGCAGGGGGCGCTTTTTTATCGACCGGGATGGCTTCCTCTTCCGGTACGTCCTGGATTTTCTGCGCGACCGACAGCTGGTTCTCCCCGAGCACTTCCCAGAGAAGGAGCGTCTCCAGCGCGAGGCCGAGCACTTCCAGTTGGGGGAGCTGCTGAGGCAGTTGGCCCCCCGCGTTTCCAAGCAGGGTTCGCTCAATGACGAGGGTTGCCAGAGCGACATAGAGGACAGCTCGCAGAGCAGTGACCTGGCCCGCACCAACGCCAATGCCGGGGCCACCACCACCACTGTAGCCGCGGCAGACAAGAAGTCGGGATTTATCACCGTGGGCTACCGGGGCTCCTACACCATGATCCGAGACAACCAGGCAGATGCCAAGTTTCGGCGGGTGGCGCGCATCATGGTGTGTGGCCGGATCGCTCTCGCCAAGGAGGTCTTTGGAGACACGTTAAATGAGAGCCGGGACCCCGACCGGCCCCCGGAGAAGTACACATCCCGCTTCTACTTGAAGTTCACTCACCTGGAGCAAGCATTCGACAGGCTATCAGAAGCTGGATTCCACATGGTGGCTTGCAACTCCACTGGTACGGCCGCTTTCGTCAACCAATACAGGGACGACAAGGTCTGGAGTAGCTATACTGAGTACATCTTTTTTAGTAAGTACAGAAAGTTTCTTTCTCTCTCTCTCTCTCTCTCTCTCTCTCATACTTTCTGTCTCCCTGCTCATTCTTTCCACCTCTCTCTTGTTCACCCTGTTTCCCAGAGCTTTCTTTATGAAAGGATTTGAATAACATTCATGAGTCTTTTTTAATTTGCAAAATAACCAATTAAACAAAATCATTCTCAGTCTCCATCTCTTTCCGCTCTTCTTGCTCACAAACCTTCCATCTTGCCACCCTTATTCTCAATTCAAAGGCATCGCTTGATTTTAATCTCAAACTCAAGGTAAAATGAATGACAGATTAGACAATACATTCCACTCGTTACTCCCATTTCTCATCCCCTCTCCTCTCTCTCACACCCCCTCTCATCCCCCCCTCCTATACAGTTGAGTGCTTGACTAACTGACCAACAAGAGACTGCCCAATTCATCCACATTCAAATATTTTACTTAGCATTCATCATTCAACTGATAGTAGATATGCTCTAACTAAATTCCGTGAATAAAAAAACAGGATGCAAACAGAGGGGGAGTTGTAAGATTAAGTGCTGTTTGTGTACAATGTATCTTGAAGACAGCTGGTTGTCACTTAATTAGCTTCAGGTTCAAACAAATACATAAACTGTTTCTTGTGAAATTATTTCAATTCCATTGATTCAAGGTTTTTCTTCACCACACATTAATGTCTAAATGCCAGTGCTTTCATTTTTATTTGAACTGAAGTCTGGTAGATTAAGTACAATGTTGTTTATAGAATCTCTAGCCTAGCCTTTACTTCCAGCTAATTTTCTTTATAGTACCACTCTAGTGTGGAGTGCTGTGGCTCTTCTACATGGCATACTACCCAAAGTCAGGATATAGTAACTGAGAGAGTAACCAAGACAAAAAATATATATATACTGTAGAGGGCATCAGAATACCTGTGTCAATGATTGGGGGGGCTACACATACACTTCTCATGAACTCACATACATGGACTCATACACACACACACGCACAAACATGCAAACACACACACATGCAGGCACACTAGTGGCACGCGAACAAGCACAAAGAATAGCACACGCCGACACACAGGCATGCAGAAAACACATGTATTACATACAGAGTCACTCACACACATGCACACTGACAAGGTGAGATGGCAGGGAGGCATGGGGCATGATGGATATTGGGCGCAGGCTGGGCCTGTCAGCTGGTTTTTGCATGATGTGCACTGCCTAGTGCATCTCGTTAGCAAATGTCTCGCTCTCTCACCACACATCATAAGATCTCCGGAAAAGGGAGGACAGATCTTTTCAGATCTCAGGGCATGACTGTGAGTTGACGGTTACAGATATATCATTATTCAAATGAGGAATGTAGGAGAAGAAGGAAAAAAAGACTGTAGCACTATTTTTTGCTATTCTGAACCAGCTGAGCATGAAAGTGTCATATTAAAAAAAGAATGCACTCGGCACCATGATGCATACCCTTGTTGTTCTCTACATAAAAAAGAAAGGAGAGTGACAGGGATTGTCCATGTTTTTTGCGATACTACATTCTAATCTCAAATACGTAGAGTTTTATCATTAGCATTTATGTTTTAATTATATGTGAGTATTTTTTATATTGCAATTACAAACAGACAGACTGGCATATGAAATGTGTCTTCCATTAACCTTTATGAACAAGGTCAGTTTGTATAAGTATTTCCCTGAAACAACTGGGTATAACTGATATAATTAATCTATTCACCTCCCAATAATTTGAGATATACCTACTCTAGGCTGGTGGGGGTCCCCTGTTGCAGCCAGTGTGGTATTATAGGTTGAGGGTGACTCATGCTGAAACATGACATGTCCTCTTCAGTGTCACATTTTATGGCAGAGCTCACCAAACTGTGTTTATGGTGGAACAAAAATGTATATGTGCATTTTAATGCGAGTCAGAGCTAAGAACAAATCAAATGTTGATTGAAACCTGCCCTAGGCCTTTGTAAAATAAAGAACTGAAAGGCCACAGGTTATTGCACAACCAAGCTAATGCCTCTTTTTTGTGAGAGACAAATGTTTGTTTCGACTTAATCCAATTATCTTGAGCGCAAATGTACTTAACTGAATTTTATACAAAGACTTTATGATTTAACAACATGTAACTACATACGAGAGACTGATGTTACAAGTAGGAGGGAGTGTGTGTGCATGTGTATACTCCATGCATTCAAAAATATGCACATATCCATACATAGTGATGTCATAGATTGTATTTTCCATTAACCAAATGTAACTTAAATACTGTGTATGAAAGGGAACCAGTTGCTTAAGATATTAAGCACTCCTTCGACTGACCTTACACCAGAAGACCGGCTACATCACATTTTATTTAATGTGACTTGATGTGAGTGCTGGCACAGGACACTTGATGTGACTTGATGTACAGTTGAATAACTATCACTGTTAGGAAATAAACAGTTTCAGCCCTGGAGAACCATGATGTTTGCTGAGGCTTGCCCAGCCTCTGCTCTTAATCATTTAATGAAATCACAACTCGGACAGGAAGTTAGCCCACTTTGAGTTTCAGGTGTGAACCAGTCTCTTTTTGACTGGAGCTGCCTCATCTGTCTTGAAACACTTGTATAACCAGTTAATGTAAAATCATTGGCAAATATTAAAAAAATACAATGATCCCAGAAACAACTTAGCCAGCCTAAATCAACACAATCAGTTAACCTGACATCTAGCCACTGCATGTAAGCCTTTTTAAAAGGGATGCACTGCTTAAGGTTGCTTCTACATACAAACTTACAAATAAAATTAAAACTTTTCTGCAAAACATGAAATAATACCAATTTGCTCCCAGTTTTCATATTACTGACATTATTTTTGTATTTAAATATGTTTTACACATATCTGTTTCCAATAAAAAGTTCTAACATTGAAAGTTTTAACATTTAACTTTTATATTTAGCCACGAGGGGTTTTACCTTTACTGGATTAAAATAAAAAAATGTATAGGCTAGTTTATATTTACTGTGAATTTTGCATTTACTTGCTGTACACCCCTATTCCACCCTGGAACTTTTCCACTGGAATGACATCATGAAAAGTGGTACACCAATAGCCTGAGTGGACTGGACTTCTCACTCTCTTCCTGTCCCCCAGCCAAAACTATAGCATGCTGGGCTATCCAGGTTGTATACCCTGTGGAGGCACTTACACTTATAGGGATGATAAGTCACAACCAGCACTGGTACAATTAGGATTGGATTCAGACTGTATGGCGCATTAATACCAGGCTGGCACCTTAGCTGGCGGTGAGACATCAGCAAGCACCAATGTGTGCCAAGTTCAGAAGCAATTGACAGAAATGCACAAGGCTGGTCATGCCTCCCCGCACAGCATGAAGGACAGCACTGTTTTGCATATCAGCCGCCGTGAATCCAACCACAGCCGCCGTGAATATGGATACGTCACTCTCGTGTGCACGTACATATACTGTATGCAGTGCTTATCTACTCAGCATGAATCTGCTGTGACATGAATGTAACACAGGTGCAGTGGCAGGGCTCGTCTATGCGCACAGAAACCTGAGGCCAATGCAGTGTTTTGCTGTACAGGCAATGGTCTAACAATGTCTAAGCTTTGTATTAAAACCCAACTTGGTTGGACCAAGGAGATAACAATGGAATGCCGATGTCTTTTAATTGCTGAAAGACCTGAAAATGGTGGGGAGCTAAGGATCACTGCCAGAAAAAGAGTCGGAAAGGATGATAATGACAGTTATTCATATCAATAATGCCTATTTGAAAAACGGTGTCAACTCCGGTTAACCAGCACTTTGGAAAAACAAAAGCATGTGTACAAAAAGTGTATTTTCAGAGAATGAATATTTAATTAATTCATTCATTCGTTTTTTGATCAATAGGACATTAGCGTAAAAAAAGGCCACAGGGGAATCAGAAAAATCTGAATAATTAGAAGATCCAAGTAAAAGCAGACATGAGCCTGTGTGCTCAAAGTCAAGCAGGTCGCATCAGATACTGTAAATAGCAAAGGTGGGCCAAGAGGGAAAAAGAGAAGGGCATCGAATGAGTCAGTATCAGCTAACCATTGAACATAAAAAACTGCATTATCAGTCTGAAATGCTTCTGCATGGCTGAACCTCAAACTGGCTTACCACTCTCACCACTAAAGGATGCTTGGAACATACCCTGTGGGTACTCAGAACAAAGGCAATGGTGCATTTTATTCAGTTCTTTATGTATTCATTCATTTATTCAGCTGCCAGCAGATTTTACTCTAGAGTAGTGGAATTGGTGAGGTCAGCAGGCTTTCTTTATTCAATGTAAAGCACTTTGACATTGTTAAAATATGTAATATGCATATATACAATGTTATTATGGTGGTGATGATGATGACGACGATGATTATTATTATTTATATCGGGCGGCGGGCGCACGGCAAAGCAATGGTTAGCACTGTCGCCTCACAGCAAGAAGGTGCCGAGTTCTAATCCTGGCCGTGGGCCTTTCTGTGTTCTTCCCGTGTCCATGTGGGTTTCCTCCAGGTACTCCGGTTGGCGCTTTTCTTCCACAGTCCAAAGACATGCAGGTTAGGCTAATTGGAAACTCTAAATTGTCAATAGGCGTGAGTGTGCCCTGCGATGGATCGGCGTCCTGTCCAGGGTGTATTCCTGTCTCTTGTCCAATGCATGCTGGGATAGGCTCCAGTCCCCCTGCAACCCTGACTAGGGATAAGTGGGTTAGATAATGAATGGATGGATGGATGGATGGATTATTGGACTACTCTCTCTTACATATCATACTTTTCTTGTGAAGAAGGCAAGACCATGCAGTAAAAATAACCAGTTGATTTAAATTAAGATGATGCCAATCGTATCCACACAGGATGACTGGCATTATCTAATTATTATGCATGTGATGACCTTGCAGTGCCATGTGAGACGGTTCACCTATTTAATTAGGCACTAGATTGTAGAGAGATTGTATAATCCTGCAAGTGGAAATCCAAGGGTAACGTTAGTGGCAGGAAGTACAGAACAAAATGAATGAATAAAGCCTCAGCAGTGCACATGTGAGGTGAAGCACACTTATATTGGAAGTTGCTTTCCTCTTCATACCACAAGTACTTGAGTGCCTCCGCATTGCAACTTCAACTTGGTTAGTCTTCTTTGTGAGACAGAGGATGAAATTGTCTCTTAAAATCAGTGCTGATTGCATCATGGTTTTACCAGATTTCTCCAAAATCTCCTCTGTCATTTACAGTGACACTTCTCATAATTTTATATTTTAACATTCTCAAAGAAAAGGATAAAGGGGTGTACATAACAAAAAAATGCAAGTAAAATAAAATGTACAAAAATCAATTAAGCTTACTGGTTGAGCTAGCAAATTTCAATCAAATGTGTTGCTACGACTTAAATCCCCATGGTTAGTACTGCCTAAAAACCTCTCCAAACAAAGTGGGCGACCATCTCTTGAGCAGACTCAGAATGAGAAGCAAACAAAGAACGCGCTGAGAAATGTGTAAATGTGTCCTTCGCTGCCTTGCACCAACATGAACGCACTGTGTAAATGTGTCCTTCGCTGCCTTGCACCAACAAGAACGCACTGAGTAAATGTGTAAATGTGTCCTTCGCTGCCTTGCACCAACAAGAACGCACTGAGTAAATGTGTAAATGTGTCCTTCGCTGCCTTGCACCAACAAGAACGCACTGAGTAAATGTGTAAATGTGTCCTTCGCTGCCTTGCACCAACAAGAACGCGCTGAGTAATGTGTAAATGTGTCCTTCGCTGCCTTGCACCAACAAGAACGCGCTGACTGAGTAATGTGTAAATGTGTCCTTCGCTGCCTTGCACCAACAAGAACGCACTGAGTAAATGTGTAAATGTGTCCTTCGCTGCCTTGCACCAACAAGAACGCACTGTGTAAATGTGTCCTTCGCTGCCTTGCACCAACAAGAACGCACTGTGTAAATGTGTCCTTCGCTGCCTTGCACCAACATGGTGTAATTATGTCCTGGCAAATCATTGGAGGCTGCTGATTGTCGGTCAATAAAAAAGATTGATGGGAGACAAGTAAGGGTTTCAGAGTTCTGCGAAGCCCCAGTAACTATCAGGTGTGCAGAAATGCAAGACATGAATGCCTGCTGCATTCTTATTGGGTGTACTTTCATACATCCACCCACCCACCATGATGCTGGTATGATCCCATTTCAGCCCTGAGATTTCTCTAAGTTGTTCCAAACATTACGATGCAAACAATGCATGCATTATGAATGGATTGATTGGCAGACATTTATTTTAAAATAAAACAAATTAAAGTTCAATATACAGTGCACTCCAAAAGTGTTAGGACAGTGACACACTTGTAATGTTTGTGCAATACAAGTTTGGCATAAATTACAATGATGTTGCTTTAACCAGCTTTAATTAATGTCTTACGTAACATGAACAAATAAGTTAATTACAAATTATGTACAATACGTCATAAATCCACCTACAAATGCATTGACAAAAAATAAGTGCGTGGTTAGTATTGGGGAGACCATTTTCTTATGTAGTAAGCCATAAACAAGGCTTGCAAAATATAATTAACCATTTCAGATGATTGTGAACAGATTTTATGAAACAATTTATATTATTTTATTGTTTCTACAGTAAAGTAATATTAACACAAACAGATCCTAAAAGAAACCTTAACCATTAATAAATATAAAAAGAAACACGTAGTAGTTGTAATGCTTTGTTAAAAGGTTTCTAACTTAGTTGTTCATTTTAACCAAGTCAATAGTTAATGTTAATCAATATAAATATAACTTTATTGTAAAGTGCTTATCAGCCTTTTTTAAGTGATGACCCTCAATGAAGACTTGGTACATTCAAGGCTCTGGTACAATAAAGGTTGCAAAATAATTATAGACTGGCAGCACACAGTTTACTGATGGTAAGCTGTTGAATAGATGAAAAGCATATTCTATAACACTTTCAGTATTTATTTCAGAATTATAAGATTTTGTAACTGCACTTATTTTTTTGGTTTTAAAAATGAAAACATGCATCAGTTATCTTATATCTAGAGGCTATTTGTGGCTGGTTTACACTTGAATGAAGTAGCAGTTCAAAATGCAACGGTGACAACAGTATATCACTCCAGGGTAAATATGCAATAGCAAATTTTATGAATAATAATGAACCACTCAAAAATAAAATAGAAAACTAAAGGAGAGTGTTATTAAGTGCAAGTTTTATAAAATATCACAGAAATGGTCAGTAATGAAGACAAAGAGAATGGTCCCATTTTGTACATCTGACACAATGAATCTATCTTTACAGTAAAAAAAAAAAACATCTTAGTGGGTATGCGCAAGAGATATACTTAGGGTTGTTGTAACATTACTTGTTAGAAAACTGCTTGAAATGTGACTGGTGATGTATAGTGTGTTAAACAGTAAAAGCTGTCCACAGTTAGCTAGAAGCAGCTGCATGTTATTGCTTCTTTTTTAACGCTCTTGCAGTTCCTCATTGCCAGGATAAAAACAAAAGGGACTAATGTCCTCATAAAAATATAAATAAATGATACCCTATTCTTCTTGAAAGTCATCACAACAAGTAGCCATGTTTCACTGGCAATTATGGGCAACACACAAGCTGTTAATTTGTATCTAAGAGATATACACGCTGGTTGGTTTGTACCTCTCCAATACAGTAGGCCTATTTTGTTTGTTTAATCCAGTGGGTAGGGGCGCAAAGAACTGTGTCTGGATACATTCCTTGCTAAGAAAGTAAGTAAGTTTCTTACATTCCTCGATAAGAAACATGCACTGCTTTTTAGAAAACACTTTTCAAAGTGGGTATGGCTGCCCCCATTAGACAAAATATTAAACAAAGCTTAACTCAAAATGTACTTTAATAAGTACACAACACAAGCCTCAAAACTAACCAATACTTTTATTAAAAAATGTAATACTATATACTTAAATATGCTGTTATATAATTAATATAAATAAGCCTTCTTGAAGCCATATTGGCTGAAAAGACATTTATAGACATTTATAGATATATCACTTCCCATCAGTGCTAGTGAAAAATGTTGCACAGCAGTTCTGAGACCCTGGGGAATATAACCTAGGCTGTTGAAGTATTCCAAACCTCCCCTAAATTTGCCATTTGACCCACCCCAAACACACACACACACACTCATGCACACACGCACACGTCCATTTTCTCACAAACCCAACGTGCAGCATTTTTTTAAAATATGATTTGTGTTTTGTGTGTATGGAGATGTGTATCAGATATCCTCATGCCAAACCACACTTCCCACCTGAATGGATAAATGGACTGTAGCAATCCTAATTCAATTGACAGATACAGACACTGAGCATGTAGCTGAAAACTAATCTTAAAATGATGTGTATAATCTGAGCAACGGCTTTGGAAAACACATAGTTAACCGCTTGAACACTAATAAGAGAGCATCACAAACCATTTTGGTTTTTTTACTGTCAACTTCACAGGGCTTGGGTGGCCAGCAGCATTCATCACAAGAACAGTTGCTTGGTTACTCTGACCTCATTCGTCTCAGTCTTCCACAACATCTGGAGTGCTTAACAATGATTTGCTGTATTAATGATTTTTCCATTAGAAACAGTTACCTCTTCTCTCCTGCTGTTCAGCGAAGCTAATATGTTTGCTGAATACTGAAATGGGCAACATACACAAATATGCACATGTGTGATGTATAAATAAATAATAAAACATAACTGAATTTCCTGGTGTGGAAACTGTGGTATGAATTTGGATGATGTGCAATGAACAGCAAGTTTGTCCTCCAGCAATGCCTTGGGCAAGGAACATGGATACCCAAGGATAATTTAAATGAAGGACCTCCACCTTCTAAGACACAGAGGCAAACTGGTTGAATACTAATCAGGTGGTTCGTAAAAGTCAGACATCATGCAAATATGGGAAGATGTTTAGAGAGCAAGTGCTAAAATTATTTACTTCTTAAATTATTTCCTATTTTACAGTAGCCCTGAATAGGGTTGTAGTGAAAACTTATGGGAGGGTAGATCTCCAAGAACAGGGTTGGGGACCACTGCCATAATTTATATAGCACATAGCACGATTAGATAACTTACCTTACCATACCATACATAACAAGCTAACCCATCTGCCAATAAATCAATTAAGCAAAATGTTCTTCACTAGCTAGCTCTTAGACTCAATGGTAGTGATGGGCAGAGCGAAGCTTTCTGAAACATTGAAGCTTTCTGAAACGCGAATGTGTTGGTTGAAGTGTCGGTGTCATGAAGCATTTGACACCTGTCTCTCTAGTGACATCTCATTGTCTAAATTACTATTCAACGGCGATACATTTAAATTAATAAAACATTCTTGACTCTTGTAAAATTCAGATTTTGAATATTAATGCTTTTGCCATATTTTCAAAACCCTCTCCAACTGAGTCTATATTCATTAAACGTGTTGTACAAATTAAATATATTCTCATGATGAGATGACGATAATTATCTTTATTAAAGTGAAATGAAAATGTGTGTTTTATTAACCGTATGTCATCATATCGACCAATGCCCTTCTATTTCCTCTTGCGTGTCTGATAAGGAGAGTAGGCCTACATTGCAACAATAAATTCCATAGCATCGTGGAAAGGAAATGTATATTAAATAGCACGCAGATAGGTAGCCATGTTTTATTCACGTTGCTGTTATTCTTATTAGTAGTCATTCTATGGGAGTTATTTTCTTCATAAGTTTCCAGGGCTTCCTGGCATAAGTGGATTGCTGTGATTTAACACAGTTAATAAATGACATGTATGTGGGCAACCAAATGAACTTCACAAACTTCAATACCTTGTTTATTGAGGTATTTTTGGTGCTCTATTAGGCTATAGGCTACCTAGCTTAGATGGTCCCGCTTGAGTCACAGCAGGATTCCATGGTAATGCTGAAATATCGGAATGCCTTGACCGCAAGTGGCGAAGCATTTTAATAGAACAGTTGCCGATCGCAAATCATGCACCGTGCTTTTTATGGGGTCTCTTGTTGGAAATAATCCTTTACAAAAGATCTCTTTCATGAACCTTCCTTTATTAACAATATCTTTCTACAAAATCTCAAACGCACTCTCAAATCTCTCCCTCTCCTCTGAGGAAACCCCATGACTTGGGTATGGAAGACCAAATGGCCATATTTCTGTAGAATGAGATGTCCTGGAATAAGAAAAACTATGGGTTTGCGTTCATTATTACCCCTTTTTATTACGCTTACCCTATCCACGGCTGCCCTCTAGTGGTTGTCGTTGATGTCCCAATTATAGTAGCCTATTTATATTTCTCTGAAATTACAAATTAATTTACTTTAAACAAACCATACATTTTGACAACTCCATAGGCTATAATAGTAAAAAAAAAATGTAAATAAGGTAACCTGTGTTATGCAGATATTGCTCACGTTTATAACAAGTCAAATTTTATGAGAATTAGTCATGAATTAAGCGAGTTAGCTATAGTATATTTTATCAGGGTAAGTCCGCATCAGTCAATATACTACCAAAATATATACCTAATATGGCGGCCGCGTACAAATCTGAGCGGTTTCTAGGCTTTTATGTCTATGGACTGAGCAAGCAATGGTCACAGCTGACCCTCCCTGTCCCTTTCATGTTTGACAGCCCGATTTGTTTTGAAATAAATACGCGATTAAATAAATAAGAGCTTGAAATAACAAATAGATATTGATTTATTTAATTACTAATTTAATTATTTAATTGCTTAATTATTTATTTCATTGTTTTATTATATATGTATTACATGATCTATTTCATTGCTTATTTTTGTCATATTTGGTCTTCCATACTTTTTTGAACCATTTTTATATTTTGGAAGTTTGTGGGTGGGAAAGGAATGAGCTGATCTGGAATCAGAGGTTTTGCACAGATACACACAAATCCCCTGCCTTTTCACGTACACCTGAATGGAGGTTCATATGTGAGTGAAAATAACTTTTGATCCCAGATCCGTATAGCTGACTCATCTCAACCTTAGAGTATATATAATGTAGAGACAGCGATGCCAATAGAGACCAATGGGGAACACATCCGAACCAGGAAGTTTTAATTTTGCGCTCATCTCACATGCGCAGTTGTGTCCAGTGAAGTCACATGTACGATGAGAAAGGCACAGATAGGCCAAAATAAATAGTACAAGAACCAAAAAAATTACTTCGGAAAAGTGATAAGTGATTTTTTAAAGAAATATAATGCAGAGATAACATCATTATATGAATGGAAATATTTTACATTTGCTGTCAAAAATGAATGGAGCCCAATGGGAAAACTGGCTTTTTGAGCGCAAATCATTGATATCAGCAGAGGGCGACATCCTATCCGGTGCTGAGGTTGAGAGCCGAAAGCTGGCCCTTTGATCTCAAAAGGTAGGCTGTTGGTTCAGCATGTATTGGTTCGAGATACCGCCCACAATGACAGGCGTCATCGTGACGTCCGAAGCTTCGGTTTCCATGATCACGTGATTTGAAACGAGCCTCGGAGCACTACTTCGAAACAGCAGTGATTTGAAAACTCGACACCGTGTCGGCACGTGAGTGTCGAGCGTCCCATCCCTACTCATAGGTTTAGTGTCTAACTATGGAAACAAACCAGCTAGCTATCATTACCTAGTACAACTATACTTATGTTTCATTTTATATGTTATCCATTGTCTTGTGGAATGAATAATCAATTTCATGATACAATCTTTAACAGCACACACCATCACCTTGTATCAAGATCTTTGCACCTGCTACAACAGTAGGCTATAAATCAAGAGAAGAGCAATGGGAAAGGTTGAAGTAAGATTTAATATTCCAACGATGAATAGTTTATTTACACACACTGTCATATTATGAGAAGGTGTGTATTTTGAATCAGTTTAGTAACTGATTATTTGCATTACGATAGAAGAGGGAGACATCTAGAATTGCTTGTTTTTAACTAAAGCACAATGATACATGCTCTTATAGGGGTCAAATTAGTTGCCGAATGATGATAGAGTGATGAGTGATGATATAACATATTCTCTGTTTTTGAAAGAATACCTTCATGTAAAATAACTTTTATGGCTAAATATGAGAGCATATGAGAGTATTAGGTTACTTGTCATACACTGAAGGACACTGTCATAACTGGTTATGTCATACGTGTGATAGCAATAGTTAGGCTTTATGGCATATAGTTCAAGTAAATACACAATGTGCTAATTAACGGGGAATTACAGCTATACCACATAGAGCCTTGATTATATAGGTTATCATGTGAAGATATGAAAGCCTCTTTATGATAAATTTATCTAATAATTGAAATGTGTAAATACAAATGGGAACATCTTTTTAACACAGTGTTATAATTTCAGTCTGCCTAAAACTGCTGATAGTCTCAATATATGACTGATTATGGTCAGTGGCACACCTGCTGTTTATTGCAATTAACATGCGTTAAAAGCAGGTGTGTGAGGAGCGGAAGGGTAGACATTTTGTAAGAAGCGGGTTATAACAGGATATATTGCATGGGTTTTCTGTTCTCTGCATCAGTATTTGATGCAGTCATAGTTCATCATGCATAAACAGCTTGGTAGTTCGTTTTTGCTATAACAGGAGCTGTAGGAACGGTGTGGGGGATGGGGCAGATTTGGACATTTATGGATGATAATTGTTTGTAGCACTGACTGAATTAAAAACAGCAGATTGATGTCTGTTGTATGGAGCCCTTTAGGCTTATGTAATTCCCCATCTCCTCTTACCCAACCCCCATCCCCCTCCAAAAATGTCCAAACTCAGCCACATCCAAATGCATTGCAACTTCACTTCACATGATTGAAAATGTCTAGTGCTCATAAAAGTACTGGCACAAGGGCCAGAGCTTTCCAACACCATGACTCCTGAGTGTTCACTACACCTCTTCAGTTTTGTAATCCAGTGCTCCCATACTCCCACAGGAAGCCATGGTATTTCAAATCCACAATGTGTACTGTATTCTCAAATCGACATTGAGGATGAAGATACATGAGTAAATCCATGTATTAGACTCATGGAACCACCAAGGCTGCAAAACAGTGACCATAAACAGTGCAGTTTGTTCTTTTGGACTATTATGGGGTGCAACCTAGCAACAGTGAGGATGATTACCCTGGGCAGTAACTGGAGCAGAGCATTGAAAGGGTTGCAGGGATTCATTTGAATCAGAAGGAAGAGACCAGATGAGGACCTCCGCATGTTGTGTCTGGTAGGATTTCCACACGAGAGAATGAAATGCGCTCACGCTCTTATTCGGCTGCGCATTGTGCCTATGACATCGTTTGCTTCCCCCAGAGAAAGGCTTTACCGAGAGCCCATCTGTTTCCCTGGCACAGGTTGTAATCCTGTAGTTTCCTCATTAGCATTTTAATTTGTGGCAGCAAAGTAGTTGTAGTAGTCAGTGAAGCATTGTTATCATTGCATTACATTATGCACATGCTCAGCTGGTGTACTTATCATACAAAGCTCACAAGCTTTATTTGAGCTTTATTTATTTTAACAATTCTAGAATAATGGAGGTAGAATACCACAAGGTACAAATTATATGTTCTTTCTCGCTTTTGAACCTGCAAACATCTAACCACTTCTCCACACCACTACCACTGAATGAGAGTCACTGAATGGTGTGTGGATTCACAGCAGCGACATGTTGATGTGCAAATTCTGGTACAGAGGAGAGTGTGGCGCTATTTTAATCAACCAAACAAAATATGCAAACACTGGACACTAAAATTCATTAATCCATGTCTTTTCTCTTTGGGTTGAAGAATGTAAATTTTACTCTGGCACTGGAGTTTAAGTGTAATTCTGTCCACTGTTGTTCGTTGTGCCACTGCACCCCCTCCCCCCAAAAAAAGGCCAAAACCTGTTTTGTACCCTATAGGACTGCTGCTGCATTGGTAATTTATTTCAGACACTGTTTTTAAACCCCCTCTCCGAAATGCCTCTTGTGGACCAAAGCCTCCTGTAGACCATAGTCCTGCATTTCAATTATAGATAAGTATCACCTCTCGCTTGTCTTCCCATAATCCCTTGCCCCACAGCAGAAGTTGAAATTCCTTTGATCCGGGAGTGTTTCTATGCCTTGAAACCGAAAGCCGCTAAACCGACTCAAGCGCGTGTCCATCCTGCCCTCTTGGTCCTTTGCTGTACCAACAACAAACAAACAAAAAAAAAACACAGCCAAGATGGACAGTCTAATTTCTGCCATTTGTAGCTGACCTGAGGAAATAAAATCTGAGCGATTCCTCTCTGACCTGCCTCAGTCAGATAATGCATCCAGGGGCCGACCATAGTGACAAATGCTTTTTGGTCTAATCTTCTGTTCCAGGTCTGATAGCACCTGGATGAGAAATGAAAGGGACAAGCTTGGAAAATTAAATCACTGATAATGCGTTGTCCACTGTTGCGGATGCTACAGCGCTCCTGTTCTTTTTACAAGTTTTCAGTAATTTTGACACTGGCAGCAATGCTCTGTATTATTATTATTATTATTATTATTATTATTATTATCTGAATAACCTTTTTTTATCTCCCATGTCTGACAGTAATAATAAGTTTGGCCCACCACTGGTCCTAGGCCAGTTCGAGAGAGGGCATACTGGCCCACGACTCTTTTGACATGCTTATAGCCAAGCTTCACTTCATTTCACTCTGAAAACTGCCAGCAGGGTCACACAGTTATGGCAACTGTGATTGCTGTTTGTGTGCCTGACGGATGAGGAGAGGTGAGGTGAGGGAAACTGAATTGCTACATTTTCTCCCTGAATAACACAATAACTAATTATGTGCCACCCCACGGGCCTCCTTTCCACAGTTGGCACTGATACTGTCTGGCTGCCTGGATTAGGTTGTGGACTGTGGGGAACCAAAGTGTTGTGTTTCTTTGAAGTAGAACATATAAAGTGAAAATGGTCAGGTGGACTGATATAATTTTTAAGGGGATAGCTCTTAGCCCTGTTAGACTGCAGAATTTAGTTTTTCTAAATAAAGATTTGGATTTTGTACCATTCCGCCTGTATATACAGTATATATTTTTTTTATACGATGTGCAAACATAAGTAACTGTTTGTTTTATACTGGAATTTTTAAAAAATTTGTATTCATCATTTATTGTTTTTTTTGCTACAAAGTGATTTTGAATATAAGGAACCATGTCATAGTTAGAGTTTGACTTCTTTGGCCATGAATTGGAAAACTGTTGAACTGTGTGTACATTGTTAGCTGGTGCGAGATAAAATGTTACATTTTTTTAAAATCCAGGTTTAAATTAGAGCTTCCAAAAGAAACACAGGGTACTCATGTAAGTGAAAAGGTAAGAGGCTTTAATAATGTATGTGATAAGATGCTCTTTGAACAAAAAATGTAAACAGGGCTGAAAAGTGTAATGGGTTTATTGATGGTTAGGAGATTCAAACGCAAAGGCAGGGAGATCAGAACACAACCGTGAGGACCAATAATTAGGGGGAGAAAATAATAAAGGAAGAAAAAAAATACAGGAAACTAATTCCTTAAGGTTAACAGCCAAAACGTAAATCAACCCACAAAACGGGCGAACTACTAAAACTAGTAGAATACCGACTAAATCTCCCGAGCTCACGTAATGAGCTAAAAATGGGAAACTTAGTAAAACAAAAGAACACTCTCAGCTACCGTAGCTCAAAGCCAGTAGAGTGTAAAACCAAAACGAAAGTACAAAGAAAAACTGTCTCCGAGAGAACAGCAAAATACAAAATAGATAGCACGAAACGCTACCAGGCGGAAAACAATCCTATACCCGATTAAGTAGCTACAGCAAGTCCCCCCTGAACATAAACAGAGTTTAATATCAGGAGGTCGCTAGCACCTGACTATACCGACATATATGCAATGTCGTGAGACAAACACACATTGGAGAAGCGGAAGTGAGGAACTTCAATACCCTGCAGGCAGAAGCACAGGTGAAAACAATAATGAGGACGGCAAACAAACAACCACGAACCACTGCAAAAAAGGAACTGGGGAAGGAGGAACACTCACAGCTGGTGTTTTAGAATAAATTAAATGTAAAACTGGCCCAAATTAATAAATTAATTTGAAATTACATTTCCCCCCTCCCCCTTTTGTACCTTCAACTTCAAAGAACAGAAGCCCAGGTTTACATTTCATGCCATATAAAACACCAGTTGTAATGGTTTCAGTAGCGGAGAATCAAATGCGATGGGAAGGGGGATCAGAAGTCACCCACAAAGGTGAGGACCACTAAGGGAGCTTAAACCGCAAATGGGTAGAAAAGAAAAAGGAATAACTAAACAGTAGCTAAACAGCCAAATAATAATCAACCCAGGAAAATAGGGCAAACTCGAAAACACGAGTGAGAGCATAAAACAAAGTCTCCTGAGCTCAATACTAGAGCTTACACGGGGAAACACAAAAGAAAAGAAACACCTTCGGCACGTAACTCTAAAACGGCCGGTAAGAAGGTGAAACAAACAAAGGATACTGTCTCAGAGAGAACAGCACGGAGTAAATTGAACAGTATATTTTCAACGAGGAATAATCCTCTATGTAAAACCTAATATGAAGAAGCAAGTTCCTCGTGAACATAAAGCAAAGCTTTAATATCATGAGGTCGCTTGTACCTAGCTATACCTGGCTCAATGTAAGTAGGAATGACAAAGAAGCACCGGGGAAGTGGAAGTGAGGA
Organism: Ilyophis sp. 1 JC-2022; assembly: GCA_022702515.1. Lineage (NCBI taxonomy): Eukaryota > Metazoa > Chordata > Actinopteri > Anguilliformes > Synaphobranchidae > Ilyophis > Ilyophis sp. 1 JC-2022. The sequence continues at coordinate 116,186,063 of CM040404.1, read as the reverse complement.
GCTTAAATACCCCGCAGGCAGTAGCACAGGTGAAATGAATAATAGGCGAGGTGAAGCAAAACCCCGGAACGGAACGTGGAAAAAAATCAGATAGATTCTCAACCAGAGAGAAAGGACGAGAACCGCAGAGAAAAAAGGAAAAATAAACCACAAACCATGACACCAGTTATGGGTTACACAAATTTTTCAGTTTTAAAGTGGAGTCTATTCTTAACAATTTAATATTGCAGGACAATGTATTGCATTGTGTTGACAAAGTCAACAGCATCAGCTGAAGATGGTGTTAATTAATTTTATATCCTCTAATTGTGGCACAGGATTCCTCTGACAAAAAAACTATTTGCAAATAAGACTAAATAAAACATTTATGGATAGGTTGTGTTAGGATAACTGGTCGGAACCAATCACAGACACCAGAAGTAATAGGAATAGGCTTTATCCGTAGTTGACAAACACAGGTCAATGTCCAGTGCAATAGAGGGCAAGCAGAAACATAGTCAAATCTAAGCAGGGGTCAAGGTCCAGCGATTAGTGCAATATAGAAAAGGCAACGTCCAGGAACAGGCAGGGGTCAGAACCGGGGAATCTGTCAGGGCAGGGGATAAGGAAGATGAAGGGCAGGAGCAGGGCTAGAACGAGGAAGGGCAAGTAGGCAGGGCTGGACAGAAACAGGTAGGACAGGAGCAGGCTGGACAGGCAGGAGAACAGGAACTGGACGGGTACACAGGACTGGACACAGGAACGAGGAGCATGCAGTGAACAGGCAGGGAACAGGCAGGGATCAAAAACATAGAAACAGAGACTAAATACCATCTAACTAAGAAACAACGAGAAACAGGTGAGACGAAATGAAATGAGAAAACCCAATTCAGATGTGGGGAAGTGGAGACACAAAATGGAGGGAGAGAGGAAAAACACGGAACGGACTTCCAGATAGAAAATACATTAAACGGAAAAACCAGACGTTGACTTAAGACGTGGAGGCACGGGACATGACAAGGTTTTATTATTTTGCTTAAGCATGGTTGTTTTGTGTGGAAGATATGACCTTATGGTGAAATCCGTTTTTGAAAAATGTGATGTAAAAAGTATTTTTTTTCTTCTTGGTGAAACAACAAAAGTAGTGGGACTTAAATGAGAGCAAAAACTGGGTTCAATTCAATTTGCAACATTTAACAGGTCCAGTATTTCTCAGTAAAAATATGTTAAATGTTAAACTAGTGGGCCTTGTACACACGTGTGCGTGTGTGTGTGCGTGTGTGTGTGTGCGTGAGTGTGTGCGTGCGTGCATGAGAGTGTGTGCGTGTGTGTGCATGTATAACCTTGCTTCAGTGAGTTTCATTCCATCTCAGCTTTAAAAAATACAGTTTTAAATTGCCCTTTCTCACTGAAATTTAAAATGTGATTCCCCATAAGAGCTTTGGTTTTGGAGAAGGATATTAGCCTTTGTTCTTGCAGTCCTTTTTTTCTGGTGATGACCTCTGTGTAAGGTCACATCAATACTCTCACTGTATTTCCCAGAAAAGTATAGCATCAAAATATTGGAAGTTATTTTTTTGTGTAGATATAGGGTTTTGTTTTTGCCAGATCTTGCAGAATGAACATTTTATTGGCTGTATGGTGATGCATACAACTAAAAAACTAGAACTTGGTGCAGCGATATGCTCAGTAAACATCCGTATGTACATGTATCCGAACAGTGAACACATATGAGGCCAAATATATATCTACACAATAAATGTAATTTTCATAAATAATTTTAATATGATTATGTACATGTGTCCATACTCTGACATAAAGCCAAAATGTTGTTATAAGTATGACACAACACTTGTCATAACTGTTCATGACATTTCATACAAAGTTTTTAAATGTATCAACGTGTTAACATTAAATTAAACATCACACTCAATATAATATGTAATGTTCAACAATACGCTACACATGCATCATATGCTATACAAGTTCTTTGTTTGGTCAGATTTTTTTTAGTGAAGCAAAATCCACTCTCTGTCTTTCGAGTGGCAGTATTTAGTATTCTGTTCTTATTACTGGTATTTTGAAATGGTGCACTTCGCCTTCTCCCTCCACAAATTTAATTGGCTGCCATTTCATGTCTCAGGGGAATATAATTTGGTAAACCTTCCCAACCTTTTGTTTGGCAGCGGATGGGACAATTGTTGTGTTGAGTTGCGTGGCGTTTATATCGTTTTCCAAGGCCGTGCTTTCGTTTTTGCGGCAGGGGAATAGATTTTAGTAGGGTGCACTGCAAAAGCATATGTGTTGCGTATTGCGTTACATTCATGAGTGCTCTTTGAAAAGGATTCACTGAGGCTGTGCCACAGCTTTGTTTTTGCAGGGTCTGAGCAGAAGCTTTTATTCAGCCATCTGGTTTTGACTTTCCGACTCCAGGCGTGTGGCGCTGACACCATTCTGATTTGACAAAAATAGATTAAATGACATGGAACTGCAACATGGGACAAGCGCGGCCTAAAGCAGGAGTGTTCATTCTTAACTGACAAGGCTGGTGTGGGTACAAGCTTTTTTTTTCTAGTCCAGCAATCACGACCATCTGATTCATCTAAAACTAATCTTGTTCTAATCTTAACTTGAAGCTTAATTTGTGGAATCAGGTGTTTTAGTGCTGTGACACAAGAAAAGTTTTACAGCCACATCGGCGCTTTTTGAATAGCACACCCCTGGTCTTTGTTCTGCTTTTATTTATTATTTTTTGTTGTTGGAAAGCCTGTCCATTTCCAGTCCTGTCACTCACAGCTCAACGCCACTGGGATCACTGAAAAACATCTTTAAATACGGTTCACATTGGTAAAAGTCATGGAGACCTTGTCATGAATCTGTACGCGTGTGTTTTGAGTACGACTCTTCCTCCTCTGCCAGTGTACACGCCTTTATTTATGGATGCAGTAAATTCCTCCAAAAATTTTTTTCTAGGAGATTGTTTTATGGGAGGCCTTTGGAAAAGTGTTGTATGTGTATATATGGAATGCAGTGTGATCAGTCATGCAGTGTCTTTATTGATTATGGTAATCCTTGCTGTTTGGCTGTGCAAAGGGGTTAGCATTCATAAACTCCATTCTATTTGCTTTCTAAAATGATGGGAAAATGGGGGAGGGGACTTTTTTATAAATTAATGGATATTTTATAATTAAACTCAGAAAGGTATAAAAGTTCAAAAGTAAGTCTAGGGATAGAAGAATATATGATTCAGGGAGCGAGTGAGAAGGATGGAGAGAAAGAGAGAAAGAGAATGCACGTGAGGAACAATATGGAGGGAGAAAGTAAGAATGTGGGTGGGCCGAACATAAATGGGAAGATAAGGAGGCAAACATTCTGGAGTACTAAGGGACACCAACAACACAAAGAATGACACCTCAACTAGTAAATTCAAACATATTTCACACAAATGCGCAAAAATGCGCATTGGAAACAACATTAGCTAGCCAAACACAAAAATGCATTGCTTGTGCATGCTAGTTTTATTTCACACTGAGGAGGGCCATGCTTCTAAAGCTGCAAAATAACCATTCAATTGTTCCTGCTCGACCACTTCGCTCGTCTACAGCAGGGCGACTCGCACTTCCCCCCCCTCCGTGTCAATGGCACTCGCTCGTCCCGACTGTGGAGCTTTTCCACCCTAGCTCCCCAGTGGTGGAACGAACTTCCCATTCCCCTACGTTCTATGCCAACCCAGCCTGCGTTCCGTCGTGGCCTGAAAATACACCTTTTCAGACTCCACCTGGACTGATACTTATCTAGGACCTCTCATGGTACTTGTTCTTGTTTAACTGTGTATTGAAGTTTGTACTATTTATAATAGAATTGTAGTAGAGCTGATTTACCCAGTTTACTGTGAACTGCATTCAATGTTCATTACTAGGGATAGCTGCTACTTTATGGGAAGGATGTGCTTTATCTTATCTGTTCTGTAGTTACTTCGATGACGTTTCTGTATGCACTTACTGTATGTCGCTTTGGATAAAAGCATCTGCTAAATGACTGTACTGTAATGTAATGTAATGTCGAGAGGCACAACAGCTCAGTATAATCAAGCCAGAGCAGTTTTGAAGTCTAACAGAAGATATATGCACATCATTCATACTTATTCATTACATTGCATGGAGGTAACCCCTTTCAGCAATACTCAAAAGAAGAAGGGCACCGTGATACTTTCAGCAACGCAAACCTCTGGGGAAAGAGTTATTGGATTTTTGATGCTGATCATTTTGATATGCCCTGGCAGGAAATGTCAAGTATAAAGAGTGATTGATTGACAGGAGGGAACAAGTAAATGCAGCGGTGCTGTTATCAGCGACAGCTTTCTTTATTCCTCCCATGTGAGTGATTCTGATGGGCTGTGACAGGTGTGAAAACATTATTTTATTTTTTTACAGTTGAAGAAAGGTCTTCAAAAAATGGAAGGGTTTTTTACAGTCTTTTTTGGGGGTTGGGGGGGGGGGGGGTTCTTTTGTGGTGGCCAAAACCCAGACAGGATTCCAGGCTTCCCAGTTTTACACATTGTCAGTATTGTATATATACAGTATTGTATATAATATCACTGTGAGTACAGTTTGCCTATACTGACCAGAGGGTCACCTTCATTTTTTGTGTATCCAGTTTTGTATATGCTACCATTGCATCCAAATTTTTTGTCTCTTATTTACTGATGAATAATTAATATGTATGGAGTTTGTTTGAAGAATGAGACATCCCAGAACAAGGAATTATAGAGTGTGGAAAGAAAGTAGGACCTGCCAATGTGGTTTGCACATGAAATATCCATTGTGAGTGAATAATTGTTACATAGGTGACTTTGTAACATGTATATTGTGGTAACTTCAATGAGTTCGAGTTTCTGATTTAATTAAATGAACAGACCAGCGAGCACCTTGTATCACATCACTCTGGCTGCACTGCACTGCACGACACAGTGAACTAAAGCCTATGTTTGCTCATGGGTTCCTACCCACGAGCTGCCACAGAATGAGCCGCCCACATCTAATGTATATCAAAGAACAACGGCTATGGCACATCAAAGGTCTGTTTTCTTCTTTTTCTTTTGCACTGTACCCCCCCCCCCCCCCCCCACCCCCTTCTCTCACAACCCCCTCTGGTGGGTGGTACTGGGTCACGTATTGCCTATCAAAAGAACACATTTGAGAATATGAAGGTGTTTTCCATAAATGGGTCTCCACTGAAATTGGCTTTTACCTTCAAATTGCATTCATGCATTGATGTTCAAAAGTATTACAATGTTGTTTAAATGTTAATTTCTATAAATTTCTAATTCATGATAATTTCTTCTTCTTTCACCATTTATGGCCATGGTCATTTGCCTTTTTTTCTTTGCTCTAAGTTTCTGTTTATTGTTTCCATTGCATGTATAGTATTATTTTTTTAAATGTTTTATTCTGCTTTCCATCCAAACCTTATTCTTGTCTGTTTGTATTTCTGTGAAATTTTCACTTCCATTGGGATTTAAATACCAATCAGCCTCATTATGTGTATTTCAATCAGTACACCTGGCACCTTGTGCTGTTTTCTCCTGCGTGCCACATACAATATTTGCTTTTAGTAAACCAACATGTTGGCACATAAATCATGCAGGATATTGAGAAACTGGATATAGGCTTTGTGTTATTTTGAAATGCAACCTCTATATGCCTGTATCTCATGTATTATTCATACATTTACAATTCACAAATTGTCCAAATTTTTATTGCATTTTACTTGCAGCTGTATGCCAATGAATGGCCTTGTCTGGCAAAGGCAGTTTGAAAAATGTCTCAAACTCAAATCAACCTAACATGCATTAGAGGCATGTGGGTTTTATGGCTTTCGGGAAGAAAGTACTTGACTGATCCTAGAACAGTTAAATTGAATTGGCTCTGTCAAAGGGTCCAGCCACTGGCACGATTAAGAAACCCTGACTTTAGAAAGACTGGAGATGTATTCATAAACAAGGCCACTTCTCTTTTTTTGGTAAGCAGATTCATTTTCATCTTTTTTTATATTGCTGTACACTCTGATGGTATATTCAATACACCGGGGAAACATATATATAAAGAAATTTATGAATACAATTATGAACAAATTCCTGGTGAACGTGGGTTGTGAACAATGCCATAATTATATTTTCTCAAAGGATGCCAACTACCTTAATCCAGAGCAATGCCATCAACAAATTTGAACATCTATAATCAAAAGGCAGTAAGTGCTTGTCACATGAGTGGATAAATAAATCTGAGCCACTCAAGCCAAACACTGCACATATTACATTCCACAGTCAATGCAACCACTGCATATTTAATCCTGTAGTTTATTTACAGAAAGAAGAAAAAATAAACAAAATCAATATTTATGATCACACATTTAGTCTAGCTCTCTCTAAGCATGACTTCCAAGTCGTAGGGTTATGAGCCTCGTTGAGACAAATCAATCACAGATTTGAAGATCTCATTAGCCAGAGCTATGATGAATTAATGGATAGCAGGTTTACACATTTTCACATGCCATATTTAAAGCATATAAAGTGAGGCATTAAGTATTTTGGACAGCAGTGTTTTTCCAGCCCACATTCTCTCAGGGTGTGCCACAGCTGAATTGCAGGTCTTGGTAATGCAAATTTCAAACATTCGTACACATTAAAGCTCACTATGATACCGCATACAATGCACTCAAAAAGTGTTAGGACAGTGAGACATTTTTTCACTTTAAGAGTCTTTTCTCTTGACTTATTTTTACATAGAGTTTGATGGGAAAATGAGTCAGGAGAAACAACTCTTAAAGCACAACTGAACTTTGGTAGAACTTTTGGTTGTGTAGTTACCTGGCCATGATATGAGTCCAAATGGTGGTGAAATAATCTAGATAATCTAGAATTGGGTATTTGTCGCTCTCCATTCACTTCTATAGGGCAGCTAAAACGGTCTCAAAATGACACTTCTAGCATGTATATGAACTCGAACGAAGCGGATTTTGTCAATACAAACAATAACCAGTCGCTAATCTGCTACAGGGCACACACACCATTCACTCACACACTCATACCTAAGGGAAATTTAGAGTATCCAGTTAACCTAACCTAAAAAAAATTCTAAAGACTGTCAAATAAAAATAACTAATTTTATAAAACCTTCACCTAAAATAACAGGATTTATAAAATTAAAAAAATTCATTAAATGGTGTCACCGTTTTCTTTCAAGTTTTTTTTACAGTGTAACCATTCCAAACATGCAAAATTTCTAATTTAAATATGGTTGTTTACAGCTGGAGTAATTTACATAACAACTCTTAGTTGATCACCCTGAAGTGTGAAATGATAACGTGCAAATACCCCTTATTTGGGTTCTTTGTAAATTGACCCCTAAATGTCTTCATATCACTCATTCCAAAATGCTACTCGGTAATCAGTGACACCTTACTCCCAAAAAGAGCGATTAGCGGCCTTGCTTCAAGAGAACCGTAGAGCAGATGAAGAGACATTCCAGGAAGCGTCATTAAAGGGTCCACTTTGTATGGTCCATTTGCTGCGGTCAAAAGCAGCCTTTTAATGAAGCGATTAAGAAATGCTTCTCAAAACCGCTTAAGAACCACCGCATTGATGTGAATAACCTGAAACTCATTCCATGACATTTTTATCATGTATCAGGAGTTTAAATACCAGGGGGTTTGGATACAGTGGTAAATAACTGCACATGTCTACCTTATAAAGACTGCAGTATATACAGTATATTACTTTTGACCTATCCATTTCCACAGCCGTGGATTTAATACAGTTGTAGTTATTATAGTTGTTATAGTTGGTGTGTTAATGTGACAATATTAAAAAGGAAATGCTAGTTAAGTTTACTAGACGCCTCTAGATTTGTGTTAATTCATGCATATTGCAAGAAGGCAGAGAGTATAGTAAACCAAGCCACTTAGAAAAAATATACACAAAATGTTATTTTTATCCAATAATTATATCAAATCCACCATTTTCCCGAAGATAGTTAGTTTACCCTGCAGAGTTATTGGTGTTCAGCAAGCAGATGTAGGTCGTATGAGGCGAAATGGAGGGTAACATTTTTCTGCAGCTGTAAAACAATACAAAAACAATGTTCACAATAATTCAGCCTATTTATGGCCTTCAACTAAAAGTCTGAAATCCTGAATGTGAGGAGTTATTTGAATTGCAGACCTTACCTTGAAATAACTTACACAGCTTATATTTCCCCCTAAAATCCAGTTCTACAATTGTATATTTTAATAAAGAATTTATGGTTAAGTACATTACTATAGCGATCAACAGTAGTAATTAAAAAACTAAGATCCAAGTACAAATCCTTAACCACTACTCTACAGTGCCACCAGTATGTAGGTGAATATTGTGGAAAAAGGTGCGGTAAGAAACTAAGAGGGAGTATGTATTTATAGTTGGATCAATCATTTCCTCCAAATTATTAATTTTATAAGCTACTTGTATTTTTTCTAACTTACAATGAACTCTAGTGTAACAAACGTATTAAAACTAAACCTGCATTAATGATAGGCATAGACTAATTTATTTTTAACTAGGTACCGTAAACTATCAGAAGGTGCCTGTAGTATGCTTTCAGCCAGCCATGCAGAACTGCTTTCTACCACTTATTTATATCACTCAACAATGATCTCCAGTTGAGTCAAAACACTCTGGAACATATAGCCATGATGGCGACATGCTAATGTCTGTAGTGGTGTCCAGTTACCGCATTGTCCATCAACCCAATGGGCACATAGGGGAAACAATTAATGAGACTGAATAGATAATGTTCCAGTGTCTAGTTCTTCGATTTGTTCTCTGTCCCCAGATATCTCTCTAGCAGACGCACACATGCTACGCTCAATCAGAGGGTTTCACTAGATCACCTCCTCTGCACCGATTTAAGACACGCTAAAAGTCATAGCCAATGAAATGAAATGGCCTGTCAGTACTGTTTCGCCATGTCATTGGCAGCTAAAGCTGATTTTAAATGTTTCTTCCAGGTTTCCAAAGCTCTGCAGCCAGTAATGCATATCAGTATTTTGTCTGTTTTCAAGCCACAGATTTAAAAATGCTGGTCATGTTTTCTTACAGGTGATTTTGGTGTAATTGGCAGGCTTCTAATTGCAGCTGCTGGGAACCGCTGTCCTTTTTTCTGTGTTTGATCACACCCAGGAGACCGGCTCGTGTGCTGAGACAGTCTGGTGTAGCTCCCCTCTGTCCATCTAGCTTTCAGAAAAAGTAGCCTCCAGAGAGTTTCATCCAAGAGAGATGGTCAAATGGCGTCAGGTCTAGTTTTACCATTTACCGCTCTCCCTGTAACATTGCGTTTTTCATCGACCCATGTGATATTAGAGGAGAGTGCTAGTGCCCCCTAGCCCTGGGGATGAGTATGAGGGTGTAATCAGTCAGAAATTCAGAGGATGAATGGAAATAATAAAAATTAAACAGCATCTCCATGACTTTTGAATACTTGATTAAACAAAAAATTATAGAATAGTGTTTAGAGAAACTTTTAAGCATTCCTTTGTGTTTCTTCACCACAAAAAAATACATATTAAAAAAAAATTATAATAAATTAATTAATTTAATTAATTGAATTGGTCCTTGGCTGATTCTGTTTAAGAGGCAGTGGCTCAGTCAGTTATAATCCAGTTGAATTCATTTTACATTATCTTTTAGAAGAAATCTCTTTTTGTGAGCTTTCATACAGCACTCTGTATGAAATATCTTCAAATGAAAGATTAAACCTACATTTGTCACAAGACACCAGGCGGCCAAATGTATAAACAGTGCTGAGCAGAAAAATGCGAGTTTCCGTGCAGAAATTCAGATGTATAATATAACACGTGTTGTGAGAATCTCGCGTACCTCTGCACACAATGGACACCATACGTACACAATGTTTGGAGTTCGTGTGATATCGCGACACCGTGACAGAAATGCAGAGGTAGAAAATGCAAAACTTTTTTTAAGCAGATTTCCGACTTTCACCCTGAGCGTTTTTTTAAGCACTTTTTTTACTCAGAGTTTGATACATGTAGCCCCAGGTGTGGCAGTTCAGATGAAAAATGCTGCAGTTGGATTTTATCATTAAATTCCCTGCTTTGTTACTAACAGTCAGGACCAGTTCTAACTGGCTGGTTCTACTCTGGTGAGATGAAATGACAGTAGGCATCCAACATTGTAGCTTATTTAATAAAAACACATAATTTCCACACACTGTGACATAAAGTGGTCCAAATTTTAATCTATGTGAAAATATAAAAAAAACAATTATGTGAATGAATGTTAAGATTGCATACTTTATTACAGTTATAAATACATTTTACTATACATTCAAAAATGATTATATCCAAGCATCAGTAACTGAAATTGATGATACAGAATGTTGTGTGTGTGTTAAGGGAAGGAATAACTTTTTTACTTCATATTTTAACATTTATTGTGACATATATTCTCTTTTTTTGGGCAGGTTCAAATATAATTTTTGGAGTAAGGTAAACTAAGATAAACTGGTGTCTCATGGTTTGAAAATGTTCATTGTATGTTTAATTAGGTCTATTGAGCCGCAGAGTTCAATAAAGGTGAAGGGGTGGGAGGGGAGGGGAAGGGGGGTTGTTGTGGGTTCTTTTACTGTCTCGTTAATACAAATTTAAAAATATTATATTCTGAGCAATGTTTTCATTTAAACTTAAACTAAACACATTTTGTGTTTTGCTTCATTTTGTGCTGGTGTTTACCAAAACAATACGGCATGTCCTTACTTCATAGAATAAAATCAATTATTGCATGTCTGAGCTGACTCTTCTAACGGGAACAAAGGCAAACGTAAACTATGCAGGTGTGTTTATATGGATTTTCTTTTATTCTGAAGTTGATTTCTTTGAGTTCATTCAAGTACAAAATGGAAGATGTTATCAAAATGATGGTCCTTGCAGATTTCTTAGGTGCAAAAAGCTCTTCCTAATCCTTTTTTTTATTTTTTGGTCGAAGCTATTGTGCCTTGGCAAAGCTCGGGTCTCTCGCCAAAGATAATTGGCACTAACAGCGAACTGCTGCTGCACATTAAAAGAGCTCCAGGGCTTAAGATTGTTTTGCATTCTGTTCTTGTCACCCTGTGCTCCCGTAGGTTTTGTAAGATTCACAAAAATGTTGTAACCACCACATATTACAAGCCATGCCTTGATGCCTTCCATAATTGTCAGATGTTCAGGTGACTTAATGGAAGGAACAGCTCAGTCTCATTTTGACATTTTGACAAAACATCACACTTCCATCTGACTACATGAAAATACATTATGTTAACTGAAGTGTCATTTTATCTATACAAATGTTCTTATTATATTTTTATGTTGTGTGAGATTAACTGGTGGATTGAGTGGACAAATCTAATAGGGCTTTAAAATGGAAAAATAGGGGTGCATTTAAAATAGAAAACATAAACTTTGGTTTAACTTTATATGCCTTAATTAAATAAATGACTGATTTATCAGGACTCTATTAGTTGCCTCACGTTGCTTTGGAAACTCACATATCAAAGTGTTAATAGCCAGACCTTTTTAATAGCTGACACATACTGCTTATCGGTATTCAACGTAATATGATTCACCTGTGTAGCTGCCTATGTAATTGTGATTTAGTTACTTCAAAATAAAATCCTTTCAATTCCTGTTTCCATGATTCTCTCCAACCTGCATATCTTTGCATATAACTAGTTGTATAACTAGGCAGTCCTGGGCCAGCTTGTGTTTGGGTACCGAGTAGAAATGGTCAACTGGATAACCAATAACTAATAGTTAACTAAATGAAGGAATATGTGACTGATAACTGTCAATTATTACAGTGCATTAACTAGGTGATACAAAATTCATAAGAGGGCACATGGCCTCTTGAGAAATTCATATTTATTGTTTTTCTCCCTGTGGCAAAGTGCCAGGTGTGGCCACTGACAAGGTGGTGACTGCATGAGAGGGTTTACTATAGATCAAGAGATTCTGAAATGGCTGGTTGGTTATCGTATTACCATTTATTAAAAAGTAAAAAACACATTAAAAAAACAAATTAAACAAATGGGGCATTACAGAAAGTAAATCAAAGTGAAAGCAAATACATGAAAACAAAGATCAATATATATGTTACCAAACAGCTGCAGCTGTGAGTATCTGTAGTTGGTGCCAATGGCGCTATTCTCTTCATCTGTATGGAACAGTAATGGTACATGCACAACACAAATAAATGGCAGATAAGATGAACAAAAATAATTAACAGATAAAACATTGTGTCAGAAACAATACAATGTATCCTGTCACGCATGACTGACAAGAGATCTATTTCCTTTGTGAGTTTTACCCCTGTGGCTGACATGTGACTGACCCTGGACCTGTCTCCTCTTCACAGGGCCAGCAGTGAGAACAGTGCCCCCCAAACAGGACAGTGAGGACTGCAAGCCGGAGAAGCTTCCGGAAAAGGGCAGTGAGAGCGGAACCTCTCTCAACGAGCTCTCCACCTCCAGCTCCGACACTCACTCCGAGATCACCTCGCCCCAGGATGGCCCTGAGCCGGCGGTGGGCGGGATGGGTGGTGAGGGTGGTGGATGTTCCCCGGCGCCACGCGGGGCCCTGCAGCCTGCCTCCCGCCAGCCCAGCACACTAACGCTGGGCCGGCCCACCAAGAAAGGCTCGGTGCAGTGGATGCAGCTTCCTGACAAGCGGCGCAGCAGTGAGCTCTTCCAATCGCTGATGGGTGGCAGCCCCCGCGAGGGCGGCTTCAGCAGGAAGAAGAACGCAGAGAAGCTGAGCACAGAGGAGGAGATGAAGCAGTGCATCCAGGACTTCCACAAGATCAAAATCCCCCCTGAATTCCCCCAGCGCAAGCGGCAGTGGCAATCTGAGCTGCTCCAAAAATATGGCCTGTGAGGCCGCTCTGCCTTTTTCCCTCTAGTTCTCTTTTTTTTTCTTCTGAGGAAGCAGCCTTCAGGACGGTACTGTCTCTCCCTCACTTACCTGATGGAGTGACACCCCCGTAGTGCTGACAGTACCATTTTTTGCCTCTAGATGACAAAAGGGTAGTAAATTAGCTACACTCCCTGAACAGTAGCAGGTTATTAATGTTTTTTTTAACTGAGAGATTAGGTTGAAACCCCACGTTGACAACCAGCAATGCTACTCCTACCCCCAATTCTGTGACCAGCTATTTCAAGCACAGCCTAATCCCATCGCTGGATTCTCCAGCCAGTCAATTTATTTTTCCCCAGCTAAATTAGGTGGTCCCTAAAATAGAGGCCTTCTTCTGCCATGGAACTGTGAATGCTAGTAAATGCCATATGCTTTTTATCATCTATGAACATATACAAAGTATACATTTATGACAAAAGTTTGCTCCACTCATATTGTGAGTATTTGAGAAGTTCTGTCCTCAGACAGCTCTTACTAAAAGGTGGCGAGGTGCCCACGCCCTAAGAAGTGTTGAGCTTCACTGGGTCGTAGTGATAAATCACAATAATGCATCCTCCAGTGTGCCGGCATGAATGAAGCAAATATACGTGAGAGAGGAAAAAATATCTGGATTTATAAATCAAGACATTTATCTTGGGCAGAAGACATGGAAGGTGAAAGGCATTAATAATCCCATTAAACGTGTATTACTGCCTTGCCTCAAGTGAAATGTACATGCTTCAGTGGTTGACGTGAGCATTCCAGGAGTTTTCCTCCTTTATTTGGGTTACAAAGCTAGACTGTGATGGTTGTACATACATTTGAATCCTAATGATCATGTTTTGAGGTTTTATATGTTTGTTTTTTTTTAAATCATTTTTTAGGTGCTGTGATCAATTTGTGATTATTGAGGATGTGTCACCAGTATACCATTGTAGTGTTTGGAAACTTGTGTAATTGATAAGAAGTTCCCCTTTGTATTAAACAAGTAGAAGGAGTAACACAAAGAGCCAGATTCATTCATATGTACTTCAACCGTGTAAGGTCATATGCAATTCAATCAAAACCCTCCAGATTAATCCAGTGTCTTATCTCAATAACAGAGACTTTGCTCACTTTTCTCGCAGTATTACGATACAGTGACTGGAATTAACAAGTCCATGTCAATGAAAATGAAAAAATTCACCATTTTGGAACCGTTTTAAAAAGTTTTAGCTTTTAGCCTGAAAATTGCTCACAGAGAGGGTACTCTAGTAGCTCAACCAGGTAAATTGCATGCCATTAGCAATTTAGGTTTTACACAACATGGGTTCAAATCCAGCTCAAGATAAACCTCAAAGGCCATTCTCTCTTTCCCTCCGATTTTCTAGTCTCTCATTGATTACTGTTCCATAAAGCCAAAATGCCACAAAAATATATTTAAATGGGACTACGTATCACCATCTACTCTTCAGCAGCTGAAGAACAGGCCGAATGTTCTGAGGACTTGAGAGGAACTGAACATTATGACATCCAAGTAACACATTGCAATGTTTGTGACATTTATGGGATGTTCCTGGAATGTTATTTTGGAGTAACATTCCCCTATGCACCGCAGAATGTAACATTTTGTAATGTCGTTGCAAGAATGTATGGGGAATGTTAGCAATGTACTCCGGTCTCAAAGTAAGGGAACATTAAATCCAAGCGTTAGAGAAACCAAAAGGAAATGTTTGGACTAACATTCCAAGAATATTCCACTTATGTGCCATAGAATGTTCCTGTCATGTTTGTTGAATGTGAAAAGGAAGTTCCACAATCAAGTTTTAGGAATTTTCTGAGGACTTGAAGGGAACTCAACATTATGACATCCAGGGAACGCATTGCAACATCTGTGACATTTATGGGATGTTCCTGGAATGGTTTTTTTGTTATCTTGGAGTAACATTCCCCTGTACACCCCAGAATGTTCCCAATGCAATGTTCTGCAATGACATTACAGGTCTGTATAGAGAACATTTTTTAAAGATCCCAAACGTTCCTCGTTACCTGGGAATACAGTCCAAGGGCATTCACTTCTGTCTTGTTTTGCTTTAATCCTTTATTTTTTTTAAATGAGGTGAGCAACTTGTATTCAGTGAATATTATTGTAATAGGTGTATTATTATCAGTGGTTGTAAAAAATATTTTCAACAAGGTGATGGTGGGGTTTGTGATATCACAGAAAACCATAAAACAAAGGGGATGGAAAGAGACAATGGTGTTTTACATCCCCCCTGCATCCCCCCTCAAATCAACCCCTGATTATTATCCAGCAGCAAGTTGTGACAATGCTTGAGTCATAAAGAATGCTTGAGCAAGAATGAAGCAACTTTCCCTCATTGTCTGCATACCATATACCATTTAAATACGTGTGAAAAATTGCTCATTATTTAATATTTTTATTCCTATGTTGTTCACATAATTAAGTGCAATATTTCTCAATTTTTAGAAATATTTTTATACTTTCTTTCATTGTTATATTTTATTAAGCTGGAGTCAGGCAGTTACATTGCAGTCAAATTCACCCTTTGTTTGATTAAAAAACAGTTTGATTGAATTGCATATGCCATTAACGCCTTCTCTAGCGCCACCAAGTCCAAAAATAAAATGGTTACTGTTCTTGAACCTCTTTGGCATAATCCTGGTCTCTTCTCTAAGGTAACCCTTAGGAGTTTGTTTTCTATCTGTCAGAATTATTGTAAGTAGTACTGAAACAAAGTATAATAAGCCGAAACACAGTGGACGTGGAAGTTTTTTCTCACCTAAAAGGTTTTTGAAAAGTTATTATTATTATTATTTTGCCGGGATAAAGATAGAAACTTTTCCGTGATTTGTGTTGTCTAGGGATTTCTAGAATACACAGAACATACAGAATTGTTGTTTTGATAGAGCCTGTTTTGTGTCATGTTACAAAATAAGGAACCATTCTTGCTATACCGTTGTAATCATATAATAGTTTATAGGCTTAGAATCATGAGTTTGAACACTTTCAACCAGTATATTGTGTTACTAGATTGATTGAAAATCTCATCGTAAAACATATGCAATGAGGGCAAATAAAATAAACCATGCTAGGGGTTAAAGTGTAATTGATTCAATCAAAGGGGAAAGTCTGGCCTACCTTGGGTTACCTTTACCAAGACATAATGTAAAATATAAAATCCAAAGTTAGTAATGTAAAATAGCTTAAAATATGTTAAAATAGACTTTGCATTTTAGAAAATGTATCAGTTACTGACACCGTCAGCTAATTAGATAAAATGTCATTGTAGAATATTATGTATATACATTGTACACATAATGAAGCATATATTAAAGCAACATTGACTTACATGTTTTGTAATATATGCTATATGTTTTGACATAAATAAATTCTGTTATATTTTGAACCATCTTGCAATCCATTGGCATTTATTTAATTTCTGTGTGGGTCAGCCATCACAGTATTTTATGGGGCTAAGAAAGTTATAGCGAGGTGGACCTAAGAATCTTTGAGGTGAAGTTCCACAGCAAAATAAAGACAAAGTGGCAAATCCTAATTATCTTTTCTAATAAAAGAGTAATTATCAGGTTTTTGCTATCTACAATATATAGTCTATGTGCATATTGTGCCATATTTTGCTTTTAAAAAACTGTGCAAACTGTATATTGACATTTTAGAGGTATGAGGAATTAATTTGCTGGAGATGGCCCTACTAGTCAAAATGTTGTAGTTATTAATGTTATATATTTTTTTGCTTTCAGTTATTCAATCTTCTTTTGAGATTTGGCTTTTTCCTGCAGTATAAATGCTCGCCTGTGGAACAGAGGATAATGTAAATGTATCTTTTGTCATTCAAGTAGCATTGTATTTTTTTTATTCTGTCAGACAGTGGCAGTTATCACATTATTATAAGATGTGTTAGGCTATGTATACATCATAACCCCAAGGAAATAAGTGTTTGGTTAGAAGAACTGGAAAACCATCCCTGTCAACCAGGAATAAAATTAAATGTTTGCCACCACACCAGCGCGCTGTTGCCTCAAAGGGCCGTGGGATGAAGGAAAAAAAATGTGAGTGAAAATGAAGATAGAGTCAGACAGATAGACAGGCATAAAGCCACACAGACTGATAGCAATAAATATAGACTGATAGAGAGATAAAGAGGCAGGGAAAGATGGAGACAGATAGAGAGATTGAGGCTTAAACAATCAGGCAGAGAGATGGACAGATATAGAGAAGAGATATAGAGTAGGGTAGAAAAATAAGAGCTTTGAGGATGAAGAATGTTTCTGGCCTCATTCACAAGTGACTCAACAGCAGCAAAAACAAAACTGACAAACCACAATCTGGACCCACAATCCACCACTCTGAATGGGTAATGCAGTCTTTTCTGGAAGAAATTGTGGGTCTAAACCCTATTGAAAATGTATGTACTGAAAGGTACGCTAAAGTCATGTCTAAAGAGAAACTGAGTATGAGATGTCAATAAAAACGTTGTTTAGAAATATGTGTACTTGATGGGCACATATGCAATAAAGATCTTTACAATCTAACTGCAGCATACTTTGCTGGACCGTGATTAAGGTTTTGTATTATTTTACACAGCACTGTTTACTTCAGCAACTGCTGAATCATTTTTCAAAGAATCTATTTTAAAATATTCAACATGAAAGTTAAGGCCAAAGTGCATTGCTGTTAGGCTGGCTAGGGTAGGATCCTGAGATTAGCTTGTCAAAATAAATACATGCATAAATTAAATTTAAATGCTCTGCCTCATCACCTAATTTTTACAGAGAATTTATTTTCAACATACAATCCTTAGGTATACATTATATATGAGCCCAGAACTATTCTAATTCAATGGGAGATTGCGCCGTGAGTGAGGTTACACTGCTCCTCAAATGGCAGTATCCACTGCTCAAGTGTTGCTGATCTTTTTTGGAGGTCATAAGATGTTGTGCCAAGGCTGAAGAATACTTGTAGCACCATACTTTGACCTGCAGATCCAAAGTTCTGACTTGCGAAAAGGCTAGATTCTCCCTGGGTTCCTAGACACAATTTAAGACGTGGCTGTGCCATGTGATTATTAAATGTGTGCCACTGACTGATGTATTACCCCAGCCGTTAAAATGATAAGCCAAGTGATTATGCCCCATTCCTGCCATTGTCATACTTGCACTAATAGAATGGAATGTTGTTTTTTATGGAGCCTTTTAAATGTCAATCATGAGAGCAAAAATATTGTGGGATGGGAAAGAATGAGGCTTCTCAAATCATAACAAATTGGCGGGACTATCATACTGCTGTTATTGACTCAATTATTTGAAAGACTCACTGACTTGAGTGCTGTGCTATAGCAAGCAACGTGTTTGTCTTAAACCAAGTCAGTGATTGACAGCATATTGTAGCTCTACCTATTATGAGGTCAATGAAGCTTCAACCTCTCATCACAGCTGAGGAGATGTCCTTCAATATATAGCCAGCTGGTTTTTCTTTTTTTGTTCACATTTTCCCAAGTAAAGCACACTCCCTTCAACCATGATAGGGTGGTAGTAACAGATGTTCAGCAGATGTGCAGCATTAAAAAAAGAACCGCTGAGATATTAAAAGGCAAATGCTTAAATTAACTACGGCTGTGTGTCTGTCAGTAAAAGTGCTCGCTACCAGTGTACATTCACCCCAATAGATGAGAGATCACAGGTTTGAGGTCAAGCTAGTTAATTTGTTGACTAAACAAGAGTTTGCAGTCATGAGATGCTAATTGCCTTTGACCCAGCAGAAGTAGTGCCAGGTTGTAAGGTTACTGAAGCGCTAGTTCTTTCCGATAATATTGCAGGTACCTACAGACAGTGCTCGAGATGAGGGGGGATGGCATCCCCCCTGAAATAAAGATGGTCAAAATCATCCCCCTTCTGAAACGGCCATCCCCCCTTCCCATCCCGTGTTATTTTATCAATGAATGTGGAAATATTATCACTATTTCAGCGTTTAGTTTTTTGCGTATATTGAGTAAAATACTGTGGGCAAGGTGCACGCGCGCACATTCAATGACGCGACAGTTTTTTTTTTTTTAATTGACGTCACGTCAGTCAGTGGCGCTGCACTGCACAGGTGATGATGGCTAAGCGCAAAGGACAGCTAGATCTGAGGGACTTCGGTTTTAAGAGGGCAAAAAGCAACACTGGAGGTAAGTCAAGAATCAGGAATACTTTTTATATGTCACCAAAGGTGGACTCTCAGTCCGGACAGAGGCGATACTAATACAGTTAACGATTTTAGTTTGACGCTTGTGTTTTTTTTCCTTGTTAACAACGCCAGCTAGCTAGCTAACGTCAGGTTAGACTTCACATTCACAAAGTTTATGTTAAGTTTCCTCCTCCTCTGACCCCCCCCCTCCTCCCCCCATACAATCTGTCGCTGTCCAGGTTCTGAAGCACTGCTATGAGGCTTTTCTTCCTTTGTTTATTTACTACAAAATATGATAAATACAATTTCTAGCTAGATTATGTTTGTAGAGCCCTGCACTGGAGACCGAGGGCCACGTCTTTACCTAGGACACAGGCTCAACATTGTTTTTTCTTTTCTCGCTCTCTTGATCCACATAAATGAATGTTAGTTAGATGAAAACAAAAAAAATGGAATACAATTTTACAATCTTTCTGACACTTTTTGTGTTAACGTTGCTAACATTAATGCCATTAATAATCATATTAAAAGGAGGAATCAGTTCAGTCACTAGAGTACAATCACAATATAATTCTATATAGACACTTCAATATATCAGTGTACATGAGGTAAATTAGTTTAACATAAATTTTATGTGTTTGTGGTAGAAAAAAAAAGAGAGGAGGAAGCAGAAGCAGGGCAAGATAGTGCAGATGATTCTGAGGGCCCAAGTTACCAGGGAGATGATGAGCAAGACATCCCTGAATGCTGGACATCTAACATGTTCAGGGAGAAAATAAAGCAATATCCATGGCTAATATGCCAAAGCAAAAAACTTGGCTGCCTAACCTGCCAGAAGATTAAAGTAGTTGGGCCAAATACAGGTGGGAGCCAGGTGCATATTGCTGATGAGTGGTCCAAAGTTAAAGTGACAGCCTACGGTGCAACCCGAGCAGCTCAGCTGCAGTCTCTTCGTAAGAAGATACACAAGCATAGAATGTCAGACTATCACCAAGCAGCTGAGAAAACCATGGAAAAGGCAAAAGAAAAGACATTGGAAACACTGACTTCTGATATGCAAAGGGATCACTTCTTAACTACTGATAGAGTATTTCGTACAGTGTACAAGATTGTGAAATCTGCAAGGCCTTTCACAGATCTACCAACTGATATTGATCTGCAAGTCCTGAATGGACTAGACATGGGAAGAACTTTACATTCAGACCATTCCTGTGCAACAATCAGCCAGCACATAGCAAATGAGATGAGAAAGAGAGTAGTTGGAAAGGTCCTTCAAAGTGGAACAAAATTTTCTGTTCTGATAGATGAATCTACAACTGACAGTAAAAAATCAGTTTTGATCATTTATATTAGAGCAAGCCTAGGGATGAGTGAAGAGCCACTAACATTCTTCTTGGATCTAGTTGAGCTTTCTGCTACCAATGCAGGAGAAATTTATCAAGTTCTGATGAATAACCTGTCACATCATGGCTTCTCTGAAGCTATTATGAGGGAGCGCTTTGTTTGCTTTGCATCAGACGGAGCTTCTGTCATGCTTGGAAGTAAGTCAGGTGTTGCAACCAAAATTGTAGAAAAGTTTCCCAATGTGATGGTGTGGCACTGCATGAACCACCGTCTTGAGTTGAGTGTTGGAGATGCTGTTGAAGAAATTGCAGGGATAAATGACTTCCAGTTTTTCTTTGACAAAGTGTACAGTCTCTATCATGCATCAGCCAAAAACCGCCGTGAGCTCACTGAATGTTGTCAGGAACTTGCATTACAGTGTCTGAACATAGGGAGAATTCTCAGCACTAGATGGGTGGCATCCAGTCACAGGACCATTAAAGCTGTATGGCAGCAGTATCCTGCACTCCACAAGCACTTTTCTAATGCCTCAGTTGATCCTAAAAGAAGTTCAACAGAGAGATGCATGTTCAGTGGTTTAACAAATCGCCTTTCAAATGCAACATTTGTGCAGAATCTTGGAGTCATGTATGATGCTTTAGAAGAGTTGTCTGAATTCTCTCTCTCGCTTCAAGACAGAAACATGACACTCCCCAAGGCCGAAGGAAGTCTCAGTCGGCAAGTCCGTGTGCTGAAGTCAATGGCAGAGCAGCCTGGACCAAGGGCAGAAGAGGCTCAGACTGCAGTGGGTTTGAAGATATTCAAAGGAGTGCCACTGACAGATAATTTGAGGTACAGCAGAGAAATAAACCACCAACAGTTTTTTCATGCCTTGGCTGCTAATATTGAAACAAGAATGGGATGCCTGCCTGGTAAACAGAGAAGCAAAGAAGAGTACCAGAGCTTTCTTAACAGTGTAAAAGTGCTGCAGCCATCCAACTGGCCAGATGTGTGTGGTGTTCGTTATGCCGAAAAGGAAATAGAGGAACTCTGCTCCTTTTTCAAGCTTGATAATGGCAGACAAATTCAGAGAGGAATGAGGGAATACATTGATATGATCAGACTCACAAATGTTGATGAAATGAAACCACCAGCACCAGAAGAGCTAAAACCCCTCCTTCAAGCAGTGAACACACTCGTCATCGCCACAGCTGAGTGTGAGCGTGGGTTCAGTCAGATGAACATTTTAACCACAACTAGAAGCTGCCTAGAGGTAAAAAGTATGTCAGCTTTGCTCTTCATCAAGTGTGTTGGCCCTCCACTAAAACAGTTCAAGCCAGATGTTTATGTCAAGTCTTGGCTTCAAAGCCATTGCTTGGCTAATGACCTGAAAGCAAGAACCCGGAAAATTGACAATAGAAAACATGACTACGAAACTCTTTGGAAACTTCTGTGAGATAGTGTAGGGGAGAATGGGTTAGGCAGCCTTTGGAAAAAAAGATCAGTTTTTAATTTTGTTTCCCCTTTTTTGCCTTTTGTTTGGCCACCTCAAATTTAAGACATGTCAGGTAGTGCTATGTATTTGGATTATTGGTATTATATGTACTGTATTATTTTCAGATTTTGTAAATGGTACATTTGTTTCATTCATTTGCTCTTGCACTTGAATTAAAATGGACTTGACTTGAGAATGTTTTGTGAGGTTTTTTTTCAAAATAGATTAATTCCCAGATTTATAGGTATCATGAGTATGAAGTTGCACTTGCACCCAGTGGGAAAAATTGTCCTCTGCATTTGACTCTAACTATGTAGGAGCAGTGGTAGCAGTGTCAGCCTGGGGGCTTGGTCAAGATTAATGACAGGAGTAGCAGACAGGTAATATCCATAGCATGCATGTTGTTTTAGAGTAATAAGGGTACACTGTTGGTCTCTCACCTTCTGCGCTGTCCACAGCACAAATGATCTGTTCCTAAACATTAAAATCTACCATCCCCCCTGATTTTTTTTTACAACTCGAGTACTGCCTACAGAGTATAAATTATTTTCAATGGGAGATATGCCTCACCTCTAAACGGTGTTAGCTCTACTGTAAGATTGTATGGACTGTGGTGTGTAAAATATTGTCTGGCTTTGAAGTGGGCACATTAAATACATGTGTTACTGCTGCAGTGCTCTATGCCTCTATGCTCTATACGAGTGGAAAAGCAGTGGCAGTTACAAATGTAAAGGGCTTAAACGTCAGCTATGAAAATGTGCCGATGTAACGGTACTGTTTTGACATTTAATGTGTAGGGACTGTATGTTTGCTTGTTATATGATATTTTTAAATAAAACATGTGGATTGTTAACAGACAGGATTGTGTAGGCGTCTACTCGTGCTCACACTATGCCTCTGAGGTTAAATAACCCTTTCAGACATCCCACACACTGCATTGTAATTATATTACATAACCCAGTTCAATTAACAAGGTTGAATAGAGGAGAATTGAAATGCAAATGATTTTCCATTAAGGGGGTTTGGTGCACAAAATGCTAGTGTCAGTCAAATGCTATTATTCTGTGTTGTAGAATAAGCAAATCATGGCAGGTAGGTGATTTTCTGTCAGGCATTACCTTATAAACCCTCTGGCCCTCTCTGATTTCAAAATGGCTCCTAGAAGAAAAATCCATCTCTGGACTGTTAAGCAAATACGTCCTCCAGGGGAGGCACTAATTACATGTCACAACATGCTGAGTGACTTGGTTTTGAACATAATAATGTAAACTGAATGAGCAGTTAAAAATGGCACAAAATTATTATAATTAATTTTTTTTGTGCAGATTTAAAGACTTTTCGTTTTTAAAAATTTCTGTGTCCAGATTCTGTGATTATAACTGCAAGACTGAAATGATATTTCATTCCTCTATCTTATTCCTGCATTGTTAATAACTTCTCAATGGCATAGCCCTCCAGACCATGGTCACCTCACGTCTGGACTACTGCAACTCCTTTCTTGCAAGCCTACCAGCCTGCGCCATTCTGCCCCTACAACTGGTCCAGAACACGGTTGCTCGGCTTGTGTTCAACCTCACGAAGTTCTCACACGTCACCCCCCTGCTGAGGTCACTCCACCGGCTGCCAGTCATGGCCAGGATCAGGTTCAAAGTTCTGACCCTGGCCTACACTGCAGCCAAAAGGTCAGGCCCCTCCTTCCTACAGGATTTGATCCAGCACTATGCTCCTGCTCGACCACTTCGCTCTGCTGCTGCAGGGCGACTTGCACTTCCCTCCCTCCGTGTTAACAGTTCGCTCGTCCTGACTGAGGAGCTTCTCCACCCTAGCTCCCCAGTGGTGGAACGAACTCCCCACTCCGCTGCGCTCAGCTAAAACACTGTCTGTTTTCCGTCGTGGTCTGAAAACGCAAGACTCCACCTTGACTAACTACCTATATAAGGCCAATTATATAGTACGTACTTCCTGTTTATCTTTTATTTTATATTTGTGTTTTTTGCTATTTTAATAGTTAAGAATGTATAGCTGACTGTATTCTATGTTCATTACTAGGGATAACTCCTACGTTGTGAGAAAGTTGTGCTTTGTCGGATTTGCTTTCTTGTGTCAATGACCTTCAATATGCACTTATTGTACGTCACTTTGGATAAAAGCGTCTGCCAAATAACTGTAATGTAATGTAATGTCAGTGATTCATGCATCTCAAATTCCAAAAAATTTCTTTTCATTTAGTTTAATGTTTTGTATGGGTGGGTGGGGCTTCAATGATGTCCGAGGATGTTGTCTGTACCTGTAGTTAATCCTTTGAAAATTAACCACAAGGAAAGTGTATTGCTGGCCATTAAAAAAGAAAGCTGTCATGATCCCACTTGTTTGTGCACATTTGTTCATGTTTTCTGCGATCTCGCATTCTCTCTTTCTGTCTCCAGCTTCGCTTTCTTCTTGATTATTGTTAACTAATCTACTAATTTACTAATGCTAGTCATATAATTACTAACACACTAATCTGCTAGCCATGTCTCATGTGATTTACTAATTAACTAATTTACTAACGCTATGATGGGATAATTACTAACAGACTAATTGACTAATGATCTTCATCTCGTTTTTCCAAGCTGTTCCTAATTTCTCTCTGTTCTCAAGCTAAGTGTTTGCACCTGTCTACACCTGCATTTAAGCCAGTGTTTCTCTGTCTTCCTCATGAAATTGTTGCATTGACTTGTCTTGCACTTTTGAGCGTTCATGTCCAAGCCTGATTCTAGTTATTACCCACGCCTGTACCCTGAATACTGTTTACTGCCTGCCTGACCTACGAGAATCACCTGCTGTCTACGGTACTTCTGCTCTGCGCTAGAACTTTGGTTCTGACCCACGCCCGGACATTGACTACGAGTCTGCCTGCCGTTTGTCTGTACCTTTGCCCTCGCTGACAGCTTTTCCTAGTTTTCGACCATTGCCTGTGACACCGTTTATGAGACTGCCTTCTCGATTCGGTACCTGTGTTTTGATTGTGGATTTCCTGTGTATGACCATTGCTTGGATATTGATTACGGAATTGAACGCTCCTATTAATAAAGACCCTGGCGGGTTATTTTTTATATTCTACGTTTCTGAGTCGTGCATTTTGAGTCCAAACCACCTTGTTCTGTCACAAAAGCACTAAGTCAATGATGTTCACAGTACAGTACTGGGGCGGCAGTGTGGTATAATGGTTAAGGAACTGGGTTTGTAACCGAAAGGTTGCAGGTTCGATTCCCAGGTCGGACGCTGCCGTTGTACCCTTGAGCAAGGTACTTCACCTGCATTGCTTCAGTATATATCCAGCTGTATCAATGGATACTATGTATAAATGCAAAAGAAATGCTGTGTAAGTCGCTCTGGATAAGAGCGTCTGCTAAATGCCTATAATGTAAATGTAATGTAAATCTAGAAATGCGGTGGAAGGAAGAAATTTCCCTGGGTTTTGTTTTTATACCGAACAACCCCTATTCTAATATTTTAGATTCATGCTTTCATTGCAAGACAAATCGCTGAAAAACATAAGCTCAGGCCATGGTTTGACAAGAGCCTATATTTAATTGTATCAAATCATACACTACACAGACTACAAGTGTTACTTTCAGTTGCCTTAATTCTTGAAAAGGTAAGGTACATTGAAGTTAGAATGAATGCAGACCTATAAGTGAAGGTGTCAATCTGTCCTGCAGTTGTTCATTCTCATGGCATGTAAATGCTTCTTTGTTCCAGTGGAGTCGGCAGCCTGCCGATTTTACAGAGCGGCTATTGCCCCTGTAAACGGGCACATTTATTGGTCAATTACTGTCAAATGACTGACACTAGCTTTAAATCATGTGACCTCCAGGAGGACAAATTTACTCAACGAAATGAGTGCAGCTGCAACACCTGGCAGTGCAGGGTAATTTCCCTTATGTATCACTTGTCCTTCACACCCATCTACACAATCTCTCGAGAGCGATGATTGACACCTCCCATGCCACCTTCTGAACCTCCTCCACAGCTCTACCTTGCCCTTGAGGCTGTGGATCAGATTTTCTGCAGAAACTATATTTATTATTTTAATGATGGATCTATGATATGCATATAGACAATTAATTATTGAATTACTTCTGCTGCTTCTCTTGTATTTTTCTTCACATGTCACCAGTTAGTACTAACTATCCCTAAAGGGCTGCTGGTGCCAACATTATGCTTAACATGGAGCCATTGGATCTATAGATCTCTCCCTCCACAATTACATTTAAAGGTA
The DNA here is from genome assembly GCA_022702515.1 of Ilyophis sp. 1 JC-2022. Classification (NCBI taxonomy): domain Eukaryota; kingdom Metazoa; phylum Chordata; class Actinopteri; order Anguilliformes; family Synaphobranchidae; genus Ilyophis; species Ilyophis sp. 1 JC-2022. The sequence goes on along the minus strand of CM040404.1, from coordinate 116,159,834 downwards.
TGAAATATGTTCTTTCTGTTGAATTGTACAATTGAAAAAGGGAACCTTTTTTTAGCACCACATATAGGCCATTTACAATTTAAAGAAATATCTTGAACTGCTCCTTGTTATGGTTGGTAGCAGTAGCCTATACTCATAAATAGACCTGACCTCAGAAGCATTCCAAAATATAAAATGTTAGTTGCTAGGACAAATGTCAACGTGTCCACCATGTTGCCTGACCATGCCTTGTGGCATTCATGGTTGTACAGGTTTCACCAGTACTGACAAACAAAAAACTGTTTCGAGTGAATTAAAATGAGGATCAGTTTTGGTATTCAGGTCAGTAATGTTGGAACAGACAAACTTTGGTAAATGCCTTGGTAAAGGGCATTTTTGTTATGTCTGAGGACCTGTCATTCTTCCCTTGACTTAAGCCCAATCATAATCAATTATAATCATCTTGCACCTTCCATCCTGTCAAAATCAAAAACATTGCTTAAACATCACATCATCAGTTTTTGAGCCAATTTAATTTGTTAAATAGATAATTAAAATCAATTAAGTTAAGATAATATCTAAGCCATCAAATATTACATACAGTACATCTCAATTGTATTGCTCTCTCTCATTTGAAATAGAAATAAATACTGATATTTTTCACCAAGTTTTGTTTATGTCATAGGTGATTTACAGAGTATTATAATCATTTCAAAATGCACTCTGTGAAAACGAATCTATTGTCACTACACATATCTTTGGCTTTTAGAAAATTCACTCAAACAGTGCATCGCTAACTCATTATTCAGATTTTAAAGGTGTGTAGCAGCATGATAGTTTGTAACTGTTACAAAGTTACAAGAATGTTTTAAGAATACGATGTAATCTAACTCCAGCAAACATCAGCAAATTATAAAGGCTTATGAATGTAAATATGACTGTTGGAAATGTCCTAATGCCCCAGTTGCATACACATACACTTCTCGAGTGCCCCCAATCTTGTGCCTGGAAATAAACATTAACATGTTGAAAATGCAAATGAGAAACTGATGCAAATGTGACTTCACACCTGGCTGTTTAATTAGAAAAAACTTTAAAACAGGATGTGGTTTAAATGAAATGTTCCCATTTCAAATGCTGATTGATTGTGTCAAGGAGATTGAGGTGAGCCATACTCCCTAGTAAAACTTATGCAAGTGATGATCCCGTGACCTCCTGCTCTTCACATCAGATCTAAGATCAGATCCCCCTTTCCCAGGAGTCACAGTGCTGGGACTAAAAGTCAATATCATTACAGTGTTGGGACTATAAGTCAATATCATTACAGTGTTGGGACTAAAAGTCAATATCATTACAGTGTTGGGACTATAAGTCAATATCATTACAGTGTTGGGACTAAAAGTCAATATCATTACAGTGTTGGGACTATATGTCAATATCATTACAGTGTTGGGACTAAAAGTCAATATCATTACAGTGTTGGGACTATAAGTCAATATCATTACAAAGTGTTTAATACCTCAATTAATACCTCAAGTAATATTCACTAAATAAAGGAGCACATTTATAATGTTGTATGATTATTTTGATTAAACTCAAATTATTCAGAGTACCATATCTGGACCGCAGCATATTTCAACGCATAAATTAGGTCATATGGTGGAAGATAATTGGCTGGCTCTGTTTCCTTAGCAACCAAAGATGAATCATTCCATACTGAGATCTTTCTTGCCATTCAGAAATAGTTCCCCAAGAAGACATTATTAATTTCTCATTTGGAAACATTTCGGTGAGTGAGCAACTGAGCATGAACAAGACCTTTGCTCATATAATCAGAGTAACAGACGTGAAGCAGCATCGTAGGTACCCTAGATTGTCATTACTGCAGAAGTGACCTTTTTTTAACTAAATTGGGGGCTTCAGAAATTTTGTGAATTGTAAAATTGTATGGAGAAATATAACAACCTAGATCTTTATTTAAATACTATATGCTGAAAACCTTTTAAAGCTTTCAGAAGGCAACACTCTTTGAAAATGTTGAGCACGACTTTTTCCACTGCCGTATTTCTTTGCTTAGAGAACAGGAATAAGATTAATCATAAAAACTATGACCCGCCATAGCCAAAAAATAAATAAATGAGATTAACTTTAACTGAAAAATAATAATTATACTATTTGAGAATATAATTTCAGTTTCGCCCTTATTGCCCTGCCCTGTTCATTTGCACTCCTATGCATCTTTTGTTCGTCCTCCAAATGAAGAGAGAAGGAAATCATGTCCTGGAATGTTTTATTGACTCTTGGGAAGAGCTGGGTTCATCTCTTTTACCAATAAACCTTTATAAGGTGCAGTCTGTGGCTGGACATGTGGTGGCACCCTGTCTACAATGCTGATGAATGAATGCACAAGACTGGACATGTGGTGGCACCCTGTCTACAATGCTGATGAATGAATGCACAAGGCTGGACATGTGGTGGTACCCTGTCTACAATGCTGATGAATGAATGCACAAGGCTGGACATGTGGTGGCACCCTGTTTACATTGCTGATGAATGAATGCACAAGGCTGTAAATGTGGTGGTACCCTGTCTACAATGCTGATGAATGAATGCACAAGGCTGGACATGTGGTGGTGCCCTGTCTACAATGCTGATGAATGAATGCACAAGGCTGGACAAGTGAGTGGTACCCTGTCTTGCAATGCTGATGAATGAATGCACAAGGCTGGACATGTGGTGGCACCCTGTCTACAATGCTGATGAATGAATGCACAAGGCTGTAAATGTGGTGGTACCCTGTCTTGCAATGCTGATGAATTAATGCACAAGGCTGGACATGTGGTGGTACCCTGTCTACAATGCTGATGAATGAATGCACAAGGCTGGACACGTGGTGGCACCCTGTCTACAATGCTGATGAATGAATGCACAAGGCTGGACATGTGGTGGCACCCTGTCTTGCAATGCTGATGAATTAATGCACAAGGCTGGACATGTGGTGGCACCCTGTCTACAATGCTGATGAATGAATGCACAAGGCTGGACATGTGGTGGCACCCTGTTTACATTGCTGATGAATGAATGCACAAGGCTGTAAATGTGGTGGTACCCTGTCTACAATGCTGATGAATGAATGCACAAGGCTGGACATGTGGTGGTACCCTGTCTTCAATGCTGATGAATGAATGCACAAGGCTGGACATGTGGTGGCACCCTGTCTACAATGCTGATGAATGAATGCACAAGGCTGGACATGTGGTGGTACCCTGTCTTGCAATGCTGATGAATGAATGCACAAGGCTGGACATGTGGTGGCACCCTGTCTACAATGCTGATGAATGAATGCACAAGGCTGGACATGTGGTGGCACCCTGTCTACAATGCTGATGAATGAATGCACAAGGCTGGACATGTGGTGGTACCCTGTTTACAATGCTGATGAATGAATGCACAAGGCTGGACATGTGGTGGCACCCTGTCTACAATGCTGATGAATGAATGCACAAGGCTGTAAATGTGGTGGTACCCTGTCTTGCAATGCTGATGAATTAATGCACAAGGCTGGACATGTGGTGGCACCCTGTCTACAATGCTGATGAATGAATGCACAAGGCTGGACATGTGGTGGTACCCTGTCTTGCAATGCTGATGAATTAATGCACAAGGCTGGACATGTGGTGGCACCCTGTTTACAATGCTGATGAATGAATGCACAAGGCTGGACATGTGGTGGCACCCTGTCTACAATGCTGATGAATGAATGCACAAGGCTGGACATGTGGTGGTACCCTGTCTTGCAATGCTGATGAATTAATGCACAAGGCTGGACATGTGGTGGCACCCTGTCTACAATGCTGATGAATGAATGCACAAGGCTGTAAATGTGGTGGTACCCTGTCTGCAATGCTGATTAATTAATGCACAAGGCTGGACATGTGGTGGTACCCTGTCTACAATGCTGATGAATGAATGCACAAGGCTGGACATGTGGTGGTACCCTGTCTGCAATGCTGATGAATTAATGCACAAGGCTGGACATGTGGTGGTACCCTGTCTACAATGCTGATGAATGAATGCACAAGGCTGGACATGTGGTGGTACCCTGTCTACAATGCTGATGAATGAATGCACAAGGCTGGACATGTGGTGGTACCCTGTCTGCAATGCTGATGAATGAATGCACAAGGCTGGACATGTGGTGGCACCCTGTCTACAATGCTGATGAATGAATGCACAAGGCTGGACATGTGGTGGCACCCTGTCTACAATGCTGATGAATGAATGCACAAGGCTGTAAATGTGGTGGTACCCTGTCTACAATGCTGATGAATGAATGCACAAGGCTGGACATGTGGTGGCACCCTGTCTACAATGCTGATGAATGAATGCACAAGGCTGGACAAGCAAGTGAGTGGAAAAAACATTAGCATGGTGAGTACTGTCCATGGTCCTGTAAATGCATTCACAAGGCTACACAAATCCACAAGTTCGGGTCTGCTGGATGGCTCATTGGGTTAAGGCACCATACTGTGGTGCATGGATGAGCCTCACTCATGCCTTCGGATTGAATCCACATTATGCCAGTGGTGACTGTGGAGAGGGCGATGTACAATTGGCGATTGTGTCGCCCAGGAGACGTGACGGTTAATTCGGATAGGGCACCACATGCATCGCTATCTAGCGATCTCTGCTGGGTGATCAGGCACCAATATATTGCACTCAAAGTAGCAGATGACAGGTCCTCAGACTACGTTCTATACGAGCTTAGCTGTAGTCTGCGGTGTGAGAAGAAGCAACTGGCGACATCACATTTTGTAGGATACCCGTGGTTGTCTACATTCTCAAGTCGGCAGTGGGGTTTTTTCATGTACATGGCTGTGGTTGCAGGTGATTGGCCATTCAAAATTGGGGTGGGAATTGGATATGCTCAGCCCTGCGGTGGGTGGCAAATTTTTTAAATAAAAAATATATATATTTTTTTAACCCTTTCGCACGTAAGTTCCAAAATATTTTCAACAGCCCCAAAGCGTGAGTTTTTTTTCTGTGTGCAACAGCTGTTCTAGAATTCTACTGTTACGTCACAGCAGTAGCCTTCGCACGGTTGAGAGTTAGCTAATATTAGCACACACATATACATACATATACATAGCCTACATATATATAACAACACTAGATGACTCTCAGTATGTGTGAGGCGACAAGGGACAGTCATCATCTGACTCCGAAGCTAACTGCACTGTCTTTCATTTGCATCAATAAAAATATCTGTCAGCTAATTGTGTGGTGAAAATGTTTTTATTTTTAATATTTTTCGCATGTTTTTAAATAGTTGTTACAAATGGCGTGTTCCGATTCAAGCAACCATTGCAATGGACACCTATGATGTTGGTAAAGTACATTTTTGAAGGTTGTACGTTACTGCTTACCATATGCTATGAGATGCTATTCTTCTTCGTGTTTTTTTACGGCGGTTGGCATCCAGCTTGTTGGTGCATTACCGCCACCTTCTGCTCCGGAGTATGCTATTGATCTCTGATAAAGCTAATAACACGGGCGCAGCCATTCAACGTCATCTCTGGTCCAACCAAAGATGATAACGTGACTTCCAGGTTAACTTGGTTGAGAATTGATGCGTTTTTCGAGTATTTCGTCAATTATTTTGATCACGGATGAGTTTACCCGTGATGTAAAACATTGTAAAGTGTAATCGCTATATCACAATCACTTGTGTATATTATATTTTCTGTCAGTCCGTAGTTAGCTCATTTGGACAGCTTGGTTAGCAATGACGTTAGCGAACTGTAGCTAAATCAACGTTATAGGCTAGGGGGTATTTGCTGCTTACATTACTTCTGTGAAAGTGTGAACGTCTGCATAAACAAATAAATGTAAATGTTGTAAAGATGTTTATTTGGTACAATGTTTTTGTGGAACTGTGTATTTAGTCCTAGGGTTAAGAACGAGGGTTAGCCCACAGGCCTATTGTTGCGTCAGCCCACAGGCCTATTGTTGCGTCATTCGTTAATAGACGTTCTAATCTTGTGTTCTAATCACACCGGTGTGACCGTACGCTTCAGGGACCACTCTAGCGCTGTACAACCGGTGTGACCGTACGTGTCAAAGGGTTAAAGTAAGAAAAAATACATATTAGCCTAGATTCAATAAAAATGCACATTGCAAAATTGCACATTGTGCACTAAATGCACAAACACATTCAATCAAATAATCAAGTAAGATTGGATTTTTAAATTTTAATTCAATCAAACTAATTATATTGCTCAGCGACAACCATAAAGATATATACAGTGAGCACCATAATTCATTGGACAGTGACACATTTTTTGTTATTTTGGTTCTGTACTCTAGCACTATGAGTTTGAAAGGATACAATGACAATCAGGTTTCAGCGGACAATCAGAGCAGACTGTCAGCTTTAATTTGGGGGTATTTTCATCCATATTGGATGAACTGTTTAGAAATTATACATAGTCATAATCTCCTCCATTTTCAGGCATCAAAAAATATAGGACAGTTTAACATAAATGTAGAATAAGGTAATAATATTTAGTGTTTGGTCGCATATCTTTTGTGTTAAGTTTCTCCCAACTGGAATGGACCCAAATGCAGGACTCGGAGACAGACTCGCAATAAAGCTCTGAAGGAGTATTTATTAAGGCAAGCAAATAAGCAATGAAGAGGGAAAGTAGGTGAGGGTCAGAATATGGGGTTGGCGGTAACCAAAGGGGAGATGATGAACAGGGTAAGCAAGGCAGGGGCTGGGCGAATGGCAGACAAACCGGTGACAACTGGAAGCAGGGTAGGCGAAGGCAATGGCAGAGCAGGGAAAGCAGGCATGGGTAAACTGAAAAGGCAGACTTGACACGTTAGAAAAACACAACAGACAATGGCTGAGTAACAAGAGCAACAAACATGACGACGTAACAAACTGGCAACGAGACAAGTAGAGAAAGAAGAATAAATAGTGAAACTTCATAAGTAAAGCGTGCGGAATGTATGCAAGAATGAATGAGCTAATGAGAGTGACTGTGGATGCGAACAGGGAAGGCGAATGATTGGATGGGAGATTAAGAGAGGCGAATGAGGAAACGAGAAAGGAAACCACGCCCAGCCTGCACAACACAAAAAACAAACAGGGTAAAAGTAAAAACATGACATGAAACAAGAAGAATGGGGAACACAGGGAGACCAATAGGAAAGTGGACTGGAAGGGAGCGGTGGACGTAACACTTTGCATGCCATGTCTTTATGATGTCTATGACCCAACAATATCAAAATACTCTTGATATCTTATTTTCTGGTACTCCTATAAGCGATACTATAACCTCTCTGCATTTGACAGAGTATTTGGGGGTGGGACTAGATTTAGCTGTAAATTACACTGGAACAGTATGGAACACATGGTTGGCTAAATGGCTTTAAGTCATCAAGGGTCTGACGTATCAAGCGAGTTTTAAACCATCACTCTGCAGCCAGATATGCAGTATATATGGATGGATAACTTGAAGGGTTTCTTCTCCTGACTTATTTTTCCATAGAGTGCAAAAGGAAAATTTGTCAGGAGAAACAACCCTTAGAGTACAAAACCAAAATAACAAAATAAAAAAAAAAAAAATAATATATAAACTCCTCAAAAAAAGTTTGGAAACGTTATTTCGGTCGATTATTCCTCCCCTTTAATAATACCAATTGGTATTGTATTTTATATCGTTGGAAAGCCTGATTAGTCACCTTTACAACGAGGTACAACTTGTAAGGATCATGCATTCGTGGAATGAGCAACACAGCTAACCGTGTGGGTAGCGGCCCAAAAAAAATTGCCAAAATCCCCTGCAATATTCTTCTGTTGGTATTCACTCTCGTTTTGAGCTTCAAGTGCTGGCAGGTGTATGCCAGTGGGATGGAATGGGATGCCATCCCACAGCAGTGTGTGACCAGGCTGGTGACCAGCATGAGGAGGAGGTGCCAAGCTGTTGTGGCTGCGTATGGATCTTCCACACGCTACTGAGGTCCCTGACAGTGTAAAATGAATAAAGTGTAACAATGGCCAATATGTGTTGTTTTTTCCTTATTACTGTGGGAGAGTGCAATCATCCAGTCCACCAAGCAACTCAAAACGAGAGTGAATACCAACAGAAGAATATTGCAGGGGATTTTGGCACATTTTTTTGGGCCGCTACCCACATGGTTAGCTGTGTTGCTCATTCCACGAATGCACGATCCTTGCAAGTTGTACCTCGTTGTAAAGGTGACTAATCAGGCTTTCCAACGATATAAAATACAATACCAATTGGTATTATTAAAGGGGAGGAATAATCGACCGAAATAACGTTTCCGAACTTTTTTTGAGGAGTTTATATATATATATATCAAAAGCATAAATGCTTCTTTATATAACAAAAAAAGCATTTTGGAAAACAACATAGTTGCTCATTTAAACTTCCCTGTATGTATGGATCTTGCATCCACAAGAGGTTTATTCTGCTCATTACTGTGACTGACAGGCCAACTTCCCCCACACAAAATTAGCTTCAACCGGTGAGTGGAACACAAAGAAGGGGATAATTATGAGCCACTTTTTCCTCCACCCATCCATCAGCACATGCAACTGGAAGAAAGAGAGAGAGAGAGATCTGTCTGCTGCAACTCACAAAATATTATCATTTAATAGCTGTGGCAATCCCCACATTGCATTCTTTATCTGCTTTTGTGAAGTAAACACGGAGAAAAGGCATTTCATGAATTCAAACGGGATGGAGAACTTTGAGCCTGTATAATATAAAATGTGAGACTCAGCTCTCATCGATGGACAGACAGCCGTTGGTAGCAGCTGCCCATGTGTCTCTTTGTTGAGGCAGATAAAACATCTGCATAGTGCCTCATTGCTATGACAAATGTCAAATGTTGCATTTATTTTGTTGTCTGTGTTGTCGGAAACAGTAGGATATTTTATTAATATGCAAAATGAAAAGCACTAAAATAATTAGTACCTTTTGCAAATGTTTTAATTATGTAATGTATCACCCCAGAGGTAATAAAATAAAAAGCTGTTGTTAATATTGAACATAAACAATTGCTTGCGCAAGATGGGTCTTGCACACGTCAACAAAATGAAAAAGTAAGACTTTCAATGAATGGGAATTCATAATAGCTACCCTTACATAAGCAGTACGCAGCACAGCACTACATGTCAATAACTGTAATTTGTATGTCAACCATTTTGTAAACATTGCCAGGCCAAGGTCAACTCTGTGTCTGTTACAAATATATACTAATATTAAATCTACAATGGCTAAAAGGCATTCGGTTTAATTTACACCAGCCAGAATGATATGACTTTGTTAATGACAGATCTGTAAGTCGGTAGGGTAGTGGAGGGTCTATGTGGGTATACGCAGTATACCCACTTCTTTCTTAGTGGGCATAGAGTATACTCACTTTTTAATCCCCACTGGTGCACATATCAATTAGTAGTCATGGATTTGCTAAATTAGAGCATAACCACTTCTCTAGAGTACACCCACTTCTCCATGCACTACTACACCACTGCTGTAAGTAGACCCACGCATGGACTCAATGTATAGGTATAAACAGAAACACATATACAAATATTTTGTTTAGATTTTCTTTTCCCATTGCAGGAGCTTCAATTATTTGTGTAGATCAATTTTACACAGCAGTTTTTATTATGTTCCTATAAAGTTAGTATTCCCCAGGTGTACATAAACAAATAAATGCATTTTAAAAACTTTTTTGAGACAATCTTTTGCATATTATTTGTAAACTAACAAATCATATACCAGCATGTAGTGCTTCCCATTCCAACTAAGCTCAATGAGTGATACAGCCTGCTTTGCTTTATTGTTCATATACAAAACTTTCACTCAGCATGGTACAGTAGCCTATGCATAAACATGCCACTGGTCTGGTCTTTTTATTATTTTTTTATTTTTCTGTGGAAATTATTTTTATATCTTTACCTCTTAAATTCCAATTAAACACATCCGCATCCAGATTGCCCTAAGCCTGCATTACCTGAATGATTCTGTGGAATTCTCTTTCTCATAACATTTTTAATAATCAATTACATTGTTGTAGTTTGTAGTTAGTAACTGGGAAATTAAAGGCATTTCATTTAATTCAAAATCTATGAGGAAAGATTCCTGTACTTGACGTGACTTTGTGTTTTTCAGAAGTGGTGTTCTGCAATAGCAAAGGCAATTAAAACCAGGTTTGGTATTGCAAAGAGATGCTGTCACTGACATGACCTGGACCTTCTGTCTCTTATTAGTTAATTTTGCTCCTTATAGTGAAGGTCAAATCTCTGGCCAGATTGTTGACATTACAAATGGAAGCAGTAGAATACTGAGCAGATGAATACGACGTTTGAATGCAGACAACTTTATAAAACAAATAAGTGATTTCAATTTTCTCTGAGTATTTTACGTTTCCTTTCTCTAAAAGATTTAAAATAGCACATGCCTTATATGATAATAGTTTGTGTCTATGTTGTGTTCATATAATTCAGAAAAAAATTAAATGGAGACTGAAGTAATAGGTAAACCAGAGAGTAAGCTAAATTTTTTTATTTTACGATGGAATCCAAGTTCCAACTATCAAATATGTTAAATAGGTACGTATATGATCAAGAGCAAACCAGCTGTGCAGCCTCAATTCATACCTGTCATGTTTCTTGGGTTATTGTTTCCTTTTCTGCTGAGGTTCTCGTCATTTCTCTTCTGTTGAGAATCCATTGGATTTTTCCCACACTTCATTCTGGGGTTTTGCTTCACCTCGCTGATTATTCTTTTCACCTGTGCTACTAGCTACTACCTGCGGGGTATTTAAGTTCCTCACTTCCGCTTCCCCGGTCCGTTTTTGTCATTTCATTATCACATTGAGCCAGGTATAGCCAGGTACAAGCGACCTTGTGATATTAAACTTGTTTTATGTTCACGAGGGACTTGCTTCTAGCGTTATTTTCAGGTATAGGATTTGTTCCTCCTGTTAGTATTACTGCACTATTTATTTTCCTTTGCTGTTCTCACTGAGACACTTTTTCTTTGGTGGTTTCGTTTTTGGTTCACTTTCTTCCGGCCGTCTTACTGTTACGTGCAAAAGGTGTATTTTTCTTTTCTAAGTTTCCAGTTTTGGCTCCAGTATTGAGCTTGGGAGACTTAGTTTGTGTTCTCACTCGTGGATTTGAGATAGCCGTATTTTCTTGGGTTGATTTCCATTTCATTTTGCTTTGTTTTTTTTTGTATTTATAGGTAGTACTCCCTTAGCGGTCCTCGCTTGCGTGAGTGACTTGTTCTGATCCCCCTACCTTCGCGTTTGATTATCCGCTACTAAATCCACCACAATACCATGACCTTGCCCTGGTATCTTCATCATATTTGTTAACTAATCTCTCTATCTCTGATCTACTATTTCAATGCTGCAGTGTCAAGCATAGGGCTCTGGGCTCATATATTTTGTTAACCCATCTCTCTATCTCTGATCTACTATTTCAATGCTGCAGTGTCAAGCATAGGGCTCTGGTTTCATATATTTTGTTAACCCGTCTCTCTATCTCTGATCTACTATTCCAATGCTGCAGTGTCAAACATAGGGTTCTGGTCTCATATATTTTGTTAACCCGTCTTTCTATCTCTGATCTAATAGTCCAATATTGCAGTGTCAAGCATAGGGTTCTGGTCTCATATATTTTGTTAACCCATCACTCTATCTCTGATCTACTATTCCAATGCTGCAGTGTCAAGCATAGGGCTCTGGTCTCATATATGAACACTCAAAAAACAAACATGAATTTTGAGCTTCCTGGATATCTGCCATTTATTTATTTGGTTTATTGATGTTTTTCTTTAAATTCTTGATTTCAGCCCCCTCAACACTGCCAGAGCCTTCGGCTGTGCCAAATTGTACCACACAAGGAGCACTGCTACCATCCTTTGAACTGAATCCTAACCACATTGATTGAACCTGACATCAAAAAACCTATTCTATCAATCTGAAGTCATGCTCCGCTCCATAATTTGCACAATTGGGCCAACAATCAAGTTTTGTCTCGTCGAGGTTCAACAAGTTCCCATCGATAAATGAGGCTGCTGGCTACCTGTCGATTCTGGGGAAAAAATAATGGTGGTCATTATGGATTGTGGCACACAAGGATCCATACAGATGATAATAAGTGACAGGAGAACTATTTGTTTGAACAAAGTTTGTTTTCAATGTTCATTTATTAGGTAGTTGCCTCTACTTTTGCAGCCAATCCAACCACGGCCTGTTCCAGCTGCTACCATCTGGCAAACGGTATCGCAGCCTTAAGGCCTGAACTAGCAGACTCAGGGACAACTTTTTCCACCAGGCTACCAGACTACTGAACAATGGTCTCTAGCCCACTGCCTGACTGCTGCGCTCCCAGTACTTGGACTACATACACTCAGTACACAAGCCTACATAATTGCTCTTTTGCACAACCATGCTGCTAACCCACTGTTGCACTCATTATTATTATTATTATTATTATTATTATTATTTAATATTGTCTGTATATATTTTTATTTATTTATTCTTGTATGTTGCTGTGAGGATGTTGTGGAGCCAAGACCAAAGAATTTTACTCCTTGTATTTGTACCTGGATGTAACAATAAAGGAATCTATCTATCTATCTATCAATATGGAGTCCAGTGCACTGCACCCATACATTTCCCCATACGCTATAATGGCGAAACTTCTGCCTTTTCCACCAAACTAAGGGGTTTACAGTCATAATTCCAACGCAGTTATACCCATAATACATTTAAGAATAAGAATCAACATGTTATTTTACTTGACACAATTCAATAACAAAATTTAAGTTGTGTTGGTTTAGTCATTGGAGAGATGACAATAGTCTCTGTTTGTAAGTGTTGCTCTCCCCCATGTGTGCTCAAAAGGTGTAAGTCTAATCCTCCAATGTCTATTCATTAGACATAGGTGGAAAGCAATACAAATTAAAATACTTGTTGCTGTCATGGGTTTTTGGCAGTCCTTTTCCCTTTGGGCCGTTTGCTGTTGGAGCAGCGCGGGGGCGCTCTCGGCTAGTTTTTTCTTTCCGTTCTGGGTTTCCTGTTTTGGTCTCGCTGAGACTGTTTCGTTCTTTACTGTTTTCTCTACCTCTCTTTAGTTTCCTCTCGTATTGATGGTGAGAGACTTTCTCTTTTTTATTTTCCTCCTCTTGAGTCTTCAAGCATTTTCCGACCTACTAATTGGGTCGCTATTATTTAATTTGTGTTTTTCTTACCTCCGTTTAGTTTCCCCTTTTTTAGTGAGAGTCAGAGGTATTTTCTATCTACCTGTGCTCTACTTGAGCTCTACTGTGTCTCCCGTCATTGCTCTTTTTTATTGGGGTTTTTTTTGGCTGTACGCTGAAAATTTGTATTCATATTTTTTGTTTGTCTCTTCCCTGACGCGGACACGGTTCCGCTTTTGTGGTATTCTACTCTGTGGAGTACTTTTAGATTCCGCTCTGTCGCGTCTGGTCCTCCGAACCCGACTTCCTCTTACAGTTGCTTGTTTGAAAAATATGACAGAATTCAGGTCCTTCACCGCTCGTCAACCTATGTGCAAAATTTCATCCAAATCAGATAAAAACTAGGTGTAGGTGCTAATGCTGTTATGGACAGTCAGAGAGACGGACGGACAGACACAGGCAGGCACATGCACATTGCAATACTCCCACTCACAGCGCTACGCGTGTGCGGGTGTAATAATCAGTAGTTTCAGTAGTATTCAGTAGCTTTCAGAAGATTCAGTGGTAGGATATTGAATTTATTAAGCAAAACAAATAGGTGAAATCACGTAGAGGGCAAGTGGTACAACTCTAGCTTGGTTGGACTTATTTACAGATTTATCAATTGCAAGGCTTTAGCCTGACAAACACAACTGAAATGATGTAGTGGTTATGGTGTCTAAATAGCTGCTCATTGTTATCATATTTGGCACATATTTGTCTTCAGACACCATTCAGTCACATTTCTGAAAACCCCAAATCGCCTTGATCAGTTGCCAATTGGGCACCATAGCAAATCAAGAGACACATGATATTTTCAATTATTTTACTGAAGAAAGCAGTCATACATTTGCAGTCAATGACAAGAAATGTAGTGCAATTAATTGGATCTGTTCAGTGAGTTGTGAAGAAAATAATCTCAGGTTGTTTTTACTGTTTTCAATTAGTTTTGAGAAAGAAGAACCTGGCTAAGTTCAGAGCATCTGTGTAGTCTGATATGCTGGTTAATGTGCACATAGTTCATTTTACCACCATCTGCATTCAATCTTTGGCCTTCTAATTGTAATGAATGTTGTAAGAAGCAGACCTGGGAAAGCTATAGTCTAAATATATTCTTGCAAAATAACTATTATTAGATTTTCTTTTCAAATACACAAAGGGAAACAAAGTTACTTGGAAAAAAATCCGAATACAATGTAAAAAAAAAATTAACAAAAAAAATGGACTACTTTTACAGAGAGGACTACATTAAACTATTTGAAAATATAATTTGAGACATCAACTGATGAAGTCATTTTGAGGATCTACTTTTTAGAGCTACGTATATAATATTGCCCTAAACCAGATTATTTGGATCAATTGGAACTCTACCACTAGATGGTGACTTCATGAATTTCCCTCCTAACTGATCTGACATGCCTGGATAGGTGTCAAATTTAAAGGCTCACTCCCGCCATGCTCAAAGTCCATTGAGTGGGTTCGATTTAGTGTACCGGTGCGTCGTTATGGCCACATTGGTGACACTCCCCGGTGAAGACGGGCGAAGGAGGGACTTTCTTGTTTATTTAAATCAAACAGCAACTGGCGCAAACATGGCTCAACAAGCTGACCCAACTGTAATCGCTGCGAGCCGGTCGTCATCATCATTACGCCGCCCGGCACATCAAGTGTACGCCGGTTCTTTCAAATTGCCCGCAATCAGTACTAATCCAGTCCATGCCCAGGCGCTTAATCAAACCCACTCAATTAATCAATATCGGGAGTCGTGGGAGTGGGCCTTTAAAGGAGCACATGATTTATCCTGTCCAATCACATTAGATTAGCTAAACGGTCCATGAACTACCTAGGTGTAGACAATCAAATCAAGCCAATTAGCCCATGGGATTTGTCTAAATCAAATATAAATAAGTCAAAAGAGTAAGAAAACATTTTATGACCATGGCACTCAGGAAATCTAAAGTAGCTATACATTTAATTCTTCCGGAAAATACGAAAAACTAATGCAACGCTATTTGTAGGTTTTGTGAAAAGAAAGTTGCATGCTCATTCAAGTTCCAACCTTTTTGCACAGTAATCTAGAAGTGTATTTTGATATATCTACATTTATCTGCCCTACAAAGATTTATTTTAATGGTTTTGTATCATAATAATTTAATAACTGAATAATGAATAGTAATAATATATATGATTTGATTAACAGTCAGAACTTGCCAAATAGTGAGCCAGTCAGTCACTCAGTCACTTACTTTTATAGGCTGGCCCTTAAGGTCCAGCAAAAAAAACAACAACATATTGTAATGACAGAATCATTGTTTGGCAAATGGTTAATGAACTTGTATGTAATAAAAGCAATAATAATACTATTTTAATTACTTTTAAAGTGATTTGTCTTCTCTAAAAGTAATTGTACTTTTATTGTTTCAGAAAAATCATCCACAGATACTGAATGCTGAACCCCAATCATCACGTCCTCCATCAAAAAATACAATGCAACTCATCCGAATCAAATCAGAACTACCAAGGCCTTGGCTGACTTCATTGCTGACACCATCACTCTCTTGTCTCATGTTGATCACCCGTTTCCATGCAATTGTGAATGCAATTGTGAATTTTTAAATCCCTCTTACTCCATACCCAGCCGGAAAACACTTACTGTATTGACCGCTCCTCAATGATTGATTGTCATACCCTGAGCATAGCAGAATATTTCTGCTATCTTGGTCCAGTAACAGTAGAAAGAGAGAGGAGGGGGTGCCATACAAGTCATGTTCCTGATCAGACTTCAACCATGGACCACCTCAGTGTGCTGCATCACACTAAACAGGCCTGCAATTAGTTTAGACTATTTGCTTTGTTTGATTGTGACTTGGTTATGTGACTATATGGCTTGGTGAAGCTTCACTTGTCATAGGATATTTGAATATTTCGTTGAATATTTGCTAGGTTGATTTTAGATCATTGAAAACACGCTGGAATAGTTGCAAATTGTATTTTAAATTCACAGGTTTACAAATATATTTATAAATTATTTGTTTTCTCATTTGTTTTTTTTCTCCCAGTATTGAGTATAATGAACACATAATTGACTACACCTCAAATATTATATTTGCATAATTTACTATGTGAAGTATTTGGTATTTGCAAATTAATTTGAAAATCCAACTACTTTTGGCACAGCTCTGGTAAAAAGAGCCACGGGGAAGGTTGCTTCCCCAGGTTTTGATTATTGACATATGTCTTATAATATTTTAATAAAGTCTGTCAATAATACATAATGGGGCGGCTGTGGCTCAGGAGGTAGAGTGGGTCGTCCGCTGATCGCAGGGTTGGCGGTTCGATCCCCGGCTCCTCCTGTCCACATGTCGAAGTGTCCTTGGGCAAGACACTGAACCCCAAATTGCTCCCAATGAGCAGGCTAGCACCTTGCATGGCAGCTGCCGCCATTGGTGTGTGAATGTGTGAGTGAACGGGTGAGTGAGAGGCCATTGTAAAGCGCTTTGGATAAAGGCGCTATATAAGTGCAGTCCATTTTTTTTTTTTTACATAAGCTTCTAATGAGCAATTATGATGGAAGGGTACGTTAACCTGAGCACAGTATCATTTATTGTTTAAAGTAAAAGTGAGGAAACAAATCAGGTTGTTGTCACTACTACAGCTGTTGTGTATTTCTGAAACAATAAGCAATGCACTGCTGCACCACTTCTCTGCACATTTCCTTGATATCGTATTCCGTTTGAAAAGTCACTTTGAAGTTATTGAAAGTGTGCTGCAGCAATGCTCAGATCTTGTATGATCTTTCAGCACCTCAGGTGTTTTCGGTAACCTGGGAGAGCTACAGGCCCATGGACAGCATCAGCCCCGTTCATAAGCATGGAGGCAGCTCTCATTGTCAATCATCACAGCTACTCACTGCCTAATTGCTGGCCTCTATAGAGGGCCTCGTTATTCTGTTTTTGTGGAGTTATTGACCAGACTGTTTCTTTGCAGTAAGTGGCTGTGTTGTGCATTTATTGTACATGTGTTTTAGTGCGTTTGTCCATATCTTCCTCTCTAAATTTTTATATTGTTGCCTGTATTGAATTCCATTGAGTTTTATCTATTACTTTACTGTGTATTCCACAACCCTACAAGCAAGCATCATTTCTATAGAAAATACAAAAAAAATGGCATTACCCTCACATATTATAAAATGTGGAAGATCATAAAAAATGTTGTATAAGTTATATAGTGTGCAGTATACAGTATTGGGTAGTTTAGAAATCGCTGAAGTAGACTAGTAGACTGAATTACACCATGATTAAAATACAGTAAGAATCAAGAAGAAAACTATAGCCGACTCCAGTCGCAGTTATTTTCTACTTAGAACCATGTTTAGAGTTGAGCCAAGTGGAGAGCAGAATGTATTCTAAACAGGTTGCACAAAAGATGATCGGACAACTTCATAACCCAGCAGGTTCCATATTCCACAATCTCACATTTTCCAAGGAGGGGCCTAATGCCTCAAACATTTCAGCACATTTCAGGGACTGGGAGTCATTGGGTCTCATGCAAGAACATTCTCTTATTTTTCTGTTAACTTTCTCTTATATTAATTATTGAGAGATGTTCATACGAGGATCTCACATCGGATTCACCAAACATTCTTAATCTCCAGAAATCTTCTTGCAGGCCAGAGTAAATTCACCGGTGCTTAAATGAATGCGCGTTCATGTGAATTTACTATTAGCTTAATTAATGCCCCAAAAATGGCATATAGTGTAATGGCGTTTGGTGCTGAGAACAAGACGCGACAGAAAAGGGTTTCAGAAAAAGAGACACCAGTAGAACGGAGCGGACTCCGTTAGGAGGGAGAGGGGAATAAGAAAAAACAGAAAGGCTCCCACTCTCACTTAGAGAGCGTATAAAATGGAGACTGAAACAGGAGAACAGAAAGCGACCCGACTAAAACGGGTCAGTGAGGGAAAATAATAAGGAAACCAAAACCTCTGCTCTCAGGACGAGAGGAATCTAAGAGTCAAACGAAACCAACGACAAGAAAAACAACCCGGAAGTATCAGGCGAAACACTCGAAACACGAGCAAAAAAATAGAACAACAGAAACACACTCTAAACTCTCACTAAAAGATACGCGGTACATTTAGTAAATAGAGGCTAATTCCTAAATGTACCGCGTATCAAAGTCCCGTGTTGCTTCAGCAAAAGCCAAAGAAAAACAGTCGATAGCAAGCACTTAGTCCTATACCTTACCGGCTTGTATGTCTTCCGAAACCGGAAGACGCAAAGTATAAATAGTCAGTGGAAACAACGAACAGGTGAAAACAATAAGTGCAGGAGTGAAACGAAAACCTGGAGTGGAACACGGAAAATCCAATAGAGTGCTTAATACAGGTAAAAGGAAAACGAACGCCTGCAGAGCAACCGAGAGGCAGGCAAATCATGACATATAGGGCCAGCTGTTCTTCTCCCTATGCCCAGAAGATGCACTCATAAAACTGACCTCTTGCCTAGAAAGGGATATGAAAAAAAACAAGTCTTCATGAGAACATCCCACATGTACTGTCATGCTGCACCAATAAGAAGTTTTGCACTTTCCTGGCTTCAGCCAGTGATTCGCAGGGGGGAAAAGAAAACTAAAAAAGATGTTATTATAGGCTAATTAGTGATTTGCTGACCAGAGTGAAATGAGACGTGTTTCAGGTTGATAATATCAGCCAAGTCGTGCACTCCCCTTGACCAGGCAGCGAGCGAAGAGTTGTATTTTGCATAGGCTATTAATGTGAAAGAGTTATAAACTATTGTTTAAATGCAGAGTGCTTGCTTTTTGTGTAGGCTACATTACCTTTTTTAAATCATATAATTTTAACAATCAAAACACAAAATAAAAGGATCATTTAACATGGTAATGTGATTATTGTGAGCAATTCATAAATTCAAACTCATATTTTCCTTTAATTAATCAAAATCAAACAACCCATTTGCCGAGGATATAATTTAGGCCAATTTGCTTTTGCAAATAACGGGCCATTGTGTGTACCTCATATGACCACTTTAAAATTTTGTCCTTACGTACAAGTAAATCCAAAATATGAGAAAATGGTGAATACCATAAAACCATGTAAACAGTTCTTACTTGCCACATAATAATTAATTTGTGTGTATGAGCATTTTTTGCATTCAGGTCATTTTCTTACCCACTTTAAAGCAAATAAACGTATTCTTATTTAATTTATTCTTGCTTGTTTTTTTGTTTTTTTTTGTTTTTTTTAATGACATTTTGTTTGCTTAATTAATTAATTTTTTTTTTCCTCCGAGAGGCTCCAGCACAATGCCTTTTTGTAAATTACACTATAAATTTAAATAAAGTTTACCTCCGAAGGGGGGGGGGGTTGTATGAACATCCAGTAAATAAACAAACCAACAAACAGAAACACCTATACCAACCAAAACATTACTTTGGAGCAACTTATGTGAGAGGTTTTGTGTGCAAGCCTCTCTGTCCATGCCTAATCATGACAAATACCCATGTTTATAAGAGCCTGTGCCATCCCCGAAAAAATGAGGCGCCCTTCACTTTTCCTGTCATCATCCATCTGTGGCCGGCGTAATTGCCACTCCACGCCCCCTGCCTCCAAAGACCTGCGGCTGCCATCATTCAACTTCATTATCATCCATCCGTCATCCAGGGTGGCGTCGCGCTGCCAAGGCCACGCGCGGACATCGCAACGCCGTGCTTTATGATGACAACGTTTTAAATAAGGTCGCTCTAATGGCACAAGGCTCCATCAGCTGCATTCAGAGACCATCCAAATCAGCTGACAGGATGAGAAATAGGAGGAATGCCATTATGCATACCTTAAATATCTCAAACATATTGTAAGGTAACTAAAATTCAAATTATTTGTGTTACATCCTGGATCCGGACATTGTGTGGGTTATGTAGGCGTTCTGGTCTAATTATTATATTTTATGGATGTAGGGGATGTGGGTAGGTCACATCAAATATTCATACTGTCCCATTCTCCGCTTTCTCCATCGACGATCAATCCTTTAAATTGATCATGCACACAAATACAGACAGAACATACATGTATTTTGTGACTATTGGAAATCTACCGGACTAGCTGACATAAAAAACTGTGCACTAAAATTGTATTTTTCTCAGCATCATACACATCTCAACTTGTGTTCGTATGGTACTTTAGACTTTAAACTAATGTAATATAATATAACGCTGTGTTCAGTTCTGCCTTTCTTTCTCAGACTTATGTTTTTCTTAAAGTGTCTCTCAATACGTGTTCCCATTATTCCTCACTGTATTGTATTTGCAGACATTCTGCACAATTTCTGTCCACCATATTTCTCTCTGGATCCATGCCGTTACTAATCAGATGTATACCTTCGAGTTCAAAGTAAGAACATCGAATCACAGGATATTCCTGACTTTAGAATGTAGACTGTTTGGTGCGCACACATTCCTGATTGAAGGGACTGATGCATTGCTTATAGCTTCCTTATTGAAGAGAACAGATTTTGGCAAGTGTTCTCCTCACTGGCGTGCATAGTGTTGACTAAGATCAATATACTGATATCAATATACTGCTCAAGCTCAAATCTTGGGTTTAAGGTCTTAATCTATATATAATCATTGTGGATAACAAGCTCTGCCTGATTTAAGCCTATTCTTAGCTATTAGCTATAACAGCTCTGTGTATCTGATGCCGTGGCACCAATAAAAATTATCTATGCAGTCAATGGGATCAGTGCTAAAAATTTACACAATCAAAAAAGCTTGCAGTTGTCATTGTCAGTTGGTTTACTGACGTTTTCTTTATGCATTTACTTGTATTCGTGAAAACCTTCCTATAAGACGTTACTGTTCTTTTCGCATTAATAAAATTTGTTACACCTGTGAATTTGAGAACCACCCATGTGTTGCAGTACTGGATATGTAGTCTGTTAAAGTGGACTACAAGTCAAACTACAATCATTAATCCATTACTTTAAAAACAAAAATTGGGGATATATGCGATATATGGTCTATATTCTTATACCACACAGGCTAATCCAGGAACGTTTCGGCTCATTCTATAAATCAGATTTCAAGAAATAGGCGATAGTCTTCGAAGCCCATTCTATCTGTCATAGGAAATTTACTTTCAAAACCAGACTCCGCCCACATCTGACATACTCACTTGAGTACTCTACAAAGTAAAAAACAAATGAGTCTTCTTGGCTTTTTTCAGAGGAGAAGAAAAGGTAACGAAAAAATAGGCCAACAATTTAAATTGCATCTAAAAAGCGATTATGCAGAAATAAGTTGTTTTTCCCCACATGGCAGATAACGTGAATGCATAAATATTAGCAAGCTAGCACACCTAAACATTAATTCTGCTTATCTTTACTCATCCTCTTTCTGATGGACAGGTTGTTCACTATCTTTCTACACACATACCTCCCTAACACACATGGAAGTTGGAACTATTGATATTATATTCCCTCACAAGATGGCATGGAGAGCTTAATTATTATAGCTATTAGAAATTAAGATTATTGTCTTGAATCATGATAAAAAACAAGACTGTTGGAATGCCCTCTACTACACAAATATTTGCATCTGTTGCAAACTGTTGTGGTGTTTGTCGGTTTTGATTCTTGTTTGAGGTATTCATAAGAGAGAGAGAGAGAGAGAGAGAGAGAGAGAGAGAGAGAGAGAGAGAGAGAGAGAGAGAGAGAGAGAGAGAGAGAGATTAAAAATCACTTTGTCATTTTGAAGTTCAGAGTGACAGTCAATCCATAAATAATCAAGGGGGAGATCTTCTACCTCCAGACTATCAAAAATCCTTCAACTTCAGAAATTTGTGAGCTTATTGACTGGACCATATTTTCTTGTTCAGTGTTTGGCTCAATGCCCTGGGAGCTTTTCAGTTACTTTGCTGAAGGATGAATTGATGGCATATTGTTTAATTAATCATATACTGTACTGTAGCTTACATAATTCTGAGACAAACACAATCCAGTTCTTAAAATCTGCAAATGCATAGGAATATCTAAAAATAACTTCTGCCAGTGTAGAGTAATTCAAACACCCTCACCCAAATGCCCTATTTAGGAATGCACAGATAATACAACCCCTAGTCCAGAAGGTGTGTCATCTGCCACGCGACTGTGCGGACCAGCTATTCCATGTATTCACAGACATCTTCAATCAAAGTCTTCAACCCTGCCTGTTTTAAGACATTTTTTTATTGTTGCTGGGGCTACAACTAAAGTTCCCTTGTGGGAAAATAGGTCCCCAAACAGATTCCCTGTTGCACTCACCTCAGTTATCATGAAAACTGAATGTCTTATCCCATCCCACCTCAAATCCATCACTGATATCTTCCTTGATTCCTTGCAGTTTGTCTGCGGAACCAACAGGTCAGTGGATGACACTGTCATTATGGACCTCCATTACGTACATCCTTCAACATCCTAGAGACATATGCCAGGACATTATATGTGGATTTCAGCTCTTTTTGAAAAACATTATTCCGGAACACCTACAAAACAAACTAGCCCAGCTAAATGTATCCAATTCCATCTGCCAGGGGATTAGTGACCAGCAGGTTACAATGCATGCAACTGGGAAAACAATTCTGACTATCTCTCAGACTCGGGTGCCACAGGGCTGCTTTCACTTCAGTGTACTCTACTCTCTCTACATAAATGACTCTACCTCCAACAATGGATCAACAACTGCTCCAGTTTGCAGGTGAACCGAGCCTTGTCAGTCTTGTCTGCAATGGAGATTCGTGAATGCAGTGGAGGGAAATCGAATGATTGGTGTCCTGGTGCAGTCGCACCAATCTGAAACGCAATACACTGAAAACTGTGTAATAGTAACAGATGGATTTCAGGGGATACCCATCTCCATCTCACCCAGCTGCCCCCCTTGGAGTGAATGGTTCAACTGACAGCATGGTCGAATCACTCAAATTCCAGTGGGATCATCATCTCTCACAACCTTAAGCGAGATGATAACATCACAACCATCAGATAGAAAGCACAACGGAGGTTGTACTTTGTGAGCCAGCTGGATAGATTCAACATCTCCATACATTAGGTAATTCTACACAGCCATCATAGAGTCTAACCTCATCTCATCAATTAATTCCTGGTTTGGGACTGCATGGTGTCTTGGGATGGAGGGGTCAGCATGCATCACTGACTCCTCCCACCCTGGTCACCACATATACTGCTCCAGAAAATGGTTTAAATCAATCAATATTAAAACCTCTGCCACCTGAACATTATTATATTTTACAATTTTTGTATTCTGTACATTTGTATTGTGTTTATTTTAACTTATGTGTGGTATTTTTTTCCAACAGTATTTAACATTTCACTGGCACAATAAGGTACAGATCAACCGATAACACCACAAACATGATTGTGAGAAAAAAGAAAATGTAACAAACAAAATTATCTATTAAATTTGTAGATTCATAAGAATGATTTATTTTTATGTAAATCTGCAATCTTGGTAAATTATCTTTGCATCTTCAACTAGATACTAGAATTGCCCCAGACAAGAACTTCATACAGTGAAGTTATTCATTACTTCTGTATCAAAAGTGCTTAGGCTTTCTTAAAACCTGAGGAAAAGTTAATGAAAGTCATATGTAACCATTTTCCTCACACATCCCATTTCACGTTTTTTTTGCTCACAATAAACAAATAAAACTGCAAGCACTTTCGGTTTATAAATTGTAGCTGTGCACATCTCTGTGCATTATGGCATAGTGACATTCGTTACGTTTATATTTTTTATATAACAAGTGCTGTCGGTGCTTCTCTTAATGTGAATTATGCATGCTACTAGGTGTTGAAGTTGAGACCATCAAAAGATTCAAGAGCATGACCAGAATAATCGATTCTGATTCAAGACCGGGACCATAATAGAAAGTCATATAATAGGATGCATTTTTTTAGAGATGCGTTACTGGAACGAAATTGCGATTTATTTGTGAAGCAATCTAAAAAGAAGAAAACAAAATGAGAGATGAAATGAGCTCACACATTTTTCCATGCCAGACTTGTGAATTGTATTCAGTCCTGTAAATTGCTGTGCTCACCAGAGCGGCAATAGGAAATCACTAATCATTGGTCTTAGGCTGAGGATTAACCCTACAAATGATCTGTGTCACAGAAGATGCTATAAACAGGCTCAACTCAACCATTCTGTATGTTACTGCTGAAATCCCCCAGCCACTGGCTCTCACAGATATACACAGGTCACTCTGAACCCCACTGAGCAACAGTGAATCCTACTCAACCACACAGAAAAATATTGAATTTAGTTTCACTTAAGTGCAATGAGCCAGGTTAAACCACAGTGTACAACTCTGAACTGAAATGAGTGGATCTGAACTGATGTGAACCGCATTGAAACAGTTGCAGCTGATTATGGAAAGGCAAGACGCCCCACAGCTGAGAAATTAAACCAAGCTCGACATCTGCTAATGCTGCAATTACAGACCTCTCAGAAAAAAGTGGCCTCTGTTTAGGCTTGTGGGGATGAATGATCCATAAATTAGGTCCTGCTTGCAGCTGGATAGACAGAAGGCAGCCATGGACATCGTAATGTGGAGCAGATTTACAGTGCCACGTGGTCGGGTAAAAGTACCAGGTGTAATGGATTTTAGTGGCGGATAATCGAACGCGAAGGTAGAGGGATCAGAACAAGTCACTCATGCCAGTGAGGACAAATAAAGGGAGTAATACTATAAATGCCAAAAAAGAAAAGACAGAAAACTAATTCCTTGTAGCTTAACAGCCAAACGAAAAGCAACCCATGAAAATAGGGCGAACTCGAATATATGAGTGAAACACAAACTAAATTTCCCGAGCTCAATACTGGAGCCAAAACGGAAAACTTAGCAAAGAAAAGAACACCTTCAGTACATAAGTGAGAACGACCGGAAGAGTGTAAAACCAAAACGAAACAAAAAAAAAAAACTGTCTAAGAGAGAACAGCAAAAGACAAAAAAAATAGCGGAGAACGCTAACAGGAGGATTAATACCTATACCTGAAAATAGGTTAATTTATGATATTAACCAGCGTTTAATATCACAAGGTAGCTAGTACATGGCTATACCTGGCTCAATGCAATGTCGAATGACAAAGAAGCACCGGGAAGCAGAAGTGAGGAACTTAAATACCCCGCAGGTAGAAGCACAGGTGAAACGAATAACGAGTGAAGGAAAAAAAACCTTGGAACGGAACGAGAAAAAAAACCCGATAGATTCTCAATCGGGAAACCAGGACGAGAACTGCAATGGAAAAGAAAACAAGAACACCAGGATCTGATTTTGATAGCAGTTGGACTCATTTCGAACTGCAAGCATTTCTGCACTGTAAGGGATTTCCCCTTTAGTGTGTGTCACCACTTAACTAAATGATCATTTTTGGTTGAAAAAATATTTTGTGTGGGTAAAGTAATATTTTTTTTTTTAAATATGAGTTATCCATACTTTTATCTTGCACGACAAATGACTAACTTGGATTAAAAAATCTTCTGGAACTAAAATTTACATTCAATTGTTAATTTTTTTTATAATGTTGTTCAGTGTGTTCTTCACTTGGAAATAAATATGCAAAAATAAGCTTCTCACCATTGAATGAATAGAAGCAGGCATTCAGTTTGCCACTTTTGAAATGCCTTGAACCTGATTGGTACTGCTTGCCATAAGTTTTTTTTTCAGAAATTGTCATCTCTGTTACTTTTCATTTCAAAGTCTGAAGTACAACTTTTTTGGTTCAGAAATATAACTTTAAGTCATGATAATTTGGTGGCAAACTGATCAGATTAAATGACTGTACTGTGGCAAACTGTTTAAAACCAAGCACATGTCAGTATGTAAATATAAATTGCGTATGCAGTACATTGACATAGTAGGCAAACCTTGGGCAAACCAAACCCTGAATTGCTTCAGTAAAATGTCCAAATGTATAAATGAACTGTGTGCAAAAAATGTCAGGTGGATAGAAGTATCTCCTAACTGCCTGAGAAGACTGGGGATGTCCCAACTTACATTAGGTGCTAAACTTCGCCTAAGACAACACAAATTTGAATTTTTAAGGCAAGGGTGCGGCTAACACTGGTCTTGCAGTCAGCAAACAATTATTAACCAAGAATCCTTATGAGGTAAACAAACTGTCTATTCAGCTGCTTTAATTAATCAATAACATTCAATAAAATCATTAAGATTACGTACACTACAGCTCTCCAGGACCAGGTTTAGTAAGCCTTGTTCTTGGGAATTTTTTGACACACTTTATGCTGATGATATAGTCTTGAGAGTACATTCATCATTCACCTCTATTATATTTCCACTAAGTATGCTCTGCCTATTAATGCATGCAGAAATAATAGAATATTACAGCAGAGAACTACAGAATCACAATTACTGCAGTATTGTTATATACTGCATGATGTATTTTAGTGAGACAGTTTTGAAAGTGCTATCCAGAAACCAATTCAATTATCCTCTTTAGTCAAGGGTACAACAGTAGTGTCCAGCATAAATGTAAGCCATTTCTTTATGCATGCAATTAATTGCCTCTTTTACACACAACATTTATGTGTTCATAATTTTTTTGAAATGATGAAAACAATGAAAATATGAACTGCCTCCTAATATTCCTGACAGAAACTTGATTAAAACTGAAATTGGTAGGATTGAATACACGTTCTAGAATTTTTTGTTAGTACCTTATAGATCCTGGCAGCCATGTGCTCTCCCTCTTGGGTATAGAGTATTGTTAAGACCCCTGTTTTAAATATATTGTGGTTTGAATCATTGCATGGCTTGCAGTACATTTACGACATCTAATTCTGGACAAGGTGAGAACTCTGGTAATGGACATTGATCGGCTGTTGTAGCACTGCAATAGCAGGTCCAGTTTTAATTAATATGTTAATGTCGTCTTAATGGTTAGAGCTTTAAAACGGAAGTGTGGTCATCGACAGGTGCAGAAACTTAACCAAGGGGGGAGGGGATTCAATTTGTACAAGCAAGGGTTTTATGCACTGGAAAAAGCAGGGCTCCAATATAATCACTAATTTAAAGCAAAACCAAACGTTTGTTCTTAGTATAACTTATTTTGTTGTTCCCTAACCAATCAAGGCAGTCAATGAAAACCAGAAATATGTATCAGACATGTCTGTGGAAAAAGCCAAATGCAAGTTTGGACAAATGAAACCACGTCTCTGCCAAATTCAATTCCCAGTACGTTTCACTTCAAGGTGTCTTGTTAAGGTGTGTACACTGAGCATGTTAACTCAACAACTCTGGTAAACTTCTTAAATAGATTTAAATAAACACCTAAGAATGCATAATTATGAGAACAGGGAATTTAGCCCATCTACATATCTGCAGCCACATAACTAATTATAACAATCACCTCATACCCACAGCAGAGCAATTTACCTGGCTGGCTATGCCAGTATCTCTGGCTGCAATGCTCCTTTGCAGTTTTTCTGTGCAACTGGCCAATTTTCCTATATCCCAATCAGTGAAATACTTAATTTTTTGGTCAGATGCCTTTTGGCATGCAGCTCCTTTCAACAGGACAGATGGAAATATTGTCCTGTTATCAAAACTCCAGTGGAGCATTGCAGCCAGAGAGGCTGATCGGGGCAGCTAACTAAACAGCTCTGGCTGTTGGTCCAACAGTTCATCATTTCATAGTTGATGTAGATACAATAGTCTGCTGAATATTATTTAATTCTTTCCCATGATTCAGTACACTGAATCAGAAAAGTTCCATTACAGTGTCTTCCTTGCTTCATGTGCACACCGGTCTGCTGATTCATCTGATCAAGGCAATAACTAATATAGCCATTGAGGATCTCTTTCTGTAAAAATTAGACCTATAAAGAGGTAAAAAAAAAAAAAAAAAGTGGTAAAAAATTAACTTTTATTTTTCACTACAGATGCCAGGTGATATACTCTCCACCAGTGTTGTTTGGAAGTGTTATGATAAACCTACTCCGTCCTTGTGTGGAACCTGTTGAACTAAAATAAGATCATAAAATAATATAATTTTCTGTCTGAGGGGGGGTACATTAAATATAATTTACTTCACACAAAGATACCTGAATCTCCTTTGGTCTGCACTTATAGACTGCTCTCAACTGAAACTCATTTTTGATCAGGTTCTTGTGTGGAGACAAATGAAACACAATACATTTGTGATCAGATACTTTTTTTGGTTACATTTGAGAAAAAAAATCAAGTAAAATCTGTAACCAGCAAAGACTTTTTGTTTGCTTAAGGAAAATTCCATGGCAGCCAACAAATTAATCACTCAAGTATCAGTGTGCATGCGAATCAAGAGTGAGACACAATAAATACTGAGGGGGTGGGTCAAAAATATGTACTCCAATCATGGTGTTCATGTACCTTTGTACAATAGTTGCAAAAATGGCAAATGGGTTTTCCATTTAAAACATAGATGGATGATCGATGTAGTTGTACAGACAGTCCAAAGTAATAATGATTGTTGTATTTTGTGACTTATCCAAAAATACATGTACATTGTAGACATATTAAACCACTGATTACTAAATGAAAATGAAATGAGCAAAGATGAAAACCTTAACACAGCGCTGGCCTCTTTTTTTAGTGATTGCCAACTGCTCTGCACTCATGGACTGCTCTAGCAAGACAATGCTTCTCAAAGTGAATCTAATGAATTGGTGGCCTGTGACTCCTCTTATAGCTGATTGCAAAGCTGATTATTTTACTGTCCAGGCATGAGAGGAAGCCACTTGTGCAATAGGATGGCAGAAAGATTGTACTTCCAGAGACTTTACAATGTGAACTCTCAGACTACAAACCTGATTCAAGAGAAACCAAAGGACAAATCAAGACTATACAGACCTTTGCAGTAATGGGAAAACTGTTTTATCCACATAAATTTATCCAAGATTCATGCTTTAAAATCTGGGTTTTCAACAGGGGGTCGACGGACCCCTAGTGTCCTTGAAGGTACTGTAGGGGGTCCCTGGTCAAACTTGATATGCAATTAATACATTTTGCAAAATATAACCATTTTTAACTCATGATGGGGGTCCCCTGGATGCCTTTGAGCTTGAGCCTGAGTGGGGTTCTCAGAAATGCTGAAAACCATTTTTTAAAACATCTGTATAGCCACCATGTACAGTCAAGCCGGAAAGTCTGCCCACCCCTTTCACCTTCTCCACGTTTTATTACATTACAGACATATTCTACAATAGATTGAGTTCATTTTTTATTCTACACAAAATAGCCCATAATGACAAAGTGAAAACATGTTTTTAGAATTTTTTGCAAATATATAAAAAATCTAAAACTGAAAGTATTCATACCCTTTGCTTTAACATATTTTTAAAGTATCATATTTAATATTTGGTTGCATATCCTTTGTATGCTGTTACTTCCTGAAGTCTGTGACCAATCAACATCAAAAGACTCTCGATATCTTATTTTCAGGTACTGTTACAAGCGATACTATAACCTATCTGCATTTGAACTGATCTCTATGAGAATTGGGGGGTGAGACTAGATTTAGCTGTAAATTACGCTGGTACAGTATGGAACACATGACTGGCGAAATGGCTGTATGTCATCAATGATCTCTAAGGTATCAAACGAGCCCCAAACCATCACTCTGCGGCCAGATATGGAGTAGATGTGGATGGATCCCTTTAAGGGTTGTTTCTCCTGACTTTTTTCCCCATAGAGTTCTATAGGAAAATGAGTCAGGAGAAATAACCCTTGCCGTGATCCATCCACATCTACTCCATATCTGGCAACCAAGTGATGGATTGGGGCTCGTTCGATAGCACAGACCCTTGATGACTTACAGCCATTTAGCCAGCTATGTGTTCCATACTGTACCAGTGTCATTTACAGCTGAATCTAGTCTCACTTCCCATGTAATGTAATAAAATGTGGAGAAGGTGAAAGGGGTGTTCAGACTTTCCGGCTTGACTGTATTTACTACATGGTGCAACTTTTAATATTACACAAAATTGTGGTGTCAGTATATTGCCCCTTTATGCGATACATTCAATAATTTAATTTAATTCTAAGTTGCTGCATGGCACTTTTCTTTTTTGGAGAATCATCAACATTTAATCCTGAGATGAAGATGCTAATTATTTTGTGCCAGACATGCTTTGGTCTACGATATGATTATTCACACTCTTGTAATAATTACAGGCTGAAATGCATTCAAATAATCAAAATAGTTTTTTTATACCTTCATTTCTGACAACATGTACTTACTGTCAATTTTCCCACTAAAGTCCAGCTACTTTTGAAGTTGAGAGATGTAATTCAGCTATGCTTTTGACAAGGGTATAGCAAAGTACTGTATAATTATTAAAAATTAAATAATTTGCTAGCAAGCTTTTAGATAGATTTCCCTGTAAAGCATATTTGCAAGGCACATATTTTTCAGGGTACTGAGCACTGAATGCGGTTAATATGGATATGCATTATAGATGTTTTTTTGTTGTTGTGAAGTACAGAAAAGTAAAAAGACAGAAAACATTTTAGAAAAACAAGAACAAAGCATGGTTAGCTTGTCATTGCCTGACAGTTGCAATGACAAACGATTGCAATCGTACTAATATTTTAAAACATAATGCAACAGAATTCCTGAACACCACATATATTTATAATTTAGAGGTGGGTTCGGAAACATCTAAATGCCAGATGAAAAGGGATTTTTTTAATAATTTTTTGCATGTCAAAGCAATGACAATATATTAAGATAAATAGTTTCTCATTTGCACTTTGCTTGAATGCTCAGGTCAGTGAAAGAAATGTATCTGTCAGTAGGCTCGACCTCTTTCGGCTAGCAAACTTCCTCATGGCTCGTGACTCGTTTAGGTAATCCAGTCAAATCAATCAACCACCCAACACTTCCATGCAAGTACAACTGTGCAAATTGTCCATTCTTTACTGTCCGCTGCACTTTATATGTAATCAAATTAAATAATGCTTCATAAAACACACATACACACACACACACACACACACACACACACACACAAACACTCCTAAGAAATTCCCCTACTGCTCATCACGATTGGGGGATGTGGGGGGAGGTGCTAGTGTTAAAAACCTGTATGACGTTTCCGTCAGCAGTGACAAATGGCTCACAAACAAAATTAACATAGAAATCACAAGCAATGTTTAAGGAGGATCAATTGTGCAAACTCACTGATCATGATGTCATCTGGATGGGCTAGCCCCCTTTATCTCAGCCCATGCAGATTGTATTACATACAATCTGAACAATAATTTTTTTTATTTGTGCAATATAAATAAAATGTATACTAATATTGTTATTTTTCTAATTACCTCACATTACACCACACCTTTATTTTAGTTTTACACAATTGCTTACAAGCATTCCTCAATACTCAGTTAATTTTTCTAAACTCTTCACACAGTGAACTATAGTGGACCAAACTGTGAATTATGTTTTGTGCTTCCATGCAACATACAGTCAATGGGGACACATTTAAAAATCCACGAATTCCTTTTTCTCTCAAAATCAACCACAACCAAAACTGTACGTATCTACATCCCATGTTGCAAAAGATCATATTTCTTTTCAAATGAGTTGCATTTAAGCTCAAAACCTAAACATAAAAAATTCAAGTGAACAGCAGTTTGCTAAATCAGAAATACTATACTGATATATATATATATATATATATATATAAAACATTTCCATTGCTTTTCATTTTGTATATTTTGTAATTACTGTCTTCCAAAAACCCTGGCAACAATTGTTTCTATTTCTATTGTGCATGAGTATTTCCTTCCTTAACTGTCATGTTATAATTCTTGCTGCAGGGCCGTCTGTTTTGATTGGGGGGCTTTTAAAACGAATTTCCTGCATTTCTACACAACCTCACACAGGGCAATTTCTAAAATAAAATGTTTAATTTATAAAAATTTTGAAGATTTTTTTTTTCAAAGCCCTAGATGAGATTTGAGATGCTTTCATATAAAGCTAAAGCATAGACTAATCAGTATATTAGTGGATAAGATACTTTTATTTTATTTAAAAACACACCCACACCCCCCCCCTTTTTATATAACATAAAACTTTTTTCCATAAATAAAAATAAATATTTTATATTATATATATAAATACAAGTATATATATATTAATATATTCATTCATCATTTCATCATTTTCTCTTTTTTTTTTTTTTATATGTACAAAACTACTTTACTGTAACTGGCTGCTCATTTTTTTTATTATTTTAGCCCCCCCCCCCCCTTTTTTTTATGCCTGAGACAGGGGGGGGCTTGTCTCTATTGACGGGCTGCCGTCGCCCATGAGAGAGTGATAAAACGTAAGAGAGAGAGAGAGAGACAGATATGATCATGTATTTTAATATGTGAAGTATTCCAAAGTTTGAGGAAAGTATAGGGCTGACTAGCCAACATGTAGCAATAGGCTAGCTAACACACACACACAGGCGCACACAGCCATGCACGTGCATACATAGACCTCAAAGAGGGCTTGAGCACCTGCCATTTGGCCTCCTATAGAGAAGTGCCCTTTTTCCGTTTTTTGAATTTAATTAATAAATGTTTTTAAATAAAAAAATTAATTCCTGTTTGCGCACAGCCTGCCCTGCTGAACAGATATATTGATTGAATCAATTCGGAAGATTGGTGCTCCCGGGCGATGCCCTCTACCTTTACTCTCCCTCCCTCTTGGTTTCCGCCGCAGTGGCGAGCACTGTGTGGGCTGAGCCTTTCTATGGTAAAAGAACGCACAAATGCAAAATTGCACGTGTAGCAGGGCTATCTGGTTGGACAGTTGTTGCTTGGGTGAGAAGGCATTCAGCTCTCTGATTGGCTGACAGATAAACCCAATTCTATCAACAGCCTATAAATAGGCTGCAGTAGCCAGGAAGGAGAAAGGTCTTACCTGTTGCAGTTCCAGGTGTTCCATTGGGCATACTGCTTTCCTCTGTTGTGAAGGTAGGCTGGTAGTTCCATGTGATGCATAATGATTGTACTGATCCCAGGTAAACTGATGAGTGTTGTCCATTATAGGTTCCTGTAGCTGGGCTGGTGGCGCATGAGACGGCTATAATTCAGATTTAAGGTACTTTTATTAAGCTGGGTACCGTGACCACAGCGAAAACTTTAGCTTTTCGGTTTCTCTGACTAATGGACGGTAGGAGCCTATGATAGAAGGCGCTATTGCTACCTAGTAACTTTTATTTCTTATTTTCTTATAGGACATTGCTGGCTGCTGTTTTGCCTATATTATCATTCCCGGTGATCTACACTGCGGTTAACGGAGTTGTAACCACATAACTACGGCAGCTATACGTTGGGTCGCCGGTGTTGTGTCAAATTCTGTTCCCCCACGAAATCATGTTCCCCCTAGCGTTGCTGCGCAATTTTTTCAGGAAATAGCGTAATGGGCGCGCGACCTGAGATCAGCTCGCTCCCAAGGAGGAATGCTCGTGCCACTTACGTGAATCTCAGTTTGTATAGGCTACGTTTTAAGCAATTTGTTCTTTTGCGACAAGGAAATCTTAAGATCAGAAGCCGCGATATGCAGGTCAGCCTATACGTAAAACAGTGAAATACGTTCAGAAAAGCAGCAAGTGTTCTGGTGGCTTTGTCGTCAGTTTGTATGGTGTCAGTGACTTGGTTAGTAAAAACATTCGTTCACTTAGTCTTGTAACGTGTACGTTACATAACCGACTGTATAAAATATATATGAAGCCCAATGAACATGATCAGACTGTTTATGAGTAAGATATACAATAAACGTCATACTACAGTTATTTTGACCTTGTCTGAGTATATTATTATTAGTAGCCTACTGTCATTATTATTCCTACGAGTAGAAGAGGATGTGGTGGGGTATTAATGATGGTGGTATTACGAATAGTGGTAACGTTAGTGGTAGCTACAAAATACGTGATGCTACGGTTATTTTCTTTATCTGGCATAAGTATATTTTTGCATTTTATATGTGTGTGTATATATATGTATATGGATACATGTATATATGCAGTATATATATATACATACACACACAGTATATATACGAATGTGTGTGTGTGTGTGTGTGTGTGTGTGTGTGTGTGTGTGTGTGTGTGTGTGTGTGTGTGTGTGAAAAACTCTATATATAAAGTGAATTAATTATTAATAATTAACATTATTGTTATTAGTAGCAGTACATTACATTACATTACAGTTATTACCACCTTATATGTCCGTTTCCATAGGGGGCACGGTATCTGATGGGGTTAAATTCAGCCGTCAGATCCCGTTCCGCCTATGGAAACGGACATATAAGGTGGTAAGATGGTGAACCTTGGTGAATTATCTCTATATGGTTAGTTGAGTTACCACTATTAATTTGGTGTATTTTAGCCCTTCCTTTCTGCAGAATCATAGGGGGCACGGTATCTGACAGGCCTAAATTCAGCTGTCAGATCCCGTTCCCCCTATGGAAACGGACAGATAAGGTGGTAAGATGGTGAAACTTGGTGAATTATCTCTATATGGGCAGATGAGTTACCACTATTAGTTCGGTGTATGTGAGCCCTTCCTTTCTGCAGAATCATAGGGGGCACGGTATCTGACAGGCCTAAATTCAGCTGTCAGATCCCGTTCCCCCTATGGAAACGGACAGATAAGGTCGTAAGATGGTGAAACTTGGTGAATTATCTCTATATGGGGAGATGAGTTACCACTATTAGTTTGGTGTATGTGAGCCCTTCCTTTCTGCAGAATCATAGGGGGCACGGTATCTGACAGGCCTAAATTCAGCTGTCAGATCCCGTTCCCCCTATGGAAACGGACATATAAGGTGGTAAGATGGTGAAACTTGGTGAATTATCTCTATATGGGGAGATGAGTTACTAGTATTAGTTTGGTGTATGTGAGCCCTTCCTTTCTGCAGAATCATAGGGGGCACGGTATCTGATGGGGCTAAATTCAGCCGTCAGATACTGTTCCCCCTATGGAAACGGACAGATTAGGTGGTAAAATGGTGAAACTTGGTGAATTGACTATTTTGGGTGATGCATTACCAGTAGGGGTGGGACGATTCAATCCCATAACGATTCGATTCGATTACGATTCTTTAGGCAAAGGTTCGATGCATCATAATATCTTACGTTTGACCACGATTCGATTCGATAAGATTCGGTTCGATTAATTTAGATACTTTAAAAAAATTTAATAGGTATGTCAATGTGATTTGATACCGATACATTCATCAGTAATTAAATATTCAATTAGAACCTTACACCAAGTTCACAGCATTATGTTTATTGTTAAGGCATGCCATACATTTTGCAGCTGTCTGCAGCAAATAATGCAGCAATAAACATGACTAACAGTGTATTTTCTAAAGTTGCCCTATTTAGGTTATTGTTTTTCAAACAGTGTCAGACATGGTACCCTAATACATTTCCTTTATTTACAAAATGAAAATGGCAAAATGTATAACAATTACTAAACTTGGCCAAGATAAATGAAATAGCCTATAAGTTAGTGTCATATAGTACTTTCCTAAATCTTAGTACGATCTAGAACTTCGGTGGAGCAAGATGCCCATCCATCCGTAGTTAAAGCTACTCTCGTAGCGTTTTGCAAGGACAGTCGAACAGTTTTCTTCACCTCTTCATACAGAGCAGGTATACATTTTTCACTCAAATGTTTTCTGCATGGTATGGTGTATCTAGGTTCCACGACATTCATTTTGTGAATCGGACAGTTAACGTAGTAATAATTAATTAAACGTAAGACATTGGAAATAGTCTTACTATTTTTGTTTTTTGTCTCTAACGTCTACTTGATTTTGAATAGAAAATGGTTTAATTTAAATATCAGAAAGCACTTTACAATTAACTGTCTGGACACGGTATGTGTATAAAAACTAATAAAAACAATTATACAAAAAAATAACCGTTTGGCCATTTCTCCAGGAAACTCAGGGGAAGTGTCAATGACTCCCGAGTTTAGCTTGCTAACCAGCTTGCTAACGCGCTTGCTGTCCTTCACGTCAATTGTGTATCGTCAGCTCAAATGGTTTATCATGTTTGTGGTGTTGCCTGTGTATCTGATTTCTACTTGGCAGATCTTGCATATTGCAGCGGTTTTGTCAAGTACACCCTCCTTCTTTCTAAACCCGAAATGCTTCCAGACCACTGATTTTCTGTTTGGAACATCCCAAATTCTGTAAGTTTCTGTCTCTTTTGTCGCACTCAGCGAGCACGCAGCTAGCCATTTCGCTCAGATCTGTCCGTCTAATTGTCGCTTTATTCCCGCCTGTCCCTACTTTCAACTCACGCTTACGTGGGGGTTGGAGCAGAAACATGGATTGAAGCTGGTCAAAACAGTTTTAAAAGTAGTCGTGTCTCAGAAATATATATTTTAAATAATTTTTGAATAAATTAATACATGCGCACATTCATTTAAAATGCGATATTAATCGATGCTTATCGATTCGAATCTTACAGATCGATGCAGTTGTATTTACACATTCGGTGCATTGTCCCACCCCTAATTACCAGTATTACTTTGTTGAATGTATGAGTGGGAAGATGACAGAACCTTTATTGTACATCACTTTGGATAAAAGTGTCTGCCAAATAACTGTAATGTAATGTAATGTACTGCTACTAATAACAATAATGTTAATTATTAATAATTAATTCACTTTATATATAGCGTTTTTCACACACACACACACACACACACACATTCGTATATATACTGTGTGTGTATGTATATATATATACTGCATATATACATGTATCCATATACATATATATACACACACATATAAAATGCAAAAATATACTTATGCCAGATAAAGAAAATAACCGTAGCATCACGTATTTTGTAGCTACCACTAACGTTACCACTATTCGTAATACCACCATCATTAATACCCCACCACATCCTCTTCTACTCGTAGGAATAATAATGACAGTAGGCTACTAATAATAATATACTCAGACAAGGTCAAAATAACTGTAGTATGACGTTTATTGTATATCTTACTCATAAACAGTCTGATCATGTTCATTGGGCTTCATATATATTTTATACAGTCGGTTATGTAACGTACACGTTACAAGACTAAGCGAACGAATGTTTTTACTAACCAAGTCACTGACACCATACAAACTGACGACAAAGCCACCAGAACACTTGCTGCTTTTCTGAACGTATTTCACTGTTTTACGTATAGGCTGACCTGCATATCGCGGCTTCTGATCTTAAGATTTCCTTGTCGCAAAAGAACAAATCGCTTAAAACGTAGCCTATACAAACTGAGATTCACGTAAGTGGCACGAGCATTCCTCACTGGGAGCGAGCTGATTTCAGGTCGCGCGCACATTACGCTATTTCCTGAAATAATTGCGCAGCAACGCTAGGGGAAACATGATTTCGTGGGGGAACAGAATTCGACACAACAGTGCTGGTGTAGCTGGGGGCAATAGCGCGAATCGGAAAGCGGAACTTTTATTCACTGCTTGCTGTGTATGTGTGTGTGTGTGTGGATAGTATTGGGAATTTAAACCGCACGTACTCACTTGGCTTATTTCACCCTTTGCAGTGCGTGTGTCTGACAGTCACGAGCGTGTGCTTGTCCTCTTCCGGTTAGTTGCCCTCTCTCGCCGCGCCGTTCTCTTCCTCACACACTTCAGCAGCGCCCCTAACTGGCCTGGGGGAAGAACGGCCGTGGTTATTTTATTGTTTATTATACCTTTTGCTAATTGTATATCTGTGGGTACATGTTTTATTTTGTTATTTGGTTTAATAAACTGTTTTATTGATTGAATCCACTTCTATTTACTTCATTTAATTGAAGGTGCCTGAGTAGAGAGTAGAGTACCATAAGTGCAAAGAACAAAACTAATTCCTTGGGTGAAATTCCCAAGGTGGCGTAGTCTAGCTAACTGTACCACCCGCCACACACGCATATGTATGCATAGGAACTCGACAGTCGTGAGTCATTCAGTTTGATGAGTTACTTTGAGGCAGACATCAGGTATGTGGCCAAACAAAGTATAAATATACTGTTCATTTTCGTTGTTTTATTGATATTGATGCGCTTTAAGAATTGCTTGACACTATTTGGCAAGTATAGGGTCTATCTATGCTTGAACTATTTAGCAGCTCAAAATGTGCTAACTAGCTATTGTTAGCATTGATACCTTTTGCTAGTAATGTGGGAATTAGTGGAATATTGTGTCCCATCCACTGAACTTAAAAGAACGGTCCCATTGCACCACAGCAGTTTTAATGTTGTCTTATTGTCTTGATAGTTAGTTAGCTAATGTAATACGTAACATGTGAGGAGAATTTACTGAAATATTTACTGAAATAAATTTACTCTTCGCCAGCCATTTCGCCAGTCATGTGTTCTATACTGTACCAGTGTAATTTACAGCTGAATCTAGTCTCACCCCCCAATTCTCAGAGATGCAGAAAGGTTATAGTATCGCTTGTAACAGTACCTGAAAATAAGATATCGAGAGTCTTTTGATGTTGATTGGTCACAGACTTCAGGAAGTAACAGCATGCAAAGGATATGCGACCAAATATTAAATATACTTTAAAAATATGTTAAAGCAAAGGGTATGAATACTTATGTAAATGAGAAATTTCAGTTTTCGATTTTTAATACATTTTCAAAAATTTCTAAACATGTTTTCACTGTCATTATGGACTATTTTGTGTAGAATTTGAGACAAAAAATGAACTCAATCTATTGTAGAATATGTCTGTAATGTAATAAAATGTGGAGAAGGTGAAAGGGGTATTCATACTTTCCAGCTTGACTGTATTTATTTAATTATTTGCAAAAATAGCTTGTGCTTTTTTATGAATTTGGCCCCTGCCCCTCTAACATCCGTGCCTGCGTACAGCCAGCTAATGCAATGCTTAAGATGTTTCGCAGAATCGCAGCTATAACAACTAGGCTAGATGCAACATGTAATCAATCTATTTAAAATCAAATCTCCCAAACGGAGACTCTCGCCACTATCCTCAACTCACTGAGTAAGCTAGGCTAGCAAATATTATATCCTAAGCAATGTGTATCAGTTACAGGTATCAAGAAGAGAGTTTCCGTTGTTTTCCCGTTCCTCTAATTTCGTCCACGTCTGCGTTCATTACCCGACTGTGTCTATCACGCACATTTTCTACCATTACCACATCTTAATGACACAAACTACACATGAACATCCTTCACCGCATTCTTCATGCAATTCCTAATTGTTCAATCAATTTTCGCATTGAATTTTCAAATTGTTCATCAATTTGCGCATGCGCATCCCGCTCTAATGCTATAATAGTTATTTTTTACTTGCGTTATGTTTCTGTGTTTTCAAGTATTTGTTTTTGGTTCTCGTCTACTGTCCTTGTGTCGGTTCTTTTGTCTTGCGCTGCTTGTCTTGCTGCTTGCTAGTTGCTACCCCCCACCTGACCCCCGACCACCCTTCGCTCCCTGTGTCCGGTGTCCTGGTCCCTCCTGCCTCCCCCCGCTCTACCCTACTACCCTACTACCACTGCTCCCACTCCTGGCACTTTCGCTCTGGACCTCTCTCAGCTCTCCACTAATTATTGTTTATCTTTTATATTTGATTTCCCGGTGTGGATCCGACCCGGAATCCCAATAAAGAACCCTTCTTTGCTAAGACTGTCTCGTCGTGCATTTGGGTCCGTCCCTGCCAGTACGTCACAGAGAGAGCACAGATTGATCAAATAAACTAACCTCTCTCTCGCTGCATCTCTGTTATGTTCTGAGTGTGAGTTCTGTCTGATTTGTATTTTTATTTTCATTATTATTACTTTTCAATTCATCAGTACATTCACCTCTGTTTGTGGGTTGTCCGAGTCGCATTCGTGTGTTTGTTTACCCTGTCTCGCGTATGCACTATTCAGGTGACGTCGGGATTTTCCATGGGTTAACGCCCGTTACCCACCAGACGCGCAAGCGCACGCACACGCGCACTGGTGCGCTTCACTTCCGCTCCCATGTTAACGAATTGCCGTGGTTCTCACCGGCCGCGCGTGCACGGCTGGCGGGCGGATGGCTCGCGGACGTGGAGCGGATTTTTTCGCTCGGGGCGGAATTTTCTGGGCGTCCGCATGCGCAATCTCATAGAAATACATTGTATATGCACAATATCTGCATCATATGACCACATATTAATGTTTTTCAACCTACTAATAGTTTTACTATTGTTATTCATTATTTTAATACATATTATATTTTAATATAGGCTCGAATGAAAAAGGGAACAGAGACAATGACCATTGTGGGATGAATGAAGTTATATCAAGTCATACATTTTACATATAACCAGTTATTCCCATTTTTATAATGCTTTTTCTTTATTATAGGATACATATTTGTTCAATTAATTAAGACTAGGCTTACTTCCCGAAAGGGAAATAAACGTTATTCTATTCTATATTATATAGTTTTTATTGTACTGATATCACTGTATCGATTTAAGGTACTACAGAATAGCTGCTAATTCTGATATAATTAAATGTTTAGAGCATGTTGATTACTGTCCCAAATAAATAAAAGTGAACTTTATAAAGGAGGCATTGTCTTGTTTGCTGCATTTAGCTTTACATTGCTAAATTTAGCTTTTAAGCAGTAAGACATATGTAATAGCAGTATTTACTTAACCATTATTTAGCAAAGCCCACAAATCCGGAATGTAGATTGTTTGTTTGTACAGCGCGTCTCTATCGTTCACGGAATGCGCTCCGAAAAAGCAAAAAGCATCTGTGCTCTTGCGCGTCTGGTGGGTTCAGTTCTGCTCAAATCTGCACGCGCAATAAGCGTCTGTGCGCTTGCGCGTCTGGTGGGTACCGGGCGTAACGCTGTATTTCCATAGTCTAATTTTCTGCTACTTCCTGCTTTCGTTCCCATGGATAATTGTATATATTACTAACTCGCACTAACAATCACTCGGGTGCTTTATTATTTACGTGCACTTTACTAAACCCATTAACATAAATGTATGCTAACAAGCTAATTGTCTGTCTTATAGTTAGATACTAACATTAAACCAGCTTCCCCGCTTTATCTTTTCTACCTGCATTTCTAAACTGCTCCTGAGCTACCTGTTCTTAAATTTGTTCCAGCTGTTTGTCCTTAGAGATTTCACCTCCTCTGATTACTGTGCACACTCCGCTCCTACTCGAGCCCGTTGTTTGACATGCATGTTTTCCGAATCCCTTCCATGTATTCGTTCTTTCCTCGTTATTTAATTATTGTTTCCCTAATGTTTTAACCTCATGTTGTTTGTTACCCCTCCCCTTCTTCTGTGTATTTAAGACCCACATTTCCGCTTCCTTTTTGTCAGAACGTTGATTCAAGTATTTATTGAGATTCCCGAGAAACCCTTTATTTGACTTCGATTTTGCCTAGCCCTTTTTGTACTTTAGCCTTTTGATTTCTGGTTTAGACTTTTCTTTGTGTGTTTACCGACGTTGAGTAGCCTAGCGACTTTTCTTTTCTGATTTCCCGGTTTTAACTTTTTGCTTGTTTATTGGTTTTCGATTTTCTGGAATTTACTCTGCTTACCTGGCTTTGACCTCTGGACTGATATTAAACTACGTTCTTTGTCTGATCCTGGTCTGCATGCAGTTTTGAAATGAAGACAGGGCATATCCTACTGTAACTTACCATTATTTCTTTACACAATACAAGTGTCTTGGTTGATGATAACATGTTGCACTGAAAATATTTTTTTAAATATTATTGATTTTATTTTTATTGTTTGTCTCTTGTAGTGTAGGTTTCAGCATAGTAGCATATATGAATATGGAGATAGAAAATATAGAGACTCATGTCCCCTGCATGGGACAAACATAATTTCTGGGTCTAAGGATATGGCCATTTGAAATATTATTTTCACGTGATTGTGCAGATATTAATATTTTCATTATCTTCTTTGCTTCCTCGCAGATTAACCTGTTAATTGTAGGTTGCCTTGAGGACACTGTTATAACAAAAACGGGTACATCTGTAGAACTGTTTTTAATTTACACTTTATAGAGATACATTAATATTTTACCACCACCACTTATATTATGGATCGGAAAAAATATTGAAACTGTTATTGAACTTTTATTGCCTCGAGTGATGAGCTTGAATTTACTCTCTTATATCCCATCACATTTTACATGTCGGAAAATGTTCCATTTGCTAACACGTGATAAAAATAATGAGTGTTTGGTGTAGTGGGAGTGATGATTTCCTGGGGGTCAAATACATAACCAAATCCAGGCCTGCATAAAACTCATCCCTTTGGCATACAGAACCATGCCACAATTCAATCCTTTTCATCCTGGAAATTACATTTTGCCAACGAGCCTGAATTTTTAAATAATCATCAATATTTTCTAATAATAACAATACTAGGTGAAACTTCCTCTGAGACATGTTTTAGAGTAAAACAATATTTCAATGGGGGCATTAAATGATGAATAAATGAAAACCATGTGTTAAACTGATAAACTGGTAAATATACACAGGGTGAAAAGGTGCCAGTTTTGTCAGGCATGCTTGCATTTAATTTAACTGTCAATACAAGTGTGAGAAACTAACATTCATTCAAAACAAGAAATCTGAGTGCTCATGATGTATATTTGTAAATAATGTCACCTTCCTACAGGTTAATTGAGGCTTATTCCCATTGTATTACCTGTTTAATATATTTTTACAAAATTCTTAGAATTTGTTTGCGTTTAACTAATTGCTGGTAATGTACTGAACTGTTTTTTTCCAATCTAAACCCATCCTTTTCCATTTTGTATACTGATGTGTTGTACAGCTGCACTGCCGATTCAAAAACCCTGCAAATATCAAGACTGATTTAATGACGTTGTTAACATTGCTTTCTCTCCATAGGGCACAAATGCATATTGTGAGAACAAATGGATGGTAAAAAAAATGCTTAATCAAATCCATGACTATTATTAACTAATCACACAGGAAACATTTTGTCATGCCTGTGTCATGGTTCGTGGGTTTTTATTTTATTTTCCATTGCGGTTCTCGTCCTTATTTCCCGATTGAGAATCTATCAGATTTTTTCCACGTTCCGTTCCGGGGTTTGCTTTCCCTCATCATTTTTTTCACCTGTGCCTCTAACTGCGTGGTATTTAATTTTCTCACTTCGCTTCTCCGGTGCTTCTTTGTCATTCCACATTGCATTGAGCCAGGTATAGCCAGGTACTAGCGACCTTGTGATATTAAATGCTGTTTATGTTCACGGGGGACTTGCTATTAGCTTTTAGTTCAGGTATAGGTATTATTCCTCCTGTCAAAATCGATGCTCTTGGTTGGAGAACAAACCTTTTCACATGCTGCTGTTTTCTCTGGAGAAAAAATTTCTGGTTTAGACTTTTCTTTGTGTGTTTACCGACGTTGAGTAGCCTAGCGATTTTGTACCTTTTCTTTTCTGATTTCCCGGTTTTAACTTTTTGCTTGTTTATTGGTTTTCGATTTTCTGGAATTTACTCTGCTTACCTGGCTTTGACCTCCTGTTAGCGTTCTGTGCTATTTATTTTATTCTTTGCTGTTCTCTCTGAGACAGTTTTTTTT
This sequence comes from Ilyophis sp. 1 JC-2022, assembly GCA_022702515.1. Taxonomy (NCBI): domain Eukaryota; kingdom Metazoa; phylum Chordata; class Actinopteri; order Anguilliformes; family Synaphobranchidae; genus Ilyophis; species Ilyophis sp. 1 JC-2022. The sequence goes on along the minus strand of CM040404.1, from coordinate 116,115,878 downwards.
TGTTTGTTTAGTTTGTTTTACACTCTTCCGGCCCTCTGAACGAATGTGCCGAAGGTGTTCTTTTCTTTGCTAAGTTTCCCGTTTTGGCTCCAGTATTGAGCTCTGGAGATTTAGTTTTTGTTTCATTCATTATTTGAGTTCGCCCTATTTTAGTGGGTTGATTTTAATTTGGCTGTTTAAGGAATCACTTTCCTGTTTTTTCTTCTTTTGCATTTATTTTGTTATTCCCTTTATTGGTCCTCACTGCGTGAGTGACTTGTTTCTGATCCCCCTACCTTCGCATTTCATTATCCTTTTGAAATGCTGCTGCCATGCAGTGTTCATGCACCAAACCACTAATCTTCCATGATAACTCTTGCATTTTAATGCACACGTTGTATATGTAATATGAATGGGTATTAAGCAATTATTTAAATTAATAAATATTTTTTGTTCATACCAACAATACATGTGTGAGGTTTATGGTGAGAGAAATTTCACAATGTCCTGTGAGCTTGTAAGCCTCCTGCTCCCTGAACACATATAATTCACAGAAGAGCATTTTTCTTGCAGTCTCTCACATCACCCACTCCAATCCCTTCTTTGTCCAGGGTAACCTAGGTGTGTTTCAAGTCACAGAAGCCCGAACAATACCTTATGGCATTATTTCCTTCAGATACTCATTTCCCTTTACATCATTTACATACTTACTCTTTGATATTATAACTGATACAGTTAAATAATAAAACAGATATTACTCATACTTGAGAAGCTGTAATTGCATGCACTCCTTCCCTGTTCAGTTAACCTATCATTCTATAAGTCTGAAGATTGTATTTCATGATGTTATTGTATTTCCAAATAACTTATTTTAAAGATTTCAATGTTACAATATAACATAATAAAAATACAAAGAACCGATTTTACAACACTGCATTATCTTCATGAGTTGGTTTAAAGGTATACTTCAGTAAAATGGGGCAAAAAACATTACTTGGTATTATTTTCAGGCTGCTGGTGGGAATTAGCCTCTATTGTGGCCCCAAGGCCAGTCTGTGTGCATTAACCTTTCATAAGACCCATTGGCTTTTCCTTCTTGTTAAGTGACTTGCACAAAAAATTGCCTTGGATAGAGATTGATCTGTACAATATCGGGAGTTCACTGTCGTATAGAGAGAACTTTATTCTGAGGAGGCAATCCATCTCCCCAAACAGCTTTAATGTCATATCTCAGAAGCTCACAGAAATGTCGTTTCTCACAAACTCACAAGTCATTTATCACAGAGTTGGTTCATTCAACCATCCCCCTCTCATTCTCCACACTATTTCTAAAACTCTGGTACATGGCTAGTCAAAATCGATGCTCTTGGTTGGAGAACAAACCTTTTCACATGCTGCTGTTTTCTCTGGAGAAAAAATAAGTTCCTACCAAGAGCTACAATATTCATAAATACCTACATTTAAAAAATACATTAAAAAAGTAAGTTTGTTGTAGCTTGGCCTCATTTTGATATCAACACTTTTAATGGCAGGCCTAGATTTTGCTCATTTTACTATAGACAGTGCTTCATATGCGTGAGTAACTTGCCATTTTTGTATGCTGAAAATGTATTTTGTTGAGATATGATATACAGTAGATAGTCTTTAATTTACTATGTTACATAGCATTGTAGTAAGGTAACTACCAATATAAAAATATATACTAATAATTTAATGTGTTTGTGTATGTAGGTATGTCCCTGAGGTGTTCCTGCAGCTACATGTCTACTTTCGAGAGAAGAGGTCCTCCTCTACTTCTGTTACAAAACATTAAAAAATGCTATTTTCAGCTGCTTGACATGAAAACACCTGCACACTGAGGGGTTTATATACCTTGGAGCACAAAATGAATGGACAAGACAAGAAGAAAACATCACTCCAGCCAAATGTAAAAGCCCATTTTCACCCCAAAAAACAAAAGCACAGGGACCTGTCAGCGCAGATTTGTATGAGTATCAGTTAGCAGCACTTAAGCACAATGTTATATGAGAACTCGCTGCCGCCTACAATCAATCAGGAGAGTTAAGGAGCAGGTCTCAGACTGGCCCCAGCTCTCCCTGTTGGGGCAAAGCCACATGCAGGTGGAGTCATAAGAAGAGGGTTTAATTTGTTTGACAGAACACTTGACTGACAGTGTAACTGTGAAAAAAAGACCCAATTTAGCCTCTGTTTAAAGTTGGCTGAAATACGTACCAGTTATAGTTATAAATGACAATTTCCTTTGCCGTTTTTTTATTTTTTTTTACAACCTATCCAGTTCCCCATATTGCTTTCTGTATTCTTAGGATTTCACACAGAAGGGCCAAATGATTTCCATTCTTTTCAAACTTTAGACTATTGACATTTCCTCAATATGTATGTTGGTTGTTTGCTCAGTATTGATATCAGTTGAACACCAACATCTATCATTCAAAGTCAGATGCTGGCAGGCCTGTGTGTGTTGTAGAAATAAAGGCACAGCAATTGATGTAAAACAGAGGGTGATGTATTGCCTAGGGCAAGTAGATCCTGATCAGGAAAATAGAAATGGAACTCTTCTGGTCAATGCAAAAACAATGAAGTCTTTTTTTTTTTTACTGCACGTGATAAGCACATTCACAGGCTCACCTCTAAGTCACCTTCACCATTAAGTAACACATGGGAAAGTCTGTTCACTCAACGCAGTGTGTGTGTGTGTGTGTGTGTGTGTGTGTGTACAGTATGTGAGTGTGTTATTCTTCTTCTTTCAAATAACAAATGAGGACTTGAAAGCAATATGCATCTCAAGTACCAATAAGGTGTACCCAGTGTAATTCACTGCAGCAATTTTCTAACACCTCAGTTTGAGTGAGTAGGGCTTGCAGTTGTGAGAATTGGCTGCTTTCAGATTTATTGTGCCCTTGCTGTCTTTCACTGCCAACCCTGTCCTTCTGTTACAGAGATCCAGCTCCAGTCTGTACTGATAATGTCATCACCTGCCGAAGCCCTGAGATAGCAGATGTACATCGGTCACATTTACATACAGCAGCCTCAGTGCAAAAAGAGGCTGTGGGGGTCACACAGCCCTATCTTCTTTGATTAGGTTCACTGTGAATTACACTGTGCACTTGATCGGTCTTATCCTTCTGTGATACCATCACTGGGGGACAAATGTGACCTCTAAAAATAGAGACAGCTATCCTGAAAACAGCTAAAAGAGGCAGATTATTTTCAAAGATATGGCCGGGGCAATACAGAGCATATGGTTGAAAAAAATCTAACTGTAAACAATGGTTTCAGGTCAGGCTAAGATAACCTCTCCCGATGCAACATAGCTAAATTACATTGCACAAGTAAGCAATGCATAGAAGAGTAAGGTTTGTGGTACCACTTATCTGAGTGTTTCCATTCAGATTATATTTTAATGTCTGGTTTAGACTGACTCTATTGTTGACAATAACCACATCAATCATATACTGTAACTGTATACAGCAAAATGTTCTGCGCTTGATCCTCTCTGATTGATTACTTTTATCTCTATTAGTGTTGCATTCCCGAGGGGGACTGGACCCAAATGCAAGACTCAGAGACGGCTCAGGAGAAAACTCCCCTAGTGAGTACATTTAATGGAAAACAGGCAGGGGCCAGACAGGAAACAGGCCATGAAAACAGACAGACAGGAGACAGGCCGGGAACGACTGGGCAGGAACTAGGCGAGACAGGAACTGGACGTGACAGGAACTAGGTGTGATAGGACCAGGCAGGACAGGGACAGGCAAGACAGGAACAGGCAGGGCAGGAACAAGGCGGGACAAGAACTTGACATAACAGGAACTTGACGTAACAGGAACTTGATGTAACAGGAACTTGACGTAACAGGAACTTGAGGAACTGAAACTTGAGGGACAGGAACTAGTGTGGGGCGCCGGGATCAGGAACAGGTGCGGGTGCTGCGGTCAGAAACAGGTGCGGGGCACCGTGGACAGGAGCAGGCACTCAGCCTGGGGGCAGGCGCTCAGCCTGGGGTTTAGGCGCTCAGCCTGGGGGTCAGAAACAGGTGCGGGGGCCCGCGGTCAGGGCCAGGCGCTCAGCCTGGGGTTCAGGCGCTCAGTCTGGGGGTCAGAAACAGGTGCGGGGGCCTACAGTCAGGGCCAGGCGCTCAGCAGCCTAAATACAAACACCGATGACAGGACAACGAGGAACCGGTGGGACGAGAACACAAGAGGAAAACACAATCAGGTGTGGGGAAGTGGAGAACACAAGTGGAGGGAGAGAGAGAAAACACGGGGTGAACTCACAAAGATAAAACCAGAAACGGAACACGGGACATGACAATTAGAGTGCAAATGGTATAGCTGGATAAATGGTGTAAAAATGTAATATGCTCTAAATAAAAAAATCTGCTAAATGAAAGATTCTAAAATGTTTGGACTGGAAATTCTCCTGTTTGGACTTTAAATATGTTAGAGTTGATGACAGTTGCACACTGTGACGACTTTGTAACATACATAGGGACCGGGGCAATTCTTAGTTGCTATCTCAAATGTATTTTAGTCCTCCACCTCAAAGGGGCCAATGGAGCCTCGATTTCAAGCATCATGTCTTATAGTTAAATATTAAATAAATAAAATAAATAAATTCAATAATTTGCCTATTATATCAGTTAATCCAGCAAGCTTAAATGTCACAATATTTTGGTAGCCCATTACTAGTAGATTATAGGTATTGAAGGTCTCTATCATTAAAACATAGAAGCTAATCGGTACTGTAAATGCTCCCTGCCATTGCCCACCTACCTTGCATTTTCTTTGGAGCCTGTCTGTTTGTGCCTGTAGGTGGAGCTGGAGGTGTCTAATTCATTGGTGAAGCACATCTTCGCAAACCTGCATTCCAGCATTCCAGCATTCCAGGGATAAAACGGCTTGTCCCCAGCTGCATGCTGATTATCTGTCCATCTTTTTTCCCACATGGGTTTTCCTGCTTTCTTTCAGTTAGAGGTTGTGTTATATAAGTTGCAGTGACAGGGGAGGTTTATTTATTTATTAAATTGATAAATTTTTTGTACATCTTTCAGTCTTTGGTCAGAGCAATGTTTTGTAGTTTAGAAGTTCAGAAAGCCAGTCCTCACCAGTAAAAGCCTGGAATAGAACCAAAGAGGGGCTTTTCTACGAACAGACTACAAACTTGTGCAGGCCAAAAACAATCCTAATAGCCTTCAGAAATTAACTGGTTGACTGGATTGTGTTATCGTTTTCAGTTGATCAGGGTAGTAATATTCTATGATTTGTGATACTTTAAATATTTCAATATATTGCTTGATTCTCTACGCTGTAAACCTATTGTTCAGCATGTATTTCTTAGCTGCTCAAGGTTATTGCAACTTCAGTGAGTTCAGTCTTTTTGAGTCTAAGAGTCTTTCTAAGCAAAGGGATGTCATCTTAAGCCTTAATAATGTAGATTCCTTTGTCCAACATAACACAATTGGTTTCTTATAATCAACCTCAAATGCAATTATATGTTCAACAAAGCCACTGAAGAGCAATTCACAGTGTATGGATAAGCTGTGTCTGCTTGAATGATTCAGATCAACTACCTTCACCCATTTCACCCTCTCCAGTGTATGTCTCAGGCTGTCTTCACTTGCATCTTTAAGTACCGGTTTTTTGTCATCTTGTTTCTGTGGTCTAGACACATTGCAATAAATATAGTCCATGTTTTAATTGCTCCACCCCTTTCCGTAACAGAATAGTTTTATTTAGTAATGATGATCACCTCTTAAGTCATTAATTGTAGTCACGTATCTGTGTTGATTGGCAAACATTGAACGCCTGTATGGACATCTGGAGGATCACTGCTGAAATTCAGTTTGCCAGCCCAGATGGTCATGTGCTCAAGATTTTCTCTGGGTCTTTCTAATCACAACAAAATGTTTTGTGGCAGTGCAACAAGGCAAGAAAAAGAAAGGCACTGACCAATGTATTTTAGAGAATTGTTTGGGAAGTGAGGATTAAGTACAATGTATGTGTTTATTTTCTGAATCTAGCAGTTTCAACAGTCATCAACAGTAATCATACATTCATTAGGCTCACTACTTCTAATTTACAAAAAAAGACATTAAACCAGACAATTGAAATTACCAGTAAAGAGAGATAGACTGATAATAAGCCACACGTTACCAGAGTATTATCTTTTGTGTTGTGTTGGTCAAGATTGAAATTGTGTGGTAAATGCACGATGGCCACACTATAGCTGGGGAATCAGCTACTGAAGCTGTATTTTGCCACTGGAGGGAAAACTGAGACATTATAGGCCTTGCATTCAAAAACCTTTTTTCCTCACTCTTGTATTACATAATAAATAATAATGAAAAATAATAATGTAATTTCATGTAAGCTTCCATGGGTGGAGCTAAGGAGCAAGAAAAAGAAGTGAGGAAGAGCTGAAGTGAAAATAAGCGATTTGAATTAGCCCTACACGTTTGGATGAAAGGGTGTATGAGTGATTACTTACAGTGCTCTGAGTAAATGAGAAGAGATTATTTTAATTGTATAATGCATGTAACCTGACGGGAGATGATAAATGCAAGTGCAATAGTGTTATTTTAGCACCAGAGATGCTTTGAGACAGCTAATGTACCCACCTGGGCCTGTAAAGTCATTTTGGTCTGAAATTTACCGGACGATTAACCTGTTGTCACTTCAAGGTTGGCGCCATTCCCACCAGTGCTCCTATATCTTTATCTGTGTCTTTTAGTAAAAGGCCCAGCCTACGTATCTGTTCTGCTCTCTCTAGCCCTCAGGTTTCTTCCCGTAACGTAAGGTCAAACGCTTCATTAACTTCGTCCCACATAAAGCTCACAGGTCTGGGCCATAAACCATCCCAATCTGCAGCTGCTCTAGACTGGAACTACATCAATGTTGTAATGGTGTACTTTTTTTCCAAAAGAGATGTCCAATTGTTCATGGTTTTGCTGATAAATCATACCCATACTGCTGTATGTGTTTGCACCTAATTTGTCTCTAATTATTAACAATGTTTTGTTATGTATTAATGTATTAATTTTAGTGGGTGTGTCTCATTCCTGTACTTAACAGGTCAAGATAAAAAAAATAATGTAGCTTCAACAATATATGTCTCTTCAAATTGGTTCCCTAGTACAGCCATATTGTGTGTTTCATGGGTACATTATGTACATTGTGTGAGCACAAAAATGCCCACTGGTTGAGAGACTATCTAGCACTGCCTCAAATCTGGACTGGACACTGATTTGGTTCAATTGAAAAAATGGACCTACAATTCAATCTGGTGATATACAGGTTTGTAAGAAACTGAAGTAAAATTCTAAATCTTAATTTGTGAAAAATATTTTAATTAGGAATGAATGTTAGAACCTTACTGTTTTGATTACTTTACATTACTGTGCCTCCTTAGAGAGTCATACTGGACCATGTTAAGCCTGAAGGTCTCTCATAATATCTGATACTTCTTTACATAATTTGTACAGAATGTCATAAAATCAACAGCAAAACTGAATAAATATGAGTTGGAAGGACCTGACCCAGATATCTTTCACATAAATGCGTAAAGGGATTACTTAAAGAGGAAGATTATAGGTCAAGGGTCGGACTTGCATTAAATGCAAGGAATTGCATTGCCAGACCATGTTCCAAGAGGGAGGCAAGTTGGAAAGGCAAATGGGGTGGCGAGACAGTCGAAGGCAGCATCCACCAGACAGCTTTGATGCCCCATGACCTGATGGATGCAGTCTTTTTTAATTGTCTATCCAGCTGTTTACACCCTGTGGTATTCATGACTCCACCAGTGTGTGGCAGTGTAATTACGAAAGTCCGGAGTGAAGAGACAAAGATGCAGTGTGGGAGTTAGAACAGTCAAAATTGCACCTTACACTGTGATTGTAACAGCATAATCCACACCTCATTTCTGTGTTTATGAACATAGCAAGTGCACATGTAATTAGACAATGGACACCAATACTGCATACATTGTTTATGAAAGAAAAGGCTATATTGAATGTGTTAACCACTAGTTTCATGGTTACATTTCACAGGGCATTTAGTATACATTTTAGAAGTGAGTGAGAGTGAACTGTTACATTTTGCTCTCCTGGTTTTATTCTCTTTATTTGTGTCCACATAATATAAAAGCATGTGATATATTGCAGAATACCACCCCAAGCATCCTGCTGACATAAAATCTAGAGCATGCTCTCCTCTGCAGGAGTTGTTGTCACTGTTGTTCTCGTCATCGTTGTAATCATAGGCGTACTTCATAAATGCTTCTTCTTGGAAACCAAGGCAGTTGGAGCTACACATGTGTCTTCTGCAGCTGGCCATATGCCTCAGTACATGCAATTACAATCAGTTCCATTTGTTACACATCACTCGCACTCTTCTTCAGTGCTTTTCATTATTATACATGTAAATTCTATACATGCACGGATGTTAATTGTTACATTGCCATTTAGTGCAATAAATGACAAGGTGCCCCAATAACCATGCTGATGGCATTGTAAGCAGCATCAAGTCAATTTCCAGCTCCTTGTACATAATAGGGTTGAACAATAATAATAACCTATAGTGCATTTCTGTGACATTGCTTCACAGAACACATAGCAATGCACACATACAGGCATTGTCATCATATCCCCATGTCCAGAATCAGATAGGAAATGTTGGTTTTCTATTGAAGTTTTGAGTTTTATACTTATTTTCTGTGTGGTCAATACAAACCTGAAAAAGGCTTGACCTTCAGTATTTTAGGTTCTTAATAAAATACCTTCTGTTCTCGTCTAGCGTAGAGAACTAGAAACAGACCCACAATATTACATAGGCACAGTATAAACTCAGAATTTATATGCATAAATGCTGCAGATTCCAGTCGTGTAGCCTTTGACACAGTACCCTAAAATCTGAATACCCAGCAGGCACATAAATAAACGCACTCATTGCGTCCACGGTAACCTAGAAAAACATCTTCCCCCACCATGTCCCACAGGTGAAATTAGCATAAAACATGCCTAACACATTCATGTGGAATTTGCCTAAGGAGATTGATAAGGAATTGTGTTTGTTTCACCTTCCAAAATCAAGTCAAAACTAATAACATGAAAATTAAAAGCAATCTACAGTGAGACTGAGACACCATTACAAATTTTAATAAAAAAAGGTTCAACTATTTATTTAAGTCAAGCCATTTGTTCAGTTGAAACTGTGCAAGGTCCACAATCGGCCCATCACATTTATGCTTTATCCACTGCAGTTTTAATAAGAATACTTTACATTGTATGCCCATCGTTGACAAGCAGGTACAATGTGTACAAGTCTAGCCGTACCTTTCTGCTTGAGAGTACAGCCACTGATTTAAATGTAAAACGTGGAAGCGGGTGCTCTAGTCAGGCTCTTATCTCCTTTTTTTCTGCTGCCAGATGGACACTGTGATTTCTGCTGTGGCTGCTAGGCTTTTTGTTGTTCTGGGAAGGTTAATTGCTTTCCCCCCCCTTCCTCCCTATGCTTTCTCCTCAAAACCTTATATCTGCTCTCCCTCTGCTGGGCAACAGGCAGACAGCCACTAAACCCCTGATGAAGAAAGTGCTGGAAAAACTGCTTTTTTTTTGCTAGGGATTATTTATCTAATGATTATGAGAATCAGGGCTTACATTTTGGAGAGGTATACAAAAATATATGCAAAAATACATTTTTAATCTATGTGAGTAAATTGTTCAATATTGTGCATACCAAATAGCAGTATACTTTACAGTGTGTTTGTGTGTGTATGTGTGTGTGTGTGTGTGTGTGTGTGCGCGTGAGTGTGAGAGTGTGTGTGCGTGTACTTGTGTGTGAGAATACAGGTAGTGGTCAAGTGGAAGCACCACTATGAAGTAACTTAATTTTTGGACCACCATGTGCGGCAACTTTGTGCACAGGCAGGTCTGTTTCGGCAGCTGTAAATCGCTCTTTTCACAGTCATTAATCTGCCATTAAATTTGAAAATTCCCCAAAGTGCTTTTAAAGGGAATGGGAGATGTCACTGATTAGTTATTATGTTACGGCCAAGACACACCTTAGGCGTAACATAGAAGCACACACGCCATGCGCTTTAGAACAGGTGCTAAGATAAAGCCCTGAGTGTTTGTCTGTCAAATTTGCAAACACATTCCTCTAAGATTCCACCCCCCCGAAGTCCACCACACTTTGGTGCACCAAAAAGACAGTTTTGATGTGACTATGACACCGGTTGGGGTCTTAAGGGATCCTAATTGCTCAATCCATTCATGGTTTTTAAATTCATTAAAAACATTTTTTTATTTAATTTAACCTATATTTATACAGGGTAGGTTCACCTACGCATGCTCTTATACAGCAACGCCTTGTTTCACATGTGGATGGATCACTGCAAAGGTTATTTCTCCTGACTCATTTTCCTATAGAACTCTATGGGGAAAAAAGTCAGGAGAAACAACCCTTAAAGGGATCCATCCACATCTACTTCATATCTGGCCGCAGAGTGATGGTTTAGGGCTCGTTTGATACCTTAGACTCTTGCTGACGTACAGCCACTTCGCCAGTCATGTGTTCCATACTGTACCAGTGTAATTTACAGCTGAATCTTGTCTCACCCCCCAATTCCCATAGAGATCCATTCGAATGCAGAGAGCTTATAGTATCGCTTGTAACAGTACCTGGAAATAAGATATCGAGAGTCTTTTGATGTTGATGGGTCACAGACTTCAGGAAGTAACAGCATGCAAAGGATATGCGACCAAATATTAAATATGATACTTTAAAAATATGTTAAAGCAAATGGTATGAATACTTATGTAAATGAAAAAGTTCAGTTTTCGATTTTTAATACATTTGCAAAAAGTTCTAAAAACATGTTTTTACGTTGTCATTATGGGCTATTTTGTGTAGAATTTTGAGACAAAAAATGAACTCAATCTATTGTAGAATATGTCTGTAATGTAATAAAATGTGGAGAAGGTGAAAGGGGTATTCAGACTTTCCGGCTTGACTGTATGCTTGCCGGAATCAGCATTATTGCTGAATCTCAGTTCGTTGGAGAACACAGAGGTTGGGGGTCTAGCCAACACAATACATGCATCATTTTTTACATAGATAGTTGCGAGCCCAGGTCAGAGTGCATTCAGAGGGTTCCTTAAGGCGAATTTGACAAGAAGCAACGTAGAACGTCCAAGGGTTCTCTTCACATCAAATCACCAGAACCATGCACCACCAACCCCGTTTTGCAGGCAGAAATTGGCTGCCTTTCCCAACTTGAGGACACCACTAAAGACTTGCTGTACCAGGCCACCGATCAGTTGGTCCTTGGTCAGAATTGCCCCCCTGATTATTCAGTCGTAATTTAGGCTGTGTGGTATAATGGTTAAGGAACTGGGTTTGTAACCGAAAGGTTGCAAGTTCGATTCCCAGGTCGGACACTGCCGTTGTACCCTTGAGCAAGATACTTCACCTGCATTGCTTCAGTATATATCCAGCTGTATTAATGGATACTATGTATAAAAAAAAAATGCTAAAATAAATGCTGTGTAAGTCGCTCTGGATAAGAGCGTCTGCTAAATGCCTATAATGTAATGTAATGTAAAAAAATGGATTAGAGTCATGGAGACCAAGCAAGTTAAAAATAAAAAGAATGTAATAACAGGTAGGTAGGTCATTAGCTTAAATTTTGCAGTCAATTACAAAATATACAGATTGCAGAAAGTAAAATATAGAGTAAATATCTTACCCAGCCTGTTCAGCTACACACAGACACAGAAAATGCATGGTGTGGGAAGTTAGTTACAATCTTCCCCATACTTGAATGACTATGGTACCACTACAGCACTAAGAGACCTGTTACGCAGATTCTCCCATACTGGGAACTTGCACACATACCACAGTGCTTGGAACACTGCAGCTCAGATCATATAAGCAATTGGAGCTTGAAAAAGGGTTGAAAAGAAAGATGCAGATGATGTGAAACATGATAATTTATTAATGACAATAATCAGTGGTTACTACTGTGAGAGCATACATATACAGCTTTTTTTTCAGTCCATAATATGTTCCAAGAGCATTGGGTGCTTGTTCACGTCTTTTACGGCCTGTGAACAAACCTGGGTTCCCGGCCTCATTAGGGGGAACAAATATCGCGAAACTGCCTGCAGAATGCCTTCTAATGTCCAGTTGTAGGGTCAATTCCAGCTGTCTTTTACAAGACCATGAGAGGTCAGAAGAAAAAGGTTCTCAGGCCACCTGGTGAATTGTTTTATTTCAGCCTCAAGGAAGTAGCCACCAGCTCCAAGGGCTTATGACTGATAATCCCTTTTTCAGTCTTACAGATTGACACTCAACAAAATTAGCCTACAGTAGCCTACGGTGTATTAATCACATCTCTTAATAATATAATATTGTGTAATATCATACCATGCTGTCGCTTCGAATCGTGACACTTGAATATACCACCCTCTGCCTGCTTTTTACCTTTTTATTTTATGGTCCACCTCAATCAATAAGAACAATTAGCCTACAACTGTGCAGCATCTTTGTGACAGTTCTCTGTAAAAAGCGCTATACAAATAAAATTTAATTCATAAATAAAATTGAGTTCATAGCTATGCTGAGTATGATTGTACAACAAGCCACAGTATTAGCCTATCGTTTAAAAATTATTTGGAGAAATTAATTTAAAAAGAAGCGCATGCCATTCATAGCATGTCACGTAGCTTGACGACTGCATTTATGTGACGGAGGTTCTGCCGGGGAGTCGAAAAACGGGGCAAAATTACACCGGCTCCATAGTTAAATAAGCATATTTTTTTACGGAAGCTGTACCGTTAACCGAAGCTGAGCTTGTGACAGTTTCTGACTGTATGACCTAAGAAGTATAAGTATAATATGTCTGCATTATATTTAAGGCATCTTGCTATTCCGTTCTACTGCTGGGATGAGATGATCTGGTCTGATTCCGCCACTGCTTAGGTCGGGCTGTCCGTAACTGAGATAAAACAATTGCCTCATATGGTTCACACACGAAGTAGCTAGTTTCATCATGGCAGTAGGCTAATGTCTTAATGAAAACAATATTTATTGTAAATAATGTCATGCACCATAATATTTGTAGGCTAGTTAATTTCAAATGCTTAGGCCTAATGGTGCTAACTGTACCGTAGCTAGGTTATCGAGTAAGGTAATTCGTGGAGGTGATTATATTGTTTTTACTGTGTAAGGAGGTCAAAGGTAGGCTATTCTGCTGACTACCTCATCAAGTGTGTTCCAAAATTGAAGCATACTTGCACTCTTGCATACTATCAAGTGCGTTCTAGCTAGTGTAATTGTAAGAATGTACGGTCTAGAATGCAAGTACGTAGAACGCAAGTGTGCATAATGGAACACAGCCCTTGTTTCTGGACAAAAGGTCCAATTCGACAAGCATAAAAAAAACATTTTTATGTCATGTTAGCTTCCCAGAAAACATTGATTCTTTGATAATGAAGAGCATTGAATAAAAGGGAGATTATTATTTACAATCATTATTTACAATCAAAATGCAAATGTGAAGCAAGCCAGATGTTGATCCTAAGAAAAAAGATGTTCGCCCTGGAATACTTTACGGATGATGAATTGTCTTGTGGACGTCAGGTGTTATCATGTAAACTGCATGTCCTGCTGGCACATCCATTTTCCCATTGGCACTGCAGGGGCACAAAATGGGAATCAAAGAGAAAACATTTTAGGAACGCACCTAAATATGGCGCCTACAGTTCTGTGGTTATCTGATTTATTCCATACTGCGTGGTTGCCTTTGTTTTTTGTACTTGAAGGAAACTTAAATTAAACCACATCAATGCAGGTACTTTCACCCAACAGTTTTTATTCCTCTTTTGTTGTGGAGCAGTCTGAACAAATAGGCCCACTCAAAAGTAATTTCACAACCCCTTGGTCTGAAAGTGGCTTGCTTTGTACCAGGGTGGAATTAGGGGGATTTGCAAGTCTGTGATGCTGTTTTGACTGATGGGTGCCCTGGAGCAAATATTTAGCCTTTTTCTATCCTACGCTCCGCTCTTCTGGATTATTGGAACTCGGACATAATTGAAATGCACCTCCATGATGCAGACTTAATTCCCCGGTTGTCAGCAAAGAACTCAGAGAACATTGATACAAGGTAAAAATGGGAGGGAAACAGCCACGTCTGTGAGTTAAATTCAGCAAAGGGTTTTCTGTTGGGTTTCTGTGGGTCGATGCTAGTGTGCAGGCATATTTTTGCTTTTTGGGATGTGACACAGATGGCCATCTCATGCAATGTTTCTTTCATACACAACCAAAGGACAGCTCTGAGCCTGAAGTATGACAATGTGAATGCTTACAGCACATCTTTTGGGTCACCTTGAAAAGCAACACAGAGAGGCGGGAATACAGTCATCAGGGTGGTCCTTTTCTCATCATGCAATAGCAACTCTTTTGGTTCATTTAATGTCGTCAACCTGACTGCAGCAGCTGTGCATGAATAAAAGGTGGGTCTCAAATACAGTTGTGCATTCCACATTAGGTGAAGGGGGGGGATAATGGATTAAGACTGGTTAAAAAAAGAGTCCACTCACTTTACGTCACATTGCATTACAGCCATTTAGCAGACGCTCTTATCCAGAGCGATTTACACTGGGGGATTTTCACTCGCAGATCGCAATTTCTTGTCAAAACGCGTGTCACGAAAATGCATCGCATGCGCATCCCTCGCAAATAAAAGTTAAAAGTTCGACGACTACAGGCTGCTCGCAAAACATTTTTTGCTCGCAAGTATGGCGTTTTCTTGGATTGTGCGGAAACGGAGGCAGAATCTTCTTTGTGATCGCTTCCACCATTTAGATAACTACGGAGATTAGCTGTTAGAAAGACATCACTTACAAAAACGTAGTAGACTAAATAAAAGTTATTTTTTTAAATGTATACGTAAGTACATCAAGTTTATTTTAAAGTAGACTATATTTTACGTAGACAACTTTATAAAACTAAATAGGCCTATGTATTTAAAGTATTTCCAGTATTTATGTATTTCCTGGAACTAAACGTTTGGCTACTACAATTTACTTGTAAACCTCATCTTAACCTCTAGGCTACTTAAAACCGCTTCTGCACATTAAAATGAAAGTGCACTTTAAGTAGCCTACACTGTCTGGGATTTAGGTCAGAAAAAGTGTAAAGACATACCCTTTTATAATTTTTTTTTTTAAGGGATGGAATATTAGGCTATGCTTATGCGACATCCTTAGGCCATACATAACAGAGCATGGCCCTACGCTTCTAATAGTGACAGCTCTGCACTTCCTGGCACCCAGCAGCTTTCTCTGGGTTGTCGGACATTGGACAATGTTATTGAATAACCAACGAAACGTCCAATAAAGTGAGGACAGCACTACGCTTTATAAATAGCCTACTGCAGGGGTCACCAACCTTTTTGAAACTGAGAGCTACTTCAAGGGTACTGAGTAGTACGGAGGGCTACTTGTTTGATACAAACTTCCTGAATAACATAAAGTTGCACAGATCACCTTTTAATAATAATAATAATATATGTGAAGAGACTTCGATATTATTACTTCCTTTTATTGCCCTGTTTAATACTCTATTAGACAACAGCGCCCTCTTCTGGTGAAACTAAAGTTTTAAGGGACCCTGCCTATATATCACCGGCCTCGTGAAAAATGACTGCCGTTTGCCCAAAGCTGCCTTTAAGTCACAGGCTTTTTCTGTCCGTAGTGCGCTACCGGGTGGGTAGTTAGCATGGAAGCTTTGGTGACACGTACTGAAGTGTCTCTCCACGTTGTGCCGCTTTGCCGTCGCCACAGTCGCCCCGCAAATGAGACATACACATTTTTCTTTCACTGTCGTAAAAAAGAACTCTTCCTCCCAATCATTGTGAAAATAGTATGTTTTCTTTATTTTGGGGGTAAAAACCACATCTAGCTCCCCAACGTAGCTGCGCCCGCTTCCTTGTCTCAGCAATGGCGGTTTGTCTTGCACACAATATTGAACTTTGACTTCAGAGAAGGTCAGAGTTCATATATACATAAAACATTTTTGTTTTTAAAATTTTATATTATATATTGTCATTTTCAAATCTATATTAATGCAAGCGGTTTTTATTTTAAAAGAACAGCAACACAATTAAATACAATTTTTATTTAGACAGATCTCCATGGTGATTAGTGCTATTTTTAGAACATGCCTCACGGACGACTCACGTGGTCCCTGCGGGCTACCAGGTGCCCGCGGGCACCATGTTGGCTACCTCTGGCCTACTGATTTCATTCAGCCCGCAACACAGACGTCAACTGAAAGGAGACGTTTATGCACTGAGTGGTCTCCCAAAACTCAATTGATGGGTCGCAAATTCCTCTGAAAACTGCGAACGAACACACTTCTGTGTGTAGAAAAGCAGCCTAACACTTGTTAAACACCGCCTACAAGTTGTATGTGATTCCCTGGGACTAAATGCGAGCACACACGACGGCTATATTTGGAGCAACTGTGTGAGCAATTTGTATTACTGATGGGTGGCTTCTAGGTGACAATGGGTAGGTTTAATTTGAATATAAAAAATAGCAATATGCATAACGTTATTATAAAGTGTAGGCTATATTAGGCTATATTATATTTATATTTCAAATTACATTTTTGTATTAGCCTACAACGCGTAATTCCAATTTAATCTGACCACAAGGTGAATTTTTCAAACCACCCCACCGTCCTCCCTAAAATACTTGCAACCTTGGCTACACCCGTGGCCAGTCCACACAGAACGAAGGGCGATACAATCTTGCTATGTATCCTTAATGTTCAGCATTATTAAGCAGATGATCTTTTTTTTTCCTGAATGGCAAATGTGAATTGTGCTTTGGCCATTAACATAGTTTTAAAATTATATTTTTATATTATAACGTTGGAATAAAAACACGATAAATTGAAACACAATTTTGGTTGTTAAAAGTATTTTGAATATTTTACACACAGTAAAGTACCCTTTAATCCATAGCGCCACCTTTAGTTTGCGTTTTGGGATAATTGACAGTTCGATACAAAAAATGAGGTAGGGGGATGAGAACGATTGCAGATTTACGGATTGCCTACATGAACACGCTTTGCGACATGCGTTCGTGGCTTGCAATTGCGATTTCTACGTGAAACACTCCAAAAAGTGCAGGAGAAATTGATCGTATCTCGCAAATCGCAACTCGCACGTCGCAACTTTCGTGAAACGAGCCCCTGTTTAGCATTTTTTTTTACATATTATCCATTTATACATCTGGATATATACTGAAGCGATTCAGGTTAAGTATCTTCCACTTACTATACAGATACACATTATTTAAGTATTCTGAGTGAAGAAATCCATGTATGTCTCACATTGACTTGAATGAATACAAGCTAGTCACTATTGATTAAAAGACAGTTGGGGTGCCTAAACTGCCTATGTCATACTTTGATTGTGAAAAGCCATCAAAAGTAGGACAACCACAGGGATTTATTTCCTGTGGCACTGCAAGCTCAGGCTTTATAAATACGTCTTATGAAGACAATGAGCAACAGCAAGGCTAATTACCAATCAACCATAGCTGTGCATGCCTGTAGGCAAGGAAGCTGCTGTCCAATGAACAAAATGCCCGATAGGCCCTTCCTCCCTCACTCATTTTGCCATCATAGTTCACTTATGAGCTTTCAGGCAGAAGTAATGCAAATTGAGAAAGAATATATATAGAGAGAGAGGGCATCAACTCAGATCGTTCGAACAATGATTTCAATATTTAGAAATGATTTAAGGAAGACGGAAGCCATTTTGCTTTTACCTAGGGAAAAACACAGCATAAGAAAAAACTGCAAATTATAAAAGGTTAAAATACATACTAATTTATCTAAAACTAGATAAAAAATGACATGCAAAAAGTCTAATTTACTTCCATTTCTCAAGCACATATCATGGCAGTTCAGATATAAAACCTGTATACATATACAGTAAATATATGTTGTGTATATTATGCGGCAGGTTTTATGTCTGCAGTTCATAGAGCACACAGACACTGATGAAGACCATACATACCATACATTGCCACCATGGTTACCAAGGGAAAACAGAGAACATTATCATGTTTAACCCTTTTCCTGATGTGCCATTGAGGACATGCTGTCCCCTGGAACAATGCAGTATGTGAAAATAAAAAGCATAGTATTGTTTAATGTAAAACTTAAACATATTAGTATGTACAACCAAATATTTCCTGGACTTATAGAAAGAAATCAGATAATCAGGCAAAAGCACTGTAATACTTGTGATTCAGAAAACTTAAGG
Organism: Ilyophis sp. 1 JC-2022; assembly: GCA_022702515.1. Taxonomy (NCBI): domain Eukaryota; kingdom Metazoa; phylum Chordata; class Actinopteri; order Anguilliformes; family Synaphobranchidae; genus Ilyophis; species Ilyophis sp. 1 JC-2022. Next base: position 116,097,539 of record CM040404.1, on the reverse strand, counting down.
TAAAAAAATTATTAAAAATTGATGGGGGAACAGCAGGGGTACTTCAAAACTCATAAATTGTGTAGAGGTCATTCATCAACCTTCATAAACAGACTTTCTCTCTCTTAAACTTTGACAGGCACAAAGATGAGAAAAGAATGAATACTTTATGCTAATTTTCATTTGCATGATTTGAAGTAAATTATTGTAAATGAGGGCAAGAAATGGAAGAAAAGTAAATTGACTTCATTAGAATGCAGTACATCTTCTCTTCCGGCAAGGGCTTTTTATGGAAGAGATTTGAGGTTTGTTTCAGTGATTAAATAGGAGATAAGAAAGGATGGGGTCTGTTCAAAATTTTAAAACACTTCTTATGGTTTTTAACTTCAGATATGAGTATAAATATTTTTGTAAGACTTAAACTTGCAAGAGAACACAGGATAGAAATTACTTCAAATAATATTACTGGCCAGCTGATTCACAACAAAGACTGTTGATAGTATACTGTGACATGAAAAGTGAAAACTTGAGATCAAATATCAATTTAAACATTTATTTTCAATTTATTTTCAATTTTATCATTCCATAGATAAAATGGAAAACATTCCCATAAGTAAAAATAGATAAAATATCATACAGTAATACCATATGCTGTAAATAGATGAAGTGAATAAATAAGTAGCAGGTACGCGGCGCCACTCCCCTAACACTCCCTCTCCTCCGCCCTCCCCTCACACTCCCTCTCCTCCGCCCTCCCCTCACACTCCCTCTCCTCCGCTCTCCTCTCACACTCCCTCTCCTCCGCTCTCCCCTCACACTCCCTCTCCTCCGCTCTCCTCTCACACTCCCTCTCCTCCGCTCTCCCCTCACACTCCCTCTCCTCCGCCCTCCCCTCACACTCCCTCTCCTCCGCCCTCCTCTCACACTCCCTCTCCTCCGCCCTCCCCTCACTCACACTCGCTCTCCTCCGCTCTCCCCTCACACTCCCTCTCCTCCGCTCTCCCCTCACACTCCCTCTCCTCCGCCCTCCCCTCACACTCCCTCTCCTCCGCTCTCCCCTCACACTCCCTCTCCTCCGCCCTCCCCTCACACTCCCTCTCCTCCGCCCTCCTCTCACACTCCCTCTCCTCCGCCCTCCCCTCACACTCCCTCTCCTCCGCCCTCCCCTCACACTCCCTCTCCTCCGCCCTCCCCTCACACTCCCTCTCCTCCGCTCTCCCCTCACACTCCCTCTCCTCCGCCCTCCCCTCACACTCCCTCTCCTCCGCCATCCCCTCACACTCCCTCTCCTCCGCCCTCCTCTCACACTCCCTCTCCTCCGCTCTCCTCTCACACTCCCTCTCCTCCGCTCTCCCCTCACACTCCCTCTCCTCCGCCCTCCCCTCACACTCCCTCTCCTCCGCCCTCCTCTCACACTCCCTCTCCTCCGCCCTCCCCTCACACTCCCTCTCCTCCGCTCTCCCCTCACACTCCCTCTCCTCTGCTCTCCCCTCACACTCCCTCTCCTCCGCCCTCCCCTCACACTCCCTCTCCTCCGCCCTCCTCTCACACTCCCTCTCCTCCGCCCTCCCCTCACACTCCCTCTCCTCCGCCCTCCCCTCACACTCCCTCTCCTCCGCTCTCCCCTCACACTCCCTCTCCTCCGCCCTCCCCTCACACTCCCTCTCCTCCGCTCTCCTCTCACACTCCCTCTCCTCCGCCCTCCCCTCACACTCCCTCTCCTCCGCCCTCCCCTCACACTCCCTCTCCTCCGCTCTCCCCTCACACTCCCTCTCCTCCGCCCTCCTCTCACACTCCCTCTCCTCCGCTCTCCCCTCACACTCCCTCTCCTCCGCTCTCCTCTCACACTCCCTCTCCTCCGCCCTCCCCTCACACTCCCTCTCCTCCGCTCTCCTCTCACACTCCCTCTCCTCCGCTCTCCCCTCACACTCCCTCTCCTCCGCCCTCCCCTCACACTCCCTCTCCTCCGCCCTCCTCTCACACTCCCTCTCCTCCGCCCTCCCCTCACACTCCCTCTCCTCCGCTCTCCCCTCACACTCCCTCTCCTCCGCTCTCCCCTCACACTCCCTCTCCTCCGCTCTCCCCTCACACTCCCTCTCCTCCGCCCTCCTCTCACACTCCCTCTCCTCCGCTCTCCCCTCACACTCCCTCTCCTCCGCCCTCCTCTCACACTCCCTCTCCTCCGCTCTCCCCTCACACTCCCTCTCCTCCGCCCTCCCCTCACACTCCCTCTCCTCCGCCCTCCTCTCACAGTCCCTCTCCTCTGCTCTCCCCTCACACTCCCTCTCCTCCGCCCTCCCCTCACACTCCCTCTCCTCCGCCCTCCTCTCACACTCCCTCTACTTATCTTCTCTCTCCTCAAAAGAAACTCTCTCTACCTCCTCCTCTCTAAATCCCAAAAACTCCTCAGGGCTTGACATTAACTTTTTGAGCCACTTGTCCTTCGGGCAAGTGTCTCAGATTTTTTACTTGTCTGGAGGCTAAATTTACTTGTCTGAAACTGAAAATAACGGCCTATTTTAAAAAAAAAAAACTGACAGAGATTAGGCCAATTCTTGTGATTTATTAGCTTATTAAGAATGAACAATTACACAATGCCCATACGTGTGCGTGCGTTTGCACCGCACACAAGCCTTGTTGGACACGTAGCAGTTGGAAAGTTAGATTCTGTAGATTAAACCATGTAGGGTTGTAAATCGGGTGAAGGGCTGCTCTTCTTTGGCTACATAATAAGCAATGTGTATTATATTGGTAATGTTGTCACGAACCCAAACACGGGCTGAACCCAAATGCAACGACCAAGAGACAGGTGAACAGAACTGAGGATTTATTGGGAGTTTTGGGGTAGTCCCAAGCTCAACACAAGTTTAACACAATAGAAAAGAGGGAGCGAACTGCTCCAAGCCGGAGCTGGACTTGTACTGGACCGGGAGGCCCACACTGGAACCGGATCACGGGAACGAAGGGTGTTCCGAACCGGAACTGGACTTGATACGGGAGGTGAGTTCCGAACCGGAACTGGACCGGATCTGGACCGGGAGGTCCAACAGGAACTGGATCACGGGAACGAAGGTTTGTTCCGAACCGGAACTGGACTGGATCAGGAGGTGAGTTCCGAACCGGAACTGGACTGGATCTGGACCCGGAGGTCCAACAGGAACTGGGTCACGGGAACGGAGGGTTGTTCCGAACCGGAACTGGACTTGAGACAGGATGTGGGTTCCGAACCGGAACCGGACTGGATCTGGACCGGGAGGTCCAACAGGAACTGGATCACGGGAACGGGCTCTGGACCGGGGGGTCCAACAGGAACTGGACTGGAGGCAGAGCACCCAACTGCGCAGGCAACATTAATTAGTAGCAGGGGTACCACAACACATACAGGGGGACTTGACTGCTACAGGCGAACCGGAACTGGACTTGAAACAGGAGGTGGGTTCCGAACCGGAACTGAACTGGATCTGGACCGGGAGGTCCAACAGGAACTGGATCACGGGAACGGGCTCTGGACCGGGGGGTCCAACAGGAACTGGACTGGAGGCAGAGCACCCAACTGCGCAGGCAACATTAATTAGTAGCAGGGGTACCACAACACATACAGGGGGACTTGACTGCTACAGGCGAACCGGAACTGGACTTGAAACAGGAGGTGGGTTCCGAACCGGAACTGAACTGGATCTGGACCGGGAGGTCCAACAGGAACTGGATCACTGGAACGGGATCTGGACCGGGGGGTCCAACAGGAACTGGGCTGGAGGCAGAGCACCCCACTGCGCAGGCAACGTTAACTGGGAGCAGGGGCACCGCAACACAAACAGGGGACCAGGATACACACGGAGTACAATTAACGAACTGGCGCCGAATAGCAGCCAGCGGGAGGTTTAAGTAGGGGAGTGAAATTGAAAACAATAACAAAAGCATGAGGAATGTAACCGAGAGTGATTGACTAATAGCCTGGTGCGGAATGCATGCAAGAAGGGGGAAAGGAGATACACTCAAAAAAGCCAAATTGGGTGTCTGCTACATTAATCTATGTGTAACATGTAGCTTCTACCATATATAGTCATGTTTTGTGGTTGAACATCATTAAGTAATGTTATATTAGCATGATGTGCAATAACTTAACATTTTCTAAATTAATTTATGTTGACAGAACCTAATGCTTTTTGGGTAAGATAGCAAATCGCGAACTCCAGAGCAGAAGTGGCAGTAGTGCGCGAGCAGAGAGTGCATTAAAATCTTTACTTCCGGAAGTTCCAGCACCTGAGAGCGCCTGGAAGATAGGAGAGAGGGCAGAGCAGCCACGCTGTGGAAGAAGGTAAGCTAAATCCTGTACTACCCATCGACTAAAAAATAAACCACTGCACAGAAATGTCACATAACGTGTTATTGTCCGCTCTATGATTTCGAACGATTAATTTCGTCACCGAATGTTTTTGTAGTGTGCTCGCTAACCATAGCAGCATTAGCATCGTTTGTAACGCCGTGTGCACATCTTTGTCCGTTGTTTTTTCGAACCGTTTTACTCAACGCAAATCCCCGCCTCCGGTACACGCAGCGACTTTCCGTCCCTGACGGACGGATTCATGATGAATGAAATATTACGACAGAGACCGTAGCCTACATTATATATGTTACTTTAACCGGGAAAATAGCTACCCATTTAATTTGCGAGGGAAAGTGCCCAAAAATATACCAACACCACCAGAATCAACCAACAATAAATGTTTATTGAGAAAAAAATAACTTATTTTATTTTGCTGAAATAAAGAAAAGATTGATTATTTTCTTTAGCTATCGTAGCTATAGAATGCTAAATGTATGTAGCAAGGGCGTAGATTTAGGGGGGGTCAGGGGGGACTAGTCCCCTCCAATATTTATAAGAGATGAATTCCCCCCCCCAAAAAATATCATGAATGATAACCATCTCACCAACACAGGCTTTTATAACAGCACAGAGGCTCTAAACACTTAGATTATTTGTTAGATATCCCTTAACTTGTTTTCAGAAAATTCCTACACCCCTGCACTGGACCATACCATTTTCACCGCGTGCAGTCTTCCTTCCAACCTCCCACACTGTACTCCCTGCAGATCGCGCCTGGCTACAGGAGCTAACAGAGGAGTTACTCTGCAGACAATGTAAGTTGATTGATTTCCCTCAAAAATCCTTCAAAAAGTCCCTAAAACCAACTTTTCTCAAAGTAAAATTGCACAAGGAATCGTTTGCAACCATCCCCGAATCGATCTGACCTTCCGTTTTTGAGAAATAACCAAATTTTAAAAATCGCGACTTTTGTAAACACTCAGAAAGTGGAGAACAGTACAGAAAAATAATATAAAACATAATGTGTCCCCTCAATGCTCAAGTCAGTCAAATGAAACCCATTTCTTACCTTTCTGCAGATGAATAGCTGTATCTAGTTTTTAACTTGAGTTTTAAGTTATCAGTTCAGTTGGGGTTACTTAAAAAAACTAGCTAGCTAACTTTATGGAACTGATAACTTCAGGCACATAAGTTATGACAATTAGCTAGCTAGCTTCATCCTAATCCGATTTGTGTATTAGCTTGTTCAAAATGCATGACTACTTTCATTTGCACGATCTGTGCTGCTTCCATCATCAGGCAGATTAGACTGAGGCACAGTGCTTAATGTGACCACCACAGCACTGCCCTGATAAGGCAAAACACCTTAAATCGTTTTTTTGATAATCAAAATTGTGTTTTTGTCATTTTTTGGGACATAGGAGGTCTAACTAGCTGATAGCTCAACCCCATATCATGGCAAAAGGTGAATGATGCCATAGAGTAACACATGCAGACTTTGAATAATGTAAATAGGGATGATCATCAATTCCAGTTTGTTCAGAGAAGTAGAAACTCTCATCAGGTTGCTTCTTGTGATACCTGCATCATCTTCTGAAGCGGAAAGAAGCTTCAGTGCCCTGAGGAGGCTCAAAACATGGCTTCGTAACACAATGGGGGACAATCGCCTCAACCATGTGGCGGTATGTCACGTCCGCAAGCACATACTAGACAAAGTGGTTCGAAAGAAAATCTGTCAAGAGTTCATCTCCCTGAATGACCGACGCAGAAAGGTCTTTGGGAAGTTTTAGGGGGGTTGTATTAGTGAGTAGACGCATACTTCGGTTTTAATGGCTGAGGAGGAGGATATGAGAGAAATAGTTACAAATACAGACAGCAGGATAGACAGACATGAGGAGTAGTAGGCCAAGTGATAGAGATGGTGCTACTGTGGCAGTGCTGGTGACTACTTTTAATAAATATTTGAAATACATAATGACAGTCTACTTCATTATTTACCTTTTTTTACTTGGCAAGCCTATCTGAATGTTGTTTTTCCTTTACATAAATAAAACATTTCCACAATAAATAGATGCAGTAAAAGGGAAAATGGTTGCCTAAAAATTCACCAGAATGCAGGAAATTAAATGTAATTAAATGACGCTCAAAATTTCCAGGGTTCCAGTTGACCCCCCCGCCAAATGTGTCCCCCCCAATGGTCAAGTGAAACCTACGCCCTTAGTATGTAGCTATCGCCATCTATATTCTACTTCCGGTTACCGTGACGGTCCGTTCTCAACGCAGAGTTTGGAAAACTCTGCGTTGATAACGGACCGTCACGGTAACCGGAAGTAGAATATAGATGGCGATAGCTACATACATTTAGCATTCTGTAGCTACGATAGCTAAAGGAAATAATCAATCTTTTCTTTATTTCAGCAAAATAAAATAAGTATTAATATTTTTTTCTCAATAAACATTTATTGTTGGTTGATTCTGGTGGTGTTGGTATATTTTTGGGCACTTTCCCTCGCAAAATAAATGGGTAGCTATTTTCCCGGTTAAAGTAACATATATAATGTAGGCTACGGTCTCTGTCGTAATATTTCATTCGTCATGAATCCATCCGTCAGGGACGGAAAGTCGCTGCGTGTGCCGGAGGCAGGGATTTGCGTTGAGTAAAACGGTTCGAAAAAACAACGGACAAAGATGTGCACACGGCGTAAGGTTACCGAGTCCCGCGGGTTAAACACACACACACACAAACGCCAAAAAAAAGAGAGCAGTTCTGGGTGCACAGTAGCCTATGCGTCGTTACTCAGATACCGACGGATACGGATACTGTTGGATACGTTACTGTTAGCCCCTGATGTTCTAAACTTAGCCCCGGATGTTTCAGACACCAAGAACCCCCCTGGCTCTGTCCACTGTCACAATGCTGTGTGCATGCTAGCTAAGCAACTATGGTAATATATGTCACAAAAAAGCTAATGTACATTTCACGTCCATGGTGTGTTCATCAAATTTGAGCAAAGTTTTAAATATCAATTTTGAATAATTACCATTCTGTATTCGGTATCATATGCCTTTCATTTAATACATCCAACTTTTTGTTGGTAACACAGTTGACAAAATGATGAAGCAGATGTATATTTTAATTTAAATATCTAAAAAAAGTTAGAGCTTAAGCATACTAAATAATGAATTTAGCACAGTCCATGGGTATACTATAGAAACAAATAGAATTTCAAGTGAAACGGCAATGTGTTTTTTTCCCTTTATTATTTGAAATGTACCCTAAATTATAGAATCACTCTAATATGTTGTCATCTAACAATTTAACTTTCTTTGCCATGAATCTAAAATCTTACAAACTCTGAAACAGCACGTCCCTCTGCTGTTGCAGATTGGGAACAGAGGGAGAGAACAGAAGAGTATTTTGTCTAAACCTCACTCTGTATTTTAATGTCAGGAATATGATTTACTTTATTGACATCTTTTTGTTGTTTCCAATGAGATATTATTGGGTTTATTTAAAGACATTTTGAATGGTAGTCATAATTTTCCATCCACTGTCTGTGTAGCTTAATCTATAATTTAACTCAATCTATGAAAATAGGAAATAAAAAAGAGCATGTGTCCACATTCAAATTAATTAGTGTTATTTATTTGGAAAAATTCTACTTTAAGGTATGTTTGGAGCAGATAAAAATGTGTGATTAATAATGATTAACCATAGTTAGTACAGTGTTTGTATGTGTATTTAGTAGGGCTGTCGAACTATTAGATTTTTGTAATTTATTAATAGAAATATTACTCTGTGATTAATCATGAATAGTCATGATAAAAATAATAAAATTACTAGTATTTAGATGGAGAGATTTGAAGCTTTAAACCCTGCGTCAAACCCTAAAAAGGTCTTAAATTTCATCCATCGTGGTCTTAAAAAGTCTTAATTTGACTTGGTGAAACCTGCATACTGAGCGAAGTGAGGCTGGGTGTCCTAGTGTTTGCAAGACTTAAGATTTGTGGCAGAGTTAGTTAAATGGCCAGACGACATACACACAGCTTTATTTTTTTTTGCATTTTTGTAATATGTGTGATTGTATACACAGTAGATGAAAGATCCAGTATTCTCCATGTTCTTGTTAACAGTTTGAAAATGGTACACCCTCATTGATTGCTCTCTTTCTTTCTGGTCATCACAGGAATTCAAGACCAAGTTTGTTGGGTCATCCACCTCAACTGCCATCCCTTCGCAAAAGTGTCCCAGAAAAGGGGATCATCTGCCAGTGACAGGCCTAAGTGAAGGTAGTGTAGATAAGTAAGGATGACATGAAAAGGGGAAGTTTGCAAACAGCTGTGATATATCCAGATAGGCTTGGCTAGGCCTTACTCTTGAGTTATGTGGAGGTGCAAGGAGTGCAGTGTGTGTTTTCAGAGTAGGTATGAGCTTCTCAAACATATAAGACTAATGCACCGCAATAGGCAACACTACTCATGCCTGTATTCAAATTGCCCATGTAATTTCAAGAAACCATTTGTTCTTTATTAATCTATTTCTGTGTTAACAATGCTTCAAATTGTTGCCTTTCAAGGACATGTGTATTTCAGATTTTTTTTTCCATACAAAAGCAAAGATGACAAATGGGTAAATCTGTTTCATCTGATTTTGAATTTTAAATGACTGAATTTTTAGCATTGCATATTAATGCATTGAAATTGTGTATCTGAATTATTTTAATCTGAATTTAAAGCTTTATATATTTGATATGAATAATAATATTATAACATAACATGAACACAAACACACACACACAACTAACATTATGTATAACATGAACACACACACACACAACTATAACATGAACGAACACACACACAACAATAACACACACACAATTACATTATAACATATTAACATATAACATGAACACACACACGACAATGACATAACATTTAATAGTGAATTTTCACCTTTATTTTTCAATATTTTCATATTCAAAATTTCATGCTTAAAAAAATAAATTGAAATAATTTAATTTGTAAAAATACAAAGTTTAGAATTTAATTGATAAAGTTTCAAGCTGCCAAATTCAACCAGCAAAATTAAGCATCAAAATACGCAGTATGAAATGCATTAAAACAGCTGAGATTCTAGATCAAGTCAAACAACATCCAGCCTGTTCATTGGGTCTTTAATGTAAAACAAAATGAAATTGTGTCAGCATTGCTGGAGTTGATAGCTGACTAACAGAAATAACAGCTGATTGATTTCAATGCATTAATATTCAATGGTAACAATTCTACTTCATTTTTACGTCTAAAGAATTTTATTATTTATTTTATTTCAAATGCATTTTGAATTTTTTTAACTTTTATTGTATTTAAATTTTTTGCAGAACCAGAGGTTTTTCTACGTTTTCCTCAATGACATTATAACATAACACGCACACACACACACACACCACAATGACATAACAAACATGAACACACACCACAATGGCATAACATAACATGAACACACACACATTATAACATATAACATGAACACACACACAACATTATAACATAACATGAACACACACACACCACAATGACATAACATATAACATGAACACACACACACCACAACAACATTATAACATATAACATGAACACACGACAATGACATTATAACATGTATAACATTTAACTTCATGGGCAATAAAGTTCAATCTCAAGAAATCCTGTTTGCTTTTGGGTGTTTTTTTCCCTAACGTGATATTAACTGTTGTAAACTAGGATGATGCATGTTTAAATTGTTTAAAGTAAATATTGATGTCAGAATTGACTTTTATTGAATTATTACTATCGATTTTCATATGACTGAAAGGACTGTAAACTAAAGTATTTGTGATTGTCAAACATACATTAGTTTTGTCTGATCAGCACAATTTATTAGTTGTGGTGTATCATTTTAAAATATAGTTGTACCTACCCCATTAAAGTGGGTCACCCACACTTAAATCAAACATGGGTAAATATGTTGAACTAACCTTTAAAAGTTATGTTGGATTTACCCCTTTTAATTAAGTTGAACTAACTTTTAAAAGTTAGGTTGAATTTACCTTTTGTTATTAAGTTGAACTAACCTTTAAAAGTTATGTTGGATTTACCCCTTGTAATTGAGTAATAGTAACGCCAACACCTTGCGTCGACCCAGCATGTTTACATTTATGTCACTCAACAAAACAATTTCTTGCTAAATTAGCGTATTGTAATTGGGTGGAAATACTTTCCAAAATTTGTGTATGTTCACCCAACAAATGATTATTATGTTGGATTTACCCCTTGTAATTGAGTAATAGTAACGCCAACACCTTGCGTCGACCCAGCATGTTTACATTTATGTCACTCAACAAAACAATTTCTTGCTAAATTAGCGTATTATAATTGGGTGGAAATACTTTCCATAATTTTTTTATGTTCACCCAACAAATGATTTTTTTGAGTGTAGGTTGAACCTGAAGTGGGGGAACAGAGAGAAACAGACAGAAGGGGCACGCCCAGCCTGTAGCGACAGGGAAAACACGGACACAGGGAATCCAACATGACACAGGAGGAAAGGGAAAAACATGGAGAACGGACAGGAAGGGAGCGGGACGTTACAAATGTTCCTTCATCCTGTGAGGACAGGTGGTGGTGGGGCATCAGGTCCCCTCTGTCTGATTCTGGCAGCAGTTTCAGTAAGCTGGTGTTGTTTGTCCCCTTGTCAAATTTTGCATTGATTTTAAGATTTTATTGATAACATACAAAGCCCTTCATGGTCTAGCCCAGGGGTGGGCAATTCCAGGCCACGCGGGCCGGTGTGTATGCATGTTTTTACTGCCACCAGTTACCACGGCTCAATCAGCTAATTAGTCATACACACAATCACCGATTCACTCGTAAATTACAGAACGATAAAACGCTACAATACACGCATACCGGCACAAGAACATTCATCAGCTGCTGTTCATATCGCGGATATGTAGATTAAAATATCAGATCATGTAAACGATTGGGCTAATTCAATAATTGTTAACTGGCGGCAGCAAAAACCTGCATACACACCGGCCCGCGAGGCCTGGAGTTGCCCACCCCTGGTCTAGCCCCTTCTTATATCTCCAAGCTTTTTATCCCTTACCAGCAGTCATGCAGCCTTAGGTGCAAGGGCAGAGCTCTACTCACTGTTCCAAAGTTTAGGTTGAAATCCAAAGGTGATGGTGTCTTTTGTTGTCAGGGTCCCTAGAATCTGGAACGGCCTTCCAGACAAAATGGCAAACTGCATCTCATCTTTTAAATCCCAATTTAAAACTCACTTTTAGGGACTTGCTTTTAACTGATAATTTTTATATATTGAGCCTTTTATTACAGTTAATTGTATTTTACTACATTGTATTATATTTATTTATTTCATTAGGCCTAAATTTATTTGAATTTGTTTATCTTATATTTCATCTCTATCATGTTTTTTGTTTTTATTTTGTAGCCTACAGCACTTTAAAACCCAGTGTTTCAAAAAGAGCTGTACAAAATAAAGTTATTGTTGTTATTATCATTATTACTTGCATTGTTGGTCAACTTTGGAGCTTAATAGCCATATCCTTCAAATATCATTCCATATCATTTCATGATCGTAAGGTTTTCTTTTTGTCTTTAGTCAATGCACAACTAAAGATTCTCCCCCATTTATGAAATAACTCGACTCAGAATCCAATCCCCCAACCTCATGATTTTGTTAACGTTAACTAATATAACGTGTGCTCTCTCGTTGAGAGACTTGACGCAATGATGTGACAAAGTCGGATTGATAATGATTGCCGACCTAATGTTAGCATTTACCTACACAACTTTTGTCAATTTATACTTATAGCTCAACTTATAGCTAACTTATAGTTCACACATACGTTTGTTAACTTTTTAAGTTCACTTATGTTGTGTCTGCAATATCGGGCGAATCGCGGCAGCTTGTTCGTTTCACCTCGTAAACTAATCTGGACACAGCTGCCTTCTCAGGAGCTTGTCTTGGGCTTGGTTAAGTTTTGGAGGCTGCTTGTTTCAATTTACAATCAGTCAATGAGCTTCAAAATTTGGAATTAAAATTAGGCTACTAATTAGGCTACTCGCGCCGCAAAAACCTTTCTCCCAATCATTGAATTTAGTGATATTGACGTAATGCATAGAATGACCGTTTTCAGTGTGACACTACGACACTTTCTGATCAGACGGAATTACTAACGGCTAAAATTTTATGTAATTGGCTAAAAAGAGTATGCAGAATATGAGTTCAGGGCGCCTGGCACTCTGAAACGTTAATCTTTAGGCGCCTCTGGCACTGAGTGAGTTAATCAGAGATAATCTGTTTCTGATTAGAGATATTTTAGATCTGGCAAAAGTTTATAACCTCAATTTTGGTCTTTTCTCCATCGATCAGGAGAAAGCTTTTGATTGTGTTTACCACTCGTATCTAATGACAACTTTAGAAGCTTTCTGTCTTGGGTGAGATTGTTGTATACAAATGTCTCCTGCTTGGTAAAGATGGCAGGGGGACTGAGTAGGCCATTAGAGGTGAAGTGGGGCATCCGACAAGGGTGTCCTTTGTCAGGGCTTCTGCATGCCTTGGCCATTGAACCTTTGATTTGCATCATTCAGAAAAAATTGTGTGGTTTTATTGTGTCAGAGTCTTCACTGAGTAATACGATAAAAGTGTCAGCATATGCGGATGATATTATGGTCGTGAGATATCAAGATGATCTGCTTGCTCTAGAAACATGTATTCAGACCTATGAGCGGGCTTCCTCTGCCAGGGTGAATTGGGAAAAAAGTGAGGCATTGCTCTGTGGTTCATGGCAAGAAGGACCAGGCCAGGCAGTCTGGTTTGGAGTCGGGAAGGTTTGAAAGTGTGTACTTGGGGACTTCGCATTATATGCAGAAAAATTGGGAGGGTGTCATAGAAAAGGTGTATGCCAGGATGTCTATGGCTCCTTTCACAAGTATCTTTTAGAGGTAAAGACTCGTGGACTTGGAGAGTAGAGTAACTGCTTTCTGCTTGCAGGCCTCTCAGAGGCTAACATACAAAAATGTGTGCTGGATTGGGGCTGGACCGACATCTGTTCCTGATGGAGCTAGAGCCTACGGACACAGTAGCCAAAATGGCTGTCTGGCTAGCTCGTAGAAATACAATTCAAGATGGACTGGTGACTGTGCTGCTGTTTAAAGGGATGGTCTCTGAGCACATTAGGGTTGAATTTGTGTATTATAATTTAATGAACAATTTTAAGAAGATCTGGTGTGTCAAAGATGGGATATGTAGAATGGATAATGTAGGATCTTTAAACCAAATTTATGCTTGATAAATGTTTATAGTCTGATGGATGATTCATAGAGGTTTTTATTTAATACTTGATTTTAACTGGTATATTAGTTTCCATGTAAATTAATGTATATGTTTGTATATGCAGGTATGTATTTGTGTATGTGAACATATGTATGTTTACTTATTTATTATTTATTTATAGTTTGAGATATATCTTTGCTTTTTATTTTTGACTTTATTTATGGTATTAAAAAACATATAGAACATATATACATTTTATAGAAGTCTCTCTCGCTCTCACGCATTAACTTCATGACAAATTAATTTTAAAACACTCCAGGAAAAGAGATTGGCAAGTGGAAGTAAGAAAACAGAAAGTAAAGGGACTTAATTAATGACTGATCTTCTGATTGGGACAAAATGATAATTGGGATATTGCACTGAAAAATACCTTTGCCTTGCTGATTTCAACCAAAAGGATAGCCTCCTGTGAAATAAAATAAAATTGTAAGGTGAAGACATTTAAATTTGTCTGAGATGTGAAAATCAAGATTGGCTCTTGGAGTATACACATTAGGACAGCAATTAGCCCTTCCAGGGCCATCCTCTCACATTCACTTAATTACCAAATTAACTTTTTAAGCATAGTCATTAATCTTGCAGTAATGAAATGCTGTCATCACTACTTTACTTTAGTTTGGCTGCTATATGATTGAGATATTTACTGGGTATCCAAAGTTGTTTTCTGGATTTTTGTTTATTACCTTGGAATTTTGATTTATCTTTTCAGTGTCATATAAATTACACAATTTACCTTAGCATTACACCTTTAGATATACAATGTGGGAAAGAGGGTGGCTTTGCTAAGTAGAACCATGTTTATCTTCAAGTAGAGATACCAAATTGTGTCTGCCACCTGACCCGAACCCGATAGGCCTGAATCTATGCTGTAATCGGGCCAGGTATAGCTCTGTGACGTCAGGTCAGATCGGGTACTGGCCCATTGCAAACCCGGTTTACAAATAGTGCCGTAGCAACACTTCTAACAGCTGTTAACAATGATTGACAACAATGGCGCAAAGCTTGCAGTTTTTGTACTGCATTATGCTCAACTATCAAATTGAAACAGCTATATTTGACAGCACAGGAGCGATACATTTATTAATGTAATTAGGGCTATGCACTTTGTGTAGAAAGGGCATCCCCTGTGCATGCATTTGCACACAATACTGTCTTCAAACTGCATTTAATAGCAAATGGTAGCTGCTGGCCCATTTTACTGTAATCCATTTTACTGTAATGCAAAGCACCCAGCTTCCCTACACGCTGGCATTTTAAAATACATTCTGCAGCCTATGTATGCAGTTACATGTACAGGTAAAGTACCTTGTTCAAGGGTATATCAAGCAGTATTAAAACCATTACAACCTACTCCAGCCACCTTACACAACATGCCTTTGATCAGAAATGAGGGTCATGTTAAATGTTCCACGTCACATCAGATGTTCTGTACGTATGCAGGGACCGAGGGACCACTTCAGTGCAGTGCAATCCCTTGACACTGTGGTGCCCGTGAATGTCGCCAATGAATAACATGTTCATGCACTTTGCTACTGCTTGTTGGGTGGGCAGGATAATGGGATGAATATTGATTAAGTGGCAGTCTAGGCCCCCACCATACAAATTGCACTCTGTCCTCACATGCCAAGAGATTGATTGCTTGCAGCTGTGGCTGCTGCCTGAAACCTGTCACTTAGAAGCATGCCCAAGCCTAAACCGTCCATCACCACATTAAATGGTGTCCTGATAAACATGCTGTCTGCCCCACATATCACAGCCGCCATCACAGGATAATGGACTGGGAAGTGCAAATTGGCCTGGCAACCATGAAGGTTAATGTCCTCAGTTGTGTTTCGCATGGATAATATTCTTTTTTATTATCCATCCAAATGTTTTTGTGAGACCTCTGAGTCATTTAGTGGTGCCTTATCAAACTTTGTTACTAACACAAAATATAGCACAATGTTCATAGTCATATTAATGGACTGAATCAGTATTAGGAATTTAAAAATGTAGAAAAAGATCTTGATTTAGGGATCCGTTATTATGGCTACTGACTGCAACTGGGAATGCAACCATTATGCACAAGCTAGAGTTACTGATCAATATCACACAAAAAGGATGTGAAAACAACATAGCCAGAGATAACAATGAAAAAAACTGATGCATGACAAAATGAGATGGAAAGAAGAACTGTTCTTTAGAAAGCGATATCTTCAAAAAAGTACTTTGGAATAATTTGAACTTCACATTTTCATACAATGAGACAGTCACATGAATAGACATGAGAAACTAGCAATTTAACTTTTTTCTGTTACAAAAAACGTTTATTGACAGTTCAGCCAAACGTATGCTCTCATAATGCAACACTTCATCCAAACAGGTGTGAAAGCCTGCAATGCTGTGGTGCACAGCTCCATGCCAGTGTACATGCTGGTTTTTGTTCCCACATATTATTCTGGCATAATTTCCTAAACTGTTCAATACACCAATGCTGGTTCACTCCTATATCAAACCACAATATAATATTGTTTCAACAAAAATGCATGTACAGCCTGCAGCTGGTGTTTATGACCTTATAGAAAATATCAAATAAAATTTTCTTTTGATAATTAACCCCCGTTACGCAGATGCAAAATGTTTTAAATTCTCGCCTATTTAGGTACTGTTCTGTTCTATTAAGGCCACGTGTATAAACAGTGCTGAGCAGAAAAATGCCCTCAGAAAGCCGCGTAAGCGGGTTTCCACGCAGGAAATTCAGATGTATAATATAACACGTGCTGTGAGAACCTGCATACCTCTGCACACGATGGACACCATACGTACACAATGTTTGGAGTATGTGTGATATGGCGACACCGTGACAGAAAGGCAGAGGTAGACAATGCTAAACGTTTTTTAACTCTATAAACGTCACCCCTAGTGTTGATACGTATCCGTCTCAATTACAGTATTCATGTTTGTCTGAAATTATAAACTACAGCTTTAAGAAAACCCTGTAAATGTTGACGCAGTATTGTTAGCCTCTTATGAAAACCTCAGCTTCTCCAGTTACACTGCAGTGCAATAAAATAGGAGGGTACTATTAACAGCCCAAAGCACTTACGAACCTCCTCTCGCCACATCCACAGACTGTAAAATGCATAAAATGCACCCATTGCACCATTTATACATCATGTACACGTACATAAACAATAATATTTTTGAAAAAATTGACAAATGAGCATTTGCCATTTCCCCTTGCTTACTCGTATAAATATGTTTACGAAACCAAGTACTTACCAGTATATTCAGCTACAGCTGTTTTCAGATTAACCCTGAAAAGTTTGTCTTGTTACATTTCGCCAAAGTCCCGTACAGTCGACATTTCCACAGTGACCACCTATCACACTTAGGGCTGAAATACTTTGCTGTTGTGTAAAAACATGCACGCTTTTGTACGTTTTTTAAAAATACATATAAATACATATACATTAGGCTACATACTAAATACATTAGGCTACATATGTTATGGTTATTACTTATGTATATACTGTATGTGATTATACATGTGGCCCCAGGTGTGATCATCACAAAAACTTGGAAAATGGCTTAAATGAAGCAAGTGAGTTGTACCAATTGCAATATTAGATGAGTTTATTTTCATAATTTAGGTCAAAATGAAGTATCACAAATGCAAAGAAATCTTGACAATTTTTGGTATGTCCTACATTTGTGCAAAATCTGTGGGTGATATACAAATCAAATCAACTGTTTTGACTCACGAAACTCACTTTTGTATCATTTTCAAGTGGGAATTACTATCTTGTCATCAGTATAGGGGATAGATATATATGGGTCCAAACATCTATCCAAACCCTGTCATGAAATGAATAACATACTTTTTGTCCATGATAAATTTTCCCCTTCATGGATTTCCCCTTGAAGGTCCCATATCATGGAAATTGGAGTTTAGCTGGCACTACCTGCCATTTTTTTATTGTTGCATAAGAAAAAAAATCACTCGGCTTAAAAGTCTGTTCAGAATTGTCTCTGTGGCATCATTACTGGACTCCTGTGAAAAACATTTGCATAAACCCGCCCTCCTTCAGCCTCTAAATAACAGGGTAGGTATACAGTTATGTGGTAACGCCAGCCTTTCCATTCTTTACTTAGCCTCTATCATCACAGAGTATAATTACGAGCAAGTGGAGAGTTCATGACTAGCAAAACTGGCCATGTTAAATGTGCTGTGTCAGGGCACTTTCCAGTATTTCCAGCTACAATAGTAAGCGCTTCAACATTTACAGCTCTCTAACCAAGCGGCCTGGTCTGGTTGCGTACGGAGTCCTGTAACGTTAACCCATACGACCGATACCATTAATTACCTACCGAACAGAATCCTATTTAACGACGGCTCAATCAGTGACCGCAGGTAGCCTACTGTTAGCAAGCCAGCTAACGTTAAACTCGGTCAATTTTATAAAAGTGAAACTGTCTAAAGTGTGGCTGTATTTTACCCAAAATTATTCAGACGAATGCTTAAAAACAATAGCTTGCAGAGGGGGGAACACATCAATAAAGTCACATTTGTTGACCTATAGGATAGATTTGAAAGCATGCAGGAATACATCTTCGACTGCTTAAAAAGTAACCTACAGGGTAAGTATATTTTAAACAGTTAAGAGGTAATCGCTATATTGTATATATGTTGCATGTATTTGCCTTTGTTAAAAATAAGTTCTTTAATGTCTTCGTTTGCTCTTTTTTATTTGTTTCTTCGATTTTTCGGAGCTAAAGTGTAGTGTAGACAAGAGTGATTGTGATTCCGGGTCAGTTAGCCAATCAATACAGAGCATGTGAAAAAAACCTGAACCGCCAAACCAAAACAGGCTGTTCAACTGCGAGTAAAAAACTCACTGGATTTATATATTTTTTAAATATATTGCAAAACATTTTCCCTTAAAAAACCTTATCATGTTTGGTAGACCTTGAAGAATAATTTAAAATGGACAAAAAATAGTATGATATGGGACTTTTAAGATAAAAACATTGATATCGCGCACGTAAATATGTAGCCTAATCATTCACTCTTGTACTACTATAAAACATCAATTTTTTCTGTACTCTACAGTATGTAATCTTTTTCTGCATGCCCTATGTATCTATGTATGTATGTATGACATTTCTCTGTAGTGTGTTTCACAAAGGTTGCTATGTATAATCACTCCAAGAAAAATTTGCCACATATCAATGCACAATACATTTGAATGAGTATTTGCCATCTATAGCCCAGGGAGATACTAATACACCACCATAGTCTATATTATATACAATACGATGACAATAAAATGATATTCAACCATCAGGAAAATGCTGGCAAATGTTTTAGCTTTACAAATCTGTGCATCAAACATAAAACATGACTGAGCCACCTAGAAATGCTTACACTACAGTATGTGAAAAATAGACTCATTAGCAAATAGCACTCATATAGCACTCATAAATAGCACTTCATATCAAACATATGGCACAAGACAGTGGTGGAGTGGAAATACTAATGAACATGATTAAAATATTACACGCAGTAATACTTACATGTCGAGGAGGAAATCTTTGCCATGTTCGCAGGCATATTCTCCAATTGATAAGATACTATTAAAAGCAACCCCCCGACCCAGTCTCACCTGCAACTATACCGTCCCATGCGTGACACAGTGGGCAATAACATCTATCCATGAATTCATAAAAAATATTTTTTCATATCAACAAGGTAATGCCAACAGTAGCCCGAACGTATACCAAAGCTGTGAAAAGCCTTGCTCACTACACAATAAACAAGTGAAATTCTTGTGTAATACCAACTCATTGTACTATCAATATCTGCAACAAACTATAAAATTAATATACAAGCCTACCATTGGTTTTGCGTATAGAGATGTCCCTTTCAAGACTCAGTGGTGATTTATTGTTTATTGACATTTGAGACATACACGCCACTTTACAACACTGTTACACTATCTTAAATGTCAATGCGTAAAGCCCTGCATGGTGTTTAAGACTGTCTCACACATTCCAGTTCATTCTGGTTTGATTTACAATTCTTCTATCCAATATAAGACATTATAACCTTCACATCGGTGTTTGCAATGTCTTGTGCTTTGCACAACAAAGTACAGCTGGGCATAACAGCATTTCGAGTTTTATTAGTTTAGATTTATGCAAACCACGAGAGAATACACTTGGTGTAATAGTTGTTTAACTGCTATTTCTGCTAATTGTTTACAAATTTGGCCAACTCATCAGCATTGTGACAGAAAATCCTCACCTTGCTTACATGGATTTTGGGAATGCATCAGAAGAAGATACCATAGTAACCAAGTTGATTGTTTAAAGGGTGGTGCTTTTATATGTTTCAATCTGATAGCCTGAACAAAACCTGCCCCGGAGTAGGTTAGCCGTGCAGAGTAAGTTGCCATGGCAATATATCCCGATTAAAAGTAAGTTGGTTTTGTGATACAGAAATCCCAGGGTTGAAGCTTAAGTTAGCTTGCTAACCCCTTAATCTTGCTTCGTAGTACACCCCTCTAGACTCTCAGGGCCGAAACATACCTCACGGAAATACGCGAACGTGGACACTGCGAGCTATGCGATTTTTCTTTTGCCATGACATTTGTGAAAGACAAACCAGACGAAAGCACAGATTGAACAAGAAAGTTGTTTGCTGTTGTTGTTGCCTGCTATGGCATCCCTCGCTGCAATGCTCTGGTTTGTATTTCACAAATGTCATGGCAAAAAAAACATGTTTGCGTAGCTCGAAGCGTCCACATTTGCGTATGTCTGTGAGTTATGTTTCAGCCCTTAGACTCACTAACAAACCCACACACACACCTAACCGCTCCACTGTCTCAAACACAAATCACCAGAGTTGGGATAAATTATATTTCAATTCAGTCAATTGAGAAAATGAATTGCAATTAAATTAATTAATTGGAAAGTAATCAAAGAACATTATAGGCATTTTAATTCATGAATTGACTGAATTGATCTCGACCCTGTTAATCAAACTCAAACTCACACACAATTGAACAAATACTCACATACATACACCCTCATGCAAATTCTTGCAAACACATATACATATGCTACACACACACACACACACACATATCTTTCTTTCCTCTTTTTTGCTGATCTTCATTGGGACACACAATCACATTAATTGACCTTCATGTAGCTACAATGGAGCGCAGACAGGGCAAAGGGACTGATAATTATCAGCAGTACAGCACAGATGCAGAGGAATGTGACCTCAAAATCAATATGGGGACAGAAAAATTCTGGTGCACCTGTGAAATGAAGCTTGTATTTCTTCCCAAAGGAAACATAGGCTCTCAACCGTATTCTTCATTCTCATTCTGATACCTTGGTAAAGAGACTTCGTCATCCTGTTTGTCACAAGTACTTAAATCAGCAGGGCTGTGATTTATAGGTCTAATTATTTCTTGCAAATTTGATGAAAAGAATTTATGTTGTGTGACTTTATTGAAATGTTTTGTCGTAGACATAGCTATTGGACGTCATTACCCATGTTGTAGGTCTTCATTCCTTCAATCGCTGCTTAATGAGCCCACATTTAAAACTTAGCATGCCAAAAAATACAGCAAAAATACCTTGAACAAACCTGCTTCACTGTAAATTGTTCAGCAAAATAAATTCAGATAATCCAAGCAACAGCCATTGTAAATACATCCGTTTTCAGTGTTGGGTTTTGTCTGCTTTGGGATCTGGCAATATTTGATGCCCCATGCCAACTTATGCACTTAATTATTTAATTAACCCAGTCATTTGTGTGAACTTACATTATAGCTGCATTTATTGATAGTATCATGAATGACAGCTGAAGACGGTTGTGTCCCTTTATGTAACATTTACTGTGGTTGAAAAGTATGAGAACTTGCATCGGTCCCCTGAGATGCCACAACAACATTGTTTCAGCAAGAGGTTTTGTTTTTCTGGAAGAAAGTAGGTGATGATGTGGAGAGGTGGAAAAGGTGAAGCATAGAGGAGAATGTTGTTCTCACTAAATTTGGGAGGCATTGCAGTGATGTTAACAGTATCTGCCCTGCTGCAGCATGAAGCTTAAACAAAAGTGCCCTCTGCTGGTTAGTGTGTGTATGACAGCTGGATGTGAACGCAGCAGTCCTTCTGAGCCAGTCATTCCCAACCCCAGCTCTAGGACCACACTGCGCAAGGCATGCTGTTTGTGGTCTCAATTAATCTGGGTTGATTAAGTGTAAAACAAACTGAGTTGCCTGCCTTGATCAATTAAAGCTTAATTTCTTGTAATTAAGCTTAATTTCCAAGTTGTTTTGGATAGTGAGACCAAACAGTTTTTCACCTTACTTTATCATGGGACTTTCTTGTCTTCTGTACAAGCATGTCTGTTCCTAGTGTAAACAAAATCACACTGAACTTGATGTGAAATGTGTCTTTTGCTTCTGTAGAAAAGTAACAAGTTTGCATTCAGTGCATTGGTGTTCTAAATTGCATGATTACGATCATTTATTTTCCGTTTTTATTGTCAATAAGTGTAGTTTCAGTGGGCTCTCTGCTGTATAAGGTGTAATGGGAAGGTATATTAAATGGAAAAATACACTTTGTGAATTAAATGTTAAAAAAAACAAAGTTTGTCCTGTGTCATGAGCATGACTAATTTAAAGATATATTGATTTAAAATAAACATAGTCTGAGTTTAAGCGAAAACACATTTAAGTTGAGAAAATGTGTCATCTTCAAGTAAAAAAAGACATAATATATTTGAATTTTGTGTTCTTGTGCTTGTAGCTTTTTTTCTCAGCTCAACAGTCAGTTTTGCTCTGTCCCATCTCAATAGAATGGCCTATAGTAGAGCTGTCAGATATTTATTTAACATTATCAAATATGGATTGTTTTTAAAATTATTCAATTAATATTTGAATATGTGCATGCTGAAAACTAAAGCTGTTCCATGTTCAAACCATTATAGTTTGCTTCTGGATAAATCTTTTTTTCACTGATGCGTGATAGCCAATCACATAATTTTTCTAATTAAAAAAAATGCTCATAGCTGATTAATCTTCTGCACAAAGATGATGAATGGAAAGCAAGCACCACGACTAGATTAACAAAATCCTTTCATGTGGCAAAACCATTGCACATCTAGCAAAAATATACCTGAGCATTCCAAGTACTTCTTTTCCAGAGGAATGTGTTGTTTTCATCAGCTGGGAATAGTGTACTTAAAAAATGGGCAGCACTCACCTCTAACCAAGTGATTCATCTTTTGTTTTTGAAAAATAAACTTTAAGGGGAAGTACTACTGCAAGGGTTGTTTCTCCTGACTTTTTTCCCCATAGAGTTCGATAGGAAAATTGTTCCATGTGTTCCATACTGTACCAGTGTAATTTACAGCTGAATCTAGTCTCACCCCCCAATTCCCATAGAGATCCATTCAAATGCAGAGAGCTTATAGTACCTGGAAATAAGATATCGAGAGTCTTTTGATGTTGATGGGTCACACCCACAGGAAGTAACAGCATGCAAAGGATATGCGACCAAATATTAAATATGATACTTAAAAAACATGTTAAAGCAAAGGGTATGAATACGTATGTAAATTAAAGATTTCAGTTTTCATTTTTTAATACATTTGCAAAGATTTCTAAAAACATATTTTCACTTTTTCATTATGGGCTATTTTGTGTAGAATTTTGAGACAAAAAATTAACTCAATCTATTGTAGAATATGTCTGTAATGTAATAAAACATGGAGAAGGTGAAAGGGGTGTTCAGACTTTCCGGCTTGACTGTATCATATAACTGATCACAACTGATCACATTTGTGGAAATCTTTTTTTCAGTTGCAAATCTTTAACAGCCGTTTTCTCAAAATGGCATATTACCCTTCCGCCAGAAACTTTTTCAGAAGTTTGGTAGTAGGCACAGACACCAAATTTCACATGCTGCTTCCTAAAGGCAATAGATTGTAAATTACACAAGGATTTTTTTTCATTTTATGTGGTGTTTTATCTCTAAAAACAGGCGAAAAACACATATACATTGTGCTTTCCACATTATTAATGAATAAAACTATATTTTGACAAATGCTTTTGTAAATGACGATTGAGTTACTTATAAAATTAAAACAGAAAAATTTATTCTGACATCAACCCCCGACCCCGAAAAGTGATTGGCGTAACACACAAAATAGCGCATTTTCTACTATATAGTACCTCATTTGGGAAACCAAAGAATCAAAAGTCATAATACAACAATATCTTATATTTCTATATATAGTGCACTGGTAAAGTTTTATTCTGATGTGACAAATGATGGGAATTTATTTTCTTATTCACCTGTGGTACCTCCCCTTAAATACTGTATATCACGCTAAATCATTTTTGCCAACTTCAGACAGGACCACTGTCGCCAGTTCCTGGAGAGCAGATTACAGAATACACGTAAAAGGAACTCAATTCCTTTAACATTTTATCAGATCTGAATGCTTAAATTGACTATAGACTTAAGAATATATCTGCAATGGTGAGATCACATGGATCATATTTCTTGGTGCATGTAGAGTATTCCCCGCATCTATAGTCTATAGGAAGCAATAAAAGCAATAAGAGATCCTCCAATATTGAGCTACATTGGGTTTGTGAATGCACAAACCCCCAAAAGAAGGGAGCCGCATTGGTATAAAATAGGTGTTCAACCTTTTATGGCCTGGTGGGGACTACTGTCCTGGTTCAATTGCATCCAGGGGACCCCCTTCATTTTAAAAAGGGGTTACAGTACCCTCTAGGCCCACAGGAATCCACAAAACCTCTGTTGAAAACCCAGAGTTCCAAACATTTTGAAAATTTGCCAGAGAGAATAAAGTGCCATTCCAGTGATTAAGCAGCAAGGCCCTAAAATGCAGGTCCAAACAGCATAATTCATTTAAAACAATTGCTCACGTTGTGCAGCTTCACCACCAATTTTGACAGAACAAGGAGTCTAGAAATAAAGGCTTGTCCTTATGGAATTATTCTCATAGCAATTTGAATGACCCAGCAGAGAAGCCAATCACGTTTGGTAATGCGCTTGGATGCAAGAGTTTCTCTATGGCAGGGAAGCTTGAGGATATTACTATTCAACATGACATCCGGGAAGGTAGCAAGCACCATAGCACCATTTAGCCTGCCAAATTTGCTTTTGGCAAAGGTGTGACCGTGCACTGAATAATCAACATGATTTCCCTATATCTTTAAATTCATTTTTGTTTCAAATAATTTTTTTAGGTACCAATATTTCTTCTAAAGATCTACAGATAAGTTTTTTAAACCCTTTGAATGAACGCATGAAAAATCACCGGGCAAAATTACATCAAATAATTTAGGAAACATTGAGTATCATTGCTTTGGAATGGAGCATATTTAATTCCTGTGATCTAAGATAGCCAGTATTTTTTGTTGTAACTTGGCCTCATTTTGATACCAATACTTTTAACGTCAGGCCTAGATTTAGCAAGTTTTAATTAATGACCTACAGACAGTGCTCGGTATGTTTGAGTAATTTGCCATTTTTAAAAAAAAATGTTGTTGAGATTTTATAGAGACATACCAGAGGTGTCATGCTGTCTCCCTACTTACTGTAGTTAGCTAGGTTGCAAAGCTAGATGATTAACGCAAGCTCGATAACGTTAGCATTTAATTTATTTTTCTCACCCATAAATGGTCCTTTTACCTAATCTTCTTGTGAGCTAATAGGCTTTTTGCTTTCATTATGTCTGAGTAAAACAACAAAGCCTCTTGTTGCATTACCACCCCTTGTTGTTTTTAATGTGTACAATAATAACTGTTTACACATTCACCATTGCAGTGACAACGTAAAGCTGCCAGAGTAGATAAGCAGCTCAGTAGATTTCAAACTCAATTTCAATCTGTAAACTTTAAAAAGAATTAAAAACATTAAGACAAATGCAGAGACCCATACTAAAAAGCTCTTTATGTGCTAATTTATCAGTGGAAGGAAAGAAACATTCAGAGGGAAATACTTGGATAACCCACACAATTTAATAATTATAAAGCTGATTACTTTGATTTGCTTTGAGTAAGACTTTGAAGCTTATTTTCAGCTAGGGTAGTATATTCCAGAAATGAGAGGCTTTGTGTGATGGACAATACACAGTCTCCTCTTGGTTGCCCTTACTGCCCTGGTATTATTTTATTTAATGAACTGACTAATTAGGGGAGGGACAGGACATTGAAAATTATGGAGGCATAGATGATGAAACATGTACATGACGTGACATGCATCTGCATAATTTGAGAGCTTTTTAGTACTTTCTAAAATATTTACTGTTTGTGCAAAGTCTTAAAAGCCTGAATATTGTTACAACTGTTGGAGACAAGCTTGTCCGGCAATATGCAAAAGGTGAAAAATTGTTGAGAGTAATGTTCAGCGGTTTTTGTTGATAAACCTAAATCATATTTAGACCCAAGACTCCAAAAAATTGGTGGAAAAAGTGTAGGACTAGGAGGGCAAAAGATAATGAGTGTCTTTTTTATTCTGCAGAAGGGGAGTAAGTTCACACAACAAAGATGTATGTCCCAGTCCCACTTTTATATCATCTCTCAGATTTACATTAAGCATTGGAAAATCATGACTTGTTACACTCTACTGATTCCAAATAAGGTTTGTTTTATTTCTTCTGAGAAAGCTTGGTTTCCTTCCCTCTCCAAGCACAGGCTCTCCATCTAGACTACACTATTAGTTAAGATAATATTGTTATTAATTATATTGGTAAAAAAACATACATATCTAAAAGATAACTCTAGTACATGATTCATCCACACATTTTAACCCCAACAATCCTTCTTTTGAACATACATGAATATAATGAATATAGGTTGACCAACAAAATGTGTCAGGTCTCGCTCATTTAAGATGGCTCGACCGGTCTATGGCTTGAGTGTTACTCCATTTCTCTACAGCAGTGTGGTATGGTTATTACAACTACACTTGATACAATATAAGATGGACATGACAGTACATTATCATAAACAACCATTGCATTATAGATTGACCTATGCTTCCCATCCATCCCCATAATGTCCACTCCTGCGGTTTGTTGTGTATTTTACAAAATGATACCGCCTCTGATGTTTCATTGGCCACTTTCTCAATTACAGTTGTCTAATACTTAATTTCTTTCACAACACTTCCTACTCAATATGGAAAATAGAATAGGAAATAGATTTATTGGGTAGGACAGTGGTGGATGGCTGGGATCACTTGGGCAACACAACAACCCCCACCCCAATTCTCCGGAAGCCGCTGGTATGCTTTATCACCAAGTAAGACCCAGTGTGGTCACAGAAATTAGAGGGTTTTGCTAACACATTAAACATAGCCTTTCCAATGCCACTATAGGGGTTATCTTTGATGTCATGTCTGATCCTGGTTCTGACCGTGGAGTGAAGTCTTCAGCCCCCAGCCCCCACCCCCCTTTTGGACTGCTGTGACCTATGACGATGCACAGGCTAATGTCTTAGACAAACATTGAATATAATCCACCATCTATTGTTGCAAGACAGTCGTGTCCAGGTATGCTAAGGTCCCAGGACTCCCATGGGCCTTTGCCTTGATCGCTATCTATTCTGCATGGGATTCCCCAATGGGGAATGTAGTCATTCAGCAGAATTGTTACGACCGTGTCCACTGATGTGGATGTGGTAAGATATGCTTCTAACTAGCTTGAAAAATTATCAATCATTACCAGTAAAATAGTTTTATCCAAAAAGTCCTTTTTTCCTGCCCAGCTAACCTTTTCTAATTGGTACCTTTTCGCAGCACTGGAATGTGACAACCCATGATGAGCTAAAACAATAGAATGGAACAGAGCTTGCAGTGGCCAGCACTTTGCCAGTTTGAGACTCCACCATATGCCTTGTTTAACCTGGCTCCATCAGACATCCACTCTCATACAGTGTATCTGATATATTAGCAGTCTTGTGTTTCCTTTGCAGATGGGGAGAAGTGTGGATACAGATTCCACTGAAACATGTTGATGTTGTCGCCTCCCTTGGGAGGATAGCTGCTGCTTTTGCTGCTACATCAGCTGTGTGGTTCTCTCAATAAATGTATATTCTTTTTTCTTCTCCTACTGGTTCTGAAATTTACATATGAACCATTTCCAGTAGTGCTGCACACTGCCATCTGCAGTAATGTTCCGTCTATTGTAAGGGTCTCCAGCATTTCTGTATGTCTTGTAAAGGATATCCTTATAGGGATTATTAGTTAAGAAGGAGTGATCACTGCTGACTGCTGAACTTGATTGTAAAATGATCTGTTCTCATAGTGCCAGCTAGCTAGAGCATCACAACGATGGAACTGCACACAGTGATCTGCATCATCATGGTTGGGGATGGTGTTTGTGCAGATGGCTGTGCAGAAAGGACACTGGGCCCAACACCCCTGGAGCTGCTGAAAGAGATATTCAGTTGGTTTCTGTCTTAAAGTTGACACATCAGTCTCTTTTTCATCCTTCATCATCTTCTCCAGAGATGTGGCCATCATGTCTTTGAGAAACTGCCAGTCTTCAATGATTTCATTTTCGATTGTATGTTATTCATCTCTGTTTATTACCATGTGCTCCCCAATATCTTGATTTTTGGCTTCTTTGAAATACTTTTCTATCTCATGTTGCAATGTATTGTAGACTTCGTCAAATTAAAAATTCATCCTTTATTTTCTGAACCAAATTGCTGCCGATTTGGTTGTAAACTGACCATGCTCCATACTATTCTTCCAGAGAACTGTACACCATCATCTGTGTTTCTGAAACTGAAAACAAAGTTCTCCTGTAAAAGTGCTTTCCAAACATCACCAACTCGTGATTTGAATTCTAACAATGAGGAAAATTTAGATTCTGTCTTCCAATCTGCAATTGTTAGCAGTGTGTGCTTTAGCTCTTGCACATTCTGGCTGTAGGAGGGGTTTGGTGGGGCCATGGGAAGATCCCCCTCCAGAAAATTTGTAAAGTAAAACACGTGGGTTTCAATGTCAAACTGTATTACATCACTGAATCCTTCAATGCCATCAATGTTCTCTTCCTTTGCTGCATTGGTAGCCATATGATCCAGTTTCTGCTGGAGACGTCTTCTCCCTTCCATGGTTTTTTCTTCAGCAGATGCATCAGCAACATTCTGATGTACAAAAATGCAACTTGGTGAAATTTTAACCTGTTTCATCCACAAAAAATCCTGCACACAAATCTGAAGGATGCTATGCATCTCAGAGGGGTTTTCCCCCATGATATTTATTAGAGTTATGTCACCAATTCCAATGATGAAAGTGGCAAGCTCATTGTCATGGCTCACGAGAGAGAGAGAGAGAGAGAGAGAGAGACTAGAACTTTACCATTAATTTAAGTTTCTTCACTATAGAACATGTAACATATCTAACACGTGGAAAAGATAGTTGGATAAATAATTTGTGATGGTGGACGTAATGTGCTTCTGGCTGCATGTAACTGGCTGCATGTGTTCTCCTCACAATTCTGCCAAAGCAGATTTTTTTGAGATTGTTTTCCATTGAGGTGGGATTGTACCTTCTCCCTCAAATTTACATCCATACTTATTCTCCCATTGCGTCTGAAAGTTACAGATCAACCATTTCCAGTAGCACTGCACACTGCCATCTGGAGTAATTCTCCAATTACGGAAATTTTCTCCAGCATCGCGGTAATTCTTGTAGGTGAATGTCTCACCCTTTCCACCAAGTTGAAATGTCCTGTTACTGCCTACTGATGTGGTGCAGAAGTCAATAAAAAAATGGTCTGAGTTTTTAAAAGAAATGCCATTCAGTGCCTGACAACGATGGAACTGCAGACTGTGGTCATCCTTATGTTGGGGGATGGTGTTTGTGCATATAGCTTTGCAGAATGGACACTTGACCTGACACCCCTGGAGCTGCTCACACAGAATACCTGTGCACGTCTTTATTATGGCTGTCACGTCAATCTTATTTTTATCCTTTGTCATCTCTTCCAGGGATTTGGCCATTGTGTCTTGGAGAAACTGCCAGTCTTTAATGTCTTCATTTTCAATGCTACGTAATGCATCCGTGTCTATTACTATGAGCTTCCCCACTGTTTCTTTGATCTTGGTAAGCCACATGGTTGCACTGCCAGTGCTTTTAGCCACTTCTGTAGTAATGTCTGTACTTGCTGTTATGATCTGCTTCGTCAGGCTTTCCAGATTTCTCTGGTGCGTTGTATGCACCTTTTCGATATTAGCACAAAAGCTTTCTACATTTTCTTGGATAAATCGTTCATAGTATCTTGTTGGAAAATCAATGTACTCCTCATAGGACTCGAAGCACTCCTTATTTGCCAGATCTTTCAGTATATGCATCTCTAGATTTGATCGGTTGCCACTGAGAGCTGGGTTGTTGTCTTTCAATTCACCTGCAATCTCTCGAATGACTTTGTCATTTGCTGCCTTCAAAGCCTCTGGCTTGATATGTTTACAGAAAAAAACTGGCTCCTCTGCAATAGTTTTGGAAAGATTGCAAATACGTGTCTCTTTGGCTGTTCAGATATGCCAGCGGGTCGTTTGCAGTTTTGAAATTATCATGCAGCTTCTGAAACCTTGAAACACATCCCAAGCAAAGATATACTGACAAGCACACATTGAATGCACTGGTGAATTTAAGCTTATTGTCATTCTCATATACAATGATATTCGCTTCAATGTTTGATAATATTTCATAGATGAAATTTTCATCAAAATCCTTCTTCTCAGTTTCTTTGGCAGTGATGTATTTCTGCATATTATCCAACAATTCCAGTTTCAGTTTGTTAAATTCAGGCATGAAATCTCTTCTGCCGAACCAGTTTTTAAAGGTGCTTTGTTGAATGTATGTTTTGGGATCAAAAACAAACATTATCTTTCCACCTTGTATCTCCTGAAGAATGTTTGGATGTTTTTGGAACTGATTTAGGAGGATTGTTTCCACTGTAGCTTTCACATGTATGTGCTCATCAGTTGGCTGTGTTTCCAACATTTCTGCTGTCCAGTTAACCCAGAGTTTGTCAAATTCCTCATTCACTTGCTCCTCCTCCAGATGCAGCATTTTTAGTTTGGATGCCAAAGCTTTGCTCTTCTTAGTCAGCTCTTCTGTGTATTTACTTCTCCTCTGGTCCAGTTCCCATCTGTTTTTCTTGGAGGTGAGTAATTCCTTGCATTTCTTTGAAAGGCTGTCAATGAGCTCAATGTTCAGGCTTTCAAAGCGTTTTTCAATGTTCACCTTCCATTTTATGAGGGTCTCTGTGTTCTTATCTTCATTGAAATACTTCTCGATTTCACTTTTCAGTGGTTTGTGGACTTTATCAAACTTCGCCATCAGATCCTTTCTCTTTACTTCCTTAATCAAGTTACTGCCAATTTCGTTGTGCAGTTCACTCTGAAGATCCAGGGCATGTTTCCTCAGTTTCCATGACCATACTGCATAATTGTCCTCTAAAGAACTGTACACCATCATTTCAACTGTGTTTCTGAAGCTGAACACAAAGTTCTCCTGTAATAGTGCATTCCAAAGGTCACAAACCTGAAATCTGAATTTTGACAATGACGAAAATTTACGTTTTTCTTGCCACTTTGCAACTGTTAGCAGCTTCATCTTCAGCTCCTGAACATTTTGGCTGTAAGAAGGATTTGGAGGGGCCATAGGAGGGTCTCCCTCCAGAAGATTTTTGAAATAGAACACTTGGGTCTCAACATCAAAATTAATTACATCACTGAAGCCAGTGATACCTTCAATGTTTTCTTCCTTTGCTGCCATTTGAGCAATATCATCAAGTTTCTCCAGAAGACGTCTTCTACCCTCCATGTTTTTGTCTCCAGCTGCTGCCTCTGCACAATTCTGATGTACAAAAATGCAACTTGGTGAGATTTCAACCTGCTTCATTCGCAAGAAAGCCTGCACACAAATCTGAAGGATGTCATGCATCTCGGAGGGGTTCTCCCCCATGATATTTATTACAGTTATGTCACCAATTCCAATGATGAAAGTGGCAAGCTCATTGTCATGGCTCACTGATAGCTTGGTACTGAGCTCTGGTGATCGGAGTCCCTCTGTGTCCACAATGAGGACAAAGTCATATCCAAGTTCAGTTCTGATGCTGGAGGCCACCGGTATGAGCTGCATGAAGGCTCCACGGGTACACCTTCCTGCACTCACAGCAAACTGAACACCAAACATGGTGTTCAGTAGTGTAGATTTCCCAGAGCTTTGAAGCCCTAGAATGGATAGAACAAACACTTTTTTGTCTCCACATGTTTCAATTAGTTTTTCCAGAACAGCATCAATCCACTTTAAAGGCAGCATGTGCAGCATCTCCATCCATTAGTTCAAGTGGGTACCCAGAAATCAGCATTTTCACTCCTATTTCTGGAAGAGAGCTGGAATATTGTTGAGTCTGGTCCTTTGCTTTTGCTGACATTTGACTAGCCTCATAGACTTGGCCAACCTCTCTCATAATATGTTGTAGTCCAACTGCAGTAGCAGTCATTTTTTCAGATATGCCATTGAGTTTTGTTTGCAGTTGACTTACTTCAGCTATTTGTTCTTTATTCTTCTGAACATTTCTAATTTTTCTCCAGGTTGAGTGATAGTCCACTTCAAGCTCTGCAAGTACATCGGTGCTAATGTCATCTAGGAGGATTCTAAGCCACTGCAACCTGAACAAAATTGTGTCTTCAGAATCAACAGATGATGTGAAGCACTCCAAGAATGATCTCATGAATTCATTAAGAGGAGTGACATTTTGCAGTTGTCTCAACCGGATACTTGTCATCTTCGCTAAGATTTCACTCTGTTTTTGTTCAATGCTTTCATTCTCTTTGGTTTGCAGGCGATACTGTTCTTTGTCTTTCTCGCACCACTCATGCCACAATTTACCTTGCAAAGGCAAAAACCTCTCCTTGAGAGTGGATACGTTTCCCTCCTTCAAAAAGCAGGTTAACTTGCTCGCCTGTGAATAAGCATCTTGACAGGAGTTCCGATCTTCATCCACTACGAACTGTTGTTTTCTTGCTGTTTTACAGCAGTCTTCAATGCTTGTGGCCTGTTCATTCAAACAGATGCACTGTTTGATTTGTGAAGTAAGTTCATCTGTAAACTCTGCTTGATTCCTGTTCTTTGCAGCTAGTCTCACCTTTCTAGGATTTTTTGACTGCTGAATGTGTTCCTTCCCTGAGAACAGACAGATCAAGGGGACAGGAGACTTGGAGAGTTTCTGGGAAATCTCTTTTTCAGCTTCACTCATAGTATGCTCTGAAAGTAGAAGCACACTGACAGTACTTACTGCTTGAAGAAACTCCAGTTGTTTTGGATGCTTTGCTGCATCACCGTGAAGATTCATAAAGGCCACACAGTCATCAAATATGTCATCTTCCTTCCCTCCTGGACAGTACCATGCAATCTCCACAACTCCATTCATGAGCAAGCTGTCTGGTGTGCTGCTCCTGCAATGACGGTGGAAGAAAACACTGTGCCTCTGTTTGCTAATGACACCATTCAATATCTGGGACTTGGAGTTGTAATTTGATGATCCTAATCTAATGAAGGAAACAATTGGCACTGGAGTATTGAACATTGTTGTGTTATTGTTCTTTACTGATCCATTTTTGCTTTGCCATGATTTGCTGATATGCCGCAAAGCCCAGAGGGAAAATTCAATCTCTTCGGTACAGGGGTTAGGTACCAAGATGGGCAGGCCAAACTGACAAGCAGAGAGTTTAGTAAATATATACTGGCGCAAAAAGTCATTTGAGCAGTGGAAAACGGCCATGTGAATATCCATTGGATGAATTTGTTCCTGTTTGCTGCTCACAATCTGGATGGATGTATCACCAACATCAAAAAAATCTTCATCATCTTCAGCAATTACTTCATCATCATCATTTGAAGACATACTAACTGTCTCAGGCTTTACACACAGATATCTGGCTTGGTAGTCTAATGTAATGAGCTTGTAGAGATAAAGGTTGCTCCATTCTTTCTCTGTTTTAGGCTGATTTATACTCAGAGATAAACTGTTTATAACAAGAACATCCATTTTTGTCATCTTTTTGGGGTAAGAGTTTCTTAGGCCCAACTTTTGGAGCAAATTCATAAAGCTGTCAGTTTTTTCACCTGCAGTGTTACACACATTTTCAGGCTCCAGCAGACTCTCCCTGACTGGGGATAGATTTTCTTTTAATGTCTCCATTCTTTCCGGTTTAGACCTTTCATGTATGATTCCTTATGTCTTTAAATTTATTTGATTGAAACTTGGATTGTTCAACTGTTATTTTATATCTCGCCTGGAGGCAACATTTTGGATGGTGTACTATTCCCGGAATATCTTCTCTAGATTTATAAAAAGAATGTTGAAAACATCTGTGCAGCTTCAAAAGTTCAATATTCAGTTCTTCAAAAGTTCTGGAGTTGAAGGGTAGGATCCATTAAATTTGTCTTCCTCAATAATTGTCTTCTCTGTTTTACATATGCCTAAAGGAATACAATAAATTGATGAAAATTAAATGCAGTATCAAATTAAAACCAAACTTTAACATTTTATTCCCTTGATATTACATTCTTTTCTAAAGGGCCCCTTTTCTTCCCAGAATTCATGGGTTAGTAGTACTGAACAGGGCTACGTTTGTTCATTTAATCTTCCCAACAAAATGTCAACGAAGTGAGGCGTCAAGAAATTGTACTATTAGTGAGTGCAGCAATGCAGATTATTGTGTATTTTACAGTCAGTTAATTATTAGACGTCACAGAGAGCGTTGTGAAATAAGGTGGTAGAAAAACATTGCTGGGTTTGTCTTGGATACGGTAAAATACATTTTCAAGGCATAGAGCAATATCCCACAGGGTTTACTGGCAGACTCAATACATCTGACTTGTTATGCTGACATCATACCTTTTATGCAATGTATAACAGAAACATATGGCCAACTTGTTTCTACCATGATCAGAAATTGACCGAGCTATGATGTTCAGATGCATTGAATGTCTTGGAGATGCTATTTCAATTTCTTTACTCTAAATTATGATGCCATGTAAAACTGCAGTTGAATGAATTTGGAGGAATTAAAAAAAAAAAAAAATGAATTCCATGCCGAACATGCATTGTGTTAGAAATGGTTTGGCATTTGTGGGGGACACTTCAGTGCTAGGGGGTCTTGGGCCATGTCCCCCTGGGAACATTTTTGAAAAACAGCACTTATATGCTAATTTCTAGCACCTCTTGAGAACAGTATTTATTAATCTGCTGTTAAAAAAATTATAAACAAAAGCACTCCAAACAAGCTTATAATACTGCAAAACAAACCAATCAAACCAAAATTGCTAAATTTCCCTTCCACCCCTTCTTTTCTTTTGTAGCTGGATCTCATGCTCTATTATTAGATATTAGATATTATTCTGTTTATATTTAAATACTTCAGCAACAAACTAAAAACCCCCCATCATATATTTACGTGTATATTATGGTTGAGATGGACTCATTTCACTGCCTACCTATACTGTCACCATTACTCCGACCTGCGATGGCTCAGAGGGCTCAGTTAACCTGCAGCAGCCTGCCTCACTCCTCTCTCCACCATCATCTTGAATCTAATGTTAATAATATAAGATCAAATACAAGCCTTATTCACTTCTTTCAGTAGTTTGTCATTACCATACCACAATCATCTAAATAATGAAAATGTCTACCTAAACCGTGTCAAATGCAAGTTTGATTGGACTGGCTAAAGTAAAGATTTGCTAGCCTATTTGCTCGGCCAACCTTAGTCCCTGTGTATGCTGTTTTTTCATTTCAACCACAGTTGCAATCCTAGAATTTTGGCTATATTTTAACCACAGCTTCTCATTGTGTTATAACGCACTGGAGGTAAGTAGCCTAGCCTAGTTTGGCCTTCGAAAATCAATACAAATCGCTCACGCATCTCTTCATGTGTTTTCAGTTTATCTTTGTATATTGAATAGCTAATGTCATATTTTATTTGGAACAACTACTTGCAATTGCCACAGTAGCCTTCATCCGAACCATTTGTAAACGTCCGCACGAGTTTTCATTTAATAATAATTTTTTTTTCTTCAAATGTCAATATTTTTCTGACAGTTTTACTTTGGTGTAGGCCTATGTTCTTCACTTACTGGTGAGTAAAAAGAGGCAGATTTTCTCTCACAATGGTAGCACAAACATGCTTCGGCATGAGTGAATTGATTATTTTGTTCTGTGCAAACTGAAATTTTTTTGCTTCCTTTGTGAGGGGGGAGTTAGGTTCGAAAGACCAAATTCAGCGAAGGGGATCTTTAAGCCCTTAAAGAGCCACTAAAATGGAGACCCTGTAATAAAGGGAAGAAAATGCAAAAATAAACTAGCTCCCACTCTCGACTGGAGATAATAATAATAGGGAGACTAGGAAAAGGGAGAACAGAAATCAACCCATATAATCGGGCGAACGGCACATAGGCACGTGAGTGAAAAGAAAGAAATAGAAAAGATAGCTCATTGCATCTACCGAGTGAGATATAACAAATAACGAGGTGAGAGCGAGGCGTAAAATGAGGACTGCCTCGGATAGTCAAATAGATGAGGACAGAAATTAGAGCAGAAAAAGGTAGTATGCAATAAAATAAATAATACCCTAGCTCTAATCAAAGCTTGCTGCTTTGCGAGAAGGAATTTTAGGAAAGCAGTCTCCGTATCCTATACCTTTACCGGCTCTGTGTCAATCACAAGACAATTCAGAAGCACTGGAAGAGGAAATTACGGGGCTTAACCCTTTCCAGCCGGACCGCTCTAATTTCAGCATAATTGTTACGATGGTGTGACGTTTAATATCTCTGCCGTCCAATCACTGATTTCCTTTTTGAAAAATGCGAGTTAGAGATGACAAAAAAAGCTACAATGACATCTAACTGGTTGGTGAGCTTAGTGGGCGGTGATTTCTTGCTTGACCGCTATATAAAAGCGCCCGTAAAACACGGAACTTTCCATTTGCCTCACCGCGGACGAAGCTACCACATCGGACAAAAGACCATCGTTTGAAGACTTGACGGCGACTGAAGAAAACTCAACAAAGTCACTGAGATAAAACACATAGAAGATATTAATTAACCATAAATATTACTTCAGAAATGGTTTTATTTTGAATAAAATCCTGTTTTTGTACCGCAGACTTTTTCAGATCTTCACTTGAAATTCGCGAACATTCGTGTAAGCTCTCGCTTCAAATGAGAAGCCACTGTGTCATTCTTTCCCCAGCTTGTTTCTTGTTTCGAGATTAAATTGTGAAAGGTCTATCATATAATTAACATAAGTGAATTGATCGATTTGAATATTTTCCGTATTTAGTGTCGACTTTGATAACTAAATAATAACTAAAGCTAAAAACAGTGACTGTAACGTTAGTTTAGCTATCAGCGCGAACAGCAACTGTGAGCCGTTTTTTATTTTTCAGTTTTTTTTTCTAGCTTGTAGCTCTGCTGTTAGTCTAGCTATCTTTGTGAATTTTTGAAATTGTGAAAAAGTCTGTCGTGCAATTAACATAATTGTACTGATATGTGAATATTTTCCGTGTTTACTGTCGACTTTGAGAACTAACTCATAACTAAAGCTAAAAACAGTGACTAACGTTAGTTTAGCTCTCAGCGCGAACAGCAACTGTGAGCCGTTTTTTATTTTTCAGAGTTTTTTTTTTCTAGCTTGTAGCTCTGCTGTTAGTCTAGCTATCTTTGTTAATTTTTGAAATTGTGAAAAAGTCTGTCGTGCAATTAACATAATTGTACTGATATGTGAATATTTTCCGTGTTTACTGTCGACTTTGATAACTAAATCATAACTAAAGCTAAAAACAGTGACAGTCTTATATTATTTATATAAATAAAATTATGTATGTTATGGATGAATGAAAAGGCAACCGATTATATATTTGTTTCGCAGCATGGATGTCGATGCAGATGGATACAGCTGCCTGCTTCAGTCCCTGAAGAGGAGGAGGGCACTGACATCCGATGAGCTGAGGGTCATAGCAGAGCATGACATTGAGGACCATCAGGGCATGCACTGTGTGGAGGAGGATGCACTGGATGCAGAGCTGCTGCGGGCACAAGTGCAGACTGAGGAGGAGGAAGAGGAGGATGACGAGATGGACTTTGATCTTGAGCCGAGACCAGCATCAGAAGGGTATAAAATCAAATCAATATTTATTTATATAGCGCATTTCACAACTAGTTGTCACAATGCACTTCACAGAAAAAACCCAGCCTAAACCCCCACAAGAGCAAGCCAGAGGCAACAGTGGCAAGGGAAAACTCCCTGAGGTAACTAGGAAGAAACCTTGGGAGGAACAAGACTCAAGGGGGAAACCCATTCTCCTCAGGTCGGCTCAGGGTCTAGATCTTAATGACCAGCATGGTCAAAACTGACTGCCAATATCCATGATAGTAGAAATTGCAGCAGCTAGATGCAGTATGTATGTGTGTAGACTGTTTACTGTGTTTACCATGTTTACACAGGTAGTCGTGACGGTCGGGTTACTGATTTGGCCGCAAAAGTTGTAGAGGCTTTAATACAGCCCAACAAAGATCAGGGTTACAATCTTTGGATGGACAACTTTTACACATCCCCAGCACTTATGGTTAAATTACGACAAATTGGGATTAATGCTTATCTGCTGTATCTACTAAAACATTCATGATTTTACTGTAAATAAATTCAATGCATTAATTTGACGTGTAACTGATGTTGTTTTTGTTTAAGTTTTGCAATGTTATTCACTTTTCACAGTTCATCAATTTGTTGTATTTCAGATGACATTTTTGTAAATAAAGTGTGTGTTCCATTGAATGCATAAATTGTATTTCAGTGTGTCTTTTTAATTTTGCATTATATCAATTGATTCTCAACAGTGGCTCATGAGGAGTATAGATAAGTGGTAATGTAAAATGTCAATGAACATAACATTCTAAAGCATTTTCTTTGCCTTTTTCTGTCCATCACATAAGTGGTTATAACTTTTGAGCAGTAAATGATTAATCTAATTTATACTCTATATTACTCACAAAATGGTGAAGCTACGGTGGTGAAAAGTTTGTGAGTTTTCCTCTATCTTGAACATGAAATGATCAAAAACCTAGGTTGCTCATGAAGAATAGCCATTTGGAAAAAAAATTAAATGTATTTAGTGAATATTTTTGATAATTGATGATAAAGGGTTAAAGCAAGCATATCATTTTGATATATTTTGAAAGCCCCAGTTATCCTGTTTAAAATGGTATATTATCTTTAGGGGTGTGACATAATATGATCACACCTCAAGCAGTTTTTCATACGCATGTCATATTTTCAATGAACCTAACATTCTAAAGTTTTTTTTTGCCTTTTCTTACCCATCACTGAAGTGGTTATAACTTTTGAGCAGTAGAAGATACATCTCTTCTGATTTGTACTCTATATCACTTACAAAATAGTGAAGATACCACACAGATTGTCTCCCTCGATCTTGAACATGAAATGTTTGAAAACCTAGGTTTCGCATGGAGAATAGCCATTTAGAAAGTTTTGTATGATTATTTATTTTGTGAATTGTTTTAATAATTGATGATATTGTGTTAAAGTAAGCATATTATTGTATATTAATGGATATATATGGAAAGCCCCAGTTATCCAGTTTAAAATGGTATATTAAGGTTAGGGGTTGTGATGTAATATGATCAATCCATAAACATTTTTGCATATGCACATCATATTGTCAATAAACCAAAATTCTAAAGCGTTTTTTAACCTTTTCTGCACCCATAACTGAAGTGATTATAACTTTTGAACGGTAGATTCTTGTAATTTCAAGAGGCCTATTGGAATGCTAGGTTCTAATATGAGAATGTGTGAATAGCCTTCATGTATCTATCCTTTATTTTTATTACAATCTGTAATGATTTCTTACTGTTGTGAAGCACTTTGAACTGCAATTCTTGTATGAAAGGTGCTATACAAATAAAGTTTATTATTATTAGATGTAGGGCTGCAACGATTCGTCGACGTAGTCGACGATAATCGACTACTAAAATAGTCACCGACGAATTTAATAGTCGTAGTCGCCTGAATAGTCGCGCATGCGCACATTGCGCCGTAGCGTCAAGTAGGGCTGCCGCGGGTCACGCCCACCGCAGAGTCAAGCTGATCACCGCTTCACCACAAATTATTTTTTTTAAATAATAATAATATGTTTGAAAGTTTCCACTCACAGTTGCACAGTTAATGATCGGAGAACGTGCCACCTAGAGCGTGTTTTGAAAGTGCCACCGTGCCACAGAGCATATAGGCTACCTGACTGAAAGTTCACTTCACATTAGGCTGAAATGGAAGCCGAAGCGGCAGTCACGCTTAAGGACCATAACAATCACGGAGCATTTCTGGACTCTCTCTCTCTCTCTCTGTTAATGTCAATTTAAAAAATTATAAATTAGGCTAGCCTATGTGTTTAAAATTAAAACACTCCTGAAGATTAGCCTACATTTTCACGTCATATTGATAGGCTAATTATTTAAGCGAAGATAGCCTATGCGTGATTCGTTTTTTGTTTTTAATGCTGTAGCTAATTTGCCAGTGAGTCAGTGACTTAATTCACTTGAAATATGTTTTTTGGTCAGATAAAAAAAATGTTTGTCTCCCGTTACCGACTTTACAACCAAAGCCTAGGCTACATGGGCTCGCTATAGGCTACTCAAAAAAACTGTAGCCTATTTAGGCTACGGTGAAATTAATATCTCCCCCCGCCCTACCTATAGCCTCAGTTGGTTATCCTCCGCCTGTCGAATAGGCTACCTAATTTTGTATTGTCGGCATGAACGTAATTGCGGCTGGTTGACTTGGTTAGCGAGCGTAGGCTAGCTGGCAAGATGGTATTCTATTGTTTCAAGTTAATTGCTAGCTACCTGTTATGACCTAACCATCTTTTTAGACAATCATTCCGCATTTGAACGAGGTACGGTAGGCTATGTAGCCTAAGGGCGTGTTCACACTGTCCGCATTTTAAAAAATAGGTTGCCTATTTCGGCAGCGCATTTTACATTAAAACCTATGGGGAATTATCAAAATGCGGCCGCATAATAAAATCAGCTGCGTAGCCTATATTTAAAATGCGCTGGTCAACATTTTGAGAAATCTGCAAATGACGTGGAACTGATTTTTAGTAGCCTGAACGTCTCGTAGACTCAGAAAATGTAGCCTAATGGAAACGAAATATGCTTCACGAGATCCGCATTTTTATTTCATTCTTTTCAGCACAAAATGCGCTCTTGACAACTTATCTGCAACATGAAAATGCGGACAGTGTGAACACGCCCTAAGACATGAACAAGAACACGGAGTAAACAGCTGTCATGGAACCCAGTGTTGTTATTTTTCAATAATGAATGACGTGCCTGCCGAATGCATTGCCGACCGACCAACACGCTATTCAGCAAATATGACAAGATTGGAATAAAGAAAATAATTTAGGCCTACACTGTAGGCTATAGTCCAGGCGATAAAAAAATAGACTAGCCTACTAACGTTACAGGAATAAATGCGTTATAAAAATGTAGCCTATTTTTTTAGATTTATTTATTTATTTTTTATGACATTACCGCGACGGTATGATTGGCTTCACTAATTTGTGCGGGAAGAAAAAAAGCGATACCGCGGCAGCTCTAGCGTCAAGAGTTCAGAGTTCACTCAGCGGGGCAAAATGGCTGCAGCCAGTCCAGCGCGCTTAAAAACCTCTAAAGTGTGGGAGCATTTTGAGTTAAACGCAGCTCAAAAAAAGGTTGTGTGTAAAATCTGCAAGGTGGACCTTGCCTACCATGGCAGTACATCCGCCATGCATGAGCATTTGAAAAGAAAGCATGTCGGAGCGGACACCGACTCGCCTAGGTGAGATTCACACGTTGCTAGGCAACACATAATGCCTCTACTACAGGCCAGCCCGTAACGTTACGCCTTTTCAAAAGTATACATCGCACAGCTAAGATATTTACAGTTTATGAATAAGCACAAACGTGAACAAAAAAAACAAAACGCTTTTCTTCAGAAATAGGGCTGACACATCCCACATGTTTATTGTGCCTGTCTGCCTGACAAAATTATTTGAATCCCATTATGCAGTGTGAAAAGCAGCAGAGGTACCCTGGATGCCTTTCTGCAAAAAAAGCAGGCATGTACTCCCCAGCAGGCAACTGCCTTCACAGAGTCAATATTAAACATGCTGATCAGTAACATGCGGCCGATCTCCATGGTGGATGGTGAGGGATTTCAAGGAATGATTCGCCAGTTCAACCCAGAATACATCCTGCCCTCCAGAACCCATTTCACACACTTGATGGAGAAAAAATATGAGACAACGTTTGCGAAGGTATGTTTAACACGCACACAATTATATTTCATAAGAAATTATGCATTTAAAATAAATTACATTTCATATACACAATGCTATATACATAAATTAAAATAACTGAAATTAATAAATGTTTGTAGCGGCAATAAATAAAAATGTTATTAACTTAAGTTGAATATTTACATTTGTGTGGGTCTTTGCACTTCATGCAAATATTTACAATAAAAAATATTTACAAAAATCAACTCTGTCTTTAAAGGTAAAGGAGATCTTAAAAGAGGTCAAGGGCTCTCTCACACTGACTGCAGATGTGTGGACCAGCCGTGCCACCGAGGCATATCTTGGTGTCTCCTGCCATTTCATCACCAAAGATTGGCAAATGAAGACTGTGAACCTCGCCACCATGCCTCTGGAAGAGAGGCATACTGCTGCGAACATTGTGACATGGATGGAGGAGGTTGTAGGGAAATTCGACATCCCTCCCAGCAAAATTAGAGCAGTAGTACACGACAACGGCTCCAACATAGTGGCAGCGATGCGGACACTGGAAGAACAGCACGGTTGGGCTTCAGTCCGCTGCAGTGGGCACACCCTCCAGCTCATCATCAACAGTGCCCTCAAAGAGCCCACCATCAGTAAAGCTGTTGGTGCTGCAAGAAGCCTGGTGGAGCACTTCAGGAGAAGTGAGCTGGCCAATACCAAACTGAAGGAGAAACAGCAGCAGATGAACACCCCCAAGCACAAGCTGATCCAGGATGTCAGTACAAGGTGGAATAGTACCTACTACATGGTAGCGAGACTCCTGGAACAGCGCTGGCCAATAACTGCAACTCTGTCTGATCCTGAGATAACTCCAAGAGGGAAGCAGTACTTTGACTTGAAGCCAGATCAGTGGATGCTGCTTGAGGAGCTGGTGCAAGGGCTGGAGCCTTTTGAGTGTGCCACAGTTTACCTCAGTGGACAGGAATATGCTACAGCTTCATGTCTTCCGCAGCTAGTCAAAGGGCTGCAACGGTCCATGGAGAAAACACGTTTTGAGACGAACCCAGGAAAAGCCTTTCTGGTCAGAGCAGAACAAGGAATAACTGAGAGATGGGGGAATCTGAACACTGTCTCTGCAGAGAGCAACAACCCACTTGTTCTTGCAGCTGCCATTGATCCAAGATTCAGGAAGCTGAAGTTCATGTCAGCTGAAGATGGCACAAGGATGCAAAGTACAGTTGAAGTTCTGGCCATCAAAGAAGCAAAGCAGGAGCAGACTGGGACACACAGCCCTGAACCACAGCAGAAGAGGCAGAGGGTGAGATTTCCAGGGGAAAAAACAGCACTGGATAACCTGCTTGAGTCTGACACAGATAGTCTGGAAGAGGAGGAAACCCTGGAGGACCAAAAGATCCAAATGGTGAGGAAGGAAGTTCAGATGTTCTTCGCAGAGCCAGCAGTATCCAAAAAAGAAGACCCCCTCAGATGGTGGAGTGAAAATGAAGGGCGTTTTCCCACACTGTCCAAGCTGGCAAGATCTCTTCTGTGCATTCCTGCAACATCTACCCCGGCAGAGCGAATCTTCTCTGCAGCGGGGAATATATGCTCGCAAAAAAGAGCAAGCCTGAGCTCGAACCATGTGGAGATGCTGACATTCCTTAATATGAATAAAGTTTATTCATATTAACTACATGAGACTGATTAACAGTCTGTTAAGTTCTGATTAGTTCTGTTCTGCACTGTTTTACTGCTGCTAATGTGCCTGTAGTGTCCTTGGTTTACAGAATTTTTAGGCCTACTTGCAACAGAATGGTCTGTACTGTTTTACTGCTGCTATTTGCCTGTCCTTGGTTTACAGAACTTATTTATTTTTTTATCATTTTGCCCGTCTTTGTTTAAAACAATGGACACAGTTTTATTTATAGTTTACACACTATACAGATCTTTTTATTTATAGTTTTTTTTATATACTTGTAGCAGCAAGTTTATTATTAAAAGACACATTTTTGAATGAAGTTTGTTCTTTCTTGTCTTGCTAAATTTAAAAGCTGATGGCTAAATACCA
Organism: Ilyophis sp. 1 JC-2022; assembly: GCA_022702515.1. Taxonomy (NCBI): domain Eukaryota; kingdom Metazoa; phylum Chordata; class Actinopteri; order Anguilliformes; family Synaphobranchidae; genus Ilyophis; species Ilyophis sp. 1 JC-2022. The sequence continues at coordinate 116,053,365 of CM040404.1, read as the reverse complement.
TAAGAGCCATTTTATATTCATGCAATTAACCCGGTTATTATTATTTAAAAAAACACCCACAAATAAATGACTAGTCGACTAATCGTTTCAATAGTCGGTGACTAGTCGACTATTAAAATAGTCGTTTGTTGCAGCCCTAATTAGATGATAGCTCTATTCTGATTTTTATTATATTTCACTCACAAAATGGTGAAGATACCATACACTCTAGGTTTTCCTATATCTTAAACATGAAATGGGTAAAAATGTAGGTTTCTCATTAGAAAATAGCCATTTAGAACATTTTATAAATTTAGTTGTTGAATGTCTTTCCATAATTGATGATATTGCCATTAAGTAATCCTATTGTTTTTTATATCAATTGAAAGCCCCAGTTATCCTGTTTACAATGGTAAATAAAGTTTAGGTATCTGATGTAATATTATCACACCACAAACATTTTTGCAACGCATGTTAAGAAATAGAATGGAATAGAATGTTCACAAAATATTCGCTTAGGCTGGAAAGGGTTAAATACCTGAAGGGTAAATGAACACAGGTGCGCCCGATGAGTAGCAGAGCAAACGAAAAGACGAAACGGAGGGGGGAAAATCCGATAGAGTGCCCTATTGTCGCAAAGAAAACGAACGACCGCAGAAATAAAGAAAGGCTGCGTAGCCCATGACGTCCTCTTGCACACGAAATATTGTGGTATACATTTAACACCCTAGGGTGTTAGATTTACACCAACATTTTGCTGTGTGGTTTGGTAGTTTCCTAGTCTGCGGTAAACCCAGTTACATCAACATTGGGCATTAGGCGGCACAATAGGGGGTTTGTCAATAAAAATATCAGAGGAATGTGCATTGGTGTTGTATGTGCACATATGGATGTTGAATATGGGGCAGGCAAGTGAACACAACACTTTGATGGATGTTTCTATGCTACTACAATGAATAAGTGGATTCTGGTGTTGTTAGGACAGATGAAGTTGGAGTTCTCAGGGCTAGTCTTGGATACCTATCCTACTTGAACAGCCATCACCATTAGGTGTGGTTATAGGTGTTCATGGTGCAATCTAGTTTTGCATACGTACAGCCGTCCTCATTAGCTGTGGCTACACATGTGTTAAGTGCTGCTATATTGTTATCAAAATCTACATAGCCTAATGTATTTGAACAGCCATCACCATTAGCTGCAAACAGGACAAGCACATTGATAATAAATAGTTGTTTTCATTGTAGCCAACCAAATAAAACCATGGTTTCATTTCTCACGCGCAGAGTAGCCTATCAGCAAATTTACAGCTTGCGAGTTGTCTAAACTGTATTAACGTTAGTATCGTTTTTTACACTGTACATACAGCAATAAATCGGTTAATAGCACAACAGAACAATATACATCGCTCGGGCTTGCGATAGCAACAAGCTAACATCGTCTAAACTAGCAGCAGTAGCTACAGCCCGTGTTTAATGGATTAACTAACAATGTTGTTTTTCCTCAGCACTGATATGAACCCGATACTTACAGTTTTGATGTACACACAACACCTTGGAATGTTTACCGCCGCAAAGTTCAGTAGTAAGAAACCGCTTTCTTTTATAAGAATCACTTCTGCTTTCCTAAGACGCTCTCTAGTCTCTAACCTTCTTCTTCTTCGGCATCAATCTTCATGGTGCATTACCGCCACAAAGTCTCTAACTTTATGAGAAGAGGGCAGGACTTCCAGCTATGCGTTCAAGTGTGCTAAAATCACTGCAAGCGCTGACTGACAGCTGAATTAACGTGTAGGAAACAAACAGTGAACAAACATTGCAGAAAAGGTCTAGGCTGGACGCGAAATTACGAATCCTACTATGGCGACGCCAAGACCCGCCCTCTTCTGTCTCTGATTGGCTGGGCGTTCTGTGCGCTCTACCCACCTCATTTTCTTCAGTCTAAGAACGCGCTCGATTGCCCTGTTCTCGAAATTCAGGTAAAACGTACTGACATCCATAAGCGTATGTTTTTAATAAATACCACCAATGTTGATAACAGTTCTTATATATTCTACTATTCTAGCACAATCTAGCTCGTTTCTACTATTCTAGCTAGTGCTAGCCCATCACTGAGGGGAATTCATAGCTAACAGTTTTTCTAGGCTATGTGTCTCATTGCACATTCTAGCTCGTTTCTACTGTTCTAACTAGTGCTAGCTGATCACTGAGGGGAAATCAAGTTTAATAAAATAAATTAATACGTTACGTTTTTTCAATCAGTTCACTTCAGGTTCTAATGTTCATTTTCACAAATCTATACAAAACCTGATCTCATAAGTTTGTTCACTTTCCTGCAACGCTGAGGGTTTTATTCTTGGTTTTATGACATGCAAGGTCAAGTTTTCCCTGGGCATGTTTTCTTATGCCTTGTGTGCATGTAGGCCTAAGTGAGTTTGTTCACAGGCAGATAGAAGACGGTTAAACCCGATAATGGAACAGCAATAAAGTGTGACCATATTTGGTCCCTTTATGTACAATAACTATTCCAGCACACTGCAACATCCTATGTGACTAATTACTTTTCAATGAGACACATAGGATAATTGTTATCAACACGGGCGGTATTTTTTTTTTTTTAAAACGTATGCTTATTTAAGGCTTCATTAATAGACTAGCTGAATAATCCCATACAGCACTATTCATCAACTTGAATTCCCCTCCGAGTGATCAGCCAGCTGATTTTCTAGCTAGCACTAGAATGTGCAATGAGACACATAGCCTAGAACTATTATCAACATTGGTGGTATTAAAAACGTAAACTTATTTTAGGCTAATGGATGTCAGTACACGTTTTATGCTGTAACGTTAGTTAGGCTACCTGAATTTGCATGCAATTTCGGAAAATAAGTTACTGCAATGCGCTCCAGCGAAGAGAGTCACCTTAAACTCAAACAGAGGGTTGGGTGGGTAGAGCGCACAGAACGCCCAGCCAATCAGAGACAGAAGAGGGCGGGTCTTGGCGTGGCCATAGTAGGATTCGTAATTTCGCAGGCTGGACAACATATATCTCCTAAAGTGTCTAAACGGAAGTACAGGGCTACGGGAAGTTCCATTCACTCTTGTATCTCAATTAAACATCACTTTTTTCTTTACTTTTAGAGTATGTATTATTTTGCTGCATAGCCTGGGATCACACTTCTGTGGTTTAAAAAAAAAAGTTCCCATTCGCAATGAATGTCTGAGTTGAGCAATCTCATAGTGCTGGCAGAGCGGAAATAGTATCGCTTGTAAAAGTACCTGAAAATAAGTTATCAAGGGGTTGATTTACTAAGATCCCAAATAAGGGATGTTATTTTGCAGGCGCAGCTGTATTTTAACTGATAATGTCTAAACCAGGGGTGGGCAATTCCAGGCCTCGCGGGCGTATGCATGTTTTTACTGCCACCAGTTACCACGGTTCAATCAGCTAATTAGTCATACACACAATCACCGATTCACTTGTAAATTACAGAACGATAAAATGCTACAATACACGCATACCGGAACAAGAACATTCATCAGCTGCTGTTCATATCGCGGATACGTAGATTAAAATATCAGATCGTGTAAACGATTAAATAATTGTTAACTGGCGGCAGCAAAAACCTGCATACACACCGGCCCGCGAGGCCTGGAGTTGCCCACCCCTGGTCTAAACTGTATTAACGTTAGTATCGTTTTTTACACTGTACATACAGCAATAAATCGGTTAATAGCACAACAGAACAATATACATCGAATGAATGTCCCTGCTTCCTGCCACCTGTCCACTCAAACTGTTTACTATGTGCTCTCTCCCTTCACAAGCAGTGCGCGAAATAAATCCTTTCCAAATTAGTGAGGAAAAGTAGTTTGTAATATGCCCTGCTCTTATACAAGTTCTAGTTTTTACTTCAGGTTTGAGTGTTGTCGAATGAGTGTGCTTCTGAATCCCCTCAACAAAACCTCTGGGGATTTTAAGTGCCCCCATTTGTGAGATAAAGTTGTTTGTGTTATGTCCCAGACGCAGAGACCCAATAGCAGACAAGGATTAGGTAAGAACGTGGTTTATTTCGAGTCCGGGGTCAAAAGCCAGGAGATCAGAGTTCGAGACAGTACAAAAACAGAAGGCAAAAGAGTAGTCAGGAATCCAAAAATCGAAAAACCGGGGAATCACAGGCAAAGGTACAAAAACGGCAGGCAAAGGCAAAGTAAAAAAAACAAGCAAAAAGTCGAAACCAATAAAGCAATAAGGGCAAACAAACAGAATCAAAAGGCTAAGTCGAAGTCGTACGGAAGAGTGTCTCAATAAATCTCCGGCTTAATATGTTGCAGGCTCAGGAAATAAGATTAACGTTCTGACTGGGAACAAACAGATTTGTGGGTCATATATACACATAGGAAAGGGAGGGGTAACAAACGACGTGAGGTTAACACATTAGGTAAACAATGATTCAATCACGAGAACATAACAAAAACATGGAAGGGACACGGAAACATGCATAGCAAACAACGGGCTCTAAGAGGAGCGGAGTGTGCTCAGTAATCACGAGAGGTGAAGTCTACATACAAACAGCTGGAGCGAATTACAGAGATAGCTCAGAAGCAGTTAGAAATGCGAGTAACAGAGAAAGCGGAAAAACTGGTTAACTGTTAGTATCTAACTATAAGACAGACAATTAGTTGTTAGTATACATTTATGTTAATTGGTTTAGTAAGTGCACTTAACTAATAAAGCACCTGAGTGATTGTTAGCGCGAGTTAGTAATCTATACCATTACACGTAAAGGAAATCAGGAAGTAGCAGAAAACGAAATTTAGGAAATACAGCGTTAACCCTCAGAAAATCCAGAAGTCACCCAAACAGTGCATACACGAGACAGGGTAAACAAACACACGAATGCGACTCGGACAACCCACGAACAGAGGGGAATGCAATGATGATAATAACAATACAAACAGACAGACATATGTACAGAACATAACAGTTTGATTATGTGTATGTAACTACGAGATGTGCAATAAATTAGCATGCAATATAGATTATAAGCACAAAGTACAAGTGAGTGTCGGTGAAACCCGGCATGCCACTTCAGTTTAGTCACAGTGCTTCTTTAAAAAAGTTGACATTTTTCACTGACATACAAGTATCAGAAATTCACAGCCTGAAATCCACAATCAGAGCCGAAGATTTCTCTGTTCTGTGTTCACATCTCAGCAGACCTGGATGAAGCACTTTGTCTGGGGATTAAACGTGGGGCACTTAACTATCCCTCTAACTTTGCCAGTTTTATTTTTGAAAGTGCATATAAAATGAGGCAATATGTATTGAGCTTGCATTTGGGGTAACTCAGTTCTGGGGGAAAGCATACTTTCTGTGAAAGGTACTTTAAAAATGCTTGCATGTCAAATGGTTACTGCAGCAAAAACCAGTCCTTTTTGCATCAAGGTCATTTGCATCTGTGGGCAAATAGAGTGTGTGCATAAACCTTCTCTAAACAAAAGAAACTGTTGTGATCTTGTATTATTATGTGATACTTGAAAAATCCTTGCTTTCTGAGTAAAGATAGCTAATAAAGGTAAGTTATGCAATTCACCACAGAAAATAGGTCAATATGAATAGCATGTTATGCATTAATTGGCTTTAGCATTCAGTGCATAATAATGTATTAATAATGTATAAACAACAATGCTTATCATGTTCAGCTCATCTTAAGGCCTGTTAAGGTTTGTCAAGTTTTGACAATGTAAAAATTCCCTACATATAACAGGCAAAAATAACATTTGGGCTATGATGGCTACCCACCTACTTATGTAGGCTATGCTCTTTTATTTGCTGTGATACTTCACGACATTGAAGTGGACATTTACTGACCTGAAATTGAATGTTTCTTCATGAAAGTCGTAGATTCATATTAGCTTGGTTGTCCTTACTGCCCTGGTATTATTTTATTTAATGAACTGACTAATTAGGGGAGGGAGAGGACATGCTTTTTAGTACTTTCTAAAATATTTACTGTTTGTACAAAGTTTCTAAAGGCCGGAATATTGTTACAACTGTGGGAGACAAGCTTGTCCATCAATATGAAAAAGGTGAAGAATTGGTGAGAGTAATGTTCAGCAGTTTCTGTTGATAAACCTAAATGATATTAGACGCAAAACTCCAAAAAATTGGAAAAAGTGTGTTCTTTATTCTGCAGAAGGGGAGTAAGTTCACACAACAAAGATGTATGTCCCAGTCCCACTTTTATATCATTCATATCATCTCTCAGATTTACATTAAGCATTGGAAAATCATGACTTGTTACACTCTACTGATTCCAAATAAGGTTCATTTTATTTCTTCTGAGAAAGCTTGGTTTCCTTCCCTCTCCAAGCACAGGCTCTCCATCTAGACTACACTATTAGTTAAGATAATATTGTTATTAATTATATTGGTAAAAAAAATACATATCTAAAAGATAACTCTAGTACATGATTCATCCACACATTTTAACCCCAACAATCTTTCTTTTGAACATACATGAATATAATGAATATAGGTTGACCAAAAAAGTAAAAATGTGTCAGGTCTCGCTCATTTAAGATGACTCGACCGGTCTATGGCTTGAGTGTTGCTCCATTTCTGTACAGCAGTGTGGTATGGTTATTACAACTACACTTGATACAATATAAGATGGACATGACAGTACATTATCATAAACAACCATTGCATTATAGATTGACCTATGCTTCCCATCCATCCCCATAATGTCCACTCCTGCGGTGTGTTGTGTATTTTGATACAGCCTCTGATGTTTCATTGGCCACTTTCTCAATTACAGTTGTCTAATACTTAATTTCTTTCACAACACTTCCTACTCAATATGGAAGATAGAATAGGAAATAGAATCGATGCAAATCTGTCAACTTCTGAAATTTGTCTTTTCTATGTGATGGGATATGTATATAGGACAGTGGTGGATGGCTGGGATCACTTGGGCAACACAACAACCCCAACCCCAATTCTCCGGATGCTTGGTATGGTATGCTTTATCACCAAATAAGACCCAGTGTGGTCACAGAAATTAAAGGGTTTTGCTAACACATTAAACATAGCCTTTCCAATGCCACTATAGGGGTTATCTTTGATGTCATGTCTGATCCTGGTTCTGACCGTGGAGTGAAGTCTTCAGCCCCCACCCCCCATTTTGGACTGCTGTGACCTATGGCGATGCACAGGCTAATGTCTTAGCCAAACACTGTATATAATCCACCATCCATTGTTGCAAGACAGTCGTGTCCAGGTATGCTAAGGTCCCAGGACTCCCATGGGCCTTTGCCTTGATCGCTATCTATTCTGCATGGGATTGCCCAATGGGGAATGTAGTCATTCAGCAGAATTGTTACGACCGTGTCCACTGATGTGGATGTGGAAAGATATGCTTCTAACTAGCTTGAAAAATTATCCATCATTACCAGTAAAATAGTTTTATCCAAAAAGTCATTTTTTCCTGCCCAGCTAACCTTTTCTAATTGGTACTCTTTCGCAGCACTGGAATGTGACAACCCATGATGAGCTAAAACAATAGAATGGAACAGAGCTTGCAGTGGCCAGCACTTTGCCAGTTTGAGACTCCACCATATGCGTTGTTTAACCTGGCTCCATCAGACATCCACTCTCATACAGTGTATCTGATATATTAGCAGTCTTGTGTTTCCTTTGCAGATGGGGAGGATTTCCACTGAAACATGCTGATGTTGTCGCCTCCCTTGGGAGGATAGCTGCTGCTTTTGCTGCTACATCAGCTTTATGGTTCCCTCAAATTACGTCAATTTCACCTTTTGTGTATGCTAAAAAAATGTGCGCCAAACTTATCTACATTTGCTCATTTTAATATGTTTTTAACCCTCTGATTGTGTTCCGGTCAAATTTTTACACATTTTCTGAATGTGGTTTCGTTCATCTCATTGCCATAAGGGTTCATGAATTTTTCCATACTAGGCATTCAAACATTTAAAATTAATCTTCACATAATCTTTCACTAAATTTTCAGTGTTTTATTCTTATTTTTTTACATCTGTGGTATTGTTTATATAACCTTAGCGTTCATTTAAGCATTTCCATTGCATACAATTTTGTTCATATTTAATGGCAGACTAAATGACTTTACCTCTGCTGGGGTGTGTGTGCTCAGCCTCAGTTATTCTAACTGTTTCAAAGCAGATTCTTTTGTGAATGCTTTCCATTCATCTGGAATTTTTCCATAGCCAACAAATTTATATCCATTTTTCTTCTCCCACTGCTCCTGAAATTTACAGAGGAACCACTTCCAGTAGTGCTGCACACTGCCATCTGAACTAATGTTCCAACTCTTGTAAGGGTCTCCAGCTTTTCTGTAAGTTTTGTAAGGGACCTGCACTGATAAATCATTATTAGAAGGTCTGAAGCATTGATCACTGCTGACTGCTGTGGTGCAGAAATTGATTGAAAAATGACCTGTGTTCTCGTAGTGCCAGCCAGCAAGAGCATCACACCGATGGAACTGCACACTGTGCTCTGCATCATGGTTTGGGATAGTGTTTGTGCAGGTGGCTTTGCAGAATGGACACTGGGCCCAACACCCCTGGAATTGCTGAAGGAGATATTCGGCTGGTTTCTGTTTCAAAGTTGCTATGTCAATGTCTTTTTCATCCTCCATCATCTTCTCCAGAGACTTGGCTATCAAGTCTTTGATAAACTGCCAATCTGTAATGTCTTCATTTTCAATAGTATGTAATTCATTTCTGTTTATTGTCATGTGCTCCCCGGCTGTTTTACAGAAGCAGTCAAGCCACATGGATGCATTTCCTTTTTTACCTTCCACGTCTTTAGTTGCTGCTGTGCTTGCATCTAAAATATGATTTTTGAGGATTCCAAGATTCTTCTGATGAAATGGATTTAGTTTTCCAGTATCATTGCAAAAGTTCTCCATATTTTCTTGGATAAATCTTTCAAAGTATCTCTTTGGAAAGTCAATGTATTCCTCAAATAAGCTGAAGTCTTCCTTATTTGCCAGATGTTTCAGTATATGATTCTCAAGGTTTGACCTATTGCTGTTGAAAGCTGTATTGTTGGATGTCATTTCGTCTGCAATGCACTGACTGGTTTTTTCATTCACTGCAGTCAGAACTCCTGGCTTGATGTGTTTACAGAGGAAATCAACAAATATTTTTACAGAATTTGCTCCTTTGCAATAGTTTCTGAATGCTTGGAGATAGATGTCTTTTTGGCTTTGCAGATATGTGAGTGGAAGATTTGCCGTCTTAAAGGTTTCCTGCATCTTCTGAAACCTTGGAACATATGTCAGGCAAAGATGAATAGAGATGTCCACCGTGAATTCATCTTTGAATGTAAAATAGAGTTTGGAGGTATCAAAATCAGTAATGGCATTTTCAATGACTGTTAATATCTCATAGATGAAGCTTTCATTAAAATCCTCCTTATTGTTTTCTTTTGCAGTGACATATGTTTCGACAGCACGATGCATTTCTTTCTGAATTCCATTAGGATATTCTTTGAAAATTGTCCGTATTTTCTCAAGTACTTTTTGAGAAACATGTTTTTTTGTGTTAAACACAAACTTTCCTGTTGCATCTTTTATTTTCTGAGTTATTGCTGACTGTTTTTCAAATCGTTTTTGGAGGATTGCCTCCACTACAGCTTTTACCTTCACACCCTCCTCAGGGGGTTGTGCATTGGCCCTTTGTGCAGCTGTCCAGTTCGTCCAGAGTTTGTCAAATTCTTTTGCCACTTGCTTGTCATCAAGGCACTGTGTTTTTAGATCGGATGCTAGGGCTTTGCTCTGCTTGGTTAACTCAGCTGTGTATTCAGTTTTTCGCTGGTCTAGTTCTGATCTGTTATTCTTGGAGGTAATCAGTTTTTTGCATTTCTTTTCTGTCTCTTCAATGAGTTCAACCCTTAGGTTTCTGAAACGTTTGTCAATGTTCACCCTCCAATTTATTAGAATCTCTTTATCTTTGTCTTCATTGAAATACTTCTCTATCTTGTGTTGCAAAGGATTGTAGACTTTGTCAAAGGTCTCTGGCAAATGTGCTTCATGTACATTCTTAATCAAATTGCTGCCAATTAGGTTGCGAACTTTTCTGTCCATCTCCATAGCATGTTTTCTCAGCTCCCAAGACCATGCTGAATACTTTTTTTCCAGAGAACTGTACACCATAATTTCAACTGTGTTTCTGAAACTGAAAACAAAGTTCTCCTTTAAAAGTGCATTCCAAACGTTATGAACTCGTGATTTGAATTCTGAAAATGAGGAAAATTTAGATTCTGTCTTCCAATCTGCCATTTTTAGCAGTGTTTGCTTTAGCTCTTGTACATTCTGGCTATAGGAGGGGTTTGGTGGGGCCATGGGAGGATCCCCCTCCAGTAAATTCGTGAAGTAGAACACTTGGGTTTGAATGTCAAACTGTATTACATCACCGAATTTATTAATGCCATCAATGTTCTCTTCCTTTGCTGCTTTGATAGCCATATCATCCAGTTTCTTCTGGAGACATCTTCTCCCTTCCATGGTTTTTTCTTCAGCAGATGCATCGGCAACATTCTGATGTACAAAAATGCAACTTGGTGAAATTTTAACCAGTTTCATCCGCAAAAAAGCCTGCACACAAATCTGAAGGATGTCCTGCATCTCAGAGGGGTTTTCCCCCATAATATTGATGACAGTCATGTCACCAATTCCAATGATGAAAGTTGCAAGCTCATTGTCATGGTTCACTGATTCATCTGTACTGAGCTCTGGTGATCGGAGACCCTCTGTGTCCACAATGAGGACAAATTCATATCCAAGTTCAGTTCTGATGCTGGATTCCACTGGTATGAGCTGCATGAAGGCTCCACGAGTGCACCTTCCTGCACTCACAGAAAACTGAACACCAAACATGGTGTTCAGAAGTGTGGATTTCCCAGAGCTTTGAAGCCCTAGAATGGACAGAACGAATAACTTTTTGTCTTTAAGAATTTTAACAAGTTCATTCATAACAGCTTCAATCCATGTTAATGGCACATGGGCAACATCCCCATCCATTAGTTCAAGTGGATACCCAGAAAGTAGCATATCTGCCCCAATTTTAGGCAGAGTACTGGCAAATGTATGTTGTGCACATGCTTTTTCTGTTGAAATGGTCTCATAGAGTTGACCAACCTCTCTCATAAGATGATGAAGGCCAACTGCTGTAGCACTGCTTTTGTCAGATATGTTGTCGAGGTTTGATTTCATTTAATTTACATGTGATGCTTTTTCCTTATCCTCTGCAAGTCCATCAGTGGTGAAATCATCCAGGAGGATTGTGAGCCACTGCAGCAGGTACAATGTTGTGTCTTCAGAACTATTGGGTGTACTTACACAGTCTAGGAATGATCTTAGGAAGTCATTAAGAGGCACGGCCTCAGATAGCTGTCTCTGTCTGATTGCTGCCATCCTTGTTCTGATGTTACTCAGCTGCAGTTCTATGCCTTCCTTTTCGTTGCAGCGCAAACGATACTGCTCTTTGTTTTTTTTACACCATTCCTGCCACAATTCACCTTGCAGAGGCAAGAACTTCTTCTTCAGAGTGGATGGGTTTTCCTCCTTCAAAAGGCAAATTAAGGTCGAAGCCTGTTCATAACCTTCTTGATATGTGTTCTGATCTTCATTCACTTTGAACTGTTGCTGAACTGCAACTTGATGGCACATGTCAATGCTTGCTCTCTGTTTATTTTAACCAATGCACTGTTTGATATTTAAAATCAGTTCTTTTGTAAACTCAGCATGATTCCTGTTCTTTGCGGCTAGTCTAACTTTTGTAAGATGTTTTGACTGCTGAATGTGTTCTTTCCCTGAGAACAAGCAAATCAGGGGGACAAGTGACTTGGAGAGTTTCTGGGAAATCTGTGTTGTGGCTTCACCCATAGGATGCTCTGAAAGAAGAAGCACATTGACTGTACTTACTTCCTGAAGAAACTCAAGTTGTTCTAGATGCTCTGCTGCATCACCATGAAGGTTCAGAAATGCCACACAGTCATCAAATATGTCATCTTCCTTCCCTCCGGGACAGTACCATGCAATCTCCACAACTCCATTCATGAGCAGACTGTCTGGAGTGCTGCCCTCGCAGTGACGGTGAAAAAAAACACTGTGACTCCGTTTGCTTATGACGCCATTCAATATCTGGGACTTGGAGTTGAAATTGGACACACCTAGTCTTATAAAGGAAACAACTGGCACTGGTGTACTGGACATTTTTCTGTTCTTGTATGTTCCAGGTCTGTCAGCTGCAGAATTTCTTTTTTCTTGCCATGATTTTCTGATGTTCTGCAGGACCCAGAAGGGGAATTCAACCTTTTGTGTACAGGGGTCAGGTACTAAAAAGGGAATGGCAAATTGGCAAGTGGAGAGCTTTTTGAAAATGTACTGTCGCAATAAATCATTGGCACAATGGAAAACTGCCATGTGAACATCCATTGGATGAATCTGTGTCTGTTTGCAGCACACATCCTGGTTAGTTTTATCAACAAAATCAAAAAAGTCATCACTGTGAACAGTTTCTCCATCTTCCTCTAAATCCATGCTCATTGCCTCATGTTTTATAAACATGTACCTGGCTCTGTAGTCCAACATCATGAGCTTGTAGAGGTAGTGAGAGCTCAGCTCTTCCTCTGAACTGGGATGATTAACACTTAGAGATAAAGTGTCAATGACAAGAACATTTGCTTTTGTCATCATTTTAGGGTAAGATTCTCTTAGGCCTAGTTTTTTAAGCAAATTCATAAAGCTGTCTCTTTTTTTACATGTAGTGTCATTTGCGAATGTATTTTGATCATCAAACCCTTTCTGCTCATATATGGCACTTTGTCTTGGACCAGTAATGGAAAAGGAATCTGGAACCTCAATGAGCTGCTCTTTTTTTCTTTCATTCCTTAAAACATCTTCATCTGAGTGCAAGTGTCCATGGATGTTTTCTATGAGATCCTTCAGAGAATGACTAGCAGGAACCCAGCTTTCCTTTGGCACACTCAAAGCGTTGCGGATTTTGTCCTCTATTCCTATGACAGAAGGGTCATTTCGGTCCTTGCCCTCCTCATACAAATTTTGAAGTTTAGTGAGCTCCTGTCTTAACAACTCTTGTTGATTTTTTAAGAACTCCATCCTCTCACGTATCAGGAGTCTATCCTAGTCTAAACTTCTAAACTTCTGTATTTTTTTCCTGTTCTGGTGACACAACATTTTCTCATGTATTTTCCATTTTCCAAGTAATTATTCCATCGTTGGGGAACATGTGTATGTCTTCATGTTCAGTATTGCCAAGTATTCCCGTAGCTTCAGATGTCAGTAATCAATTACCCAAGCCTGGCCAAAGATCATTCAGAAGTTTCAGCGAAACATGCCTAGAGAAACAAAATAAAGTCTGTTAAAATGTATCACATTTTAGTTAAATATTTAAGGCATTGGTTAGTTTTTTTAAATAAATAGTTGTGAGCCCAGGTCAGCGTGCATTCAGAGGGCTCCTTAAGGCGAATTGGACAAGAACCGACGTAGAATGTCCAAGGGTTCTCTTCACATCAAATCACCAAAACCATGCATGACTAATCCCGTTTTGGATGCCTTTCCCAACGTGAGGACGCCACTTAAAACTTTTACTGTACCAGGCCAGCCTGATCAGTTGGTCCTTGGTCAGAATTGTCCCCCTGAGTATTCAGTCGTAATTTAGGCTGAAAAGGGTATACAATGGATTAGAGTCATGGAGAACATGCAATTTAATAACAGGCAGGTAGGTCATTAGCTGAGAATTAGCAGTCAATTACAAAATATAAAGATTTTAAAAAAGGAAATACAGAGTAAATATCTTACCCAGCCTGTTCAGCTACACAGACACAGAATATGCACATACATCTGCACTCAACACCACTATATCAACACACATCCAAAACTACATAACTGCAGCACATATAGAAAACAATATACATTCAGACATATGTTTTTTGTTATGCAAAACCAAAAGTTTTTGTATATTTCAATGCTCTCAACAACATAAAATAATACCATTAATAATGAATGACTACTTCATTTAAACTGTTTTCTATTTCTGTAAAATCATATTCTCATGTTTTCAAGCATCCAAAGGGGGGTAATAGAGGGCCATAAATTATAATATAAATACAGTATGCTATGGATACAATGTGTGTACTGTATTAAAATGTAAAAACAAAACAAACTATCACCTCAACCAGGCCCAGGTGTAGGAGAACCTGGCCAAAAAATAGCAGAGATCCTGGCCAGCTCCTCTACCCACTCTGACCAGGACGCCTACACATGGTGGGACTGGGTGTTCCGAGGGTCCGTCATTGCCAGCACACTCATATTTGCCTTCACCCTGGTTCAGTGCTGCTATTTTCGACACCTCATCCACTCCCTGCGCACCTCAACCCATATTGCATTGGTTCTCAGCCCCCTCCAGTTGCCATGCTGCCGGGACTGGGACCATAGACACCAGCATGGGATCAGCGCCACTCTCAATGAACCCTTGAGGCTATGTTTGTTTGTCCCATGGGGCCAACGGGGGACTCTGTAAGACTGAAAATTATTGATCCTTTGGATTATCAGTCATAAACCCTGGGTTACGGAGCTGGTGCCGACTTCCTTGAGGGTGCAATAAAACAATTCACCAGGTGGCCTAAGAACCCTTTGCTGTGGGGCATCTTGACCCCTTCCTCTGACTTCTAAGTAAATGGCATTCTGCAGAACAAAGGAAGCAGTTTCGCACCTCCTAATGACGCCGTGAACTCAGGCCTGATTACAGGCCATAAAATACCTGTGAACAAGCACCCTATGTTAAATGTATCCTGGACTGAAACAAATGTATATTGCATCATATGTATGTGCATGTAAATAACTGTGGATAATATGATAAATATGGTGAACCGGGATTAATGCCAATTGAAGTGTGGGGTATGTGAAAGCATAGGAGGGGGCAAAATACATGAGAAAGAATAAAGAATGTGAAAGAAAGGAGGATTGTAAGAAAGGGATGCGCTTGTCCACATAAGTATTTGGAACATAGAGTGGCCATCACCGGGACCTCACCTGGTATCTAAATAAATGACAGGGAAGATCATGAGATCACGTGCCGTTGTTAAAAAAATCTTATTACTATCACTAGATCGGGGGGAGTAGACTATGCAGTTTATCTTCCTGGAGGGGGGTCGCCTGGTGGTAAGGGGTTCTTCCTGCCAGACCTTATTTGTACAAACAAAGGGAATTGTGGAATGTGGAAGGCCTGCTCAGGACTGCATTTAAGGGATGTCCAGAGGGACATTCGAGGAGAATCTGCTTAACAGTTCTCCTGGTGCCATAGTCACACCGTACGGAATCATTTGGTTATATACCTGTTCATGTTTCTTTGTCTTAGCAGCATGTTATCCTGTGTTTAGCTATAGGTATTGAATGTGTTCATATTTGCTCGCACAGTCTTAACAAGTGATTATTGTTAATAAATTACCATGTTTCACATCATCTACATCTTCCTTTTCAACCCTTTTCCAGCTCCAATTGCTGATATGATCTGAGCTGCAGTGTTCTGAGCACTGTGGTATGTATGCTTGAGTCTCAGAGTCAGAACCCCTGCGTCTCACTCAGGGCTGAGTGCAAGTTCCCAGTATGGGAGAATCTGCTTAACAGGTCTCCTGGTGCTGTAAGTGGTACCATAATCATTCTAGTATGGGGAAGATTGTAACCGACTTCCCACACCATGTATATTCTGTGTCTGTGTGTAGCTGAACAGGCTGGGTAAGATATTTACTCTGTATTTATTTTCTTAAATCTTTATTTTCTGTAAGTTACTGCTAATTCTAAGCTAAGCTAACCTACCTGCTTGTTATTAAATTCTTATTATTTTTAACTTGCGTGGTCTCCATGACTCTAATCCTTCTTATACCCTTTTCTTCCTAAATTACGACTGAATACTCAGATGGACAATTCTGACAAGTTCTGCCAAGTTCTGCCAGCTAAACGGGATTTGTGATGCATAGTTCTGGTGATTTGATGTGAAGAGAACCCTTGGACGTTCTACGTCAGTTCTTGTCAAATTCGCCTTAAGGAGCCCTCTGAATGCATGCTGACCTGGGCGCACAACTATTTATTTAAAAGATAATGCATTTATTGTGTTGGCTAGACCCCCAACCTCTGTGTTCTCCAACGAACAAAGATTCAGCAATAGAGCTCATCGCAGGGGGCATATATTGAGTAATGGTGGTACCCAAGGAAGAGTCGAGTGTAACTACTCCGAGCTCCACGCATGATTAATACCAAATTCTAAATTCTAGTTTTAAATGGAGTCAGATACATTAGTAAATAAATGAGTGATATTTCGCAATAACCTTTACCTTTTCCCACAGCAATAGCGGAATACATCACGTTTAAACTTTTGCTCCGAGCTATTCCCTCATTGGTCTAGCTGTGCTTGGTTTGCAGGACCGTTATATTTACACGCAATGGAAACTATCTTATGCAGAAAAGAAGGGAAAGGCAAGGTGGGCCAGAAAAAAAAAAAGCTGAGAACCCACAGAATGCATCTAAATCAATGGACGAATGAGACCGCCTGGAGGAGATCAGGATTCCCTGTGGAAAAAAAGGAGGAGCCCCAGCCTGAGACAGGACCTCAACCAACAGCAGAAGAGCAACCACCACCCTACAACCCAGACAAACAGTGGCCAGCATACAGCACCATTAACTTGGCAGGCCTGTATCCCGCATTGGAAGACATCGGGAGACAAGAGGATCCGAGCCAAGAGCCCAAAACCACAGAAGGAATTGTAAGCATGAGACCAGAGTTGGGCTGCATTCAAATAGTCAAATTTGAGCAAGGAAGGATCCTTTAGATCGCATGAACTGGAAATAGTTTCCGGGCAGCCATGCCAAGGACCGTACAAATTTCTTATATTGAGAAGGAAAGGAGCTTCACGATTCCTTTTATCCGTCCTGCTCTGGACTATCCATTTCAGATGGAAGGTAGTATTCGTGTCCCATAATGCAATGCGTTCATAAGCATCTGAGTTTTCCGGAACCTACCCAATACAAACAATAAGGTGAACATCTGAGAAATGCCATGAATTTAAATGTGAATAGCTAGTATTGTTGGTTAGTAGTGGCTTATAGAAAGTAAACAAGCAATGACACAATCAAACAATACACCAAATGTATTAAGAGGCTACATTTCGCAGAGATAAAACGGAACAGTTCAAGTGAAATGCAAACAGCAATGATGCGCCTTTTGTCGTAATTTTTAGTGTTCACTGTAGTTGTAGTTCGCTATGTTGAACAGTCACGCCAATACGACTGGATGTCACACCACGATGCAAAGTAGAGAAGGAGGTTCGAATTCCACAGTAGACGCTAGATTCCTTGTAAATCTCTCCTTCAAACTTTTCCTTGATCCCCATGATGTTTTCTGGCGAGGTCAAGGAAAAGTACTATTCGAATGCAGCCTTTGTGAACGTAAAAGGAAACCTGAAAGTACAAGGACGGTTGGAGACCATTTTCACAAGACCCCAAATCATGGCAGCACGGCTGGTGGAAGGGAAGCCAGAGGCAACCTGGAGTAAGAATCAAGAAAGCGAGGTAAACTCCTCAAATAGCGTATCATGTCTGACCCTCTGCATGCCTCAGGGCAGTCAAGAAAATCAGGAGAGAAGAAGCTGCAAGAAGAAAACAGTAGAAGCAATTAGGGCATACAGCAGCTCGAAAAATGCAAGAAAAAATAAGAATTGGAAAGACAGGAAGAAGAAGAAATAAGAAAATAATCCCTCACTTTAGAATCTGAAGGAAGCAGCCAGCAAGGACGTGCCACTGGATATCGTAGGACAATGAAAAGGTGTTGAGATATCCAGCTGGGGAGAGCCGAAACAGAGAAGAGAACCAAGGAGAGCTGAGAGAAACCCGAGGGGAAGAGAATATGACATCAAAGGAAAAGTCAAACTAAGGTCAACTGCTCTCCCCAGAGAATAATTAAGTTACTCTGATGGTGAGAACTCAGACGACAGTATCTCTCCCGTGAGAAGAATGAATGAGAATATAATAAGGGGAAGGCTGGAGGAAACTCGAAGAGAGGTGAAAGGAGCAGAAGAAGCATTCCTGCATGAGAAAAGGGAATCTGGATACTTGCAGCGACAGGTTAAAGAATTAAAACAAGTCTACGATATCAGTAGAGATATCCAAGAATAATAAAGGAAGCAGGGCCATGGATAGTGAAGGTAGAGATAAAAACTACCCACCTGCCCCTGTGCATTGAAGATGTTAAACAGCTCCTAGCAAGATGTGTAGGACACCAGGTCAGGAAAGTAAATGACCTGGCAGGCTTAAAAGGAGCTATGGACACCCACAGGTTGGACGGAAAACCATTGAATAGACACAAACTAGGTGTTATTTAACCCACATCCTCTAGGCCGCGTTGAGAGAGTTGAGAGAGTTGTTTCCACACCAAGCAAACCTTGTGGAAATAACAAGTGCAGAACTAAAAGAAGGAGATGACATCCATGACTTCATTAACAGAATGCAGGAGGCATGGAAAACAAATATGGGAGAATCATATAATGCATTATCAGGAACGCTGACAATGTTCTTTCACATGTTTTGCAAAGCATTGCCCAAACCAGTAGGAAAGGCCTTAAACAAGGTTGTGGGACTTTCCCAAGAAAATTGGAAGAAACAAAAAGCTCATCTTGTCCACCACTTGAGGGTGTACAGGGACATGTAAAAAGTACCGAAGGGCAGAACAAATCTAAAAAAAAAAAAGCTGTTACTTCTTCAGATAGCCGAGAAGGAGAAAAAAGAACAGGTAACTCAAGCAGCAGTAATAACCCAGACAACCCCACACCAAGCCCCAGGAAGGCAGGGCCCACCAATAGGGCAGGCAGGACTGAATAACTAAGGGCCGGCAGCCCCATGGAGCCAGCCGGGACAGTGGCAGCCGACAGGCCAGTGAGGACCAGGGTCAAGGGACAGAGAATGCTGAAAATGCGGAAAGGTGGGACACTGGTCCACGGACTTTTGCACAGGTCAGAAAATAGGCTGGGGCAACCAAAAAGGAAGGGGAGGATTTCAATCAAGGGGCCGCTCTCATTTGGACCAAGGAGAAAATCATGGGGGTTGGCCCCAGAGAATACCGTCACATTAATAACCCGAGAACCAGATGGCAATGACCCCACAGCAAAATATGTATGGGAATCATGAGAGATGGCAGCCACAACAACAATGGGGAATGGGCCCCTACCACAATCAATAGGGATGCCATGAGAATCCCAACTCCCTAGAAACAGAAGGGGAGTGTGAGGCAAGGGAAATGCTATCCATAACATCCATTGGAGCCACAGCTGAATCACAAGTAAATATAGCCATAGGAGGGAGAAAATACAACTTCCTAATAGATACTGGAGCGACTATCTCCTGTATTAGTCTGGATGGAGCACATTTGCCACTTACAACACATCATATCAATGCAAAAAAAAATTCAGGGATAGCACAAACTGTTCTATTTACCAAAGAGCAAAAACTAATGGGGAACAAAAACCTGTGGCAAGGCTCCTATACAGTCAAGCCAGAAAGTCTGAACACCCCTTTCACCTTCTCCACATTTTATTACATTACAGACATATTCTACAATAGATTGAGTTCATTTTTTGTCTCAACGTTCTACACAAAATAGCCCATAATGACAAAGTGAAAACATGTTTTTCGAAATTTTTGCAAATGTATTAAAAATCGAAAACTGAAATCTTTAATTTACATAAGTATTCATACCCTTTGCTTTAACATATCTTTAAAGTATCATATTTAATATTTGGTCACATATCCTTTGCATGCTGTTACTTCCTGAAGTATGTGACCCATCAACATCAAAAGACTCTCAATATCTTATTTCCAGGTACTGTTACAAGCGATACTATAAGCTCTCTGCATTTCAATGGATCTCTATGGGAATTGGGGAGTGAGACTAGATTCAGCTGTAAATTACACTGGTACAGTATGGAACACATGGCTGGCTAAATTACTGTAAGTCATCAAGGGTCTGAGCTATCGAACGAGCCCCAAACCATGACTCTGTTGCCAGATATGGAGTAGATGTGGATGTGCACCTCGAGCCCCAGTATTTGTTTGCATTTACATACAGAGGACAACAATACACCTATCAGACACTACCTCAGGGATATGTAGAATCACTTAACCTGTTCAACCGAATAGTCATAAATGACCTAGCGGACTTTGTGCCGAAGGAGGGAAGCACCCTCATTCAGTACGTTGATGACCTTCTGTTATGCAGCCTAAACATTACTCCATGCTTGGAGGACAGTAAGAAGCTGATACAAAAACTAGCATTACAGGCTTTTTTTTTTAGCACTAAAAGGTCATAAGGTATCCAAATCAAAGTTACCGTTTTGTCAAGAACAAGTGCAGTACCTGGGTCACACTCTTAGGAAAGGGAGTAAAAGCATTTCTGCAGAGCGAATTGAGGCAGTCACAAAGGTGCCCAGACTAAGAACGGTGAAGGAGATGCAAAAATTCCTAGGAATGACAGGATACTGCTGGCAATGGATTTGTGACTATGTGAAAATGGTCAAGATGTGAAATTACACAAGCATTACAAACAGCTCCAACTCTGGGACTCCCAGACTACAACAAAGGGTTGTTTGCCACAGCAGTACTGACCCAAAAAGAGCAAGGAAATAAACCCATCGCCTATTACAGTACAAGACTAGATGCAGTAGAAAGAGGACTCCACACATGTGAAGACTGGCAGCAGCCGCCTTCGCAGTAGAGAAAGCGATGTCAATAACGACAGGGCATGAAGTTCTGTGTCACATGTAGTAGAAGCACTACTCAGTAGAGGGAAATCGTCCCTAACTCACCGGAGAGTATCAGGATATGTGATCTTGCTCACACAACCAGGATTGACTATTGTCAGATGTAAAGCTGTGAACCCGGTGGAATTAATGATGACCCCAGAAGCATAAGCTAAAGCAAAAGACCTGCACCATGAACCACTGATGGGTTTGGACTACGTGTATTTTGTGGATGGTTCATCATCCATTGATCCCCGCACAGGAAAGAGGAAAGCCGGATATGTGGTAGTACGATAAGAAGGACCATGGACATACTAAACGATCGAGAAATCGGCTCAAAGCACAGGGACAATCACCGAACAAGCAGAACTGGTAGCCCTAGCAAGAGCCTGCGGAA
Organism: Ilyophis sp. 1 JC-2022; assembly: GCA_022702515.1. Taxonomy (NCBI): domain Eukaryota; kingdom Metazoa; phylum Chordata; class Actinopteri; order Anguilliformes; family Synaphobranchidae; genus Ilyophis; species Ilyophis sp. 1 JC-2022. The sequence continues at coordinate 116,032,139 of CM040404.1, read as the reverse complement.
AGGGTGCAGGACAAACCGCTAATATCTACTGGGACTCAGCACACAGTTTTGGGGGAATATGGTCAAGACGAGGGTTTCTCACTGGAGAGGGAAACCCTATGCGCAGCACATACAGGCGGAACAGATCCTGTGTCAGCAGGAAACGATTATGCAGATAAAGCTGCTAAACTAGCAGCAGAGGAGTTGGAGTACTGGCCTACAGCAGATCAACAGGTGCTTCTGAATGTAGAGGGGGTGGCATTGCAAGACATAATAGTGGCTTCTACAGTGTCAGAAAAGGTGGAATGAGAAAATAGAAGATGTGGGTTAGATAAGTCTACAGTCTACTAAATATGGTGAAAATTATGTACAGGGAAAGCAATCGCACCAAGCGCACTAATAGAGGTAAGTTGCAGAGTGGCCCGTGGTGTTAGCCACTCTGCAAGGGGGGATATAATGAGAAAAATACAGAAACATTGGTTTATCCCAAAACTAACAAAACATGTTACTAGCATGATATCAAGATGCAAAATTTGTCAGGAAGTAAACATAAAGAAAGGGATACCGACTACACCAGGCTCTATGCCACCACCGGTGGGTCCAATTACCCATTTGATAATGGACTACGTAGATATGATTGATTGTGCAGAAGGCAAAAGATATTGTCTAGTAATCATTGATAGATTTTCAAGGTGGGTAGAAGCATTCCCCACTGCGCATGCAGATTCTAAAACTGTAGCTAAAGCTTTGGCAAGATAAATTTTCCCAAGATTCAAGGTCTATCAGACCCTGAGCAGCGACAATGGTTCACATTTTACATCTGACATGATAGCAAACATTTGTAAAAATTACAGGTATACAGCAGAAATTTTCATGTGTATACCATCCCCAGGCAGTGGGTACAGTAGAGAGATACAATGGAACACTAAAAACAAAATTACAGAAAATATGTAGGCAAACAGGTATTAATTGGGCACAAGGTCTACCATTAGCACTCATAGCCATGAGAAATAGTCGGAATATATTTACCCATTTGACACCCTATGAGATGATAACAGGAAGAGTAATACCAATCCCCACAATAAGACCGGAAAGTAGGAAAATAGGCCTGGAAGCACTAAAAGAAGAACTCCATAAGTACCTGAAGAGACTAACCCAGGCTGTGAGGTCTGTCTATTTTCAGGCAAAAGAGGCCCAGGGGCCTGCAGTCGAAGACCCAGAGCTATTTTTGAATCCAGGAGAGTGGGTCTATATGAAGAAGTTTTAAAAAAGTGGAAGCAACCTAGACAAACAGGACCCTATCAGGTAATATTAGCCACACTAACAGCAAATTGACAATACCCAGTATTTAGGGAGGATGAGGCTGAGGCAGTCCACCAAATGGCCATAGGAGGAGCTCTGAGATGCCCCATGAGGGAATCCAACTATCAGGTTCAATATGTAGGCTACACAACTATTGTTCCCTCGCTGTTCATTACATGCAATGTCACTGCCTCACCACTGGGAATATGTGTACGCAGAAGAGCTGTTGTAAAAATTCATCATACTGTTCACCCACAATCATTTAGATAAATCTGGAAATTTGCCTAAAAATGGTCGTATGCAAAATATTATTACTTTATTCTACATTATGTTAAACTTTCCAATATTTTTGATGGCTAAAAATGGGAGTGGGGGGGACTATGTACAAAAGATTCAATAATTTCTAAACGGTTTATCCGATATAGATGAAAATACCCTCAAATTAAAGCTGACAGGCTGCACTTCAACCACATTGTCATGGTATCCTTTCAAACTCAAATTACTAGAGTACGGAACCAAAATAACAAAAAATGTGTCACTGTCCAATGAATTATGGTGCTCGCTGTATTTAGGATATTGATAACATCAATTGTCAGAGTAATTGCAGTTCCGATCTAACGTTAGTTTGTTATAAGTTATAAATATTAGTTACAATAAGGTGTTGATACATCACAATGACTCCGGAACCGGAAACAGTGGGATGCAGTCTATGGGTGTGCATGAAGCCGAAGCCGAAGACGAAATCTGGACATGCACGGATAGTGGGTTGTAAATGGATATTTTCCAATCCGAAGTTGATATTCGGATGCGGGAAATAATTAAATTGCAAGGAAATCTTTTATTTTTAGGGAAAACATTAATTCACATAGTCGTGTAACGTGTACATTACATAACCGACTATTTATTTTACTGTTTAAAATATATATGATGCCCAATGAACATGATCAGACTGTTTATAAGTAAGATATAAAATAAACGTCATACTACAGTTATTTTTATCTTGCCTGAGTATATTATTATTAGTAGCCTACTATCATTATTATTCCTACTAGTAGAAGAGGAGGTGGTGGGGTATTACGAATTAGATGGTTGTATTACGAATGGTGGTAACGTTAGTGGTAGCTACAAGTTACGTGATGCAACGGTTATTTTTTATCTGGCATGAGTATATTTTTGCATTTTATATGTGTGTGTGTGTATATATATGTATAGATATGTGTATATATACGGTATATATATATATATACATACACACAGTATATATATACGAATATGTGTGTGTGTGTGTGTGAAAAACGCTACATATAAAGTGAATGAATTATTAATAATTAATATTATGATTATTAGTAGTAGCAGTACATTACATTACAGTTATTTGGCAGACACTTTTATCCAAAGTGACATACAATAAGTAGTAGTAGTAGTATTATTACTACGAGTAGTAGAAGAGGTGGTGTGGTACTAATAGCAGTGGCATTACTAATAGTGGTAGGCTATAAGATATTTAAACTTTTAAGGCAGGTTCTGTCACCTTCCCACTCTCTATTTTCCAAAGAAAATACATTCAACAAACTAATACTGGTAAAGCATCTCCCAAAATAGTCAATTCACCAAGTTTCACCATCTTGCCACCAAATTTGTCCATTTCAATAGGGGGAAACATTATCTGACGGCTGAATTTAACCCCATCAGATACTGTTCCCTCTATGATTCTGCAGAAAGGAAGGCCTCACATTCACCAAACTAATACTGGTAACTCATCTCCCCATATAGAGATAATTCACCAAGGTTCACCATCTTACCACCAAATCTGTCCAATTCCTTAGGGGGAAACATTATCTGACAGCTGAATTTAACCCCATCAGATACCGTGCCCGCTATGTTTCTAAAGAAAGGAAGGCCTCACATTCACCAAACTAATACTGGTGACTCATCTCCCCATATAGAGATGATTCACCAAGTTTCATTATCTTACCACCAAATCTGTCCAATTCCATAGGGGGAACAGTATCTGACAGGCCTAAATTCAGCTGTCAGATGATGTTCCCCCTATGGAATTGGATGGTGAAACTTGGTGAATTGACTATTTTGGGAGATGCTTTACCAGTATTAGTTTGTTGAATGTATTTTCTTTAGAAAATAGGGAGTGGGAAGGTGACAGAACCTGCCTTAAAAAGCCTTATAAATTTCTTATAGCTGACCACTATTAGTAATGCCACTGCTATTAGTACCACACCACTTCTACTACTAGTAGTAATAATACTACTACTACTACTTATTGTACGTCACTTTGGATAAAAGCGTCTGCCAAATAACTGTAATGTAATGTAATGTACTACTACTACTCATAATAATAATTTTAATTATTAATAATTCATTCACTTTATATGTAGCGTTTTTCACACACACACACACACACACACATTCGTATATATACTGTGTGTATATATATATATATATATATATATATATATATATATATATATATATATACTAGTAGGAATAATAATGATTCAACCGTAAGATGTCCTTGTCGGAAACGAACAAATCGCTTAAAACGTAGCCTACACAAACTGAGATGCACGCCAGTGGCACGAACATTCCTCCTTGGGAGCGAGCTGATTTCAGATCGCGCACCCATTACGCTATTTCCTGAAATAATTGCGCAGCAACGCTAGGGGAAACATGATTTCATGGGGGAACAGAATTCGACACAACACCTGCTGTAGTAGAAAGCAGGCAGAGTCAGAGCCAGAGTTAAGAGCCAGAACCAAGAGCCAGAGCCGTGGTAAGCACGATACCCTCTAACTGTCGAGTCGACTCGGACAACTCAGCATAGAGTCGTTCAAAAATACCGATTCGTTCGCGAACTGCTCATCACTAGCGCCTAAAGGCGCCCAAACGACGAACGTTCCAGAGTGCCAGGGGCGCCTGAACTTGTATTTTACATACTCTTTATTTTTAGCCAATTAAATAGGTTATATACAACAAATACATGTTGTTACTGGGAAAATATTAGTCAGCAGTAATAGATGGACGATCTTATTGGTTTATACAATGACTATGCAACATTGGCGGTCTTTTTGTGCAGTTAGAAATACGAGCTGACTTGAAAAAAAACTAGCGAAAGCCGAATCAGGCGATATCAGAATGGCGAACGGTGAAGAGAGTGTTGTGACAAATTATAGATTATTCATTATTTATATATAATTATATATCATACTGTAGGACCAACTATATGAAAATGTAGTGCTAATATGAATATGTTTTTCTGTGGTAGGATGAATTGCAAAAAGCAGTTCTAAAAGGCCCAAATGTGCACACGGCACACAGTCAGGGTCTCAAATTCAAGGTCAGACACTGACGGCGGGAAAACAAGCTCATTATTTGTATCAAAGTGTGGTCAATGAACAATTGTCCCAAGCTAGGCACACAGTATGATCTCATCTTCGACACCTGTAAATCAAGGATATATACACACACCCACATGCAGGAAATTTGAAGGGAAAAACTCGCTCTCAGCAGAAACAGAAACACTTCCTAATTTCCCATGGCAAGTTTTTTTTTTTTTTGTTATCTCGAAAAGCAGGCAATGGACCCATTCACACACACACACATTCACATACACACACACACACACACACATACATATACACACCACACACACACACACACACACACACACGGGGGCAACTAAATGTTCCTAGCCCGTCTGAAGAGATAAGCATGAATTACTCCTTACACATTCTTTGGGGCCTAATTGTCGAGAGGAACGTCCAGCACTCTTGCCTTGGAAATGTATGTGTGTGTGCAGTTTGAGGAACTAATAGAGTTTATTAAATCCAAAGAAAACATTTATCTTCTATCTTTACAAACATTAGTATAAAAACTATGTATTGAACTACTATTGTCAAACCGGGACTAGGATGTTTTTTATATAATTAAATCATGGCATTTCATCAAAACTACCATATAAGTAAGCGTCAGTTGTAATGATCAAATAAAACCAGCAGAGACCGCTGCAGACCATGGAAAAAAGTAATCGCCCAGGAAACAGGAAAACCTCCTAAAAAGTCAGCTGAACTTCATGGTGCTGCTGTTATGTTTTGCTTCTGTCATGAATGGACCTGTTTTTACGTCTTGTGGGTGAGCATGAAATTGACGGACTTAGACTGGACCGTGTGATTGAGAGTGTTTTTAACATATGTATGCTTAGCCGATCAGCCTGGGTATGTATATTCATGCAAATCTGTTTTACAATAAATTACGTTATACCACTCTGGAATGTAGTGTCTATTTGGAAGAAAGTTTCAGTTACGTGTAGTGGAATGGTCCTGACCCCTCCCAACAGGGCGGTGAAAGGATTGTTCGATTTATTATACGACAAGAGCGTATTTGTTTTTAACTGGGATAGCGATAGTGGAGAGGAAGATGAGGAGCAGGGCTCGACATTAACGCTTGTCCGATTGTCAAAAAAAAGTGGTCGGACAAGCATAATACTGCTTAACTTGCCCAAACGGACAAGTAAAAAAAAACACACAAAAAAACAATAACGTCAGTAATTCCGTCTGACCACAAAGTGTCCTAGTGTCGCACTGAAAACTGTCATTCTATGCATTACGTCAATATCACTAGGTTCTAGTGATGGGAATTCCGGCTCTTTTTAGAGAGCCGGCTCTTTTGGCTCGGCTCACTAAAAAGAGCCGGCTCTTTCGGCTCCCAAGTGGCTCCTCAGATTTTTTGTTGTTTAAATTAATGAATTACCAAATATTATATGTAAAATGAATTACTAATGTAAAAACCATACATTATATCAAATGTTTATTATTTATATGGCTTATTATACTCAATACGGAGCAGAGTGCTACAAAAAATAAATTATAAAGAACAAAGACCCAACTCAATTAGACAAAAGGTCCAATCTCTGATTGTATTATTTATTAACTTTTAACTATTTACAGTGAAACAACATAGAGAAGCTTGGAGAATCACACTTTACAAAATAATAACAATAAGGTTTTTGAAATAAATAAACAATAATAATAATAATAATAATAACGACTCAGTGGGTAAAGGCAAGCACTTAAACACGTAGAACAGCCTGGCACATAAATAAATTTACATCAAGTAACAATGCAGCCTTTAAAACCTGTCATATAGGCTTGGGATGATTTTTTGGCTGAGTGTTTTCCTGCTTGGAATTACATACATTGGATTGAGAGCATGGGTATAGCTTCTGAATCCTTTGTCATCCACGATTGAAAATGGTTGAAAATCAAGTGCTATCATTTTAGCTAATTCCTCGTCAACTGTGTTCTGTTTTACCCGGCTCAAAGCCTTTTGCACAAACTGGCTCATAGAGCTCTGGGTTGTAGGTCTAGGAAGTTGTGGTGGTGTACCGGATGACATTGACGCTGTAGACACTGCAGCAGCAGCAACAGTTGCAGTAGACGTACTGCCACCCTCACTTTCGCTAGCTTGTCTCTTTTCTTCCAACTGCACTATTGGACGTGCAGTTCTTATGTGCCTGTGTAAGTTGTTTGTGGAGCCTGCTCGATATATTTTTATCTTGCACAATCTACACTCTGCCTTTGTATTGTCTATTCTATTGAAATGCGTCCAAATTCTACTCCGTTTCCTGCTGTCACTCATTTTCCCGACTTTCCAGCGTGTTGTCTTGTCTCTTCTGTAGCAGCGTTCTCTCTCGTCTCCTGTTTCTCCGTCTCTGTGTGCTCAGCTGTGTTTGTAACCCCGCCCCTCCCCCTCCTGCTCAGTGCGGACACACACAGTTAACACATCGTGTAGTTGACCAATCACGTGCGGCTTGAACAGAAAAAAAGTAAAGGGAAAAAAAAAAAAAAGAAGCAGATCCGGCTCTCAGACAGGCAGGAGCCGGCTGCGAAATTACGAATCCTACTATGGCCATGCCAAGACCCGCCCTCCTCTGTCTCTGAATGGCTGGGCGTATGGCTGGGCGTTCTGTGCGCTCTACCCACCTCATCTTCTTCAGTCTAAGAACGCGCTCGATTGCCCTGTTCTCGAAATTCAGGTAGGTAAACGTTACAGGATAAAACGTACTGACATCCATAAGCGTATGTTTTTAATAAATACCACCAATGTTGATAACAGTTCTTATATATTCTACTATTCTAGCACAATCTAGCTCGTTTCTACTATTCTAGCTAGTGCTAGCCCATCACTGAGGGGAATTCATAGCTAACAGTTTTTCTAGGCTATGTGTCTCATTGCACATTCTAGCTCGTTTCTACTGTTCTAACTAGTGCTAGCTGATCACTGAGGGGAATCATCACACAATGATACAATAATACTTATAAATGAATACCTCTTAGAAGCTTAGACTAAACTACACATGAAACCATTTCAATCAGTTCACTTCAGGTTCTAATGTTCATTTTCACAAATCTATACAAAACCTGATCTCATAAGTTTGTTCACTTTCCTGCAACGCTGAGGGTTTTATTCTTGGTTTTATGACATGCAAGGTCAAGTTTTCCCTGGGCATGTTTTCTTATGCCTTGTGTGCATGTAGGCCTAAGTGAGTTTGTTCACAGGCAGATAGAAGACGGTTAAACCCGATAATGGAACAGCAATAAAGTGTGACCATATTTGGTCCCTTTATGTACAATAACTATTCCAGCACACTGCAACATCCTATGTGACTAATTACTTTTCAATGAGACACATATGATAATTGTTATCAACACGGGCGGTATTTTTTTTTTTTAAAAACGTATGCTTATTTAAGGCTTCATTAATAGACTAGCTGAATAATCCGATACAGCACTATTCATCAACTTGAATTCCCCTCCGAGTGATCAGCCAGCTGAATGTGCAATGAGACACATAGCCTAGAACTATTATCAACATTGGTGGTATTAAAAACGTAAACTTATTTTAGGCTAATGGATGTCAGTACACGTTTTATGCTGTAACGTTAGTTAGGCTACCTGAATTTGCATGCAATTTCGGAAAATAAGTTACTGCAATGCGCTCCAGCGAAGAGAGTCACCTTAAACTCAAACAGAGGGTTGAGCGCACAGAACGACCAGCCAATCAGAGACAGAAGAGGGCGGGTCTTGGCGTGGCCATAGTAGGATTCGTAATTTCGCGAGCCGGTGTTGTGTCGAATTCTGTTCCCCCACGAAATCATGTTCCCCCTAGCGTTGCCGCGCAATTATTTCAGGAAATAGCGTAATGTACGCGCGACCTGAAATCAGCTCGCTCCCAGGGAGGAATGCTCGTGCCACTTACGTGAATCTCAGTTTGTATAGGCTACGTTAAGCGATTTGTTCTTTTGCGACAAGGAAATCTTAAGATCAGAAGCCGCGATATGCAGGTCAGCCTATGCATAAAACAGTGAAATGCGTTCAGAAAAGCAGCAAGTGTTCTAGTGGCTTTGTCGTCAGTTTGTATGGTGTCAGTGACTTGGTTAGTAAAAACATTCATTCACTTAGTCTTGTAACGTGTACGTTACATATCCCTGGGAGCGAGCTGATTTCAGGTCGCGCGCACATTACGCTATTTCCTGAAATAATTGCGCAGCAACGCTAGGGGAAACATGATTTCGTGGGGGAACAGAATTCGACACAACACCTGTTCTCTTACGGTCCAGGACTGATGCAGGAGGAGGGTTGTCAGACAGGCGGGGGTCGGTAACGGGTCGTGTTCTCATTCAATCCGGGATTCGGGCACACAGCAGACTTCTCCTGACAAAACAGATCAAACACAGCGCTTTAACTTTCTCTCTCCAACACATCCAATCTCCTCTCTACTCCACCTTGGTTTCGCATAAACTACTCCGTCTTCCGGTTGTTTGGCAGTCCATGGGCGTGTTCGGCTAGAGCCGATTTACGTCATACCTGCGTCGGCCTGCATCGGAAACTGTCCGAGATGGCCGAAAAGTCGGTGCTGCGTGAACTAAGGCGGAAATGACAACATAAGGTTATCCAGGCGCCTTAGTAGCGGTGCAGTCAAGTATACAGGGCGTGTTCGAGTAGACATCGGTGCGCAGTCTCAGGCGGAAATGAAAATCGCCTGAGCAGATCCAACTGGGACAGTTTCGGACTTTTCTGAAACAGGTGTTGTGTCGAATTCTGTTCCCCCACGAAATCATGTTTCCCCTAGCGTTGCTGCGCAGTTATTTCAGGAAATAGCGTAACTTGCGCGCGACCTGAAGTCAGCTCGCTCCCAGGGAGGAATGCTCGTGCCACTTACGTGAATCTCAGTTTGTATAGGCTACGTTTTAAGCGATTTATTCTTTTGCGACTAGGAAATCTTAAGATCAGAAGCCGCGATATGCATGTCAGCCTATACGTAAAACAGTGAAATACGTTCAGAAAAGCAGCAATTGTTCTGGTGGCTTTGTCGTCAGTTTGTATGGTGTCAGTGACTTGGTTAGTAAAAACATTCGTTCGCTTAGTCTTGTAACGTGTACGTTACATAACCGACTGTATAAAATATATATGAAGCCCAATGAACATGATCAGACTGTTTATGAGTAAGATATACAATAAACGTCATACTACAGTTATTTTGACCTTGTCTGAGTATATTATTATTAGTAGCCTACTGTCATTATTATTCCTACGAGTAGAAGAGGATGTGGTGGGGTATTAATGATGGTGGTATTACGAATAGTGGTAACGTTAGTGGTAGCTAAAAGATACGTGATGCTACGGTTATTTTCTTTATCTGGCATAAGTATATTTTTGCATTTTATATGTGTGTGTATATATATGTATATGGATACATGTATATATGCAGTATATATATATACATACACACACAGTATATATACGAATGTGTGTGTGTGTGTGTGTGTGTGTGTGTGTGTGTGTGAAAAACGCTATATATAAAGTTAATTCATTATTAATAGTAAACATTATTGTTATTAGTAGCAGTACATTACATTACATTACAGTTATTTGGCAGACACTTTTATCCAAAGTGATGTACAATAAAGGTTACATTGAACAAACTAATACTGGTAATGCATCACCCAAAATAGTCAATTCACCAAGTTTCACCATTTTACCACCTAATCTGTCCGTTTCCATAGGGGGAACGGGATCTGACGGCTGAATTTAAACCCATCAGATACCGTGCCCCCTATGATTCTGCAGAAAGGAAGGGCTCACATACACCAAACTAATAGTGGTAACTCATCTCCCCATATAGAGATAATTCACCAAGTTTCACCATCTTACCACCTTATCTGTCCGTTGCCATAGGGGGAACGGGATCTAACAGCTGAATTTAAACCCATCAGATTCCGTGCCCCCTATGATTCTGCAGAAAGGAAGGTCTCACATACACCAAACTAATACTAGTAAATCATCTAACCATATAGAGATAATTCACCAAGTTTCACGATCTTACCACCTTATCTGTCCGTTTCCATAGGGGGAACGGGATCTGACAGCTGAATTTAAACCCATCAGATTCCGTGCCCTCTATGATTTTGCAGAAAGGAAGGTCTCACATACACCAAACTAATAGTGGTAACTCATCTCCGCATATAGAGATAATTCACCAAGTTTCACGATCTTACCACCTTATCTGTCCGTTTCCATAGGGGGAACGGGATCTGACAGCTGAATTTAAACCCATCAGATTCCGTGCCCCCTATGATTTTGCAGAAACGAAGGTCTCACATACACCAAACTATTACTAGTAACTCATCTAACCATATAGAGATAATTCACCAAGTTTCATTATCTTACCGCCTTATATGTCCGTTTCCATAGGGGGAACGGTATCTGATGGGGTTAAATTCAGCCGTCAGATATCGTTCCCCCGATGGAAACGGACATATAAGGTGGTAAGATAATGAAACTTGGTGAATTATCTCTATATGGGGAGAGGAGTTATCACTATTAGTTTGGTGTATGTGAGCCCTTCCTTTCTTCAGAATCATAGGGGGCACGGTATCTGACAGGCCTAAATTCAGCTGTCAGATACCGTTCCCCCTATGGAAACGGACAGATAAGGTGGTAAGATAATGAAACTTGGTGAATTATCTCTATATGGGGAGAGGAGTTACTAGTATTAGTTTGGTGTATGTGAGCCCTTCCTTTCTGCAGAATCATAGGGGGCACGGTATCTGATGGGGTTAAATTCAGCTGTCAGATACCGTTCCCCCTATGGAAATGGACAGATAAGGTGGTAAGATGGTGAAACCTGGTGAATTATCTCTATATGGGGAGATGCGTTACCACTATTAGTTTGGTGTACGTGAGCCCTTCCTTTCTGCAGAATCATAGGGGGCACGGTATCTGATGGGGTTAAATTCAGCCATCAGATACCGTTCCCCCTATGGAAACGGACAGATAAGGTGGTAAGATGGTGAAACCTGGTGAATTATCTCTATATGGGGAGATGCGTCACCACTATTAGTTTGGTGTATGTGAGCCCTTCCTTTCTGCAGAAACATAGGGGGCACGGTATCTGATGGGGTTAAATTCAGCCGTCAGATACCGTTCCCCCTATGGAAACGGACAGATAAGGTGGTAAGATGGTGAAACTTGGTGAATTATCTCTATATGGGGAGATGAGTTACCACTATTAGTTTGGTGTATGTGAGACCTTCCTTTCTGCAGAATCATAGGGGGCACGGAATCTGATGGGTTTAAATTCAGCTGTCAGATCCCGTTCCCCCTATGGAAACGGACAGATAAGGTGGTAAGATCGTGAAACTTGGTGAATTATCTCTATATGGGGAGATGAGTTACCACTATTAGTTTGGTGTATGTGAGACCTTCCTTTCTGCAAAATCATAGGGGGCACGGAATCTGATGGGTTTAAATTCAGCTGTCAGATCCCGTTCCCCCTATGGAAACGGACAGATAAGGTGGTAAGATGGTGAAACTTGGTGAATTATCTCTATATGGGGAGATGAGTTACCACTATTAGTTTGGTGTATGTGAGACCTTCCTTTCTGCAAAATCATAGGGGGCACGGAATCTGATGGGTTTAAATTCAGCTGTCAGATACCGTTCCCCCTATGGAAACGGACAGATAAGGTGGTAAGATGGTGAAACTTGGTGAATTATCTCTATATGGTTAGATGAGTTACCACTATTAGTTTGGTGTATGTGAGACCTTCCTTTCTGCAAAATCATAGGGGGCACGGAATCTGATGGGTTTAAATTCAGCTGTCAGATCCCGTTCCCCCTATGGAAACGGAAAGATAAGGTGGTAAGATGGTGAAACTTGGTGAATTATCTCTATATGGTTAGATGAGTTACCACTATTAGTTTGGTGTATGTGAGACCTTCCATTCTGCAAAATCATAGGGGGCACGGTATCTGACAGGCCTGAATTCTGCTGTCAGATCCTGTTCCCCCTTTGGAAACGGAAAGATAAGGTGGTAAGATCGTGAAACTTGGTGAATTATCTCTATATGGTTAGATGAGTTACTAGTATTAGTTTGGTGTATGTGAGACCTTCCTTTCTGCAGAATCATAGGGGGCACGGAATCTGATGGGTTTAAATTCAGCTGTCAGATCCCCTTCCCCCTATGGAAATGGACAGATAAGGTGGTAAGATGGTGAAACTTGGTGAATTATCTCTATATGGTTAGATGAGTTACCACTATTAGTTTGGTGTATGTGAGACCTTCCTTTCTGCAAAATCATAGGGGGCACGGAATCTGATGGGTTTAAATTCAGCTGTCAGATCCCGTTCCCCCTATGGAAACGGACAGATAAGGTGGTAAGATGGTGAAACTTGGTGAATTATCCCTATATGGTTAGATGAGTTACCACTATTAGTTTGGTGTATGTGAGCCCTTCCTTTCTGCAGAATCATAGGGGGCACGGTATCTGACAGGCCTGAATTCAGCTGTCAGATCCCGTTCCCCCTGTGGAAACGGACAGATAAGGTGGTAAGATAATGAAACTTGGTGAATTATCTCTATATGGGGAGATGAGTTACCACTATTAGTTTGGTGTATGTGAGACCTTCCTTTCTGCAAAATCATAGGGGGCACGGAATCTGATGGGTTTAAATTCAGCTGTCAGATCCCGTTCCCCCTATGGAAACGGACAGATAAGGTGGTAAGATCGTGAAACTTGGTGAATTATCTCTATATGGTTAGATGAGTTACTAGTATTAGTTTGGTGTATGTGAGACCTTCTTTTCTGCAGAATCATAGGGGGCACAGAATCTGATGGGTTTAAATTCAGCTGTCAGATCCCGTTCCCCCTATGGAAACGGACAGATAAGGTGGTAAGATGGTGAAACTTGGTGAATTATCTCTATATGGGGAGATGAGTTACCACTATTAGTTTGGTGTATGTGAGACCTTCCTTTCTGCAAAATCATAGGGGGCACGGAATCTGATGGGTTTAAATTCAGCCGTCAGATCCCGTTCCCCCTATGGAAACGGAAAGATAAGGTGGTAAGATCGTGAAACTTGGTGAATTATCTCTATATGGTTAGATGAGTTACCACTATTAGTTTGGTGTATGTGAGACCTTCCTTTCTGCAAAATCATAGGGGGCACGGTATCTGACAGGCCTGAATTCTGCTGTCAGATCCTGTTCCCCCTATGGAAACGGAAAGATAAGGTGGTAAGATCGTGAAACTTGGTGAATTATCTCTATATGGTTAGATGAGTTACTAGTATTAGTTTGGTGTATGTGAGACCTTCCTTTCTGCAGAATCATAGGGGGCACGGAATCTGATGGGTTTAAATTCAGCTGTCAGATCCCGTTCCCCCTATGGAAATGGACAGATAAGGTGGTAAGATCGTGAAACTTGGTGAATTATCTCTATATGGTTAGATGAGTTACCACTATTAGTTTGCTGTATGTGAGACCTTCCTTTCTGCAAAATCATAGGGGGCACGGAATCTGATTGGTTTAAATTCAGCTGTCAGATCCCGTTCCCCCTATGGAAACGGACAGATAAGGTGGTAAGATAATGAAACTTGGTGAATTATCTCTATATGGGGAGATGAGTTACCACTATTAGTTTGGTGTATGTGAGCCCTTCCTTTCTGCAGAATCATAGGGGGCACGGTATCTGATGGGTTTAAATTCAGCCGTCAGATCCCGTTCCCCCTATGGAAACGGACAGATTAGGTGGTAAAATGGTGAAACTTGGTGAATTGACTATTTTGGGTGATGCATTACCAGTATTAGTTTGTTCAATGTAACCTTTATTGTACATCACTTTGGATAAAAGTGTCTGCCAAATAACTGTAATGTAATGTAATGTAATGTACTGCTACTAATAACAATAATGTTTACTATTAATAATTAATTAACTTTATATATAGCGTTTTTCACACACACACACACACACACACACACATTCGTATATATACTGTGTGTGTATGTATATATATATATATATACTGCATATATACATGTATCCATATACATATATATACACACACATATAAAATGCAAAAATATACTTATGCCAGATAAAGAAAATAACCGTAGCATCACGTATCTTTTAGCTACCACTAACGTTACCACTATTCGTAATACCACCATCATTAATACCCCACCACATCCTCTTCTACTCGTAGGAATAATAATGACAGTAGGCTACTAATAATAATATACTCAGACAAGGTCAAAATAACTGTAGTATGACGTTTATTGTATATCTTACTCATAAACAGTCTGATCATGTTCATTGGGCTTCATATATATTTTATACAGTCGGTTATGTAACGTACACGTTACAAGACTAAGCGAACGAATGTTTTTACTAACCAAGTCACTGACACCATACAAACTGACGACAAAGCCACCAGAACACTTGCTGCTTTTCTGAACGTATTTCACTGTTTTACGTATAGGCTGACATGCATATCGCGGCTTCTGATCTTAAGATTTCCTAGTCGCAAAAGAACAAATCGCTTAAAACGTAGCCTATACAAACTGAGATTCACGTAAGTGGCACGAGCATTCCTCCCTGGGAGCGAGCTGACTTCAGGTTGCGCGCAAGTTACGCTATTTCCTGAAATAACTGCGCAGCAACGCTAGGGGAAACATGATTTCGTGGGGGAACAGAATTCGACACAACACCTGTTGGGAGAAAAACAACATGGAGGAGTTAGCCGTGTTGTTTGTGGTTGCGGAGGACTTGGAGGCGACACAGAAGTCCTTTTTACTTCAAAATCTTGAAGAAATGGAGGAGAACGAATGAAGGTTGTTTTAATACTGCCTTACATTATTTCATGACTTGTATTGTTCGGGTAGTCAATATTTATCTATTGCTACGCGACTTTGGCTATCACCCTGAATTGTGCCACAGTGAAACTCCAGTTAAAGTTCTTGAATAAATACGTATCATTTCCATTGAAATTAAAGCGCTGGGTGCCCTTTCATTGTCGAATAACTAAATTATTTAGCTAAGCTGTCATCTGTTATGGTAACATACCTGTAAACATTAGGCTGCTTATGGTCTATTGCTCATATTCAGCTGTTTCTTGTCTGTCAATTCATGAGATGGCCTAAACTACACCTGTCATCTCTGTTTAGACTTGCAAACATGGTAGACATGTCATTTTAGTTCATCTAAGACATCGTAGCCATCGGTAGTCATACATTGTAATGTGAGAATCTATGTAGCTATGTTAAGTATCATAACTTACATGCATGTTTTCATAGACCTTTGAGTGGTGGTTCTAAAGCATATTTTATTGCAGAATATCTGTACCAATATAAATGAGAAATGTCTCTTTCATGGGACTTTTTGTTGTTGTTGAGTTGTACAGTTAATGCATTGAATATATTCCTTGTGACATAAGGGGAAAGTGTATTAATCCTAATCATTAATTATGTTGCTATGAAAGAATAATACTTGGTGGTTGCATGTCCTTTGCATGCAAGGTCTGCCTGAGGTCTGTGAGCTGTAGAAATCATCAGATACTGGGTATCTTCACTGGTGATGCTATGCCAGGCCTGTACTCCAGCCTTCTTCAGTTACAATATGGATGAGAATGCCCTCAAATTAAAGCTTACAGTCTGTACTTTAGCCTCACAGTTGTTGTATCATTTCACATCAAAATTGCTGGAGTACAGAGCCAAAACATAGGAAAAAATGAGGTGATTCAGCTACTCATAATGTCAGTGTTCACGATTTATTCAAATTACATGACAGCACGTGGTCCCTTTGGACCCTGACAATGAACGTATTGAATTGAATGCCATTCAATGTCTTTAACAAGATAAATTGAGTCTATATGAATTAATAACTAATATAGTACATATAGGGACATTGGGATACTGGGAGTTGTTATGTGTTTTGAGGGAACAATATCAAGAAAGATGACATTTTCCTTGCCAGTTATGGTAATGTATGGATACATAGAATTGTATTTGCATAAGGTGTATTCCAATATCAACATGTTGTCTTCCTTTTACCTGTCACCAATCATTGGTCGTATATTTCTGATTTGACAATAAACTTACAAAATGACAGAAAGAACCCGGTGTCGTTGTGGCTTGAATGGTGGTGGAGGGGAATAGTGCTACAGTTTATTTACCTTTTGTGAATGTCACCATATTGTGTGAAATAAATATTCTGAAAATGTGGTCTTAATTGCTAGTATAATTTATCGGTTTTGTTTTGGAGACCAGAACACCCACATCTAACGAACACATAGCCATAATAACAGTGTTAGATCTTTAATCTCAATCATTAATCTTTCAACAATTTGCTCGATGTACAGCACAGTAGCGCCAGGATGTGTTACATAATATTGTTTCATTTGTCCTTCCCTTCATGTTATTATGGAATTGGCTTATTTGTATGTGGTCCCCTCTGCTGGAATGTGACAGGCAGAGGTCTGCCTATACACTGTCCCATCTGGAGATAGGGAAAACTCCACTTCTCAACAGAAGAACATCAGCAGAACATCCCTTCAGATCCGAATGAGTTGTCTTACTGATAACAAGGATGGTGAAGAGAAATATAAATTAGGTAACTTCCCAAATACTTTGACAAAAATTAATGTGTTATCATTTGGTGGTCCTACCTTAATGTTCTATATGCTCACACCAAATGTTCTGAAGAGGACAATTTTTTGGACAACAGTCCAATTAGGATTTTACTCTTAAACCAGCTGTTATACAAATGCAAAATACAAAACACTCATAACAAAGTTGCATCTTTAATTTAATATAAAATATGTTAATCCAATATAGTTACATTATTGAACAAAACATTAAGTTACCTATATTTGGCCAGGCCTTTTTTTTTGGTTATTGACACTTCTAGGTTCAGACAACATATTTTATAAAGTTAGAGGTAGGCCTACAGTTGGATTACAGAAGCAGTCAAGAATGAGAATTGGCATTTGTTAGTGTAACATTACCAATATTGTACTTTTCACATCCATATTGGTTTATCTCAAGAAAGTACATGTAAGGTACAGTATATAATAACCACAGTAGCGACCGTATGTGCTACAATCCCAAACTCCCAAAACGCATATTTATTTATTTATGTATTATTTGTATGAATAAAAAATTAATTCAAGTAAACAAAAGTCATGTACAGAAATGTGTTCGATAGGTTGGGCTTATACTAGATCCTCACATTATGAAACAAAATCACATTAATTGAAGTACAAAAAAAGGATTGTATTAAATAATATTTTTTTTTAAATAAGAGCAATAAGAAAAACAAAATAAATATGAATTGTGAAATTAGATAAGAGACCAGAAAGAGGGGGGAAATAGACTACTGCTGTTACATTGTAAGATTGACTAAATAACTCTTATAGCCTACCTGTGTTTGAACACTATTAGGGAGGGGTACATTTCATTTAGATTTTTTTTTTAGAGTAGAATCAATCTCAGGTCCAATTAACGTTAGCTGACGTTAGCTAGCGTATGGGTAAGGCAGCTAGCTTAGTTGTCTGGTACGTTAATTGGACCTGAGAACATAGAATAACATAACTAGCTAACGTTATTTTAACCAAGCTACTTTACTGCTAAGTCGCTGCCTTGAAGTCAACGGTGAGGGCTCAAAACACCAGCGAGCGCGTTTCTTGGTGCAGTTGCTCTCGGGCGCCTTCAAACTAACCAACGACAGAATTGATTAGAGAGCGAGGAGAGAGTGGTGTTTCCTCACGACAAACGCGGATAATTTCACAATATCGCCACCTATCTCGGCGTATTGATTCTACTCTAAAAAAAAAATCTAAATGAAATGTACCCCTCCCTAATAGTGTTCAAACACAGGTAGGCTATAAGAGTTATTTAGTCAATCTTACAATGTAACAGCAGTAGTCTATTTCCCCCCTCTTTCTGGTCTCTTATCTAATTTCACAATTCATATTTATTTTGTTTTTCTTATTGCTCTTATTTAAAAAAAAAAATTATTTAATACAATCCTTTTTTTGTACTTCAATTAATGTGATTTTGTTTCATAATGTGAGGATCTAGTATGAGCCCAACCTATCGAACACATTTCTGTACATGACTTTTGTTTACTTGAATTAATTTTTTATTCATACAAATAATACATAAATAAATAAATATGCGTTTTGGGAGTTTGGGATTGTAGCACATACGGTCGCTACTGTGGTTATTATATACTGTACCTTACATGTACTTTCTTGAGATAAACCAATATGGATGTGAAAAGTACAATATTGGTAATGTTACACTAACAAATGCCAATTCTCATTCTTGACTGCTTCTGTAATCCAACTGTAGGCCTACCTCTAACTTTATAAAATATGTTGTCTGAACCTAGAAGTGTCAATAACCAAAAAAAAAGGCCTGGCCAAATATAGGTAACTTAATGTTTTGTTCAATAATGTAACTATATTGGATTAACATATTTTATATTAAATTAAAGATGCAACTTTGTTATGAGTGTTTTGTATTTTGCATTTGTATAACAGCTGGTTTAAGAGTAAAATCCTAATTGGACTGTTGTCCAAAAAATTGTCCTCTTCAGAACATTTGGTGTGAGCATATAGAACATTAAGGTAGGACCACCAAATGATAACACATTAATTTTTGTCAAAGTATTTGGGAAGTTACCTAATTTATATTTCTCTTCACCATCCTTGTTATCAGTAAGACAACTCATTCGGATCTGAAGGGATGTTCTGCTGATGTTCTTCTGTTGAGAAGTGGAGTTTTCCCTATCTCCAGATGGGACAGTGTATAGGCAGACCTCTGCCTGTCACATTCCAGCAGAGGGGACCACATACAAATAAGCCAATTCCATAATAACATGAAGGGAAGGACAAATGAAACAATATTATGTAACACATCCTGGCGCTACTGTGCTGTACATCGAGCAAATTGTTGAAAGATTAATGATTGAGATTAAAGATCTAACACTGTTATTATGGCTATGTGTTCGTTAGATGTGGGTGTTCTGGTCTCCAAAACAAAACCGATAAATTATACTAGCAATTAAGACCACATTTTCAGAATATTTATTTCACACAATATGGTGACATTCACAAAAGGTAAATAAACTGTAGCACTATTCCCCTCCACCACCATTCAAGCCACAACGACACCGGGTTCTTTCTGTCATTTTGTAAGTTTATTGTCAAATCAGAAATATACGACCAATGATTGGTGACAGGTAAAAGGAAGACAACATGTTGATATTGGAATACACCTTATGCAAATACAATTCTATGTATCCATACATTACCATAACTGGCAAGGAAAATGTCATCTTTCTTGATATTGTTCCCTCAAAACACATAACAACTCCCAGTATCCCAATGTCCCTATATGTACTATATTAGTTATTAATTCATATAGACTCAATTTATCTTGTTAAAGACATTGAATGGCATTCAATTCAATACGTTCATTGTCAGGGTCCAAAGGGACCACGTGCTGTCATGTAATTTGAATAAATCGTGAACACTGACATTATGAGTAGCTGAATCACCTCATTTTTTCCTATGTTTTGGCTCTGTACTCCAGCAATTTTGATGTGAAATGATACAACAACTGTGAGGCTAAAGTACAGACTGTAAGCTTTAATTTGAGGGCATTCTCATCCATATTGTAACTGAAGAAGGCTGGAGTACAGGCCTGGCATAGCATCACCAGTGAAGATACCCAGTATCTGATGATTTCTACAGCTCACAGACCTCAGGCAGACCTTGCATGCAAAGGACATGCAACCACCAAGTATTATTATTTCATAGCAACATAATTAATGATTAGGATTAATACACTTTCCCCTTATGTCACAAGGAATATATTCAATGCATTAACTGTACAACTCAACAACAACAAAAAGTCCCATGAAAGAGACATTTCTCATTTATATTGGTACAGATATTCTGCAATAAAATATGCTTTAGAACCACCACTCAAAGGTCTATGAAAACATGCATGTAAGTTATGATACTTAACATAGCTACATAGATTCTCACATTACAATGTATGACTACCGATGGCTACGATGTCTTAGATGAACTAAAATGACATGTCTACCATGTTTGCAAGTCTAAACAGAGATGACAGGTGTAGTTTAGGCCATCTCATGAATTGACAGACAAGAAACAGCTGAATATGAGCAATAGACCATAAGCAGCCTAATGTTTACAGGTATGTTACCATAACAGATGACAGCTTAGCTAAATAATTTAGTTATTCGACAATGAAAGGGCACCCAGCGCTTTAATTTCAATGGAAATGATACGTATTTATTCAAGAACTTTAACTGGAGTTTCACTGTGGCACAATTCAGGGTGATAGCCAAAGTCGCGTAGCAATAGATAAATATTGACTACCCTAACAATACAAGTCATGAAATAATGTAAGGCAGTATTAAAACAACCTTCATTCGTTCTCCTCCATTTCTTCAAGATTTTGAAGTAAAAAGGACATCTGCGTCGCCTCCAAGTCCTCCGCAACCACAAACAACACGGCTAACTCCTCCATGTTGTTTTTCTCCCAGCCGGTTTCAGAAACGTCCGAAACTGTCCCAGTTGGATCTGCTCAGGCGATTTTCATTTCCGCCTGAGGCAGGTAAGCCAACTGCTCACCGATGTCTACTCGAACACGCCCCATTTTCTATGGCACCGATTAGCCCGTTGATTCGCCACAGCTGACTTGCCCGGCGTCTTCTCCAGGTGCCGTGTATTTCCTTGTTGAGGTGGTGACTTCCGCTGAACTCCTAATATGGGCACGCCGTCTTTCCACATCAGCCGAAAATATCTCCCATCTATTACCTCTCCGTGGTTCTGTCCCCGCGGGTTGCCACAACATGTAAAAAGAACAGATCTGAATGCTTAAAGGAGCTATATGTATAACTGACACTGAGCGTTTAAAATGGGTACTGCAGTCCAAATTCACAATATTGGAGAGAGAATAGATAGAATAGTGAATCACACAGGCCAAAACAAAAACAGACGTCCCGACCCGGAATGGAAATTTAAAAGGAGAAGCTAGTATTTTGACTTTAATCTCTGATGACATATCATGGTAATTGTTTGATTTAGCATAGTAAATGTGTTACATATAGCTCCTTTAAGGTGAATATAAACTTCAAAATATATCTGCAATAAGAGATCCTCCAATATTGAGCTACATTGGGTTTGTGAATGCACAAACCCCCAAAAGGAGGGAGCCGCATTGGTATAAAACAGGTTTTCAACCTTTTATGGCCCGGCGGGGACTACTGTCCTGGTTCAACTGCATCCAGGGCACCCCCTTCATTTTAAAAAGGGGTTACAGTACCCTCTAGGCCCCACAGGAATCCACAAAACCTCTGTTGAAAACCCAGAGTTACAAAGATTTAGAAAATTTGCCGGAGACAATAAAGTTCTGTTCCAGTGAAGCAGCAAGGCCCTAAAATGCAGGTCCAAACATCATAATTCATTTAAAACAATTGCTCACGTTGTGCAGCTTCACCACCAATTTCGACAGAACAAGAAGTCTAGAAATAAAGGCTTGTCCTTATGGAATTATTCTTATAGCAATTTGAATGACCCAGCAAAGAAGCCAATCACGTTTAGTAATGCGCTTGGATGCTACTGACGTGAAGGAGGGTGTGAGCTCTCGGATGCAATAGAGTTTCTCTATGGCAGGGAAGCTTGAGGATATTACTATTCAACAGGACATCTGGAAAGGAAGCAGGCACCATAGAATCATTTAGCCTGTCAAATGTGCTTTTGGCAAAGGTGTGACCGTGCACTGAATAATCAAAATTAGTTCCCCACATCTTTAAATTGTTGTTTCAAATTATTTTTTAGGTACCAATATTTATTCTAAAGATAAAAGTTTTTAAACCTTTTGAATGAACACATGGAAAATCAGAGCAAAATTACATCAAATAATTTAGGAAGCATTGAGTATCATTGCTTTGGAATGGAGCATGTTTAATTTCTGTGATCTAAAATAGCCAGTATTTTTATTTGTAACTTGGCGTCATTTTGATACCAATACTTTTAACGTCATGCCTAGATTTAGCAAGTTTGAATTAATGACTTACAGAAAGTGCTCTGTATGAGTAATTTTTGTACGTTGAAAATTTTTTTTGTTGAGATTTTATATAGACATGCCAGAGGTGTCATGCTGTCTCGGTACTTACTGTAGTTAGCTAGGTTGCAAAGCTAGATGATTAATGCAAGCTTGATAACGTTAGCATTTAATTTATTTTTCTCACCCATAAATGGTGCTTTTACCTAATCTTCTTGTGAGCTAATAGGCTTTTTGCTTTCATTATGTCTGAGTAAAACTTAAAAAACAACAAAGCCTCTTGTTGCATTACCACCCCTTGTTGTTGTTTTTAATGTGTACAATAATCACTGTTTACACATTCACCATTGCAGTGACAACGTAAAGCTGCCAGAGTAGATACGTAGCTCAGTAATTAATAGCTCAATTTCAATCTGTAAACTTTAAAAAGAATAAAAAACATTAAGACAAATGCAGAGACCCATACTAAAAAGCTCTTTATGTGCTAATTTATCAGTGGAAGGAAAGGAACATTCAGAGGGAAATACTTGGATAACCCACACAATTTAATAATTATAAAGCTGAATACTTTGATTTGCTTTGAGTAAGACTTTGAAGCTTATTTTCAGCTAGGGTCGTATATTCCAGAAATGAGAGGCTCTGTGTGATGGACAATACACAGTCTCCACTTGGTTGTCCTTACTGCCCTGGTATTATTTTATTTAATGAACTGACTAATTAGGGGAGGGAGAGGACATGCTTTTTAGTACTTTCTAAAATATTTACTGTTTGTACAAAGTTTCTAAAGGCCGGAATATTGTTACAACTGTGGGAGACAAGCTTGTCCATCAATATGAAAAAGGTGAAGAATTGTTGAGAGTAATGTTCAGCAGTTTCTGTTGATAAACCTAAATGATATTAGACGCAAAACTCAAAAAAATTGGAAAAAGTGTGTTCTTTATTCTGCAGAAGGGGAGTAAGTTCACACAACAAAGATGTATGTCCCAGTCCCACTTTTATATCATTCATATCATCTCTCAGATTTACATTAAGCATTGGAAAATCATGACTTGTTACACTCTACTGATTCCAAATAAAGTAAATTTTATTTCTTCTGAGAAAGCTTGGTTTCCTTCCCTCTCCAGGCACAGGCTCTCCATCTAGACTACACTATTAGTTAAGATAATATTGTTATTAATTATATTGGTAAGAAAACATACATATCTAAAAGATAACTCTAGTACATGATTCATCCACACATTTTAACCCCAACAATCTTTCTTTTGAACATACATGAATATAATGAATATAGGTTGACCAAAAAAGTAAAAATGTGTCAGGTCTCGCTCATTTAAGATGACTCGACCGGTCTATGGCTTGAGTGTTACTCCATTTCTGTACAGCAGTGTGGTATGGTTATTACAACTACACTTGATACAATATAAGATGGACATGACAGTACATTATCATAAACAACCATTGCATTATAGATTGACCTATGCTTCCCATCCATCCCCATAATGTCCACTCCTGCGGTGTGTTGTGTATTTTGATACAGCCTCTGATGTTTCATTGGCCACTTTCTCAATTACAGTTTTCTAATACTTAATTTCTTTCACAACACTTCCTACTCAATATGGAAAATAGAATAGGAAATAGAATCGATGCAAATCTGTCAACTTCTGAAATGTGTCTTTTCTATGTGATGGGACATGTATATTGGGTAGGACAGTGGTGGATGGCTGGGATCACTTGGGCAACACAACAACCCCCACCCCAATTCTCCGGAAGCCTCTGGTATGCTTTATCACCAAATAAGACCCAGTGTGGTCACATAAATTAAAGGGTTTTGCTAACACATTAAACATAGCCTTTCCAATGCCACTATAGGGGTTATCTTTGATGTCATGTCTGATCCTGGTTCTGACCGTGGAGTGAAGTCTTCAGCCCCCACCCCCCTTTTGGACTGCTGTGACCTATGATGATGCACAGGCTAATGTCTTAGCCAAACACTGTATATAATCCACCATCCATTGTTGCAAGACTGTCGTGTCCAGGTATGCTAAGGTCCCAGGACTCCCATGGGCCTTTGCCTTGATCGCTATCTATTCTGCATGGGATTGCCCAATGGGGAATGTAGTCATTAAGCAGAATTGTTACGACCGTGTCCACTGATGTGGATGTGGTAGGATATGCTTCTAACTAGCTTGAAAAATTATCCATCATTACCAGTAAAATAGTTTTATCCAAAAATAACTTTTTTCCTGCCCAGCTAACCTTTTCTAATTGGTACTTTTTCGCAGCACTGGAATGTGACAACCCATGAGCTAAAACAATAGAATGGAACAGAGCTTGCAGTGGCCAGCACATTGCCAGTTTGAGACTCCACCATATGCATTGTTTAACCTGGCTCCATCAGACATCCACTCTCATACAGTGTTTTTTACATATTCGCAGTCTTGTGTTTCCTTTGCAGATGGGGAGGAGTGTGGATACAGATTCCACTGAAACATGTTGATGTTGTCGCCTCCCTTGGGAGGATAGCTGCTGCTTTTGCTGCTACATCAGCTGTGTGGTTCTCTCAATAAATGTATATTCTTTTTTCTTCTCCTACTGGTTCTGAAATTTACATATGAACCATTTCCAGTAGTGCTGCACACTGCCATCTGCAGTAATGTTCCGTCTATTGTAAGGGTCTCCAGCATTTCTGTATGTCTTGTAAAGGATATCCTTACAGGGATTATTTGTTAAGAAGGAGTGATCACTGCTGACTGCTGTGGTGCTGAACTTGATTGAAAAATTATTTGTGTTCTCGTAGTGCCAGCTAGCTAGAGCATCACAACGATGGAACTGCACACAGTGATCTGCATCATCATGGTTGGGGATGGTGTTTGTGCAGATGGCTGTGCAGAAAGGACACTGGGCCCAACACCCCTGGAGCTGCTGAAAGAGATATTCAGTTGGTTTCTGTCTCAAAGTTGACACATCAGTCTCTTTTTCATCCTTCATCATCTTCTCCAGAGATGTGGCCATCATGTCTTTGAGAAACTGCCAGTCTTCAATGATTTAATTTTCGATAGTATGTTATTCATCTCTGTTTATTACCATGTGCTCCCCAACTGTTTCACAGAAGCAGTCAAGCCACATGGATGCAGTTACTTTGGTCCCTTCCACTTCTTTAGTTACTGCTGTGCTTTTTATGAGGATTTCAAGATTTTTCTGATGCAATGTATATACTTTTCCAGTGTCATTGCAAAACGTATCTATCTTTCCTGGATCATTTTTTCAAAGTATCTCTTTGAAAAGCCAATGTATTCTTCAAATGAGCTGACATTTTCCTCAGTAACCAGATGTTTCAGTATGATTCTCAAGATTTGACCTATTGCTGTTGAAAGCTGGATCTTTAGATTTCATTTCGCCTGCAATGCACTGACTGGTTTTATTATTCACTCCTGTCAGAACTCCTTGCTTGATGTGTTTACAGAAAAAATCTACAAATATTTTGCTCCTTTGCAATAGTTTCTGAATATTTGGAAATAGTTGTCTCTTTGGCTGTTCAGATATGTCAGTGGATGGTTTGTGGTCATAAAGGTTTCCTGCATCCTCCGAAACATTGAAACATATTGCAGGCAAAGATGAATAGACAAGTCCACCATGAATTTATTTTTGAACTTAAAATTGCCTGTGGAGCATTCAAATTGAGTAATGGTCTTCTCAATGTCCGTTAATATCTCATAGATTAAACTTTCATTAAAATCCTCCCTGTTGTTTTCTTTTGCAGTTACATATGTTTCGACAGTGAGTCACTTCTTCCTGAATTTGATAAGCAGAATTGTCTGATCTGCCCAATGATGTCATTCACTTATAGATACTTTGAGAAACATGTTTTTTCATGTTAAACTCAACTGTTCCCTTTTCACCTTGTATTTTCTTTAAGATTTTTGTGTGTTTTTCAAAGTACCTTTGGAGGGTTGCCTCCACTACAGCTTTTGTATTCACACAGTATTTAGGGGTTTGTGCTTTGGCCACTTCAGCTGTCCAATTCGCCCAGAGTTTGTCAAATTCCTCTGTCACTTGCATGTCATCAAGACCCTGTGTTTTTAGATTGGATGCTAGGGCTTTTCTCCGCTTGGTTAACTCAGCTGTGTATTCAGTTTTTCGCTGATCTAGTTCTGATCTGTTTTTCTTAGAGGTAATCAGTTCTTTGCATTTCTTTTCTGTCCCTTCAATAAGTTCAGTCCTTAGGTTCCTGAAACATTTGTCAATGTTCACCCTCCACTTTATTAGAATCTCTTGATTTTTGGCTTCTTTGAAATACTTTTCTATCTCATGTTGCAATGTATTGTAGACTTCGTCAAATTAAAAATTCATCCTTTATTTTCTGAACCAAATTGCTGCCGATTTGGTTGTAAACTGACCATGCTCCATACTATTCTTCCAGAGAACTGTACACCATCATCTGTGTTTCTGAAACTGAAAACAAAGTTCTCCTGTAAAAGTGCTTTCCAAACATCACCAACTCGTGATTTGAATTCTAACAATGAGGAAAATTTTGATTCTGTCTTCCAATCTGCAATTGTTAGCAGTGTGTGATTTAGCTCTTGCACATTCTGGCTGTAGGAGGGGTTTGGTGGGGCCATGGGAAGATCCCCCTCCAGAAAATTTGTAAGTAAAACACGTGGGTTTCAATGTCAAACTGTATTACATCACTGAATCCTTCAATGCCATCAATGTTCTCTTCCTTTGCTGAATTGGTAGCCATATGATCCAGTTTCTGCTGGAGACGTCTTCTCCCTTCCATGGTTTTTTCTTCAGCAGATGCATCAGCAACATTCTGATGTACAAAAATGCAACTTGGTGAAATTTTAACCTGTTTCATCCACAAAAAAGCCTGCACACAAATCTGAAGGATGCTATGCATCTCAGAGGGGTTTTCCCCCATGATATTTATTAGAGTTATGTCACCAATTCCAATGATGAAAGTGGCAAGCTCATTGTCATGGTTCACAAGAGAGAGAGAGCGATAGAGACCAGAACTTTACCATTCATTTAAGTTTCTTCACTATAGAACATGTAACACATCTAACACGTGGAAAAGATAATTGGATAAATAATTTGTGATGGTGGACGTAATGTGCTTCTGGCTGCATGTAACTGGCTGCATGTGTTCTCCTCACAATTCTGCCAAAGCAGATTGTTTTGAGATTGTTTTCCATTGAGGTGGGATTGTACCTTCTCCCTCAAATTTACATCCATACTTATTCTCCCATTGCGTCTGAAAGTTACAGATCAACCATTTCCAGTAGCACTGCACACTGCCATCTGGAGTAATTCTCCAATTACGGTAATTTTCTCCAGCATCGCGGTAATTCTTGTAGGTGAATCTCTCACCCTTTCCACCAAGTTGAAATGTCCTGTTACTGCCTACTGATGTGGTGCAGAAGTCAATAAAAAAATGGTTTGAGTTTTTAAAAGAAATGCCATTCAGTGCCTGACAACGATGGAACTGCAGACTGTGGTCATCCTTATGTTGGGGGATGGTGTTTGTGCATATAGCTTTGCAGAATGGACACTTGACCTGACACCCCTGGAGCTGCTCACACAGAATACCTGTGCACGTCTTTATTATGGCTGTCACGTCAATCTTATTTTTATCCTTTGTCATCTCTTCCAGGGATTTGGCCATTGTGTCTTTGAGAAACTGCCAGTCTTTAATGTCTTCATTTTCAATGCTACGTAATGCATCCGTGTCTATTACTATGAGCTTCCCCACTGTTTCTTTGATCTTGGTAAGCCACATGGTTGCACTGCCAGTGCTTTTAGCCACTTCTGTAGTAATGTCTGTACTTGCTGTTATGATCTGCTTCGTCAGGCTTTCCAGATTTCTCTGGTGCGTTGTATGCACCTTTTCGATATTAGCACAAAAGCTTTCTACATTTTCTTGGATAAATCGTTCATAGTATCTTGTTGGAAAATCAATGTACTCCTCATAGGACTCGAAGCACTCCTTATTTGCCAGATCTTTCAGTATATGCATCTCTAGATTTGATCGGTTGCCACTGAGAGCTGGGTTGTTGTCTTTCAATTCACCTGCAATCTCTCGAATGACTTTGTCATTTGCTGCCTTCAAAGCCTCTGGCTTGATATGTTTACAGAAAAAATCTGCAAATATTGTAACAGAACTGGCTCCTCTGCAATAGTTTTGGAAAGATTGCAAATACGTGTCTCTTTGGCTGTTCAGATATGCCAGCGGGTCGTTTGCAGTTTTGAAATTATCATGCAGCTTCTGAAACCTTGAAACACATCCCAAGCAAAGATATACTGACAAGCACACATTGAATGCACTGGTGAATTTAAGCTTATTGTCATTCTCATATACAATGATATTCGCTTCAATGTTTGATAATATTTCATAGATGAAATTTTCATCAAAATCCTTCTTCTCAGTTTCTTTGGCAGTGATGTATTTCTGCATATTATCCAACAATTCCAGTTTAAGTTTGTTAAATTCAGGCATGAAATCTCTTCTGCCGAACCAGTTTTTAAAGGTGCTTTGTTGAATGTATGTTTTGGGATCAAAAACAAACATTTTCTTTCCACCTTGTATCTCCTGAAGAATGTTTGGATGTTTTTGGAACTGATTTAGGAGGATTGTTTCCACTGCAGCTTTCACATGTATGTGCTCATCAGTTGGCTGTGTTTCCAACATTTCTGCTGTCCAGTTAACCCAGAGTTTGTCAAATTCCTCATTCACTTGCTCCTCCTCCAGATGCAGCATTTTTAGTTTGGATGCCAAAGCTTTGCTCTTCTTAGTCAGCTCTTCTGTGTATTTACTTCTCCTCTGGTCCAGTTCCCATCTGTTTTTCTTGGAGGTGAGTAATTCCTTGCATTTCTTTGAAAGGCTGTCAATGAGCTCAATGTTCAGGCTTTCAAAGCGTTTTTCAATGTTCACCTTCCATTTTATGAGGGTCTCTGTGTTCTTATCTTCATTGAAATACTTCTCGATTTCACTTTTCAGTGGTTTGTGGACTTTATCAAACTTCGCCATCAGATCTTTTCTCTTTACTTCCTTAATCAAGTTACTGCCAATTTCATTGTGCAGTTCACTCTGAAGATCCAGGGCATGTTTCCTCAGTTTCCATGACCATACTGCATAATTGTCCTCTAAAGAACTGTACACCATCATTTCAACTGTGTTTCTGAAGCTGAACACAAAGTTCTCCTGTAATAGTGCATTCCAAAGGTCACAAACCTGAAATCTGAATTTTGACAATGACGAAAATTTACGTTTTTCTTGCCACTTTGCAACTGTTAGCAGCTTCATCTTCAGCTCCTGAACATTTTGGCTGTAAGAAGGATTTGGAGGGGCCATAGGAGGGTCTCCCTCCAGAAGATTTTTGAAATAGAACACTTGGGTCTCAACATCAAAATTAATTACATCACTGAAGCCAGTGATACCTTCAATGTTTTCTTCCTTTGCTGCCATTTGAGCAATATCATCAAGTTTCTCCAGAAGACGTCTTCTACCCTCCATGTTTTTGTCTCCAGCTGATGCCTCTGCACAATTCTGATGTACAAAAATGCAACTTGGTGAGATTTCAACCTGCTTCATTCGCAAGAAAGCCTGCACACAAATCTGAAGGATGTCATGCATCTCGGAGGGGTTCTCCCCCATGATATTTATTACAGTTATGTCACCAATTCCAATGATGAAAGTGGCAAGCTCATTGTCATGGCTCACTGATAGCTTGGTACTGAGCTCTGGTGATCGGAGTCCCTC
This sequence comes from Ilyophis sp. 1 JC-2022, assembly GCA_022702515.1. NCBI lineage: Eukaryota > Metazoa > Chordata > Actinopteri > Anguilliformes > Synaphobranchidae > Ilyophis > Ilyophis sp. 1 JC-2022. The sequence goes on along the minus strand of CM040404.1, from coordinate 116,001,638 downwards.
TGTGTCCACAATGAGGACAAAGTCATATCCAAGTTCAGTTCTGATGCTGGAGGCCACCGGTATGAGCTGCATGAAGGCTCCACGGGTACACCTTCCTGCACTCACAGCAAACTGAACACCAAACATGGTGTTCAGTAGTGTAGATTTCCCAGAGCTTTGAAGCCCTAGAATGGATAGAACAAACACTTTTTTGTCTCCACATGTTTCAATTAGTTTTTCCAGAACAGCATCAATCCACTTTAAAGGCACATGTGCAGCATCTCCATCCATTAGTTCAAGTGGGTACCCAGAAAGCAGCATTTTCACTCCTATTTCTGGAAGAGAGCTGGAATATTGTTGAGTCTGGTCCTTTGCTTTTGCTGACATTTGACTAGCCTCATAGACTTGGCCAACCTCTCTCATAATATGTTGTAGTCCAACTGCAGTAGCAGTCATTTTTTCAGATATGCCATTGAGTTTTGTTTGCAGTTGACTTACTTCAGCTATTTGTTCTTTATTCTTCTGAACATTTCTAATTTTTCTCCAGGTTGAGTGATAGTCCACTTCAAGCTCTGCAAGTACATCAGTGCTAATGTCATCTAGGAGGATTCTAAGCCACTGCAACCTGAACAAAATTGTGTCTTCAGAATCAACAGATGATGTGAAGCACTCCAAGAATGATCTCATGAATTCATTAAGAGGAGTGACATTTTGCAGTTGTCTCAACCGGATACTTGTCATCTTCGCTAAGATTTCACTCTGTTTTTGTTCAATGCTTTCATTCTCTTTGGTTTGCAGGCGATACTGTTCTTTGTCTTTCTCGCACCACTCATGCCACAATTTACCTTGCAAAGGCAAAAACCTCTCCTTGAGAGTGGATACGTTTCCCTCCTTCAAAAAGCAGGTTAACTTGCTCGCCTGTGAATAAGCATCTTGACAGGAGTTCCGATCTTCATCCACTACGAACTGTTGTTTTCTTGCTGTTTTACAGCAGTCTTCAATGCTTGTGGCCTGTTCATTCAAACAGATGCACTGTTTGATTTGTGAAGTAAGTTCATCTGTAAACTCTGCTTGATTCCTGTTCTTTGCAGCTAGTCTCACCTTTCTAGGATTTTTTGACTGCTGAATGTGTTCCTTCCCTGAGAACAGACAGATCAAGGGGACAGGAGACTTGGAGAGTTTCTGGGAAATCTCTTTTTCAGCTTCACTCATAGTATGCTCTGAAAGTAGAAGCACACTGACAGTACTTACTGCTTGAAGAAACTCCAGTTGTTTTGGATGCTTTGCTGCATCACCGTGAAGATTCATAAAGGCCACACAGTCATCAAATATGTCATCTTCCTTCCCCCCTGGACAGTACCATGCAATCTCCACAACTCCATTCATGAGCAAGCTGTCTGGTGTGCTGCTCCTGCAATGACGGTGGAAGAAAACACTGTGCCTCTGTTTGCTAATGACACCATTCAATATCTGGGACTTGGAGTTGTAATTTGATGATCCTAATCTAATGAAGGAAACAATTGGCACTGGAGTATTGAACATTGTTGTGTTATTGTTCTTTACTGATCCATTTTTGCTTTGCCATGATTTGCTGATATGCCGCAAAGCCCAGAGGGAAAATTCAATCTCTTCGGTACAGGGGTTGGGTACCAAGATGGGCAGGCCAAACTGACAAGCAGAGAGTTTAGTAAATATATACTGGCGCAAAAAGTCATTTGAGCAGTGGAAAACGGCCATGTGAATATCCATTGGATGAATTTGTTCCTGTTTGCTGCTCACAATCTGGATGGATGTATCACCAACATCAAAAAAATCTTCATCATCTTCAGCAATTACTTCATCATCATCATTTGAAGACATACTAACTGTCTCAGGCTTTACACACAGATATCTGGCTTGGTAGTCTAATGTAATGAGCTTGTAGAGATAAAGGTTGCTCAATTCTTTCTCTGTTTTAGGCTGATTTATACTCAGAGATAAACTGTTTATAACAAGAACATCCATTTTTGTCATCTTTTTGGGGTAAGAGTTTCTTAGGCCCAACTTTTGGAGCAAATTCATAAAGCTGTCAGTTTTTTCACCTGCAGTGTTACAAACATTTTCAGGCTCCAGCAGACTCTCCCTGACTGGGGATAGATTTTCTTTTAATGTCTCCATTCTTTCCGGTTTACACCTTTCATGTATGATTCCTTATGTCTTTAAATTTATTTGATTGAAACTTGGATTGTTCAACTGTTATTTTATATCTCGCCTGGAGGCAACATTTTGGATGGTGTACTATTCCCGGAATATCTTCTCTAGATTTATAAAAAGAATGTTGAAAACATCTGTGCAGCTTCAAAAGTTCAATATTCAGTTCTTCAAAAGTTCTGGAGTTGAAGGGTAGGATCCATTAAATTTGTCTTCCTCAATAATTGTCTTCTCTGTTTTACATATGCCTAAAGGAATACAATAAATTGATGAAAATTAAATGCAGTATCAAATTAAAACCAAACTTTAACATTTTATTCCCTTGATATTACATTCTTTTCTAAAGGGCCCCTTTTCTTCCCAGAATTCATGGGTTAGTAGTACTGAACAGGGCTACGTTTGTTCATTTAATCTTCCCAACAAAATGTCAACGAAGTGAGGCGTCAAGAAATTGTACTATTAGTGAGTGCAGCAATGCAGATTATTGTGTATTTTACAGTCAGTTAATTATTAAACGTCACAGAGAGCGTTGTGAAATAAGGTGGTAGAAAAACATTGCTGGGTTTGTCTTGGATACGGTAAAATACATTTTCAAGGCATAGAGCAATATCCCACAGGGTTTACTGGCAGACTCAATACATCTGACTTGTTATGCTGACATCATACCTTTTATGCAATGTATAACAGAAACATTTGGCCAACTTGTTTCTACCATGATCAGAAATTGACCGAGCTATGATGTTCAGATGCATTGAATGTCTTGGAGATGCTATTTCAATTTATTTACTCTAAATTATGATGCCATGTAAAACTGCAGTTGAATGAATTTGGAGGAATTCTAAATTTAAAAAAATGAATTCCATGCCGAACATGCATTGTGTTAGAAATGGTTTGGCATTTGTGGGGGACACTTCAGTGCTAGGGGGTCTTGGGCCATGTCCCCCTGGGAACATTTTTGAAAAACAGCACTTATATGCTCATTTCTAGCACCTCTTGAGAACAGTATTTATTAATCTGCTGTTAAAAAAATTATAAACAAAAGCACTCCAAACAAGCTTATAATACTGCAAAACAAACCAATCAAACCAAAATTGCTAAATTTCCCTTTCACCCCTTCTTTTCTTTTGTAGCTGGATCTCATGCTCTATTATTAGATATTAGATATTATTCTGTTTATATTTAAATACTTCAGCAACAAACTAAAAACCCCCCATCATATATTTACGTGTATATTATGGTTGAGATGGACTCATTTCACTGCCTACCTATACTCTCACCATTACTCCGACCTGCTATGGCTCAGAGGGCTCAGTTAACCTGCAGCAGCCTGCCTCACTCCTCTCTCCACCATCATCTTGAATCTAATGTTAATAATATAAGGTCAAATACAAGCCTTATTCACTTCTTTCAGTAGTTTGTCATTACCATACCACAATCATCTAAATAATGAAAATGTCTACCTAAACCGTGTCAAATGCAAGTTTGATTGGACTGGCTAAAGTAAAGATTTGCTAGCCTATTTGCTCGGCCAACCTTAGTCCCTGTGTATGCTGTTTTTTCATTTCAACCACAGTTGCAATCCTAGAATTTTGGCTATATTTTAACCACAGCTTCTCATTGTGTTATAACGCACTGGAGGTAAGTAGCCTAGCCTAGTTTGGCCTTCAAATATCAATACAAATCTCCTTTTCGGAAACTCAGAGTATGCTCACGCATCTCTTCATGTGTTTTCAGTTTATCTTTGTATATTGAATAGCTAATGTCATATTTTATTTGGAACAACTACTTGCAATTGCCACAGTAGCCTTCATCCGAACCATTTGTAAACGTCCACACGAGTTTTCATTTAATAATATTTTTTTTTTCTTCAAATGTCAATATCTTTCTGACAGTTTTACTTTGGTGTAGGCCTATGTTCTTCACTTACTGGTGAGTAAAAAGAGGCAGATTTTTTCTCACAATGGTAGCACAAACATGCTTCGGCATGAGTGAATTGATTATTTTGTTCTGTGCAAACTGAAATTTTTTTGCTTCCTTTGTGAGGGGGGAGTTAGGTTCGAAAGACCAAATGCAGCGAAGGGGATCTTTAAGCCCTTAACCCCTTAGTGCAGATGGCATATTTGGTAAATCATGGGGGTACTCTGTTTAAGGCTTTATAACTCCAGGTGTGAGCATCACATAAACTTGGTAAATGGCTTAAATGAAACAAAACCGGTGTACCATTTTTTGTACAAACTTAGATTTGTTTATTTTCATAATTTAAGGTCAAAATAAAGTGCCGGAAATGCAAGCAAAACTTTGCTAAAAATGCTACAAAATATATATTTCTTCAAAATACTGAGAGGTACATAAGTGAAACAGGTAAAACTACACATTTCCTGGATCATAAACTCCTTGTCCACAAGCATTCAATAATCGCAGGGTGATATACAGAACTACTAAAGATCTATGACACGAAATGTAAGCAGTGTAGCCTGATGTACCCAGGGTCTCCAAACCTATCCAAATTGGCTAAAATGTGAATAGCTGTAAATCTTAAACTAATCATACATTTCAGTGCAAATCAACCGTTTTGACTCATTTAACTCACCTTTTTATCATTTTCATGTGGGAATTATTTTGGATCAGTACAGGGGGGTGGATATCTAGGTGTCCAATAACCTACCCAAAACCTCTCCGAGAAATTATTAAAAAGCCTTTTGTCCTTTATAAAGCATATACATTTTACCTTACGATCACTTAATGGATGAAAACATTGATATTGCACAGTTTCAGTTCAGTGTTTGATGCCAAGTGTGCCATTTTTTCACCATTATCCTTCATATACTGCTTCATCCTGTGCGGTGCCTTCGTGGGCAACATGCACTCATCAATGGCACGGTCTTCAGTATGCTGGAAGGATCTGGTCCTGCAGTGGCTTCACTCTGAACAGTAGAGGGCACTGCTGGAGTGGCAGAGGTGGAGGGTCAAGCATGTTATAGGAACAAATTACACAATGCAGAAGCATTATAACACTGTGGTACACACAGCTAAATATGAAATCATTCACTCTTGTACTTCAGTAAACACTTTCTTCTGTATGCTACATTATGTTATATTTTGTTGCGTGCTCTAGGATGGCATTACTCTGTTGTGTGTTTCACAACTGTTGCTTATTTATTTTATTTATTTATTTTACATTCATCTTGCACACATCTGGACACAGTACATTTGAATACATATTTTCCATTCCCTAAGTGAAAAGCATCACCCATGGATATACTAATACCCCATAGAGTACATTATGCACAAAGAAATTACAATACAATACAATAATATCGGAAAACACTACCAATGTTCTAGCTTCACGGCAAATCGAGGCATAAAATAAACTCCTCAAAAAAAGTTTGGAAACGTTATTTCGGTCGATTATTCCTCCCCTTTAATAATACCAATCGGTATTGTATTTTATATCGTTGGAAAGCCTGATTAGTCACCTTTACAACGAGGTACAACTTGTAAGGATCATGCATTCGTGGAATGAGCAACACAGCTAACCGTGTGGGTAGCGGCCCAAAAAAATGTGCCTAAATGCCCTGCAATATTCTTCTGTTGGTATTCACTCTCGTTTTGAGCTTCAAGTGCTGGCAGGTGTATGCCAGTGGGATGGAATGGGATGCCATCCCACAGCAGTGTGTGACCAGGCTGGTGACCAGCATGAGGAGGAGGTGCCAAGCTGTTGTGGCTGCGTATGGATCTTCCACACGCTACTGAGGTCCCTGACAGTGTAAAATGAATAAAGTGTAAAAATGGCCAATATGTGTTGTTTTTTCCTTATTACTGTGGGAGAGTGCAATCATCCAGTCCACCAAGCAACTCAAAACGAGAGTGAATACCAACAGAAGAATATTGCAGGGGATTTTGGCACATTTTGTTGGGCCGCTACCCACACGGTTAGCTGTGTTGCTCATTCCACGAATGCACGATCCTTACAAGTTGTACCTCGTTGTAAAGGTGACTAATCAGGCTTTCCAACGATATAAAATACAATACCAATTGGTATTATTAAAGGGGAGGAATAATCGACCGAAATAACGTTTCCGAACTTTTTTTGAGGAGTTTATAACTTACGACTGAGCAACCAAACAGAACAGCGCTAAAATACGCAATTTCATTGTGAATGCTATGAATTCTAACAAAGCAGGCCACCACGAGCCACTACGGGAACGTCACGAACACAATAGTATCAATACATTACAGTTATTTGGCAGACGCGTTTATCCAAAGCGACGTACAATAAGTGCATATTGAAGGTCATAGACACAAGAGTCTGAAAAAGTGTGTTTTCAAATATGTTCAGCATTATTAGCAGGCTAACAGTGGTCTATTACGACCGATGCAAATACAAAAATATAGCACGCAGTGGAAAAACGAATGTATATACTCAAAATATTACAAGCAGTAATACTTACATGTCGAGGAGGATATCTTCCCCATATTGATAGGCACCTCTTCCACAGAATCTATGCTACAGGGATTAGAAGAATCTCTGTTGTTGTCCTCTTCTGACCGACTTCGGGGGGAAAAGTACTAAAAAGTCTCTTCAAAGTTGCGCGCCGTTTTATTGCGTAAGACCAACTGCGTCATACCAAACGCGTCAAACCAAATGCGTCATCTGCGCATGCCCGCGTAAAGTTGTCGTGATATAACAAGTATTGCAGTTACGCTCGCCCTTAAATAGTTAATCCAAGCTTTCAATTACACATGTAAATAACTTTTGGGAAGCTTGTCGTGCCTTCTATTGGATAAAACAATTGTCGATCAAACCAGAATAAAATTGAAAGCGTCACAGCAGTGCTATCAGGGAGGGGGGGTTACGCAGAGATAGTTTCGTTTGTCTAATAGTGTTCCAATGCGCTGTGTATTTTTCAAACGGATTGTCCAAGACAATAAATGACCACGGAATCTTGAAAGGGACATATCTACGCTTAAATCCACGGGAGGATTGCACACGAATTCCATATTTAATAGCAGATATTGATAGTAGAATGGCATTGTATGATTTCACTTGTTTATGTCGGTATTGATTGAGCAGCGATTTGCACCGCTGTATTTGCATACGGTCGGGCTATTGGTGGGTTTATCTGGTTGCTGGACGGAATTCTGATATTATACGATGAATACATATATTTATGAACTCCCAACATAGACGCTATTGCTCACTATGTCACGCATGGGTAGGTATAGGCTGGGTGGGGAGTGCTTGTTAAATGGACTTGCTACGGAAAGATAGTGACACTTAGAAACTACGCATTGGCCAGAAATCGTCGCGAATCGTCTACCAATAAAGTTAAAATACCGCGTTTGGGTTTTCCACTAATAGTTTGGCTGCAGGAGCAACGCGTGTCTCAGTTGCGTAAAACTGTCTCGCAGGCGAGCCAAAATAGACTATCTGCACTAAGTAGTTACAGAGCCACTAAAATGGAGACCCTGTAATAAAGGGAAGAAAATGCAAAAATAAACTAGCTCCCACTCTCGACTGGAGATAATAATAATAGGGAGACTAGGAAAAGGGAGAACAGAAATCAACCCGTATAATCGGGCGAACGGCACATAGGCACGTGAGTGAAAAGAAAGAAATAGAAAAGATAGCTCATTGCATCTACCGAGTGAGATATAACAAATAACGAGGTGAGAGCGAGGCGTAAAATGAGGACTGCCTCGGATAGTAAAATAGATGAGGACAGAAATTAGAGCAGAAAAAAGTAGTATGCAATAAAATAAATAATACCCTAGCTCTAATCAAAGCTTGCTGCTTTGCGAGAAGGAATTTTAGGAAAGCAGTCTCCGTATCCTATACCTTTACCGGCTCTGTGTCAATCACAAGACAATTCAGAAGCACTGGAAGAGGAAATTACGGGGCTTAAATACCTGAAGGGTAAATGAACACAGGTGCGCCCGATGAGTAGCAGAGCAAACGAAAAGACAAAACGGAGGAATGAAAATCCGATAGAGTGCCCTATTGTCGCAAAGAAAATAAAGAAACGACCGCAGAAATAAAGAAAGGCTGCGTAGCCCATGACGTCCTCTTGCACACCAAATATTGTGGTATACATTTAACACCCTAGGGTGTTAGATTTACACCAACATTTTGCTGTGTGGTTTGGTAGTTTCCTAGTCTGCGGTAAACCCAGTTACATCAACATTGGGCATTAGGCGTCACAATAGGGGGTTTGTCAATAAAATTTCAGAGGAATGTGCATTGGTGTTGTATGTGCACATATGGATGTTGAATATGGGGCAGGCAAGTGAACACAACACTTTGATGGATGTTTCTATGCATAACTACAATGAATAAGTGGATTCTGGTGTTGTTAGGACAGATGAAGTTGGAGTTCTCAGGGCTAGTCTTGGATACCTATCCTACTTGAACAGCCATCACCATTAGGTGTGGTTATAGGTGTTCATGGTGCAACTATTGCTATCAAAATCTAGTTTTGCATACGTACAGCCGTCCTCATTAGCTGTGGCTACACATGTGTTAAGTGCTGCTATATTGTTATCAAAATCTACATAGCCTAATGTATTTGAACAGCCATCACCATTAGCTGCAAACAGGACAAGCACATTGATAATAAATAGTTGTTTTCATTGTAGCCAACCAAATAAAACCATGGTTTCATTTCTCACGCGCAGAGTAGCCTATCAGCAAATTTACAGCTTGCGAGTTGTCTAAACTGTATTAACGTTAGTATCGTTGTTTACACTGTACATACAGCAATTAATCGGTTAATAGCACAACAGAACAATATACATCGCTCGGGCTTGCGATAGCAACAAGCTAACATCGTCTAAACTAGCAGCAGTAGCTACAGCCCGTGTTTAATGGATTAACTAACAATGTTGTTTTTCCTCAGCACTGATATGAACCCGATACTTACAGTTTTGATGTACACACAACACCTTGGAATGTTTACCGCCGCAAAGTTCAGTAGTAAGAAACCGCTTTCTTTTATAAGAATCACTTCTGCTTTCCTAAGACGCTCTCTAGTCTCTAACCTTCTTCTTCTTCGGCATCAATCTTCATGGTGCATTACCGCCACAAAGTCTCTAACTTTATGAGAAGAGGGCAGGACTTCCAGCTATGCGTTCAAGTGTGCTAAAATCACTGCAAGCGCTGACTGACAGCTGAATTAACGTGTAGGAAACAAACAGTGAACAAACATTGCAGAAAAGGTCTAGGCTGGACAACATATATCTCCTAAAGTGTCTAAACGGAAGTACAGGGCTACGGGAAGTTCCATTCACTCTTGTATCTCAATTAAACATCACTTTTTTCTTTACTTTTAGAGTATGTATTATTTTGCTGCATGGCCTGGGATCACACTTCTGTGGTTTAAAAAAAAAAGTTCCCATTCGCAATGAATGTCTGAGTTGAGCAATCTCATAGTGCTGGCAGAGCGGAAATAGTATCGCTTGTAAAAGTACCTGAAAATAAGTTATCAAGGGGTTGATTTACTAAGATCCCAAATAAGGGATGTTATTTTGCAGGCGCAGCTGTATTTTAACTGATAATGTCTAAACTGTATTAACGTTAGTATCGTTTTTTACACTGTACATTCAGCAATAAATCGGTTAATAGCACAACAGAACAATATACATCGAATGAATGTCCCTGCTTCCTGCCACCTGTCCACTCAAACCCCTGTTTACTATGTGCTCTCTCCCTTCACAAGCAGTGCGCGAAATAAATCCTTTCCAAATTAGTGAGGAAAAGTAGTTTGTAATATGCCCTGCTCTTATACAAGTTCTAGTTTTTACTTCAGGTTTGAGTGTTGTCGAATGAGTGTGCTTCTGAAGCCCCTCAACAAAACCTCTGGGGATTTTAAGTGCCCCCATTTGTGAGATAAAGTTGTTTGTGTTATGTCCCAGACGCAGAGACCCAATAGCAGACAAGGATTAGGCAAGAACGTGGTTTATTTCGAGTCCGGGGTCAAAAGCCAGGAGATCAGAGTTCGAGACAGTACAAAAACAGAAAGCAAAAGAGTAGTCAGGAATCCAAAAATCGAAAAACCGGGGAATCACAGGCAAAGGTACAAAAACGGCAGGCAAAGGCAAAGTAAAAAAACAAGCAAAAAGTCGAAACCAATAAAGCAATAAGGGCAAACAAACAGAATCAAAAGGCTAAGTCGAAGTCGTACGGAAGGGTGTCTCAATAAATCTCCGGCTTAATATGTCGCAGGCTCAGGAAATAAGATTAACATTCTGACTGGGAACAAACAGATTTGTGGGTCATATATACACATAGGAAAGGGAGGGGTAACAAACGACGTGAGGTAAACAATGATTCAATCACGAGAACATAACAAAAACATGGAAGGGACACGGAAACATGCATAGCAAACAACGGGCTCTAAGAGGAGCGGAGTGTGCTCAGTAATCACGAGAGGTGAAGTCTACATACAAACAGCTGGAGCGAATTACAGAGATAGCTCAGAAGCAGTTAGAAATGCGAGTAACAGAGAAAGCGGAAAAACTGGTTAACTGTTAGTATCTAACTATAAGACAGACAATTAGTTGTTAGTATACATTTATGTTAATTGGTTTAGTAAGTGCACTTAACTAATAAAGCACCCGAGTGATTGTTAGCGCGAGTTAGTAATCTATACCATTACACGTAAAGGAAATCAGGAAGTAGCAGAAAACGAAACTTCGGAAATACAGCGTTAACCCTCAGAAAATCCAGAAGTCACCCAAACAGTGCATACACGAGACAGGGTAAACAAACACACAAATGCGACTCGGACAACCCACGAACAGAGGGGAATGCAATGATGATAATAACAATACAAACAGACAGACATATGTACAGAACATAACAGTTTGATTATGTGTATGTAACTACGAGATGTGCAATAAATTAGCATGCAATATAGATTATAAGCACAAAGTACAAGTGAGTGTCGGTGAAACCCGGCATGCCACTTCAGTTTAGTCACAGTGCTTCTTTAAAAAAGTTGACATTTTTCACTGACATACAAGTATCAGAAATTCACAGCCTGAAATCCACAATCAGAGCCGAAGATTTCTCTGTTCTGTGTTCACATCTCAGCAGACCTGGAAAAAGCACTTTGTCTGGGGATTAAACGTGGGGCACTTAACTATCCCTCTAACTTTGCAAGTTTTATTTTTGAAAGTGCATATAAAATGAGGCAATATGTATTGAGCTTGCATTTGGGGTAACTCATTTCTGGGGGAAAGCATACTTTCTGGGAAAGGTACTTTAAAAATGCTTCCATGTCAAATGGTTACTGCAGCAAAAAACAGTTCTTTCCATTACAGAGCCTAGTCTTTAGTTTGCTCATTAATACTACTCACGGAAGGCTCTGTTCATAATTGTCTGATTTATTTTTATTGGCAAATGTGCCCAGAAGGATTTCAGTTTGTCAGATAATTAATCCATTATTAAAGTGGGCAGGGGTGGTTAACAATATGTAACAACATAATCTTACAAAAAAAGAAAATTACCATAAAATTTAAGACAAATATAGTCTCCATATGCTTTGCACAGACAGGATGGATTACATTTAAAAAAGGTCATTTGCATCTGTGGGCAAATAAAGTGTGTGCATAAACCTTCTCTAAACAAAAGAAACTGTTGTGATCTTGTATTATTATATGATACTTGAAAAATCCTGGCTTTCTGAGTAAAGATGGCCAATAAAGGTAAGTTATGCAATTCACCACAGAAAATAGGTCAATATGAATAGCATGTTATGCATTAATTGGCTTTAGCCTTCAGTGCAGAATAATGTATTGTAAAATATGATAAAACAACAATGCTTATCATGTTCAGCTCATCTTAAGGCCTGTTAAAGTTTGTCAGGTTTTGACAATGTAAAACTTGCCTACATATAACAGGCAAAAATAACATTTGGGCTATGATGGCTACCCACCTACTTATGCAGGCTATGCTCTTTTATTTGCTGTGATACTTCACGACATTGAAGTGGACATTTACTGACCTGAAATTGAATGTTTCTTCGTGAAAGTCGTAGATTCATATTAGCTGCTTCAACTTCTCCACTGCAGGCGGATGGGTGAAAAGCTGTGTTTTTGAGACAAAATTAGTGATATTCATATTTGAAAAGGCTGAGCATGTGTGTATATGGTGTGTACGTGTGTGTGTGTGTGTGTGTGTTCGACTGCGTGTATGCAATTGCAAGATGCACGATAATCAGGAACTAGATAAAGGAGCATGTAATATAGATTATAAGCACAAAGCACAAGTGGGTGAAACACTGCATATGTCTTCAGTTTAGTCACAATGCTTCTTTAAAAAAATAACAATTTTCACTAACCTGCAATTATCAGAAATTCTGAGCCTGAAATCAACAATCAGTGCCAAAGGTTCTTCTGTTCTGTTTTCCACATCTCAGCAGACTGTTAGGCAAGTGGTCTCGGCTTTAAATAGGGCGGACATAACTATCACTTTCACTTTGGAAGTTTCATTTTGAAAATACATACCAAATATGGTGATGTTTATTCGCATTGGATAAGGGGTGACTCATTTCTGGGAAAAGGCATGCTTTCTGGGATAGCTAAATATGGTCATGCTAATCCACGTTGGAATGGATGGAATAGGTGCTTTTAAAATGCTTGCATTTCAAATGTAGAACTGCAGCAAAATATAGTCCTTTCCCTTTCAGAGCCTAGTCTTTAGATATAAGTCTATAGACTTTGTTAATACTATCCATGGAAGGCTCTGTTCTGAATTGTCTTATGTGCACAAATTGAAATGTGTACCTTTTGCTTACAAGTAGCATCCAAGCAAAAGGCATGTAAAAAGCAGAGTTTGTGCCAGGGTTTCTTTGTACTGGTAAATGTGCCCGGAAGGATTTCAGTTTGTCAGATGAATTATTAGAATTCCGGCCATATCTATTATTAATGCGTGCATGATAAGCAGGGGTGTTTGACAATACATAAAAACATAATCTTGCATTTTTGGACATTGCAGTGCTGAATAATGCATTTAACAAAACAATAAAACAACAATGTTGATCATGTCAAGCACATGTTAAAGCCTATTCAAGTTTGTCAACTGTTGACAGAATAAAATCTTCCTATTTATAACAAGGGAAAAAGAGGCTATGCTCTTTTATTTTCAGTGATACTTGATGACATAGAAGTGGGCAGCTGCTGACTTAAATTAAATGTCTCGTAAGTTTGAGTGCATCTTGAGATTCGCATTACCTGCTTAATCTTCTCCCCCTGGAGGTGACTGGCTGATAATTTACTGTGTTTTTGAGATCAAATGAGTCAAATTCATATGTGAAAAGGCCATAGTGACCCTTGTGAGCATGTGTGTATATGGCAAGTAAATGTGTGGGTGTGTGTGTGTGCACATGCATGTACAACTGTGTAGGCAATTATCAGATTTGAGATAAGCAGGAACTAGATATACGAGCGTGCAATATAGATTACAAGCACAAAGTCCAAATGAGTGTGGTTTCATTTTGAAAATACATACCAAATATGGTGATGTTTATCCGCATTGGATAAGGGTGACTCCTTTCTGGGAAAAGGCATGCTTTCTGGAATAGATACTTTAAAAATGCTTGCATTTCAAATTGTTTACTGCAGTAATATATAATCCTTTCCATTTCAAAGTCTAGTCTTGAGGTTACTCATTAATGCAACTCATGGAAGCCTCTGTTCTGCATTGTCTGATGTGCACAAATTTAGGACTTAATGTGTACTTTTTGCTTACCTATGTGGAAAGTAGCATCCAAGCAAAAAAGTCATGTAAAAAGCAGTGTTTGTGCTAGGACTTAAATTTACTGGCAAATGTGCCAAGAAGTTTTTTTATTTAACTTTGTCAGATGAATTATTACAATTCCGGCCGTATCAATTATTAATGCGAGCATGATAGGCAGGGGTTTACAGCAGGGAGCAACTGAGTACACTGACCTCAAGCCTGGGTGGCCAGCCCCTTTTATTCCCACTCTTAGGCTCCCATATTCAAATCGGCTGGCACTCTTTTCCCAACATATGGTCCCCCGGGCTAACCAGCCAATCCCAACACAGTATAAACAGTTAACTACACAAAAACAACCCCAAGCTACCGCTATAATATATAAAGACGGGTGACAAATTTACGGAAATAACCTGAATAAATGAGTGGAGAAATATGACGAATGTAGACGCTTCCATACAGGTGTACTGCATGATACAATTAAGCAATTAACATCCTCTCATGCTCTAGTGGCATGTATAAAACTGCTGAGCTGGCCCAGCTGACTTCGATTTTGGTTCAAGATGGCAGGAGGAACAGATCCAAGTGACTTGTCAAAGAGGGTTCATTATAAGAGGGTTCATTATTGGCACAAGGGTGGCTGGAGCTTCACTCACAAAAACTGCTCAACTGGCTAGTGTTTGAATAGGAACAGTAACTAAATGGACGTCTGCATTTAGATCTATGGGACATCAGTAAATAGAGTTGGAAATAGTGGTCAAAAGCGCACATTCGATGACCGTGATGCTGATGTGATCAGACTGTCAGCAACAACAGTCCGTTGACAATTACATAGTGTGGTACAGCACTGGGGAAGGCCACTGTGATGTTTGGGGGCAGAGACCAGACGCAACCGAACAGGGATCTTAATAAAGCGCCTCATTGGATGGTGAGATCGCCAATACATTTCCTACGAGACCAAGGAAGGGAAAAAAATAAATGAACATTAAAAAAAATGTTACACCAAGGGAATACTTATTATTCAAAAGGAGGAATCCGAACTGAGAAGAAGGAGTTGCAAGAAATAGCTTCTAAGCTCAGAAACTAAACTAGAATGAGAATACCAAAAAGGAGTGAGCAGCTACAGTCCCAAAACTTGGCGATGCATTCTGAAACTCAGTAGAAAAAGAGAGGGCGAAAATAAACTGCAGACTTGCAGAAAGAAGCTCTGACTTCCGTGATGATTTATGACAAAAAAAATCACGGAAGCGCTAAACCCGAACCTCCTTTAATTAGTTCAAGCAAGAGATCATCTACGAGATGTGCGCAGATAATTCTTGAACTTAAAATAAAGAAAGTACAAGTGCTGAAAAGTACTGTTTATACCGAATACCGACTCTCGTGTATAGACGACAGTAAAGCGCCCTTTGTTTGAAAATCAAGAACCTAAATACGGTTCAACAGGTGCAACAGCGAATGCAATCAACACACCTGCAGACCTCAGAACCAATGAGTGCAGAAAAAATAGCAGGCAGAGCGAAATCTGCACAAGTAAAAACAATTTCGTCAAATGGACGTGGCAAACTCAAATTAGTGAAGCAGGAGTGGAAAATAATAGAGCTAAACACTAAAACCACTCAAAACCATGACAGCCACTGTACCACGTGGTGATCAGACAGGGAAAACAATGAAAATGGGTTCAATTTTGGCTTGTTGGCACAAAACACAAAAATTGGGAAACAAAGGGCCAGAGCACGCAGCAGCAAGTTCAAACAAAGTCCAACCAAAAACACTCTTC
This sequence comes from Ilyophis sp. 1 JC-2022, assembly GCA_022702515.1. NCBI lineage: Eukaryota > Metazoa > Chordata > Actinopteri > Anguilliformes > Synaphobranchidae > Ilyophis > Ilyophis sp. 1 JC-2022. The sequence continues at coordinate 115,985,958 of CM040404.1, read as the reverse complement.
TTGGGCCTGGGGAACCAAGCACTTTTCTAAGGGAAATAAGCATGGCTATCAAGGAGCACATGGGCTGATTAACAATAGCCACAGCTGGCTCCCCTACCTGGGTGTAGTAGCGGTACCGTCTAGTAGAGGGCACCCCAACTCTTTTTCTAGTACCACAATAGAGAGGGATAAACCCTCATTACAAAGACAAATGTAGATTTGAGAGGTCAGTGGTGCAAAAACCATTGGCACTGCTAAAAGTGATATGGTCAGATGAGTCATTCTTCACCGTTCCCCATTCTCGACAAGTGGGTGAGTGGATGTGTGGCGTACATCAAGAGAAAGGTACAGGCCTGAATGCTTCACCCCTACAGTGAGGGGGTCTGGTGGCTCGGTTATACTGTGGGGGAATTATTAAAGTTATTCTGAGTGATCACCTTTATCCTATGATGAAACATTTCTATTCTGATTGGAGTCGAGTCTTCCAGGATGACAATGCCCCCATTCACAGGGCATGAAGGGTCGCTGAATGGTTTGAGGAGTATGAAAATTATGTGAAGCATATGCTATGGCCTTGGCAGTCAGCAGATCTCAACCCAATTGAACACCTATGGGAGATTTCGGACCAACGTGTTAGACAACGCTCTCCACCACTATCAAAACACCTTACTTAGACACTTTATGTTGGTTTTTCCATTAATTTATCACCTGTCTGTTTATATAATGAGGGAGGAGACCTGTAACAGTCCAGGGATGTTCTGTAAAACCCCCCCTACCCATTGTCTGTATTTCTCAAATGAAGGGGTCTCACTAGTAAAGATGTGTATTCTTTTTAATGTGAGAGTAGAATAAAATGGCCAAATCACTCCATCTACTGAAAGTCTGTTACAAGCTTGAAGTCTTTAGAATTATCGGTGGTAAAATCATTCGATGTACAGTGCCTTGTTTCAGCCAAGCCATATATTGTAGCCAACAAGCAGGCTAAACTCTAATAAACTCTACAATATATCGTCTTTAGCTTTCAGATAAGAGAATGTAGAAGTTGTACAAAAACAGTGACATATTTATCGCAGTAAGATGTCTTGGATATTGAGACCAAGCTGTTTTCTCTTTACTTTGTCATGGGATTGTCTTGTCTTCTGTACAAGCATGTCTGTCCCTGGTCTAAGAAAATTACCCTGAAATTAATGTGAAATTTGACTATTGCTTTGGTAGAAAAGTAACAAGTTTGCATTCAGTGCTAATTTGGGGCCAGATTCAGAGTCGAGATAAGCATGCGCAAATGGGACTTACAAAATTCTGCGTAGCTTAAGCCATTTGTGATTCAGACATTTCACTTATCCGCTGTTTTAAGCGTCTCACCAGTATATACGCAGCATTATGCGAGTGGGGTGGAGATTTGATGAAAATGAGGTGTGTCTGCAAGTCGTGCTAGATACGCATATTCAGAGTTTTCACTTAATCATTTTTTTTACGTGCAACTTTGTTCTGAAAAAAAGGTAGTTTGTCTTGCGCCGCCAAAAGATGATTATGAAAAATACAGAATCTTTCACAAAAATGGATATTAGAATGAGTGCATGTTCTTTAAAAATAATATTGGTATAATACCACCCTGTTATGTGAATAGACTGGGATAGGTGAATCATCACTACCCAGCTGAGCCATTCAGCCAGAGCCGCGCTTCACTTTTGTGACCTGCTTGAATTGAAGCTTGAATTTTTACATTCTTAAAGCAATACAGTTCGTTTTGGCGGTAGACAAGGTTATTATAGTCAACTGAAACTAAAATCAAAAAATAAAATAAAAATGACTGAATTATTCCTCCTGACTGTTGATAGCACATAACGTTTTTTGTTTGGATAAATTGGATTGCATATATTTGAAACATTCAAAACCAATATCTGTTTTTCTCTCCCCCAACCCAACTATTGACTGTTATTAAAGGCTATAGATACAGCATTTCATCCCTCAACTGTCTCATATGGAGATTGCATTTCATAACAACACAACGGGAACTATAAGCACACGACCCTGAACTGGTTAGCTAGACGTCTCAGAAAGGGAAGAAAAGGTAGAGAAACAGGGGGGGACACAGAAGGGGTAGAGAGAGGAAGAGAGTGGAAAACAGTGTCCGTGAGGGGAGCGGGAGTGGTGCTGAAGGAGCTGCGGATGTCTGCAATCTTCTCATCGAAGAAATCTGCGAAGTCGTCTGCAGTGAATGAGGAATGAGGAGCAGGAGGGGGTTTGCTGAGGAGGGAGGAGAAGATGGAGAAAAATTGACGGTGGTTACAACTGTGTTTGTGAATTTTTGTGTGATAGTAAGTTACCTTGGCAGCGGTGACTGCTGTAGAGAACGCCGCTAGGAGAGACTGGTATGAGGAGAGGTCTGATGAGTCTCTGGATTTTCTCCACATCCTCTCGGCCCTGGGCGATAAACGACTATAATTTACAGGTTAATAGGGTGGTTGATAAACACAGAGTGGTATTCAAAACTCGTAATAGATAGATCAGAGAGGGGGAGAACAGATAATGACCATGAGGGGGAGAGTAGCAAACCAGTACCACCTCCGCGACCAGACGGCCGGGAGGTGTGAGAGAAGGAGAAGGAGGAGGAGAGGGCAGCGGGAGTTGTCGTGTTGTCCAGTGTGATCCAGGTTTCGGTGAGGGTGAGAAACTGGAGGGACAGAAAGGAGGCATAGCCGGAGATGAAATCTGATTTCCGTGTGGCAGACTGGCAGTTTCAGAGCCCCTCTGCAACGGTGAAGTTCTCGCAGGGAGTCAGCGAGGGGTAGTGGAGGTTGGAAGGGTTGCGTCGCCGTGGAGGGCCACGTCGTTGGAAACAGGTTCTGAATGGAAGAGAGCAGACAGGGATAGGGAGAACACACATAAACCGGGAGGGAGCGACACTAGTGCTCTTCCAGAAGTCTTTTGAAATGCACAAAGCTGATTGCAATTGGCTGACAGCTGCGTGAGACACTTCGCAAGCACGGATAAATAATTAATTATTACCAATTAAAAAGCACAATACCTCGAAACTAACAGCCTATCCAATCTAACAAACAGCCAATCGCAGAACAAACACAAACTAGCAATGCAATTGGTATGATCAGTGTTCAACAAGGTTTAATTAAAATCACGCAAACAGCGGCTAGTACGCTTAAAAACGACACTACCTTTCGCAGGAAGGTTAAAACTGCTCTTGCTACACAGGAAGGAAGATGCACGTCGAGCATTTTGGCAAGCGAAATCCGGCCTACACACAGACGCAATTTCACCACATGTAGTGTATCCACTTAAAATGTCAAAACATTTAGACAATTTGTTGCCACAAGAAGCTTGGGCAAACAACATGGCACAAGTTTCTATCCTAGGCAGACAGAGTTTTTAACCAAAAATAATGTTGCACGAATTGCTGCTGTGCGCATGTGTGTGGACTTGTATATTAGAGTGAACAACTTGCCTGTGCATGCTCGTTTGTGTTGTCATTCATTAAACACTACAACAAACATGTAAGCATGTGGCTTCAATGGTTCAGTGGAAAAGCATTTTTCTTCAGATTCGAGGATTATGACTTTGATTCCTGCTTGGTGTGTTTTTTGTAAAAATTTGGTTGAAACGTGGTATAAACAAGAACTTTTGAAAGAAGTCTACAAATATAAAATTTTCTTTTTAACTATTTTAAGAGGTCTTTTCACCATCTGCAATAGATGTTTATTTTATGGCTTTTAGCCTGAAAATTGCTCAGGGGGAGAGAAGAGGCGCTCTAGTAGCTCAACCAGATAACTTGTGTGTCATCAACAATGACCTGTTTTTCATGACATGGATTCAAATCCGACTCAAAATAAACCTCATTCTCTCTCTCCCTCCGATTTTCTAGTCTGTCATTGATTACTGTACAATAAAGCCAAAATGCCACAAAAATATATTTAAATGGGACTTCATATCACCATCCTCTTGGCAGCTGGAGAATAGGCTTTAGATCAAAAATGTAAAATGTAATTCAAAGTTATGCTTTTGAGATATATATAACATTAATTTGAATGCTGATCATTTGATATGGCATATTCACGCATTCCTGTAATGTTAGTGGAATGTGAAGGGGCAGTTCCACAATCAAGTTGTAGGAATGTTCTGAGGACTTGAGAGGAACTCAACATTATGACATCCAGGGAACACAATGCAACATTTGTGAAATTTATGGGATGCTCCTGAAATGTTTTTTTGTTATCTTGGAGTAACATTCCCCTCTACACCCCAGAATGTTCCCAAAATAACATTTTGTAATGACGTGGCAAAGATAAATGTGGAATGTTAGCAATGTACTCTGGTCACACAGTAAGGGAACGTTAAATCCATGCATTAGAGAAACCCAAAAGGAACGTTTCTAACATTCCTAGAACATTCTCCTAATGTTCCTGTAATGTTAGTGGGATCTGAAGGGGACAAGTTGTAAGAATTTTCTGAGGACCTGGATGGAACTCAACATTATGACATCCAGGGAATGCATTGCAACGTATGTGACATTTACAGGGCATTGTTATCAGGGAGGAACATTGCCCATAGACTTTTCTCTAAGCATAAGAAACTCAAGAAAAAAAAAATGTTCCTCAAGAATCCCCAGCAATGTTAGCAATCAACCTATGAATGCTCCCCATACTTCCCTGAATGTTCCCAATGTAATGTTCTGCAATGACATTACAGGGCTGTGTAGGGAACATTTTTTAAAGATCCCAAACATTCCTCGCTACCTGAGGTTAAATCTTAACAAACCAGAGTCTGATATGCATTCCATTTAAAACAAATAAACAAGTAAATAAATATTTTTTATATAATTTGTTGAATGATCAAACGTCTTCTAGTATAATACACATCTAATATTGGTAAAGTTAATGAGAATGTTTTTGTTTAATCCTGCCAATACATCTATACCCATATAGAGCATTGTTTAACAATTACTGGTCGTAAAAATATATTTCACTGCAGAAAACCTTTGAAACCACAAAAGGTATTGTATAATCAAAAATGTATTGTATAATTTGTATTTTACCTGACCATTAAGATATGTATATGGATGGATATACGTATAACATGGTTTATTGTTTGTCAGAGACCCAAATTAAATGCAGGAGTCGAACCGATCCGATGGCAGAACCTTGGGAACAATGTACTTTTATTTTTGTCACAAATACTCCCCTCTACTGGATCAGTGAGAGACTTGATCCATTTCATCCAGAAATTAACAGTTGGGACACTTTATGCATTGTCTGCTCATCTGCTTATATGTTAAATACTCAGCGCCAATTAAAACAACACCTTAGAGCACTGAATTTCCATTATGTTCTGTAAACAGTGCAAAATAATCTGGAGAACAGCATTGTACCTGAATTCCCCCTTATTGAAACAGGATTAAGTTATAGGACTTTGGCTGAAAGCCTTGCTTTTGCCTGAATAATTTAATGTAAACCCAGCTGTCTAGCTTCTTAGGAAAGTTCAATTATTTAGCACATCCATGTGTCCTTGTGGCAAGGGGTCCTTATTTCACTTAATTTTCCACGTTCAATCACCTAAGATTTTGTTATATTACTAAGTACTTTTAAAATTATATTCCAACCATGATTTAACACAAAATGTTATATTTTCTATATTTTTAATTGAGTCCAAACTTCAAAGTCAGAGTGGCTTTATCAATTTGTCATAGACTCAGAAACTTTTATTTACATGGTGATATGTATGTAGTCCATTGGCATTTATTATAAATTGTTCTCCAATTTTACCAAGAGCTGTAAATGAATGTAGGGGCATCCCAGAGGTCTCATAAATACTGAGAAAACAGTATTTCACAAAATATAATTTATACCACTCACTTTTTCCAAGTAAGGGGTTAAATCTTCCAAGTATGTGGCAAACAAGCTGACAGAATTTTTAGATAGAATACATAGATTTTTTTATTTTTTATTGCATTCACTATTATGCTATTTCCTCAAATAAAATGTTTGCAGTGATGGGTGTGTAGTGGATTGGAGTGTTGATGTTTTTGAAGTGTGTAACACATCGATAAGTAGGCCAGAATTCATGTAACTTATAAATAACTTGAGGATGTTCTGGGCGTGAAGCATATTAATGAGAAAACCATGCACAATATGCTTAGTCATCATTCCAAGTGGCTGCGCTGACTCCTCGGTCAGGCTGGGATCATCTGGGATCCAACAACAGACAACTAGATCTGAGTTTTCCAGTGAGGTTCCTTTGAATTGAATGGTTTATAATCTGAATGGTTCATCATTGCTCCATAACGTACTGCATAACCTGCACATAACAGGCACATTTTGAAATATTGGCCAAAACAGCTTGTAACATAACCCAATATTAAATAAAATGAGATACTTTATCTAAACTGAAGCGCTGGTTTTAGAAGAGAAATCATTGGTGTGGCTCACTGTACATTCCCTTTATTCATGTCTCTCTTACCTTGTGTTTTTTCGGGGGGCATTACCTGGGCGTTGCTGTAAAAGAGCATGCATGCTCAGTCAACATGCCATGTATAAATAAAGGATAATAAATCGTTTTAAATAGTAATAAATAGGTGAGCCTCTCACTGCGTGGAGTGTGAGAGGTAGAGTTACATGACACACAGTGACCGAGGGGTTTGTGTTGCATGGAAGTGGATCCATGTCTGTAACTTGCTCGAGGCAGTGTGCAAAGACACCTTGGCATGGGCAGCACTGATGTTGGCAATGTGAACATTTATGGATGTCATGTTTCTGCTTTGATTGTGGAACTATGAATATACAGTGCCCTCCACAATTATTGGCACCCCTGCCTTTAATACTTTGTGCAACCTCCCTTTGCCATTAAAACAGCACTGTGTCTTCTCCTGTAACATCTAATAGGGTTGGAGAATACAGAGAAAGGAATCTGAGAACATTCCTCTTTACAGAATTTCTCCAGACCATCCAGAGTCTTATGTCCTCTCTTGTGCACTCTCCTCTTCAGCTCAGACCACAGGTTTTCAATGGGGTTTAAGTCAGGGGACTGAGTTGGCCATGGCAGAAGCTTGATTTTGTGTTCATTTAACCATTTTTGTGTTGATTTGGACCTATTTTTGGATTATTGTCCTGCGGGAAGATCTAACGATGACCCAGTTTTAGTTTCCTGGCAGAGGCAGCAAGATTCAGATTAAAAATGTCCTGGTATTTCATGGAGTTCATGATGCCATGTATCCTAACAAGGTTGCCAGGGCCTTTGGAGGAAAAACAGCCCCACAACATCACAGAACCTCAACCATACTTAACAGTGGGGATCAGGTTATTTTCGGTATAGCCATCCTTCTTTTTACGCCAAACCCACCTTCAGTGTTGGTTGCCAATTTTCGTTTCATCTGACCATAGAACACAGTTCCAGTAGCGTTTAGAAAACTCCAGGCGCTTACGTTTGTGGTGAAATGACAGGAAAGGCTTTTTTCTGGCATGCCTTCAAAATAATTTGTTGGCATGGAGGTGATTCGTTTTGGAGACTTGATGACCCCAAGATGCTACTTTCCTTTGTAATTCTCCAACAGTGATTCTTGGGGATTTTTTTGCCTCTCTTTACCGTCCTCCTCACTGTGCGTGGAGGAAAAATAAACTTGGGTCCTCTTCCAGGCAAGATTGTAACAGTTCCAGTTGCTTTTAACTTTTTAAATATTGCCCTGTACGGTATATATTGGCATTTTCAGGTGAGTAGCTATTTTTTTAGAGTCATTCCCTGATTTATGAAGCTCAACACACTTTTTCCTCATTTGATTTGTGTGTCTTTCCCATGTTGATGTATGAATAAGGGAATATGGCCTCTGTGTCACGTAATATTTATACCCCAGTGAAACAGGAAGTCATGGATTACTGCTTGAAAGTTTCCAAACACTCTTTAAAAAGTAAAATATAAATGGAAAAAATGCTTCAGTTACATTTTGTTCATAAAAATTTCTAGAGGTGCTAATAATTGTGGCACACATGGTTTTGTTCAAAATAAGGGGGATTTTTTTCTTTCATTTTTCAGTGTGAGATTAAGCTAATTCACCAAAAGGTGAATTTTGTATAACCCTTTTTACTCATGTTTACCAGGGGTGCCAATAATTGTGGAGGACACTGTACGTATGTAAAAACATCATTTCAAATTTATACTACATAAACATTATGCCAAAAAATGCCACTAAGCAGACCACACATAAGAACCACTTGAGAACACTGACCATAGCATAGGTGCCTGATATTTCTCTGATCCTCACTGAAGAGACCAGGTTTTCCTGTGGTCATACATACTGCCATGAGGTTCACATTCATAGCTTCGGGAAAGGTGAGCACAAATACCCAAAAAAACAAAACTTCCTACTCGGGCCAACAATCAAAAGTAAAGAAATAAAATGTAGCTATATCAAATCACATATTTTCCTATAAAATCTGTCTTTATTCACATTCATTTCCACATTTAAAAATGAGATGAGAAACCATGGCTAGAAAGCACTTTTACATGGTGCAGTTCAACACAAAGCCTGCAGGGGGCGGGGTAGTGGCGAGGCACCGCAATGCTACAGCGCGCAGCTGCGGCAGGGCTGCAGTCCATTCTCGTTGCAGGCGGTGCACCGGAGGGCCTTGAATGTGTCTGTGAAGCAGTTGCGGAACACAGACATCTTGCTGCCATGGCACACGGGACAGGGGACAAAGGCGAAGCCCCCACACATTGGGCACCCATGGGGGTGCTGTACCTTCTACAATGACAAAACAACAAGCATAGATATTACTTATAAATATATGTTATTATTATGCTATTATTTATAATCAGACATTATTATACTGCAACAAGACCCACTAACATGAATCATAACAGGACACAATAGTAATGTGCCGAAGTTGCAGCAACCAATATGGCGTCCAATGCGCTGCACCTTTCAATTTTCTCATTGGCTATAATGAAAAAACTCCTGCCTTATTCTACCAAATTTAGGAGTTTACAGTCATATTTCCAACCCAGTTATATCCATACTACATATAAGAATAAGACTGATTAAGAATAATAAGAATGTGTGATTTTACTTGACACGATTCAATAAAGTTATAGTCGTGTTGCGTTACTCATCGGAGAGTCAACACTAGACTCTGTTTGGTCGTATTGAACACATGATGATTGCTGTTGGATAGCCTACAAAAATCTTGAAAAGGTTGAATGAACTATAATTACGACACCACATAGAGTAGTTGTTTGAAATATCATTCACAATGTGTCTTTCGTATACTTGTGTGTGGTTTTGAATGAGGTAGAAAACATAATAAAATGGTTGTATTTAAACCTCAAAATCGATCTAACTTTAGTTAGTAGGCAATATTTTACATACTACTGCACACATTTTTAAAAAATTAAACATCAACATCACTAGAAGGTATACCTACAGCTCTGCAAATGTTATGTCAGCCAAGCCCTTGCACAAAAAAAACAAGTTTTTTGATATATATTTTGACATACTTGTAAGTTCTTCTTATTTTGATAAACTATACTTTTGATACTTATTGGTACTGCATTAGCCCACTTTTTTAAGTATACTTTTAAGGTTTAAAAAGTGGGCCAATTTAGTCCCATCAAAATATATCAACAATCAAAATTAGCATATTTAAAAGTACATTTTAGTTTACTTCTTTTTTGTAAGGGAGGTTATGCCGAACCACTGGACCAAAAACCTCTTCTTGGTGATTGAGCATCATGAACTCACAGCAACTACTAAAGGAATACGCTAAGTACCTTTCTGGTGGCAACTGAATAATAACTAAGTTACTGTACAAGCTCTTCACAAAATCAGTTTATTTCAATTTCACTGAAGTCGAGTCCTGAGCTCGCATTACAGGTTATCTTCATGAAAACTTAACTCGGAAAGTACTTGGTGTAACTTCTAAGGAAATTGTACAAGAAGTAATTCACCGAACCAGCTAACTAGAGGCCTGTCTATTCAGACTAACCATGTGACTCAGCTGATCCTAGATCATCCAACAGGTCTCTCTTTTCTTACAGTATCAGCCAACATAACTATCACTACTTTTCAAACAGCCAGCCCAATTTACACTCCTGACTGGTTCACTTTGCCCAGACATGTATCAGCAGATTTTGTGAATACAGAACTGACATTTTTCCATTGATAATTTATGGCCCATTTATCAAATGTCCATTCATAATTCAGGGAAGGTTTCTGATGCATTATTGATGCCATATCTGTGCTTTATCATTCTCACACATTGGCAGAGGAAACTGGGCACCACGCTAACTTCCTGTGCTGTTGTCTGCATCAGAGCCCTGTAAATACTTTCCACTTGACATGATCTGGCACAGGGCATCCATGATACATCAATCAAAAAAGCACTAGTAATTGTGGGGCAGATACTTTGGTTCTTATGGTCCTGAAGGACCAAAGAATCTACCACAAAATCACTAGTGTTTGCCTGACTGAGGTATCATAAATGCCCTGTGCCAGGTGGAAAGTATTTACAGGATGCTGATGAGGTGAGTCAAGACAGCTCACACTTCCCTCCCTGTGGGGCCACAATAGAAATAAGCCTTCAGGCTTTATTATGTTATCCTCATTGATACATCTGTATATGTAATATTTGGTCAGGAATACTCAGCCAAAATCAACGTATTGTCATCTCAATATACTGTCACCTTTAACAAACACAACGGAAGCTAGAAAATAATAATTTAACTGTGCATATGTACCATTATGATTTCAATAGTCCTCCTACAGTCTTGAGTATCGGCTGATAAATCTGATTAATCCATACCAACTGAACTTTTAGCAGTCAGTTCTTCTGGCAGAGATCTTTATTTTCATGTACCAGTGGATATTATTTCATCAACAACTTTTACCTCAATTTTGGTGAGAAGGTCTTGAAGCTCTCCAGATTCATTCATGTCCAGTATTTTCTCTGCACCCTGTGAAGTGAACAAAAACTACAAAAGTTAAACAAGCCTCAAACCATCACTCTGCTGCCAGATATGCAATAGATATGGATGGATCACTTTAAGGTTGTTTCTCCTGACTCATTTGTCCATAGAGTTCAAAAGGAAAATGAATCAGGAGAAACAACGCTTAAAGTGATCCATCCATATCTACTGCATATCTGGTAGCAGAGTGATGGTTTGAGGTTCGTTTGATACCTCAGGCCCTTGATGACTCACAGGGCCAACCATGGGTTCCATACTATTGTAAATTACAGCTTCATCTAGTCCCACCCCTCAATTTCCATAGAGATCCATTCAAATGCTGAGAGGTTAGTATCGCTGGTACCAGAAAATAAGATATCAAGAGTCTTTTGATATTTTTGTATATCCAGTCATGATAGCATCACCTTCAAAAGGACCATACACACAGGTTAACTGATTTGATGTTAATTGTTTCTACATTACATGCCATGGTATAACCGTAGTAAAAAAAAAAAACATTGTGTCAAAGGAAGTATGCATTACCTATTTGTAACAATATAACTATGTACTATGTACAGCCATCTAAGCATCTTGGCTATTAAGACCCAAGGGTCTTTCTCAGAGACTCTCACCCCAAGGTAGTGTCCGTCAATGAAGACCACAGGAAGTGAGGGGGGCTCCCCCACCTTTCTGCACCGCTCCTCCACGTCTTTGCCGTACTCGTTGTTCAGAGCTATGTTCTTCTCTAGGAATTTTACCCGGTGGTTCTGGAAGATTTTACGAACCAGCTCACAGCGCTCGAAGGTGGTCCTGACGACACGGAAGCTGGTGGTGTAGATCACGATCCGCCCGTACTCCAGCGTAAACTCTGGCTGGGTAGAATCAGTACTTTAGAGGAGAATTGGTACTTCAGAGCAGTGGGGACCACTGTGTATGCTGGTTTTCGTTCCAACCACAATTGCAATCCTAGAATTTTAACAAGCTGTTAACTTTTCTCAATTAGTTGGTTTTAATGTTTGTAGAGGGACTATTGATTCACATTAATTTGATTCATCGTAGTCTTTAATTTGATCAGTTTAAAAAAATGTTACCTATTTTTATGTAATTGTTTTCAATATAGCACAATTGGCACAGTGTGAGCTTGGGACTCATGGCATGCATAGCACTTAACAGGAACAGCTTGTTCCCAAACTTTTTTGTTCTAAAGTTTAAGGAGATTCAGTTATTTAGAGCAGAATTCATATTTCAGGGAAGAAATGAGAGGAACATCGAGACTTTCGAGGATAATTCGTATTTTGAGAATTCGCTCTGTGGGAGAGAGACATGAAGGCAAAGAATCAATACATTTACAGAGATAATCACTTATCTCTTTTTGAGCAAGTATATCAACTGACAGGTTTGTTCTTGTCTCATAAAGTAAGAGTGATTCTTCTGGTCAGTAAAGTATAAGCTGCACTGACTACATTTGAAGTGTACAAGTCTGTTGTAATTACTGTGGTACCCAGCTGAAAACTGTGGCCCGAATGAAGTGACCATGGACACAGCATTCTTCAGAATAGAGGGCATGTTTGTTCTTACCTCCAGCATTGACAAAGGGTGTTTTGCCATAATGACACAAGTGCATGACAACAATTGCAAAAAAATACTAGAGCTGAAATTAATTTTAAAACTTCAGTTCAGTTCACAGATTTTTTTTGTCTTTTTTTAAACATAACAAAAACCCTGTCTTTCAATGTGTTGAACAGCAGAAGAGGGGCTTGCCAACTCACACAAATTTTTGCCTGTCATGTTAAATCTCACAAGCTGTTTTCCCTCATCTTACCATTGTAAATGTCCATTGCCAAGACAAATTGAGTACCTTTGTCTTCAGTTCCCAAGGTAAAGTACAGAACCCATTAAACAAATCTCCAAGCTCAATTCTAGACAATTTACTGTGGTGTCCTACGGTGAGAATGTGCTTATAAATGTCTCAAAAATTCCCACTGCATCATCAACTGGAAGCCTGGAGCTGAGCAGAAGCCAAATACCAGGATGTTCAGTTTACACTAATTCTAGACAAATACATTGGTGTTGACAGAGGCGAGAGAAAACTGGCTTCTTGCATATCAGGGACCCAAGACACAAATTTTTTTAATTTCAGAACTGAAATATCCCCTTGCCATGCAGAGTTTACAGCAGCCATATCCAAACTATATAAGAAACCAGTCCTGCCCGACTTTACCCTGCCAGACTAAAATTGTTCCACCAAGGAATTTTTCTTCATCTTCTGGATCCTTGGGAGTGGTTTTGAACTTTATGTGCAGTTTTTGTTTCTTGTGTCAGGACCTAGATGTATCTTGGCAAGCTTAACACTCAGGAAGTCACCTTTTTATGCCTCCAGGCCGGCGATAGCCATGGCCGGAGGCATTATATTTTCGGGTTGTCCGTACGTACGTATGTCCGTCCCACTCTCGTGAACGTCATATCTCAGGAAGGCCTTGAGGGAATTTCTTCACATTTGGTTTAAACATCCACTTGGACTCAAAGATGAACTGATTAGATTTTGGTGGTCAAAGGTCAAAGTAACTGTGACCTCACAAAATACATTTTTAGCAATAACTCAAAAATTACTACGTTAATTCTGACAACATTTAACACAAATGTCTACTTGGACTCAAGGATGAACTGATTAGATTTTCGTGGTCAAAGGTCAAGGTCAGTGTGACCTCACAAAATATGTTTTTTGGCCATAACTCAAGAATTCCTATGCTATTTCTATGCTAATTATGAGAAATTTTCACACAAATGTCTAATAGGATAAAATTATGAAGTAATGATATTTTATATCCAAAAGTTCAAAGGTCAACTTCACTGTGACATCATAATGTTTTGCTTACCACTGTAGCTGAGAAAACAATCTAATAATCACATTAATTTGGAATCATGCATGTCAATATAGTGATAACTTCCATTTCGCCAATAAATACACTTCATACCTTTTCAATTAAATTCTTTCAAAGTCTTCACTACATATATTTTATGAGGCTGGACAGACATGGATGTAAACTGCAACTTGACTTGTTGGCGGAGGCATACAACCGCAAGGAGGTTATTTCTGGTTTGAAATGTATTTGTTTTCAGGCACTATATATTTTCTCAAGAATGACTTCAGTCATATTGCTGACCGTTAATACAGTTGGTTTCAGTGCAGTCTGCGCCAGTGTCATTTTCCACATAGTTTTCCATGTTCTGCAAGCTTGCTGACTGGATGTTAGTGTGTGCGCTGTCTATCAAAAGTGAACTTGTGGATACACACTCATCTGTTATCCAGTTTTCAGGGCTGGGGGTCAAGGATCAGACACAAGCTGTATTGCAGTGAAACAAACACTTTAGACAGGATTACACTGTGGGACTAAACTTTTCAGAACCTCCAACTGACCCATGGCCAAGGATTGCCCAGATTGGACAACTGTTATATCCATGTGTGCTCTGTCAAATCTCAGGGATTGTCCTGCTGTGTCCTTTACAAGTCAAAATCTATATAAATGACAGCCAAACATCATGGCAGGTGCCTCAGTGCCAGAAAAAAATCTCAAAAAAAATCTCTCAAATTTAGTTTTAAGGAATTGGGTTTTGAAAGTGTAAAATTGTAAGAGTAAAATTTTTAAGACAATTTGCTCAAATTTTTGTTCAGATGTCAAACTATGGTTACACATGTGTGTGTGTCATCTGAACAAACACTGGTCAAGAAAACTGCCAGTCATCATGAGCACCTATCACATTCCTGACAATGAAGGGCTTGGGTAACGTACAGTGAGTGTGATCTAATGGAAATAGACTTTCCGTTACAAGTTGTATTCCAAGTTAGAAATAAATGGTTACATTAACACACTTTTTGATATTACACACTTAGATTAACCATAAATGAATAATAACCGGAAAGATTTCAGTATTACCTTGGCACACACATTTTTATATCACATTTTTAAATATTCTGTTCTTTAAATTGTGTTGTCGTTGTTTTGTAACAATTCAATCCATGTTTATTTAAGTCTTGAGAAGGACTTTGTATGATGTACAGTTTTTCACAACTTGTGCATGTTGGATGACAAAACTGGACATATTAAAAATGTCATCATTTTGTAGGATTTATGTTTATTTTCAAAATGCCATTTAATAAAAAATGTAATGTATCAGGTAATGGTTTACAGAGGCTTTTATCCATAACAATGTAAATACAATAGCTTCCATCTTCATATACTTTTTAACTGGGCCTTTACTGATGCAAAACCCAAGTTCTCAAGGGTACCACAGCAGTAGCCCACCCATGCTTTGAAACTATCACCTTGTGGTGACAAGGTCAGTTCCCTAGCCCTTACATCACACTGTAGTCTCACATTCCCAGTAATATCACCCATTCACCTACATGTACGTAGCATTGACCGCTTAATCACCCACCAGGTATGCGCATAGTCGCTCCAGAGCCATTGTATTGAGAATGCGTTAACCTAATTCGTTCCTTCTGTAACACTTAGTGAATTACCACATACATTTTTAATTTGGCCATGACTCTGTGCTTTGATCTCTCACAGCTGGAGCTCAAGAAAGAGAAAAACGGCTCTGAATCCAAAGGCAGGTCAGAACTGTTTAGAATGAATTACTGGTACTGTGTACCAGTCCCTAACCACTGCTCATACCAATATACGTCATGTATCAATTTGTCATAAAGCATAACTCTTGTGTTTATTTAAATATGTTCAGAGGGTTTTAAATTGGTTTGTATCATAATTTCTTTATTTTATTTTATTGGGTCAAGGACCCAATTTTGTTTCTTCAAAGCACAGAAACCCTGATTAGGTGACCACATGCAAGAAGGAAAGCAGTAGAATCAATCAAAACATCAGGATGAGTCTAATGAATGCACTCACCCCATAGACACTGGATAGGTTGCTGAACAGTGCTCAGGATAAGTCTAATGAATGCACTCACCCCATAGACACTGGATAGGTTGCTGAACAGTGCTCAGGATAAGTCTAATGAATGCACTCACCCCATAGACACTGGATAGGTTGCTGAACAGTGCTCAGGATAAGTCTAATGAATGCACTCACCCCATAGACACTGGATAGGTTGCTGAACAGTGCTCAGGATAAGTCTAATGAATGCACTCACCCCATAGACACTGGATAGGTTGCTGAACAGTGCTCAGGATAAGTCTAATGAATGCACTCACCCCATAGACACTGGATAGGTTGCTGAACAGTGCTCAGGATAAGTCTAATGAATGCACTCACCCCGTAGACACTGGATAGGTTGCTGAACAGTGCTTGGCCAGCACTGACTTTGTGCCTGACCCCGCGCACAGTCCCATTTTTGCTGAGAATGTTGATTCGCTTTGCGCCGAACGTCCGGTCCTTGGAGGCACCAGCATACATCAGCAGGTCATCCGGTTCGCCCTCACTGTCATCCAGCTCCGAGCCAAGAAATCCACTGAAGTGACCGCTCGTGTCGCTGGTCGAAGGGGTGCTGGCCCGTTCAGGCTCTGAACTGCTGGTGGCGTCTGAATCCAAAGAGTCCGACGTTCCCTCATCCCTGAACATCTCCTTCAGGACCCGACCGCTGTTCGCCGATGACACACGAAACCTAACTCTCTTCTGCAGCTTCTCGTCCTCCAGTTTGAACGTTTCCCCCTCCATCGGAAAACGACACAAGCTTTACATCGTCCTTCGCTTGGCCTTCCACCGTTTAGTCTCATTTGAGGACGAACCAGCCGCCACACGTTTGCTCTCTCATGCACAGCTGCGTATATTAACATGTACTCTACTGTACCACAATGACTCAAGACAGAAACAACTACACAGTCAGAGTCATCAAGTCAGTTAATAATGCATGCTCATGTGCTATGGTTACCAAAACAACTCCCAGAGAGTAAAGCGATAGCCCCCTGGTGAATAATTGAACCCACTGTGTAAAAATTTGGAACAGAAAATTTTAATGAACGCAAGGATCCATTTGACGTGATGATGTTGTTTTAGGCAAAACAAACAAAATGCCTGTCAGGAGCCTAAGCTATGCCATCTCAGCAGCCTACAGTCTCCACATAAAAAGAATAAGTAATTTAGTGATTAGGAGAAAACCACATTAAAAATTACTTTAGTCTGTTATCTTTTTGTAATGTAACAGGGTCATTAGTATGAACTAATGTTTTTTATATTTCAGGCTTAAAATGTCCTGCAAATGTGTAAATTGGTAATTATAGCTGGTGTGCTCTCCAAAGTGAAGTGAAGCTAGCTCAGATTACAGTAAGAGGGGTTGTGGCTCATTCTGGTACTTTTCAAGTGTGTGGATGGGCCCCGTGGTCTGGTATCTAATCAGGGTCATTGAGCACCAGAGGCCTCTCTGCACAGTCAGGTGAAGACATTCTACCTGCACAAACAGCTCATGGATTATACTTCTCAAATTCTATGTAGGCTACATGGGAGATAGCTGATGGGGGGGGGGGCTGCTGGGTAGCTCATCCTTTGAAGGCACTGTTCTAGTGTGTGGGTGGGTTCCCAGGCTGGGTATCGAATCCAGACCATGCCAGTGCCCCACAGGGCATCGCCCAGGGATGGGTGTTTGTTGGCCTGAACTGTTTTTTTTTTTTATGTTGGCCTGAACTGTTGTATTCAGTATCTTCCTCTGACTCATCTCTGCACACGTTACACTATGCACTATGAACTATGTGGTGTGACAAGAAGCAATCCTTGGCAGCACTGCTTCAGAGGAGACCCTGCACATCTCTGTAGTTGTATTCAATGGTGGGATTTTATTTAGCAATGAGCATTGATGTATATCTTGAGACCAAGGCAGAAAAAAAGTATGACATTTTTTTACACAATACAAGTGTACTGGATGACATTAGTAAAAAACGTTAGTAAAAAACATTTTTTTTAAAGTATTATATGCATTTTTTTATTGATTGTCTCTTATATTGTAGGTTTCAGCATAGTAATGTCCCCTACAGAGGATACAAGTTCATTCCCAGGCCTTCAGAGGACATAGGACTGAAGATTCCAAATTGGCTAGCAGAACCATTTTTAAAAAGTAGCTTATGGACTGTGCTGCGAAAAGAACACTGGGAATGCAGACACACTGATAAACCCCTGGAGGCCTGGACCAAATGCGACCAAATGTCATTCTATTTAAATGCAGCGGGCTGCATAACCAAGTCTGCGGCTACCACTGGATGCGACATGAACCTTGAAGTAGATGCAGTACACTTTAGTAGATGCAGTACATTTTAGTAGATGCAGTACACTTTAGTAGATGCAGTACACTTTAGTAGATGCAGTACATTTTAGTAGATGCAGTACACTTTAGTAGATGCAGTACACTTTAGTAGATGCAGTACACTTTAGTAGACGCAGTGCACTTTAGTAGATACAGAACATTTTCGCCACAAATCAATCATAGTAGAAGACTATGTCCTTCACTGTTTTTCCTGGGTGCTCGTTTATCAGTGCATGCCTCAACTAACATCATGGTTCTTTTTGTACCCAGCATGTGGCATCGTTTAAAAAAAAACCTTTGGGTAGCCTACACAGCAGATACTATGAGCAGGAGCAAAACTCTTACAGAGTCATGGTTAAACAATTCAGTTTGGAGGTATACCCCTAGCTTTCATTCTTCACAACTTGGTGGGAAAGGCCGGGATGCAGAAGCGAGATACAGTGTTTGATGTGATTCTGCCCACTCAGGCATATAAATCCACCAAACGGAGGGAGTAGCTGCTGTCCTTGGTGCTGAACAGGTAGTTTTATGCCAGACGAGACATACGATGGTCAGCTTTGTTGTGTCAGTCTTGATCGCCTTGTGCTAATGAATGAAATCAAGCATACACTGGGATTTTAATTTCCAGCCATCTTTGTTTACAATTTGCCATTGCATCCATACATTCCACACATCTCTACTTGCATAATTTACAGATAAACCTCATCCAGGTGTTTTCTTGCATTATATTGTCACACCTGATTTTGCTCATTATTATTCCCCTGCCCCCCCCCCAATTATGGCGTAATCCATCCACCTGAAGGCAAATCTCACAGACATCACAGGAAATGAATGCCCAGGGAATGAAAACTGACCAGAATAAATCGTTTCAGAAAAATATAAGAACAAATGAGGGACAAATGAAAAAATTTAAATAACAAAATCAGCCAGTGATTCAATTAATTTGGACAAGGACATAGGCTTCCATCAGTACTGTAAAGATGATGCGGTGAAGGTCAACACCCCTACTGTCCAGTAGGTTTCTTCAGTTAAATAAAATATTTAATGTTATTGAAAAGGTGCAAGCTTCGTCAGAATAACAGCCAAACTTGATTGGACACAACATTCAAGTTTGGCTGTTATTCTGGCGAAGCTTGCACCTTTTCAATAACATTAAATATTTTATTCTGAAGAAAAGACATGTTCATACAAAGTTCACACAAAGTCCAGTATCTTTGGTGTTTATTGACAAATGAAATAAAAAGGTATCAATCTGGTGTTCAGGAATGGTTGGAACATGTATTACAGCAACACTATTGCTTTAGGGCCAGAATAAGGAACTGGGAACAATAGGGATGCTAGAAACAGCGAACACAAAAGTTAAGACCTGTTCCCCCTACAAACGTGAATAATACCTTCACTTTAATATTTTAGCTGCGTAAAGCAGTCATTCTGAGGAGAACTACCAGTAATAATAACTAAAATGTGTAGTTAGTGCTTTGGTTGCTGATAATGTAATCTTGTTTTCTTGTTCATTAATAATACAAGAAGATGAAAGAAAATGATAGGCAAACTGCCACAGAAATACATTAGTGCAGCTTTTCCTTCGTGTTTATATTCAGCTTTGATGTGTGTTTGAGAGTTGTGTATAATTTCATTAGCCATGCTTCTAAAAATAATTCTGAAATCAAAAGCAAAGGATTTTTTCGTATATGGAACATAGATGTAATGATCTATTATATATTCCAGGTGCACAATGCAAAATAACTTTTTCAAGACCAGAAGGCATTTACTGTTACTCTGTTACACCCTTTACTTGATAAGACTTGGTCCAGCTAATGTCTTGAACACTGCTTAAGAGTTGCACTGTTCTGAGTCACACTACATTTTAATCCCAATTTTAAATATATATACGTATTATACAAATACATATTATATTAGAAGATGTATTTCAATATAATGCCTGACATGGAAGTGGTTGGGAGTTTCCCCCTTTTGCCACTAGAGGGCAGGAGACCACTTATTTTGAAGAGTGAATCTACTCAAGGCAGAAATGCAAAAAAACAGTGATTGTAGTTCTGCTTTCCTTTTTATCGTCTGATCTGGGGAGAGTTTAAACCACCGCTACTTATGACCAGGACCATTTTAGTAATGAATTGGCGTATGGATGGAGTCATAAACCAGCTGCTTGTGCCTGATACGGAAAATGAATCATGCTTCAACAATTTAGCAATGGTGTTCTGAATATAATGGTGTTTCTCATACAGTATATCATGAGCATGTTATGGTTATTCCAAACACACACACATACAGAGAGAGAGAGAGAGAGAGAGAGAGAGAGAGAGAGAGAGAGAATTCAGACAATTTAATCATGAAACAAATACGATCTCATTTGTTATTTATCTTTAGCATTACTGTGTGTCGATCCACGGGCCAGAAGCCCAAAACGGTGTGTTGTGCTGAGGGAACCTGCTTTGCCAGCGTTCATAGTTCAGCTAAAACCGACAAATGGCTCATCTCACCACCAAGGAAAAGCAATGACACTCTTAACATCAAATTTATGAGTCTGGTTTGAGACTACTAGCTAGTTAACAAGCGTATGTATTTGTGTTGCCCGCCAGCCATTGCACCCGTCATGCATAGTGCCCACTGTACAAGCCTTTGGAGGCAGTGTTATGATCTGGGGTTGCTTTAATTGGTCAGGTCTAGGCTCAGCAACATTATGCAGCAATAAAATTAAGTCAGCTGAGTACCTGAATGTACTGAATGACCAGGTTATCCCATCAATGGGCATATTCCAGGATTACAATGCCAAGATAAATCGGGCTCAAATTGTGAAAGAGTGGTTCAGGGAGCATGAGAAATCAGTCACACATTAATTGGCCACTAGAGTCCTGACTTTAACCCCATTGAAAGTTTTTGAGATGTGCTGGAGAAAACTTTACGGAGTAGTTCGACTCTTCCATCGTCAATACAAATCTCGGCCAAAGATTTATGCAACTCTGGATGGAAATAAATGTTCTGTTGCATAAGCTTGTCCAAACAATGCCATGACGAATGCGCGCCATAATCAAAGCTAAAGGCGGTCCAACTAAATAATATTGAAGAGTGTGAAACTTTTTTTTTGGCCAGGCAGTGTAGTTGATGTTACGTTCTAACTGTCGCTATTGCTATATATTACGTACTCTTAAGGTTGTGTCTGAATCAGCACCCTTCCATGCTATTGAGTATGCTTGTTGAGACAGGACGCAAAAGTAGTTAAGTAAATTATATTTTCTCTAAATGTAGTATACTTAAAACTCCCAGATGATATATTTACATTCGGGGTTTCGCTGAGTATGACTGAATCCCGAACTGAGCCCTCATTGGCTGAATCCAAAACTGAGCCCTGTGGACTTGTACACTTTAATGGAGTATTTCAGGTAGAGGGTGTGAAAAGTCTGCATAAGAGCACTTGCCAAAAACGCTGTTTTCACAATCGGACAGCCTTAAGCAATCACAGACTTAACAAGAATGCACCTTTGAGTTCACAAGTCTGTGAGTCCAGAGGATAGGATTCAGCCATGGACTCGAGGACTGTGGACAGTCTGTGAGTCCAGAAGATGGGATTCAGCCATGGACTCGAGGACTGTGGACAGTCTGTGAGTCCAGAGGATGGGATTCAGCCATGGACTCGAAGACTGTGGACAGTCTGTGAGTCCAGAGGATGGGATTCAGCCATGGACTCGAGAACTACTCAACAAGCATAGTAAATAGTATGGAAGTGCCCTGATACGGACACAGCCATATACTCTACTTCCTTCAAAATTAAGTCTTCATCTTCTTCCACGTGCCTGATATTAGCCTGTGGTTAATTAGCCAGGTGTGTAGCTTTCTTTGTTAAGTATGCCTGTTAACTATAACATACAAAAAGACAATGAACTGTTTAAGGGTTATGTGATGATATTCTACCTGATATATTGGTTCCCTCAACACATTTAAAGACAATACAACTTCACGGAAAACTAAATTAAACTAAAATAAAGGCCGCATCTTCACAAATATGAATATTTTGAAAATGTGTCTTGGTGAAGATGTGGCCTGCATTTTCACAAAACTAATACAGGTAGTGAACAAAACATTTTTAAAACACGTGTGCCAGCCTAGAAGAGATGTTGGTTTCATATAAGCTGCATTTTATTGCCATGGTTTGGGAGCATTCATACCCTAAAAAGCAAGGTTGGTGAAAATCAGTACGTAATGGTAACAATTTACATTAATGTGATCATGGCTGAATAAGACTGTGTGCAAATCACCCAGGATCAATGTGCCTGCTGAATAAATATTTAAAATAAATGATGCAATGTTATTATGTTTTCATTTTAGCTCAAGTATAGATGGGTAAACAAGTGTCATACTGCTAACAGTGAATATAAAATGAACTGACCATGAGTCAGTAAATCAAACAGTTCCCCAGCTATCAGAAAACACGTCATGAACATGAAGGTATTCTAACAAAGGTATGAGGCCCAGAACAACATTCCATACAAACTTACTGGTAACATCACCCAATGGTTATCATCATGAAAAGCAACATGAAGGATATCTGTCAAAACACTAATGTTCTGTTCTGAACAGTAAGTTCTGTGCAGTAAGTATTGTAATTTTGGATTTATTGTACAAGGTTCATTTGATGCAATTGAAAAACATGATGATAAAATGTACATGGATGACCATCCACAGTTACATATTGTTTTAACTGGAATAACAATCATGTTCCAAGAACGTTCCTGTAATGTTTCTGGTGAATTCAAGCCTTGAAGAGACATCCAGGAAATTGGGAAAATTAATGTGTTAGGAACATTCTTTACATGTTTTGATGCTAAAATATTAAGAAAATAACTAAGACAACCAAGCAAAGATAAATATATAGAATATCTTAGATATGTTTGATTTTTTTCTTTTCTTTTCATATTTAATTTTTTTATATAATAAAATTAAATACATAATTTTATTTATATTAATAAAATATATTTTATATATATATATATATATTCATTAAACCCCTTTGTTTTAAATGTTCTTCCTGTGGTTGTATACAGTCTGTAAATGGTTAATAATTCATTATGTTATGTTATCTTAGGGAATTATCAGCACACTCAGTCAAATTCTTTTTGTGTGCCTGCTATGTAAATTTACAATTTCTGTCTGTATGTGTGCTGTACATACAGTGTTTTAAAGTTTTAATTCTCCACCAACATACACAGTATAGCACAAGGCTACACAGAATAAAACCATGTGATTCAACAGTAAATGATCGCTTCTGTGTAAGGCTTACTATTTTAGGCTTACTAGGACAAAGGCAGAATATTTTTAAAAAAACATTCTCCCATTTAACTGAATTGAAGTTTAGTGGTCCCGTTTTGAAATTTTGTGCTAGTGGCTTGAGACATGATGTTGGCTGAAAAACACCATAGATGTACAAGTTGGTAGCAAAATGGTCTCTGATTTGTGGATGAAGGCATCAGAGGAGTATACACAGACTTGAGCTGTAGAACACCTGTGGGTAAAATGGTGGACAGTGACCCCAAGCACCATTGGCTAATTAAAATTATGGAGAAATTGGGAAATTGTTCAAAAACACAAGCTTAATTGAGTGCATTTAAGTTTAATCCATTCCAATCTGCTAAGATATAGTTTCCATTTAAAAGCTGCTTTGACATGCTGGTCAAGGTTCTGATGTGGAGGTAGTCTGGTGGAACAGGAAGTGCCTACAGTTGGCAAAGTTTGCATCATCAGTGTCATGGTTCCCTCCTTATGCTCATGCTAACCTCGGTGGCTCCTCTTTGTCTGGCAGGTGGCTTGTGCAGTTAACCGGATAGTTTTGTGTTTGGCCAGGCTCATTTTACAGTGCTGTGATGGGTGGTGTGTTCCAGCTGCCATTGGCACTGTTTTGAAGTTTGAAGCAGGTTCCTTGTGGGAGAGAAATAGCTGTATTTGTTTGGGGAAGGGTGTATATAAGGTCTTTAGGTAAAAGGTTTTGTTTGTGGTAGCCAGTTGTCTTCTCCCAGAAAGATTTTCCTGTTACACCTCAACCTCCATCAGGCCCCACACGTCACGAAGCCCCCTGAAGCGTCGTCGCTGCCTCCACCCTTCTCTCCACCCCAAATGCACTCTTATCCCTGGGGCGGCCTCCAGGCGTCTCAGGGCCATGCTCCTCGCAGAAACATCGGGAGCATCGCCATACCCCCTCTCCCTCACCCGTCGCATCACAGGCCATGCAGGGGGCCCGTGGGAATCGCCAGCCCCTCTGGTCGCAAGGTTATTCTCCATTGGCCTCCTTCCTACACACTCCTGTGGGCCAGAGTTGCCACAAACATGCATCTGTGCTGCTTTAACCTGCCTCAGCAGGACACTAACATGTATGTTAGTATCTTTACTCCTTGTGAATGTTGCAATGTGTATTCATTTGGTTTCAAAACTAAACTTCCATTATCTGTATTGTGGAGTATTAAATGTCAATAGCACTTGATACTTATAACTTTAAATATATATACTGTATATATACACAACATTAAAACCACTGACAGGTGAAGTGAATAACATTGATTATCTCATTGTTATTTTGGTTCTGTACTCTAGCACTGTACTCTGCATTTGAATGGATCTCTATGGGAATTGGAAGGTGGGACTAGATTTAGCTGTAAATTATGCTGAAACAGTATGGAACCCTGCTCGCAAGCCTACCAGCCTGCGCCATTCTGCCTCTTCAACTGATCCAGAACGCAGCTGCCCAGCTTGTGTTCAACCTCCCGAACTTTTCGCATGTCACCCCCCCTGCCAGTTGCAGCCAGGATCAGGTTCAAAGTTCTGACCCTGGCCTACACTGCAGCCAATAGGACAGGCCCTGCCTACGGCCTACCTGCAGGACTTAATCCAGAATTATATTCCTGCTCGACCACTTCGCTCTTCTACAGCAGGGCGACTCGCACTTCCCCCCCTCCGTGTCAACAGCTCTCGCTCGTCCCGACTGCAGAGCTTTTCCACCCTAGCTCCTCAGTGGTGGAACAAACTCCCCATTTCCCTACGTTCTACTCCAACCCTGCCTGTGTTCCGTTGTGGCCTGAAGACACACCTCTTCAGACTCCACTTTGACTGATACTTTAATCTAGGACCTCTCATGGTACTTGTTTCTTGTTTGAAATTTATAATAGTATTTAGAATAGAATTGCAGTATAGCTGAGTTACCCACAGCTTACTGTGAACTACATTCAAGGTTCATTACTAGGAATAGCGGCTACTTTATGAGAAGGATGTGCTTTCTTATCTGTTCTGAGTTACTTCGATGACATTTCTGTATGCACTTATTGTATGTCGCTTTGGATAAAAGCATCTGCTAAATGACTGTAATGTAATGTAATGTAATGAATACATGGTTGGTAAAATGGCTGTAAGTCATCAATGATCTGAGGTATCAAACAAGCCTCAAACCATCACTCTGCTACCAGATATGCAGTAGATATGGATGGATCACTTGAAGGGTTGTTTCTCCTGACAAAGTTTCCTATTGAACTCTACGTAAAAATAAGTCAGCAGAAGAAACCCTTCAAGTTATCCATCCATACCTACTGTATTTCTGGCAGCAGAGTGATGGTTTAAGGCTTGTTTGATACGTCAGACCCTTGATGACTTAATAAGCCATTTAGCCAACCATGTTCCATACTGTTCCAGTGTAATTTACAGCTAAATCTAGTCCCACCCCCCAATTCCCATAGAGATCCATTCAAATGCAGAGAGGTTATAGTATCGCTTGTAGGAGTACCAGAAAATAAGATATCAAGTTTTTTTTTATATTGTTGGGTCACAGACATCAGGAAGTCATGGCATGCAAAGGATATGCGACCAAATATTTAAAATGATTACTTTGAACAAATAATTAATTAATTCTCAATGTAATTAATCAATTGATGAATGTATTATTATTATTATTATTATTATTATTAAAAGTAGTAGTAGTAGTAGTAGCAATTACGTTTTTCTGGAAGTCAGTGCACCAACGCTTACCTTAATGTTATTGCTTTCTTATTGATCATGATCGTATTATGTTGCTAAGCCATAGTGTAGTGAGCACAGTACAAAGACTATACGCTTTTAAAGGGACCAAGTGAAATTGGTTTACAACGAATCACAAAGCGCAAATATGACGTCATAAGTACTTAGGTAACAATGCTTGACACAAAGGGACACGCAAATAACTATTAGAGATGAATACGCTGACGTTTCTGATATTACTGCGATAATAACATTGGTAGAAAATTATTTTATCATGGAAATGTATTTTCAATAGGCTACCAGTAGCCAGTAGCCACATGCTTTCGCCAGTGGTTATATGAAAAATGTCCGTTTTAGCAAACGTGTAGGCTATTGTAGAAACACATTCCCTAAACACACGTGCAGCCCTATAGCCTAATCGTTAACGTGTTAGTATATTTACTAGTATAGGCCTACTTTGTAGCCTAGGCTATATTACTTTATTTTTCTTGCTGCTGTTTTATAAACCGTGAATGTTATACAGGCCTAAACCTACCGTTGTCACAGTGACGAGTAGGCTATTCAATCGGCTGTATGTAAAAAAAAAAAACGTCAGAATGTGATCATAAAATTGCAACAAGAAGCACTTTCAGCCTTCATGCGATTGAAAACCAACGTTTCAGAATGATCACCCATTCGGCATCCCTAAATGTTTTCTTTTTTTGTTATTGAGCTTTTGTACCCAGGCTGTAATCCCATACCCACATTGGTCAGTAGGCTAATAGGTTTACGTATAAATGCGCAGTAGCTAGCTACTAGGTAAGGATACGCACTTATGCAGATATGCTGATTTAAGTTAAGTTATCAGCAAGTTTATGTAGCATTATAGCCTATTTAAGTGTGCGTGTTTATGATTTTGCTACAAGCACGATTGAAATTCATGATAGTTTCCTATACAGTGAAAAAAGAACCACATTGTCCAGTCAGTCTATGCTCACCACAGACCAAAATTATTTTTCATGCTCCCTCACATAGCCTATTCACTGATGCTGAAATGCCAGGGTCTTCCACGAGCACCACTATGTTCAAAGAATATAGGGTGACACAGACGGAGATTTTTTTAATTTTATTTTTTTATATCAAAGTAAATCAGCTGGTAGTGACGATGGGACAGCTATTTACTTTCATACCGCAACAATCTCCGAACTATTACATTTTAAATGCTGAAGTACAGTAAACCACCAAATACGCACAGTCCCCGTCCCCCCTTCTACAACCCAGATGGTACACTCTGACTTGTGAAGTGGCGCTGTTACACTCGGTTCACATTAGGAGACTGGATCGATTCTTGATTAGTGGAAACTCTGCAGTGGTATTATGTGTTCGTAGCCGTGAATGCGCGAGTTCATAGATCCATCTGTATCATTATTTGCAATGGGACTATAATCGGCCTGGATACGCTGACTAATGAATCAGAAATTTTAATATAGCGACGAAATTCTGTTACATGTGGGCTAGTTTTGATAAAAGACGACGGAGGAAAGGAACGGTACAGGCGATATAGAAGTCGCGGTTTGACAGGTGCCTTTGCCCGGCTCGGTGTGGAGAGATGCCTCCTGTTCAAAAAACTGTGACCGATGTCCGCTCCCGGGTGGAAGGTAGGTGGCAAGCTAACGAGCTAACACTGCATTGCACAATGACAATGACAATGAATAACCACTGACTTATATAATTGATGTCTTTAGATTGCACCTATATGCTTACATTTATTTGTGAGTGAGAATGTTATTTCAACTAGCATACCGTCACCAACAGAGCCCAAGACTAGCTGTTCGTTTTAGGGCTGCAGCTATTTGATCACCTATGTAAGTCCCTACAATGATCTTACGTCTGCAAAGAGAAACTAGGAAGAAAAAAACTTAGGGTAATGGCCAGTTTTGTCCAATTGCAGTTAAGCTTAAACAATCTTAATTGACAAGTAGGCTAACGTTGGCGAGACTTCTACCTACTTGATAGAACCGAGCTATCGGCTATACCTGACACAGAAATAATTTCAGGATGGAAGACTGTAGGCTATATAAGTTAGTTTACTTATGGTAAATAGGCTATGTCTTATTGTCTTTGTGAAACGAGTTACGGTAGCTTTCAAGACATTGCCTCGTGACCTCTTAAAGAAAACCCGGAAGAATGATCACGGGGAAAATTTTAAACATGCAACTTAGATATTAGCTACGTACGTTTGCATTACATTCTTGCGCAATACAATATTTTGGTCCTTTTTGTTTTTGTGACTTTCCAATGCTTGTAAATATTGAAAATGTGTAAAAGCGTTAGTCAATGGTGGTCAGATTGAATCACTCCCCACCCAAATTTTATTTATTTATTTATTTGTTTGTTTTGATGGCAACAACTAAAATCACTCGAGCGACAATACACACAGACTTATTTGTGATGTGCCGTCTTAAAATCGTGCTGAAAGAGAAGATTTCCTTTTCTGTCGAACGGATAGATGGATTTTTTTCAGCCAGAAGCAAAATAATGTGAGCTGTGTTACAGTTACAGAGACGCTATTAATGAGAACACAGCCTGGAATATCTGCGCTTCAGGCAAATCGCAGGATGATTGATAGTTCGGCGAGATACCAATCTTGTATGTGGAGATACTGGTATAAGTGCCTTGTATAGTTGTATTGTGTTTGGTGTGTTTTTAATTGTTGTGCGTGTTTTATATGGACTATGTGTCCGCTAATAATAAACTCCAGAATTGACCAGGGCTGTTTTTCCGAGCGTGTGCATCATTCATGTCCTTTCGAACCCTTATGATTGAAACAGCCTAGAGCCAATTTTAATTACAATGTAATTGCAAATATCTATTGTTGCTTGCTTCTTGTAGATCAAGCCTTCGCTGCCTGCACACATGGCATGGAATGCACTCTCACTGTAAATATCTCCAGTCTACATTTGGTGATAATGTAAAAAAAACTGTTGTATCAGAATTCTTTCTTTGCCAAAACTATATTCAGAGAAATGCAGATCCAAAAACACCGTGAAATTATGGTGCAAATGTGTTAAATCTAATCTAATAAAGCACGCAGTGGTCCAAACTTTTGTTCTAGCACAGTACAATGATGGCAGGGTCAATTAATGACCTAATTGTGGTATTCAGTCAAGACCTTGATTAGTTGAAACAGTTGTTCTTGTGCTGGGCTAGAACTAAAACCTTCACCCTAACAAACAATTTTTTAATAAGATTGCACACTCTTGTCATAGTGCAAAGAGAGACCTAGTATTTGCCTTTTTCCCTGTAAAAGTGCATTCATTTGTTCGCCCACCTTCCCATCCCTGTGATAAGTATCCTTTTCTTCGACGCTAGCACTTCTGAAGCCATAGGAATCGATTGAGTCTGAGCCAAAGGATCATGTGACCTCTACAGTTCTGTTCTGTCCACCACGTTTGAAACGGCTGGTGGAATATTATTGAATAGTATTTTTTACAGTTTGCAGTTGGCAGTTCTCAGCTCTTAAAGATAATCTGCATGAATGTTTTGGACTCTTCAGAAATTAAATCACAAGACTTGTTACAGTAACAATGCCACTAAGCCATCGTGTACAATTTCAACAGTGTTCATAGGGAACCCATAAGACTATAGTGGGTACTATATGGGGGCTAAAATTGCCCTGTGTGGTGATCATTTTGATGTTATCTAACCCTCGGTTACATGTCTCTTTAAAAAAAAAAAAATAAGCCATAGAGTCACAGGACCTTTGAGGTGTTTCCAAAACAACCTTATCGCTGAAATAGTGTGTGTACATGGCAATCACTTGGTTAAGTTTCTTTTCATAGGAATGGTAAACTCATTCCACTGTCCATGTAGAGCTGTATAATCTTATAATCCCTCAGTGCTTTCACCACTAGCTACTCATTTTTATTTTCTTGGATCTACTCTACACAGTTGATGCTTTCTTGATCCCACTTCATTTGTACATTTATATCATAAATCCTTTACCAGATTGCGGTCATCTGAATCATAAAGTTGGAACATGAGAAAGCATTTCACTGATGATTGTAATTTTTATGACTGTAGGACTTTGACAGGAGTTTTATCAAAAGTTTTGATCCAGAGAGAATGGATAATGACTAACACAGGAAGAGGTTTTCATTGAGTTATTCATAATTTCATTGACATTTACGATAGTTTTTAATTGAAGGATTGTTGTGAAATTCTGTATTCAGTATATTCAATATTGCAATATTAGGGAATTTGTCAATATTGATACGAGTGGTCATGGTGGTGACATGCCCAAACCCGCTGTAAGCTTCATATGACTGTGGTATGGGGATATGACCATTATTATTGCAGCTATAAACGGAGGACATGGCTTCACACGTAGAGTCCCTTCTACCTGGTTGCTGCCTTGATGCGTTTGTCTGCCTCCACAGCCCTTCCTTACTGGAAAGTTTTGCCAATATTCCAAGAACTTTCCCCATATCTAGATTAAGGTGTTGTGCATTGGCAGTGATGGTACCATATGCCATGACCAAATTGTTGCCAAATTGTATGAAAAAATAGTGTAATCTGTCCCCAGCTTTAGAAATCCACAGACGATAACAAACTCCTTTAGGAATGGTGCTCTTGAAGTTTTCATGTTGTCCAAGCGTGCTGAATTTATACAGGCTTTTTTGTAAATTGTTGTTCTGCACTGATCAGAATGGAATGGAATTTAATGCAGGATGAGGGGAAACTTTTTATTTTATGTATCTGGGAAGAACAACAAAGTTGTTGAGAAATGTCTTTTTTATTGTCACAATGCTCAGGTGCTGTAGAGATCGTAGGGTTTTCTGTGAGATGTGGTCTGTTTAGGAAATAAGATGCTGTTGCTGCTCAGTGACAGGATGTTATGGGTAATAATTAAGATCTGATGATGACCTTCCAGGTCAAAATGTTGTTTGCATTAAAATAAATGGAGGATATTTCTGTGTGCGGAGCCTCCTTTTGAGATTTTGATGCCATTGACTTTTTACCTCCAGCACAAGAAGATAAATATGCCTGTCACTAACGTTTGAAGTAGAAAGCCAAAAATTTGTCAAGTCAAACAAGACAGAAGTTTTTGACCTACAGTTACTGGTTACAAAAAAGACATGAATGGTTAAACATACCACTATGTACTGTTGGGCAATAATCAAAAGGTTAATCTGGAAAAGTTGCAAACATGCCAGGAAGTGGATGCAATGTTGTCCCCTGTATACCAACAGGCTCTTGGAAGAGTTGCATAAAGAAAGCCCTTACTGAGAGCAACCAGCACATTCAAGCATCTAGACTTTGCCAGATATCATTGGAACAATGACTAGAACCAGGTGCTATGGTCAGATGAGACCAAAATGTAACTTTTTACACATGTACACTGAGCATGCTTGGCATCAAAAGAGGGATGCAAGCAACGAAAAGCACCATAACTGTGATCAAATATGGTATTGATTAATTGATCCTTTGGGGCTGGTTTTCTGCCAGTGGGGCAGTGTTAAGATCAGTGGCATAATGAATTCCACCAAGCACCAGGATGTTATAACCAAAAACCTGGTTGCCTGAAGGTCATAGGAGGACCTTCAAACAAGAAAATAACCCCAAATATACCTGAAAAAATTAAAGCAAAATCAATGTTTTGCAATGGCCATCTAAATCTCCTGTATTAAACCCTATAAAAACCTGTGGTCTGAATTGAAGATGGCAGAGCAGGCACTTGTGAAAATGCACGTGGAAATTTGTCATTAAATTTGTAATTTTACAAATATGTAAATATGGCGTCATACAGTATGGAAGTACATGTTGATATATTTATAGCCTTTCATCCTGCATTTAAAATGTTTATTTTAGTCTATAGCCTATAGCACAGGGCAGCTACATTTTTTCCTGTGATTAAAATCTGCATTTAATATATTTTTTATTGCCATCATAGGTAAAGATTTACAAAAAAACGGTGACCCATATGATTGATTCATGAAGGCCTAATATTTGAACAGGCAGTCTAATATGTGTATATGCATCATTGACTGGGCTGGGGATCTGATCCTGTACAGAGTGTTTACTCTTTCTGTGACTATGGAGGCAATGTTTATTCTTTCTGTGACTAAGGAGGCATGGTTTACTCTTTCTGTGACTAAGGAGGCAAGGTTTACTCTTTCTGTGACTATGGAGGCAATGTTTATTCTTTCTGTGACTAAGGAGGCATGGTTTACTCTTTCTGTGACTAAGGAAGCAAGGTTTACTCTTTCTGTGACTATGGAGGCAATGTTTATTCTTTCTGTGACTATGGAGGCAATGTTTATTCTTTCTGTGACTATGGAGGCAATGTTTATTCTTTCTGTGACTATGGAGGCAATGTTTATTCTTTCTGTGACTAAGGAGGTAAGGTTTACTCTTTCTGTTACTAAGGAGGCAAGGTTTACTCTTTCTGTGACTATGGAGGCAATGTTTATTCTTTCTGTGACTAAGGAGGCATGGTTTACTCTTTCTGTGACTAAGGAGGCAAGGTTTACTCTTTCTGTGACTAAGGAGGCATGGTTTACTCTTTCTGTGACTATGGAGGCAATGTTTATTCTTTCTGTGACTAAGGAGGCATGGTTTACTCTTTCTGTGACTAAGGAGGCAAGGTTTACTCTTTCTGTTACTAAGGAGGCAAGGTTTACTCTTTCTGTGACTATGGAGGCATGGTTTACTCTTTCTGTGACTATGGAGGCATGGTTTACTCTTTCTGCGACTAAGGAGGCAAGGTTTACTCTTTCTGTGACTAAGGAGGCAATGTTTATTTTTTCTGTGACTATGGAGGCAATGTTTATTCTTTCTGTGACTATGGAGGCAATGTTTATTCTTTCTGTGACTAAGGAGGCAAGGTTTACTCTTTCTGTGACTAAGGAGGCAAGGTTTACTCTTTCTGTGACTATGGAGGCAATGTTTATTCTTTCTGTGACTATGGAGGCAATGTTTATTCTTTCTGTGACTAAGGAGGCATGGTTTACTCTTTCTGTTACTAAGGAGGCAAGGCAGTGACTGTTATGCAAATAGCCCTGTAAAGAAAGGTCACGACCTGGCTCATAGAGCCATGAAAAAAGGGTAGACCACACAGGGAAATTACTGAGCAGATATAAATGTATTTAATTTAACCCAAAACACATACAAAATAAAGTAAATCATGAGGCGTGGAAGTCTAAGTTATCAGTGGTGTATGCAGATGCTTGAATGAGTGAAAGGTATCATAGTGAGTGTTGTAAGATGCAAAGACCCAAACAAACGCATACGTGGAGAGAACCAAAAAAAAAAATCAAGAGACAGCTAGTTAAATAGGGCAACAAATTTAACAGGTGCGTCTCATAATTAAAGTCGGCTCTCCAACTCCACCCACCAGCCCACCAAATTGTAATTGAGATTGTAATTGTAAAATGGATACTTTTTAAATTTAATTCCGCTGTAGTTCTTAGTGTTCACTTCATGTGATGAGAGGAGTTTGTGAATGCTGTAATATGAAAATAATGCTGTTGATTGAAACAAATAAAGAAATATAGTTTGTGCTCACTCTCTTTTCCCATCTTCAATGGTTTGGTTTGTCAAATCGTCACTCTCAACTTGGATTCAAGATCACGATTTATCATTTTCTTATAATACTGGGTAGTATGAATAGGATTGTTGTGTAGTGTAGGCAATGAGATGCTGGCAAAGTCTTTCAGGTTTCTTACACTGTGGGATCAGCTGTTCTTGGCCATTGTGGGGCAGCTGCTGCTGTTATTATTTATTGGAGAGTTTATACTGCAGTAAAAATTGTCTTTTGAAATCTTACGCTGTTGGGATTCACAATAAAGAGATTTATTATCGGAATTTTGGAAGTCCAATCACAGCAATGAAGAAAAACAAAAAAGGTCCAGAATTTGTCAGGTCTATTTGTGCCTGTGCACCAGTGTCTGCCTTAGTAACCCTAATCCCAGTACACAATCAGTGGTGCAGAACAGTTGGTGATACAATAGATGGACACTGGTATTCACACAGTCTATTTCTGCCTTCTCTTCTTTATTTAAAGACTCTGTCCTGCCTCAATCATAGAGGAATCTCCCATCAACCCAAAAATGATCCCCTGAAATCATTACTTTTTTTCTGGGTCAGCCCAGCTGGGTGTCCTTCGCAGTGGGAGTGTGTGCACATTTGAGGGGTGGAGGTGTGCGGGTGTGTTTGTACCTTCAGAGCCCTGCTGCTGGTCACTTGGTTTGGACAATAGGTAGAGGGGAACCATGACCCCTCCTGTTTTCTGCCCCTTGGTCAGAAGTCAAAGGTCAGCAGTCGGTCAGGGGTCAGCATCTGCCTGAACCTTCTGTCTTCGTCTTTCATTTAGGTGAAATTTCATTTGTGCTTTTCGATTTTTCGTATTATTTCTTTAAAGGGTAACTCCACGGGCTGTTTCAGAGCGACCGTGCCTTCGTTTGCGGTTCAGAAAATGCCAAAATTGGGGGTGGGAAAGATACTCATGGAAGGGTTGGGCTCGAGTTAGCAAGCCACGCTTTTTTATTTAACGTGTATGCTCATTCACAGCCATAATGTGTTTTGTTCGAGTCGCTGCTGAGCCTGGAGCAGTGGCCGTGGCAGAGGCGGAGAACTGGAGAATGTAGGCTACATATAGGCCTAGTTATAAACTTAGCTCTCATCTTAATTTGGATAATTTTCGAGTAACAGTTAACGTTATTAAATACTGCCAAGTTAGCCATGAATTAATATACAATGAAACGCTTAGTAACTTCGCTAAATTGAGTCATAGCCACATTAAAACCTCAGGAAATATCAAATTTCGGTCAAAACTGCATAAACATGGTACATTGACCAATCATAACCATTTAACTGTTCACTAAGTTAACTATCGTAGGTATCTTGTGGGCTACTGTGTCATTTTTAGATCAGTGCTTGTTTTTCCCATGGCCTCACAAAGCGGGAGAATAGCCGAGAGGGAGAAAGAAAATGTGATTGCTGCGATTAAATTAATTATAGGTTTAGGTTTATTTATTCAAGAAAGGGACAACGCACATTAATAAATGTAAATGTGCCAGATTTAGGCATTGGGGCTCATTTTCATCTGTAGTCCCTGGGCAGGTTGATGGAGAAACGTTTGGGGGGGGGAAAAAACTTATTTTTAATGTAAGGTGGAAGGGCGTAGCCAGATGCACCAGTTGGTGTGACATCACATGTACTGCCACGTCACATATACTGTACAACAGCCAATAGTAAATTACAACTGCAATAGCCTACGTTTCACCACCAAAATGCTAGTTAGCCAAAATACAATACTCTTCTTATAAAATGCTAAACATTGCGATGAAATGTCACGATTTGCAACAGGATCAATATCTAGCACATGGATATACAAATATATCAGTAATCAGCTTTAAAAAAAAAAAAAAAGTGGTTTTAGGGTTTACTTACCCTTTAAAATGAAATGGCCCTTTCCTGGCTTTTTTATTTGGAATGTAGATCTGGTAGGTAATTCTTGCGCCAGGAACAGCGTTAATGCGCCGATGCGTCAGAAACCAGTCATTGGTCCAAAACAAAGTGACGTGATAATTAATGTCAGGGTCGTTAACGTCTCACTATATTCATAATTTTTAATGGCATATTACGTTCTCTTTATTTGGCACATGTTTTGACTCCCTGACATAATCAAATTCAGAAAAACAGGGAAAGGAATATTTTCAGCAGTCCCATTTTGTTTTGGTTTATATGAGAAATATAAATGTTTTTCAAATGATGTGATCACATTGTGTTTCAGTTCTATTTTCAGGGAGCATTTCTCTTTTTAGTCATTTAACATAAGTAAATTTTATTTGAGATTCGATGTTCAGTTTATATTTTGGTTGTTAGATTTGAGCTCAAACCCATACAGGAACTAAAGAAGCAATCCCCCCCCCCCCGGAATGTTTTAACAACATTCGATCAGGATATACATGGTGAGGCTGTTTATAGCTACTGGGTATTCATGCCAAGATGGGCCTAATGTGGTCACCTCACTTATTCTGTTTGTATGGCCACCAGATCTATAGACTCTTCATGACAGTGTTAATCATACAGTAAAATCCTGATGCCCACCACTCGACACCCAGCACAGTCTAAACATGGTAACACACTCTATCCCATCAACCTCTTTGTGGCTCATGACCAACATACATTGGCACATAAACCTGCCTCACCGCTGAACATTGACCTTTGTAAATTGCCACTCTGAGCTTTTTATTATAGGGCAGGGATTGATAAAAGCTAAATGAATCACTCTGACAAACAGGGTGGGCCACCCTTTCTCTTTCACTTTCTAAGACTGACATCCCATGATGGATGGCTCGACTAGGTGCAAAACCAGAGTGATAATGCTTAAAGTTTGTTTTAATATTGGTCCATTGAAAAAATCTATATTAAAAATCTATATATTTTTCTCTACTTTAAGAAAAATGTAATAGTTCTACTGCATAATTGATTGCATTTTTTGTAATCGGAAATAGAGCTCATTTACTGCAGCGTTTATGTGAAATACTTTATGAAGGAACAATAATAGACTGTTTTTCCTTCTCTTAAATCTCTCTTCAGTCATATAATGATTAATAAGTGAAAATGAGCAAAAAGTCTGAGTCAGGATTCACCTCCTTCCACAGCCAGTGGGGAATTTATTTCTTTATTTATTTTGGCAGTGGGGAATTACGTGGTCAAGGTTGCATTCAAAACTTTCAAAAAGGGGCAGGTGAAGTCCGGAGCTTGTACAACATGCTTCAGGTTCTCAGGTCTGGACTTCCATGATCATTGGAATGTTTTATGATGCATTGCCTGTTCAGTGGGTTCACACCATTGGCAATCCTTGTGCGGCCAGAAGGTAATTGCTTGAGTCGAGGCTGCTCTGTGGCACCTCCAGTTCATTCTCAATAAGTAAAGAAACCACAACTTCCTTAGTGCGCTCTGACAGAGCCATGCTGTCTTTTGTCTACCGCGTTTCCTACCAGCCGGCAGATTCTTTTCCATTTCAAAAGCCGACTCCTTCCACGCCGCCCATCATAGCCACTTGTTCAAATATCCCCTGGTGGTATTAAAGTGAGCGGACCCACTTCACCCCTGTTTTGAAATATCTAACCAAAAGTCTACTGTCGTTATGCTGTAATAGCTCATTCTCCTTGGCAGTTAACCCCTTCACGCAGATGGCAGAGTTGTCACAAATCATGCACCAATAAAGATAAAACTGTGGTTTCCACTCATAGTTTGGCTGCAGGAGCAACGAATGTCTCAGTTTGGCAAAATTTTGGTGCCAGCAGAATGGTCACTAGGCATCTGTGCAAAGGGGTTAATCATGGTTGTAACACTTTTGTGTTCTCCAGCTTCGTGACTGTTATTTTACCTCGCTAACTGATGGCTATAAAGACAACAGATTTTAATGCAAAGCCAAGTATTTTGTGTCATGTGACACATCCTGTTATAAAATTGTCATGCCAAGAGAGAAAGAATTGACACGCCTTTTCCAAATTACTGGGCTGGATGTGAGAATGGGAGTGATCACACTGCACTGCTTAGCACCAAAGTGTAGGCTGCAAGTATATTGGGGACAGGGGGGTTTCAGGCACAGGGAAAGTGAGACTGTGCTCAGTTTCACTTTTGTTATTTTTCCACAGTCTGGTTTCAGATTCAGTCATACCCCTTCCATCCAGATACTGAAAACACACACACACAAACATGCACAGATACTGGAAACACACACACACAAACATGCACAGATACTGAAAACACACACACACAAACATGCACAGATACTGGAAAGGTGACATAAAACAGGGATGGACAACTCATGAATCCATGTGGTAGAGTCCTCTGCAGGCAACCAAGCAGCCAAATGTGAAAGCACATTTTTGGTATCTCAGGTAGTGTATGTATTTGTATAATGTAAAATATACACACGTCTGTGTAAACTTTGTCACAACTTTCATTCTCTGGTCTCTTATTTTGGGTAATTATACAAACCCCAATTCAAAAAAAGTTGGGACAGTATGTAAAATGCACATAAAATTCAGAATTTGATGCCTGCAACACGTTCCAAAAAAGTTGGGACAGGGGCAAAAAAAGACTGGGAAGTTTTAAAAAATACCTGTTTGGAACATTCCACAGGTAAACAGGTGATGCCATCCTGACTGGGTATAAAAGAATATCAAAGGACTCTTGATATCTTATTTTCTGGTACTCGTCACTCTGCTGCCAGATATGCAGTAGATATGGATAGATCACTTCTTGAAGGGTTGTTTCTCCATAGAGTTCAGTAGGAAAATGAGTCAGGAGATCAACAACCATTAAAGTGATCCATCCATATCTACTGCATATCTGGCAGCAGAGTGATGGTTTCAGGCTCGTTTGATACCTCAGACCCTTGATGACTTACAGCCATTTAGCCAACCATGGGTTCCATACTATTTACATGTAATTTACAGCTTAATCTAGTCCCACCCCCCAATTCCCATAGAGATCCATTCAAATGCAGTGAGGTTATAGTATCGCTTGTAAGAGTACCTGAAAATAAGATATCAAGAGTCTTTTGATATTTTTTTATACCCAGTCATGATAGTATCACCTGTTTACCTGTGGAATGTTCCAAACGGGTGTTTTTTTGAACTTCCCAGTCTTTTTTATGCCCCTGTCCCAACTTTTTTGGAACTTTTTGCAGGCATCGAATTCGGAATTAGCGTATATTTACAAAAAATTAAATATCTTTTCTTTGTACTGTTTTCAATGAAATATATGTAAAATAATTTACAAATCACTACTTTCTGCTTTGTGCATTTTGCATACTGTCCTAACTTTTTTGGAAATGGGGTTTGTATTAAAAAATAAATGTTTTATGCGGTGTG
Organism: Ilyophis sp. 1 JC-2022; assembly: GCA_022702515.1. Classification (NCBI taxonomy): domain Eukaryota; kingdom Metazoa; phylum Chordata; class Actinopteri; order Anguilliformes; family Synaphobranchidae; genus Ilyophis; species Ilyophis sp. 1 JC-2022. The sequence goes on along the minus strand of CM040404.1, from coordinate 115,946,902 downwards.
ATGAAAATTATGTCACAAACGGAGCTCATACTTTGTATTTCACATACTTGCTCTACTTTATATTTTGTGAACATTGTTGAAATGAAACCGCAGATTTAGTTGAACTGAAATCCTTAAAAAGTATTTTTATGATAGCTGTAGAAGGGATTTCCCCCTCACTGCACTGGCTACTCTGCCCCATTCACTCCACCAAAAAACAAATCGTTGCGGTGACGAGGTTCACATGTATTATGGTTTCACATCATAAGAGCCACAGCTTTATAATTCAAGGGACACCGCTTTATGGCATCACAGTCACAGCTTTATAACATAAGGGATGCAGTTTTATGATATCAGGGGCACGGCTTAATGATATCAGGCGTGAGGCTTTATGACATCAGGGACACAATTCTATGAAGGGATTATTTCAGTAGTTCCTTTATGAATTGGGCTCTAGGGTTTTGGTGTCCTATTTAATCTTTTCCAGTTTTTTTTTCTTCCAATGCCATTCATGGGCATGTTCTCTGCATGGCCAGACCTGCAAAAAACCGTTGGCAAGCTGCACACCCAGCATAGGTCCTACAGCGGCTTTACTGCAGGAGCCCTGCAGGAGCTCCCAGAGTGTGCTGGGACTCTGCCACTCCCAGAAATCCTGCCATTAGTCCCCTGCCACCTACACCCTGTCAGAAAAGGATTTATTAACACCCAAGGGCTTGGAGAGAGATGCTTAATTAACATCTAGAGAGCCATGGGATTGGAGCTCATTGGGAAAGCATTGACATCATAGGCAATTTACGGCCTACTTCACTGACACCCTTTCTTTTCAGTTAATTTAGTGTTCTAGTAGTGCACATAGCACTCAGAGATGATCCCTGAGAGATACATCCCCAGCCCCTGCTGTTCTGCATGGGGTCTCTTCATAAATATTTCCACAGATCAGATACATGGTGTTTGGGTCAGCCTGCTGGGCTACTTTGCACCCTTAGTTGATGGAATGAAACCTCTGAGCCCCAATTAATATACTGAATCCTATTTGGATCAAACTGTCTGCCAGTACCATGCACACACCCACAAGCAAGCACGTGCACTTTTAGATCCTCACCATGAGTCTGGTTGTGGGCTGGCCATCTGTCCCAGAATGCACCTCTGAACATTGGGTAGATAAATAAACTTAAGGTTAGCCTGGCTGCAGGCGGGTTTGGGCAGATGAGAGTTGGTGTGGAAACAGACCCCTCGCCCCCCTCCCTGTGGTTTTTTGGGCTTGCGTTTTACAACTTGCATATCAGGTCTTTGCTGGCCTGAAGCAGAGAACTCGCATAACCCCCTGCCAGCCTCTTCTGGCCTGCTATTATATGACCGTGGGGTTGCCTGGGTAGTACTATTTTAGCCCCTACCTCATGGTGATAGTGGTGCCTGCCACTGTCCCTCTGAGCGGTGTTAAAAAGATAAATATATAAAAATCCATGACATGGAACAAAATCCATGACATGAGTCAGGACAGATGGGATTAGAGGAAGGAGGCAGGAGGGTTTTCTGTGAAATCTGTGTTGTAAGTTTCACTCTGTTTCCCCCGGTAGCTGGCATGGGCTTACAGGGGCGGTAAGGGGCAGGGGTAAGGGAGGCCGTGCGTGTGTGGTATTACCAGAGGGGGTGTCCCGTTACTGCTCTTTGTATGACTCTGCGTTTTGTTGTCGCTGTCTTTTAAAGCAGCAGCAGCACAGTGTTGTGTTCGGGTCCCCGTCAACTCAGCTTCCTGTTTTATATCCGTACTTCCTCGTAGTCTATGTATAGGTTATAGTATATAGGTTACGGGTCATAGGTTAGTATATTTCAAATGCCAACCATGGCCCGATCTGTAACTGCTGCAGCAGAGGAACAACGTTAGGGGCCTGAATGCAAGTGATGCGTGTTGTGATTACAGGGCACCAGTGTAGCATAATGCTTAGGGAGATGGATTACCTTAAAGCTTGCTGGTTTCATTCCCAGGTCGGACACTGCTGTTGTACCCTTGACCTAAATTGCTTCAGTATATATGCTGCTGTATAAATGGATACTATGTAAAAATGTAAAAGCTCATAAGTTGCTCTGGATAAGAGCATCTGCTAAATGCTTCTAATGTGTGTAATGTGATTTGAGCCGGGGGGTGGATTTGCAGCCGCCTCTGGTGTTTTTTTTCAGCAGGCTCCTCGTAGACTCCATGCCGGAACATTCCAAAGACACACGTTCCAGCAATTTATTTTTTTCATGTTCGCTTCCTAGTTTTGTTTCACTGTCGTGGTCTGTACCCGTCTAACTGTAACTGTCTGCGTCCGTTACCTCAGAGCGCAAGCCAGTTTCTTCATTAAGTTATCCGCAGTCATGCACCTGATCCGAGCTTCGTATTCTGAACCCTGGTGCACAAGCTCCGGGCCCCTCCACCCAGCCACCCTTTTTGCAAAAATATATGTGGAGCTTTGCTAATGGATGGCATTCCAGCATTATCTAGTTAGCTCTGTGAACAGAGGACAACAGATGTAATGTCCCTGACATTGTTTCCGAATACTCAATTAGGAATAGGTTTTCGCAACAGGCAAAAATAGAGCGTCCATTATAGCTGTTTCTCCAGTTGCCCTTATCTACATAGAATTGTTGTGATACTTATCATGTGTGGTGGCTCTGTTTTTCCAAGGGTCCCTCCTCAGTAGGGGTCACACACAGTAAGCGATCTAGTGTCTTCCAAAAGGCTATGCTTAGTTAGAAACCTCCGAGAGAGACATTGCAACCGACATAAGCCAGCCCTTGCACCCAGACATTACCTTCAGAAAAGGAAGGATCGTCAGCCTGGAAACTAATGCCTGCAGAATGTCCTTTCTTCCAACTGTTGCCTCCAGTTTAACTAGTTACTTTACTGTTTTAATTGGACTCTCTCTTGTTTTTTTCTAATATTCCAATTTTGTCATTGGGATGATCTGTACTTGACATGCTATCTGTACCAGGACTGTGGCAACAAGAGAACACTTTTTTTTTTCTTTTTGGAAAATAGTAATAAATAACTAAATCTATCTGTATTCGTGTCTGTCTGTCGCTGTTTGGTGAAGGTGCTCTGGCAGGGAAAATTGCTGATAAAAGCATTGGAGCCAGTTTTGTGACAATGCCACTTTAAGGGCAGTGCTAATGTTCCATTCATAAACACCGCTGGTTGCTTGGTAAACAGGAAGGAGGTCTGTGATCCACATCTCATGCCAGGCAACATTTTCTGAGCATGTGACCTTTTTTGGTTGCCCTGGGAACATAGCATTCTAATAGACCTGCAAGTTTTTGCTTTCTTTTCTCATTACATAATTAGAAAATACTAATTGCGGCCTGCAATAATGCCAGCTGAATGTTAGACTGCAGTAAATGCCAACTGCATATTACTACTGAATATTGTTCAGCAGCCAGGAAATTAGAAGAAAATGGATAGGGCTTCTTTTATGTTGAATAACAGGAAGTTTTATTGAATAGATTTGAAACAATGCACGTTGAAAACGTATCATCAAAGACCAGAACTTCAGTCACAGTGTAATTGATGTGTTCTATTGGATACTAATTTAAAAAAGGGCACTCTAGCCCCTGCAGGGCTGCAGTGTTGGCTGGTTTTCATGTTGTTCTCTGCACCAGCGGTTCATTTTAGTCTTCATTGGCTTAATTGGCAGCATCTATACACCGATGGTGCAATCATTCAAGGACACGTATACTTTGATGATTTCTTGTTCTCACTCAGAAAGTACCTTATGGGGAGAAAAAGTGGATAGCAACCTGCCGTATGACAGTCGCACGTTTACATTTTAACCACACAGATGTTATTTAACAACATTGCGTGAGTACAGTGCCCAAGGAACACCCTATGCCAACCGTAACTGTGGTAAGAGTCAGTTCCCCATTTCATACATTTTGTCTTAAACCAGTCCAGTTATATCAATTTATGCTTTCAAATACTTCTGCTTTAGTGATAATAAATCAGATTAAGGAAGTCAAGATAAAAGTAAATGGCAGTGTCGGTGTGTGCGTCGGGCTGTTAATAGTCAGCTTCACTAGAGTTCTCTGTGATAAGTTGGGGTACTGTACCGGGGGTTGTCAGGAAACATATGCAGCAAATATCAGAGAATTTTGCCATGTGTGAGGCCTTCAATTAACTTAGCTTTTTATTGAAATTAATCATTCCATCATTGCCATTTTATATTTTGCGGTATTTAGCATGATTATACTGATAGCCTAAAGGTCCAAGTATGTCGTAGAGTATTTATGCATATTGTGTATGGGTCAAGTAATTCTTCCACAATGTATCTGATCTGTACAAGTTAACTCCCTGTTTTAAAGCTATAAAGAGAATTCTCCAAGAGTAAAATATGCCTGTTTGCTTACTGCAGGAGAAAGCTATTTTTACAAAGAATGCTTATTATGTGGCTAGGTGAATTGACCTGTTCAGTCGGATTTGCTAATAAAAAGGTAGAAAGTCTTAGAATGTGCTGGGACAGTAGGCTACAGCATAGAAAGAGACTTCCAATATCCCTACATTGTAGCTAGTTGCACAGGTTCAAGTAGGCAAGTGCACAGATAGGACCTGGCCATAGGCCACAATCTCTGTGATTATAAATAAAGCACTCAACCTTCTGTCGTGCCATGGAAGAAGAGGTACATTACCATTACACTAATCAAAATGCCAGTGTGCTTTCTGGTGGAACAAGGCCAGTGTTTGTACCAGACCTTTCTCAATAATTGTATCATTCTTTATTAGCATTGTGCCATTTACAATCAAGTTATCATGCAGTGCTTCACAGTAGGACATTTTCCACAGAGAATAAGAACACAAGACAGTAAAGATATTTTTTGCTGAAGATAAAACTCATATTGTGGCTAAATTGGGTCAGGCAGTGTCCCTCTATTGGTTCTTGGTGAGAGGACAACAGTGGCCTTGGTGAAGAAAGCAGCCAGGTGTCCCATCAGGAGAGTTTTGGGATGGGGCTGGCACAAAAATGGGAAATGTAACTAATCTTGCTACATTTGTGCATGATACTATATTGTAAGAACTGGACATGCACAGTTCACTTTGGCTGCACCTCGTGTACTCGGGTCTTGTCCCCCTCCTGTGCCTGTAGTGGCTGAATCCTGTTATTGCAGGAGTCAGCCAGTCAGTCAGTGTTGCTCAGAGGTGCACTACCATTTGTGTTGATCATAGCTCCAGTCTGGGGTATAGATGGAGTGAGCTGCTTAGTGCAGGGACACATTGTCTATGGCGGATCTACAGGTGGGCCAGGTTACTTGATTCGCGTAGGCTTCATCCCTGATACTGTGGCATTTACGAGCAGAAGTGATGGCAGGGAGCCAAGTCTGTCAACATGCCTAAGTTCACGTGTGACCTGTTTTCTGCTAGCACACAACCGGCTGCTCAGGGCAGACAAACCGGTTCCCCAACCTGTTTCTTGGAAGGATTTTGTTCCATTTAGCCATTATTCACACAAGTTTTATTATGTGATATTGAATAGCTTACAAATGACCCTGTGCAGGCTTTTACAGGTAATTCATGATGTATGACACTCAGGTACAGACAGGCATTCTACCAGTCTGAAAGCACAAGTATGTCTTCTGACAGTCTTTTTTTAATTTTTTATTATACATTTTTGAGAAAAACATTTCACAGATGTGGGAATTGTCATTACATTACATTAAGATGCATAAATGCCTTCACCTGAGATAATATGAGCAAAATGCCAGACCTGGCTAACCTGAATTTGTACAAAGGTGCACGTGCTAGGGGGTGGGACCAAGATCCGGATCTGGTCAGGGTGTAGTTTGAAAATTGAGTGGAGGTATGGTGATTTGGTGAAGCTGTTCCGTTCGCTGCCCTGTAGGCTAGTACCAAGGTATTAAACTTGATGAGAGGCAGGAATACATCTGGTAGCCATTGAAGTGAGATAAGGAGGGGTGTGACCTGAACACATTTGGGACGATTGCAGATAATTTGTGTGGCTGCGTCTGTATCAGCTGCAGGGGTTTAGAGGCACAAGCAGGGAGATGGGCGAGAAGTGCATTGCAGTAGTGCAAGTGTGAGAGTACGAGGGCCTGGCTGAAGAGCTGTGTACATTGCATTACATTACTGTTATTTGGCAGACGCTTTTATCCAAAGCGACGTACAATAAGTGCATATTGAAGGTCATAGACACAATCTACGAAGCAAATCCAACAAAGCACAACTTTCTCACAACGTAGGAGCTATCGCTAGTAGTCAACAGAATACAGTCGGCTATACATTCTAAGCTATGAAATAGCAAAACCAAATAGAAAATAGAAAAGAAACAGGAAGAACATACTATATATTTGGCCTTATATATGTAGTTATTCAAGGTGGAGTCTGAAAAAGTGTGTTTTCAGACCACGACGGAAAACAGACAGCGTTTCAGCTGAGCGCAATGGAGTGGGGAGTTCATTCCTCCACTGGGGAGCTAGAGTGGAGAAGCTCCGCAGTCGGGACGAGCGAGTGCCGTTGACTCGGAGGGAGGGAAGTGCAAGTCGCCCTGCACCAGCAGAGCGAAGTGGTCGAGCAGGAGTGTAGTGCTGGATCAAGTCCTGTAGGTAGGAGGGGCCTGACCTTTTGGCTGCAGTGTAGGCCAGGGTCAGAACTTTGTACCTGAATGCAGATTGTGAGGAAGAGGTGGATTTGTTGGATGTTGTACAGAAAGAATGTGCACACCTGACTCACTGGCGCTACATGGCAAGAGAAGAAGAGAAGGTCATCTAAGGTTACCTTCTGGCTTTTTAGTAGAAGGGCTGAGTGAGCTGTCCTGTAGCATTTATATTGAGGGAGAGATTTTGCAGTGGAGAGGATTTGGAGGGTCTGTAGAGCACCTCAGTTATGGACAATATTATAAAGACGCTAACGTTAAATTATATTGCAACATTCTCGTAATTGCAGGTCCAAGGCCATTAGCCACTGTTTTGCTGTAATGCTGTTCAAAAATGAGGAAGGCATGTATTCAGTGAGAGACAAGGTTTAATATTATGTGGCGCCACAAGGCCTGACAATGTCAATTCAATTATTCAGCTGACAAACTTGTTTGATATTTCTGCTGTGAAGATGTTATAGGGTGTATGAGTCTGTGAGTTAATGGTGTGTGTGCCCTGCAATGGATTGGCAACCTGTCCAGGGTATATTCCTGCCTCTCGCTCAATGCATGCTAGGATAGGCTTCAGCCCCCTGCGACCTTGACCAGGAATAAGCGGGTTAGATAATGGATGGATGGATTCAGTCTGTGATATCTCCGTTTCAGGTAGTGTGATATCTCCGTTTCAGGCAGTCTCAGATTTTTCCATTTCAGGTACTGTGATATCTCCGTTTCAGGTAGTGTGATATCTCCGTTTCAGGTAGTGTGATATATCCGTTTCAGGTAGTGTGATATCTCCGTTTCAGGTAGTGTGATATCTCCGTTTCAGGTAGTGTGATATCTCCGTTTCAGGTAGTGTGATATCTCCGTTTCAGGTAGTGTGATATCTCCGTTTCAGGTAGTGTGATATCTCCGTTTCAGGTAGTGTGATATCTCCGTTTCAGGTAGTGTGATATCTCCGTTTCAGGTAGTGTGATATCTCCGTTTCAGGCAGTGTGATATCTTTGTTTCAGGCAGTGTGATTTCTTTGTTTCAGGCAGTGTGATTTCTCTGTTTCAGGCAGTGTGATTTCTCTGTTTCAGGCAGTGTGATTTCTCTGTTTCAGGCAGTGTGATTTCTCTGTTTCAGGCAGTGTGATTTCTCTGTTTCAGGCAGTGTGATTTCTCTGTTTCAGGCAGTGTGATTTCTCTGTTTCAGGCAGTGTGATTTTTTCGTTTCAGGCAGTGTGATTTCTCTGTTTCAGGCAGTGTGATTTTTTCGTTTCAGGCAGTGTGATATCTCTGTTTCAGGTAGTGTGATATCTTTGTTTCAAGCAGTGTAATTTCGCTGTTTCAGGCAGTGTGATTTCTTTGTTTCAGGCAGTGTGATTTCTTTGTTTCAGGCAGTGTGATTTCTCTGTTTCAGGCAGTGTGATTTCTCTGTTTCAGGCAGTGTGATTTCTCTGTTTCAGGCAATGTGATTTCTCTGTTTCAGGCAGTGTGATTTTTTCGTTTCAGGCAGTGTGATATCTCTGTTTCAGGCAGTGTGATATCTTTGTTTCAGGCAGTGTGATTTCTCTGTTTCAGGCAGTGTGATTTCTCTGTTTCAGGCAGTGTGATTTCTTTGTTTCAGGCAGTGTGATTTCTTTGTTTCAGGCAGTGTGATATCTTTGTTTCAGGCAGTGTGATTTCTCTGTTTCAGGCAGTGTGATTTCTCTGTTTCAGGCAGTGTGATTTCTTTGTTTCAGGCAGTGTGATTTCTTTGTTTCAGGCAGTGTGATTTCTCTGTTTCAGGCAGTGTGATTTCTTTGTTTCAGGCAGTGTGATTTCTCTGTTTCAGGCAGTGTGATTTCTTTGTTTCAGGCAGTGTGATTTCTCTGTTTCAGGCAGTGTGATTTCTTTGTTTCAGGCAGTGTGATTTCTCTGTTTCAGGCAGTGTGATTTCTTTGTTTCAGGCAGTGTGATTTCTTTGTTTCAGGCAGTGTGATTTCTCTGTTTCAGGCAGTGTGATTTCTTTGTTTCAGGCAGTGTGATTTCTCTGTTTCAGGCAGTGTGATTTCTCTGTTTCAGGCAGTGTGATTTCTCTGTTTCTCCTCAGTATTCTGTTCTTTTTCCATTCTGTGGTTCCACTCTCTCACATTCAAATGTTTTATCAATAGATGTATTGGCTACCTATGTTTATAAAGACATCATGAAAACATTGCTGTGATTTACATGATGTATTAAGCAGCTGAGCTTTGCTGTAACTGGGACTTCTGATGTTGTGGATAATCTTATCGTTGCTGTGTAGTTTGCGATTCCCTCTCTGTGAAGTTCTGTGGCAGCGTTTAAATTGGGAGCCTAGAGCTCTCTGTAGCCTCTATAACAGGGGTGTCAAACTCCAGTCCTGGAGGGCCGCAGTGTCTACAGGTATTTGTGGTTTCCTTTTAATTAGCACCCAGTCAAAGCTTTGAGAACAAGGTGTTTGGACTTCTTTGTCAATCAGTGACTTAAATTAATCACTTGTGCTGAAACGCACCAAAAACCAGCAGACACTGCGGCCCTCCAGGACCGAAGTTTGACACCCCTGCTCTATAACATTTGATCATTTTGGTAATCCACTGTGGGGATCTCTCTGCAGGGTGTGCTCTCAGTTAGTATGTTAGTATCTTCTGAGTTGTCTCAGATTGGATCTCTGCATGGATTTCTTTGGATATCAGTCTGTAAGGGTCTCTGGAAGGATTTCTCTTGAGAAAACGTCACTGGTAATTCACAGTATAGCTTTCTGATCTCCCTCTTCCCAGCTTCTCTTTTTCTTTAAATTATTTATTGGCATGCCCATTAAAAAAATATAATAATACTAATTATTATTATTATTATTAGTAGTAGTAGTAGTAGTAGTAGTAGTACAGAACATTTTGTTTCCAAGGAGGATTTGCATTTAGTTACTAACAACCAACTTTGAGTTAATTATTTTGAATTTGGGAAAGACATTTTCTCTAGTTTCTTTGTATTTCTCAAATGTACTGAGGAAGTGCAGCTTTCTCTTAAAGCTATTGGTTACAATGGGAGCATTATCTTCTTTCATTCCTTTATTTATTGATTCCTATAATCTATTCCCCTCTCTCGCTCACTGTCTTTGTCTTTTGATCACTCTTCCTCTGCCCTACCTCTCTCCTCCCTCAGTGTGGTAATAGCAACATGCTCTCTCCTTCTTTCCCTTTGTTTATCCTGTCTTTCTCACTCCTCTCATGATGTCTTATAATTGTCCTTCTGAAAGTTGTTCTCTTTGAGAATAATCAGAGCCGCTTGAACAGAGAAAACTATAAAAATCAATGCAGATGATTATTTCTCTTTGACCTGAAAATGCTGCTCAGTTGTTCTGAAAGTTTGACGCAACCCTTCCAATGATGTTCAAGCCAATGAAAATTAACAGCCCAATTTATTAGAACATCTACTGACTGTGACTTCAGTATGGTGAGAAATCTATGAGGACGTTTGGGATCATGTGTGAGAGCCAGAGTTCAATGAGCGTTTGGCTGGTTCCAAGCGGCATGTGTCCCAAGCTCTCTCCCCAGCAGTCTAAACGTCTAGCCAGGAGAATGGTCACGACGGAATAGACGGCAGAATAGATGCTGTTATCGATCGATACCACCACTTGTAAATGAACGGCGTCATGGCGGCTGCAACCTTTCATGAGGAATAAAGTCTGGCAGCCAAAGCGATGCCGGAATGTAATTTCACACTTGTGAGAAAGCGTGGCGTGCAGCAGACGGCTCCTAACCCAGTCCTTCTCTCCCTCCTGCCCAGGGTACGAGAGGACAGAGGACACCTCAGGGAAGACATCGGCAGCCTCCCAAGAAGACGGCAGAGTGATATTCATCAGCCAGCCCCAGTACACCAAGTTCTGCAGCAACCACGTCAGGTGGGATCACAGCAGGTTGTGCACCAGCCGTTGACACAGAGCCCAGGTGTAAAGCTTGTTCCCTAGCTGCTGGAAGGAGCCTGTGTGTTCTGGGTACATTTGCTGCTGTCAACTTAGGTGGATTCGAAAACCTGGTGGCAGAGGCCAGGTGGATTGGTTGTGGATTGGCTGAGTGAGTCATCCCTGAACAGGTTCATATGCCTGTGAGGTTGTTTAAATGGCACGCAAGTGCTCTTGTTGCCAGAAAGTGTGGCAGTTTAAGGATCATTTTTAAAGCCAGCCAGTCTGTTGGTACATTTTTGCTTTGTATTCTGTTGCAATCTGCTGAAATATTCAGCTGCACACTTAGTGGTTGTTTTCTGTTTTTAAAATTTTTTATTCCATGGTATATTGGATGGAGAAGTGAGCAAACAGGCAATGATTTATGACAGGACAGGGTCCATTCTGGGTAGATTACCTGCAGTAGTATTTATTGCATGTAAAGCAGGCTATACTGTAAAAACAATTAACCATGTTCAATGATGCAAAAAGAGAAGAAAATAAAAATAAAAAATTCCACTATGTGTGCGTGGCTGGGTGGACACACACACACACACACACACACTATTGAACATGATGCACTTCCTGAAGCAGGCTATTCTTTAAAGCAGGTTTAGTGGATGAGCGCCTGGTGCCATGTATACTGTGATAGGTCAGCGTAACAGTCCTCCCCTTCACACACTACTTTCCCAGCATGACTGTGCCACCTACCTCCATGAGCTCAGCATCACTACAATACACTGGCAATGTGACATCACACCATACCAACATCTCAATTACAAAGAGCTTCCAAGCTCATATTGGATCTGTCTAGGTAGTTAGATGACTTTAGGGTAATGTTCTCATTATGCTGTGTTATTGGTGTGATTAATAATGGGGGGGGAAATCTCAATTCATGCATTTCATCACCTCTGTCATACAGTCTGAATGATTATTGGTGTTCCATTACAAGCGAATGGTATTGACTTCCTGGACTGCGAGGTCAATACAAACTCATATGTAAGAGGAGTTCAAGGACAAGTGAATTGGCAGTGTACCGCGTGCCAAATGATCGTACCGACATTAGAATCCTCTCACTACTAGTAGCCAATCAGCACTCTGGTACTGCACATATTCCCTGCTATTGCCATCCAGGAATTCACTAGGGCTGCATTGCGCCAGTTATGTGCAAGTTTGTTTCTAATTTCATGCGTAATGTCTCCTCTAAACCCTGAGTCATTGCTAGTTTGTTTTACAGTAGACAAGCTAGCTAGCCTATTACCTATTTGTATAACAACCGATTTAATTAGCTATATAGAAAGATGGCTAAGTAATGTATTGGGTATGTTGTTTTACAGTAGGGGATGGAAAATAGCAGTTAACTTCCTCCTTAGAGAAGCTTTGTATATGCTTCCAGACACATGTAATGGCAGTTAGTAGGCAAACTTGCTCTTTTGTGACCACTGCCACCATGCCCCCTGTTCTGGAACAAGTCACGAGCCAGGAGCAATCCGCCTCAGTCGGACAACTCCGCCATGACAACAAGCAAACATGAAGACGCCTTTGACAAGCTATGTTCAATGTCAACAGCCACAGGTTTTGTGAGGGAGGAAGTGGTGAACAACCAAGGAGTTGTAGCCTGTAGCTACTACTACTGGGATTGGCTGTCTTTGTATGACCGTAAGTTATGTCAGGATTCAAGTCACACATAATTGTTTAAGTTTGCTCGTTACCGACGCAGCATCAAAGATTATGTAAATTCAACAAGAAATGTCACCTAGCAGCACTAAGCAGAAACGACAAAGAAAGAGCGCACTTTATAAGCTGTAAGTGTTAGGACCATGAAACACTCTGAACATATCTGTAAATTAATGAAATGTGCTTGGGAAATAGGATAAATTGGAAATGAACTTCTTAAAAGAGAGATGTGACCCACAAAGAGAAGTTGTGTGTGCGTGCGTGCGTGTGTGCAATGTAACGCGGTACAATGTGGCACACAGAAGAGAAGAGATGGCTACATTAGACACTTCTGCTCCTGATTGAATGTGCGTCTTCCTGTCCCTCCAGCCCTTTCTGCTGTTCTCTTGGGCTCACTTCTGTTTCTCGATGGAGTGACAACCAGGAGTAAACAAGCCAAGATGTAATCACATGACACATTACCTCTAAGGCATATCATGTGCTGCCACAGGGCCTTAATGTGCTGATAATTCTTCCAAGCGTCAGCACCTCTTCACTGCCGTACGGCCCCAGCTCTTTGCCTCCCTCCCATGTGCTCTGTCGCTCATTCAAACTTGTTATGATTCACCCCAAGTGGCGTTTGCTACAATTATCTTTTTGTCATTTTTAATTTTGTAACTTTGGAGTGAAGGGGTTGCACAAAGTTGCTTGCATAGGCTTCAGTATGTGTCCACATTGCAAAAAAAACATCCTGAAAAAGTATGCTGTTGAACTTTGAAAAGGTTGCCTGTGTTAGAACAGTCGCTGTTTTTAGCTCATTGTAAGTTCTTCTGTGTGTGTGTGTGTTTTATGCAGTTTCGTGGAGGCATATGGGAAGCGGGACTATTGGGCTGGGGATACAATTGCTGTATTATATGGAAGTTATTCCATGAATTGAATAATGACTCAAACCAAGGTTGAATTATGAAATTATCTTAAATATTGGTTCCTATAAGTGACATTAATTATGGTCAGCTTATTAGGGAAACTTTAGTGGTAAAAGTTTACATAATGTTGAATGTATTGAAGTACAGCACATGTACTGTATATTCATATCAATACATGAATCAGCAATTCATTCAGAAAGTGGAAGTGAACACTAGTTATCTACCTCTCTCTGTGTCTCACTCTCTCTCTGTTTTCTTTGTCACTCACTTTCTCATGTCTCTCTCAGCACTGCAAAGTACAATGTCCTCACATTCCTGCCTCGGTTCCTATACGCTCAGTTCAGACGGGCGGCCAATTCCTTCTTCCTGTTCATCGCACTCCTGCAGGTAGGTGGGACTTATAAGAGAGAATGTGATGTGAGCTACAGAGGTGGAAAGTCCAGGGGTCAGAAAGTAAAAGTCCTGCCATGTGTGTGTTCCACCCATGAACTGAGCCAGCTGATTTCACTAATTACTTCTACAGTACCTCCTGGCTGAAAAATTGTTCCAATTAGAAAATCAAGATGATTGGAACAAAATATTGGGGAAGCCTTTTACTTTTCGAACCTGAATATCTACCTCTGCCCAGCTAACATAAAATGTTTCCAGAATGTTGTGGAACATCCAGTTAAATTTTATTTTAAAGAAAATATAAAGAAATAATATTTAATGTGTGTCATGTGTAAACATCCCTTGATGGTCATGAAAAAGGATATGTATTAAAGAAAGACCTGGGTCGAATGGTTAGGTATTTATCCATTTGTATTTGAAAATTGTATTTTGCATCAAATATATGCAATATATGCTAGCTCAGAAAAAAAATATATATTAAATATATATAGTTTTTTAGTTTTTAGGGAATTAACTGCCATGGTATTTGCCAGCAGTGAGTATTGAGAAACAGTAGTCACAGTAAGTAACAAATATAGTCAAAAGAAACCTTCAGCATGCGGTTTTATCACCATTTCACCCAATTTAAACCTAAGTGGGATGTAAAGGTGAGGGGGGCCTTGTTGTTATTTTACCATTCAGTTGTTTGTTCTCATAGACATTTCAAGCCCAGAACCCTGTCCTCTGCTGGAGAGGAATGAGGGCTTTTAATATGTAGGCGCTTATGTCAGCAACCTTGGAGAGATGGTTTTTAGAAGGTGCAGCTGGTCCAAACTCTCAGTGCCTCACTGTCAGTGCGGCAACCTTAAGCAATAGCACAATGCATAATGTTCAGGCAGCATGGCTTCTTTGCTTTTTGAAAAGGGTTCTGCTTGGACCAAACGGGTGCACCCAAACTCTGCAATAGTGCTCAAAGCTGGGAGAAATGCATGTCAGTGAACTGTTTGGCAGTTGCCTGCATCCCCATTTTCAGCTTGGAGGAGGAAACTGCCGCAACGTGGAGCTGTGAAACTGAAATAATAATTTTAAAACTATTTATACCCCCACCGCCATGCTTGAAGAGCTGCAATCACAATTGTAGCTCCATCTTTTGCCAGGGTACACACTGGCTTGCAGTCCACACGCTAGCCTAGGTTATGCTGTACAGTTCGAGGGCTAAGACTGAAGCTACCCTGCCGACGGAAACACTCCCTCCTCATAGGTAATAACTTGTAGTCTGGATTGCATTCTGGACAGTGGGATACATCGCTGTCAGCAAGATATGCCTCAGTTAGATGTCAGCTCAGAGCATCCCTTGCTTGTTCTAATCAATCCACATGCAAACCAGTTTAGGGCACTGATTTCAGTCTTTATTGAATGCCCTATGGATATTGGTGACACTAGCCATTATCTAGATGCATTTGCCCTGAAACCTAGCTCCTGGAGTAGAGCAGAATTCAGATGCACACATGTGGGGTGTGTGCCAGTCTTTCTGTATCTCACCAAAAATAACCCGGCCTGGCACTGCCATCCTGCTACCTGTCGCCATGCCTCAATGACTAATGGCTTTGCCCGAGCTGCCTTCCCCCACCTGCAGCCCACTCCACAGCTCACCGCCCCTGCTCCGCCTGACAAATTGCATCCTGCTCAGCTCAAGGAGAGCTGTGTCTGGAAGAGATACGGCTCTTCCGTCGGCTGGAGCATCGCAGCGAGCTTCATCACCATGACTGGGGCGGTGGGCGGAGGGGACTCTGGGATGCTGGTAGGGACCAATTGGACATTTTTGATGCCCCCAAATGGTCTCCTTGGAGAAGCAATGTCTTCAGCGCTTCCTCACTACTCGGTGACATATAACAACTTTGATGACCGTACCTCGTCATTTGAGTTGACGGCTTCGCCGGTGTTTCGGAACGCCTTTGATTTTGTATCATCATGTTTGGATTGGATTAGTACACTATCAAGCCACTGGCCTAAATGTGACGGTGTGCTGTCTGGTGCTTTCAAAAATTGGAAGACATTTTTTTTTTAATGCTATTTACTCCAAGAAATATTCTAACTATGGTTCCAGTTGCCAGTTTAAGCTAAGGTGCCTGGTAAGTGGTAACTGTGACCAGTGAGAACACTGTTTGTGCTCTGTTTCATTCCAGCAAATTCCAGATGTATCTCCGACGGGACGCTGGACCACCCTGGTCCCTCTGCTTTTCATCTTGGTGGTGGCAGCAGTGAAGGAGGTCATTGAGGACCTGGTGAGGAAAGTCCGTCTCCCTCTCAGACTCCTGCTTAAGCCAAACTCTTCCTGTCCAAGGAGAGCAGCTCACATCTAACGACTTAGATGTGAGCGATAGAGCACACACTAGGCGCTTTTAGGAAAACAGAGCATTACTCGGGGGTCGCACATCACACGATTTCTACACGACTTATACAGGACTAAATCAAGAGGTCAAATTTCCACACACAGTTGCCAAGGCTACGGAAGTATGGATCATTTCAAACCGTTTTTCGTTGCGTTTGTTGTGCGCTCGTTCATTGGCTGTTGACATTCTAGTAGAACGATGCGTCACTGCAGGTCAGCCAGGACTCCCGACAAAATCAAACCAGTTTGAAATGATCGTGGGGTCCAGTCTTATTCAGTCACAACAGAAATAATCACGTCTTTGACCATCTCACATAAAAAGACCGTTCCAGCCGACGGAACCAAGATTTCTTGCAGATTTTTTAAAGATTATCATAGGACTGAAAAATTTGTCGGGAGTTCGTCTTTGACGTCAGAATCGGGGCAAAATTCGTGTAGTGTGAGCTCGGCATTCGGCTCCATTTCAGACTGACACACACTCACAATTAAACTCACACTCACTCTTATAGTCATATTCGCGTCTCACACTCATACATACACCCAAACTCACACTTGCGCTCATACTTAAAACCACACTCACTCATACAGTCATTCTCAGGGCCGTACTAAGACATGTCCATCCTTAATTAATTAAGGTTAAGATTAGTAACATTGCCTATAATAATGCAGCAACTTCTGGTTGTGCAGTAACATTAACTGCACACATTTTAAAAGACATATCTCTTTTCACACCCATTCTACAAGGAAGCACTCGTGATGACCGTAAGCTGAAAGTTGCTTTTAGTGTAATTCTTCCACCCTCTCTTTCTGAATCACACAGGGCTTTCATTGATATTTTAAATGCAGGCCATGTTTCACACTGAATTCATTAATCAGGGGGTGTTAATAGCGCCCTGAGAGACAGACTTGATGCCTTTTTTTTTAGGTTTCGTCTCGCACCTCTGAAAGCCTCTTCAAACGGCCTCTAAATTCAGTGTGACATTGCTCTCATCCACATCTGCATTGTGAGGAGATATGTTTATCCCCTGATAAATGGTAATCTATACTATCTGGGGGTGGATATAGCTGCCACTTTCTCTCTTTGCTTCATTCAAATCTTAGGATAGTGTAGTCGTCTCTCCCACATTACATTACAGTCTCATACATTACACTCCCTTTATGGTGGTGTCAGTTAGGGGTTTAGATGTGTCCAAACATATATATATATATATAAACTCCTCAAAAAAAGTTTGGAAACGTTATTTCGGTCGATTATTCCTCCCCTTTAATAATACCAATTGGTATTGTATTTTATATAGTTGGAAAGCCTGATTAGTCACCTTTACAACGAGGTACAACTTGTAAGGATCGTGCATTCGTGGAATGAGCAACACAGCTAACCGTGTGGGTAGCGGCCCAAAAAAATGTGCCAAAATCCCCTGCAATATTCTTCTGTTGGTATTCACTCTCGTTTTGAGTTGCTTGGTGGACTGGATGATTGCACTCTCCCACAGTAATAAGGAAAAAACAACACATATTGGCCATTTTTACACTTTATTCATTTTACACTGTCAGGGACCTCAGTAGCGTGTGGATGATCCATACGCAGCCACAACAGCTTGGCACCTCCTCCTCATACTGAGGTCCCTGACAGTGTAAAATGAATAAAGTGTAAAAATGGCCAATATGTGTTGTTTTTTCCTTATTACTGTGAGAGAGTGCAATCATCCAGTCCACCAAGCAACTCAAAACGAGAGTGAATACCAACAGAAGAATATTGCAGGGGATTTTGGCACATTTTTTTGGGCCGCTACCCACACGGTTAGCTGTGTTGCTCATTCCACGAATGCACGATCCTTACAAGTTGTACCTCGTTGTAAAGGTGACTAATCAGGCTTTCCAACGATATAAAATACAATACCAATTGGTATTATTAAAGGGGAGGAATAATCGACCGAAATAACGTTTCCGAACTTTTTTTGAGGAGTTTATATATATATATATATTTTCCATTTTGGAGTCACCGACTGTAATATGTACTGGCATCATTGATAATCCACTGAGATCCATATGAAGATTACACCAGATAAAGCATAAAGCTCTTCCAATATACTTTCCTTTGAGCGAGTGGTCATTTTTTCAGTGTTTCAAGACTTCAAGAGGGCTTGCTATTGACAATTGGTAATCTGTAGGCACTCATGCAGTGGTAGTCTGTGGAAAGCTAAGCCTTTGAAGCACGTAGATGATAGTTGGCTAATAAAATAGCCTCTACTCAAACTGGCGGATATGTCTAACCGATAGGACTCAGCCCACAGACAAGGTAAGCACTTTCTTTGGCTGAACCGCTTGTCTAGTTGCAA
Source organism: Ilyophis sp. 1 JC-2022 (assembly GCA_022702515.1). Taxonomy (NCBI): domain Eukaryota; kingdom Metazoa; phylum Chordata; class Actinopteri; order Anguilliformes; family Synaphobranchidae; genus Ilyophis; species Ilyophis sp. 1 JC-2022. The sequence continues at coordinate 115,928,700 of CM040404.1, read as the reverse complement.
GCAGAAGGACTCTCTTGTGACAGACTTGTGCTGACATTAATGTGAGGCAGGGAGAGCAACATTAATGCTGCTGCTGCTGCTGCTGTGAAATGCCGGGGTGGCTATCCAATGACATTTATTTCAGTGAAACCGTGGAAAAGCCAGCCCAGCATTTTTGGGGCCGTTCTGTGAATATTTGCGTGTGTGTGTGGACATGTGGACGATGGTGGTGAAGGTCAGCCAGGCTCCACGTTACTTGCCGCTGCCTATGAGTGGCCACAGAGGACTGTGGAAACATTCTCCTCACACTTGGCCAAATTCACTTTATTCATCCCCAACAGAACAGATATCCGAGAATGTCTGTTTCAGGGAGGATTTTTTTAAATACATTTTGTATCTTTAGTCTATAAGAGGTAAGTTCGGAGGATGTTTGTAGAGGGTTTCAGTAATTCTGGTTGTCTCCAAGATAGTCTGAATTTGTGAAACCTGTAGCACAAATTAATTTCCTATGAGAATTTCAGTTGCCATAAAGCACTCCTCAAATGGCCAGTATAGTGACATATCATTCCCTCATGCATTCATTACAGCAAATAAATTCATTATATGGAAAAAAGGCGGGGCTCAGAGGCAGGGTTGTCAATGTAGAGACATCTTTTTCCCCCTTCACAATTTTCTTCGCTACCCTGTGTTATGGCAAACAGCAGCACACACTGTGGTGTCTGTCACTCTGTCATTGCCTGCTCCTTTATCTCTGTGGAAGTGTGATTAAGCCATTAGTCTTCCCCACACATATCACCGCTTGTCTCAGAAAGAGCTTGTGGGGGATCGAAAACAAAATGGAGGGAAAATTAGCCTCTCAGAATCGGAAGGCAGACAAAATACATGGAACTCGTGCCAAGTGATGATTTTGGTGAAAATGGCTCTGTCCTCTCAGACGGAGTTTCCTGAGGTGCACATGTTGCTGAATGGATAGCCCAGTTCAGTTCAGTACAACGGCCATCTCGCAGTATGCCACACGCTGCTATGTAACCTGCAGTGCAGCCTTATGGGGGTTACTATGGTAACTAATCAAGTTCCAGGAAATGGGATGGATCCTAGATGTTTTCATGGGGCATAGATTACAGACCTCCAATCCACTTCCTCCCCAACCCCCCCAACATGCAGAGACTTGTAGATATTCTAGAATGATCCATTGAATTGGGAAATGCGCCCTTCTGGCTGGATTTTTTGGGCCAGTTATGATCCAATGTGGGGAAGCATTAGCCATCCTGTAGCCAGCCCCCCAGGGCTGACCAGGCGCTGCTGAAACTGACTTAATCTCCAGTGCATCCATACTTGGGTTGTGTTTCCTTAAGTAGGTTTCTGGTGCTACCTGTGATGCAGATGCCTGTATTTACATTTTATTTTATTTTTTTACTTCAGTGGACTTTCAGTCCTTCAGTGAACATGACCTGCATCAAAATAGATTTCACTGTAATTTGAATATCACAATATTTTTAAATTGTAACCAGATATTTTTGCTAATATTGTTACAATTCAGTAATGTATTATAATATGTGTAATATATTATAATATAATTGATAGAAGGGAATTTGATCATCCTTCAGTAAACCTCCATATAACTTTCAGCGCTGAAGTTCAGAATCTGCACCTATTTCATGGTGGGAGTTTATCGTCCTTTTCCCACTCCTTTACAAGTTATTTAATTGCGGCGGGAATATTAACGGGTTGTCTCCAGTCACATCTGCTGTTCTATATTTAGAAAACTCTGGGTGAACCGCAAATGCGTGGTCTCGGTGGACCTCGTGTGGTTCACGGTTTTGGTCAGGTTCTTTGCAGACTTTCTGATCAAACATGATTATTGTAGTTTAGAAATAGATTAGATCTGCTGCAATAATTTGTGTGTGTATGTCTGTTGCACTGCCAGAATGAGAGAGGCTCTGTAAAGATGCTACCTGAAAACCCAATGGCAGATTACTATGCCACACAATCGATGTGGGTTATCCAGAGATGAATAAGATGGATCGATAGCTGATCTTTCATTAAGTGTTCTCTTATAGTACTTTTTTCATACAACCAAACTCCATTTGTCAGGTATTGATCTGTGATCGATACCTATCTGTGTTTTTATCCTGAGGTAGATGCACAGATGGAACACGCATGCATACTCCACCAATTCAATGAGCTTTCAGGCCTCCTTAATGGCTTCTTGTGTCATGTTTACCTTTAGGGAAGGTATTTGTAACTGGCTTATGCTGTCATGTCATCATTTACATTTTTGTCTTTCAGAAGCGCCACAAGGCCGACAATGTCGTGAACAAGAAGAAAGCACAAGGTAATGAGTGTGTGCTTTAGACAAAAGTACAAACAAGTAATTATGCTTTGTAATGTTGGCACTACTCATACTACTACTACTAAACTCATATTAGTAATAGTAGTGGTTGTAGTAAGATGATGAGGATGATTATTATAATATTACCTTGGAAATTATGATTTAAAAAACATTTTTATAAAATATTATTTTTATTACTCTATAATGATGTTCTGGCATTTATTGGATTAGCTGGCACTGGTGAAGATAACCCAGGCCCTGTCACGCAAACCACTATGCCACACCATGGTCAAAATAGCATAATTCAATATAAGTCAACAACACAGAAGAAACATGGATAGTCTGTCGAGTAGCGCCTCTCGGCTTTGCACTGGATCAGAGCAGCGGTGTTTGGTTTTACAGTACGCCCGCTGTTTAGCCCTGTCAGATTTGTGTGACTGTGAACCTCGCTCCACAGAATGTTCAGTGAATTTGGGTTTGAATATGCAGAGAATTTACAGGCATTTAGCAGATGCTCTTATCCAGAGCGACTTACACAACTTCTTAGCATCTTATTACATGTATCCATGTACCCTTGCTCTCAAAGGGGTTTTACTCCAGTTGAATATCAATAAATGCATACATTTGTTGTAGAATCTCAAATCTTGGATTGCTGTTAAATAAGTTTAACTTCATAAAGCATATTTAACACTTTCATTAGAAATGTATTACCACTTTATGTGGCAATATATTAAAATGATAGATGGCTGATAATGGCTGACATGGAGTGACTGTTTTATTTTGTGCTGTTACTATGACGGCTATGTCAAATAGCTTCAGGAGGCATTGTAAAGAATAATAATTGATTTTATTTCTTTCTTTCCGTACTTGTGCTCTTTGAAGTGCTGAGAAACGGAGCATGGAGAGCTGTCCACTGGGAGAAGGTAATCCACACAGACCTATCAATTAATGGTAGATAGGCAGATAGGATATTCAAGATCATAGCTGTAATATATGCACTTTTGTTATTCTGAGCCCTTTTCGACCCCCGAGGTAACCACAAGCATTATTAATAGAAATTATCTCCACCGTAAGGACGGGGTTAGAGAACAGATGCAGAATGCTTTTTTTTTTTTTTCTTTACCACAATGCTTTTCACCTCCAGTCTATGCATACTAAGGGGATAATTCTTTTCATAATTCGTCCTTGGGAATACAGCAGTGCGGGAGTGTGGTGCGCAGTTTTAAGTTGGGATTTTTCTATAACAATGCTATAATTTAATTGTCCAAAATGTACGAGAAAGAAATTGGCAGCTAATATTATTCTGCTACTGTGCGTATAGATTTCTGTGCAGCTGGGGAGATGTGTAACAACACTGTCCTGGTTGGTCCCTTGCATACCTAATGTGTTCTGGTGCATTATCAGGATTGATACCCTTGTTCAACTCCTGTAAAAACTGCCCAAGACTCGTTTTGAAAGCCTGGAGTCCAGAGCCTTCAGCACAGTACCAGAATGTTTTATTTCTTATATTATGATGTCGTAGATATGTTCATGGACTTCTCCAGCATAAGGCTTGTAATTGCTAATCAATGGGTGTACAAAAAGTATCACCCAATGCACTTGGTAGTCAGTGGAGTTCGGATTAGGCACATAAAAATATGATTCATGTAACAAAAAGTAACGTTTAGCCCTCAAATCATATATAATATATAATAATACTGCATTTAGCCCGGTTTCATTAACGTGAATGTGGTGATATAATGTTTGTAATCTAAACCTTGTTGGACCCCCATGTCACCTTCCAGTGGACATGAGGACAGAAAGAAAACTGCTGCCATTATCTCCGGCAGCAACATAACTGGTCTGTTTCTTGCAGGTAGAAGTGGGGGATATAATTACGTTAAATGGCGGGGAGTACATACCTGCAGACACAATCATCCTATCATCCAGGTAGCGGAGAGGATTAGGATGATGAGGGATTCTTTCTCTTCTATCTCTAAGGCCTGCCATGGAGGTGAAGGTTAAAGCAAGGCAAAAAAAGAAAGAAAATTGGAAAATAATCTAAATTAATAACTGTCATTACATACACAGACATACGCACTAATGCGCATGCACATGAACACACACAATACACAGACATTAGCGGGACGTTGAAGTTCTATATTTTCATGAACAGGACACGTTTGTGTGTTTTCTTTTTTTGCCCTGTTGGCTCCGTCACATCTTTCGTAATAAAGGTCACTGATTACACGCTGGACAATTTCCGATGAGGCCGATCTGTGCTCTTCGTTTTCTCTTTTTCAAAATCCATTCGCAAATCAGGTCTGGCTGTAGCTGCTCTTATTTGGCTGAACAAAATGTGCCGGTGTGTATTTTCATACGGTACACCATTCCTGAGGGATGGCAGAACACTGGTGCAGCGAGTGTCACAGGACGTCTTCCGGTGGATCTGGCCGAGTGCTTTCCGAAGCCGCATGCCTGAACCGCTGCAAGGCGGCTTGGTTTAAGCTGACCCCTCTGCCTCTAGATGGCAGAACTCTTTATTCTGGCCAACACAAGCCAGTGCTGCTCGCGCATGTGTGCAGCACTTTTTAGTTTAAAATCAAATGGCCCAAGAAGACCTGGCTCATCCTACGGTTCCCTCCCTTCTCATGGGTCCTGAGGCCTGCATGACCACACTAGAATGGCTTTAGAAAAACAGAAAAAAGAATCATAACTGGACTCAAGGCAGTTTATTCTGTTCTATTGTTTTTCCTTACTTTGTAATCAGAATTAGTTGCCTCTCTCTCTCCCTCTCTCCCTCTCTCCCTCCCTCCTGTACCATGCCTCTTTCTCTGCTCCTTCGATCCCGCGTGCTCTTTGTTGCCGCTCTGCTGATACACCGTGGATGTAAATAAGGTGGCCATTGGAGAGATAGTCAGAGCCAGCAATGGAGACCACCTCCCAGCTGACCTCGTCATTCTGTCCTCCAGGTCAGGAACCATGTCAGGCATGGCAAAGGGGCAGGGTGGGTGTGCTGATGAACAGTGGGTCCACTGCTTAGAGAATGGGGCAGCAGGTAGTCACTCAAAACAATTAAAATAATTTTCCTCTACTTTATTTTATCGCGCGTACGTAATCCAGCCTATGTATTGTCGGAAATACTCAATTTTCCATCCGTCTTACAGTAGGCATTGGAGAGGTACTTGGTTTGGTTCTGAAAAATTAACATGTACATGAGGAGAATACAAAACACAGGCAAGGAACTTTAGTAGAAGTAGAACTTTTTGACAATGCATTATAATTCAGCAGTATGATGCAAATTGCATAAATATATGAGTCCCAGCTGGTGAATTACTGATTTAATTAAGGCTTGCTTGAGGGTTCAACAGCTGTGCCCTCACCAGGTCTTTGAACAAGCAAAGTTTCACTTACAAGTTCAGTCCAATCTTGAACCACTGCACTGTTCCTCTGCCCCTCCACTCGGCATGAACTGCAGCCTCATTCTCTATTCTATCCTTTTTTAGGCAAAAAACCAGCCAGATCCTACCATTAAAAATGTAATTGACCCCCCCCTGTCATTAAAGTTTTATAACCTCAAATCCTCAACCATGTGGTGAATTTGTATTTATCGGACGCACAAGTGTCTGCTTCCTCAAAGAGCAGGCATTGGTGCAAAGCAGGCTGCATCACCTTCTTTCTTATTTATCTTGCTGTACCAACCCTGGATGTGTTTGTTCTGTTCTGGTAACTAAAGAAAAACTAAAGGATTTATTAGCCTAACTTTTTGTCAAATCAAAACGGTGTCCATCTGCCAAACAGAGGTGACAGGTCCATTACTGAAAAATGACTGTGGATGTGGCTTTGGTGCATTTATCCGTGCTGTGCTTTGTGCTTAAATCCGAGTAGTGGATTTACAGTGTTGCATGTTTTTCTCTCTGCATTTGGAACTCATTCAGAGTTCACCTTATTTCAGTAGAATTAAGTAGTAGAAGGGGCCCACTGTTTGAGCGCTAATGAATGTGCATAGCTGCAGCCGCTGCCTGGTCGTAGACCGTGGCGTTTGTTGCATGGCGGTACACGGGCATGAACGGCTCCTAACGCTATTGTGACAGACATAGTCTGCTTGCTTGCTGAATCACAACTTCTGCAAGGTATCAAAATCTGGAAAAAATGTATTTCTTAGTTTTGTCAGTGAGATTGCGAGGACTGGACTTACTCACTGATCTGTACATTATTTTAATGGGTGCTAGTCTTTTTGTCCCCCACCTACAACAAAATTGTTGGAGGGGGACATTCATTTGACCCCCGTACGTACATACGTACCATGTGTGTCTGTCTGTCTCTGTGTCACACATGTATGTACCAGAGCCCACCACCTGAGGGGCACTATTACAATTAATTTCCCCATAGCCAAGTACATTTTGCTTTGTACATAACAAAACTATACTGTCTCTATTGTTTCTTGCACCACTAGATGGAGACATTGTACAGGTGAACACTTAGCCACAGGCTGAGATGTATAGAGTATGGCTAGTTAGTTATAGTAGTTATATTTCACGGCATAGATCAGATAAGGAAGTGTTGCAGTGTGTGAGTTGTGCCCAGCTGCACCTGAGATGGACCATGTAATCCAATCAGCTAGTCTAATATTTCATAGGCTATTAGGCTACCTGTGACAGCAGACCACAATCAACACAGTGAAAACACTAGCCTACTGAATTTTGAATTTAGTTTAACTTCCACCAATACTCGGTGCTTGATTTAGGATGAAAAATTCTCCCGATGTCTCTAAGAAGCAACACAAGAGCAGTAGCGGTAGACTTGACTGCATGAGATCATCTTAGATTGCAGACACCAATTTTTATGAAGACATTCATGTGTTTTGTTTGGATTAAATTGCTAAAAGCCTGTCGTTTCCTTCCGACCGCTTGTTCATTCATCGTATGGAAGAAAACATAAAAGTTGTCTTTAATCTTTAATGCATTATGTAGGCTATCTGTTTCACTATGCACTGACAATTTCTGTACAGTTTTGTCCACGGATGATAAATTTATGAACACTTTTTATTAGACCACGTTTCTATATGCTGCTTTTAAACCCTCCGTTAAATTCTCCGTGCCTATAACAAGACCAAATCTACTCCACACAGCTCGTGGTTTGGGCTTGCTGAATTCTGTGGGCCAAGACAAATCCAACAATGTCCCCATCATCACGTTTTAGCTCACGATCGCCGAATAGAGTGGATGCGCTCCCAACTGAATGGGAGTAGTTATAATCGTTATAATTCACAACATAGATCAGATGTCAACAACTGTAGGCTACTTTATAACGACATGCACATACTGTGCACTTGTTTTGAAAATGTTTTCAATTAAATCGGATAGCTAATGGCTTAATTCAGGTTGTACATGCCAGGACACCCCACTTAAGACTAATTTCTTAGGGTTAGAGTTAAGAGATTAATTTGCATGAATATCAGTGAAATATGAAGGATGGAGGTCACACTTTAATTATTTCTTGCATTTTTTTTAGTCGACACCAAAAAATGTATTTGCGGTGCCCAACTGGGTGGTTCTGCTCAAATTAACTGCCTGGTTCAGACTCCCCATTCTCTGCATGACGCTTATTTGCCTGTTCTACTAACACCCTGCCACTTTCCTACCTTTATAATGATGCCCCCTTTAAGGACAACCAAAGATATTTCTGTATTTACAATTGAAGATTGCCTCTTGATCAATCCAGTGCAGCCGATTGATTGGCTGAAACATTGACACAAATCTAGGTGGGGAAAGTTATTTTCCATTGAAGCACCACTAAATATGACTGCTCAGAGCCAGCAAAACCTCAAGATCAGAGTGCGATGAAGTGAGCACTATCTCTGTCTTTCGTTGTCCTTTCATGATGGCCGTTACATCAAACATCAACTGGAGTAAATAGATTGAATAAGATTATTAAGCACAGAAATATACTGCGACATTGTGCAATGTACTTTTAAAGTTTATAATTTCTCTCATTTCATTCTGTAAGCATAAATAGTAAAGTAAAATATAATAAGGAAAGGTTATGAACAACATGAGTGGTCATGTGACTGACAGATGTTTGATGATGCGGTCGTTGCTTGTGCACGTACGTTTCTGTGTGTCATGATCCGAGGCGTTTTTGCAATCGCCCTCATTCATGTTTATTCCAAACCAGCGAACCACAGGCCATGTGCTACATTGAGACTTCAAATCTGGATGGAGAGACCAACCTCAAGATCCGCCAGGTGGGTGCTTTCAATCCCTACCTCTTTCATTCATTGTACATCAGGGTTTGAAATAAATTTAAACAAATCAATCCGTAAGGAAACTTGGACACTTTAAGCACGTGAAAACGTTTTTCCCCGATTCTCTTGAGAGAAAAGTCCCAGGTGATCTTTTAAGGGTCATGGCTGTTCTGAAGGTCCTCCTCACCTCTCTGCCCCCATGTCTCTCTCAGGGCCTGCAGGTGACCGCGGAGATGAGGGATGTCGACAGCCTGTCAAGGCTAGCAGGACGTATGGAGTGTGAGAACCCCAACCGCCACCTTTATGACTTTGTGGGGAACATCCGCCTGGGCCACAGGTAAAACACCACACTAGCATTACTCTGGTCTGGGTTCTTGTCAGTCCTCCACCTTGCTTAATTACAGTCTTAATAATTTTAGAAACCACATAAAGTGAACTATCATTTTAAGCTTTGAGTAATGTCTTTTGTGTTTAAGCCCTGGAGATTGTTCTGTACTTAGATGTTCATATCATTCTTAAATGTAATGGTGGTATATCATACTTTATCCCTTGCCGTGGACATACTTTACTAAAGCTCTTAATTGGGTCAATAGTGAAGTCCAATTTTACATCGACTGTACTTAAACATCTTTACTGAGGTCTTTCATGCATCGACTGCTTTAATTGATCAATTAAGTGGCGAGTAACAACAAAAACCAGCAGACCCTACGGTTCTCCAGGACCAGGGTTGGCCACCCCTGATAGAGACCAAGTGTATGAACCCTACTTAATCCCTTTGTCTACAGTACACATGATTTTTATTGAGGTATGTCATACTAAAAGACCCCTAATAAAAGTCTGCTATGCTAAAGCCACTAAGTGAAGACCTTAATTAATTTGCATTTCCGTTGTCAATATGGGATCGTTATGTTCCAGTACGGTGCCTTTGGGCCCAGACCAGATTTTGCTGAGGGGAGCTCAGCTCCGGAACACACAGTGGATCCACGGCATTGTGGTCTACACTGGGCATGACACCAAGCTAATGCAGGTATGATGTGCACTTTGTTGGCACTTTACCATGTATGAGCCCAAAAAAAAAAACTTACACCCAGCACCACTCCACTCCACACACCCCGAATCATGTACCTCTGGGCAATAGAATCAAGGAAACTGAAGACTGTTTCAACACCAGTAACATCCAAATAACTCTTTGACAAAAGCAAAAACCATGTCTGTTAAAAATGTTTTAAGCATTTGATTCAATAAATGCTTCTAGAGTGAAGTCTTTGGTGCTAAAGAATACATTTCATTGATGGCCCCTTCACTTTCATACATTCTTCATCTTCTATCCCCACTCTCCCTGCAAACGTGCCTTTTCCAGAATTCTACAAGACCACCCCTGAAGTTGTCCAACGTGGAGCGAATTACCAACTTCCAGATTCTGGTGCTGTTCGGCTGCCTGCTAGCTATTTCCCTGGTGTGCTCCATTGGCCAGACCATCTGGAAAGTCCAACATGGCAATGATGCCTGGTACATGGACCTCAACTGTAAGATCTACACCCTCTGCCCCCACTGCTGTCTGCTTAGTGTTTATCTGTTTGCTGTACCTCCTTAATTTCTCTCAACGTTGCTGTCATTTTGTCTTAATGTATTTGCTTCTGTAAAATGTACCTTATGTATGTGAATCGCAGCATCATAAATTCATAAATCATAAGTTCAAAAATGGGAATAGTGATGGAGTAAATGAACAGTAAATTCCCCTATAAACATGCTGATACCAGTGACAGTCCAGTGAATTAAATAGTTCAGTATCTGTTCTCCTGTGTCTTCCATTTGCTTTCTAATGTTCTGTTGTTTTTGTTTCATTTGTGGTTGTATGTTATTTTTTATTTTTTTTTATTTCTGAACAGCTCCAGGTAACAAACATTTTAAATCCTTGGCTGTCAGTGACTGAGCCCCTCTCTTTGCTAACCCCCCTAACCGCAGCTCTGAGTTGCTAAGCATAACCACGCCTAGTTAGATGGTCACCCCGCATCCTAAGAGCTGGTTCTAAGGGCCACTTGCCCCCTGATTGGACCACCACTTTTTTCTTTTCCTTGCAGATTAGTGCCTAGTTCTGACAGCATCCCTTCTCTCTTCCCACTCTCATTTGTTTATGGGCATGTTAATCTATTTACACACTTTGTCTTTCCATTAAATTAATCTTGCTGCTTAATCCTCTTGGCAATCCTCAGAGGCAAGGTTGGGGTCCTCTTACATGGAAGCAATGCACCCCTGCAAGGAGAACACTGATGTCTTCAAAATGTCTCATCTGCCTGCTTTTAAAGTTGTATTATTCTAGAAAGGAAAACTGCAGGTTTAATATAATAAATCCACTAAATGTTTATGCTTTCTTTAAAAAAAGAAAATAAATTACAAAAATGGATTAATAAAAAGATAAGACAACCGTGGACGCAGGAGTAAAAATGTAAATGACCCTCTGCAATGATTAAAAGTCAGGTCGATGCAAACCAGTAGTCTGCGTCGACCCATATATTTTTATTTGCAGCAGAATAGATTGCGAACAGAGAGCTGAACTGAGAATATCTTGAGAATATTTTTGTAGGGTATTTAGCAAATCAATAAAAGCTTTACTCGCTCCATAGAGTGGGACTGGTGACTTGTTTTATGTCCTGCTGCCCACCAGTCTTCAGAAGCAGCAAACGTCTTTGAGTGTCCTGGTTTGAAGCCAAAGTGGCTAGGTTGGCTGTGGCATCCACAAGGTGAAGTTACAGTAGTGTCATAAAGCAAGCCTCCATTTTGAGTTAAATGCTATAAATCAAAGCTTTAATTAAGCAACAAATACAGCCTTTTTGGAAAAACTGTAACCAGTTTATTCAATATTAACAGTGTTCATTGTAAGAAAATAAATGTGTTTTATTGACTGAATAATTTAGAATTTATCTGTGGAGTAACACTTGAAAAGTAAAGTATTATGCATGTAGCATACATACAGTATCTAACTTGCATGAGTGAATTGCTTCTTTTGTGACTTAGAATTTATATAATCTTTTTTGTAGACACATACAAAGCTTATAGTTGTACATACACTGTACACAGAAAATAAAATGCACCAGAGAGAGAGGGTATGTAATGCAATGCAAAATTAATCAGAGAATAAGAAAGTTAATTGTGACCAGACAGAGGGACACATGGGATTTATAATGAAAAGTTGACTTGCTTTTTTATTATTTCTTTCTGTGCCTTGTCCCAACTCTGAATCCAGTCCAACATTTTCTAGTCGGGCCTCACACTGTCATAACTACAGGCCAATACTACTGCTGTCTGTTGGTTAAAACATAAAGGAAATCCGTGGCACCATGTAAATAGTGCCATTGCTAATGATCTTACTTTCCCACTGCTATCCGGCCCTGCTTTTGCTTCCCCTGTCACTCAGATAGCATAGTGTCCATCTGCCCATCCTTTTCCACTGTCCAGATGGTCTGAGGCAGTTGTTATTGGTGTAGAGCTTGGGTCTTAAGTGTCCCACTGGGTAAGACTGCTTTGAGGTTTCTGGCTTGGGGCCTGAAAGCTTCAGAAGGCCGAACATGTTGCTTGGACGTCCTCTGCACACGTTTTCTCTGCTGGCTGTGCGATTGTTTCTTACTTTTCGGAGACTGCAGGATCTAGCAGAAGGCTGCTGTCCTTGTTTGAACAGTGCTTTGTGAGGACCTGGGAGCTTTCTCCCAGTCCACCAGATGGGATTATACAGTAGGAGCAGTGATCGGAATGTAAATCTGGTACGAAAGGGGACAGGGCAGATGTTGTATGAGCTGTGAGACATGCACAATTGTATAGCGTTGTTTTACAGTTTACCTGTACTACCATAATGTAAGGATATGTTTCAATAACCTTGAATTATTATTGACCAAATTATAGCTTCACTCACACCAATGACTAAGGAAACCATTTCAATGTCAAACAGCAATCTTCCTCTGACCTCACCTCGATTTGTTATGTGGGATAAAATAAAAAAACAGTGATTGGGTGGGAAAAAATACAGTACAGAGGAGAGGCTGAGGGTGATGGGAGAGTTGAGCCAGTGCTTGTCACCAATGGGACGTTCTCAAATGGAGGGCGTTGCTTGTTAGCTGGACCAGCTTTCATCTGGCTTTGCAGGAGGCCCCCTGTGTCACTTTCACTCTCATTTTTCTAACCCTAACCCCCCCTCCCTTCCCACCATCCCGCCACCAATTTGCAGATGGCAGCGCCGCCAACTTTGGCCTCAACTTCCTGACCTTCATCATCCTCTTCAACAACCTGATTCCCATCAGCCTGCTGGTCACCTTGGAGGTCATCAAGTTTGTCCAGGCCTTCTTCATCAACTGGGTGAGCAAACAGGAGGCTTGTCTCTACATGGTCTCTTTCCTCTCTGTTATTTATATTTACCTATAGAGTAGCCCACATTACATTACAGGCATTAATCAGACATTCTTATCTAGAGCGACTTGCAGAACTTACACATTTTTACATAGTATCCATTTATACAGCTGGATATATTCTGAGGTAATTCAGGTTAAGTACCCTGCTCAAGGATACAACGTGTGTGTGTGTGTGTGTGTGTGTGTGTGTGTGTGTGTGTGTGTGTGTGTGTGTGTGTGTGTGTGTGTGTGTGTGTGTTCTTCACTATTCCGTATTACATTACCATGTGTCTTCATGGGCCTAGGACATGGACATGCACTACGATGTCACCAACACACCTGCAATGGCTCGGACCTCCAACCTCAATGAAGAGCTGGGACAGGTACCAGCACTAGTCTGCTTTCTTCTTTCTCCAATGTGACATATTTTTAGGTTGTAGCCTAGTGGAAAACAATGAAATTATGCACAAAAATATCAGCAATCCTCTTTCATATGTTGAATTATAAAGATATAAACCTTTCATTTTTACTGTGAGATGTAACAAACAAATCCTAAATAGTTGACGTGCTCATCAGAACTCCATGTGGACTAATCTTCCTGTATTTTGCACTGACCCCTCCTCAGTCCAGCCACTTATTTTGTGGTTGCATTGTCTTTGTGCCGTTTCCTTTCAGGTGAAGTACATCTTCACCGACAAAACGGGGACGTTGACCTGCAACGTGATGCAGTTTAAGAAGTGCACCGTCGCGGGCTTGGCCTACGGGTGAGAAGGCTTTTATTTATCCAACCCTCCTCTCCCCTCACATGCATGCATACACACACACACACACACACACACACAAGCGGGCCTCATTACTGGCATAAAGCATCTAAAGATCTTCTCTCCTGCTGTCTCATTACTGTCTGCCTGACTGCTTCTCTAGCATTCAGCTATAAATAGCAGGGATTCCATTTGCATGCCGCGCTTTGGGATTCCATAAAGGGATGAAAGGCGCTATATACATGCAGTTTCTCACCATCGCCTTTTTTAGTCATTTTGATGATATAGTGTTTTCATGTTTGTTATTTTTGGAGACCATTTCATTGTTTTGTATCGTGGCACTTGGAATGCGTTTCTTAGATTCAAAGCTCACATTTTGAGATTTAGAGAGTACTGACAAGGAAGTGGATGCCAGCATGTGGGGTTGCAGTTCTTTGTATCTGTGTTTGTATTGAAGCGGTATTGGTGCTTATTGTACATAGAAGTTATGTACTGTATCAGCTGTTATAGAGGAGATGCGTTTGTCGTTTGAGAGCTCAGTCATGCCAGATTATGGATATTGTGTGCTTTGAATAAATGCTAGACAGATGCCAGACAAATCGGCTGATCTATACTTGATCTGTACAGTTCATCCAATTCCCTGAACCAATTATACCATTCAGTCCAGATACCGTCAAGATCAGTGGCTCTGTGCATCATGTGCAATTCAGGATTTATTTTTTAGCACTGACCCCGTGCTGACCTCTGAAGTAGACTCTTACGCCTGTTGTTAATGAGAGCGTTTTATGAAAAGTGAAAGATCTGTTTTACTTTACCCTGAATCTGCCCTAAAAATGGGGATCGCACGCAGTGCTCGTAAATATGGAAGATGGTGCTCGCTGCATTTCATCAGTGAGTCTCTAGACTCCACTCGTGAAATCTGTGACGCTTACAACGTTGTGGGACGAACAATACCCAGAGTGAGCTGCGCTCTACTTTTGATTTGTTGCCTGGGCCTCTTATCCAGTCCTCCTTACAAGGGGAGGAAAAAGCTGGAAGTAACGAAGCTTTGCAGTGCAGTGTGCCAACTAAAAAAAATACAGTTTCATCAACTGAAGTTTGGTAAACATAGAACTCAGTTGCCCTAGATATTTTTTTCCTCTTGCTGGATGAGAGGGCTGAGTATAGCACATTTAATGGATACAGAGTACAAATAAGGAACAGAAAGGGGGGACAAGCTGTAATGCATTCAGGATGCCAGTTTACCCCCTGCATTGCATGATCTGGAGAGATTTGACGTGTATCTAATGCTTTAAACACTTCGCACAATATGTACAACTTTCTCAACCTCCTGTCTGTCAGTTGAGCATAGTTCCTCAAGCTGGATGAAGCTTTTTATAATCTTTGACCTTTGCCCTCCCGGACGGATTGTTAGCCAACAAATGACCCTTTGTCTCGTAGCTACGCGTAGCTCAGAAACTGACAGACCTTTAAATTTTGCAGTGGCGTGTAGCACTATACACGTGCCCCAGACCCCTGCATATAAATACTTACACTCATCCTCATTTATGTTCCACTTTGTTCATCCCTGGGGCATTTACATAGCCCACTGTAAGCAAATATTAATAGAACTGAATTTTTTATTAATGTTTCTTCCCCATTAAAGTCTGTAGAGTGCCTTTTTTTGGTGGTTGATTTTATCGTTCTTAAACTAATTTTGAAGTTGTACCAGAGAGCAGGATAGAGAGTTCTGTATGTTCATTTATGCATTGTATACATTCTGTATTTATGTTGAAATGTAAGCAATGTAAGTTACCTGGAATCGCAAAACAAGGCAATGCACTCAATTTACATGCTCATTACCTTGTTAGCAAAGTAGACAAATTTCATGCAAAAACTGCTGTTGAACTGTGAATGGACCTCTTGTATGTGGAATGGTGCAAATACTTTTTTGTATATTTTTGGATATCGCTGTCACAAGTGGACACAAGGGAGAGTGAAAGGCTTTTCAGCATCCTTTGCTAATAAGGCAGTGACATCACAGTCTTCGTACGGTAACAAGCCGATTCAAGGCCTCATTATATGCATGCTGATTAATCGTTTAATCCTCAACCTGGCGAGTAAAACTTTGCTGAACAGGAAACGGGGCAGAGAAAGACAGGGGTGGAGGCAGTGAGGACTGATGGACAGGCAGATGCAGAGATGGATGGTAGGAGGACGAGCAGAGGACAGACAGAGGTTGCCCAACACAGTTTCGCCATGTGTCATTTTTTGATTCCACCATTTCCCGTTAATGTTCTGATGTGCGTAAACCAGCAGCTGTTCCTACCAACCCTGCCCCCTTTCCCATGAAAGCCCATAACCACATGAAAGGACTTGCACTGCCTGAAATTCTGGGGGCATTTGTTTCATCTTATGCCTGTGCCCTCCTTTACTACTCACACCTGCAACCCTTGACTAGTGTCCCCCGAGGGGAGGGGGTGACAGAAATGGATGTTTCTTTGAACCAAGCGCAGTAGGTCGTACGAGGACATGGATCACATATGGCAGAAGTTTCAATATACTGTATATGGCGGTGGAGATCAGAATACATGTTATATATGCATACATATTATGTATACAGGAGAGTATGTGCTATAAAAAAGTAGTGCACATCTGCATATAGAGGAGAGTAGAGATTATATATGTATTGTATGTGTATTAGAATATGCAGTATATGGGATACACGTGTATTGGCAAGGGTATAGATTATATATGGGGTAGAGTGTAGGTTATATGGGGGAGAATATGGGGTCTGGATCTGGAAGGGTTGTAGAATGTTGCATGTGAAGGAAAGTATGGACTGTATATGAGGAAGGAGAATAAGTGCATTCACATTATGAGTAATAGTGCCAGTACTGGTTATTCCTAGACCAGCAAGTATATATCATTAAAACACTCATGCAAATTAACTATGCAAAGCAAAAACCAAAACACAAATCCTGAATAAATACAGGCTAGGAAGGAGGAAGAATATTCTGGCGCTATTCTCGCTCTTTTACACCCGTGTCTATTTTAGTGCTCCTCTGACCGGGGATTCATTTGGATCTGCATCAGGATTTAAGGCTATACATCTCGCCTTTGCTCCACACCATTCGGGCCCAATGTGTTGCCAACGTCAGCCTTGCGGCCAGTCGGACGGCTCCTCGCCTGTGCCAGCAGAGCCATGCTTACCAGGGCTGTTCTGCAGGGCTTGTGCATCCCCTTGACTCAGTGGGTTTTCGCATGTTTGAGCGCTGTGATAGATTGAGCGCATTCAGGGGTCAGTTAATGAACAGCTGAGACTGTTTGGCCACATGCCTCATGACTAGCATTGTGCAGTGCTTATAATGTTTTTGAAATTAAAAAATGGAAATCGCATCAGTTTTATAATGGGTTTATGAGAATGATTAGAAGCTTGTGATGTATTTTTGGACTAAATCAGAGCGTGGCTATGAATGTAAATTATGATCATCTGTATGAGGAGCATACAATTAAAAAAGAAAGGAGGATTATGTGAAACATCTGATTCAATTGACTGTCGTCTTTATGTTTGTTTGTATTTTGTGGGTCTGCCCCTCTGTCTAGGCTCTTTTAAAATAAAAAAAATTTAAAAAAAGAAAGAAAATCAAACTAATTGTATAATCCACATGATAACAAAAAGTACCTGTTTGAGCAACATGCATACATTATATTAATGTTTGCACATCTGTGTGTGTGTGTGTGTGTGTGTGTGGGTACGTGTGCATGTCTGCGTGTGTGTGTTCTGTGTGGGTTATCATCTGTTCTGCATGTGTCCAGTGTCAGTCCTTGAGCAGCTTGTCTGTTTTTGTAGCGTTTGGGTTTATTTTTGGATATCGCTGTCACAAGTGGACACAAGGGAGAGTGAAAGGCTTTTCAGCATCCTTTGCTAATAAGGCAGTGACATCACAGTCTTCGTACGGTAACAAGCCGATTCAAGGCCTCATTATATGCATGCTGATTAATCGTTTAATCCTCAACCTGGCGAGTAAAACTTTGCTGAACAGGAAATGGGGCAGAGAAAGACAGGGGTGGAGGCAGTGAGGACTGACGGACAGGCAGATGCAGGGATGGATGGTAGGAGGACGAGCAGAGGACAGACAGAGGTTGCCCAACACAGTTTCGCCATGTGTCATTTTTTGATTCCACCATTTCCCGTTAATGTTCTGATGTGCGTAAACCAGCAGCTGTTCCTACCAACCCTGCCCCCTTTCCCATGAAAGCCCATAACCACATGAAAGGACTTGCACTGCCTGAAATTCTGGGGGCATTTGTTTCATCTTATGCCTGTGCCCTCCTTTACTACTCACACCTGCAACCCTTGACTAGTGTCCCCCGAGGGGAGGGGGTGACAGAAATGGATGTTTCTTTGAACCAAGCGCAGTAGGTCGTACGAGGACATGGATCACATATGGCAGAAGTTTCAATATACTGTATATGGCGGTGGAGATCAGAATACATGTTATATATGCATACATATTATGTATACAGGAGAGTATGTGCTATAAAAAAGTAGTGCACATCTGCATATAGAGGAGAGTAGAGATTATATATGTATTGTATGTGTATTAGAATATGCAGTATATGGGATACACGTGTATTGGCAAGGGTATAGATTATATATGGGGTAGAGTGTAGGTTATATGGGGGAGAATATGGGGTCTGGATCTGGAAGGGTTGTAGAATGTTGCATGTGAAGGAAAGTATGGACTGTATATGAGGAAGGAGAATAAGTGCATTCACATTATGAGTAATAGTGCCAGTACTGGTTATTCCTAGACCAGCAAGTATATATCATTAAAACACTCATGCAAATTAACTATGCAAAGCAAAAACCAAAACACAAATCCTGAATAAATACAGGCTAGGAAGGAGGAAGAATATTCTGGCGCTATTCTCGCTCTTTTACACCCGTGTCTATTTTAGTGCTCCTCTGACCGGGGATTCATTTGGATCTGCATCAGGATTTAAGGCTATACATCTCGCCTTTGCTCCACACCATTCGGGCCCAATGTGTTGCCAACGTCAGCCTTGCGGCCAGTCGGACAGCTCCTCGCCTGTGCCAGCAGAGCCATGCTTACCAGGGCTGTTCTGCAGGGCTTGTGCATCCCCTTGACTCAGTGGGTTTTCGCATGTTTGAGCGCTGTGATAGATTGAGCGCATTCAGGGGTCAGTTAATGAACAGCTGAGACTGTTTGGCCACATGCCTCATGACTAGCATTGTGCAGTGCTTATAATGTTTTTGAAATTAAAAAATGGAAATCGCATCAGTTTTATAATGGGTTTATGAGAATGATTAGAAGCTTGTGATGTATTTTTGGACTAAATCAGAGCGTGGCTATGAATGTAAATTATGATCATCTGTATGAGGAGCATACAATTAAAAAAGAAAGGAGGATTATGTGAAACATCTGATTCAATTGACTGTCGTCTTTATGTTTGTTTGTATTTTGTGGGTCTGCCCCTCTGTCTAGGCTCTTTTAAAATAAAAAAAATTTAAAAAAAGAAAGAAAATCAAACTAATTGTATAATCCACATGATAACAAAAAGTACCTGTTTGAGCAACATGCATACATTATATTAATGTTTGCACATCTGTGTGTGTGTGTGTGTGTGTGGGTACGTGTGCATGTCTGCGTGTGTGTGTTCTGTGTGGGTTATCATCTGTTCTCCATGTGTCCAGTGTCAGTCCTTGAGCAGCTTGTCTGTTTTTGTAGCGTTTGGGTTTCCTCTTATTCTCAGCACACATGGCCTACTTTCTGTGTCGTTTTGGTGATAGAACATTTTTGTGTTCCAGAGACTAACACTGATGGTAAAACAATGCTATGCATGACAGTGGCCTTTCTGAGAGCATACAGCACGTCTGTGTGTCCATTCTCCATCCATTTGACCATCCTCTCCGTTTCCTTGTTTCTCTATGGCCTCCCGGCTTGTCCTCTTCTGTCTCAGAAAGTTACAATGACTGTTGCATGTTCAGTTTGTCTAATATATACAGTACACCTATAGGGCCTGATTTACTAAGACCTTTAGCATGTGCAAAACCTTTTAGCACACACAGAACCAATAACACAACCGATCATTGGTCATTGTATTTGTTTTGCCCAAATGATCGGTTGTGTTATTAGTTTTGCGTGTGCAAAAAGGTTTGGCACACGCTAAAGGTCTTAGTAAATCAGGCCCCTAGTGTTTCTGAATGTATACTGCATATTGACTTTCTTGCATTATTTTCTATAACTCTCTGCGTCTGTCTTTTGCTCTGTCTTTCTCTCCCCACACTCCCCTCCTTCACTTGCAGCCACCGCTCAGATGAGGATTATGGTTATTTTGAGGACGAAGGGTAAGGTGGCCTCTGTATTGCACTTCCTGCTTGGTGCTTTGCTCTGTTGTCTATTTCCTGCTTTTGGAACTTTGCAAATGTACTTGGTGGTATTAACACTTTGGGGTTGTCATTTAACACAGCCAGTGGATGCTGTCATGTGCTGCTGTCTGTATTAAGAGATTATGACAATGATGCTGATGCTCAAATGTTGGATCCAAGAGAAGTCTGAGGCATCCATATGCATATATACATATCCCTGGACACAGGCTGTGTTTGAATCAGAGCCCTATCTACTGCGCCCTGTCTCCTGCGTACAGTGCACAGGCACTGTGTTTAATGTGCACTGTTTAGCACGCAACGTGCAGTCCGTGAAAAATATCCGCCATACTATTTTCCAAGTGTCATAAGCAGGTCGTAAGATGTCCCACTAGTGTCCATGGTTTTACATCTAAATTGGGCCACTTTCAAAGTGCAGTGACGGGTAAAAATTAAAAGTAGCAAAGCACACACTTATTTTCAAAAGTAAAAATATGATGATTTCTATTTAAAATACATTGGTTTCGGTTAAAAGTATATTTTGGGCTAGTTTTGAGTTGCCATTTCACTGAAAGTCTTGCAAGATCTGGCAACCCTGTGCCCCACCCTTGCGCAGCCATGTCACCTGTTGTTTTTGTTGTATTTGAAGGAAAACGTCAGCGAAGCTGTGCCTTGTTTTTTTTTAAACGAAGCTTCATATCATATTTATGCGACCAAAATGTTTGTGTACTTCTTCAAAAGTGTGCTCCCGAATGTACTCAGCAAACCCCCAAAAGTAAGTATATCATACAGGGGTTTTAACTACTATATTTAGGGTGGGTTGCACCAACAAGGTTTAAATTAATCTAAGATTAGAGGTAATCAGAGTTTAGTAAATCCAGGTTTAAAATTAATTAATATAAATTTAAAACTAACCAAAGATGTGTTGCACCACTTAAATTGAATCTAGATTAGTAAATTAGACAAATTAAGTAGATTAGTAAATCTAAGATTAATGATTTAAACCTAGATTTGAATGTTGTTGCTTGGCAACTGTGGTTAAGGTTAACAACAGGAAATACTGGGGAATCAACAAGTAGGCTACATGTGTAGCTAGCAAGCCTATCTGGGTGATTTGTATTTAATATAGCAAACTGTTTGGCTAACAAAGTAACCAATTATTGGACATGCTGGCAACAATTATAAATTATAATGTCTACATTTTAATAAAAAGAAAACTGCAAATAGAAAATGTTAAAATCATAAATGATGTCCTGAAGCAGAAAAAGGAAGTTTGCTGTTGAATGTGAATACTACATTTTTATTCAAGACATTCTTTACTGTTCACAAACAATTTATCGTGAAGAAATGAATACAGGCATTAAATAGTACACAATTAAGAAAAATAATCAGTAACTGCTAGGAACTTTTTACTCCATCTGTCGAAAAAATATGCTATTTCCATTAATTAAACTACCTCAACTGTCAGTTTAAAGTTAATCCCTAATCAAAGTTTAAATCTGAGTTTAAAATGTTGCAGCGACAGGAATAAATTGAATCTAGGTTTAAAGCAAAAAATCTAAACCAAGTTTAAATTCAAATCAAAATAAAACTTAGATTACTTTTGAACTAGGATTAGAACTTGGTGCAACATGATTAACAGATAAACCTTAATTTAATCCAGTTTAAGAATTAAACCTTGTTGGTGCAACCCACCCTTAGAGAAAATTTTGCCTACTCAACAACTTTTTTTGTCCTGTCTACTCAACAAGCCTACCTAATAGTATGGAAGGGTGCTGATTCGGACACAGCCACAGCCTTATGATTGGGTCAGTTTTCGGGCCGTGGCCTTGTGATTGGCTTCATGTTACCTTTGGCATGGGATGAGATTCTGCAGGCTTAAACCCAAATTGTAGTTCTCCTGGGAGGAGGGGTGGTATCACTGGTACCTGTGGACCCGACTCTCCCAGAACCAGATTATGAGTTATGAAATGCAGTCTCTGGAGTACAACACATTATTGGGTGGAATGGATGGAGGAGCTACATGTGTGTACAACACTTTACAAACTTGTCAAATTTATGGTTCCTATTTTTGGGTGAATTTATTATTTCTTATGATTATTCATTATTCTTCCATTGAAAGAACACTTGTTGGGGCCTGTTTAAACGTATATGAGGTCCACTTTACAGAACTTAAACTCATGTACTGCTGAAATGGTATTAATTCATAATGAGAAATACATATCACATATTAACCATTCTTCATAAAATTCTCAACATTTTATTGTCTATCAACATTTTATAGTGATCAGTGCACTAGATTTTTCACCTTTTTTGTGAGTAAAATACCCGTGGGAAAAAATATGCATCGGTAACTCAGGTACCCTCAAAACAAGGTACTCCTGGTAGTTTTGGAGTAACCGTTTATTCTGCAAAAGGTATGGCTTTTTCTAGGACTGTACATGCAAACCAAAGAGAAAATAATATCTGAGTGAATTTTTTATAAAATATGAATAAACTATGGTACCAGCAGAGGGATCACAAAGAACCCTCATTTGTCAGGACTGAGAGCCCACCTCCTGCTGTTGGGGTGAAGTCTCTGATGTCAAAGTACGTGTCTGGCACACGGTGTTCCACCTTTGAAAAACCATTCCTCCATTCTAGTCTCATATCCCCCCTTTCCTACCCATTCTGTGCTGCATCTCACATGTACCCAGTGTTGGATGTTGCTCTGAGAATGAGTCCCAGTCCACACATAATTCCCTCATCAGTTTCATGGCAGATGGTGAGATAAGCCCTCAAGGAGGTGCAGTGGTGTGCCCAAAAGACTGACTCCAGGAATAAAATCTGTTAATTTTTTTAATAAGGCCAAAAAGATGCGCTCGAAATTCCTCTCGATTGGAGTGGAGTGCTGATTGTAGATCCAGAGCAGGATCTGATTCCAGTCCAGGAGGGTTGCAGTGTCGGCTGTTTTTTGTGATTTTCCTTTGTGGTCAGCAGCCAGTTTAGGCCATTATATACAAGGTGTAAAGGTGTACAGACTCTCAATCAATGACTTAAATTAAGCACCTAAGTGCAAGAACACATTAAAAACCTGCAGACCCAGCAGCCCTCCAGGATTTGAGTTTGAGGTGTTAAGGTTCCGGATCAGAACTGGACTCAAATGCACGACTCACAATAAGCTCACTGGGAGCATTTATTTATACAATAAAGCTCTCTAAGGAGAGAGAGGGGTTAGGCAGAACCGGAGGGCAGAGCAGGAGAGGGAGGCACCCAAGGTGCTGGATGGTGACTGAATCCTGGGTTGGGTGTAGCAGGAGAAGAGCGGATGCGGGAAGCAGGGTAGTGTGGATGAAGGAGGCAGGAAACTGCAGGCTGGCGGGTACAACTAGAAAGGCAGGATAAAGCATTAATTCAGCAAGACAAGACAAGACTGAGACCAAGTTCCAGACTAGACATGAACGAGGTTACAACGAACAAGACTTAACGAACTGGCAACAAGACAATGAACAACGGGATAATATATAGTGTGGTGAATGAGATAATGAGTGATTGCAGTGTGAGAATGTATGCGAGTGTGATTGAGCGGTAACAAGGGCGTGAGGAATGCAAACGGGGAAGGAATGCAATTGGCTGGGGAAACAGAGAGGGCGAAATGGGCAAACAAGACAGAAAACCACGCCGAGCCTGCACAACACAGAAGACAGACAGGGAAACGTAAAAACATGACAAGACGTGAGGAAAAAGGGAAAACACGGAGCACAAACAGGGAAGGGGACTGAGAGAGAACGGAGGGCATAACATGAGGTCCCTGATCCAGAGATCTCACCTGTTCTGTGGTGCTGAAAGAACACAGCTCTACATCAGCCCTATGGGTGAAGCTGTCATTGGTCCCCCTGCTACCCCCTGATTGGATTGGTTTATTGACTGACTCAAGTAATGAATTGATGCAGTTCTCATAAGCCTAATATGGAACACTTTTAAAACTGAATATTGTCTGTACAGCAATTATTATTTAATTTGAAGAGCATCTTGTCATCCAGATATATTGGTGCCTTGGTAAACAATGTTAGGTTGTTAAATGTAGATGGATGCTTTACTTTTAAGTACAAATGACATGAATCTTGTGAATTAGATGAAAGGTTGCTGTCTGTTTCTCAAACCGCTGGAATCATCTGACTGGAGATGTTCTATAAACAAGAGTAGTGCACATCCGTGCAGTATATGTGTGTATATCAGAAATTATATAAATTCTTGCCAGATGCATGTTGTGTGTATATGCAATGTTATGCATATATTGTGGAATATATAAGATACTTTATTTAATACATTTTGCAAGCATTAATGTGTTATTGTATTTTGGGTTACAAGTTAAGTATGTTGCTTTTCATATTGTATATAATTAGAATTGCATAATTTGTGCACCAGTTTCTATTTCATTCCATTCCATTTCAGCATCCCTGATCATTCCCAGGGC
Organism: Ilyophis sp. 1 JC-2022; assembly: GCA_022702515.1. Taxonomy (NCBI): domain Eukaryota; kingdom Metazoa; phylum Chordata; class Actinopteri; order Anguilliformes; family Synaphobranchidae; genus Ilyophis; species Ilyophis sp. 1 JC-2022. The sequence continues at coordinate 115,904,194 of CM040404.1, read as the reverse complement.
TGGTTTTTCTCTCTCTTTTTTATTGCGGTTCATTGCCCACCATTCATGATTTATTCCAGATATAGAAAGAAAACAGGAAGTAATGCTTTGGTATCTTGGAGATAAGTGCTTGCAGGGAGAAAACGATATTAATAAAGCAAAATCTAAGACTCATTAGGCAAAGCAGTCATGTGTAACCTAATAATCATCCCCCTTCTTGTGTACATTTCCTCCTATTTCCTCCTGTGTGTTTCCGTAAGACTTTTATCGTCATGGCGGTATATTCATGAAGTAGTGTGTGTGTGTGTGTTTTCTATTCACTCACAGCGCTATGTAGAATGGCCGTAAGCACATGGTCTTGAGGAAAGCCTGCTTTAGTACAGTCACATCTTCTTCCAGTTCTATTGCGTCCCTCATCTAAAACCTGTATGCTCCGATCCTGTGTTCACACAAACCTGTGAATACACATTCTGTCCTCCATGTAAAGCAAAGATTCACAATACTGTTTTTCCTCTCTGGTAGACACACTGCGCAGGTGACCGAAGAGGAGGGATTTAACGACCCCAGCCTACTGGAGAATCTCAAAAGCGACCATGTAAGTACACCCACCGATGAGCTCGGCGCCCGAAAGAGCATATGAATGGAAGCCAGAGCGATAATTCCCTTAACCGAGCAAACGGCACGACACTGAGCTTGAAAGAGACATTTCCAAGGAAGTTGGACTGACCTATCCTGCACCGAGTAAAAAGGACATCGTCAAAGACATCGGAATGGGGCCGCCGCGGTGGTACAGCGGTAAAGAGCGCTGACTTTCAGTCAGCGCAGTTGTACTCCGAGGATCGGGGTTCGCGCCCCGGTCCTGCCATAGCCGAGCGTGGCCGGTGCCCTGTGGAAGCGACAATTGGCAGTCGCTTCCGGGTGGGGGGAGGGGCTCGGAGAGAACCGCTGCGCACAGTAGGACCCAGGGCGTGTCACGGTCAGGAGCTGCGCCCTGTAGAGGACGTAGCGCCCTCCCTAAAAAATACCGATTGACGGGGTTGTGCAGCGGTGGTTCTCTAGCGGTTGCTACACGGGGGGGAATTGAATTAGAATAGGGGTTCAATTGGCTACTAAATTGGGAGAAAAAGGGAAAAAATCAGAAACAAATTTTAAAAAAAAAATTTTTTTAAAAGACATCGGAATGTGCTGTTTCACAGGGGTGGGATTGCAGACAGGTGGCACCCTTGGTGATTGTTTATATTGCCTGTCTTGAACCGACCCTGCAAAACATCTTTAAACCCGTGTAAAAATTAAACATGTGTATTGTGTAAAAGTTATATATTAAAAAACAAAAAGGTTATATAATGGTCAACTGAAAAATAAAATGATTTGCATGATTATGAATCATAGGAAGCTGTACTGAAATTCAAGCATACCAGTGACTGTCTGTATACACAGGCATATACCAATCTCTAACAGGCAGTCAGAGGTATGGCATAATGCAAAAAATGCCATCGAGCCGTCTGTTGATCTGTACATTGCAAATGTAATCACGCAGCATAACAATAAATGCAATGTTGCTGTAACGTTATGGAATCATTGTGAGAGGATTGTGGGCGGGCTGTATTGTAGCGATTAACAGGGAAACCACAGTTTTGTGCTTTCACTCCCACAAGGGAGACCCGGCCAGAGGGAGAAAAATCTCTCGATTGCTTTTGTCTGTCTGCGGTTTTCTGTTTGAGTAAGACAGAGACGTCTTTGTCAGATTTGTGCCTGACCCTGCATTTTACAAAGTGATTTTTCATGTCTTTGAGGCTTTATGAGAATGAATGGCATTGATCTTTAGCACATGGTTTGAGGGGAAAAACTTTGGCAGAAACAGCCCTGAGGTATTCACATTGATTCACCAGAGATGTTGAAAGTGACATCAACATTTGTCTGGGAAAAAAAGTAAGAATGGAATGGTGTCTGGCTGTCTGCCAAGTGTTACACTTATGTTCGCGGTTTATAATGCTTCATAATTCTCATGTTAAAATCTACATCTTATGTAAAAACAATCTTATTTGATTGGTCAATTTCTTCACACTTAAACGGAGGACAAGGTTTTGATGAGTTTTTGATATTGATTTTGATAAGATGAGGAATAGTAAACCTTTGCCCTGGCTGCAAATTGCTCTAGCTCGGCCTCTAGACTCTGACTGTGTCGATATTTCACATTCCGCTAACACAGTCATTAAAGGCAGAATGACACAATGTCACGGGTGTGTCATCCTGTCTGATTCTATTGGCAATGAAAACCTATTTCAAACAGACAGTGTTTGATGCTGGTCCTGATCCATGGAGATTTTATGGCATTTGGCAGTTGTTTTTGATGCTGATCTGGTTGGAAAGATTAGCTCTTGCCAAAGATACACGCCTGCCGGACAACAGCCATAAAATTAAAGCCATACTGCTGTGCAATTGTAAAACGGCTTTATTTGATGTGCCCTGTGTTGAAGTTGATGTTCAATAATTTCTGGGCAACAGCTCCAGTCATGTCTCTTGTCATGCTGGCAATGTTATTAGTAGTGTGAGTTAGTATTTTCTGCATAGGCTGGGCAGACTTCAGAGTAGTCTGTATTTTTATTTTCAGCAAGTCGATAACCCTGTATCACGCTCGATAATGTTGAGTCGATAACCCTGTATCACGCTCGATAACGTTGAGTCGATAACCCTGTATCACGCTCGATAACGTTGAGTCGATATCCCTGTATCACGCTCGATAACGTTGAGTACTTGGCTATATTAATGACTCGGTAAAGAACGGTCTGTTTTTTTGTGTGTTCTTGTGCACGCAGCCCACTGCGCCCACCATCCTGGAGTTCATGACCATGATGGCTGTGTGCCACACTGCCGTACCAGAGCGAACAGGGGACGAGATCGTCTACCAGGCATCTTCTCCAGGTGTGATTCCCCTCCTCACACAAACTGTGCTTTTTGTTTTGGCCATACAATAAACCTCAATCAAAGACCAGTTCAGGCTATTTGAGCATTCTCACTGAAAAGTGTAATAAAGCAACTCTGATGGTGTCCATATTACTCTGACAGGTTTCACTTTTATCCACTTTGGAGTTATTTACTGAAAGCCAGAAAACAGTTGCATATGACGTTACTTACTATACTACTGACTGAATGATGGAATGTTTATTGATGTCCATGTCGACCCGAAACATTAATTAATATTCTCAATATTCCCAGAAGTGTTGCTCTTGGCCAAAACCATGTCGACATGTTGAAAAATGTATTAGACTATATATACTACTCAAAAGAATTTAAGGGTCAAAGGACATTTTTTGATCATTTTTGTAAGTATGTCTTTTTAAGCCAGATAGGGTTAGAATATCCCCCTTTGGGTTGTCATTTGTACTATGGACATCACGTTATTATGGGACATCCATTCATTGCACTTATCTTTTCTAAACGTTTTAAGTTAACCCAGATTTCTTTTTCATGGATTTGAAGCACGAACTTAGTCAGACTAAACTGACAAACTGCCTCGAAACACCCATTGTGACACCTCATGCACCCTTTGCACGTGTTTTGCATGTGTCATTCTGTGCATGCCAATTTTAGCAATAAAATGGCTGAGTATTTTCTATTCATCATCATTGTGGGGGGTGCAGGACTTTTTTTCATCAGGGTAATAAACTATTGTCTAATCAAAAGTTTTTTGTTTTCTGTTTTCTGTTCTTGAGCCATCAAAGAATTATTTTGTCATTAGTCGTCACCATTTTAGCTCGTTAGCTTATATTTATATGCACAAATATTTTTCACTCTTAACTTCTTTTGAGTAGTATATATAAAAATGTTAGACTATATCACTCTCCTGTTTTAACACCAACAGCTTTCTTATTCTCAGCGTAGAATAATTCTCCGCCAGTCTTAGTTTGCTAGCAGGATGTAAAGTCTAGGCTTCATGGTGACTGCGTTCACTTGCTAAGCCACTTGGGGGGGCCTCTCTTGGAACATTTTTCACAAACCAGCATTTTACACCACATTGTACATTTTAGAGTAAAACACCAGCTGCACACCTTGCATGAAGTGTGATTTCTTTCAACCTCAGTGGAGCAAAAAATGAACGTCATTAATTAAAATTAACGAAGCAAGGTTTGGCTGTCCCTAAACTGTACCTGTGTGCTTCTAGAACTATCCACAGTTGGTAATTAGGGAAGAATTCCCTGATTTCTCTCTCGCAGGGACAATGTTCTCTTGCCTTCTCATTAATTACACTGCTGCTACTGATGCTTCTCTTTGTGTTCATTTCAGTGAATTTATCACTCTGTCTATTCCCTCCCCCTCCATTTTACTATCACTCTCTCTTTCTCTTTCACACTCTCGGTCCTCACTATTCCCCCAGTTTTACTCTCACTCTCTTTCTGTTTCACACACTCGGTCCTCACTATTCCCCCAGTTTTACTCTCACTCTCTTTCTGTTTCACACACTCGGTTCTCGCTATTCCCACAGTTTTACTCTCACTCTCTTTCTGTTTCACACACTCGGTCCTCACTATTCCCCCAGTTTTACTCTCACTCTCTTTCTGTTTCACACACTCGGTCCTCACTATTCCCCCAGTTTTACTCTCACTCTCTTTCTGTTTCACACACTCGGTTCTCACTATTCCCCCACTCGCTACTGATAAAATATTTCTGCAGCTGAGCGATTGCTCTATTTTCAGGTGACTTTCATATCTAAGTTGTAATTCCAGGGGTTGGTTTTAAAGGCCTTGTTTTTCAGAAATGACAAGTTACTTGGTGTTATGTAGAGTTTGTAGATCCAAGACTGGCTGTTTTTTGTCTTTGTCTTTCACTAAGCCAAAATAATGCTATTTGATTTGTGCAGCTGTAAAGAGATGATAGGTAGGATACTGTTACTGTCTTAATATGTATGGTACATATTTCTGTTGACAGTTGGAGGCATGGCACATACTGCTGTCTGCAGTTTATTTTATGGCAGATGCCTAGTGCTGTAGACAATTTTCATACTGTGTTGTCATGGCCAGTACAAAAAAAGATGTATATTGTTGGGGCCAGTTGATCACGCATCACTGTAACAGTTGATTGCATGGTACACAATCGCTGTTCCTGATGCTATGGCACATATGACTGAGGTCAGGTAATTGGCATGCATTATTTTAAATAGTTTTTTGTTTTGGACACCTGGTGTTGCTTTTAGCATGAGCGTTTGGACTCATTGTGCAAATCTTGGTGAGTTGGTTTGGACTCATGTCGTTGGTATTTTGGTTTGGTTTTCGTGACGCTGGGTCTCTCCCTGTTTCTCCCAGATGAGGGGGCCCTGGTGAGAGCAGCAAGGGACCTCGACTTTGTGTTTTCTGGCCGAACCCCGAACTCCGTCATCATCAAATGTGTGAGTACCCTGTGGAACGGGATGGGAAAGGAGGGATGGCTTAGTACATAAGGTCTATAAACTATTAACTATTTGAAATTAAACCCATGGAAAGTGTTTGGTTGGACATACCAAGACCATGCCAAGGAGATAGCCCTGGAAAGATTGTACATGTTTAATATAGTGCTTTCTAGGGCTTCTGGGTGGATAATTCGGTTAAAGCAGCATGCTGTGGTACATGGATGAGCCCCATGGTCTTGGATCGAATCGGGACTGTGCCAGTGCTGACTATAGCCGGCAGCTCGATAGGGCAATGTGCAATTAGCAATTGCGTTTCCAAGGGCATGGGAGGGTTCGGGTGGGTTACGGGTCCATGTTTCATCGCTCTCTAGTGACGCCCGCTGGTCGTTTGGGCGCCCGTGGACTACATGTCAAAGCGATATAGGAAAAGTCTTTCTGCGACTCCATTCTACGTGAGAATGGCTGTTGTTTTTGATCTGAAAAGAAACAGCTGGTGACACCACGTGTTTCAGAGGAGAACCACTGATGCCTACACTGAATTGGCTGTGGAGTTTGCGCATGAACGCATCTGCAGTCGCAGATAATTGGACACTCCAAATTAGGGTGGGCATTGGACATGTTCAGCCCCATGTTGGGGGCCAAATATAAAAATATAATATAAAATATATAATATATAATATAAAATAAATGTAAAAAGTATACACAGTTCAATCCTGGGTTTATTTTTTTCACAGAACATCCCTAATGGATTTTCATCAGATACTGAAAAACAGCCCTGAAATATTAAAGGCTATTAATAATTCAGTTAATTACATTACCTTTCTCCCTGCATTAACCAGTACGACTGCTGTCTTAAGTGGGCAAAAGTGTAGCATATACTATATCATCATGCAGTATTGTCTGAAATATGATTTACACCTTAAGGCTGCAACACATTAGAAGTGATCCTTTTTTTTTCTACATCTCAGAAAGGCAGCATCTTGAGTTCACTTTTCATAATGAATACACAATGCAGTGTTTTGCCTCCATAAATCAATTGATTGCATTAAATTCCCCTGTATCCATAACTTCATAGACTCTTAATCCGTAGCATGGGATGGCAGTTAAGATTGTATTTGCGCATGTGTTCAGTCCTTACTTATCACAGTCTACTCTCTGCTCAGGTCATTATGGGCTCTCTCCCAGGGTACTGAGACGATTTATGAATAGTTTCCAAGGGATATGAAATATTACTCAGTCATTTCCAGGGGAGTGTGCCTCAACACATTTAACTCCAGCCTACCCTCTTTAACTCTTTGTGTTTCAAAAAAACACAGCAATGACTATGCATGTTTTAACGTAATACATAGAAGTATAAATGCTGTTTCCTTCAAGCCAATTGTCATAAACTGGATGCAATATATTTCTCAAGCTAAGAGAAGTAGCAATAGAATTCTGGAAAGACATCTAAATTATTTTATTTGGCTTTCCTCTTATTCCCATTTTTGTCCTGTTATTCAAAGAGCGGGTAGGGATATTGATTAAATAGATTGTAGGTAAAAAAAAAAAAAAGTTTCTTCTTTTTTTTTTAAGGAAAGATTGCACCACTCCAAGTTATCATAGACCATTTTTACAATGGATTTTTGATACTTGTCAACGTCATGTCAAGTACACATGGTTTAGCTTTGACATTCGTTTGAGCCAGTAAATTCATTGTATATCCCAGAATCTGTTGCATTTGTACACCATGTAGTGAGATTATGGCAGTATTCTCAAGTCTGTGGTACTACAGAACTGATATAGGATTTTTAGATTCCTCAGTTGAACACAAAAGATGTTTCACATTTTTTTAAGTCGAAAGAAAAACAAGTACTTCTGTGCTGTCTTTATCATAGAGATGGCAGGACGCATTAATTGCCAGGAAAAATACATACAAATCCTTTGGCCAAAAACCTTTCACTCTTTGGGAAGAGTGCTATGACTGGCATCATGTCATCAGAACTTTCAATTTGTTCTTGATTTGATTGAGAGCTTAGCTAATTGATATAATTGGCAAGCCACTTTAAATTAACTCAGTAAAAGTAGATTTACACACAAGGAAACATCATTTTTCAGAAGCCATGTGGAATTTTATTTACATTATATCTCAACATTATCACATGAAGGCCCAATAAGCATTTGAACTGAGTGATCAGTTGAATGCTGGCATCTAGTGGTTGGGCATGGAAATGACTAACTCATCTCATGACTGCTCAGGTCACTGGTATTATGTATTTCATATTTAGTCACTTTAACTGTGCATACTATCTTCTGTCAATTTATTTATTTATTAGACTTTTTTTTATTTTTACAGAATCAGTGTGCTGTAGTCATGCAACATTAATTTTATGATTTTGTGAAGAGGTACTTTCCTTTTTGGATACACTGAATGAAAAGACGAGGACCTAATTTAGTTTTCTGTATTCTGTGCATCAGCTAGGCCGGGAGGAAACATATGAGCTGCTGAATGTTCTGGAGTTCACAAGGTAAGATCTTCTCCAGTGTGCACATATGTGCTGCTGTCTGTCATCAGTGTGGCTAGTAAACCAGAAGCTTAAAAGGGTACTTCTGCCGTAAAACAACATTAACCTTATTTAACAGATCAAGACGTAACTAATTAAGTCTCTATTTGCGGCTGGCCAAAAAAAATTCTGGACTGAGATACTGCTTCCAAAGTTTAAACTTTGGTAGAGGTATACGTCAAAATGACATATTCATAAATTTTTTAGCTTTCACAAACTGCCAAGCAGTTATGTGAGTCCACTCTCTGGAGTGCTCAGGGGTATGGGCTGTGAGCTGGATGAGCATTTGGGAGTTTGGGAGAGAGTCTCTCATCAATCTAGAGGGTGTTTCAAAGGTTCCATGAAATTACACCATTTCTGGGAAAAAACCCAGAACAAGTGAACTGGAAAATGGGTCAAGGACACCAGAAAGGACACAGAAGTCCTGTAACAACTGTCATAATTTGCCCATAGATCCAAGATGAAAATTTCTTGTGAATGCAACGGAATTTTGTAATAGGCATAAGGCCTATTAAGAGAACTTTAAATATTGTGCCGAAGTGGCGTTCAAAGCCACGCCGTCATGCTCAAATGTAATTGAAAGAACATATATACTTGCACAAAGGCTCAAGAAATGCATTTCAGCCAAACTGCTTGCTCGCAAGCAACATTGCAAAATGATCATAAAGGCAAATACCATTTATTTCCATTTATTATGTCTCTGATTTGCTCGTTTGCCAGGAATCTACTTGTGGCTGGCGGTGGTCTGTTAGTAATATGTTGTATTCTGAGACCATTTGTCCCAAAACTAGTGTACAGATGTACACATGACTTTAAGCTTTAATGAAGCACTACTGAAAACTATATTGTCATAGAGATTACATATATATTATCTCTTTCAGGATGCATAATTTATTGCTACGTTATTAAATTGCTTTTATTTTAAGTGTTTATGTTTTTCTCATCTCAGTGGCCTCCTCGATCTCCCTATTCAAGAGAATTCTAAAACGTTTAGGTGAACCTAAAATGTTTAGGTGAAGCTAAAATGTTTAGGTGAAGCTAAAACGTTTAGGTGAACCTAAAATGTTTAGGTGAAGCTAAAACGTTTAGGTGAAGCTAAAACGTTTAGGTGAAGCTAAAATGTTTAGGTGTAGCTAAAACGTTTAGGTGAAGCTAAAACGTTTAGGTGAACCCAAACCTTGGCACCTTTGAAACTTTATAATTTCTAATTTTTTTAAACGCTGTGTCATTTTTGGCATGACAAAGCTGGACGGAAATCACATCCTCAGCAAGAACGCATCAGTGTGGTATTTTGCTGCAGTTGATGTTTTGCTGTGATTATCCTGTTTTTCCCTGCGAATTACTCTCCTATTCTCTGGCCCCTTTCCTTTCAGTTCCAGGAAAAGGATGTCTGTCATCATGCGAACTCCGTCTGGAAAGATACGCCTTTACTGCAAAGGGGCCGTGAGTATTTCTCTTCAGGCAGTGTGCTGGACAGCTACAGCTTTATATCCACGGCACCCAGGCCAAACCTGAGTGTAAAAGTACACTCAATGCGTGTACTGGTAAAAGTACACTCAATGCGTGTACTGGTAAAAGTACACTCAATGCGTGTACTGGTAAAAGTACACTCAATGCGTGTACTGGTAAAAGTACACGCATTGAAAGTGCGATACATTCCACTTTTGTATTGCGGCTGATGTAATACTGGTATGCTTTCACCAGTTTTGTGGTATTACACACTACCAAGTGCACAAGCACATCGTGTGCAACAACATGTTTTTCAACATGGCCCTAGTCCTGGGAGGCCCCAGTGCACGTGGACTCATCTCCAAACCAGCATTTCTGTTTTATTAGAGATCTGAACAGGGCGTATTAACCTTTGGCATGCAGTGCTGGAGGCGTGCTCTTTCTGTCCAAAATAAGAACAAACTCAACAGAGTAACTCCAATAGGTAGTAATATTTCAGGTATGCCCCTGGAGAGAATCACATCCCTCTCCAAGCAGTACATCACGAGCTTGCAAGATACTGGCCTTTCCCATTCATAATTCCCGGAGCGCAAACTGTTACCATCTGGCCGTACATATCAAATGCCCCAAACAAGGACAAAGAGAACACTTGCCTCTTTTATACCTAAGATCCAACTCATCAACAAATGCTTTGATTGATGAATTGTTGATTATTGTACAAATTATTTAGTGTCATATCTGCATTTCCTTTGTAATGTATCTTTATATTTTGAATGTTGAATTGTCAGTCTTGTTTATGTCAATGCTTAGATTCTTGTGCAGAACAAATGGTCTTCAGGCCAATGAATGTTTAAATAATGAAGCTCATTCACTCATTCACGTATGTCTGAAATGAGCTGGAAACCGGCTATACTGAGAAACAAGATTGGGCATCTCGATTTAAGATCCTGTGCCTGTTTTGCTTTAATCTTTACCTGGTGTTGTCTTTTCTACTTTGCATCCAGATCTAGCTGGAGAAACCCCACATATGTGGTCTAGAGTAGCCAAGGGCCATGTCAAAAGTGACCATCCTTCTCTCTCCCTGCAGGACAATGTCATCTACGATCGCCTGGCTGACTCCTCTAAATATAAAGAAATCACCCTGAATCACTTGGAGCAATTTGCCACGGAAGGTGAGTCTCACACACACACACACACACACACACACACACACACACACACACACACACACTTTACTTGGTATATTGTATATACAGGTGCAGCTCAAAAAATTAGAATATCGTGAAAAAGTTTTTTTGTCAGAAAGTGAAACTCATTTAATATATAGATTCATTACACATAGTGAAATATTTCAAGCCTTTATTTCTTGATGATTATGGCTTACAGCTAATGAAAACCCAAATTCAGTGTCTCAGAAAATTAGAATATTACATAAGATCAATAAAAAAGGATATTTTAAACAGAAATGTCAGCCTTCTGAAAAGTATGTTCATTTCTATGCACTCAATACTTGGTTGGGGCTCCTTTTGCATGAATTACTGCATCAATGCGGCGTGGCATGGAGGCGATCAGTCTGTGGCACTGCTGAGGTGTAATGGAAGCCCAGGTTGCTTTGATAGCGGCCTTCAGGTCGTCTGCATTGTTGGGTCTGGTGTCTCATCTTCCTCTTGACAATACCCCATAGATTCTCTATGGGGTTCAGGTCAGGCGAGTTTGCTGGCCAATAAAACACAGTAATACCATGGTCATTGAACCAGCTTTAGGTACTTTTGGCAGTGTGGGCAGGTGCCAAGTCCTGCTGGAAAATGAAATCAGCATCTCTATAAAGCTTGTCAGCAGAAGGAAGCATGAAGTGCTCTAAAATTTCCTGGTAGATGACTGCGTTGACTGTGGACCTCAGTGGACATGGCACCCCAAATCATCACTGACTGTGGAAACTTCACACTGGACTTCAAGCAACATGGATTCTGTGCCTCTCCACTCTTCCTCCAGACTCTGGGGCCTTGATTTACAAATTAAATGCAAAATTTACTTTCATCTGAAAAGAGGACTTTGGACCACTGAGCAACAGTCCAGTTCTTTTTCTCCTTAGCCCAGGTAAGACGCTTCTGACGTTGTCTCTGGTTCAGGAGTGGCTTGACACGAGGAATGCGACATTTGTAGCCCATGTCCTGGATTCGTCTGCGTGGTGGCTCTTGATGCACTGACTCCAGCCTCAGTCCACTCCTTGTGAAGCTCCCCCAAATTCTTGAATGGATTTTGCTTGACAATCCTCTCAAGGCTGCGGTTATCCCTGTTGCTTGTGCACCTTTTCCTACCACACTTTTTCCTTCCACTCAACTTTCTATGAATATGCTTGGATACAGCACTCTGTGAATATTTAACTCTATGTGTAATGAATCTATATTATATATGAGTTTCACTTTCTGAAATGAGTGACAAAAAATATAGAACTTTTTCACGATATATGTAGGTATGCACCTGTATACTGTATATTTGTCTTACCAAAGGCTTGGGTAAAATAGTACTGTAACTCCGACAGGCCTCATGTATAATATGGCTGCCTACTTACCATTATAGACTTATAGAATTACTAGAATTTACATATTTGATGAACATTACAATGTCCAAACCAATCTGCACACAGCGAGAGAGCTTGATTAGTTCAAAGCAGCTCCTTTCATTTAGATTTTAGAAGTAGAACATGCTTTCTGGTAAGTAAGCTCTCCCAGTGTATATACTCAGTACATTAACTGATATGTTCAATAGGAAGCCCAAGTAAGTAAATGTATATCTATGGCTGCAGTGGGCTGTCTCTACATAGAATTCAGTGGTCATGTGTGGCTCCGCCCTCTTTCTCCTTAGGCCTGCGTACACTGTGCTATGCAGTAGCAGACATCTCGGAGGCATCGTACCAGGAGTGGGTGGAGGTGTACCGCCGCGCTGCAACTGCGCTTCAGCATCGTGCATCAAGGCTGGCGGAGAGCTACGAGCTCATCGAAAAGGTCAGGCTGCCACCCTGTCCCACACATACCCAAAAAAATCACACTCAAAATTTGTTTTATTCATAACCACAGCCCCACCCACTGTCTTCTAGGACATGGGTCTCCAAGCTTTCATCTCTCATTTCTCCCCGAAGCACGTGCGCACGCACACGCACACACAAATACGTGCGCATGCACAGGCACACATACGAAAAAACATGCCATACCATGCCCTTAGCATACTTATGGAGCCGGTATCTGTCATCTTCTTTAGCCAGAATTGCTTTAAACCAAACTTACAGATCATATACGTGTCAACACCACCGGGAGATTACACTACTGCAGATAATGAATCACGAAAAGCCACTTAGTAAGTTCTAGATGGCCGGAATGTCATCCTTGTAGCTTAATGTAATACAATCCTTTTTATACAGAGTTACACCCTTATTTAAAGTCCAATGACTGTACCAAGTGCTGAAAGATTATTTTGTTAACTCCTAATAATGTGCCTGTGGTGGAGAGTCTTTTCAGAGGACCTACTGAAACACAATGTTCCCCAGAGAGGTTATTCTCCGGCCAGCAGTGTGCAGTGTTTATATAGCATCTTAGGGGTTTGAAACCCAGCTTCACCCCCTGGAATGAGGAAACTCGCCTCCAGTTGGCCCTTTCTAAATGGTAAATACAGCAAGGGCAAGTCGTGCCAGTTGCCACCTCTGGCAAGCTGCGTACTGATTTATTTATTTGCTCGTCTAGCTGGTTTGACAGCAATTACAGCGTACGGCCAATTTACCACGCGCTTAACGGCAGGAGCGGCAAAGTAAAAGCTTTTGGAGCAACTGCTGTGGCGACCTGCGGGCCGCCGTCCACAACCCCGTCCCCATACGACCTGATTAATGCGGGAGGTGAGCAGGGAATCCAACGGCCGAAGAGCGTGAGTGCATCCAGAGCCAGAGGGCACAATCGCATCCCTGTGACATGCAGCCATTTCTCTCCAAAGTGCAAGTCAAACACAGGCAGCTGCACTCATAAATCACACGCGGGCCAAACCCACCAGACTGAGCGGTCTGCCCAAACAAATGGACTCAATGAATCGACTTGAAACATGCCTTCACGGGAAAACTGGCGCACCTCTGCCTCCTAGCCACTGGGTGGCAGCTGTGGACCATGCTGAGGCATAGTTTCTTAAACATATGCAACACTGATAGAATGAACCCAGTTCAACATTTAAGCATTCAGTTAACTTGTGTAGCATTTAAAATTTCACCTTTCATTTAAGCACAGGCAGGCAACATTTAAAAGTTCCCTGTCAAGGTGGTTGTTGGGTTAGTTTTTTAACCGTTAGTTTTTTTTAACTGTTTGTTCAGGGCATTTAATGAAGTTCCAAATGCTGAAAGGCCTTTTTGTGCTGTAAGGTTAAATCTGATTAAATATAGAATACAGACATGCACTGCTCTATAAATGCTGGAGGCGATAAAACCTGAGATAAACATGTAATGATTTTTCTACTGTTCTTTTTTGTAGTAATGCTGAATGCCAGATGATACCTGCGTGTTGAATTGTGTGTTCAAGAAATGAAACATTGTCATGAGTTTGTGTTTGTGCTGTGGCCTTTTACAAAACCTTTACAAATTAGCTGTGCAAAAGGTAATTGTAGTAATCCTTAGTGCTGGACAAATACCTACATAGACATGTACATACTTTATTAGGGGAAATAGGTTTATCAACAGGAACATTACAAGGAACACGATATTTTTAAAAAAATATGAATACTCAGACAAAAGCACAGTTATATCCAAAGTGAATGTGGAAGTTAAAAGATATATGTATGTTATACTATATCAGTACATAAGTGGGGTGAAAGAGCACTTTTAAGAGATATCCTGAGGTGTACTTTAGTACTTTAAGGGGAAAAGGCAGTTTCTCTGCAGGTGGCTCTGCTCTCCAGATGTCACTTTCTGGGCTGCTCACAACACACTTGTGGCTCTGTTAGAGACCGCCAGCTTCCGGAGAAAAACACATTACTGTGAACACACACGCCACGCACCCGGGTACAAGCCGTGCCCCGAATGTGTCCATGTATGTTTTTTTAATTTAATTACATTTTTAATTTTTTATCAGAAGTCTCTCCAAGTGAAAGACTTTTCCCCTACCACCATTTTGAAGCCCCTTCATCCTGTCCGTTTCTGTTCACTGCTCTTTCTCTGGTTTTGCTTAAATTATGTTTGAGGGGACACTACTTTCACACTACTTGCAGTTGTGTTTGGCATGTATACATAATTGGGACTTGAAACTTATTTTTTTTTTTAAATATTCAGTATTCCTTTGAAAGAACCCCACCCCTACAGCCCCAGCTGGGAGTTTGATTGTGCCAAGCATTCACTAAAGCAATGCAAAGCCTAGTTATACTGTAGTCGCCTGTTCCCTCCAAATGAACAGTGTGGCTTGACTCTGTCTTCAGAACCTGCAGTTGTTGGGGGCGACGGCCATCGAGGACAAGCTCCAGGACAAAGTCCCAGAGACAATTGAGACCCTTATGAAGGCAGACATCAAGATGTGGATCCTGACCGGGGACAAACAAGAGACTGCCATCAACATTGGTGAGCCACACCCACATTCCCCCAACATTCTGCTTCGCTGTTCCCACCTTTTAGGGTCAGCGAGGGAACTGTTATCCAGCAGCAGGTCTTTTCATTGCTTTTGAGTCAGTTCGTAAAAGAGGCCCCATAGTTCCTTTCTGGGATTGACATTCATAACATGCATATAAAGATAAGTATCTTATTGGCAGGCATGATATCATCGAAGAAAGCAGTCCTGAAAGGCTGGGTGGAGCTTAGCATAAATCTGACTTCAGTTTGGGTATCTTATTTTTTTGATGCAGGATCTGCCGCTCTTAGCATCTGGTCTGAGGCTGTGAGCTTTGCAATTGACATCAAGGTTTAGCTGTGTAGTCCTTATTTTTTGGTCTCCCCACAAACTCTGAAATTTGTATTCATTTAATAATATTATCATTTTTAATTTTAGTTATATTTTTAGAGTGCACATTGTGGCCTGTGATTTTTAAAAAGCCATTGTAGTGACAACGCAGAATGTACACATTCCAAACGGGAGCAATTGAATAAAATGGGATTCTTAGGACAGTGTAAATTGAAAAATTCCATTCATACTCCTGTTCACACTTATACACCCATACACACAGACACACAGACAGACAACACACTCGCTAGTGTGTCCAGGGTGAACTAGGGGTATATTGTTCATGTTAGCGCAGGGAGGTGGATGTGAATACGTGTAGTACACGGGTCTCTATTATCTGTGGAGAACACGCCGACTATTAGCTCTCAGATGTGGGGATATTAGCTAAATCACAAGAACCTGCCGGCCTAACACAGCCAAAGGCAGGAAAGACTGGTATTGAAAGGCCCCAGGGCCACCTACCGGCAGGCTGAATCAGCGCTTTGTGTTCTTCCTCAAAACCAACGGGAATGTGGCCGGGCCGGTGGGGGAATGTGTTTGTTCAGGTCCAACGCCCAAATGGGTCTCTCTGCAAACCGCCTCAATATTTACTTTCTTTTACTGCGTCCCCTGAAGCCCGGCGCACGTGTCTTGGTGGGTGGAGCTTCCAGCTCCATCCACCACCGGCGGCGCAGCCTTGAAAAAGGCCCAGCTTGAACAGGAAGGGTAGAAACTTGCTCACCATGGGTAATCAAGGCCCGATAAGGGACCCAGAGTTTCTCAGGTAATCGCCATGAGTACAAGCTCGGCCCTATAGCCCAGAATTGCGCAGGCAAATCAAGGGTATGTCGTTCATCGACTATGATCATGAGTATACAGAGGTAGACCACAACTGATTTTTTCCCACCAGGGCATGATTGGCTGAATTCAGTCATGTGTCCTGAGGGTACTTCTGCATCAGTGCCCCTTTACTCCTCTGAGCCTACAAATTAGTAGCTGTCATTAGTAAGCAATGCACCTCTCCATCAATCAGCACCAGCTCTTCTAATAGGCTGTGTGATTTATGAAGTGCAATATCATTGGGTATAATAATAATAATGATAATAACCATCATCATAAGCAGTCTTAATTGTAATTGTGTAATTTTATATTGCCATTCTATAAAACTCAAACCACTTTACAGAAAATTAAAAGCAGGTCGTGAAAACGGTAACCACAATGCAGCGAAACAGGAAATTAAAAATTGCGAAAACGGCAGCAGTCGCAACCGGAAAAAGTACATAACAGAGGCAGGGCACTTAAAAAATAATGAATGGGTATGAAAACATGGAAGAAACCATAAAACCACAGTTTCATTCAGAAAAAGGGAAATTAAGTGTTATGTTCTTATTTCAAACTGACGACAAGTGTCGTTTCAGTACTTCCATGGCCTGTTATACGGACCCAAATGGTCGTCTCAAGTTATTAGAATCTAGAGAACTTTGGAGGGGACGATGCGTTTATGAATCTTGGCCAAAAAGGGTAGGTTAGAAATGGGTCGATATTTTGGGAAGTCGTGGTAAAGACTAAGGGCTCTATTTTTAGTGGTACAAACTTGATGCAGCAGTCGAAATAGAACATGCTACCTTGAATAACCGCTGCAGTGTTTATTTTATAAAAAGCTATGTACGCAAGTAGAACACAACAGTTAGGTGGCCACAAAGGTTATTTTTCAAGCTCCTATAAAATGATCATTTGGACTTTCAGATAAATGACAAGCTAATTACATTACAGGCATTTAACAGACGCTCTTATCCAGAGCGACTTACACAACTTTTTTATTTTATTTTATTTTATTTTTTTATAACATATTCATTTATACAGCTGGATATATACTGAAGCGATCCAGGTTAAGTACCTTAAGGGTACAACAGCAGTGTCCTAATTCATTTTATTCACTTGATTAATGCAATGATTCTTTTGAATGTCTTTATTTGATATGTTTGTTTGTGTGTTGTGGGTCTGCCCCACTGTCTATGTCTTTTTTGTTGTTTCTGGGGCTACAACTGAAGTTCCCGAAAGGGAAATAAAAGTTATTCTATTCTATTCTACCTGGGAATCGAACCTGCAACCTTTCGGTTACAAAGCCAGTTCCTTAACCATTATACTACACTGCCGCCCCAATATAGTAGGTCTTTTTAATCATTGCGCTGCTACTCTGCATAGTCAAAATGGAGTCCTAAGTTTCTAAAGTGTAGGAGCCAGGTGAATTCATTCTAGGTCAGAATGTGTCTGGAGCATGACTCTCTCGCCCTTACCCCCCTTACATAAAACTGTGAGAAAATGGGCTATTTGTTTTCATTATTAAAGTTAAATTGTACAATTTGTTCACAGATTTTCTAGTCTAACAGGTAGGCACATTGCATATGGGTGGAGATGGGGTCAGGGCCTTGGGGTTCAGGAGGTTAGGGACACAGTTTCTGTGCGTTGGCGAATATTTTGCCAAGGCCCCCCTCCTGCTCCCACATGCTGAAACCTCAACTGCCTGTTCATCCAGCTTTAAGATTTTAGAGGCCAGAAAATTCCCAAGGAACAGCTATGCAAGGAAGAGATATGTAATTGGGCCATAAAATTGTCTGCGGCCGTGTTTCTGGACTCATTTGGCCAGCTGTCGGGTACTGATGGTTCCTGGAAGGCTGCCATGCACCTGAAGCAAACACAGGATTTCTCAATCTCTTTCCCCTCTAGCCAGAGTCCCTCCCCGACTCATTTATTGACACAGGGGCAATAAAGGGAGAATTAGAGCAAGGTCTCTAGTCAGCCACCCTCCTGGGAATGAAACCCACAACCTTCAGGTTACCACTACGCCATACTCCTGCACTATATATTGTTGTTGTGTAATCCATTCAAAATTGGTTTGTTGGATGGTGGTATTACTGGGCCCAATAGGTGCACTTAGCCCTGAATGGAGAGGCCCATGAGGTGATAAATAAGTTCCTTTGGGGTGGGAGACATAGCGAGAGTTGTGTGTTTGGGTCCCGTCGATTATTAAAACTTCTTATGGGATCAATGTTCCCCTGTGTGTTCTTGCGTCTGGCTGTCTACTTTTGCAATTTTCGTGAACATAATCAGCAATTTCCATTATCACTTACCAATGAAGAATGTGTTAAAATAAGATTCAATCTTCGTCAAGGAGAAAGCATTTCCTAATTGTTTTTCATGAAAACGGCAGTGTATTGAAAAAATGGAAGCTGATTTCCAGGCCTGTATCTAATGCATATTTTAAATACGTCAGCCCTTTAGTAACAATTAAAGTGTTCCCTGACACAGATGCACTTAGTTTTGTCAATTTGATTGAATGTTTTTGTATGTAAAAACATACAAGCAAATTGACCACAGGAGTGTTTTCAAATTTTGCTGTTGTCTTAAGTACTTAAAGTATGCATTTCAACCATTCCTGGTGATTTGTAGTACTTTACGGGACCAAGTCAACCAAAGTGCAAACATGTTTTGCTCTCAGCTCAGTATCTCTGTAACATCTTATTCTTGCCTAACTTTCTCTCTCTTTCAACAGTTCAAGCTGAACTGAATGTTGATGCGAGAAGAAAATGTCCTAGGCGTAAATTATTATTGAACAGTAGGCTACACCCCCTTTTTGCTTTGATTGATTGGTCCCATGCCTCAGACATTCCTAATTCACTTTGTGTTCTCATTGGTCTGATTCCTTGGTCATCATGGATGCTCAAGCTGGTCGGCGTGTCTGATTGGTCTGCTTTTTTTTCCTGTTTTCACAGGCTACTCCTGCAAACTGCTTACCAAGAACATGGGTCTGCTGGTGATAAACGAAGATTCACTTGACGTGAGTGCATCCCGGGTACTACAGGCTGTTTATTTAGCTATAAAACATTTTATTATTTAACTACTTATTAATAACTTGCTGCGTTTTATATTTAACAAATGACTAGTCAATGGGTAGATAATTGGGAATAAAATTTTTGTTTTGGTTCATTAAATACCACTTCTGTCAGAAAGTGAGTAAATTATGTTCAGCTGTAAATATCAATTCAGAACAACTTAATCAGAACCTTTGAGAATTAAAACCATTTCTTAATATCAAGCTCTAGCAGTGGTTGTTAAACTGCAGACATGGTTTTATGAAGCTTGCTTCCAAGAAAATAAAAATATTTTTTCACAGTAAATACAAAGGAGGTTCTTTTAAAGGTCAGATTTGTATGGTGCTTACAGCATTATATCAGTGGCCATCACTGAAGAAGGCCATACATGACTGAAACATTCAAAAACATGCATTTCTTATTTTCTGTAACTTTGCTCAATGTCCGCATATGAATATGTTTATATTTCTTCAAACATCTACGTATTTATTTTCGGTTTGGGTGATGTCCCCCTTTAGATTTAAGCAGTGTGCAAGTCCAAATCCCTCTCGATACTGACTGATGGAGAGGCAGTGTGCAAGTCCAAATCCCTCTCGATACTGACTGATGGAGAGGCAATGCTTGAGACTCATGCAAACATACAGCGTTTTGAATCAGTCGCTGAAGAGGGTTATAGTACAAACCTGTCCTCTTAAAATTCCTTTTTTTCCTTTCTCACTTTCTGTCTCCCTTCTTACCTGTCCATACCTCTGTCTCTCCTCTCTCTGGGACTATTATGGTTGTCATAACATGGTTGTTGAGCTGGTGGGCTTAAAGAGACTTCTCTCAAGCACGGTGTCTGACCTTCGACCCAAGTCATTCATGGGATCTCAGCTCAGGGCCTGTGAGACAGAGCCAACCCAGAATGCTTCACTGCGATGTTGATAGATCTGCCACTCAGAGACGAGGGCAGCCTTCTTTTCAGAAGATCTTAACAGAATGTCGTCCAGAGGTCCCTGTAGGGGGCACCACCGTACCTCGGGTTGGTAGGCTGGGGGTAAAAGGTATTTTGTTACAGGGGAAGGAGGATCACAACCATAGACAGAGGCAGAGCACGCCAGAGTGGTGATGTGAGGATGTGATAGCATACAGATTTCAGTTTGTCTCACACCTGTCTTCCTTGTGCACGTATTTGTACATTCAGCATAAATGGGCAATTATGTGTAAATAAGATCCTGGGAAAGAAGCCTGTGTTCATAAAGAATTAAGCAGCTTTTTAAGTCTTGGTCTTACTAATAACACAGAGAGGAGGGGGACTGATAAAAAGAGGACAGAGGTGAAACATAGAATAGAAGAGGAAAAGAGAGCAAAGGGCATAGATGAGATAGAGAGGAAGACCCGTGTTCTACACATGTTCACATCCACCTCTCGGTGATGACAACAGCAATATACCACTAGTTTAGAAAGATGACTGTTAAATTATTGCTGAACAGAAAGTGTTCAAATACATTGTTGACACTGTTCTCTCTCACACATTAGTAAACTTAAGAAGTAAGTTTGAGCTGTTCCAGTATCGCGGCACCAAAATCTGAAAGCACAGATTGACTGAAATGTAGAAAATAACCTTAAGGACTGAAGGAGACAGAAATGCTGAAAGGTCATTCCCCTTCTGACCCATAAATCAATCGGGGTTGTGTCCCCATGGCCTAGTTTGACAACAGGTGCACGGAAGAGGCCTGAAGCACATGCAGATATCCCTTTCACCTAGTAGTGGCGAAAAATGGTATTCTTCCTCTGTAAAGACCAACACGGCATCTTGGTTCTGACTATACAAAGGTTATATAACTATATATTCCAGTTATACCTCCACCTCAATAATTTGCCCTGTGATAACTCTGGGAATCATCTTACTTGTGTAGTGCGTTGCATTTACTGTACACACACTGTAGTTGACAACAAAAAACAACACGTCTTGAGCTGTCTCAAACTATAATGTGAATTTACAGCTTGCGCAAGAGGTTCTTGCTGACATTACATCATTAAGACATTACATCATTAAGCGGGACTTTGTAAGGTAGAGCAGCAGTTGGCCGGTAAGCAGGCAGTTTATAACTACAGAGCTGAACTTAAACTTGTGTGTCAAAAAATGCATTGAAACAGTGGTCCCCCAACCCAAACCCTGTTTATGTAAATCTACAGTCCTGTAGGTTTTCACTCCAACCCTAACAAAGCACACCTCATTCAACAGCCAGATCTCATTGAGCTATTAATTAGTAGAATCAGGTGTGCCAAATTTTGGTTGAAATGAAAACCTACAGGATGGTAGATCTTTAGAAACAGGGTTGGGGACCACTGTATTAAAATGTTTTATTGTACAGGAATGTGACATGTTTTTATTTAATCACTCTGCTCCATTGGATACTTCACTCAAAAACTCGTTGATTTTCAGGGAACCGTGAAATGTGTGTTAACGATGTAGCTCAAAGTAGCACAGGCGGTCCAGGCTTATTAATGGGCTCTTCAGCCTAATAACACAAGTTTGTTCCCCATTTTCCCGCAAATGTTGTGCACGGATGTCGTTTGATCTGCCCCTATTGCCCCACATAACCTGGACGGCCTCCTCCTGGCCCTTCTCAGTAGATCCCCTCACACTCATTTCCTCTCTACTCCTCTCTCAATTTCTGCGAAACCCGATGCATCGCGCTCCAAATATTTCCCTTAGCTCGGGTTTCCCAGCTTTGTTATACCAGTAGAAGGCTAAGGGGTCCCTGAAGGCACGATCTGCAGCTTTTAAGTGGCTGAACCCCCACACCCAACTGCTCACCCCCCACGTGCCCCGGGTCTTGCACTCGAACGGTCGCTAGAGTTCCATGGGGGACGGTCAGGGAGGGTGTCTGTCTGGTAAAGTCTGAACCAACACCTGAGGAAACACTAACCATCTGTGAAAGGGCCCATTTAAGAGCTGTAATCCCCTGGACACACACGCACACACGCACATGCGCGTGCTCACATACACATAGTCACACAAACACGCGTGCGCCAACACACAGGCATGCACAAACACACACACACTTTCACATGTCCCTTGAGATATTTATTTGCGGGAAAGTTCCCCTTACACAAATCTTTATACCTAGTAATGCAGCTTCAGAAGATGTGCATTATCCAGTCACTCATTACTCACTCGTGTTTTTTTTTGCTCCTGAGCTGCCAGCCAGCGGGGTCAGATAATCCGAGTCTGTTTGTTGCTTTCCGAGACCACAGTGGTTCTGCAGGCTTGGTGAAGCCTTGTGGCAGCTCCATCAATCAAGGAGAGAGTATCGGCGGCGTTCAGGTGCTGCCAGCGCAACCCCTGTGCTTTGGCAGGTGACCTAGCGGTCTTGGCGTCTCTCTGCTCATTGGCAGAGGTCACTCCATCAACTCTCAGCCAAGCTAAACTGCCTGGTGTGTCCTGTGGGAGATGCTACCCCTGAGACCTCTGCCTACAGCTCAACAGAATAAGAGCTCTCAGCCAACATGGCTGCCTTCCCCCTCTGCTCTCTGTGCGCGTATTATTCTCCTGATCACTCTCTCTGGGCGTCTGGTCTGCTCGCTGAGAAACCCCACTGGAAAGTAGAAGTATAACGGCTCATTCACATCATTAGTTCTAGCAGAGGATTATCACAAGTTGGAAAATTGTGAACTTTTCTCCGAACCAGTTGGCTGCAATGTACGTCTGGCACACACTGAAGTGGTAGGGAAAAATGGGCTGAAACTACTCAGAGAGTCTGTTTTTCTTTTTTTTTACGTTTTGAATTTTTATCTGAGACCTTCAAATGGGCCAAATCCAAATGCAGGAATGTGGTCTCCAGTTTTATCATGTTTTTTTGGCTCAAGTGCATCAAACAAAAAGAGAAGGCCCAGAACATTAAATATTAAAAGGCCAGGGCAGCCTTTTCCGAATGGAACCGTATGCATGCAGAAACTTTAACGTTATCTGGTTCTTAGCAGGAAAAAGTGACCGCTTGTTGGTCTCAGCCGGGCTTTGAGTGTAACGTGTTGTTCCATTCGGACTGAAAGCCACAGCCTACCCATCTACAGCCAGAGGCAAAGTCGTGCCCGGAGGCGTTAATGAGCTGAGCCCACTGTTTATTTACCCATCTTTGATGATAATGTATGCGTGGCCACAGTCACGGAATAAGCCAGGTTTTTCCTTCCCAAAGGAGCAGAAGAAGAAAGATGTTTTTGCTGTGTTGTTTTAAGAGCTCAGTATCTATTTTCATAGAGCCACGCCATGGGTTGATGACTCTTTCTCGGTCTTAGCCAAGGCAGCCATGGCCGTTTCATAACTGAACCCATACTGTTCTTGCTCTGTCAGCTCGGAGAACGAGACCCCTGAATTAATGGAGTTGAGAGAGACTTTTTAGCGGCTGAACGAGCAATTCATTTCCTGCCAGGAATATCAACTGTGGAAGAGAGGGAGGCTTTTTCCCCCCTCAAAATGGGGAAAAATGGAGTGTGTTTCATGCGAGCATGAGATGGGCAATTGGGGCTTCTGGCATCCTCTTTTTTCTGGGATAGGACAGGTGTGAGATGCTGGCCTTTCCGTCGGCATTCACAGCATTTGATTGGCTCTGCCTTGTGTGCAATGTTCAAATGTGCATGGGGTGAGCATTGTGGAACAAGCACATGGCCTAGCTTTATTTATTTACAAAATGAATGGGGTATGATGTATATGTCAGAGACCAGAGGTATATGTCAGAGACCAGAGGGATTTGTTTATTTAGTTTCCAAGTTTATATTATCTATTTTGTGTGTGTGTGTGTGTGTGTGTGTGTTCTTTGACTGGTTCATCTTTGTCTGTGGGTTTTGTCTTCATTTTCATTTTTGTTTTATAAAACAAAAAAGAACATCAGATATTTTTATTGTTTGTATATTGACCATCCTCCAATCACTTATTAGCACCTATTAGCACGTCACCTTTCACGCCAACTTTACAGGCAATCCCTCTGGTGAACCCCCCCCTCAACAATACTAATGATCTGGCAATAAAATTAATTATTATATTATTGAAATGATGAATTGTTTTTACATATTTTGGAGGAATGGTATGCAAGAATAATCCTAAAAATGGCATAACCGGGATGTCCAAAAATGTATCATTAATTTTGCCCCTGGATTTTGAAGTTGAGCTCTTTTGAGATAAATATCATATATACAAACAAGTAACTAAAATAACCAAGTGACTGGAAGAATGGCCAATATCTTTCAAAAATGAAGAAATCATAAATCTTTTTTTTGTTTTGTTATTTAGCATTAACACCTATGGCTAAAGGGACTTGTGAGATGCTGAACATTGAATAAATTAATTTGCATGGGCTAGTCAGCTTTTCTGCACCTTGAGCTCAAACCACATGAGACTGACTTTTCATTAGCTGGAATTTTAAACATGTTGATTTCTTAAAGAGACATGTGATGTAGAACATGGAGGGCAGCTGCCCTCTAAAGAGTAGAGATGAGCGCCTTTAAGCAAAAACAATGTGTATCCTTTTCACGGCTGTCGCTGATTTACGGTCATACAAAAGTGTGCTCCGCGGAGTAATGAATCTCAGTGAACAGCAGTTATGAACAGGTAGTAACTTATATCTGCAGGAGAGAATGGTAACAACTTTGATCTCTGGAACAGCAAAGTTTTCAACCCCGAGAGACATATTATACTTTGGAATGTGCTGTAGTATGACCAGACATATTTTGGGGGGATTTTTTTCAGACATTTGTCGTGCAAGGATCTCTTTAAAAAAGAAAAACACCCATTGGGATGTCGCCAGCAAAATCTCTTTGTGTCATTCTCCACTCCCAGTGGAAAAACCAGAATGATTTCAACTTTCATAAATGAGACATTTATAGTGTCATGCATTTCCAAACTAAGCAAAGCCGCTCCCCTTCCAGTGTAGCTGTTTGCCCAGCAAGAATAAGTAATAAGAAGTATTATTATAAGTATAAGGATTATAAGGATAATGACTTGCTTTTCAAGGAATGTTTGATTGTACAGTTGACAATGAATGTTTAAGTATCTAAAGTTTTAGTCAGTGGCCATTAAAAAGATCCAGGTTTAATAGAGACATTTCAGGTTTCAAGTTTCAGGTTGATAAATTCAGCTGGCTCTTGAAATTAAACTAAACAGAGAGCATGTACATACACACAAAAATAAAATCATTATTGTTCATATTAGTTTCTTCTTTTAATCATCTTTGTTGTCTGATTTTCAGTTAATTTGTTGTAAATCACCTATCAAAGGAACCCAAACATATTGTTTTAATTATATGTTATGTTTGATGTAGAAATTATTAGAGATTCTTCTTTTTTTTTTAAGTGTATTGTATAAGTGAAATGTTTTACTGTACATTAAATGGAAAAGGGGGAGGGTTCTACAGAATCCTCATTCTCCGATTGGGGAACATCACACTGAATAGCTAAAGGGTGCATTGGGGATGTAAAGTACAGAGGTAATGACACTCAACTCTACACAGGGCACAAGGGAGACCCTCAACCAGTACTGCAGCATGCTGGGAAATGCCCTGCACAAGGAGACTGATTTTGGCCTCATCATCGACGGGAAGACACTAAAGCATGCCCTCGCCTATGGCACTCGACGGCTATTTTTGGACTTGGCACTGTCCTGCAAGGCTGTCATCTGCTGCAGGTAACCTCTATGTCTGCATGGCTGTTATTGAGATACACCTCACAGGCTCGCCATGTCTGATTTATGGGGATAGCCCCACAGTAGGACGTCCTGCAGCAGCTGTGCTGAACGGAAGTTCTGGCCATCTCTGTCTGTGGCTTTGAGAAGAGAAGAGATATATGGTTTCATTAAAGTCTTTCAACTGAGGGTTTGTAGGGTATGGTTTAGCAAACAACCTTGAGTGACGTACACCTGTTCCTGTCTAACTGTAATGCACTCTGCTGATATTTGCTGTGCCATTAGCAGTTCTCTCCGGAAAAAACGGGCGTGCGTCTCTTTGCAAAAAGCTGCAAGCCTTATCGATTCGATGTGTTCCCTTTGGGTGTCAGGGTGTCCCCGCTGCAGAAGTCTGAAGTGGTGGAAATGGTGAAGAAGCAGGTTCGTGTCATAACGCTGGCTATCGGTGACGGCGCAAACGATGTGGGCATGATCCAGACCGCACATGTGGGCGTGGGCATCTCGGGCAACGAGGGCCTGCAGGCTGCCAACTCCTCCGACTACTCCATTGCCCAGGTGAGAGGGGTGGGGCCAGGAGAGCACAAGCTCAGGCAGGTGTACAATTTGGGCAAAGAGGTCAGGCAGGTCGTTTTACTCAGGCGAGCAGTTAATTCACAGGTGTGGCTGCTTCCTAAATTTCAGCTGTTGGGAATAGATACCGAGAAAGTTTGGTTCTAATTTGTTATGAACTCTGACTTTGATCTTAGACCTTAATATTTCTTGGCATTCATCCCTTCAGAAGAGATGTGGTACAGGCCGCATTATATTCGTGACAACAACAGCAGGGCTCTGAATTCACACTGACAGCTTTGAGGGATTTTTTTTTGTTGTTTTTCTTTCTGCATGTATTTCCTGTTTGCATTTGTTTTCCTGTTATTTCCTGTGGTTTGGCTTGAGTGGCCGTAGGGAGGGAGAGCTGACAGTGTGCTACTGTACAGGGTATTCTCTGTGCTGTGGCATCAGATTTCTGCAATAGAGAACATTACATTAGACTTTGGTCATACAATGGCCTGCAGGAACTCTTTAACAGTGAAAAACAGGGGGCTTTGATGAAAACAGGCTTGTTTTACAACCCGGAACGAAAGCCATTTTCTCATTCACTACAGTAGTATCCAAGCTATCTGGTTCCATGCCTGTTATTTGTCCAGTTACTTGTTACGTGTACTATTTCAGGGGGTTAGTGTGTCAACCTTGCTGATTGTGCTTTCTCCTCCAAACAAGCCACTCGCCTGATTAGTGTGTTTTCACCAGAAGGGAATTGGTTTTAACTGATGGCTTAATTTCCAGCACATCATTTTCCAGACGTTATACAGCCATGTTGGAGAACTCTGTTGAGCAAGTGAGCTGTGTAGCCATGACTCTACATCATTATCATTAATAAGAACTGTGGCATGTCCTCCGTGATCAGTTCCAATTCAAGCCCCCAAGGTTCTTGTAACACTGTGTGACAGTTCAAGGTTCTGGAGACCCAGCAGAATCAGTAGTGTGACGTGGCTTTTGGGTTGTCAATACAGCTCATGCTAAGTCCAGAGGCCTTTAAAACACTTTGAGCGCAACCAAGTGAACATTACTAGCCTTAAATTAAGCATGAGGGTGACCATTTTGCTTGGCCGCGTAATGGCGCCATGTGGCATTGGTTGGGGTTTGTGATCTCTGTCTCAAGCCTCCTTTGATCCTAACCTGAATGGCATGGCGATAGTCCATCAGTGGGTTTCTGCCACAGATTTCAACACATGCCTAGAGAGGGGCTATTTGATCTCTCCGTACCTCTAGCAGTCAGGGCTCCAGGTTGCAGTAAAGAGGCCATAGGAGTCCCGCATTCCACCCCACCCCAGGTTTCCAGATTTATAAAGTGTGTGTGTGAGGCATTTGTGCAAAAAGGCAGAGAGGGTGCTTTGGGAGGGGGGGTGGTGGGGGATGTGGGAGACAGATGTGGCTCCTCGACATCCAAACCCACAATTTGAGATGAGTCAGAAGGTGAACAGCTGTAACACTGCGAGACTGACCGAAACTATGGTGCCACTGTGGATACATTTACTGTAGCCCAAATTAATGTCTGAAAAATTAACTTTAGAACAGAGTAACAGTGTGGGCACATGAGTTAGACAGTACATCTCTCACAGAAAACATAGATTGTTGACTTTTTTTTTTAATGAACTGAAGTGGAAATCAGGCTTTATTCTAAACAATCTTTTATTTATTGTAGTTCTATGATGTCGTATGACGAAGAGACTTGTAGCAACTATGAGCTAATGGCACCAGCCAAAGATTTTAACCTTTTTTTTTTTACAACAAGTGAGTGATTGACAGCTCATTGTATCTCCATCCAGGATGGGGCCTATGAAGCCTCACTGTCCCAGTACTAGCTCCTGGTATTAGTCAAGCCTTCTGTGGAATAAGGAGCCCTGTCACATTAAAACTTTTTTTTATCAAGAAAGACATGGTAGCATAATGAAACCAAGATGAAAGATGTGGAGAATTGCCATTCTTAAGGTCTTGCTTCTACCTCCCCTGCTTTCCACAGTGTCAGTGATGGTAAATTATTCCAAAATTAGCACAAAGTCCCAGGTGCCACCTGGGCAGCAGACACTGTACTCTGTGCCTCGGAATGCCACCCATAGGCCAATCAGTTTGTTTTTACGTCTCACTCCCTCCCTCCTCCTTTCCGCAGTTCAAGTACTTGAAGAATCTGCTGCTAGTCCACGGCGCCTGGAACTACAACCGAGTGGCCAAGTGCATCCTTTACTGCTTCTACAAGAACATCGTCCTGTACATCATCGAGGTAAGACCCCGCGCAAGAGCCTGTCCATATTCCCCGGGCTCCTGCGGAAAGGCCTGATACCCCGAGACACAGCCCAGGCCTCGCACCGATAGCGGGGGCCAGGGACGGCCCTGATAGGTCGAAGGGTGCCTGTCAACACCAGCCATATCGCAGGGGTGAGTGAGCATTTCGATCGGACATCGAGGCTCCCCAGCCGAAGGAAGTCACACCTCTGGAATTGGTAAGACTGTCCCTAATGTCACGAGAGGTGGAAATAAACTGGCCGGAGTTGAGGCAAGGTCCTGCTGCATAATAGTGGCGCCCAAAGCCATCTCCACCCCACTACCACCAAAGCCATCTCCACCCCACTACCACCAAATAAAAACCCTGCATTTTAACTTACAATTAGTATTACGCTTTTCAGATACTCATACTTTACTTTTATTAATTAACATGTACTGTATATGAAATTCTAAAATGTCACCTTTCTTGGAAAACAAACATTGTTTTTGTGTAGTCCAAGTGCAGTTTGGCCTCGCTGTAAATATAAGGCTTTTTAAACGTCTTTTTTTTTCTGTAACGTTCTGTGCTCCTGTCTGCTTTTGCTTTATGCTCGGTGGTAAATTACTGCGGACTGCGGATTCCCGCACACCCTCTTTTTATCAAGGCTCCAGACTTTAGGAGCTGCCAGCAGACCCTTATTTCATCATGTTGTGGGACTCCTCCTGGCCCTCATAGGCTGCACTAGAGACCGCTTGTGCCTAGATTTCGCTCTAACAGCTGTTCAGGTTTATCACCTTTTAATACAACGATGGACACAGCGTGATAGCTCTTATAGGCCACAGTGTTCAAACTACAGTTTTATTTATTTTATTTTTTTTTTAAACCCTCATTTGGAAGCCTAATCACATAGCCTACGGTGCTACGAACCTGACCAGATTGACACTTTAATGTGAGAAGTCCACCAACTTTTCAGAATGTGCTTTGCTAATCTTTGCTAATGGTCATTTACTTCTTCTGATGAATCAGGATCTTTTGTTGGTGGGGCCCTAATTGGCAATTCAAATGTGATTCACTAGGTAGCTGCAGGAAAATGTATTGAAACAAATGTATATCTTCAGCATAAATTACAAAGACAGCTACAACAAAGTGCATACTGTAAGCCGGGCTTGATGTATGTCAGACAGTTTCTGCTGTCTAACAGCAGGCAGAAAATACCTCTCAATTCAAAATACAAAAAAAGTTCATCACATTCAAAGAACCGATGGAATTACCACCTTTTTGGAAGGCTTTGTTTCCGCATTACGTTGCAAGCTTTTATATTTTTAACAGACTTTGGAAAATAAAGAATGAATATTATTTGTATGTTACTTGGTGAGCAGGTACCATGATTTTATGATGGTAATGATGTTTTTATGGATGGACTGTAGCCAGTGGTTGTTTAGCTCCAGTTAGCCTCCTGTCACTGTATGTTTAGAAAAGAAAGCAACATCCCTGCCAGAGAGCAGTTTTCTGTTGCTGTTCTCCTGATTCCTGTTACCTGGTTTCCCTAAAGGGAGATTTGTAGTATGAGTGTTTGCCAAAACTGTATGGGCAACAATATTAAGAGCACAAATCACCCTTGAACCAAACCACAGCCTTTTCTCTCGTCTCTTTCATGTTGAATCTAAAGGAGCGCTAGTGTAACTGCCCCCACACGTTTTGCCCTCTCTTTCCTTTTTTGCTCTTCCACACTAGCCTCCAGGCCCCTGTCAAGCACCACAGACCTGTATGCAGACCTAGGCCTCTGTAAGCTGACTCCTCTGACACACAAGAGATATATCAACCTTTTGTCCCATTGATCTTTTATCCCTCTCTAACCCCCCCACACCCTTCCCATGGGAGCTCACAGTACATAATGGTAGAAATTCTGCACTGTAATGCATCAAGTGGCCTGCATCGACATTCAAGACGTCCGTGACCCTGGGGAAGGCTAAGAGTAACATTTGTTGGGCTAATAGGTTTGCTTTTGTGCATAGGTGTAGCCTCCTCTCTCCCTGCGCAGTGTTTGAGCCGGAACAATGCAGATGCTTGTGTAAACACGGCTGGGCGCCACGGACGCCGATGTTTATTTCAGCGCTTTCCGCTTCCCTCACTCATTGGTACGTTTTGCTGCTTTCACAGTTTCCTTTTTTAAATTTTTTTATCTTTTTGGGGTCCAAGGATCTCAGAGTGAAAGGGAAAATAACTGGCCTATTTTGTGTGTGTGTGTGTGTGTGTGTTTTTTTGGGGGGGGGCTGGTGTTGGTGCAACAGTGATTTTTGAATGAGCTCTTATAGAGGGGTCTCTATAATGCGGCCACTCCAAATTGTGAGACCAGCTGCCTAGCTGTTGTCCTCTTTCTGTGAGACCTAGCATAGTTTCAGGTCCCCTGGGAGGGCGGAGTGCACAAGGTCGGTGATGGGGGCGGGAATATCTTTTTCTCGTGCTTCGTATTTGCCTCACCATAGACGTGGAACAATACCGAGCACAAAATGGAGTAGTCACAGAGTCATCCTGAACTGTAATAATCACTTTTTATAGGTGTATGTTTGTGCATGGTTTTTTTAAGCGATGGGCCTTTAGGAGAAGGGAAGCTACAGGAGAATTTATGAGTATTAACACTTTTGTCAGTGCTGAGCCTTATAGAAAATAGAAAGACCTTTCTGAAGGAAATGTTATTGCCAAATTGTGATACTTACCTCAAAGATTAATTTGCACTATTCTGAGTATTATATTGATAAGTTATGTTTAAAACCCAAAACACGGGGACCGCGGTGGTACAACGGTAAGAGTTGTACTCCGAGGATCGGGGTTCGCGCCCCGGTCCTGCCAGATCCGAGCGTGGCCGGTGCCCTGTGGAAGCGGCAATTGGCGGCTGCTTCCGGGTCGGGGGAGGGGCTCTGAGAGAATCGCTGCGCACAAAAATGGCCCTGGACGAGTTGGAATCACGGTCAGGAGCTCGAGGAGTCGCGCCCTGTAGAGGACGTGGCGCCCTCCTTCCTACTACCGGCTGACAGGGTTGTATAGCGGTGGTTCTCAAGCGGTTGCTACATGGGGGGAATTGAATTAGAATAGGGATTCAATTGGCTACTAAATTGGGAGAAAAAGGGGAAAAAATCAGAAACTAATTTTTTTTTAAACCCAAAACACCATATCAATAATATAATTTTTAGTTTTGCGCAGCAGACTGTTCAGAATAAGTGTAAACAGCATGCAGGATAAGTCATTCATCTACTCACATAATATTCTTCTCTGGAAGAAGGCTTTTTTCACAACTGATTTGAAGTCTTTCCTGAGATTATTACAGGCACAATCATTAGCATTGTCACTAAGCCAACACTGAAGGTGTGGTTTTTAAGGATGAAAGTGAACATATGAGTTGGCCTTCTTCGAAACCTGTTTTAAATACCACTGAGAACAGCCGAGGGCCTGACTAACACCTTATGCCACTGACTGACAAGTTAGGCCCCGATAAACACCTTAGGCTGCTGACTGATGCTTTATGCCTTAATTAACCCCTTCAACCCTGACTAACAATTAGATCCACATTATGACAAACACCTTATACTTTTATCAACACTGCTGACTGACACCTTAGACCCCTGTTAGACTGACATGTGAGTGGCATTTATGGCCTGAGCACAAGAGGGCCTTTTTAGCAAGGAGCAATGGACAAAAAAGAGAAGAAAGAAGAGTAGGGAGGTGAAAGGGTAGAGTAGAACAGCCAACTGGTGCTGCTTTGTGAATACATTTCGAGGCCCTTTACTGGCCCTTCTGTTTTTCTCTAATCCCCATTTCTGCCTCTCTTTTTCTTAGATTTAAGAATTAGGCCTTCATTTGCATTTTTGGAGCTCACTATAGCTGGACAAATGTCAATCACCCCCGTTCCCCTTCTGTCCATATACTCGCAACAGCCCGCCCACCCTCGCCAGCCTTGCGACTGATTTGATAATGAATACCTAGTGCCCCATCCCCCCCTTAATTACCAAAGAACCATCGTATTTTTCTACTCTCAACCAAGGCTTTCAGAATGTGCTGTGGGAAAGAAGGTCTGCCACACCCCTTTCATGAATGGGTCTGGACAGGGTCTGGACTGGTCATGTTGTGGCCAGGGAGAGGTACACAGTGGTTCCTGCTGCCTTTTTCGTAAAAGTACATATGACATGAGAAAAGCAGAAGTTTACTGGTGCCAGTCCCATTGAAAGCAACCTCACAGTGGAGCACGTCTGACATGGGGTGAGTGGCCAATGAGAGAAGAGAAGGGGGCAGTCATTTATTTTGGGAAGGGAACACTGTCACCAATTTGCTCGCAGGATTAGAAAGCCTGGTGTAGAGGATGGGCAAGGGGGAGAGTAGGGTTGGCTTGGGGGTGCTAGGCCTGGAGGGCTGCTGTAGCGGGGGGGTTGGCTTTGTCAGACCCAGAACATGTAGCAATTCACACTTTCATAATGAGGTTAAATGAAGCGAGGAAGGGCTGGACTCTGGTAGGGCAAAACACAGCAGTCCAAGTCTGTTCAACAAAGAGTGACAGAGAGCGAGAGAAAGAGAGAGGTTAAAAAGGGAGGGGAAAAGGGGGGTAGGGGTGAGAGGGGTGAAAGAGAGAGGTTAAAAAGGGGGGTAGGGGTGAGAGGGGTGAAAGAGAGGGGTAGAGACAGAAAAAGAGAAAGTGAAAATATAGAAGAAAACGTGTTTATTCATTCATCAATTTATTCAACTGGTTTGTTGATCTCAATATTGGGGAAAATAGTTTCATAGCATCTGAAGATTAACGTTTATGCTTAACGTGATTCATATATGCTTTCAAGGGCCTATATCATGAAGCAGGATTACTGAGTTAGCTGAATAACTGCACCACAGCTCTTTTTATTTCAGTCCATGTTGCAGATTGGGGAGGGTTCCGGGTTTTACTAGCGCAGTTATCTAGCTAACTCCGTAATTCTGCTTTGTGATACAGGCCCCCAGTAGTGGAAAAAGGAGTCAAGCAAAGGGCAATTCAATTTTCTGTATTTTGTATCATCCTGATTTTTTAGTCAGTTAATGGCTCTGTATTTTTGGTGAAGGGCACTGAAAATCACATTTTGTTCATGAGTCAGTGTGTCAGAGTTCTCCTGAGACTTGCGCCAGGTCTCCTTCTCAGATTTTTGAAAAGTGCTTAAAACTGCTCTTTTTCCCAGAAACCTGTTTTTCCGTAGCAGCTGACAGGCTGAGCTGTGCCCGGACAAGTACGACTAATCAAGAGAGGAGGCGATAAGACGCATCGCCCCACATATGTTTCAAATACACATATTTCTTCCCTCAGCATTCTAGATTTCAGCCCGGCAAGAACCAAGCCCCTCCTGATCCGTGCAGTCCACAAGCCCTTGTGCCTCTCTTAAGTCATTCCAGGGCAGGCAAATGTCGTGGGATGGTGGGGGGAACACAGAGGGGGGTTGTCTTGAGGGAAACATGTTTGTTTGATATACGTACAGATTTAATCCCTGACTAAATCCATGAGAAATTTTACACCACGGGGACAGTGCCTTGAGGTCTTACTCTTCCCTTGTCTGACTTGGGTTTCTCTCTCTCTCTCTCTCTCTCTCTCTCTCTCTCTCTCTCTCTCTCTCTCTCTCTCTCGCTCTCTCGCTCTCTGTCTCTCTCTCTCTCTCTCTCAGCCTCTCTCTCTCTCTCTCAGCCTCTCTCTCTCTCTCTCTCTCTCTCTCTCAGCCTCTCTCTCTCTCTCTCTCTCTCTCTCTCTCAGCCTCTCTCACTTTCTCTTCTCTCCACTTTGTCACCTCACTGTGATATGACTAAATGGGTCTTGTGAAACCAATAAGGAGTCAAGTTCATCACTTCAAAGGGTTCAGCTCTGCAGTGCTCTTTTGCCCTGGTTTCAGGCCTCCTTCGAGGTCAATTCCAGAGTCGTAATTTCTCAGGATATAACTGCATTCTTTTGAATTTTCAGTAAGAATTCATAAGCTATTTCAGAAATAACTGAAGGGCAAGTACTTGATGCAGACCAAGTAATTCAAGATTTCTTATAAAGCTGATGCATAAATGCTCTATGTATTGTTATTTTCACTCATGCCTTTGGCATCTTTTTAGCGTGTACTTTAAAAAAAATTAAAAAAAATTAAAATAAAGTATATATTATAATATGTTTGCTGCATGAGAACTGTGCGCATTTCCTTAAAGGGCTGTACTGTTTTCATTAAAAATGAATGTAGAGCTTCATAAAGGGATGAGGAGAATCTGAGGCCTGTCTGTATAGCCTCATTCCACAGTATGTGCCCTTCACTGATGCCTATCGGCAGAGAGACAAGACTCTCTCCACAGCTGTCAGTGACAGAAAGCATGCATCTGGCCAGAATTGGGGGCATGGGGAGGTAAATCTTATCTGCAGTGGCAGCATCATAACCCTCCTCTTCCATACTCTCTTGGGGTTGTGCAGAGTTAGTCTGTGTAACACCCAGGAGGTGCTGAATGCAGGGTTCAGGCCAAATAAAGTGGTTCTGTGTTTACGCTAAAATTATACTGAGCCTACTGTAAAGTCCATTAGTTTCACACCTGCTGAATCTTTCACCGAGTCTACTAACAGCTAAATATCTTCAGTCTATAGTTCGGAGTATCTCTTTTTATTTATTGTCTATGAGGGTGACTCCATCATGTTCTGTGTATTTCTACACTATACCACGTAATGGCACAGGAGCCTTTTCCATATTCACATTATAAGGAACAGCAGAGCTCACAGTGATGTCATTGGAATTCCTTGTCTTCCATTCCAGTTACATCTACATTATGATACTGCTAACAGTTTGTTACCTCCATGAACCTGGTGTAAAACATATGTCTAATAATTTTCTTGTGGTCAGTCCAGTTCAGTAATTAATTACTCTCTCTTCCCTTTTCCATCATAGATCTGGTTTGCCTTTGTGAACGGTTTCTCCGGTCAAATCCTGTTTGAGCGCTGGTGCATTGGGCTGTACAACGTGGTGAGTTCCCGTGATTTACTCTTCTCGCCTGTGAAAACGGGGTCTGTTTCATTCTGCCTCCCCTGGAGATTCCTCGGCCAGAAACTAATTTGCTGCGGCACCCCTGAACAGGATCCCTTTATGGCAGGGCTGTGTCATCAACATCCTGAAAAATCTAGCATTTATTTACGACCCGTCGTCGAGTCCACATCCCCCCCGTGCCTGAAAATATGTACTGTATGTGAAAGAACAACAGCCGTGCATACTCTTAAGAGCACACTTCAGCTGCTGGCAAGTAATAGCACAAAGCAGCAGGATGCTTCCAGAAACGGAACACCAATTAAACACAGTTGTGACGAGTGGATCCCTCAAGCCTCAGTACTCTGAACCCTCCGAAAACCTCACATCCTTTTTTGTCATTTTACATTAGCACATATCACTTTAAATTGCGTGTCCATTTAAACCAGACGAGCTGGGCCGTAAACACGGCTAACTTTACGCCCCATGAGATTGTGGCAATACTCATCGTTCATTAATTTCTCTTGATAAAAACAGTACCTCACAGGGTAAAAAACTAAACAGCTAGTGTCTTAGTGTTTATGGATATTTTCACTGTGCATTTTTGCAAGATAATGAGATCAGAAGATCATTACAGACTTCAAATCCTGAACCAGGAAGAGAAAGTGAAAAGGCAGACCAGCAATGGGCACTGAGAGAGGAAAGCTGTCAATAAAAAGCATTTAAAAGTGCAAGTGCAAGCAGTTCCTGTAAATAGTAAAAATGGATCTAACACCAGTGTGACAATTAGCCGGCATAGCTTAGTAATGTAAATGACAATGATCATGTTTGATCCAGTTATTGGCAGATCACTGCATGCTAGCAGGTCTGGGTACCCTCTTTTCACCAGTATAGACCAGTTTGTATTTGGACCAAGGACTGAAAGGACATTGGGCCAAAAGTTGGTTTTGCATTTCTGCCTTCAGGTGTTTCAGGGGTTTGTCAAGGATTTAGGTTCATTGTGTCTTTTCTGTAAAGCCATCAAAAGATCTGTCAGTACAGTACAGAAGACCCCATTAATATGTGGAGGACTTACACAAATAGGACAAATACCACTATAATATTATTATTCTAAAGGCTTATTAACAAAAGGGGATTTGCTAAGGTGTGTGTGTGTGTGTGTGTGTGTGTGTGTGTGTGTGTGTGTGTGTGTGTGTGTGTGTTGTGCACAGATATTCACAGCACTGCCTCCACTTACTCTGGGGATATTTGAGCGCTCCTGCAGGAAAGAGAACATGCTCAAGTACCCAGAGCTCTACAAGACATCCCAGAATGCAATGGGCTTCAATACCAAGGTATCCCCTGCTATCTAATGCACATATATAGGTGATTATTATGTTATATCCCATAATAATGGTCATAATTTATGGAAACAAAAACTGACATCCCACATGAGATTCATATTAACCTGTATTCAGGCCGGAAATGCTTTTATTTATTTGCATTCATAGCTTTTTTTTATGGTGATATTTTTAAATAATCTGGTCACACAATATACCGTTTGAAAGTGTTAACTCACGATTCTATCTCTATCAACTATTTTATGATCCCAATGTTATAGATGTTATAGTTACAATGGTTCCTTATTTTGTAACGTGACACAAAACGGGTTCTATCGAAATGACAACTCCGTACATGCTATGTGTTCCACAAAAATACACAGACGACCTTCAGTCATCCAGAAAAAAAAATGTTTTATTTTTTGCAGAGAAAAAAAAATTACACTGTGTTTGAGCTTCCGTTACTTTGTTTCGGTAATAATTCGGACTTTTGGAAAACAAATTCCCAAGGGTTACCTTGCAGAAGAGTTCAGGATTATGTCTGTAGTCATATGGGTTCAAGAACAGTTACCATTTTATTTTACTTTGTTCAAAAACAGTAGTGCTAGAGAAGGGGTTAAAAGAATCAAAGAATCTTAGAATTGAAGGCTTGGATCTGATACATGAGTCTTTGAATGCTTGTTTTTGAAGAAGCAATGCTTGTTGTATTTGAAGTATTTCCAAATGCACTCGCCCAAACAAATTCTTTGTATTTGATGAACGAAGCATATTAAGTCTTCATGAATACTTCAAAAGTATGAAAATACTATGAAAATACTTTTTAGAGAAATGCCTTGATCCAATATTATGCCCTTTAATGTAGGCCTGAGAGAGAAAAAATGTATACGTAAATTACTCAATAAATTAAAGATAAGAAGCAGGTTTGCCAATGTATGGGACTTCAGATGTGATTCAAAGCCTTCAAAGCCCTTCAAAGCCCTTTCAAAGCCTTCTAGCTAATTTTAGAAGCTATAAATAAAATAATAAATGTCTGCTTATTTGCCACTTCTGTTGAAAAATAACTCTACATTCTGGCCTGACATTCTTTGTCTGTTACCCATCCTCCTGTCTGGATAAAAAGGGAAAAATACAGTAGGATACAAGACAAAATACTAATATTTACTGACTTACTTCAAGTATAGTCATTTTCAGTTACTTTCCAATACATTTAAATCAAATATTCACTTAATACATTCACATTTTTATGTGTATTTATAGAAACATTCCAATATTCAAGTACCTTTATTAACAAAATATATTTTGAAAATACAATTTTTAAAAATACTTTAATTACATATTTTAACCAGATCTTGGCTATTAAACCCTGAAATTCTTGTTTGGGACAAGGGTTTTTCCTGGCCCTCGGCAGATACAGAAGTAAAAAAAAAAAAATTACTTTTTCCAAAAAATTTAATAAATTATATTTATTTCATACATAAACCATTTAAATGTAAATTTTCACCAGAAAATTTCAATTTCTTGTTTTACGTAATAATTAAGATTTTTTTGGTGGGACATGATTTGCCCCAATTCTCAACAATGGGTGCTATATGTGTAGCAAGAGAGAGCAAAATATTGAATGAAGTATAAATAAAATGTAATCTTTTTATAAAATTTTTTTTTTACAAATGAACCTCTCACTGTTGTTGCCATGGTGTTGACAGGGCTGTCCATCTGTCTGAAGCAGCAGTCTGTGAGCTCTCTCCCCTGCTTTTAATAAAGTTGTCTCCCCGCCATAGGCATTGGGGTCACCACCAAGTGGAAATGGATTACAGGCCCCCTGTGGAATGGGAGGTCAGGGTCGACTGAGGGCCCCACCCAAGAGTCTGTATGGGGTAGGGGTGGTGTGACGGTATTTGCTATGTGCATTTTTTTTGCACACAGCCTGTGTGCTCAGTATTGGAAGCCGGCACATGGCTCATCCCTCCCAGAGGGCCTTGCGGTTTCTGGTACTGCTGAGTACAAAGCGTCGATAGATTTTAACCTTAGCCACTGACCCTGGATCAGCTCCAGTTTTCACAAAATTGTTTGGGATCAGAGGGATTGGAGTCAGGTCGGCAGTGCCTGGATCAGTTTGTGGTGGAGTGTATTGTAAAGTTACGTCCCGTATTTAAAATTCCAGCCATGATGGTGATTGAGACATGAACATTTTGGGAAAGGGTGACTGGAAACAGACAGCCTTCATTACTTTCTTTTTTGTTTTTCAATACCTGTTTTTACTAGCATTCGGACACTCATCGTAGAATCCAGCAAAAGTCTTTTCACTCTATGTCTCTGAATGCTTTGTGCACTCTGTGAATGGCCACTTTCGTGGGGGCACTTTAATGTTTTAGACTCGTAGACTGCATCCCCTTTCACTGAAAATTATTTGCATGGCGCTGATGTCACCCTAATAAACCCAGCCAATCAGTGTGGCCTTTTCAGCTGGGTTATTATTCCCCTATAGTATTTGCTGGCTTGTTTAGTTTTTTTGCATCAGACTTCTATAGGGAAAGAGGGAGGAGGAGACTGCAAACATTTGGCCTGACGTAAAGTGCATCCTTTCAGCCATTTCTTTTTAAGCAATTAGCGAAGCCACAAAGCGCACGTCTCAGTCTGTTGAGCGTGGCGGGGCTATTTACAAAGGGGTCCTTAGCAACCTGCTGGGAGACGAGGGGAGCCCTCGCTTTGACAAATCATTATGAGCATTTATTGATTTCATTAGCATTCATTATGGGAAGGAGGGGTGGGGAGATGGAAGGAGGGAGGGGGGTAGAGTCACCTTTGAGCTTCTAGCGAAGAGAGTTCCGCGCAAAGGCCCAGTTTTGAAATGGGCTGCCTGTAAAATCACAAACACGGCCTCACAAATAGAGCATATCCACTGAAAAAAATAAAATCCTAGGTGCAAGATGAGAGTGTATGCCGAGTGGGTGTTTGGGAGGTCCAATCCAATCCGAAAAGGTGTGGGTTCAGGTTTTTGTTTAAGTCATTAAGACACCTGATTCTACTTATCAAGATCTTGATTGAAGACCACAATTAGTTAATTAGGTGAATCAGGTGTCATAGTGCTGGGTTAAAACAACAACGTGCACCCCTGGTTAAATCTCCTATTGGTACCAATTGTGATTATTCCTCCCCATGAGAGCTGCTAGAAAATCAGCATGGGGGGCCAACAGGGGGGACACATCATGGGGGGCCAACAGGGGTGGGGCGTGGAGGGAAAAGGGGAGATGACTGGTGGTGGGGGTGGGGGAGGAGGAGCCTTTTTCTTGGACTGCGCTCAGGTTTGTTTTGTTAAGACGGCAGTCGGGGTGAGAAGGTCACGACAGCGAGGCCAAAATGGCAGAGAACTCCGCAGATATGTTTTTTTTCTTTTCTTTTTTTCTTACTTTCCCTCTTTACCCCCGCGCAACCTCCCCCGCCCCATGATCTCTGTCGCATTGAAAGAGGCGGGTCGCTAGGAGCCAAGCAAAAGTGACCTCACATTATTAGCACAAAAGATCCCCGTTACAGTGGTCAAACTAAGGGAGAAAACGCACGTTCCTCCAAACGGGGAATTGAAGTCCAGTCCATGAATACCCTTTTTCACACTTTCTTAGAAACAGTACTATTCGCTCGTGCTTTGAGCTTGAACAGCAGGATATTGTCGGTGCTCATGTTTCTCCGCCTTGTTAAATGGGCATTTGCTCAGTATTGCTTGGCCCAGTTTGCGATTTGTCTCGGATAGCGTGTAATGTCGTTTCAAAGAGACCATCCCATAACATTGCTTCAAGGTAAGATGAAATTAAATTAGCCATTTTGTCTGCCAAAAAGTAATTAGGAATGGAAAAAAATAGGAGGAGGCCACCTTGCTTTCCCTCTCGGTGGCTGTGCCATGTTGTCACATCGGATCAGTTTAAATTATTTTTACTTATTATAAGCTTTGGAATAACAGGAGTGAATTGGGCTGCGGAGGTGGGATGGGGCATGAAAGTCGCCGTTCACGCAAATTTGATTTCACGGCCGTTTTGCGCTACATCGCCCGCCCCTGTTTTGTTTGGCGGGATACCGGTGTAATGTACTAATTTTAAACAAGGTGGCTTTGCGGTAAGGATATTGATATAAATGGCTCATCCAACGTATGCACGTACAAATGCACTCGCCTTGCTTGGGCTTGTGTAATGATAGAATCAGACGGTGTTTATCTTTCATTATTTCTCACTTGCATAGTGCTCCTGTTTTGTTAGCCGCCATGGCGGTGAAACCTGATGAAGGCAAGAAAAGAGGATAAAGAGAAAGAAAACTATTATCTTTCTCTCTCACCCACCACTTTTATCCTCGCTCTCGCTCTCTTTCATATTCACAAACACACATGCACACAGACACATATCCCTACGCCCCGCCCCCCACATCATCGTGTATACACTAAATTTCTGTCAGAAGGGGAGCCACTCACTGCCCAACTGGACAAAAGCAGCAGACTAAAGGGCCGCGAGGGGGTTTGGAGGTTGCCTGGGTCAGAGGTCACCGGCAGGGTTTGCTCATGACTCCTGTCACCTGCAGGTCTTCTGGGTCCATTGTCTGAACGGCC
This sequence comes from Ilyophis sp. 1 JC-2022, assembly GCA_022702515.1. NCBI lineage: Eukaryota > Metazoa > Chordata > Actinopteri > Anguilliformes > Synaphobranchidae > Ilyophis > Ilyophis sp. 1 JC-2022. The sequence continues at coordinate 115,862,684 of CM040404.1, read as the reverse complement.
TCTTCCACTCCGTCATCCTCTTCTGGATTCCCCTCAAAGCCTTCGGGCATGGTAAGCAGCTTCCAGAACTTTTTTGGGGGTATCTCCGCACCTTGCCTTTTTCAGCTGCTTCTCTCCAACTTCCCCCTTGCACGCTACGCCTGTTCGCAATTCCCAGCCGTACAGACACAGAGAGCGCAGTAAAATTAGTGGTGAGGAAAATAAAATCCAGAATCAAGGTAAGAGGAGAGAGGGTGCCATCAATAGGGAGGAAGGGCTTAAACTGCAAGCTAAACAGTGTTCTGTCTGTGAACCTCCAGTCTTATAGAACCGTCACAGAGAACTTTTGGTGGTAAAAGGAAGTGAGGTTGTTTATTTTCATGATGGTCAAATTGTGTTAGCAAGCATGCCGGTGTTGTTTTTTGGAACAAAGTCTCTCATTCCTGACCAGTGAATAGACGTCTTGGAGGCTGAATAAAAAAGACTAGTCTTGCTCTGCTGGCAGAAAACTGATAATGCCTGGCCTTTTTGTGTATTTTAATTTTAATTGGTTTTGGTTTTCAGTTTTCATTCAGCCAATCTGTTTTATAATCATTGTGTGAGACAGTGGGACAGCGTTCTGTCGGCAATTGGAAATAACTAGTAACAAATTAGTGGTGTCTCACTGAGTTGGCCACGTCAAGTCAGGTGACGTGTCTCAACAATCCTTCTGCTCTCTCTCTCTCTTTGTCTCTCTCTCTCACACACTTGCACTAGACACGTCTTGAATGTGTCCAGTTCTCAATGCAAAGCTTTCTCAAGCATCGCTTTGAATAGTGGGAGAGGTGATCACATACCCACCCCCTCCCACCCTTTCAAATGGGTTGAATGTTGATTCTTTTTGCAGACACAGTCTTTGGAAGTGGCAAGACACCAGACTACCTTCTCCTCGGGAACATGGTCTACACAGTAAGTTTTTTTTGGGGATGGTTATAATACTGTTAATTCAAATCCCCTTGCGCAGTCTCTGGGCCCCATTATTGCCTTTTCCCAGAATCATCATTCCATTCTTAACGTCAGACGTGATTTCTACTTCTGTAGGACCTGCTGCAAACCCAGGTGGTCTGTGTCTTTACATCACCCCGCTTTTTGCTGCAGGCGTCTGGCTGTTAAGATCATTTCATTCATATGCAATGAGCCGTAGCTGGAGGCCTACTTTTACTGTCCATGCAGGAAAGTGACATTACGAATGTGCAAGTCTATAAACCCTTTGAACTGATGCCTGTTCTGCTCGGTTGGTTTTAAACATCTTGAACCAGGGCAACAGGAGAGACTAATGCAATGAGGCCTCCAGATAGGCCCAGTTGCAGAAGGTGCTAGCCGCTGACACAGCCTAGTTCCCGGTTCAATCGCAATACAGGCTAGAAGACTCATAATTTTATTTTTCGATCTCAAATAAGAGATAAAAGCATACGTTAACCTGAGGGGTTTCCAAGAAGCAAAATCTCAAGAATAGTTTTTACTTGAACATGCAAGCTACTTACCAATATAGTTTTTTTAAAACAGAAATGAGATAAATATGTTCAATTTTACAGATTCATGTTAAGATTCATGTTAAAATTTCCACAATTTCTGTGAGGTAAAGCATTTGATGAATTTAATATCTTTTTTTTATTTTTATTCCCTCCCCAGTTTGTGGTGATCACAGTGTGTCTCAAAGCTGGTCTAGAAACGTCCTCCTGGACTATGGTAGGTTTTCACAGCATGTTCTTTTGACTTATTCATAAATGAGTGTTAAACAGGGGAAATAAATAGGGACGGCAATATTTCAGCATGGGAATATGGAAAAAAGTCTGCACTCACATAATATATATACGGCATATATGTTTTAGGCAATCTTTAATTGCACGGCAGCAATCTGCAATCCTCTTCCCTCTTTCCTTTAACTCTCATTTCCTGATGAGGACAGTGACGTTACAGTCATGCTACGATGGGCTTCCAGTGAGGTGTAGTGATGTTACGCCCATGTGGTAATGCAGTCACGCTGAACTGATGTAATGACACTAGAGATCTGAAAAAGCTATTATCTGAACTCCACACTGACTCTTTCACTTCCCCTCTGTCTCCCCACAGTTCAGCCACATTGCCATCTGGGGCAGTATCGGCATGTGGGTGGTGTTTTTCTGGGTGTACTCCTCGCTGTGGCCCCTCATCCCCCTGGCCCCAGACATGTCAGGACAGGTAGGAGAAATGTGTGCACCCCTCCGTCAATCGACATCTTCAAGGGCTCATGGGAAACTAACTCCAACCAAATAATATCCCAGAGGACTCGTGGGAAACTAACCACAGCCAATCAGTATCTGCAGGTATTCATGGGAAACGAACTGCAGCCAATCAGTATCTGCAGGTATTCATGGGAAACTGACACTAGCCAATCAGTATCTGCAGGTATTCATGGGAAACTGACACTAGCCAATCAGTATCTGCAGGTATTCATGGGAAACTGACACTAGCCAATCAGTATCTGCAGGTATTCATAGGAAACTGACACTAGCCAATCAGTATCTGCAGGTATTCATGGGAAACTGACACTAGCCAATCAGTATCTGCAGGTATTTGTGGGAAACTGACACTAGCCAAATGATATCTGCAAGGCCTCATGGGAAACTCCTGTAGTTCCCTGCAGGTTCTGGCCCTGCGGGAGAACTGAAGGATTCCGATACCCCTTAGGTTCTTTATTAAATTAATCAATTATCTGATTTATTGACCAGTGTTGTCACAGTGTTAATTAAAGAGCAGTGTCACACTGTGGCCAGTGTCAAAGAGCAGTTTCTCAAATTGGGATGGGCATTAAAGAGCAGTGCTTCACTTTTCACCCGCATTGAAAAGAAGTGTAGCATTGAAAAGCAGTGTTTCACGTTGTGACCGGCATTGAAGAACGGTGTTTCACATTGTGACCATCTTTTAAGAACAATGTTTCACATTGTGACCAGCTTTTAAGAACAATGTTTCACATTGTGACCGGCTTTTAAGAACAATGTTTCACATTGTGACCAGCTTTTAAGAACAATGTTTCACATTGTGACCAGCTTTTAAGAACAATGTTTCACATTGTGACCAGCTTTTAAGAACAATGTTTCACATTGTGACCAGCTTTTAAGAACAATGTTTCACATTGTGACCGGCTTTTAAGAACGGTGTTTCACATTGTGATCGGCTTTGAAGAACGGTGTTTCACATTGTGACCAGCTTTTAAGAACAATGTTTCACATTGTGACCGGCTTTGAAGAACGGTGTTTCACATTGTGATCGGCTTTGAAGAACGGTGTTTCACATTGTGGCCGGCATTGAAGAACAGTGTTTCACATTGTGACCAGCATTAAAGAGCAGCGTTTCACAATATGACCAGCATTGAAGAACAGTGTTTCACATTGTGACCAGCATTAAAGAGCAGCGTTTCACAATATGACCAGCATTGAAGAGCAGTGTTTCACATTTTGACCAGCATTAAAGAGCAGCGTTTCACAGTATGACCAACATTGAAGAACACTGTTTTCCATTGTGACCAGCATTGTACAGCAATGTTTCACATTGTGAAACCAGCGTTGAAGAGCACTATTTGACATTCTGATCAGTAGTGAGGAAAAATTGTATTGTGAGCATAATCACAGGACACGAGTCTTGCGTTGTGCCTCTCAGTTTGCCATTGCGTAACCGAATCTCGGTCAGGCCTGCTGCTTTAAATGAAATGAAAGATCTTTGTCTGCTGCAGTGCATCCTGGGAGAACGGGTACAGCAGGGAGGTGGGGACATGCAGCCTATGGGTAACATTTCACACGTCACCACAGGACACACATATATCAACGCACAGAGACAGTGCGCTGCTCAGATTCCTGACACCCAAGACGCATCTGAGCACGCTCAGTGTCCCAGGCCTCCAACATTGTTCATTGAGAGAGCAGAACCCCAGCCATAAAACCTATTCCCGCCCCCCTCCCTCCTGCTGTTGCCCGGAGCGACAGAGTTAAAAGAATATACGAGGTCTCAGCAACCATCCTCCTAAACCTTGTTACCTGAGCGACAAGCTTGAGAAAAGAGTTCTGACTAATGATGGATTTCTGAAGATGGTGTTAAGAGAGGTGATGGCCGCTGGCACTGGGAGACACTTTGTGGTGTTCATCTGATCATCTACAGTTCATGTGTATAAAGCCGAGTGTATAATATATCTTGGGTTTGACTGAGTCGGATATAACGTGACTGGTCTAGGTTTGGGACTGGGTTTGATCCTTCAACATTGCGGTTTGTTCTCAATTTTAATGCCAAATATTCTTTCAGCAGTGTTTTTTTTTTTCTTTTGCGGCTGCCAAGCTGTCGAGAAACGACTCACTCGCTAGTGGATAGATTGACTGATCCCAAAGAAGCAAATGTAACTTTCTTTTAATACCAGATGTTGAAAATGGACTAAAAAGTGGTCCACTAACGTATTCATAGCACCTGAAATGTGTCTGTTCCTGTTTCCGTAAGTCACACAACTGAGCATTGTCAGTTTGGCAGTCATTAAGACAAGCAGCCAAAGGTTGCAAAATTAAAGTAACACTAGTTTAAGACCTGTCTCAGTGCATAAATATATTATACGCCTAGGCTTGCAAAACGTCTAGCCCTGTAAAAGTTTTGGCCGACATTACATTTGAAATATCGCACCCGCTCAACTTGATAGTCCCACCCACGGTCACAGGGATACGGAGCGCTGTCTCGTTTGAGATGACAGACAGGGCTTCCCGTTGCCTCGGGGCCGTTGCCCAGCAGCTCTCGGGTTGCTATCAACAGACCCGACGTCAGGATGAGCCACTCAATCCCTCACACCTGCTGTTTTCGCCGTGGCTCCTGGCTCCTCCCGAGCTCCCGCTTGCTTCCAGGGCCGCTCACAGATTCATTATCGCACAGAGTACGCTGGGCTTCTGTCAGTCTCCAAATTGCAAAACGACACTTGGTTTTTCACAGTATCACCATTATTGTGAATGAAAGGGATATAATTAAAGGATGTGAGAGGAGGGAGAAAGAGGCTGAATCTAATTTATAGTGGTTTCTGGAAAAGAATACAGCTCTTTTTTTTTTTTTATTCCCAGTGAGCGGCTCAGATTAAAAACCTCTCAAATGGATTCCTCACCCACCAATTCTAAAAGCATATGTTTAGAGAATGGCATGTCTTTGCACGTGTCTCTAATAATTTGAACAATAAATAGAGCAGTCACCGGATAGAATGACATTCACACCGTGGGTGTGCTGCCATGCATTCCGTACTAAAAACTGTGGAAAAATGATGCCGTGAAAAATAACTTTAAGCTGTAGTACTATCAGCCTCAACAGTACTTTTTTCATGAACCGTTATATCAGTATAATTAAAATGTACTCCGTAATATTCAACTGGGAAATACAGAGGAGCGTGATTTTGGTACGGAACAACAGAATGTTTGATGATAATACTAGCTTCATCCGCCATCTTTCGCTTGCTGCTTCCTGGAAACCTCCGGGAGGAAAAGGAACACTGAGGAGACGAAAGCTCTCTTTTAGAGAAGCTCAGCCCATTCCTGCCAATCCATTGAAGGCACGGCGATAAATTTATAGGGAATGTTTTGTATGTTTCCACACTAGACCTGAATTACCTTCCCCAGGTTTTTTTTTTTTTTGTATTGGTTCAAAATAATTTTTAAATTACATGTTTTACAATTTTTCATTCTGTGTTCTTGGTACTGTCTATGAACTCTTCCCCCAAATTCCCAAATCCATAATTTTGGAATGCTTGAAATTTACAGGAGCCTGACTGCCATCCCAAAGCCACTGAGTTGGCTCAGACCATGTTGTTGGAAATTTGTGGGTGTCTTTGATGGAAAAGCAAAAGGGGGAATGCCAGAAGGCTTCATCATTGTAACGTTACTGCCCTGTGAGGTCTTTTTAGACCACAACAGAAAGTTCTTACTAAGTTCTTACATTTCAAAGAATAACTTGACATTGAAATGACATTTTCTTAGAAAAATCCCTCTGTTCTCCTGTGGTGGACTTAGTATATTAAATATTTATAGGAAAAACAACCATAAGAATATTGTTTTAATGAGTGTTTGTGGTTAGTGTGTTTCATTAATACATTTTGAATGTGTAAGAGTTTAGTGGGAGTGGGAGTCAGTGGGATTGTCCCCCCCCCCCCCCTCTTTGTCTAAAAGGGGCTGAATGGTCAGTGTTTTACTCCAGACACCAGGACCTGAGAGATGTAAGGTCATTTTCTCATGGTAGGGGTGGGGGGTGTCCATATTTTGGGTGCATCGCATATTCCAAACATTTTATTCAGAATACGAGGCCTCAGCGGGGATCTCACGCAGGTGACGCAGGCATTCGGTACAATTTCTCGCCAATCCCAAAAATGTGGTTAATCTGAAACATGGCCCCCCATTTTTTCCCCCGTCTAAAGTCTCTCCAAAGAGCTGAGACGGTACAGAATGATAAAAACAATCCCTACGATTTTCACTCCTTTTTTGCCTTTCCATCTAGCAAAATAAAATGTACAGGGTATACCGGCTTTGCATGCCCAAAAGTTTGCGTAAACCAAGCCAAATAGGAAAGGGGGAGGGGGGCAAAATTTTAGAGGCAGATATAGAGACGGGGTGGGGTGGGGCAGATCGGGGGTGAGGCATGGGCTAAGTTGGCTTCTAGGTACCATTTGTTTGGAAAGCCTGTCTGTGAAAGTGGACCAGGCTGTGGGTGAATAGCTGGTCCCTGATTGTTCGCCTTCTCATTTTTACCATCACAATGGTCTGAGTTACATTCCAGCTCCTACATCACCACTCCCGGACTGTTCCAGAACCCAAGCATGACCAGCCGCCCGCCGCTACTCGCCCTCTCTCATTACAGGCTGCCTTGTCAATCACCGGCAGGCAGCTTTACACTATTGTCTATTGACGCACTCTCACTCACAGAGAGATTGTGTTAGTTAATGACAGGAATTCCTTTGCATATAGTTCATAGTAACAGTATGAAATAATTGCTTATTTAGCTGTGTTTCGGTTGTATTTTTCCCAAAGCGCATCTCATATGTGTCATCGGTTTCTCTGTTTTAATTTTGCTCCGGGTTTATTAATGTAGATTGTCCCGTCAAGCACTCATTGACTGAAAATTTGTTTGAAATTTCAAATGGAGTAAACCGTTTTACAGGCAAGTGAAAGCTAACAGATTTTTATTCTTGGTTTGCAAACGTGGGTGGGCTTCAGTCAGTCTAAACACTGCACAGTGTTTTTTGGAATTATTTGTGACGGCCAAACATGTGATGATGTGCCAGTCCTGAAAGAGCATAACGCAAGATTAACTCAGAGGTGCAATCTTCCATTCAGAGTACGGTTTGAGCAAAAATCTTCTATTCTTATGCCCTAACCCCCTCTTCAACTTGTTTCAACCGCAATCTTAAAATTTTTATTGAACTTAATTTCCCCCCCCCCCCCCTCTTCTTGCTCTTCTATTCTAATCTCTTATTTCTTTACTATGTGTTGTAGGATAACTTTTACTTTGGAATAGAAGAGTGAACGGTTATGGCTAAGTCTAACTCGTTACTGGTGTACACAAATTCAAATTCTTAATGTACTGCTCTGTACAAGCCTGAGGACTGAAGAATGGATGCTATATGTTGGTGTATACTGTGTATGTGTAGGTGTGTGCTAGTAGTCTTATGTGTCCAAATCCCTGTAAAAGATAAATAAAAGATCAAAACATAGATAATTTCACTCAGTTTACAGATTTTCTAAGCCTTGTGCCTCTTTTAAACCTTTTTCCTCCTTTGTGGAATGTGATATTTATATTTGAAAAGCAGGAATTCTTAAATGTAATCATGTGATTGTTTTCTTTCCTTAAACATAGTGTGGCGGGGAGAAAGCTCCCTATGATTTATTTGGAGTTTAAAAATAAATGCAGGGTTTGCTTTTGTTGCCCATTAACTATAATTGTATTTGTTGAATGAATTGTCTGTGTTTATTTTTATGAGGACCCTTGAAGCAATGCTGTTTGATGTGAGGAAAAAATTTGGTGCGTTGGAAAAAGAAATGGCTTATTGAAAGGAAAACCACATTTACCGCATGGGTCTGTCTCCCATCTCATTGGCATAGCAGCTCCGAAGCGACATTCTTATACTGTAACATTCCAGTTGTTTTGGTTGCTTTAACCTCCTTCATTCATTCATGTGTAATGTGTACAAAAAAAAGGATCCCTTTGGATTTCCAGCCGGGCAGTTCTCACTCCAGATGTTCTGTGTTTTTGTAGGCCTTCAAAAGTCAATTTGCTCATAATGACGGACAGATTACCCAATTTGCGAACACCTAACACCTTTGATACCAGTGACATTGATCCGTGTGCGTGTGACACAGGGGTGCATTTTGAGGGGCGGTGTCAAGGCCCTGTGGAGCACAAGCGCCTATCCCCTCCCCCTGTTTCACATCGCACATTACAGGGAGAACTTTGTCTGCGCCCCCTGAGTTTAAACAAGTGGCGCAAGCATGTTCGCCAATTTAGGAAAGCAGGATGTATTCCACTCTTTGACATTTAATGACAGATGGTTTCAGTGCGGCAGGGCCAAACCAAACACCACCAGCAAGGACGACCGCACTTGACGTCCCATCACAGAGAATCCCTTTTAACGGTTAAACAGAGCAGTATTTTTCACCCTTCTCTCTCTCTCTCTTTCTCTTTCTCTTTCTCTTTCTCTGTCTCTCTCTCTCTCTGTCTCTCTCTCAACCTCAGCAGCCTTGGTGATGCCACTTGTCTTTTTTAAACAGCCAGACTTTTTATTCTGTGTGAGAATTTGCATAATTTTTTAAACCTGAAATATCAGTTTAAGCTCGTCTTTCTGATCTTACATTCTACAATCCATTCTTAAGCTGGTATTTAATAGCATGAGAAACTATTTAAAAGTCAGCTGATTGTCTAGGTTGAAATTTTTGTGTGTTTTTTTTTTAAGGCGTGAAATGGTCGAGACAGATTGATCTCAGATTTCTCATTGAAATGTGAGATGTATAGGTGCTGAGTAGCGTGTGTGTGTGTGTGTGTGTGTGTGTGTGTGTGTGTGTGTGTGTGTGTGTGTGTGTGTGTGTGTGTGTGTGTGTGTGTGTGTGTGTGCATTCATGGTTGTATGTAGTCATGTGTCCGTGTGCGTGTGAGTTAGGGGGGGTGTTGGGATGAAGCTCCTCCCCCGGGCAAAGCTCATCACACAGATGGCAGTGTGGGACTCACTCTTGGCCCAAGGTCAAAGGATGGTTTTGAACCAAGCCCACGGTGCAATTATCAATGTGCTTATATCCTGTAACAATATGAGGGCTTAAGTGCTCCACGTATCCTGCAGCAAAACCCAACGGTGCCACACAGCTGCCTGTAACAATAGATGTTTCAGTGAAACTGTAGTGGGACTGGGCTTGTTTCATTTGCCATTATAGAAGTTCTTGGCCTGGTTTTATGAGATGATTATCCACAGGCCCTGTTTGTCCTAAGGTTTCAGCTTAACAAGCTCTCACTTCTTCCTCTTGTCTTTTCGACAGTAAATGGCTCTTTTATATCTATCGTTCGTTTGGTATGAAAGAAGCTTGAGGCCTAAAGAGTAGGCTGGTATATATTGTACTTTTTTCAAGGCTGATAAAGTTTAAAACACTCCTACTGAGCCCTGAGATTTTTTATAAATTATTTGACTTTTTATTATTAGAGAATTTCTTGTTAGTTTTTTATTATTAGAAGTAATTACTATATGTGCATCAGAGAGAAAGATTAATCTTTTGTGTGTGTGTTTGTGCGTGCGTGCGTGCACACATTACAGGCGGACATGATGTTTAGTTCCGGGGTGTTCTGGATGGGCCTGATCTTCATCCCTATCACCTCTCTCATCTTCGACGTGGCCTACAAAGTGTGAGTCTATCCAGCATACCTCTCCCTCTCTGTCAATATCTGTCAGGATGAGAATGTGGCTGGGTATGGTTGGTGGGGTGTTCAGTTTTGGGTTGAATATGGAGTTGGGTGTTGGGTTGAAAAATGGGGTTAGGTACAATTTTCAGTTCTGGTTAGGTGTACTGAAAATGGGATTGAGTATATGGTTAGGTGTGGGCTTAAGTATGGGCTTGGCTGTAGTGGCTTAATCCTACATCAGTGACCTCTTACATCATGCTTTCCACAGGATAAAGAAGGTCTGTTTCAAGACGTTGTTAGATGAGGTGCAGGAGCTGGAGGCCAAGTCCCAGGACCCTGGAGCAGTGGTTCATGGGAAAAGGTACACGCCCCTTTTTCTGATCAAGCAGGGGAGAATTACTTGCATACGCAGTCAGTTCATCAATTTGGCCATCACCCCTGCAAATCTTGATTAATTCAATGTGTTTAAATTCAATACAGATGAGAAAAGGCTTCATAAAATAATACAGGTAATAAGCTATTTTGTTATTTTCCTGACCCCTAAATACAGTTGATTAGAGAAAAAGTATTTTCTTTCAAAAATTATATGTGTCACAATCACATCCCTGATCGTTATTTGAATAAAATCCAACAAAAATAAATCTCCATTCACATGCTACTTTTTTAAAAGTTAATCTCAGTCTTGGGGCCTGTATTGTAAAAATGAGGTAACGCGTATGTAAAATCAATGTCGCAACCAATGGGGAAACGTCAAGAACTCTCAGAAGTAGCAAGATGATGGGTCTTTGATCTTCACAAGTCAGAAGATGGTTACAAACAAATAAAGGTCGCTTTGCACTATTTGGTCAATAAAGAAGAAGTTTGAAACCACTGTAACAGAGGTAAACCTTTCTGAAATAGGTTGCTAGGGTATATTGCCCCAACGCACAGTGTGGCACATGGTATGAGAGGCAAAGAAAAAAGGACCACTGTTGTTAACATCTTGAGGACACACAGTCTCCAAATATACAGGTCCCAACTTCTACAGGTTTCTGGGATGATTTCCAGTGTCTATTGAGTGCAATCAACAAAAATAAGCATTGGCACTGGAACTTTGATCGGAACTGAGACCAAACCCACTATACAGGTGCAGCTCAAAAAATTTCAATATCGTGAAAAAGTTCAATATTTTTTGGCACTCATGTCAGAAAGTGAAACTCATATATTATATAGATTCATTACACATAAAGTGAAATATTTCAAGCCTTTATTTCTTGTAATTTTGATGATTATGGCTTACAGCTAATGAAAACCCAAATTCAGTGTCTCAGAAAATTAGAATATTACATAAGATCAATAAAAAAGGATATTGTAAACAGAAATGTCAGCCTTCTGAAAAGTATGTTCATTTCTATGCACTCAATACTTGGTTGGGGCTCCTTTTGCATGAATTACTGCATCAATGCGGCGTGACATGGAGGCGATCAGCCTGTGGCACTGCTGAGGTGTAATGGAAGCCCAGGTTGCTTTGATAGCGGCCTTCAGGTCGTCTGCATTGTTGGGTCTGGTGTCTCATCTTCCTCTTGACAATACCCCATAGATACTCTATGGGGTTCAGGTCAGGCGAGTTTGCTGGCCAATCAAGCACAGTAATACCATAGTCATTGAACCAGCTTTTGGTACTTTTGGCAGTGTGGGCAGGTGCCAAGTCTTGCTGGAAAATGAAATCAGCATCTCCATAAAGCTTGTCAGTAGAAGGAAATCTAAAATTTCTTGGTAGATGGCTGCATTGACTGTGGACTTCAGAAAACACAGTGGACATAGCACCCCAAATCATCACTGACTGTGGAAACTTCACACTGGAGTCCTCCAGACTCTGGGACCTTGATTTCCAATTGAAATGCAAAATTTACTTTCATCTGAAATGAGGACTTTGGACCACTGAGCAACAGTCCAGTTCTTTTTCTCCTTAGCCCAGGTAAGACGCTTCTGACGTTGTCTCTGGTTCAGGAGTGGCTTGACACGAGGAATGCGACATTTGTAGCCCATGTCCTGGATTCGTCTGTGCGTGGTGGCTCTTGATGCACTGACTCCAGCCTCAGTCCACTCCTTGTGAAGCTCCCCCAAATTCTTGAATGGATTTTGCTTGACAATCCTCTCAAGGCTGCGGTTATCCCTGTTGCTTGTGCACCTTTTCCTACCACACTTTTTCCTTCCACTCAACTTTCTATGAATATGCTTGGATACAGCACTCTGTGAACAACCAGCTTTTTTCACAATGACCTTTTGTGGCTTACCCTCCTTGTGGAGGGTGTCAATGACTGTCTTCTGGACATCTGTCAAGTCAGCAGTCTTCCCCATGATTGTGTAGCCAACTGAACCAGACTGAGAGACCATTTAAAGGCTCAGGAAACCTTTGCAGGTGTTTTGAGTTAATTAGCTGATTAGAGTGTGACACCATGAGTTTCCAATATTGAACTTTTTCACAATATTCTAATTTTCTGAGACACTGAATTTGGGTTTTCATTAGCTGTCAGCCATAATCATCAAAATTACAAGAAATAAAGGCTTGAAATATTTCACTCTGTGTAATGAATCTATATAATATCTGAGTTTCACTTTCTGAAATGAGTGACAAAAAATATTGAACTTTTTCACGATATTCAAATTTTTTTAACTGCACCTGTATACTGACGGTGGTATTGGTATTGGAAGGAGACTCATGTTGAACTCATGAGAACATACCTACAGTAAAGTATGGTGGTGGATATTTGTAATCAGGTTTTTTTTTTTTCAATCTTCTGTTCCTGGGGCTCTTGTCAAGATCAATGGAATCATGAACTCCAGCAAGTAACAAGACATTTTTGCCAAAAACATGGTTCCCTATGCAAGGAAACTCAAACTTAAAATGGGCAAGTGACCACAAAATTACTGTTTTGCAATGGCCATCTATGTCTCCAGACAGCAAATGTTTGTGGTTTGAATTAAAGAGAGTAGTCCACAAGTGCAGACAAAACGATCGTAAATAAAATGTAGCTCAGTATTTGTATAATTTATTTTGTAGTCTTTTTGAGTCATGATGTGAGCAATTTTGGTGGGCACTGCATGCTTATTGAGTCTTGCAACTTGCTATTTCCACAGTCTTTCAGCTATTTTCTGATATTGCTATGTATTTTAGGCACCCGTAACTCTATAAACTAGTTTTAATGATCACTTAGCATGAATTTATCATACTAATGTATGTATGTTACTAATCTAAACTTGTGAAATCTGGCCATAATTTACATAACTATCAATATTTCTGTCACTGTCTTTGGAGCTTAACCAACCCAATACAATAGCAAAGATATTGAACAGTAGTACTAAGGTAGTTGCACTAAACAACACTAAAATTGTTCAGTCTATTTTGTATTAGCAGGACTGAGCAAAGCAGGAAATTGTGCTGGATCTGGTTGTGGAACTGGTGTTACTTTAAAGACCAGAGGTCTGCTCTAGCTAAAATGTTTAACTTCTGTATTTTGAGGAAACTTTTGGGTATTTGTTTTGGTGTTACTTCCTGAGGTATATTCCCCCCAGCAGAGGTGCATGAGACATGTATATGCTGCACCCTGAGACGTCCTTTTGTTTCCTCACACGGATACAAATATCCAAGGTGTATGCCCCGTTGAGGGTGTTTGTTCCTGTCAAAAAAAGAATGAAAACGGTAAAAGGATTTGGGCCGCTCTCCAAAAAAAAATTCCAGTCTCTGGCGCAGTAACATGCCCCTTCGTGTGGAGGCTTTCCATTTTTTGTGTAAAGAATTCTCAGAGGCGAAGAGATCTTTCATTAAGAGGATTAATTTCTTCATTTTGTCCACCCCAACTGAAGGGTTTATCTCCATTAATGAGATCATTAGTATTTGAGATGATGCCACATCACATATATATTGATATATGTATATTTAATAGGATAACGATAGCTTTTCTCCGGAAATTATCTAGTACACTAACATTGTCACGCAATATATTATCATTGTAAATTTAGATCTGTTTTCAGAACAAAGTCAATGTTAGATGCATTCTGGTTAAATTGTTTTTGCAAGCCAAATTTATAAGTGCATAATAATTCCAGCTAATTCTTGCCCTGAAAATAGTTAAGAACTATTACAAAATGAAAAAAAGTCAAAAGGTCTTACATGACTGACAACCTGCCTCACACCTGTGTGTGGGATGGATCGTAGACCAATTGGAGGGATTGTGATCCCACCTGATTTACCACCAATCACTTTATCCTTAGCATTGGTTGATTTCAGGCACTAGCCAATGCCCAAAACATTATTAGTTGCAATATTGCCTTATTATTGCTCACAGTAGCATGCACCACACTCCTGTTTATTTAAGAAATGTATCGAATTCCTCATTTAGCTCCGGGTGATGGGCCAGATACATTGTTAAGGTAGGAGCAGAGTCATTTAGGTATGGAGGATGTCAGCAATGGATCCATGGAGGGGTAAAATCCGGCAAGCTCTGGCGTCTCTCTCAGCGTGACGTGATTTAGATTTAGTTTCCTCATCACGGTGATACAGCTGTAGGTTTTGTCTCCAGCAGGAAACGGTATTGACTCGGCTCTGGATGGGGCCGTGTGTGATGTATACGGGTAATTATGTCTGGCTGAAGTTTCCCTGCGTGTCTCCGCAGCCTGACGGAGAGAGCTCAGCTCCTGAAGAATGTCTTCAAGAAGAACACGGCTAGCATGTACCGCTCAGATTCCATGCAGCAGGGCCTACTGCGTAAGCCTGTCGTACTCTCACTCTCATGTGCACGTACTATATATGCAAACGCACAAACAGACACACATACACACACACAAACCGAAAGAACCGTTTAGCAGGAAGTGCCTTTTTCTTCCTGTAATTGATTGTTCCGCTCTAGTGTGAAATTAAGTTAGCTTTATCCGTGCAGTCCACAGGCAAAGTAAAGCAGCATTAAATGAGATGAAATTACATGAGACACATTCCCGAGCATTAGTCCCCACCCCCCACCCCCAAAAGAGAAGCATGGATATGAAGATAGATTGCACACAGTAGCATATTACCTTTGTAACAGCTGAATTGTGTACCACAAAACGAGATGCAACCAAGGAGCAGATACAAACACTCGTACAAACAGAGTTCTGGGTATCACACAAATCCATGCAGTACAACAGTCAGAATACGGTTCTGTAGTACTCTGTAATGGTGTTTCTTTCTTTCTTTTAGTTGTACACTCTTTAAAATCAAAAATTTCTTAGGGTATAGCTTGGGCTTTGCTTTACAGAGGGGTACGAGCGGGAGGTTACGGGTCTCTTTACACTCCCCTAAGACTCACAGATGAGGACTTATGAGCTACTGTGAATGTTGCATGCTGGAAGAGGAAGGGGGTTTCACTCGTGATCCGTGCTGTCAGTTCACTTCATACAAAACGGTTTCACTTGGGAGATGGCAATTAAAATACTATGTTTGAATGTTAATGGACGTTTCATCGTTTCTCTCATCATAGATGGCTATGCATTCTCTCAGGATGAAAATGGCGTAGTCTCCCAATCGGATGTTATGCGGGCGTACGACACCACCAAGCATCAGAGGGATGAGTGCTGAAGCTCCGCCCCCTTGGGACACCCCTTCCTCAGAGATTCAATCACAATCTTAGATTTACACTAATGGGGCTTGTGGGGTGACAAAAAAAACGGAATAATCTATAATGCACCGAAGAATTATTTCAGCGTTTGCTTTACTGTAGCTGTGTATCAAGCAGAAATAACCACTATACTTTCACTGTAACGGCCTGCACGTCTGAAGTCTACTTCCTCAGCCAACCGGAGAGAGTTTAATTTTACACAATGGCTCCTCTCTTCAATCTCTTAAAAAAAAGTCTGGAAAGGGTATAGCCATAGAGCTCCTCTTTTACAATGCTGTTAAAATGGTTTCCCGGTAGATGGTACATAAATATGTGATCGTGACACAATAATCCAGATTATGTTTTAAAGAGGATTTAGAAAAAAAACACATGAAAATTGCACGGCTGGAGGGAGTCCTGACTGCCAAAGAAAAACAAATGTGATTTGAGGCTGTGAATCATGAATGCGGTTGCTACTTCAGTTTCTCACTATGGTTGGATTCTAGCATCGAACAGACCCTATTTTTCAAAAGAGATTGGACATTTTTGTAGTTGTTTTGATTTTTTTGTTGCACTCAAATGTTTAACATCGAGGGTAACATCTATGTAAGGCTCCTTACTTGTAATTTTTCCTTTAGGCAATTTTGACACAGCGCTGTGAACTGGCATTTTAAATTTGCCATTTAGTATGATGTTTTTGCGCTTATTTGCATTCCATGTGTCACTTAGCTGCAACAATCACAACAGTGCCTAAAATAATATTTTCCCGAATAAATCGTATTTAAGAGGTCAGTTATGATTGTACTCCCGTAAGTGAGATGAACCTGATCAGGGGGACATCTTGCTTATGTGTACATAATCTATTTGACACACATTGGATTTTTGCTTGTGTGTTCATTTGGAAAGCAATGTAGCACAATGATCTGGTAGGGGTGAAGTCTAGCTAAATTTCACATTCAGTTATTTTGACATTTCTCATAACCTTTTTTCAAGCTTCTTCATCTTTGAACTGAGTTTCACTTGAGTTATGTATCAAGTGCCATTAGCTTAAGGGAGAATAATATGTTTCCATAAATCCTCAATGTAGTGTTAGATCTCAATACTTGTTTTATTAATTCATATTTTTATATAGCAACTGGACTAGTACAGTTTTCTACATTGGCCTACTGTACTGTTATGAATTTTCAATTAATTCTGAACAGATTTTCTTTCAGACAGATGGTATATCTGCCTGGCAATGTTTCGTACAAGGGAATGGAAAAAATTCAAATGTATTGATATCAGTTACATTTTTTAAAATGTCTATTTTAAAATGTAAAAAAATAATGTGTGAATTTGTTCCTTTCTCCCTGTGGGAGAACAGTTTCTGTGCAGGGTGGACATCAAGTATGTGTGTAACCTTCGTGCCTGTTGCATGTGCCTGTTGATATTTTCAAAGTTTCAAAGTTCTTGTGGATGAATGAATGTGTGCGTGATAGACTTTGGTTATGTACATATGGCAGTACCACTCGCTTTGTCTGCATGACTTCAGATGTAAGGCCGATTATCCCTTGCCCGCCCAACATCCACGCCCTGTATGCCAAGAATCTTTCCAGTGCCCGCCCCCTGGCCGTTAATAAGGGGTGATAAGCCCTGCTCTACAGGGAGTGCCAGGATGGTTTTTTGAATCATTTCTAATCCACAACGGAGACATTCGCTATCATTGAGAAGTTCCACTGTCCCATGCTACATTTCTCTGTGTCACATGTATACAATTTGGCTGTGTGTACTTCTCTGCATAGTAGTATAGTCAGTAGCATGTTCTAAAATTTGAAGGAATCTGCTTATTTTTTTATTTTATTTATTAATATTAATATTCAGTGGGGGGGGGGGGGGGGTATAGCATCTCTGTAATTTCTTGAGGCGTTTGTTAGATATAAATATACAATTGTAGCCATACACTGGAAAACATTGCTTTCACAACAAGTTTGAGAATCTGATGAAGAACAGCAAATGTTTTCTGAATGAAACCTTTATTTTTATTTGTTTGTCAATAGAATAGAATAGAATAGAATAACTTTTATTTTCCCGCAAGGGAACTTCAATCAGGGCATAGGTTGGCTTTTGAGGCTCAGTAATGTCAAATGAATCCTCAGACATAAAGGTTGAACGCCTGGTGCCAAGCCTTGATTATCTTGCTCATCTGTGAGCCCCAGCAGTACAGATGGGCTTTGTCGCTGAATTGATTCGGTCTGCCGTCGGTCACGGAAAAATGCACTTTTAACTGTTATTATGTATTATTTTTTAATATACATCCCTTGTGATTCCTCTGCATGTGGCGACTGCAGCTTTTTAACATTTTAAATGTATTTTACTGCCATGATGGACTATGGAAATAAACTTTACCAACGGGAGGAACATTTGTCTGTGTTGCTGCATGCCATTTGTCAGAAACAGCTCTGTTGAACTTCTTGAGTCCTTACAGAGTTGTAAACCTCCCTGCTTGGTTTAGAATATGTATTTTACTCCTTCCAGCCAGCTGTAATTAAGGTTTAAAAGCAGGAGCAAATTCCCTTACTAAATAAAATGGAAGCCTAACGTACCATCTTTATCATGCTAACAAACATGTATGAAAATGAGGATGTCTTACAAAGGCTCAAATCATTTGCTTAATCTGAGAATATTAGTTTGTCATTTTATAGTGTTTCCATACCCCACATTACTGAAATAATTGGCCTGATCCACTTGTTCCACTGCAAGGCCACTTAAGATAAAACATTTTTTTTTTTTTTTTTTAAACCTCACTTTTATAAATGATATGTTTTCAAACAGATTAATATTTATCCAACTGATAAATATAACTGATATAGCAGACAGATTCTCATCCTTCCTGCAACTGTATGCAACGTGTGTGGCACACTGGCAAATGACAGGAAATTCAAGTGGAAAGAAACTAAACAGGAAAACACAAGAAAGGCATATGCTAATTAAATATCTCTCTCCCAGAACAAAAAAAAATATCGTGCTATGATGGTTATCTTCCATTGCTGGGTTTGCCTCTGCCCAAGGTTATTCACTGGTCAGCTGAGTGTATCTTTACATCAAATATTGCTCCCCCCCCCCCCAACAGTAAATTGTTGAATAAAC
The DNA here is from genome assembly GCA_022702515.1 of Ilyophis sp. 1 JC-2022. Classification (NCBI taxonomy): domain Eukaryota; kingdom Metazoa; phylum Chordata; class Actinopteri; order Anguilliformes; family Synaphobranchidae; genus Ilyophis; species Ilyophis sp. 1 JC-2022. Next base: position 115,844,064 of record CM040404.1, on the reverse strand, counting down.
AGTAAAACTGTTGATATCTTGTATCATAAACAGAGCCACTGGCTTAAATTCACTGTCCAGAAATCTTACCCAGCTACAAAACCAACCAGCTTCCTCTATCCATCTGCAGTTCAGTGGATATATTAGCTGGATTCCAATGCCAGAACTTGAGCCCTGGATCTTAAGTGCTGGATCTTAGATGTTGAATGTAACCACTAGTTCTTCAGTTCATGCTGTTTTCCCATTTCCCTGACACCAAATGCATCGCAACAGTTGTCAATGCTCAACTTAGCTTGTGGTCGTGAAACAATTTCATCATGACAGCGATTCACACCATGTTGAAAAAATAGTTCACACAAAAATACATTTTAATTTATTCTCTCCCAGAAATGTCAAAAATGATCAAAACAAATGCCATCATTTGCAAAAATGTGTAATTCTGAAGTTGTAAATGCAGTAACAACCATATCCATTACAATACAATTATATGATGATATGATTCCTTAGCTACCTCAGCTCTTTAGAAAGTTTCCAATAAAAATAAGGCAATGTAAGAAGTTCTATTGTTATGGATATGGTTGTGTCCGCCTTGTGCAGCCTTTATTCATCGACAGGTTTTTCCAGTGGCATTTGTTTAAATCATTTTTGCTATTTTGAAGGGATCTTACAGAGCCTTAGCGGACCTTCCTTGCTGATTGACTTTTGATTTATTAAATCTGTAGGCTGCCGATGGCCGTCATTGTCTGGTCAAAAGAGATAAGAAAATGAGCGAATAAACATTTATTTTTAGGGTGAAATTCATAGAACATAAAGATGTGGTTGGGAAGTATGACGTAACTCCGCCCGAGCTGATATGGCCTTTTTTTTTTAAATACTTGCAACGGGTCCTCAGTTCTTGCATAAGCCCGCCTTAAACCCTGACTCAAGCACTAGGTTTAACTAGTCCATAATGGGGATGCTGTGGCCTAAACGGTGGTTATATTGGAGGATATTATCTAATTAGAGGTGGCTTGATATTCTGTTTAATCGTGGTACATTACAAATTCCAGGTTCCATCTATGGATTGAGTCTAAATTGTTTCTCAAGCCTTTGTACACCAGTAAGAGAACAAACATTTTGACAGTACAGACTAAAACAGGCAAATAAGGCACTTGAAATTAACATGGTTTAACATGATTATCATTACCTTTTAGTATCAAACTTTTTACATAATATCCAACATCCGGAAAGACGGCAAACAAAATGGCACCCCCCCCCAAAATGGCACCACCCCACCTCCAACAACAGTCCTAAGAAACGGCTTACAATGTAGTCCATTCTCTAAAACATTTTTTAAAATCTACCGTACAGAACAATGTGTTACTGCAAGCGTTCATTCAGTCCATAACCTTCTCCTACCAAGGCTCATGATTGTCAACATTGTCTTTTTATTTCCCTGGTTGATGCCGTACAAAATCCATCACCAGTATCTCAATTCCAGAGTGGTCCCCAGAATGCATGGCAGGGCTTATATCACCTGTCTTGTGTAGAGATCTAAGAAACCTTCAACTTGTTTTGAGATGGTGCATGCATATCCTGTTAGACAGAAAACGCAGGAAAACTGGGGCTAACTCTGAACATGGAGAATATACAGTGCAGGAACAGGAATCGTGTCTCACAGAGGACATTCTGTACATTAGAAAAGTGCAATAAGTCAAAACAATAACCCCCCCATTACTTTTTATTCTGAAAGCAGGGCCACCCCCACCAGTCGGAAATGTGCAACCACTACCCCTCTCTGAACCCCAGTCAGCTCTTCCCAAAATCCGCAAAGGCCATTCCACCTAGTCAGCTCTGGCCAAAATCCGCAAAGCCGTGCCCCCCAGAGAACGGTTCCGCCTGCACGGTGAAGGGGAAGTACGTTTGGGGGAGGAGGAAGGCGGGGCTTTGGGAGGGGTGGAGGGGCTGGTGGAGCTGTAGCTGGGTGTGGGGGAGAGGTTGGGGGTGGGAGTGCGAGTGTGAGTGGGAGAGGACGCCCTGAGCGCACGGGGGGGAGGTGTAGGGAGGCAGCTGGCTTGGGGACAGGCCAGGCTGAGGGGAGGAGGGGGTGGAGGAGGCGCTGACGGAGGCCAGGCCCTGCTGCTGCTGCTGTCCTCCTCCCTGCGCCAGGTCAGTCCGCCCCAAAGAGAAGCGGCGCACGGAGCCGCCCCCGCCGGCAGAGCTGGAGCTGGTGGTGGCGGAGCTGGACTGGCGGGACGGGGAGCGCAGGCTGGGCGGGGCCGCCGTCAGGATCATGGGGATGGTCTCGCCCTGGAAGCTGCGCAGGGAGAAGCGGGCGGGCGGCTGAGCTGGCTGCTTGGGCTTTAGGCAGGTGCAGCAGTACACCGCCACCAGGGAGCCCACCGCCACAAACGCCACAAAGATGGAGCCAACCATCAGGAACGGCACATAGACCGGCTCTGTGGGACAGAGGGGGAGGGGACACAGACTGTGAGCATGAAGTAGCCAAAACAAACAGTAACGCAACACATTTTGTGCCTTACTCCAGCTGTGAGCAACTCTAGCCAGACTGGCAGCAGTTCACTGAAATAATAATTTACTAAATATATTAAAGGGTCCCTTTTCATTGGACTCCCACTTAACACTTTTTGCCTTTGGTCATAATTGTCATTTTACTTCTTATTCTTGAATGAATGAATCTTCGGTTTTTTAACAAAATTACATAAAAAAGGAATGCATAAAGAACACATACAGGAAAAATGGTATGTTTCCAGTGTGAATCTGGTTTAACTCTACGTAGGGATTCCTTAACTAAATTCATTAATAGCGTTGAATGAGGTAAAAATAAAATGACAACAAATGAGTGTCGGAAGGACTTGATTCATTTTCTTGATACAAATTGAAGATCCTCGTTTAAATACAAACTGGAGACATGAAAGGCTATAGGCCTACTGATTGTAGTTGCTGTTTTATGTGACAAATAAATGACACATATAACGATAGCCTATATCACATCACTCAGATTAAAGGTTTCGATGCAGACTAATGTGCAACAGAGTTCTAACTGGGAGTCAGGACGGTGTTTCGTAGATGAATATGGATGAATTAGACTAAAATAATAAATAGCATGCAGAAAACGAAAAAAACCGCAAATTACATGCAGAATGTAAATTATCTAGTGTGTTTAATTTAAAGTAAAGCACGGAAATAAAAGTGAATTGCTTCTGGCAGGTAGGTTGAGTTAAACCTTATATTTTTCCGCTCTGCAGCCAAGAGAAAAAAAACTCAAAGACAACATAAACCGTGTAATTTGGACGTTTTTTTTCCTTAGCAATATTACGGATTGGCGCTATAAACAAAACGTATGTCTTCCTTTGACGACTGCATATTTATTATCCCTATCTTTCATACGTATTTTCAAAAAGCGCACTGCATATTTTGTTTCTTGGTGGGTGTTAACCGAACAGGAGCGATATGAGGGGAAAGATCAACAACCAAAGTTTACATCATGAAATGGTCCGATTACACCTAGGTTGAACTGACGAACAGAGGGGAAATATCTGTTTGAACCACTGCATTTGGCGGTCTGGAACATATCCAACCCAATCTGTTTTTTCAATAATTAAACATTAAACAGGTCAAATAAAAATCTGAAAATTATTTTACGATATTCTATAGAATTAATTTTAATAGGCCCACTGGTTTTACGCCAGTGCATTACATTTCTCCAGCTCTTTGAGCTGTCCTGTGTTCCGACGAAGATAGTTTTTATTTTAGTAAAAGAAGAACTAATTACTAATAAATAGAACGCCTTTTTTTACTTATTAACGAATCACTTGTTAGTAGGCTATTTTACCTCTCTTTCTTAACATAAAATAAAGAAATGTGCCTGCAAAATATATCCTACCAATACAAGTAGCTAAATATAGGCTACCGTATATAACTAGGCTACTCGGAGGTTTATCAATTTATGTAAACCTCAAAATAATTGGACTATTTCCAAATTGTAAGGGTAGTTTATGTGTAGAACGACCAGCAAAGTTTAAGACATTTCGTACTTAGTCGAGTGGCTATGCAACAGGTGAATGCGCCTATAACTGTTACACAATTTTTATTTAAATTATATTTTTATTTATTTTCATTTTCATGGTCAGTTAAATTTCCTGTATTTGTCTGTGTATGTGTGTAGGCTACCGTTTTGGTTTGTTTTGAGTTTGCTTGTTTTTATACGTTATGTTGCATTTAGCCTACAATCTGGAGGTCCCCTTTGATTTGCAACTATTAGCCTATAGCAAATTACTGTTGTGGTTTTATTTTAAACATAGCCTCTGGTCCTCACTAAAGCATGTCCCTCTTTTTCATTTCGTTTTTACTCTTTCTTGACGTTGGGTGTCGTGCTACTTCAGGAATGCGTGATGACACTTCAGGAGTATCGCCTGTCTAGTCACCTTCCCATCGCTTTGTAAAAGGCAATGACGCGTCGGTTACCCTCTCAAATCAAAAGGACAAAAAAACTGGCCTCTGGCTCGGGCTGCTCTATGTCTCTAGCCACTCGGAATCAGAGTTTGGCGCATTTTTCTTAGCCTGTTAAAACCAACTGATTTCATCTGAAATAACTGATAATATTATTGATGACATGTATTGGTTTGTTTCCACTACCCATGTCACCAATACCAATATCAGCAAATAAAAAGGCCTACTAACGCAAGTGATAAAACAGCAGTAATGATAATAAATTATTAAGCAACTGTATTTTTAATCCAAAACAATATAAAACAAATGAGCTAACCAATCGGGCCGTTAATATGCCTATAAAACACATTTAATAGAACACAGTAAACCTATGACAAACGCCGCTCAATTATAACTTCGGTAGCTTTTTCTTAACAAAGCATAGTTTATCTTTTTACTGTATTATATTTCCAAAAGCTATTGTATCATATTTATTAAATTACATGTTATTGCATTTCCATTTTTTGAAACACAATATTGTAAGAAGTAAACCTACACCCCGGTAAGACAGTGCTGAACATCCATAAAGGTTTACAGGTTGTAATAGCCTATCCATTAGGCTACTTGTTACTCCTAGATGTAATTTAATGTATATCGATTCAAACCGAGAAATCCAATGAAATCCGAGATAGCTAGACCAGATTTCTTCAAATCTAGATTTTCATGTTTCATGCCTATGTATTTTAGTACTTGAAATATTAACACTAAGTTATGTTAACCTGTTACACGTTTAAGGGACATTGTTCTTGTTCCCAAAACAGTAGGCCTATCCCAAGGTCGTATTACATAAAAAACGTCCATGCGCGACTTGAATAATATTAAAGACTATTTGAGAAAACACAATTTGTGCAACCGGTGGCATACAGGTAAAATTGTCCGGCCCGGCTCCTGCGTCGGCAGTATGTTCAGTTCTATTAATAGTTTGATCAGCCACAGTGTTGTTGTAGAAGAGAACGCAAATAATTCAACAAATCTTGCATTAAATTGGTTGCTATAATTATGTTCTCTCATTTAAGGAAATATTCCACCCTTTACCATTGTTTTTATTTTAATTATATTATGAGATTGAGATATATACAGTTAAATGCAAAAGTATTGCATCCATATTGGGTGATCAGTGTATGAATTACAGCCCATTTTATACATAGACCCCCCATTTTAGGGGAGAAAAATCTCTGAGTTGTTCTCTGAGTTCTTGTCTTTGCATCATTAGCTCATGCACAAGAAAGCTAACAAAATGTCTCGAGTTGATTCCATGTGTGGAATTCGCATTTGGAATGTTGCTGTTGTCTCTCAACATGAGGACCAAATAAGTGTCAATGCCAGTAAAGCAGATCATCATGAGCCTCGAAAATCAGAATAAATCGATCAGAGACATATAGCCACATTATTCGAAGACGAGAACCTGGTGGTGAGCTCAGCAATAGCAAATGACCTGGTAGACTATGGCCACTGTAGTGGATGACAGAAGCTACTTTAATTTGTGAAGAAACCCCCTTTTTCAACTGTCGAACAGATCCAGAAAAAAAACTATAGAGTTCTGGAACAAAGTCTTATGGACAGATGAAATGAGTATTAACCGGTACCAAAAAGACGGAAAGAGGAAAGTGTGGAGAAAGAAAGAAACTGCTCAGGATCCAGCATCCAAAGCACACCCCTACTCTCATCTGTGAAGCATGGTGGAGAGAGTGCTATGGCTTGGGCATGTATGGCTGCCACTGGAACTGAATGACTTGTCTTCACTGATGATGTGACTGCTGACAGCAGCATAAAGATGAATTCTTAAGTGTACAGAAACATCTTATCTGCTCAGATCCAACCGAATGCCTCAGAACTCATTGGGTGGTGCTTCACTTTGCAGCAGGAAAATGACCCCAAACATCCTTCTAAAGCAACCAAAGAGTTTTTCAGAGTTTTCTTGACTGGCCAAGTCAATTACCCATCCTTGAATCCGAACTGAACACGTGTTTCACTTGCTGAAGACAAGACTGAAGACAAATGGCAAAACTCCTCAAGAAACAAACAGGAACTGGTGAAGAGGGCTGCAGTACAGGCCTGGCAGAGCGTAACCAAAGAGTGTATCCAGTGTCTATGGGTTGCAGACTTCAGTCAAATGATATGTAACCAAGTCCTAAATATGATAACTATTTCAGATTTTATTTTGTCTCATTACTTTTGCTCCCCAAAAATGTGGGGATTGTGTATAAAAGGGCTGTAAAAACTGACAGTCAGTACTTCATATTCAATGTTTTATTTAAAATCCAATGTGCTGGAGTACATAGCCAAACCAACAAGAATTGTGCCACTGTCCCAATACCTTTGCATTTAGCATACACACAGTAGGCTATAGGCTATATATAAAACCGAACATACTAGACAGATTACTTGATTACTTACGTGCAGCAAATTCGGTGTTTTCTAGTTCCCTGTCATTTGTACAGCTGCCCTGATCTAGCCGGGCGTCCACGGCAGCGCAACAGTACCGCAGGGCGCAGGTCCCACAACATACGGTCGCGTCCATGGTGTCGAAGTCCTCCGGACACTGAAAACCCTCGTGGTAATTCCCACTGCTGTCTAGCCACCCGTGGCAGTACTCCCCTTGGGCGTCAGATATCCTAAGATTCCATGTTAAGTACCCGAGCAGGAGGCAGTTTAACAGACGCACCATCCCGGGAGACGCGGTTGCTTTCCCCCCACACGATCCAGTTGTGTTCAGTGTATTTTCTTTCTCACGAAAAAGAACACTCTTGTTTTCGGTAAATCTGTACAACTAATAGGGATAAACAACACTTGGGCACTGTTTTTTACTTTTGCAACAGAAGCTGTTTACGCTCACTGGAATATACTATGTAGAATCTGTCTTATCTTCCACAGGAATGCATTTGTTTAAAGTCAGAGACACCTTCTCATATTTCGTCCCATTTCCAAGTTCGACGTAAAACTGTAAAATAAAAAATATTCACCGGTAGCCATACACACTACGTTCTCCTAAAAAACTATTTTTTTTAAAACTATTTAACCAATTATTGAGTCAGTTATCATGGTTTCGAAGTTAAGTGCAATTCGCCCGAGACTTTGACATCTTTTTTTAAATTGCTGTTCAAAACACCGTGCATTTGCGCTTATTGTGACAGACGCGGAGTTTTGCACGAGCGTTTAAAAAGGAAAACTTCCCTGTTTTTCCAGAATTTAAAAAATCTCTTCTTTTCCCTCTTCTTTGCTCCGAAATAAGGGTTCAATACGTAAGAGTGCAGGAGATGGTGTTTTGTAGCCACGAACTTTCCAATATGCTCGTGGGCTCTCTGGGCTTGCCTTTTCCATCACATTTCAAATATGTTGCTTTTTTGTGTGCCCTCTGGAGACGCGCACGCTGTCCATTTCCTGGACGTGCGCATTCATGTGATTAGGGGAGGCAAGGGCCCCGTCTGAATTAGCTTTGTCCACCCATCCTTTCGTCATCTCACTGATGTAAAAAGAGTTTTCCGACGCAGCTAATTTTCAGAAACTTCATGAGACGTTTGAACTACAAAGGGTGGCACTAATCTACAATTACATACATAACCGAAACTACTGAGATGTAATCCCATGTGAAAACCAAGGTTGGAAAATGTTCTTTTCTGTGCCCCACGCAAAACTTGAGGCTAAACAATCTGAAATACCTTTGGGTATAGGCTATAGGACGGGCGTATACATGCACAGCCTTCAAGGATCCAAGTCCATCTGGCCATTGGTGCGGTGAGGCTCCTCACGCCCCTGGAATCAAATTGTCAGGTGTCATAAGGAGTGATGATGGATAATTGTTACAGCATCGCCAAAAGAGGGTGGGTTGTCTACTGGAAATTTCCCAATTGTGGGATGGCTGCGTGCACTTTGAGTACGACCGTGTTTGTTTGTCTTCCGATGATATAAGATGATAAAGGTGCACCTTGATGGAGATAAGCAGCTGCTGACATTCTGTTACAGACACCGAATCATTAATTGTGTTTAAGATAGTTCTTGTAGTAAACTGCAATTTAATTTAGAATGTGTTCAATGCTTTATAAACTCACAGAGGCTCTGGCTACTTTGCGGGTTCTGAATGTTCATGCGTTTCTGCCATCTAGCTGTGAAACTAACGCATAGGTAACTGTCATCGCCTTTAGTAGGCTACCCTACTATGAATCGTCCAAGTCAGATTTTCACACAGAATTAGCAAAAGTGCAGAAGCAATTAAACTTCACAAAGGCAAGTTCACGTGAAGGTGTCTTACGGTAGAAATAAACCTCCCCAGCTTATAGCCTACTTAATATAAAATGAGGTACTGTATTAAAATTGGTAGATAGTCTGCATACATTGGTAGGCCTACTTGTACCTGTCCTCCATTTGGTTAATGCTATTTAATTGGTGACCTGTCAGTGAGGCGGACACTCATCGGTTGGGCACATCCAGGTCATCAAGCAACAACAATGGACAATGCTTCTCGGACCGCAACCAAAAAGACACCAGAGTAGCATAGCAAAACACAAAAATCACATGTAGGCTTATGCTTTTATATTGAATAAATTAAAACTGATGTGAGTACAAGGGCCATACTACAGACACAGAGTTGGCAAACTCGAAAGACAAACATACAGCATGAACCCTGTTACAAATAACATGCACATTAAAAGTAACGGTGAAAATAATATGTTTGTGAATATATTGTGTAAATTCAGCATGCACTAGATGTAGTATGAACTGGTTTACACTGGATTTAACCTTTTTACAGGATTGTTAATGCTGTTTCAAAGTTCACCAAAGCGACGCCGGGGTAATTTTATGGATAAAAATATAAGTGGCACCTGTTACAATGTCAAAATAGCGCAGTTCCAATAGTAAACTTCACTTGTATTGATGTGGCGCCCCCTTCTGGCAATTCGTAGTAATTGAAGAAGAGAATACAATACAATACTATGTTGTAATTAACTAAACATTTGATCTTGTAGGCTATCCATACATTTTATCATAGGTGTTAGCTTCTTCAGAAGAGACGACCAGGGGACTCAGCAGTCTGACTTGAAATGCAAGTTTATTACACACAGCGGTCCACAGCAAGTTGCTAAAGAGTCTAAAGTGAATGAGTCTCTCACCTGAGTATACAGTCAAGCCGGAAAGTCTGCACACCCCTTTCACCTTCTCCACGTTTTATTACGTTACAGACATATTCTACAATAGATTGAGTTCATTTTTTGTCTCAAAATTATACATAAAATATCCCATAATGACAAAGTGAAAACAGGTTTTTAGACATTTGTGCTAATTTATTAAAAATCAAAATGTTAAATATTATATGTATACAAGTGTGCACACCCTTTGATATGACACCCAAAAGTGAGCTGAGGTACATTTTGTTTCCACTGATACTGCTTGAGATGTTTCTATAACTTAATTGGTGATGAATTCAATTGATTGGACATGATTGGGGATTGCGAACACCTGCATTTATAAGGTCCCACAGTTGACAGTGCATGTCAGAGCAAATTCCAAGCCATGGGGTCAAAGGAATTATCTGCGGACCTCAGAAACAGGATTGTGTCAAGGCATAGATCTGGAGAAGGGTACGGAAAAATCTCTGCAGGTTTACAGGTCCCAAAGAGCACAGTGGCCACCATCATTCGTAAATGGAAGAAGTTTGGAACCACCAAGAATCTTCCTAGACCTGGCCGCCCGGCCAAACTGAGCAATCGGGGAAGACGGGCCTTAGCCAGGGAGGTGAGCAGGAACCTGAGGGTCACTCTGACAGAGCTCCAACGTATCCTTGTGGAGATGGGAGAACCTTTCAGAAGATCAACCATCCAGGCAGCACTCCACTAATCAGGCCTTTATGGTAGAGTGGCCAGACGGAAGCTCCTCCTTAGTAAAAGGCACATCACAGCCCGCTTGGAGTTTGCCAAAAGGCACCTAGAGGACTCTCAAACCATGAGAATCAAGATTCTCTGGTATGATAAAACCAAAATTGAACTTTTTGGCCTGAATACCAAGCGTCACATCTGGAGGAAACCAGGTGCCGCTCATCACCTGGCTAATACCATCCCTACAGTGAAGCATGGCGGTGGCAGCATCATGATGTGGGGATGTTTTTCAGCAGCGGGAACGGGGCAACTGGTCCTGATAGAGGGAAAGATGAATGCAGCGAAGTACACCGAGATCCTTGAAGAAAACCTGCTCCAGAGCGCTCTGGACCTCAGACTGGGGGGAAGGTTTACCTTCCAACATGACAACGACCCGAAGCACACAGCCAAGAGAACAAAGGATTGGCTTCGGAGAAAGTCTGTGCATGTCCTTGAGCGGCCCAGCCAGAGCCCAGACCTCAATCCAATTGAACATCTGTGGAAAGAGCTTAAAATGGCTGTGTACCGACGCTCCCCATCCAACCTGATGGAGCTTGCAAGGATATGCCAAGAGGAATGGGCAAAAATGTCCAGAAACAAGTGTGCCAAGCTCGTAGCTTCTTTCCCAAGACGCCTTGAAGCTGTAATCGCTGCCAAAGGTGCAGCAACCAAGTATTAGGCTAAGGGTGTGTACAGATATGTAACCCCTAAATAACCTATTTTTGTCAGTAAAATAAAATTGCATATTTTCTAAAAACCTGTTTTCACTTCGTCATTATTGGCTATTGTGTGTAGATGTTTGAGGCAAAAAATGAACTCAATCTATTGTAGTATAAGTCTGTAACGTAATAAAACATGGAGAAGGTGAAAGGGGTGTGCAGACTTTCCGGCTTGACTGTATACATAGGGACAGATGATCAGTTTATGAGCCTTTGTGTTGCTAACAAAGCACCAGTAAGGGAGTCAGGAAGTGGTAGCGTCTGATTAGCTCATACATGGAAAAGAGACACTGTTTGCTGACAAAGCATCAGTAATCAAAGACAGGAACTTACTGACTAATCAACTCACTCATTCCTATGCAGACAACCTTGTAAAAATGGCACAGTTAATGTATTTTACAACAGACAGCATACACAATTCTTCAATCCCCCATTTGATTCTTCCATAAGAGAGGATCACAAAGAAAAATAAAGAAAAGTCACAGTTCATCACACATACGATAGGTTGTAGTGTTTGGCATTTGTAGCATCCTGAATGTGGTACACAAACACTCTGATTTGGAAACAACAAGGAACGTGTGTAGTCAAACATAGTTTTGAACACATCAGCCCTAGAGTTAAACTTTGGAGGTTGTGGCGTCGCCTTGCGAGTAGACATTGATGAAATAGGTGGAGAGGGTCTCATACCTTTGTGCTCACCATTGTTCACATACAAAATTACATCAGGAGTAGTCTTTAGTTTGGTCTGATTTTTCTGGCAATGATAAGCTCCTGCATCATGGAGGCCAGCCCGTAGAATTTCTAGCTTACATCCCGCGGACATTGAGCAGCTGAAAGTAGTGTTCATAGTTCTCTTCGAGGGAACTATGGTCACGTTGCCAAAAGCCATTGCTACTGGTGTTAGTTGATTGTCATCAGCTCTATGCCATACTGTGCAGACAATATCAGCCTTGCACATATAGCAATTAATTGGGTCACAAGGCAGGCCTGCTGCCTGGGAGATATTCACTATTCGTGTGAATGTTGGTGACGATGGTGATCTCATCAGTGTTTCTGGTGGAGAACACTGGGTCCGTCTGCCATCTGTGTGGGGCAGACAGCACATGTAAAGCAACACCAGCCACAAGCTCATGGTGAGAGGAGGATGGTCCATGATGAGGTGCTCCTTATGGATAGTAGCAAAGAGCCAGCTGGTTTCCCAGATGTTGTCTGGCAAGGGGTAGGTTATTGAGGCGTTTCTTCCACCAGGCCCATCCAACAGCAGTTGCAGCAGGCACACTGGACAGCAGGCATGGCAGGCACCCTGGACAGCAGGCACACTGGACACTGGGCCTGTGGGAGAAACACACACACCACAGACACAGAAAACTTTATCTTCAGCAGCATCATGTTTTTGTTATTATTATTATGTAATAATAATTTGTGTCCAGGTTTTTCTTCCCTGACATTTTACAGCTGCATCTGTGATGAGCATTATTTGGAACGGGTCGTCCCATTTTGGGGAGAGAGGTGGTCAAACAAATTTCTTAATCATAACCCATTGACCAGGTACTAAGGAATGTGCCCCCTTAGGAGAATCCTGCCATGCTTCCTTAACCTGCTTCTGGGCGTTTTGTACTGCCTGACTTAGATTGATACAGTACTGCAACAGAGAATCTGACATCAATTGAACATCAGCTGTTCTGAGGTCTATGGTATACCTGAGAGTGACATTGGCCTTCCTGTGATGACCTCATGTGGGCTAAGCCCAGTTGTCTTGTTGTTAGTTGCCCTGACAGTGCAAAGTACGGCCGGTAGAGCATCAGGCCATGGAACTCCACTTTGGTACATTTTAGCTAACCTTTCTCTCAGCAAATGATTCATTCTTTCCACCTGTCCTGCGGCCTGTGTGGACAGTGCACTTTTCACTGGATACTCAACAATCTGCTGACTTTGTGAACCACCTTCCCTGTGAAGTGTGTCCCTTAGTCAGACTCTATCTCTTGTGGCAAACCCCACCTGGGAATGATCTCTTTCACCAGAACTTTAGCAGTGTGAGTAGTAGTGCCCTTCTTAGTAGGAAAAGCTTCAACCCATCTAGAAAATGTATCAACCACTACAAGCACATCCTGTTTTCCCTGACATGGGGGCAGAGTTATGTAGTCTAACTGCTTTGACTCTGTCAGGGATAATGGCTCGCTTTCCCTGAGAAATCCATTGACCCAAATACTGAACAGACAGAAAGGACAATTGTGCTTTGGACAGACTAGCTTTATGCCCTTTCTCACATAAATAATCTAGCAAAAGATACAATTATTTGTCATGAATTTCTTCAGTGGGTGAGGCAATCAAAACATCATCTACATATTGGATAATGGTAGATTGTAGCTTAGGACATGCAGTGTCTCGTAGATGGCGCCTGAGTGCTTGGTGATAGATTTGATTGATTGATTGAAACCTTTATTTCGACAGGGAAGAACATACTGAGACCAAGTCTCTTTCACAGATGTGCCCTGCTTACAATCAACATATACAATCAATACAGTAGCAAAGGTACAAAAAATAGTAAATAAGTACAGTAGTTATCTAGATACAATAAGCAAATTAAACAATAAAACTCTATCCTAATGCAATACAAACCTGCATATCTCTCTATCCTAATACAATACAACCTGCATATCTCTCTATCCTAATACAATACAACCTGCATATCTCTCTATCCTAATACAATAAAAACCTGCATATCTCTCTATCCTAATACAATAAAACCTGCATATCTCTCTATCCTAATACAATAAAACCTGCATATCTCTCTATCCTAATACAATACAACCTGCATATCTCTCTATCCTAATACAATAAAAACTTGCATATCTCTCTATCCTAATACAATAAAAACCTGCATATCTCTCTATCCTAATACAATAAAACCTGCATATCTCTCTATCCTAATACAATAAAAACCTGCATATCTCTCTATCCTAATACAATAAAAACTTGCATATCTCTCTATCCTAATACAATAAAAACCTGCATATCTCTCTATCCTAATACAATAAAACCTGCATATCTCTCTATCCTAATACAATAAAAACCTGCATATCTCTCTATCCTAATACAATACAAATAGATAGTAGGACTCTTATGAAAACCCTGAGGTAATCATGTCCACTGATACTGAATGTCCTCAACAGTAAATGCAAGCCAAGATTGGTAGTCGGGATGCAGAGGCACAAACTAAAAACTATTTGCCATATCCACTACTGAGAACCATGTGGCATCAGTTGGAAGATTATTAAAGATTGTAGAGGGATCAGCAACTAGAGTCGCCATGTATTATTAGCCTTCTTTACTGGCCATACTGGGCTGTTTGAGGAGCTCTGTGTTTTGACTAAAATGCCACGTTTCTCTAATGCATCAACAATTGGTTTGATCCCCATCAAAGCTTCAGGGTTAATAGGGTACTGTTTAGTACGAGGAGGAGGTGTTCCTGACAGTTTAACTGGCTCCATATCTAAAAGTCCACAATCATCTTTACCATCTGACCAGATAAGATGTCCCTGAATATGTTCTTTTTTTAAAGCACACACTTGCCATTTGGGACCAGAAGGTGTGAACTGCAAAACAGACTCCAACTCAGATAACAAATCCATTCCTAGCAGCGGTTCACTAGCAATGTCATCCACCCACAAACTTGTAGTTATTGTGTGTGGGCCAAAAGAAATTTCAACGGGCACAGTTTGTGTTAGCAATATGGCATTGCCACTCACACCCTGCACTGCAACTTGTTTATGTGATAGAGGAAGGGAGAGAGATTTAGCTAGACCTGTAGGCAAAACTGAAATCTGAGCTCCTGTGTCTAGAAGCATTTCAACTGGATTCCCGGTAAACAGAGGTGAAACAAACAAACGGTTTTCTTTGGTAAATGTAGGGGATCTCTATGCCCAGAGACACGGAGGAAATATTGGAGGTCCAGGTGCGACAGATGAGGAATCTAAAAGTGTTCTAAACAAACACTTTACTTTTTCTAAATTGTACGGCTAACAAGTCCCGCGTTGAGAAGCAAAGCGGTCGATAGCACGCACAACTCCTATACCTTTACCAGCTAGAATGTTACATGAAATAACATGGAAGCGGCGAGAAAAGGAGGAAGCGGGGTATAAATAGTGAGCGGAAATGCAGGACAGGCAAACTCACTAATCACAGAGGTGAAAGCAAAACCCGTAGCGGAACACAGAAAAATCAGATAGATTAAAGGTAAATGGAAAAAAGGAAATACTAAATGCGGAGATAAGGGAAGAAAGGCGTGATCCATGACAGTAAATTAAATGGCACATACATGTTGTTTGGCCTCGAGGCATTCCAGTCAGAAATCCTGGCTTGGAGGAGCAGACGGAACTGCAGCCTGTATAGCTTGTATCAGTGCGCCAGCTTGCTGAGCGGTTAATTGTAAAGGCAGCTCAGATTTTGGGGGATTTTCTTCTTCCTCACTACCACTTCCTCCCTGCATGTCATTTTTCTTTTTTCTACAGTCTCTTACCAAAGGTCCATTCTTACCACAGTAATGGCAAGCATTACTAGTACTCTGCGTCTGATTCCCCCTTTTGGAGAATCCTCTTTTATTGAATTTGGGCTTAGAGTCATTCCGATTAAGATATGCTACATGGATTAGCGGCATAGCTGAAGCCCCTCCCTGTTGGAGGTCTCGCTCTATTTCAGCAGCTAGTGTAGTGAGCTCTCTCCATCTTTTTATTTCCAATCTCTGGCTGACAACTTTATAGATTGTTTGACATTGGGGGACAGACCCTCATACCACTGATTATGAAGCGGGCTTAGCCCATCTAAATGACCAATATTTTATGTACTCAGAAACAGTTTCTTCCTTCCTTTGCACACAAGCGGTAATATTAGACCAACTGCATGGGTCAGCACAATTATGACGTAGCCACCCTTCAATGTCTGCAAAACCTGCCTGGATATTTTACAAATTAGGACCCAAAGCTATATTTACAGCTTGTTTTAATTCATTTATTTCTGTGGGAGTTAAGTGTTGAGATAACAAACTCAGCTGATCGAGCGGGTGTAGCTGGTACAACTCAGTTTTCCTGTTCATCACATCAAGAAATACTTCAACTCCCATTTTACGTGGGTGATCAAACTCTTTGTCAATCTCTTTGGGGGACATTGGAGTGTACACCTTATGCATATACCTCTGCCCATTTTCAGTTTTACTGCATAGCGTTACACTGTGGAAGTGTCGTTAGCTGGTCCTTAGACGTCCCACTAGTGTTGCCATGTCTGCGGTTTTACAGCTAAATTGGATTACTTTCAAAGTGCAGTCAAGAGTAAAAATGAAAAGTTGCAAAGCACGCACTTATTTTAAAAAGTAAAAATAAAATTTAAAATACATTGGTGTCGGTTAAAAATAGCCTATAATTTGGACTAGTTTTAAGTCGCCATTTGGCTGGAAAGTCTTGCAAGATCTGGCAACCCTGTGCCCCACCCTTGCGCTGCCATCCATGTCACGTGTTGTTTTTGTTGTATTTGAAAGAAAACGTCAGTGAAGCTGCGCCTCATTTTTTTAAAATGAAGCTTCACATCATATTTATGTGACCAAAATGTTTGTGTACTTTTTGAAAAGTGTGTTCCTGAATGTACTCAGCAAAACCTCGGAAGTAAGTGTGTCATCCAGGTGTTTCAATTATACTGCAATTTTTAAAATGTCCGCCTACTCAATGACTTTCTCGTCCTATCTACTCACCAAGGCTACTCAATTGCTACTCAATAGAGTAGAAGAGTGCTGATTCGGACACGACCCAGGTCTCCCATCCAAGTACTAACCAAGCCCACACCTGCTTAGCTTCAGCCATTCAACATGAGCAGGGTGCATGGTGGTATGGCTGCAAGCAAAAGACCTGGAGCCATAATGGCAGCCTCCACATGCAGTTGCACAAGAGGCAGAGCTGATAGAGAAATTTGTTTAAATTAGTTTTTTAGAACATTGTATTGCAAAATGTTATGATGAATACTGATGTGCTTTGCTTAGAAAATAAGAAGAACCGCCCTAACTACAGAATGTGCTATGAGCTGATACTATTGTGCATTTGATACAAGTTTCTTATGCGAACTGTGCAAAACAAATGATACTGAAAGGGGAATGTGGGCGGAATGCTGAACTGGTGATTGAGCAGTGGCGCAAAGACCACTCCTAGAATCTGCCCAGTGATATGAAATTAATAAAACTATGCAAACACTGAGCAAACTTGGTTCATTGTCTGACAGGGAGACACTGAACCCCAGATGCATTTGGTTCTTTGATAATAAAGTAATTGTACTTTATATCTTTGCAGCTGTCTCAATTTGTATCTCATTCTGCACAGTGTTATTTCTTACCAACAGTGACTTGAACTCAGAATTTACCCAACAAATTGGGGGCTCGTTCCGGGATCGCAATATCTCACCCTGGGCGCTGCGAGGGAGTAAGGACGTCTGAAACCGTGCACGGGGCTGTTAGGATACAGTTATGGAAAGTCCTCGGTCCGGATCGAGAAGGATCCTTGGATAAATAGCGAGGCCAGGCAAATATAATCCCTCAACGGACTGGGTGAGTGACGCGATTTTTCCGAGTTAAAACTTTTTAAAAAATAGACACGTGCTGATTGAAGTGCAAATGATATAGCTGTAACATGGGAAAGGTGGTTGTTGTTGTTATTGTTGTAAAAAAATAAATGCATAGAGAAAAATCTAAAAAGCAAGCACAAAAATTAGAGAAGGTATTATTAAAAGCTGAGGATGACACATTAATTGGCCACAGAGGAGTTCGACCACCAGCACCGGGGGACGAACAACCCCTCGTGGCTGAGCAGGTAGAACCACCTCATTCCTACGGTGCTGAGCAGGGCGCTGCCGGGGGTGTACCTAAAGCAGGGTATATTCAGATCTAAAAGATGCTGATAAGCCACCCACCCATTGGGATGTTGTTGCACCACAATCAGAAAAGGGCTCACTGCTACCCCGCAGACTAGACACCAAGCCATCGAAACCGTCTCCGGTATTATCTGATTATGACCTCCGCAGTAAACATACCACACAGCTAATATCTCCAGTGATGGGAGCCGAAGGGGAATTATTCCCCTGATCCAGGTCGCAGGCCAAAACGATGACCAAACCATGTACGCTACAGACCCTGGACAAATGCGGATTTAGCGGCTGCAACAGCTGACTGCCCGCATCCTGATCAGGGTCCGAGATAATTCGTACAATACATGCGTGATCTATTTGCAAGTTGCGACTGTATCTGTTGGAGATAGAGAGATGTGTTAGGTGTGTGTTAAAAACTGGGTGGTGTAATATCGAGGGAGATTGGAGGGCGGTTGCGGATGAAGGTGTGTGGCGACCATGGGTAGCAATGCCAGCTGATGCAGCACTGAGAGCGCAAAACGCCTATTGGGGACCGGTTGATGCCCTATTAGGAAGGATAACCCAATTCTATCGGGGAAGGTGTAACTACTCGGTAATAGTAGATTGCCAGTAAAACAGAGAAGAATTGGTTATGCAGTACCTAAATAGGTTAAAAAAGTGTTTAATGATTAATAGCGGTTTAGAACCGCCACCTCAACCAGATGACGTAGGAGTTTATGTTTAATAATTAAAAAGTGCATTTATGAGCGGGTTACATCCAAGTCTGTGACAACTGTTAAAACAACATGTAATAACGTGGCAGACAGGCGGGTTAAACCAGGTAGTGGACCATGCGACCCATTTCGAGAGAATAAAAAGGGAAGCTTCTAGATAAGAAAAGAAGCAAAAATTTAATTCTGATTCGTCTGCCTACGCAGCAGTAGAGCAAAAGCCACCTGCCCACGAAGGCAAGAGTGAGTGGAAAAAGAAAAATAAGCAGCGTAAAATACCAGATAAAGAAAAATACCCGTGCTATGTCTGCGGCAAAAAAGGTCACTGGGCGCGAGAGTGCCCGGATCGCAAAAAGGAACAGAGCGAATCTCAATCTCCCCAAACGTGACTGCAGCAGTTACAACTCCTCCCGGAATCAGAAGATTCCAAGGAGGAAGAGGGGGGGGGGGGGAGAGTGGACTCACATTTATGCCTTAATATCGAGCCCTCGATGTGCGTGGCTAACATTGTGGGTAAACGGTTGTAAAGTAAAATTCCTATGTGATACCGGAGGGTTTCAAAATAGGGAACTGGCCTGATATGTCGATAGCAAAATTAAGCCAGTATAAGTGGGCCGATTTGGGCGATCTGGTAGAAAAGGGGAAGCGAACCTTCGATTGGAAGGAAACAATTGACAAAGGTATATATCACTCTCAGCAATGTGATATGTACTGTCAACAATTAAATTGGACTGTTCATGGAAAAAGGGTGAGGAGCCTACAAGGCCCCCCCCATGGCGCCATGATCATTATTGCTGACTAGGGAACAGGAGGAACAATTGGAGGCGTTACCTAAAGAACTCTGGTCACAAGGATCAGCAGATGTGGGTTTGATGAAGGGAGTAACTCCCCTTGAGATAATACCAAAAGGCACCCACAGACCGTACCAACGGTAATACCCTTTACGACGTGAAGCGATAGAAGGTGTGCGACCTTTAATCCAAGCACTGCTAGAGAAGGGGGTACTGGTCTTTTGTAAATATTCTCCTTGTAACACTCTTTTGTTTCCTGTTAAGAAGGTTCCGCCCTCTGTGGGATGGAGGTTGGTGCAGGATCTCTGTTAAGAAGGTTCCTCCCTCTGTGGGATGGAGGTTGGTGCAGGATCTCTGTTAAGAAGGTTCCTCCCTCTGTGGGATGGAGGTGCAGGATCTCCAGGCTGTGAACAATGCTGTGATTGCACGGGCGCCAATAACACCTTGCTAAGTGACATGTGACCGGATGCTGCAGTTTTTACGGTTATAGACTTGGCAAATGCTTTCTTTTCCATACCTGTAGCTCATGAGTCCCAATACTGGTTTGCTTTCACATTTGAAAATAAAAGGTACACTTACACACGCTGTCCACAGGGATACGTAGAGTCACCTGCGATATTTTCGCAAGCCATGGAAGCAAATTTGGCCAAATTTGAACCACCTGCAGGAAGTCAGATCTTACTGTATGTGGATGACATTCTAATTTGTTCAGATACGATGCAACATTGTAAAAAAGACTCCCTTGCCTGTATGAGATTTCTAGCAGAACAAGGCCACAAGGTCAGCAGGAACAAATTACAATGGTGTCAACCGAATGTAAAATATTTGGGACACAACTTGTCTGGCGAGGGGCGTAGCCTGATGCCAGACTGAAAAACTGCCATCTTACAGGCGCCAAGACCTGTAACTAAAATGCAAATGATGTCATTTTTGGGAATGATAAATTACTGCAGAGCCTGGATCTGTGCATATGCCGAGTTAACGCAGCCCCTGTTAGATGCCATTTACGGGGAGCCAATGGAAGCCAGGGACAAAATTAATTGGACAACAGAAGCTGTCCAAGCCTTTGAACAGGTAAAAAAGGTAATGGTAAGCTCTGCGGTCCTGGCGAATCCTGACCCAACCAAACCATATACACAGACGGTGGACACAAGGGGGGGTTTCATGACTTCAGTGCTTATGCAAACATTTGGGGGAAAACAGAGGCCATTGGCCTACTACTCCACCCGCTTAGATGCGGTAGCACAGGGAATGCCATGCTGTTTGCAAGCTGTGGAAGCAGCGGCATTAGCAGTGAGAGCGTCACAGCCGGTGGTACTGTACCAACCATTGTTATTGTTGGTACCGCATGCTGTGTCTGCCCTACTACTGCAGACCAAGAATACCTTCCTGTCCCCTGCGCGACAATTATCTTGCATGGCAGTATTGTTGGCTACACCAAATTTGACAATACAGAGATGCACCACATTGAATCCATCAACAATGGTGCCCACAGCTGATGATGGTGACCCACATGACTGTGTGGCGGAAACGTCACGATCAGTATCAGCACGTCCAGGCCTTCAAGACACACCCTTGACTAACTCAGACTTGACGTACTTTGTAGACGGCTCCTGTAAAAAAAGCATGCAGGGAAACAATCAAAGTGGTTATGCTGTATGCACACTGACTGAGACTGCTGAAGCTAACTCCCTTCCACCACACTACTCTGCACAAATGGCCGAGCTTGTCACTCTGACACGAGCATGCGCGTTAGCAAAAGGAAAAAGAGCTACCATCTACACTGACTCTCAATATGCACACTCTACATGCCACATTTTTGCAGGTCAATGGCGAAACAGAGGTATGATAACCTCAACAGGTAAACCAATAGCGCATGCACCATTGATATTGGATTTGATCACAGCACTACAATTACCTGAAGAATTGGCCATATGTAAATGTGCTGCACACACGAAAGTGAATCACAAATGCACTGAGACCGCAGACGGCTTGTGGGTGGGTCCCGAGGGGAAACCAGTTCTACCCAGAGCTTTGTTTACAATTGCGGCGGAATTGAGCCATGGTGTAAGTCATGTCTCAAAAGGAGGGATGGTTAATATGGTAAACAAACGATATACTTCGTTTGGATTCTCTAACTACTCAAAAAAAAATTTGTAAACAATGTTTGACATGCTTGAAACACAATCCACAAGGGAATGTGCGCACTACACCAGGGCAGATTCCCTTTGAACGGAAACCAGTTGTAACATGGATGATGGATTTCATCCACCTCACACCAAGTGAAGGAAAGAAAAACTGCCTGGTTTTGGTGTGCCCATTCACAAAGTGGGTGGAAGCATTTCCCACCTCCACTATTGACGCATCGGTAGTGGCAAAAATATTATGCAGAGAAATAATACCAAGGTGGGGAATACCAGCTACATTGTACAGTGACAATGGCCCAGAATTTAGGAATGCAGTTCTAGACAGAATGGGAAAACAATTGGGCATTAACATGAAAAAGCACTGTGCATACCACCCACAATCTGCTGGATTAGTGGAGAGAAGCAATGGCACCCTAAAAAATAAATTGAGTAAGGCTATGCAGGAAACAGGATGGGGCTGGGTGGCATGTTTACCCCTTGCCCTGACCAGTATGAGAATCACAAGGGGTCCACATGGACTGTCTCCTTACGAGATAGTCCATGGGGAACCTTACAGGTTACCACAGTTTGGGGATAAGAAAGATGATGAAAGACCAACGTTAGCTGACTATATGAGAAAAATGTTAACTGACAAAGAGGTTGTGCATAGTCTATTGCCTCCCCAGAAGCCAGTTCCAGAACCAGTGCCAGAGCTCAAACCAGGAGATTGGGTGTTGATAAACGACGTACGACGGCAAAATTGGAGCAGCCCTAAGTGGAAAGGACCTTACCAGGTGCTTCTGTCCACACCCACCGCTATCCGCATAGCCGAACATTCCTCTTGGATACACATGACCCACTGCAAAAAGGTAACGCACGTATCAGAAGGAGTTACAGAGAGCTAGTCCAGCTACAAAGGGGGCAGGAACCAATAGGGCTTGTCGTCTCAAAACTGGTGAAGAAAGTGAGCTCCTGAAACTTTAAAACACCTGAAGATATGTTGTGCGGGGTATTGTGGGGGCTGGGAATAACCCTGGTGGTTCTGCTATTGATATCAGTAGATAAAAAGGGCCTGCATCACAGAAGGTTCATACAAAATATTTCTGAGCATGATATGGCACTCAATCCCCCGCATGCATATGCTACAAATACTTGGTGGATGGTTGGTACTGGCTGTGTGGACACCAGGTGTATTTGGCCTTACCTGCTAATTGGGCAGGAACCTGCGCATACGTAATGCTAACTGACCACACGAACATCATATCACTGAGAAACATAAGTGACCACGTGTCTAGCTGGCGACGACGTAAGAGAGACCTTGGAGATGGGCATGATGCTGTGTGGGGATCTAATGTGCCGGATGATCAGAAATTGTGGACAACAGGAGAAAAGGTGATGTTGGCTCTCTTTCCCCATCTTGGAGTGGGAAAAGTAATGCTGAGAGTTGAAACAATGAATTATCGAATGACAGCAATAATGAATTTGACTACTAATATTACTGAATCAATAAAAAGGGAATTAACAGCCTTAAGGTTAATGACCCTGCAGAACAGGATGGTGTTGGATATGTTAACAGCCTCCCAAGGTGGTGTGTGTGTCCTAGTAGGAGCTTCGTGCTGCACCTTTGTGCCAGCAAATGACGCGGATGGGGGTGAGATCGACCAGGCCATGAATAGGCTGAGAGAATTGGTCAGACTCCAACAACAAGAACTGACCTCGGCAGGAGATGGCTGGTGGAACTGGGTTCTGGGTGGGGGATGGAAGACGGCGATCCTAGCTGTAGGAGGGTTATTGGCAGGAGCACTTGGATTGCTCCTGATCTGCAGCTGTTGTGGTGTACCCCTGATAAAAGGACTGATATCTAAGATGATCACTGGTACTCCTGAATACCAAGCATTGTCTATGACAGACAATGAAACTGATTACAAGACCGTGTTCCCTCCCGAGAAATATGATGAGGTGGAAGTCATGAACCTTGTGAAGCTTTTCGAAGAATAAGCTTCCCAAAACACTGAACAATGGACATTTCACTGATGACGTTTTTGGCTAAAAACCTGTGAGAACAGAAAGGCAAAAAACTGATGTAAATGAAATGTATTAGTTATGACTTGGTATAGGGTATAAAATCATAAAAGGAGGGATTGATAGAGAAATTTGTTTAAATTAGTTTTTTAGAACATTGTATTGCAAAATGTTATGATGAATACTGATGTGCTTTGCTTAGAAAATAAGAAGAACCGCCCTAACTACAGAATGTGCTATGAGCTGATACTATTGTGCATTTGATACAAGTTTCTTATGCGAACTGTGCAAAACAAATGATACTGAAAGGGGAATGTGGGCGGAATGCTGAACTGGTGATTGAGCAGTGGCGCAAAGACCACTCCTAGAATCTGCCCAGTGATATGAAATTAATAAAACTATGCAAACACTGAGCAAACTTGGTTCATTGTCTGACAGGGAGACACTGAACCCCAGATGCATTTGGTTCTTTGATAATAAAGTAATTGTACTTTATATCTTTGCAGCTGTCTCAATTTGTATCTCATTCTGCACAGTGTTATTTCTTACCAACAGTGACTTGAACTCAGAATTTACCCAACAGAGCCGGCTGTCATTTTCAATGACAAACACAAATAAACAATTTCATGTTTCATTGCTTAGCCTCAATTTCCTACTGGTAGACTGAAAATAAATATAGAACACTGTCTCCCAAAATGCCATTAGGCCCACTTTACATTACCGTGCCTCCCTTTGGTGGTTCAATTGGCACAGAAAGTACTTTTGAAATTAGTAGGACATTTATTATTTCTATTATTTCATTTTTTTAACATTTAATGTCACTAATACTCCTTCTTATTTTATCTGTGACCAAAGGCATTTATCTGTTTGAAAGGGATTCAATCTCATAGGAAGGGATTAAGACACAACTGAGACAACATTGTTCTTTCATAAAAGAACGTCTGATTGACAACACTTAAGAGATGTCAAGTCCAGATCAGTTATGATTGCAATCAGTTGTAATCAATGAACTGCTGTGCTGGAACTAAAATAAGGACACAGTGATTTTCCTAGGCCAGTATAGCATAGCACTGATCCAGAGGATATGTCTGTCATGGTGGTGTGTGTCATGAAGCGATAAGAAGCTTGACTGTAAGCATCATCCCACTGATGTATTGGTCATGTGAAATCATATACATACAGAACATCCCTGCTGAGGTAAAGCACATACAGGTCCAGAGAGACTCAACTCTGGTCCTGCAGGTCTTCCAGCTCCTTTTGATCTGTCAATGTTCTCAGAGCTTGGGAAGGAGAGCTAGTCCGGTTTAATAAACAACATGATATTAGCTTTATCAGTGGTGGTTAATCAGATTAGTGGTTCATCTGACTCTGGAATGAAAGCGTAAAACAACCAAGATCAGGGGTCAGTAACCCTGCCCTGACCAGTTGCATGGTGAAACCATTAAAGAGCATGTCTTGAAAATAGTAAGTTGTAGATTTGGCACTTCACTGGAATTTCTGTAGAAATTCTCCAATTGTCTAAGTTGGATATACAGCCGGGCGACAAATTAAAAGAAAACCCAACATAAAGTGTCTTCGTAAGGTGTTGGACCACCATGAGCCACCGATGTTTCATCATAGGATAAAGGTGAGCACTCAGAATAACTTTGTAATGATTTTCAGTGACCCTTCCCTCTAAGTGGACAAGTGGACCCAAACAATGCCAAGAAAATGCCTCCAATAACATAACAGATCCACCGGACCCCCTCGTTGTAAACATTGTTGCAACAAAACATCCAAATTCACTTTCACATACAATGAGTTAAAGTTACATCCAGTCTATATAAAGATGGCAGACAATTTGCTTGGATATATGATTTGAGACATAGCAGGCAGCCCGGCAATATGCAAGTTCCAGTTTCAAATTGTTAAGTTCAGTGGAGCTCCTCTTGTCTATACATAATGTAAAGAACTGTAGAAAATGTTCCTCTGGTTGCAGTCTTTGCAATTTGACAAACTGCCAGTTTAAAGCCCATCATCTATGTCTGCTTGTGTGTCAAATCTGTCATTCATATAATCCTAATGCAACAGAGTTACAATTTACCAAATGATATTCATTCAAAATACGGATTTATTGCGCTTCTCAATTAATATTATTGCTTTCTAGGGTTTTTCTTAGTCTGTTTCATCTCTTTTTTTGTGATTGCATTTCCAGCTATGTCCTTCGGCCTGATATGAGGTTAGCTATCACCAGACAGTACAGAGGAACAAGGAACCTACACTTTGTTCAACATTCAACTTATTTCTCTCAGTGTGATGTTATTAATAGACGTAGTAGCCCAGTAGCCTAGGCCTATAAGCACAGCAGTAAATTGATAAATCAATTAATAAATGCAGCTCAGACCAGTGAAGCATTTGTTATTTTCTCTTCAAGAATGAAAAGCATGTGAAGTCGATAAAGCCTACTGCTAAAATGAACAGCCTCACTGTTACCCCCCTACGGATGTCACACGCGTTGCTCAGACGGAGCGTGCAGGTCCCGCCCTTATTCCCTTGTTGGTAGAATCGCGAAATCGAGCTTCTCCCGTCTGGGGATTGGCTCTGTGGCTTGTCAGTAACGTCGATCCTCCGTCTCACTATTCCAGAGAGAGTGAAGTGGCAGTGTAGACACTGAACCAGACAGCCAGCGAGAGGTTCGGGGAATAGCCTACTGGACTTAGCGACACATACGCAAAACGGGGACGAGAGAGGACTAGACGCGACAGAAAAGGCAAAGTCACCCCACCGGTCTAAACTCACAGTGATGGAGGAGGACATGCCACCGGCAGACGAGGGACTCTGCGCCCCCAAGATCTGCAGACAGCGGAGCCCTTATAATACCCTCAAGACCTTCCCCAGCAAGCGACCGGCAGTCAAAGCAAGATATGACAGACCCACTATGGTGACTATCCCACTGCTAGGAGGTGGTGGCGGGCAGCATCATCACAACCATTATCAACATCAGCACCTACAGCCCTCCGTCAACAGCAGCGGCGAGCACCACCACCGGACGCTGCAGCAGCGATTCCCCTACGAGACCGGGCCCAGCTGCGGAGTCGCCTCGTCCTCTACAGCAACGGTGGCGACAACAGCATCCCTGGGCACCCCGCGGAGGGTCTGCGGCGTAACGGAGCATCATAGCACAGGGTGCCCGGCGGGAACCTCCGTACACTGCCACGAATCTCCAGACTGCAGTCAAGAGCTGAGCGCAGGTACGTTTTTCGACTTACATCCTGACTGCGGACTGAAAAAAGTTTAATATGCAACGAATAATTTCAAAAGCAACAATAACATGAGCCTATAATTAGATAATTAGCCTACGGATACATTGGTTTATTCTGTCCATTCAAAGTACGCCTATATTTGCAATGCTAAGGTGTAGGCTAGCCTAGCCTAACTATACAATAGGCTGCATAAGGGAGAATTTGTGCTTTCATTCTAGTTAAGTAACAGTGTGACCGGTCTAGAATTGAACTGAAAGTTCTAGTACGGTTTTATTTAGCGTTATTGACCGCATATATCCAGCGCTTAGCTAGGCTATATGTACTGTAATTACGCGTTTCCAGTTGTAATGTGTCTTTCATTCCGACGACAGCGTTTTGGAATAAATCTATGATCCAACTCTGTTTATAAAGGTTTTGCCATAATTCAACAAATTAATTCAGTAACTCCTTAAATCCAATTGGATTCAATAGACTTATACTTTCGAGAGCTATTGCTTCGGTTCTGTAGGCTATTTATTTATTTATTTATTTATTTACTCTGTGTGAATTTATAGTAGGTTGGCCATTGTTTACCACAAAATCTATAGCCTATGAAACGAAGGATGTGGAACTCGAATTTGCTTACATTCCTGCGTTGACTTTCAACGTGATATACAGTGAGCACCATAATTAATTGGACTGTGACACATTTTTTGTTATTTTGGTTCTGTACTTTAGCACTTTGAGTTTGAAAGGATACAATGACAATGATGTTGATGTGCAGACTGGCAGCTTTAATTTGAGGGTATTTCTATCCATATCGGATGAATCGTTTATAAATTGTAGAACCTTTAGTACATAGCCCCCCCCCCCCTTTTTTTTGGGCATCAAAAATATTGGACAGTTTAAAATAATGTAGAATAAAGTAATCATTTTTTATATTTGGTCGCATATTCTTTGCATGCCGTCACTTCCTGATGTCTGACCCAACAACATCTAAAGACTCTTGATATCTTATTTTTTGGTACTCCTACAAGCGATACTATAACCTCCCTGCATTTGAATGGATCTCTATTGGAATTGGGGGGTGGGACTAGATTTTGCTGTAAATTACACTGGAACAGTATGGAACACATGGTTGGCTAAATGGCTATAAGTCATCAAGGGTCTGACGTATCAGACAAGCCTTAAATCATCACTCTTCTGCCAGATATGCAGTTGATATGGATGGATAACTTGAACTGTTTCTTCTCCTGATTTATTTTTTCATGGAGTTCAATAGGAAAATTTGTCAGGAGAAACAAAAAAAGGTTCGATAATTTCTAAACGGTTCATCCGATATGGATGAATATACCCTCAAATTAAAGCTGACAGTCTGCACTTCAGCCTCTCAAACCCAGAACCAAAATAACAAAACATGTGTCACTGTGAATTATGGTGCTCACTGTAATTAATCGTTGTATAGTCAGCAAACAGTTTTGACAGAAACACTTTTCCCACCTTATTGAAATGCGTGCAACTTTACTTAATTAATTCCATGAATTAGATCATCATATGGAAACTGAGCAGCAGTTGTGTTGGCAAAATGTAATAATTCATACATTAATATGAAAGAAACTGGAAGACCTATTTTGAAACCAATGTCAAGTGGATTCATATTGTAAATAACTTATTATGTCATAAGGGTAGTGTGTATCTGGCCAGGGGTTTATCGCATTCCATTTAATGCCTGCACTGCAGAAGGATATGTGCTTTAGATTGACAGCGCACGTCCTGACGGTTGAGACCTTACCCCAAGGTCTCATAAAACAAGGGCATCAATCCGCTCCCACTTCCTGGATGAACATGGTATCAAGGGAACACCAAAGTGCTTCCTCAGCCCTAATTCAGATTTTTTTAGTTTTCCTTACTCTTGTGCTCCTGTTACAAGCGATCTTCTACTGCTTATTAGCCATTAAACAAATGGATACAGCTTGAAATGGGGTATTAATCCATTGATTCATCTGTGTAATCTGTTTAAAATCTCAACACCATCATTCATGAAGCATCAGGAATTACATTAATATACATTTGCATCTATGGCATATACATTTGTTTAGCGTATACATACACTACATGGCCAAAAGTATATGGACACCTGCTCATCCAACATCTCATTCCAAAATCATGGGCATTAATATGGAGTTGGTCCCCATTTGCTGCTATAACAGCCTCCACTCTCCTGGGAAGGCTTTCCACTAGATGCTGGAACATTGCTGTGTGGATTTGTTTCCATTTAGTCAGAAGAGCATTAGTGAGGTTGGGCACTGGCGTGGGGCTAGTAGGCCTGGCTCAAGTCAAGTTCTTCCACACCAATCTCGACAAACCATTTCTGTACAGACCTCTATTTGTGCACGGAGGCATTGTAATTCTGAAACAGGACAGGACCTTCCCCAAACTGTTGCCACAAAGTTTGAAACCCAGAATTGTATAGAATGTCATTGTATGCTGTAGTGTTAAGATTAGCCTTCACTGGAACTAAGGAGCCTAGCCTGAACCATGAAAAACAGCCCCAGCCTCAGCCCCAGCAATATCAGCCCTACCAGGAATTCAAAGATACAGATATGATCCTCAGGTTCCAAGTGCAAAACACTTAAAATCACAACTGTGATTCGCCAATTCCAGTCCTGGCTGCCACCGTTTGTGTTAGCTTTCGTTCCAATTGAACATTTAAATGAATTAAATGTATGCATTTGTGAATAAGAATCACCTCATAACAGTTAAAGGTGACTTGTCTGGTGACTTTCAAGACATGGTGTATTAAGATTACCATTTATGAGTAAGGTAAGGTAAAAGTTTAGCTGGGACACCTGCGCATACAGTACCGGGTGCAGGACTGGGAACGGTGCCTTACACCACCTGCTGTTCAAAATGACAGGGTTAGTTCCCTTCCTCTGGCTTTTGACCCTCTTCCTGTGTCTGATTCAGGATCCCACTCATGCTTAATTCTAACAGATCACTGTAATCAGTAACATGCTCCATGAGAGGATAGATATATAGGTCGATGGGACTAAGAAACCGATGCTCATCTCTCTTTGTAGATATTTTTCTTTCACTTTCTTTCTTATCAATTTTTCTCTCTCTCTTTCTCTCTCTCTCTCTCTCTCTCTCTCTCTCTCTCTCTCTCTCTCGCTCTCTCTCTGTCTCTCTCTCTTTCTCTCTTGCTCTCTCTCTGTCTCTGACCTCTTTATATCTCCACGTGAGTCAGTGTGTGTGTACGAGTGTGTGTGTGTGTGTGTGTGTGTGTGAGAGAGAGCAAGAGCCCTCATACTCACATTTATTATTAGGTGAGAATTAGCCTGCAGGATGTGCACACTGAGCTGATGCTGAACGGTAGAAATGGGGGGGGGGGGGGGGTTGGGGGGTGGACCTGACAGTCATAAACCTGTCTGAATAAAGAAAGTGAATGAGCTGCCCATTCTCCCCAGAGATACAAACACCACCCTCTGTGGCAGTAGGGGGGTTGGGGTTGGGTTGTGGGGTGTACGTGTATACTGAGCCTGTGTCCTCGCTGCATTGCAGACAGCATCTCATTCTCCTTGTAGGGGCCCGAGATCCCCATGCTAATCGAGCAGAAGGGTTAGTTCCGGGCGTCTTTATTGTTTGTGGCTTGTTCTGTTTTGTCATGGGTCTCACAGCTCTGCAACAACTGATACCTGGGGGTTCATTGACACTGGCAGTTATTTAGGCTCTCTACTCCCCAGGATGGCGTGTATTGCCCGTTTCCTCATTCTCACACAAAGTGTTAATGCCCTATGGGAATTTATGATGTGTCCCAAGGGCTCTGTTTCCACAGCGGCTTAATGCTCCTCAGCTTATTATGCCTGGAATGTGACAATGACATCACAATGCCCAGCAATTGTTCATTATACATGCAATTTTATTATTTTGCTCTGATATTGTTCCACAGGGCTTTATCACCAGTGGTTAATTTGTCTCATTTTTAAAAAGTAATGTAACTTTCCATCACACACAATCCTACTGTGTAATTGACCATTTGTCCATCTCATTGGTTGGTGTGGTGATATATACAGTGTCCTTAACCCATTTGGCGATCACAGACCAATCCATGGACCGCCCCCAAATTTGCATGTTGTATGCGCACACAACAGGAGTCTTGGGAGTCTTAAGGAACTGTTGGAAGTTAACTTTTGTTTCAGGAGGGCCTAAGAGTTTACAGAGCTCTATTCTGTGTGAAAATGTTGCAACTTAATAGGGCTTCGGTCCTAGCATTGTCACATGCCTGGAACCAGGCTTACTTATATCCCTTTTCCGCTGAATAGCTGTAAACAGGCATGCTGAAACTTATAGGGTATTGTAGCTTAGACCTGCAGTAGAAACAATACAAGTAAATGGTAGTAATACATATTCGTAAAACTAATTTCCTGAAAAAAATGCATTTCCTTTGGAAAGTGTTTGTAAGGTACAATTTAATGCTGTGGCTAAAACATGTAAAACTGGCTAATTATCCAAACAGACACGTTTCACTCCCCTTCAATGCATTTTGTCTGAGAAAATCAATTGGGCCATTCCTACAGGTGTGTCTCATGTAAATCGAGCACGGCGACATATTTGTGGTTTTATATCTGCAGCCAACAAAATAAAATGAAAAGCATAAAAGAGGACAGCAATATTATTTCATATATGATACAGTGGTAAAACTGAATGCCACTGATCGCAAGGAAATAAAATAACAGAATATATTTTTCTATGAAGGATTTTTTGTATGAAGGATACTTTTATTTAGTTCATTCAGTTCCTCTTACGCAGAACACAGTTTTAACATGGCATGCCCAAGTGCCTTATTCAGAAATGGGCATACCATTCGCAAAGTGATGTATCCTTGGACTATTACATGTGGTATTGCAAATGGATATATATTGCACCTCCATATTTAAAAATGGTTCCACTTTACATGAAGTAACATCTGTGTAATTGGACTCTAGCAACAGATGCACAGGAGCTACAGTGTAATGGCTGTGTGCCAACACAATGTTACATGGTATTTACAATTGTAAAAGCTACATTTCAGAATTTCTATATTGAACTTTGTATGAATATAGAAGTCCCCTTTGTGATTGTGGGAAACGGAGAATGAATCAAGCAGCTATGATTGCTTCTTTAATGTTGTGGCCGAGGTCAAATTAAGTGGAAAACAGCACTTGTTGTGTTAAAATGTGTACATGCACAGTAGTTACATCATAACTACCTCTGTAGATACATTGCATACAGGTATTAGGTGTAATTAATGTGCAGTGAGACTAAACATTGTCTATTTGGTAGATACCCTGTTCTAGAGTGACTTATAAAGATTTCAAACGTACAGATTAAAATGTAATATCATGTAGGGACAGAGTATGCATGCATACGTGCAAGAAAGTGCTCATATGCATGCACACCCACACACAGACACACACACAAACATGCAAAAATCTTGCTAATTTCTGCAGTATACAGTGTGGAGTGTTTGCGCAAATACAGAATGAGAGAGACCTTTCTTCCAGTGTGGAGAGGGTGTTTGTGGAGGATGGGGTGAGGGTGAAAAAAATGAACGGCAGCCTCAGGGGTGACAGACAGAAAAGATCGCAATCTTTTTAATTTAGCACCCTGAAATCGGGAGGGGACGCGAGGCCGCATCGCTGAAATCCGTGTCATAAAGCAAATTGCATTTAAAAGCTTTTCCAAAGAGTTGTGATTAAAATAAATGGCACTCATAAATTCCCCTCTCCTTGCACATGTTG
This sequence comes from Ilyophis sp. 1 JC-2022, assembly GCA_022702515.1. Lineage (NCBI taxonomy): Eukaryota > Metazoa > Chordata > Actinopteri > Anguilliformes > Synaphobranchidae > Ilyophis > Ilyophis sp. 1 JC-2022. The sequence continues at coordinate 115,811,476 of CM040404.1, read as the reverse complement.
TTCTTAATGAAATTTTATGAGCCTCTTTCTAAACGGCGTCAGTGGGGAAACGATATCAGATATATCTCAGTGAATAAACACATACACTGTGCATATTAATAAATCTGCACATCTGCGCCAGCCAGTTAGACATGCCTCAGTGCCGAGCGCTAAAATCTACTGATCACGAACGCGCGAGGGCCCGGTAATTACGTGCCTTGTCTACGCGTGAGCGTGAGAGATTTATCTCTGTTAGACCAGAGACGTTCAGAACGATAGGAGCTGACCTCTGGGCTTCTGTGAAAATTATAAGGGGCCCTCAGTCATTGCAACAAATGATGTGTTTTTCTGTTATATTATTTTACAATTGGATGGGATTGAGACAGTCCTCCTAGCGTAACCATTTCAGGAGTGTTTATACTGTAAGTAGGATAGCATATTAGCTTATACCAGCTGCATTGTATTTATTTCCGTCCCACCAAGCCACATCGCTGTGATGCCAAGTAGGCTACGTCATAATCAACAATGTTGAGAGCCAGCCATGTACATTAATACTCTCTGCCTGCATGGGGACCATGGAACGCAGAATGTAAGCTACTTGTACAGCTGCTCTCCCTCAAGGGTTAAAGTGAGAGACCAAACGAGGTCTCTGAATGGCATCACCTCTTGAAGGTTACATTGGAATATTACGTTAGATTGTGTTCACTGCGGCTGCCGGTATCTTATCTTGTTTTAATTTGGAGATGCAAAGATTAAACGGAGCTGAGAGAGAACGACCAAAAAGAAACGGACGGGGAGCAGCAGGGTTTTGGGGGTGGGGAGAGGACTCGAGAGCAGAGGCGATAAGAAAAGTGTTGACAGAACATATCAGTAACCGTTCTTCCGCAGTAGGAAAAAAAGTGTTGGGAACAAAGACCAGACAGCGTCCTGGTATCACACTGGCCAGGATGGACAGATGTATATGCCTTATATGCCTGTGGCTTTGCTTTATATTTTATTATATTTTTATCTCAATGATGGCACCTAACCCCAACCCATAACTTTTCCAATTGTCAATCGTCCAGTTTTGGTGATCACGTGCCCACTGTAGCCTCATCTTCCTGTTCTTAGCTGACAGGACCCCGGTGTTGTCTTCTGGTGCTGTAACCCATCTGCTTCAAGTTTCGACGTGTTGCACGTTCAGAAATTCCCTTCTACACACCACTGTAAATAGCCATTATTTGAGCATTTGTTGCCTTTCTGTTAGCTCAAATATGTCTGCCCATTCTCCTCTGACCTCTCTCATTAACAAGATGTTTTCGGCCACATAACTGCTGCTCGCTTGTTTTATTTTTGTTTATCGCATCATTCTCTGTAAACTCTAGAGTGCATGTTTCTGAGATGCTGAAACCACCACATTCATTAATCATGCCACAGTCCAAGTCACTTAGATCATGCATCTTGCCCATTCTAATGTTCGGTCAAACAAAAAACGAAACCTCTTCACCATGTCTGCATGCTTTATATATTGAGTTGCAGCCACATGATTCGCCGTTTGGAGGAGCAGGCTATTTGCGTTAACAAGCAGGTGTACCTAATAACAGTATATATGTTTTAACTGTATACTCGCACAGACCTGTACATATCAGAGTTAAATTAGCACTGAGACTTTACTAGGCAGAATTAAACCCATGGGCAGGAACAGAGTAAAAGGTAGAAATGCTCTTTCCTATATTAAGGGGTTATTTATGTATATTTATCTCAGGAAAGGGCATGGTTTCCAATGGCTGTGACTGACTTAGCTGCATCCAACTAATTGCCAGGTTGGAGTGTTTCCTCAGAAAGACAGTGGAAGAGGCATATGTTTCTCAATAACACAAGCTAGCCTACTGTATATAAAAGTAGTACCATATTTAAAATGCATGTCTCTTGACCTTATAATGCAAGGTTTTGAGTACACAGGAACCATTGGAGGAAGCTACTGTATACAGTGCCCTCCACAACTATTGGCACCCCTGGTAAAGATGAGTGAAAAGGGTTATACAAAATTCACCTTTTGGTGTATTAGCTCAATCTCACATTGAAAAAATGTGAAAAATGTATTCTGAGAAAAAAAATTCTCATCAAGACATTTTTATTTTTAACAAAACCGTGTGTGACAAAATTATTGGCACCCCTGCATTTATATAGAATAAAGTAATAATTTGTAAATATTTGGTCGCATATTCTTTGCATGCCATGACTTCCTGATGGCTGTGACCCAACAACATCAAAAGAATCTTGATATCTTATTTTCTGGTACTCTTACAAGCGATACTATAACATCTCTGCATTTGAATGGATTTTCACTCATCTTTACCAGGTGTGCCAATAATTGTGGAGGGCACTGTACGTATTAAGTTTAACATTTTTTTTCCCCCCAGGCACACATTTAGTGCTGCTTTAGACCGGTGTTTGTTTTTAGCTTTATAATACTAAAAACAAACACACCCTTCCTTACGTACTCCTTTGTATGTCTAACATACAGTATAAAAACAACCATAATTTCCTCTCACACACACACACACACAGATAACAGATTTTTTCAGAGACAATTTAGTTTAATAGCGTAGATGAAATGCCAACGAGTAGTCTATTGAAGCTGACTTCATTTGTGTCTTATCTTGTGACCTATATGTCAGTAAAATGCCATTATAATTTAAATTCACTCATTTCTTTTGGAACAGCACCAATTACCGTAAATTCCGGACTATAAGCCGCTACTTTTTTCACACACTTTGAACCCTGCGGCCAATACAACGGTGCGGCTAATCTATAGATTTTTACGAGCTAACGGCCTCCAGGGGGGCGCTCTAGCAGGAAGCGCAAGAGCGAGACAGACAGAGATAATGCGCCGAGGAAGACGCTAGTTTGATTGTGTTTTGAACAGCCGTTTTGCGCATCATGCACACACCCTCATCATGGAAAACACACGAAGAAATGCATATGATGCAGCTTTTAAGTTAAAGGCAATCGATCTGGCTGTCGAAGAAGGAAATAGAGCTGCTGCAAAACATTTTTAGGAAACGTGCCTGATTATTACAACGGTATTTGCATTGGGTGAACGCGATCGCGATCGCATAGCAAATACAGTAAAAAATAATAATCGGTCATCAGAAAAACTACCAATAATAGGCCCACAAAAAAATAACAATTACGTAGGCCTACTGATCGACATTAGATTCGCTTTATTGGGCTATTCAACAACGCGATAGGGCTACTTACTTTTTCCACCTCGCTGGTTTAACTTGCAGGGCGAACAGGCTAATCCGTTTTGTTTTTTTTCTTCGTTTAAAAGTTATTATTTTTTTAAATCCTGCGTTGTTAACATAGTAACGGATGCTCGAGATAATGCGCCGAGGAAGACGCTAGTTTGATTGTGTTTTGAACAGCCGTTTTGCGCATCATGCACACACCCTCATCATGGAAAACACACGAAGAAATGCATATGATGCAGCTTTTAAGTTAAAGGCAATCGATCTGGCTGTCGAAGAAGGAAATAGAGCTGCTGCAAAACATTTTTAGGAAACGTGCCTGATTATTACAACGGTATTTGCATTGGGTGAACGCGATCGCGATCGCATAGCAAATACAGTAAAAAATAATAATCGGTCATCAGAAAAACTACCAATAATAGGCCCACAAAAAAATAACAATTACGTAGGCCTACTGATCGACATTAGATTCGCTTTATTGGGCTATTCAACAACGCGATAGGGCTACTTACTTTTTCCACCTCGCTGGTTTAACTTGCAGGGCGAACAGGCTAATCCGTTTTGTTTTTTTTCTTCGTTTAAAAGTTATTATTTTTTTAAATCCTGCGTTGTTAACATAGTAACGGATGCTCGTTTTTTTATAAAGCAACATTTATCCAGGAAAACATGACATTTCAGTGCAAATTATGTCAATATGTCATTTAAATGTGTACATTAATAAAATAATAAGTTTAACCGACTAGTATTTCTGGTGCCGACTAGCGAGGGTAGCAACATTTAATCGTCTAGTCGACTAAACGCGCACATCCCTACTGTGTATCATCTTTCTGTGTACGTAAATATCTCATGTTACAACGTGGACACCTGCGGCTTATAGACAAGTGCGGCCTATATATGTACAAATTTTTTTTTTCTTCTAAATTTCGTTGGTGCGGCTTTTATTCAGGTGCGCTCAATAGTCCGGAATTTACGGTACTATTGAAACGAAGAGTCTTCAAAGACAAGCTTAAAAATGACAGAAACTCTGCCAAAAGTCTGCCTTATTAACAGATCCCTTCGCAAACTTCCTCTCCCAGGAAACAAACATGGGAATTTGGGGGTGCAAAACTGCCTTCGTTAATTCTGACAGGAGCTTGTAGCTTTTCATCTTTACTGCATGGGAAAAGCGTAGCATAGTCCCACTCTATCTATGCCGGGCCACATCGAGCCCAGGAATCGCTCTCAAATGAGTGTGGGTGTTCTGTGTTAAAGACACAGCTTCAAAAGACAAGTACAGATCAAGAGCAATCAGGTACCTTTGAAGGAGATACCTGAGCTAGATTTAGATGGGTGCGCAGTGTTCCCTGTGGAAACTTTGATGGTTTAAATTATATCTCTCAAAAAACAACTGTATCCTGCTGAATTAGCTGTTAGTTTCCAACACATTTGTTTTAAAAGCATACAGAATTGAAAAAAATTCCAAAATAATGTTTGATGGATGGATTAATATTGATAAATCTGTCTTGTTGGAACATAGAAAAAATGTTGGCTACAACTAAGAAAAAATACATGTTAAATGGCAACTGTCATAAAAGTGCTGTTTGTTTTTATGGACTGAACCGTAAGTTCAGTCCAAAAGTGAAAATGTACGTAATAGAAAAGATAATTGATTTTATTAATTCTTGAATTGTTTTTCTCAGCTGTTTTTAACGCTTTGTTTTAACCTCTTGAAAAAAGACCTTTGTCAAAGGTTACTTCTGGTACAAGGGTAAATAAATACTCCTGAGTGATGTGGTATAGTATGGTATGATGAGTGATGTTTTGTTGTTTTCAAATAATGTAAAATTATTATGTAAAATAGGCATTAATCATTTATCATCATTACACTTTGGTGTCTTGCTTTAGCGTAATGAGTTGCGCTGAAGACAGCAGTATAGGCTCAGTGCACAATTATATTATAGCTGTTGCGTTGCAATGTAAAATGCACCTTTCTTCATATTTTTGTCCCATTAATTTTGTCCCATTTTTGTCCCATAACCGTAAGGGAGACATGAAACAATAGATAACCATTAAAACAGTTAAGTAATACACAGTATATACAGTATAGCCTATACTTAGTAGTGATTAATCCTGGTATTTCCCATCACAGTTCCTTCCCTTTCCCAACCGGGAGTGACGTTTGGAAACCGGGAAATCTAAGATGAGCAATGCAGATAAATAACTCTTGTATTATATTTGGCCTAATTAAGTGCAATAAAATAATCAATATATTAAGTTTATTTCCAAAATGCAGTATCCACCATTTGAAAAAATGGACGCCTAGGCTACTCATGACTGCTTATTGACAAGCGAAAACTCAGTAACTGATTTCACTTTAGAGCACGTGAACATGGCTAGCGCACGCACCGGAAATAGAAGTTCAATATACCTGCTCCAAACGTGGAGAGCAAAATCATGTCAAGCAACGTGTGGAAGAGGCAAAATGTTGGGTTTTTTAAGTTGTAAATTAATTTCAGAAAATAATAGGCTACTATAATTGCGACGTCAATGACTAGGCTACCACTAGGGGCCAACCGTGGATAGGGACCTAGTTTAGTTATTCCAGGACATCGGATTCTGCTGAAATATAGCCCAGCCAGGGTGGGAAATTAGCACCCACCACCCGCCAAATGCAGGTAGATTTAAGAATTGTCGGGTAAATGTATCAAACCTTCCCGCCACAGCAAAGTGGATACAAAAAAGAAAAAACTTCGGTAATAACTTCCGATTTCTTTTTCTGATTGGCTAAATGTGAGACGGTAAAAAAGCGACTGTTAGAATATCCAGAGGCGAGCCCGTCTTCAGTGGAACTGATTTGCATTCGATTTACCATAAAGCAAATCCACCAAGACGACCAGCATCGCACAGTAAAACAAACTGACCAATACGCTCTGAGGTAAAAGTGATATCTCCAGACAGCTTGCTCTAACGTTGCTGGCATTTGTCCGTCCAGAAAAACAACAAATTAGCGAACGTATCTAGATAACAAATAATTTAATAACTATGTATCTGACATGTGGATACATACTGTATAACGGGAGTTGAACGACCCACACCACTGGCAGCAACAACGCCTAAAAATATATTATAGGCTATGTGAAACACTCGAGTTGGAATGAGTGAACACAAGATTGAAATCAATGAAACCAATAACCACAACCACATAAATTGAGTCAAACTGTTTATCGACTGTATTTTGGGGAAGAGAGGTAGGGGTTAAGGTACACCGAATAATCCAATCCGCAGTCCAGGAGCGTCGTCGTGGTAGGAAAGTAGGGTTCGGTACACAGATACGGGTCCTCACGGATAGCAGGATTCGGCAGGTAGGCGGGACGTCGTACAGGCAGGGATCAGGCACGGGGGAGGTAGTCAGACAGGCGGGGGATTCGGCACACAGCAGGGTAGTCAGACGATCCGGGATATCAGCACACAGCAGGGTCCTCCTTTCAAAGATAGTCATACACAGCTTGTTAATAATACTCTTTCTCTCTCTCTCTCTCTCTCACCAAACTCCACCATTGATTTCCCCTAAGGTACTCTGCCGCTTGTTTTCTTCTTCTTCTTCTTCTTTTATTTTATGGCGGTTGGCAAACAACTTTAGTGGTGCATTTACCGCCACCCACTGGTCTGGAGTGTGGACTGGGAATCATTAATACCCTTGCTTAATAAATAAAATAAAATTCTAAAATTCCAATAATAAAATTTAAGTTCATATTAATAATTAAAACTCATATTCTATTTATTAAGCCTGTTGAATGTAAATACTCCAACAGAATTGTAATACATGTATCCCCTGTTGATTGTTTCAATATTCTGTATATATTAAGTTGTGTCCCCACTTCATGTAGCTTGGTTTTTAGTCTCTCTCTCTGTCTGACATATTTTATGCAGCTGTACACTACATGATTTACTGTTTCTTGTTCCCCACAAAATTCACATCTGCCATCTCCATGTTTGTTTATCAGGAAAAGTGTACTATTTAGACCTGTGTGTCCTAACCTTAACCTTGTGATAACCCTGTCTTCCTTCCTATTTCCCCGTTCAGATTGTGTATTTCCAACCAATGGTTTTATTCTAAATAAATGCCGACCTTTACTTTCCCTGGTCCATTCCTCTTGCCATCTCTTTTTAATTTCATTTTTAATGACCCCTTTTACCTCTGCTTTACTGATTTTAACATCTATCTGTATATGGTCTGCCTTTAATGCATTTTTTGCAATTCTATCTGCTTCCTCGTTCCCTTTAACTCCCACATGAGCAGGTACCCATACAAATCTAACACTTATTCTTAATCTTTGTATTCTGAATAGTGTCTGAAGAATTTCAAATAAAATGTCCTGTCTGCTACTGGAATTAAAAGACTCCAAACTCATTAAAACTGCATACGAGTCTGAGCAGATGACCACCCTTTCTGGTTGAGCTTCTTCTACCCATTGTAATGCTATTACCATAGCCATCATTTCGCTTGTAAATACAGATAAGTCATTGGGTAATCTTTTTCCCTCCTTAATGCCTAACTCTGGGATGACAAAAGCAGCTGAAACTCTTCCTGAATTTGGATCTTTTGATCCATCTGTATATATTCTTAAAAATCCATAAAACCAATTGCTAATATGTTCATTCACTATTCCATCATACTTATTCCCCTTCTGTTCATCTCTTTTTTTGTTATGTAGCTCAAAATTTACCATTGGTTGTGGCAATAACCAAGGAGGTATAGCTGGAAGAACTACTGTTGGGCTGTATTTCTTATTTAAAATCCCCATCTCGCTTGCCTTCTCCTTCGCATTCCACCCAAAACTTTTGGTGTTCCCTTTTTCATGCTCCCAACATGGTTCTATAACATTTTTTGTTGGGTGATCTTTTTTGTGACCTTGCAGATTCGCCCAATATGTCATCATTAGCTGTTGCCTTCTCAGTGTTAATGACATTTCCCCCATCTCCACTTGCAAGGCTGACACTGAAGTACTTTTAAATGCTCCACAACATATTCTAAGTGCTTGTGCTTGAATTACTTCTAATTTTTTGAGTAAGGTTTTTGAGGCTGACCCATATGCCACACATCCATAATCGAGCACTGATCTTATTAGTCCCGTATATATTGTTTTTAGAGATGTCCTATCTGCTCCCCATTCCTTACCAACCAAACATCTCATTACATTCACTACTTTTTTACACTTTGTTATGACCTTATCAATATGAGTATTCCATGTGAGCCTCGTATCGAACCACATACCTAAAAATCGAACCACATTCACCCTCTCCAATTCTCTTCCGTACAATTTCACTTTAATTTCTTCCTGAATATTTTTGCGTGTGAAAAAGGCAATTTTTGTTTTTTCCACAGAGAACTTAAATCCCCACTCCAAGGACCATTGCTCCACTATTTTAATAGCCTCTTGTAGTTTTTTCACTATATGATTTACATTCCTTCCTCTCTTCCATATAGCCCCATCATCCGCAAATAATGATCTCCCTATCCCTTGTTCCACCTTCGAGTACACATCATCAATCATTATTGAAAATAAAAGGGGACTAATAACACTTCCCTGTTGGGTTCCATTATCCACCAGAAAGCAAGACGAATACTTTCTTCCCACTCTCACTTGAATTGACCGACCTACAAGAAAGTCCTTAATCCAGTTATACATCCTTCCTACGATTCCTAATCTATTAATTTTAATTAGCAACCCATCCTTCCACATTAAATCATATGCTTTCTCTACGTCGAAAAACACCGCTACTACCACCTCCTTATTTATTTGTGCTTTTCTAATTTCTGATTCTAGACATAAAACTGGATCCATGGTACCTCTCCCTTTCCTAAACCCACTTTGACTATTTGACCTGAGATTTCTTATTTCTAGATTGTATGTTAGTCTCTCGGTAATCATACGTTCCATTATTTTACATAAATGAGATGTAAGAGCTATTGGTCTGTAATTTGTAGGTTTTGTGGGATCCTTTCCTGGTTTCCTGATTGGGACTACCACTGCCTGTTTCCAACTTCCTGGCAATCTACCCTCCTGCCATACTTTATTAAATAGTTCTAATACAACTTCCAAAGCTGTATCTGTTAGATGCTCTAACATAATATAACACACTTGATCTTTTCCGGGAGATGTTAATCCAGATTTGCCAATTGCCCTTTTCATCTCTTCTAATGAGAAAATTACATTTATGCTTGTGTCATTGTTTTCATTTCTCCAATCCACCATTTCTAAATTCTCTTCCTTTGTTTTTTCTCTTCTTTGCCTTGCCTCTTCTGACATGTTAACAGAACTATGTACTTTAACTAAAGCTTTAACTAACATGTCTGCCTTTTCTTCATTTTCTACTGCTAATATTCCATCACTTTCTAACACAGGATACCCCCATTCTTTCCTCACTCCACTCATCTTTTTTATCGTTCCCCACACCTCTTCTATTGGTGTGCTTCTCCCAAGTGTATTGCAATAATTTCTCCAATATTTCCTTTTTTCTTCTTTAATGGTTTTCCGGACCATTGCTTGGCACCTTTTATAATTTATTAGTTTCTGGAAGTTGTGAGTCCTTTTTAATTCCCTAAAAGCCCTATTTCGATTTTTCACAGCCACAGAACACTCCTGTGTCCACCAGGGCACCAATTTTCTTCTTCCCTTACCAGACTTCTTTTTAATGCCCTGATTCGCAGCTCCTATTATAGCTGCTGTAATTTTTTCATTAAAAGTGTCTACATTCAATTCTTTGTCTATCACCACTAATCTTTCTTCACATATTCCTTGAAATTTTCCCCACTCAGCCTTTCCAAAAACCCACCTTTCCATCTTATCATCTGGTACCACATTATTCTCCATACCGACTTGACATACTATTGGATAGTGATCACTTCCAACTGTTGAGTGATTCCACACCTCCCATGTACATAATCCTGCCAGTGACTGTGAGGCTAAAGTTAGGTCTAATACAGACTCTTTCCCTGTACTATGATTTATTCTTGTGCTGCTTCCATCATTCAAACACACAAAGCCTTTAGCTTCCATTAATTCCTCAACTATTAACCCATTGTGATCTGTTTTTTCCCCTCCCCACACAGTATTATGCGCATTAAAATCCCCACACCAAATAACCCTTCTTTTGTCAAGTCCTTCAATTATCTCCAAAGTGTCTAGTACCAGTTTTTGACAAGGATTATAAAAATTTACAATAATTAAACTGCTGTTCTTTAGCCAAACCTCAACAACCACATATTCCAGATCCTTCCCTATTGCTATCGCTCTATATGGAATTCCCTCTCTCACAAATGTAGCACACCCTCCCCCACTACCACTTTCCCTATCCCTCCGTACACTACCATATCCTTGTATAATAAAATCCAGTGAAGGCCTAAGCCATGTCTCCTCAATGCATAATACATCTGGCTTATTCTGTAGTTCATTAACATATCCTTTAAATTCTTGTCCATTTGCTATTAGACTTCTTGCATTCCACTGAAGTATAAAAATAATTACTCTAATTCCTGTGAACATACTTCTTTATTCAACTGCTCTTGTCTTTTCAACTCCTCTTGGACAGCTTTACCAGATATCCCTTGAATATCCAGGTACCTTGCTGCGCTCTTCACTATTATTTCAATTTTTTCCGATCTCCCTTTTGCTTGAAATGTACAGTTAATCACGTCTGCCATAAAGTACACAAATTTCTCCTTCTTTACTAAAAGTATATTTTCATCAACCCTTCTACTCTCTAACACACTTCGTTTGGCTGTCGGACCTTTCTGTATTGTTTCTCTTTCTTCCCTTCTCTCAATTATCTTCTCTTTCTGAACCAACTTAACTGCATCTGCATATGAAATGTCTTTTTGTACCCTAATTTTCTGCACTTCCATTGCCTTCTTTCTAACAACACAGCCTCCATATACCACACTATGTGCTCCATCACAGTTTGCACATTTCTGTTCTGCCCCTTCCTCACACTTCCCATAATCATGTTCTCCTCCACACCTACCGCACCTCTGTCTTCCTCTACATGCAGCTGCAATATGCCCATACTTTTGACATTTATAGCATCTAAGAGGAGGTGGTACATATGCTCTTACATAGTAGCTCATGTATCCTGCTGTTACTCTCTCTGGCAAAACTTTATCTTGAAATTCCAGCAATACTGACAAACTATCCGTCTTTTCTCCTCCTCTTCTTGCTTGTAAACGCTTAATGTTTGTCACCTTACCTCCTTTTAGATTTAACTTCAGCTCCTCCAAGTTTTCTTCAATTGGAATGCCATATATCACACCCCTCACAAGTGGGCCTCCACCTGTATTCCTCACTTTCTCCACCATTTTTTTACACACTTCTTTTAACTTAAAAGCTTTGCCTATCTGCTCCTTATTTTTACACTTCACTAATAATCCTCCATCGGCCATCACCTTTGCCATCACAATGTCACCTATTTTCTCTTTTAGTCCTTTGGTCAAAGCAAATGGGCTTACTTTCCTAATATCATGCCCTTCCTTGAATTTTATAATTATTTTGAATCCCTGATCCTCATCAACCTTCCTCCTAACTGCCCTAGAATATTCCCCTCTATCACCAGAGCTATCACTGTTGCTATTATTACTCCTAGTTATTTTCCTTTCCACTTTATTCCATTTATTTGTGTCCATACTCTCCTCTGAATCCCCCTCCTCCCTCCCCTCCCTAACCCCTGGCATCCCCAGTCCAGTCACAGACCAGTTTATGCACAATCCGCCAAATTATTATTATTTTCCTTATTATATTTGTTATTTTGTACAGAACTCCCGCCGAAAATCCGGGAACCTTTCCTATTATTATTTTTTTTATTTCTACACTGCTAACCCCGGCCGGAAAACCCAAGCCAGGATGTGCAAGTGCTTCTCTAATTCCTATTTCCTCCAAAACAAACCACACAAAACACTCAAACAGCAAAGAAAATTTTTCAAAAAACGCGCGACCATTCCAGCATCCGCTTCCGCTTCCGCTATCAATCTATCCTCTGCCACTTGTGAGTGAGGTGCCTCTTCTTATGGCATTCCCACTTAGCTCCTTGATGGCTGTCAGGTGCTGCTTGATGAGCAGGAAGCCCATATAAGGACTTCCTGTACTTGTGCTGTTTCCTTTCACCTGTCTCCACTCTGGCCGTATTAAAACCAGGGGAAAAAGGCATGTATCGATGGTTTCTTACCACCCCTCTCATCTCTCTGATGGGGCGGCCGCCACAGCTAGTTTTGAGTCGCCATTTGGCTGGAAAGTCTTGCAAGATCTGGCAACCCTGCGTCCCACCCTTGCGCTGCCATGTCACATGTTGTTTTTGTTGTATTTGAAGGAAAACGTCAGCGAAGCTGCGCCTCATTTTTTTTAAAGGAAGCTTTGGCTGCGTCCCAATACTCACCCTACGGTCAAAGCACTTCCTTCAAGTCCGCACTTTGTTGACGTATTTCCTAGGTTGGACCAACGGGTGCAAGTGCGCTGTGCGGTGCACAAGTGCATAATAGCGCATAGGTAAGAAATGGGACACCCTTGCATGACATTCGGTTGTTGTGGTTACATCCACATGCATCGCCATGTTTCCTGTCGCTGCTATATGTCATTTTTATTTATAAACCCACTGACCAATATCGCGTGCATTAGTCGTCTGTGGAACTTCGGTGACATCGGGTGTGTTATCTGTGGGACGTCTCCCGAATAACCAGAATGAAAGTTTATAAGTCGTCTCCGTATGTTGTTTAGATCACTTTTTAATTGTGAATTGGGATGAGGTAGAATACATCGTTTTACGGTTGAACTATGGTTTTGGTCAAGATAGGCAGATCCACAGTCTAATGTGGATGTCCACTGGACGCTAACAGGAGAGCCAAGACTGACGAACCCGTTTAATTTGATATAATTTGCTTGTCTGTGCAACGTCGTGTCGTGTCACCTCCTCAGTAGGTTTTTATGAATGAATCTCAACCACCGAACTATATAGAAAACTCAACACGTCATATATTGAACTTTAGCTGGACAGATCAGATCGGTAAACTGCTTTTTACCTAACTTTTTACCTAAGATCTGTAGGCCTACTTCTGTCGAGCTGAAGTTTAATATAAGCCCCTGGAGGTTCTCGCGGGCACCCGCATTTGAAGTGCGCGGAGTGCTTAAGTGTGAGTATTGGGATGCAGCCTTCTCAGGTCATATTTATGCGAACAAAATGTTTGTGTACTTCTTGAAAAGCGTGCTCCCGAATGTACTCAGCGAAATCCCAGAAGTAAGTGTGTCATCCGGGTGTTTCAAGTATACTGCAATTTGAAAATGTTTCGCCTACTCAACGACTTTCTCATCTTATCTACTCACCAAGGCTACTCAATAGTGTGGAAGAGTGCTGTTTCGGTCTGCTGATGAGCTCTCTCTCTCTCTCCCTCTCTCCCTCTATTTCTCACTCACACACACACACACACACACACACACGCACAACGCTCATGCTTGCACAGAAAACCGCCTCATCCTGGACGCCTTTGCCCAGCAGTGCAGCCGCGTCCTCACACTCCTCAACACCAATGGCAGGTTCCTGGACGCCCATCCGCCACCACCGCCAGGGCTGTCCCTGACGTCCCGCATCAAACAAGAGGCGGGCGAGCGGCCGGGGCCTGGTGACATGGACACCTCGGAGGCGGAGCCCCGACAGGGCAGCAGGAACCAGCAGCAGCGGCCGCAGACCTCGGCTGTCCTTCGTGCCTTCACCGAGTCACTCCAGGGCTACCTGATCTCCGGTGCTCGGCCCCCACACCTGCCCGGGAGCGACCTCAGCCACGCTGCCGATCCCACCCCCCTGACCGGCTCACCCACTCACACCCTGGGGGGTTGGGCCTCCCCCACGCCCTCCGAGTCCCACGGCCACCCCTCCTCCACTCTGCCAGAGGAAGAGGAGGAAGAGGAAAGCTGCTGCCCTCGCTGTCTGGAGCTTGAGCAGGAAGTGCTTTGCTTGCAGCAGGAGAATGAAGACCTGCGGTGCAAAATAGACAGCATGCCCGGTACTCCCCCCTTCCCCCTTGTGGCTGGGAGGTCTTATTACATGGTGGAGGGATAATGGTAGCGATGCTAGTACTGCACCTGTTGATTGTTGATGCGCAAGTTGTATAGTTGTTACATTAGTTTTAAAAAAGCATCTTAATAGGCCAATCATTGGTGAGGTTCTTTTTCAGTTTCCACCTTATATTGCTTATAACCAATCATGAACCTGTACCACTGAGAGTTAATGTGATAAAGGGCCAGTCTTCATTACAGAGCCCACAGAACTGAAGTCCATTTATTTTTTAGCGTCATTACCTATGCATGATTTGTCCCATGTTATTTTTCTTAGAAATATCAATACACCAAAGCACTGACCCTGGATCAGTTGTATTCTTTTTTGCCCAAAGTATTTGGGTTTAGGATAAGGTTTGGGTAAGGCGATCCTGGATCAGGACTCAAGGACTTCTTGTGGTCACTTTCTGCTGCAGCCCCGTGTCAGACCGTCCTGGACTTTTTCAAGACCGTCCTCCAGCACCACAACCAATTCCTGCAGCCTGTTCCGGAGGAGCAGCTGACTGAGGTAATTTATGACCTTGGACGACAAACACTAAAGCACATCACTATGGTCCTTCAAATAAACACTTGGGGTATGAATTAAGACGAGCTGTATTTCCACAAGCATAAATTTAAAATGCTAATTCACATTATGTGTGACTAGCCTTATGGAAATTAGTATTGTGTGCATTAGTTGACTATTAAAATTCTAGGCATTAGTGTTTTTCGAAAGGTTGGAGAAATGATATATACCTTTTGTAAATGTTCAATAAGGTAAAAGGAAATCATTGTAACTTACGCAAATCGGCTGCATAAATTCTGAACACTGATCACATCATGTGCAGCTTACCCAAATCATGACACAAGTGGCTGACTTGTACAAATGTAAAAGGATGAGTAAAAAGGTAAATTCACCGCACGCATCTATTGGAGGTGTATCTACTGACAGACAGGTGCTTTTTAAGGCAGATGTATTAAATGATGAGGATGTGAAACCAGCACTAAGAGGTTCCTCAGACATGTGCCAATGAGAGTTGGCATTACACAAAAGTGAGTAACAAATCTGTATAACTCCTTTAGGTTTCACACTATGCCTTTGTCCTAATGTGCGTAAACATGAATATGGGAGCATGACATCTAGAAATATGGGAGACAGTAGAATGCATTTCTTTAAGTCGATATAAATAAAATTGCGTTATTACTTCACACAATGAATTACTTGAATAGGACAACAAAAGAATAAAACACATGAAAAGGTGTTGATATATGGTAGCCCAAGGGTTTTTATGTGAAAACCCCTACATACATCATTCAACAATCATAAATCAGAGTTGTACCCAGCCAGCATACATATTGTCGGGGAAAAACACTTGGTTGTGACACTAATCCAAGTTAACAGTGTCACAACCACTGTACCCCCCACCACACCCTACCCCATTTACCCCCCCACCTCACCCTACCCCATTTACCCCCCCACCACACCCTACCCCATTTACCCCCCCACCACACCCGACCCCATTTACCCCCCCACCACACCCGACCCCATTTACCCCCCCACCACACCCTACCCCATTTACCCCCCCACCACACCACCACACCCGACCCCATTTACCCCCCCCACCACACCCTACCCCATTTAGCCCCCCACCTCACCCTACCCCATTTACCCCCCCCCCACCACACCCTACCCCATTTTCCCCCCCCCACCACACCCTCCCCCATTTACCCCCCCCCACCACACCCTACCCCATTTACCCCCCCCCACCACACCCTACCCCATTTTCCCCCCCCCACCACACCCTACCCCATTTACCCCCCCACCACACCCGACCCCATTTACCCCCCCAACCACACCCGACCCCATTTACCCCCCCACCACACCCGACCCCATTTACCCCCCCACCACACCCTACCCCATTTATCCCCCCACCTCACCCTACCCCATTTACCCCCCCCACCACACCCTACCCCATTTACCCCCCCCACCACACCCTACCCCATTTACCCCCCCACCACACCCTACCCCATTTACCCCCCCACCACACCCGACCCCATTTACCCCCCCACCACACCCGACCCCATTTACCCCCCCACCACACCCTACCCCATTTACCCCCCCACCACACCCGACCCCATTTAGCAAACTTCTTCGTTCCCAGCATGATTTTTCACAATTCCAGCTTTGCCAATAAGTCTAAATATAATTAATAATAAATAAATAAAAAGTAAACCTTAAGTGTTGATTAATGTCACCCCTTTGTCCCAGGGCAGCAAACAGCTTCTGGGCAACTACCCTGTCTTTATCACCAACAAGCAGTGGGACGAGGCGGTCAACTCGTCCAAGAAGGACGGGCGTCGGCTCCTGCGCTACCTGATCCGATTCGTCTTCAGCACCGAAGAGCTCAAGTACTCCTGCGGCCTGGGCAAGAGGAAGCGCTCCGCCCAGTCTGGTGACTCCGTGCCAGAGAGACGCCCGCTCAACCCCGTCAAGGTCACCTGCCTCAGAGGTACGCCATTGATGTGGGGACTGAGCGCACCCCTCTCTGCCGTTGTGCTAATGCTAAGAGAGCCTTATGGAATGGGAGAACTGTAGTCCTGGGGCCTCATTTATAATATTCATTCATAATATTCATTCATAGATTTAAGCTTAAACGTAATCTTACGATCTTTTCCCAAGTTGTGCTTACACTTGATTTATAAAACAAAACTCATGAACTCAGACAGACAGTGTTGGTTAAAAGTGGAATTGGCTATCTGCATCTTACACACTTGTGACTTAAATCTCAAATGAACTTCAATTTGAACTCACTTCAGTGTTTCCCCTACCGTACAATAGGCGGGGCGCTACGGTGCTTGCCGTCCCGCCTGAATATGATACGCTCATATCCATATCTAGTGTTCGATTTTATAAACTACTTTTATTTATATTTTATTTATTTATAACTCATGGTTTTCTGTGTGTGCCACTATTTAAGATACAATTTGATCATAAGACCATTTTACACCATCCTTTTAACATCTGGTCAAGGTTCTTTCTTAGAATTGGTTCCTCTAAGTTGACCTGTGAACCCGGAATCATTTCTCACCCTCTGGGTTGTCCAGGTTGTCCGTTATCAGTGGATATTGAAGCCCACAATGGGATGATTCTCAGGGTCAGACCCTTGCCTTATTAAACAGTCAGGGGATAGCTAAGTTGGGCCAGTGAGTTGCACTGGCAGGTGGTTTCACCTCCATATTTTTTGCCAAGTCCCGAGCAGGTCTTCTTATTTGTGGATTGAGCTTGAAAATGAAATGAAGAGTTCTCTCTAGGAAAGTGAAACTGTGTGGTGACGGCTCACTCCACCATTCACCCAGCATATGATGTTCTCACATTGTGGCTGTGACCTTGTTGCGATGTGGCTGCAATGGTTGCTGATATGTTGTATGGATGTTGTTGGCAGGCACTCTCTCTTGCCGTCTCATTCTCCATTCCTTCTTGGCCCAACTTCCTACTTTCTTCCTCACCCCTATCTCTCCTTTCTTATGCTGTTCCTTTCTCGATTCCTTCTCATCTCTCCTTCCCTCCCTCCCTCCCTCCCTCCCTCCCTCCACCCCTCCCTCCCTCCACTCCCCTCCCTAAATCTCTCCCTCCTCTCTGTAGAGTTTATACGGATGCACTGTGCCTCTAATCCTGATTGGTGGATGCCGTCGGAAGAGCAGATAAATAAGGTGTTCAGTGACGCAGTGGGGCACGCACGGCAAGGCCGGGCGGTCGGCACGTTCCTGGGCGTCGCCAGCAGCAGCAACTGTGGAAGCATCTACTCAGAGGGCTTAGAAAGCCATCTGTCTCAGGACGAGTTCTTCCTCAAAGGCCTTCAGGAAGGTATAGGAGACTGAGGGCTGGACAGGTGCATGCACTCATGTCAGGGGGAGGGCGGGGTACTGTGGCCCTCTCTCCAACCCTCCACTGCCCTGCTGGCTGAACAGCGGAATTCTGGGAAATCTTCAGAATCTCTTTCAGCATTTCAGAGATCAGATAAGGCTGCAATGTTCCTCTGACGTTGAACCAACATCGCACTGATGTTAGGACTGTGCCAGGGTGAGATGGAGGCTTATTTGATGAGGTGGGTGAACAGGTAGCACCAATGTTGTTGTGACTGAGTATAGAAATTAATAAAAATGATTTTGGAAAATTTCTGTCATTTTCACGTTCATCTTTAGTTTGTGACCATGACAGCTTGACGTTTTTCTGTGCTGTTTTTACTCAGCAGGTTGTGTTTGTGGTAGAATATTTACCACTGAATTTCTGCTGCATCAACCTTTCTTATTGAGGGAAAAAAACCTTGACAGCTCACAGCCCCAGTGGTCAAGGACTTCTCCATTATGCATTGCGGAGATGCTAGCTCAACCGAGGAGCCACTGAAATTAGCAGAAAGCTGTGCTGATACAGCCAAAACAAGATTCAGAGACATGAGGAATGGGGGAATTCAAGTGAATTTAGAACTAGAGGGGGGTCTCACATTTCAGTAAGGTTAGGGGAAGTATGACTTTGTGACTCCTCCGTCTGTGACTACATATACAGTACAGTGGTGTTCAAATAAATAGCAGTGCGTTAAAAAAAGTGAATAAAGTGCAAATATTTTTTAATAGCTTTTAGTTCCATATTTCAAATGTAGTGGAAACATTACACATTCAATTCCAAATCAAAGCATTAACAAATTTGATCAAGTCTGCATTATTCTTTTACAGGAAGCAAAGGAATATTAATCTGTTCAAAAAAATAGCAGTGTCGACATTTTTCTCTTCAAACTCAAACACTTACTGTATAAACTGAAGAAATTTTTCAAGATTTAACTTCACTTTAAATTACTGAACTAATATTTAGTTGCATAACCATTGTTTTGGATAAACAATGGTTTTGGATAACTTGGTCAACCAACTTCTGGCACCTAGAAACAGGTATTTCAGCCCAGAATGAACAAACTACATTCCACAGTTCCTGTGAATTTTTGGGTTTTGCTTCAGAAACTGCATTTTTAATGTCACCCCACAAGTTTTCAATGGGGTTGAGGTCGGGGGATTGAGCTGACCACTCCATTACCTCAATCCTTTTTGTCTGGAACCAAGATGTTGCTTGCTTACTTGTGTGTTTGGGCTAGTTGTCTTGTTGAAACACCTATTTCTGGGGCATTTTCTCTTCGGCATAAGGCAACATAATCTCTTCAAGTATTTTGATGTATTCAAACTGATCCATGATCCCTGGTATACGATAAATAGGCCCAACACCATAGTGTCCCCATACCATGATTTTTGTGCCACCATGCTTCACTGTCTTCGCAGTGTACTGTGGCTTGAATTCAGTACCCAGGGGTCGTCTGACGTACTGTCGACGACCACTAGACCCGAAAAGAACAATTTTATTCTCATCAGTCCACAGAATGTTACGCCATTTCTCTTTGGGCCAATCGATGTGTTCCTTGGCAAATTTTAACCGATTCTGCACATGCCGTTTTTTCAACAATGGTACTTTATAGGGGCTTCTTGCTGATAGCTTAGCTTCGATCAAATGTCTTCTGTAACAGCTGTATCAGCACATACAGGTAATTTTAGATCATCTTTGATCTTTCTGGAGGTGATGATTGGCTGAATCTTTGCCATTCTGACTATTGTTCAATTTGTTTTAACAGTAGTTGCTCATTTTCTGCTGTGTGTTTCGGGTTTTTGTTGCCATTTTGCTGCACTTCTTTATACGTTTTCGCCTCTCCAATCAACTTTTTAATCAAATTACGTTGTTCCTCCGAACAATGTTTGGAGCGGCCCATTTTTCTTAGCAATTCAGAAGGAAATATATTTTATAACAATGTGTGAAACATTTACTTTCCTTCTTCCTTAATAAAGGACAATTAATGACACCTGTTTTTTCACAGAATTAATGAATTCTCTAATTAAACACCACACTGCTATTATTTTGAACATGCCCCTTTCAATGAATGAGTCAAAATACTCAGAACAAGCAGCGTGCATGTCATGACAGTTGGGTCTGTTGTTTTTCTATTACACTACTACTACTACAAGTAAATGATTTGCCATGCAGAAATATCACTACTACTAATAACAGTGGTTCATCAGGTTACTGATGTTGTACTGCTATTTTTTGAACACAACTGTATATGCCTGCTTTATGCTGTAGCATACAGCTTTCATATGCTTCTGAGATTGTGATGAATGTTGATGGTATTCCGACAGTGTATTTCTTTAGGCCTGCTTTTGGGCCTGTGGTCCTGAACAGGGGCAAATAAATTGTTACACCGTGTTCGGTTTCTAATCGGCATTCTATTATGTGCCTAATTCTCGCATCCCAAACAACCCCCCTCTCCCCCAGCCTCATACTCCCAGCAGCCTCCTCTCCCAGTCTCACACTCCCAGCAGCCACCTCTCCTAGTCTCACACTCCCAGAAGCCTCCTCTCACATTCTCACAAAAGTTTCTTCTTTTGGCCCACATTGTTTCACTAGAATATGAAATATGAGAAATTTGAATGTAATCTAGTTGTGTTTCTCTCATCTCATTGTCATAAATAAACATTTATCAGGTCTTGTGAAAGTAATGTTTCATATCATAAGACCATATTCTAATTAAGCCCAGATTTGGTCACCTGTGTAATATTGCAACCACAACATGACCAAAATCAAACATGTCATAACGGATGCAACCTGAGTTGGTGTTAGTACTGGCATATATAGTACCAAGTATCATTCCATTAAGAACCATCATATAGTATCTGTATGGGTCAACTCATCAAATGTCAGTCCCTGAGGATCCAGGAATACTGTGAATGTTTCACCACTGTAGGATATTACTATGACTGTAGCCCCATTCTGACTCACTCACAAGGACTATATCCCTAAATATTCCAGCACACTGCCTACAAATTTCTTAAAGATTTATGGATGTTGGCAAGGCCAGAACTTTGTACATGCTCAGCACACACTGCCCATGGGGTCTCAGATCACAAGGGGGTCTCTGACTGGGGTCCCAAATGCATTGATCACTGTGCTTAAGAAAACTTACTGTTCTCCTTTTGTTTTTATAGATTGTTTGTTCTCACAAGCTTGAAAATGATACGGTCTCACAAATGAATACATCCAGAGAGCTCTAACTATTGTCTCTGGTAGATGTGATTGGTGGAAGGTCGCTTGGCAGAACCTGAACATGAAGTGAAAACTATCAGATGAGACTGACATACTGTATATGGCACCAAAACGGTACCCTTCAAAAAAACTATCAAGCTAGGCTGTTTATTCAATAAAGCATGTCATGACTTTTTTTGAGCAACATGGTTGTATTTCTATTTCCTATTTTAACCTTATTTACTTTAGCAAATTTTGTACATGAAATAAAGGCTAATCTTCAGCTACTGCTAACATTAGATGGTGCTGGTGTTTATCACTTAGCATCAAAAATATCCCACTTAGGGCAGAAAACTGTAGTCCAGTACAAGAGTGTCAAGGTGTTCTATCAGTGACTCTCCTGTAGAACTGTTGTCTGCCAAAAACATGTATTATTACCATCAGAAAATCCAACAATGATAATCAGTTGTGGATCCTGAACTTGTAATAGAGTGTCAGAAATATACATTTAAACTGACCATTGCTCTCAATCTTTAGATTTCATTTGGTGATTATCAATTAAAAATAGAATTAGCTGAATATTTATGACCAAGTCTGTAACAAATTCTCACTGTCATTTTGTGGTAGCATTATTATTACCTTGCAATCTAAAATTGCTAGATATCCACAGATTATGTAAACTTGCTTGTGTAGAAACGTGCGTTTCGTCCTTCATGCCAAAACTCAGAGAATATTTCTGATGTAAATCTGTTGGTAGGATATACACAGATAGATCTTCAAGTTGT
Source organism: Ilyophis sp. 1 JC-2022 (assembly GCA_022702515.1). Classification (NCBI taxonomy): domain Eukaryota; kingdom Metazoa; phylum Chordata; class Actinopteri; order Anguilliformes; family Synaphobranchidae; genus Ilyophis; species Ilyophis sp. 1 JC-2022. The sequence continues at coordinate 115,789,314 of CM040404.1, read as the reverse complement.
AATTCTCAGAAAAGAGTGTTAGTTTCAAATATAAAGTATTATAAACTTCCTTGAGTGTTGCACTCATGTCTTATGATTTAGCCTAAATTAAAATTCTTCAGAGAAAGACGGGAGTTAGAGTTCAGAGCAGTCACAGAGTGAGATCAACTCCTTTTTAGATGCTATATAACATTAGATATATAAATACAAAATAAATTTCAGACCACCTGCCACACCATCCAACTGAAGCCAACCACGCTATTATGCCTTCCCGCGTGTCACATATGTTTAGGGGTTTTTCGGTGCAAACCACCAGGCCTGAAAAGAATTATAGAGGAAACACTGGATGCTGTTATGCATGAATTAGGGTGCCCAAAGTTCTGCTTCCATTTTAACAGTTAGTTAATTACGTCTGTTCTCACTTCAAATTACTTTAAGTTGCAAAATTATGTTTAAAAAACAAACAAGTAAGCAAAATTACTTATTTTTTTGGTATTCACATTTCTAAAAGTTACAATGGATAAATGTGCTATCGAATTGCTGGCTCCCTGGATCTAAAGTCTCCCTTTTTGAAGGGTGGAGACTGTTCTCAATATCAAGGGGTGTGATTTTAATGATCACTGATTTGCTTAAAATAAAAAACTGGAAAATGAATGCAAACTGATGAATGTGTGACAATGACTACTGAGTCAAGAAAAAAAAAAAAAAAACCAGAGTCCCCCCCACACCCCCATGTGTAGTGCTCTTTTTCGCTTCTAAGAAAAGGCCTTGAGCATTTTAAAATCTGAAGAACACTGGAATTACAAATAACAAAAGTAATTTTGCAATGGGAACCAAATGAGATATTCTTAATTTTAAATTATCTGTATTTTGAGCTTGTGTTTTCTTCAAGTGGAGGTTCCCTATGTTAATTAGTCACCAAAAACAAATTATTGATTACACAAACCAGTTCTTGATTCGGGAAAATCAGGCTTAACCCTTTAAGGTGTAAGGTGTATACAGTGTGTACAATTATGTGATTAGAATTTTCTTAACTGAACACTCTAATGCTGATATAACAATCACTACTGGTAACAGAAACCAATGGAGATCTAGACCACTGACATCATTTTGAAAAAACCTACTCTTTAAAGGGTTAAAAACCACCATGCTGTCTCTATAGCATGATCTTTTTTTTGCCTGATATTCCTTAGTTTTCTGTTTACAGTTGCATCCCCCCTCTACCCCAGCCTAACACTCCCAGCAGCCCCCTCTTCCTGAGCCTCACACTCCCAGCAGCCCTCTTTCCCTGAGCCTCACACTCCCAGCAGCCCCCTCTTCCTGAGCCTCACACTCCCAGCAGCCCACTTTCCCTGAGCCTCACACTCCCAGCAGCCCCCTCTTCCTGAGCCTCACACTCCCAGCAGCCCCCTCTTCCTGAGCCTCACACTCCCAGCAGCCACCTCTCCCTGAGCCTCACACTCAGGGCTATACTAGATTTGTATGCTCTTCTGCAAAGCCACTGTTGTTTTTGCCTCTCAACATTTTTTACCTGTATGATGTCTTTATGCCAAGTAACCTTATGTAGCTTATGTATACAGGTGGATGAAAATGATCTTGATGAACACCAGCATGGGTGAAAATATTTGTCATGTGTATTTTGAAATAAATACTTGGGCTGTATCCCTGTGGAAAGGTAACAGCCATTACACTGTTGCTGCATTCAGGAAAAATATTTTATATTCTGCGTGCGTTCTTGTAGAAACTGTGGACTGTATTCTATTTTATTTTCCATTTGTGGGAATTCATGAGACAGATAGCCAATTAATAATTTTGTCCAAGTTGCCTAGTGGAAATGGGCATTGAAAATATTGACAAAAAATATTAAATATTGGTCAAAATGTAGGCGAAATTCAGATCATTGAAATAGCTGCAACTGGTTTCAAGGCTCTAAGACAAATGCACTTAAGACATTCTTCAAAACAGTATGTGAAGTCAATTTCGTGATTGTTTATCAGAATACTACTACTAAAAAGCCTACAAAAAAGATACTCGTTACAGTTCAGGAAGCATTATTTTAAACATGCGCTGACTGTGTCTACACCTTGTTTAGCTTACAATTATGCGAAACACTGAATGCATTATCCATGTAATTATTAACAGGCTTTTTGTATGCCGGAATAGATGTGAACAATTGTACGAAGGGTTTCACAATAAGCTCTGAAACACGGTCTTTCTCTGAAACAATGACATTTACTCGTGCTTTCTAAAATTTGGAGAATGTTTCAACTTATTGGTGGTTCAGCTGACATTGGTGTCTCTTGGGCCTGATTTATTTTAAAGTGTTATTACTGTTACACTGTTATACTGACTGTTTAAAAAACTGCCTGATCATGATAACCTGAAACCTACCCTGAGTAAAGTCATTTATATGTCTGAGTGTTCGTTCAGTTTTATAAAAAGTTTATAGATGCTAACTGGATCAGCTGAAAATTAAATTTAAACAAATAATAATACAAGGTGAACTTTTTAATACAGACACTAATGACAGTGACAGAGTAAAAGTCAAATAAATTAAAATTACTGTCATAAATAGGGCATATCATGAATTACAAATGTGGGAAGGTGTTGTCAAGTATGATTTCTAAAAATGGTTAGGGAATCAATTATACCAAGTAAGATATAAGATTTTCAAAAAGCTTTCAAAAGTATGTTGTGTACACCAGGGTTTTAGACAGACACAACTTAAACTATTAAAAATGAAGAACAGACACATACTGAAACAAGTAACTGAAGCTATGTTTGATATGATGTGCAAAATTGTTTTATTAAGTGAGAAGATTGTGTTATGCACCGTTATAAAATGTGGATATCATGTAGCTATATATGCCAATTGAATTCAGGGTATTTTTTTTTAATTCAACACTGTGACAAAGCAACTGTAAACGTGTGATGTAATAAATCCATTTTCTCTGTTTTCTTTGTGTGTGAAATGTTTGCAGCCAACAAATGAATATTGACTTTAGGGCTATTTAGAATGATCTCCTTCAAGGTGGATAGTTATACAGTGTATAGAACTCTGGCACCTGGAATGTTAGCTATAGAATTCCACAGTTCTGTGATGACACAAGGGGTGCTGTTTCAGTATGAAAAAGTCAACACACAGTATATAAACTGCTACTATCCCTGGATTCCGGCATTGAGGAATATTGTAATGACAGAGACTGACAAAGAGATACAAATAATGGAAGAACAACAATTCAGTGATACTCATGACCATCACAGCATTATCAACTGGACTATGAACCAGGAGCCGTCAAATAGAGCAGAGAGGAGTGATAATGGCACAGAATCTGAGAGGCCTAGCAGGGAAGGGGAGCTAGACCTCTCAGAAAAAGACGGTGAAGCTCACAAGAAAGGGCAAGGAATGCTGTGGGAGAAGCATCACACAGAGACCTGGCCCAAAACCAGAGCAGCAGCCAAACCTAAAGAGAAGACAACCCTAAGAAGTTTATTTAAAAAACTTTGCGTTGGCAAGAACAAGACCAAAGAGCCAAAGTCCATACAGTCGCAAAAAACCGAGGACAGTAGGGTGGAGGCTGCATCCACTGTTTCCATGCTACAGAGGGAGGCTCAGGAGCTGGCCACAAAAAATGCAGAGCTCCTGAACCTGCTGGACTGGGAGAAGAGAGAGAGAAATGATTATCAGAGGAAACTGTTGCAAGATCTGAGTGATGCACAGTGTATACTGCCAAGCTGTGAAGCATCCCTAGAATCCAGCATTCAAAAGGGCAGTCATCTCCAAGAGGAGCAAATAAACCCAGATAAAGATATAAACTGGCCTAAAGGCCAGCTGAAGGAGAGAGAGGAACAGAACACACAGTTAAAGCGCAACTTGGGGCACGCCCCGGGAGGCAAGAATCCTGAGGTCATTGCTTCCACTAAGAAGATGAAGGAGGTCCTTGTATCTTCCGCAGACTTCAAGAAAACCATTCAGCAGCTGGAGCTTGAAAACACCAGACTAAGAAAGCAAGTGAAAGGTGCTCTTCAGGACAAGCAGGAGAAAGTCAGCAAGGACATGTCCCTGCAGGAGAAGGTGGAGCAGCTCGAAAAAAGGCTACAGCGGAGCGAGGACCAGAAAGGTGAAGGACACGGCTGCCTCCGCAACCTGAGACGCTCTCTGGAAAAAAAAAATTGTGAGGTCATCACCTCCCAGAAGCTGCAGGAGGCCCTGTCAACCTGTGCACTCTTTGAGCAGACCATTAAGAAGCTGAAGGAGTCTGTGCAGAAGCTGGACTGTGAAAACACCAGGCTGAAAGAGCAAGAGACCGAGACAGACGTGACTCTTCGGTTCCAAGAGGAGAAAGTCAGGAAGGCCAGGCATCTTCAAAGGGCCCTGCAGAAGAAGGTGGAGCAAGTGCAGAATGAGCATCTGGTGCTTCAGCGCGAGTTGGAGGAGGCTTGTGAGAAGGTCAAAAAACAGTCAGTGACTGATGTGAAGGAGCACTTCGAAAAAATGCTCGCTAAGCTGGGGCCAGAAAACCAAGAGAAAGTACAGAGGGTGGAGGAGCAGAACAGGGAGCTGGCCACCAGAAACACAGAGCTCCAGGAGCACCTGGAATGGGAAACGTCAGAGAGAGAGAACACCCTAAGTTATCTGCAGAAGGAGCTGGCTGACACACAGTTGAGATTGGCAACGTGTGAGGAATCGCCTGAAGTCAAGGCCTGCCATTGCAGTGATCTCCAAGACGAAAACAAAATGCAGGAACATATAAACTGGCTCGAAGAACAGCTGAAGGAGAGGGAGGAACATAATGCACAGTCAAAGCGCTGCATCCACAACCTGAGACTCTCCCTGGAAGGCAAGGATTGTGAGGTTGTCACCTCCTCCCAGAAGCTGCAGGAGGCCCTGTCAACCTGTGCACTCTTTGAGCAGACCATTAAGAAGCTGAAGGAGTCTGTGCAGAAGCTGGACTGTGAAAACACCAGGCTGAAAGAGCAAGAGACCGAGACAGACGCGACTCTTCGGTTCCAAGAGGAGAAAGTCAGGAAGGCCAGGCATCTTCAAAGGGCCCTGCAGAAGAAGGTGGAGCAAGTGCAGAATGAGCGTCTGGTGCTCCAGCGAGAGTTGGAGGAGGCTTGTGAGAAGGTCAAAAAACAGTCAGTGACTGATGTGAAGGAGCACTTCGAAAAAATGCTTGCTAAGCTGGGGGCAGAAAACCAAGAGAAAGTACAGAGGGTGGAGGAGCAGAACAGGGAGCTGGCCACCAGAAACGCAGAGCTCCAGGAGCACCTGGAATGGGAAACGTCAGAGAGAGAGAACACCCTAAGTTATCTGCAGAAGGAGCTGGCTGACACACAGTTGAGATTGGCAACGTGTGAGGAATCGCCTGAAGTCAAGGCCTGCCATTGCAGTGATCTCCAAGACGAAAACAAAATGCAGGAACGTATAAACTGGCTCGAAGAACAGCTGAAGGAGAGGGAGGAACATAATGCACAGTCAAAGCGCTGCATCCACAACCTGAGACTCTCCCTGGAAGGCAAGGATTGTGAGGTTGTCACCTCCTCCCAGAAGCTGCAGGAGGCCCTGTCTACCTCCGCGTACTTTGAGAAGACCATCAAGGAGCTGAAGGAGTCTGTGCAGAAGATGGTCTTTGAAAACAACAGGCTGAAAGAGCAATGGAAAGAGACTCTTCAGGACGTGAACAGGCAAATCAGGAAGGCCAGGGAGCCGCAAGAGGTCCTGCAGAGTCTACATCAGCGCACAATTCCCCGTCAGAATTTGGAGGAGGCTAGGCAGTCCCTAAATGAGCATAACTCCCAACAACAATGGGAAGAAGAGGTGAAGATTAAATCCAGACTCCAGTGGAGCTTTGGCATGCTGAAGACAGAGGAAGAACCGTCGAGTAGGAGTCAGACGGATGTAGAAAAAAAAGGGGATAAAATGATTGAGAATCTGAAGGAATCTGTGAACAGGCTTGATCGGGAGATGGAGAGAAACACTGAGCTGCAGAAAGAAGTGTGCCAGCTGATGTCCCTGGCGGAGATGAAGGAGGCGGAGCTCTTCCTGCAGACCCAGTCTGTGGAGTGGATCAAGGCAGCCAGTGAGGCTGGACTAGCTTTTCGGTTGGAACCACACATCTGAGGCTTGGAGAGCAAACTTGCCCAAGTCAGAAGCAGCCAGGACAGGTTTTCCCAGGATACAGCCCGAAGTTCTTTATAAAAATTGTGTTTCAGAATGTTGAGCATGTCATCAGCAGGGAATATCCTTGGTAGCAAGACATTTTCAGCTTCCAACTTTTGGATTAGTAACATATAATTTTGTTGTACTTTATGCTGTTTTATAAACTATACTAAATTCAACAATTATGTACCAATTATATATTACATCTAGAAAATGAAACATAATGCAGTTATTTTATATTCTGACTTTAAGAATATCTCATTACAAATTAACCATTAGAAAAGTGGCATTCCACAGTGCAGTTGATTAAAGCCATATGTAAACCCCTCCACTCTATTTTCTACCTATCTGAATAAAGTGATTAAATACAAAAGGCAGACTTCTTTTTTTAGTTTACCATTTTGGAAGTTTTCACTTTCTGGCAAGGAATACATTTAACAGAATTCTCTCCGGGACTGCTCTAGAAATCATATTCTCCATGCTTTTCTTCGGTGGTGTGTTAGGGCCTTTCCAAATCATTCATGTAGACTGTTGCAGCTGGATTATAGCTTGAGGCATCTTTACAGGTGGATGCTTCCTGCCTTTCTTTCATACCAACCTTTAGCCTGAGGGATTAGCAGTCAAAGGGAAGAGCAAAGGTCTACCCTCCTCTATTCCTCTGCCTGTCTTCCGGCATTCCATTGACATGACGGATAACTTCCTTAACTTTCTGTTTATAAGTTGCAACAAAATCACTTTGATGCATGCCGAAATTTTACAAATAACTGGGAGTGTTATAAATGTGTTTTTGTCAAAGCTGTGTTTTTGTCAAAACTTCATTCTTACATGTCATCGTGTAGTGCTGCAACTTTGTGAAAGATCACCATTACGACATTACTTTTGTCTTACTTTGTCTACTTCCCTCAGAGAGCACCCCCAAACTGGATCAATCAAGCCCTGTACATTACAGTCCTTTCTTTTGTTCCTGGAAATAAGTTGAGTCAGAAAACTCTGGCAAAAAGGTTTAATAAATTAATCCTGATTTATTCAAACACCTCATTCAGCGATTCAGTTCCATCGATCCAAGGAAAAGGGCAATCGTACAGTACGTGATCAATGATCCTCTCTTAAAAATATATAACCTTCCCTCAACACCTCCCCCCTCCCCCAAAACACAGAACAATTTTGCCCAAGAGTCCAAAGCAGGGGTCTGCTCTTGCAGATGATTGGTCCAAACAATTTCCACTGCCAACTTGGCCTCATGGACAGCAGTTACTGTGACATGGAATTGAACAGAAGAACATGAAGACCCATCTTTCATAGCAGTTTGATGCACCATGGGATTTTGTCAATAAACATTCAGCTTGGTTTTATACAGACAAAGCATTGGGTAAAGGCAGCCATGCAGGCTTGTATGCATTTTACCCCTTTTGTATTTTTTACATTACATTACATTACATTATAGGCATTTGGCAGACGCTCTTATCCAGAGCGACTTACACAGAATTTTTGCATTTATACATAGTATCCATTTACAGCTGGATATACACTGAAGCAATGTAGGTGAAGTACCTTGCTCAGGGGTACAACGGCAGTGTCCTATGTGGGACTCGAACCTGCGACCTTTCGGTTACAAACCCAGTTCCTTAACCACTGTACTACACTGCCGCCCAATTTTAATTTGCTGTCGAGGATCAGGAGCTTGCCGTACAGCAGTCTAGATTTTGCACACGATCATAAAACAAATTAAACTGCACTGAGTGCGCTTCCGACACATTTGTCCATTAAAATAGCTTCCCTCTCAACAAACCTTATGAAATGGTACCTCTAAAGGCTAAATATGAAATGTGTTATATGCCTTTTTTTTTTCTCAGCATCAGTTAAATGTGTATGTGTATGTGTATGTGTATATACAGTCAAGCCGGAAAGTCGGAACACCCCTTTCACCTTCTCCACATTTTATTACATTAGACATATTCTACAATAGATTGAGTTCATTTGTTGTCTCAAAATTCTACACAAAATAGCAAAATAGAAAATAGAGAATTGGGGGGGTGAGACTAGATTCAGTAAATTACACTGGTACAGTATGGAACACATGGCTGGCTAAATGGCTGTAAGTCATCAAGGGTCTGAGCTATCGAACGAGCCCCAAACCATCACTCTGCGGCCAGATATGGAGTAGATGTGGATGGATCACTGCAAGGGTTATTTCTCCTGACTCATTTTCTTATAGAACTTTATGGTGAAAAAAGTCAGGACAAACAACCCTTAAAGGGATCCATCCACATCTACTCCATATCTGGCCGCAGAGTGATGGTTTGGGGCTTGTTTGATACCTTAGACCCTTGATGACGTACAGCCATTTCGCCAGTCATGTGTTCCATACTGTACCAGCGTAATTTACAGCTGAATCTAGTTTTACCCCCCAATTCTCATCGAGATCAGTTCAAATGCAGAGAGGTTATAGTATCGCTTGTAACAGTACCTGAAAATAAGATATTGAGAGTCTTTTGATGTTGATTGGTCACAGACTTCAGGAAGTAACAGCTTGCAAAGGATATGCGACCAAATATTAAATATGATACTTTAAAAATATGTTAAAGCAAAATATTCTAATTTTCTGAGACACTGAATTTTGGGTTTCATTACCTGTAAGCCATAATCATCAAAATTACAAGAAATAAAGGCTTGAAATATTTCACTCTATGTGTAATGAATCTATATAATATATGGGTTTCACTTTCTGAAATGAGTGACAAAAAATATGGAACTTTTTCACAATATTTGAATTTTTTGAGCTGCACCTGTATATATATATATATATATATATATATACACACACACACACACACATCTACATTAACACAATTATATGAGGTGCTATTCTCAGCAAGAAACAAATCCTTTCACAAAAAAAAAAGGGGTGAACCAGTTCTCAACCAATGTTCATTGCCATAGCAGACAAAAAAGCGATTCTTCAATATCATTGAAAACCGTCAAAACACCTTTTCTTTCTTGTCAGGGCTTGCAAATAAATTAAAAATAAGAGGTAGTTTTCATGAAAACTGAAGGTCTTTTAAGTCTGTATGTGCAAATAACATCAAGTTAGTATGGATCTGAAAATTGAAACGGTCATCAATTACCAAAAAAAGTGTTTTTACAAATGAGTTTGTGCATACACACATGCCCACAAACACATAAGCAGTCATTTTTACACATACAATTTCATGCATAGATTCATAGAACATATTTTATAGTATACTATACCATTTTACAATATATTCTAAAATGTATACATAAAATGATATTGAAATAATCGGTTTAAAATATTTGTAGTGCACAGATTTCACATAAATTAGAAATATTTATTATAGTTTGAATTCTATATCTGAACAGGTATTACTTCATCATATGGGAACTCAGTAGGCAACGGGTTTGATTTGGTGTGTTTATAATGAACATCACAGACAGCATCTGAGGTGTGTTTATAATGAACATCACAGACAGCATCTGAGGTGGCATCGGCTATGCTCACAGGGCAGCACATTCCTTCAGATTTGGATGACAGTGTACAATCCTTTTCATCCGTTAACCATTAGCACAAGGCTAGCTGTCGCACGATAACCACGTTCACGTAATGTCACGGCAACATTAAGAGCATTAATCACTACCTGGGGGTGACTATGTGCGTGAATGAAATGCGGCAAATACGGCCACCTTCCATTCAGTCCCAAAAAAAAACTGTCAACTGAAAAAGCCAGGTGGAGAAAATGACTTTTTTCGAGCAACATGGTTGTATTTCTATTTCCTATTTTAACCTTATTTACTTTCGCAAATTTTGTACATGAAATAAAGGCTAATCTTCAGCTACTGCTAACATTAGATGGTGCTGGTGTTTATCACTTAGCCTAAAAAATATCCCACTTAGGGCAGAAAACTGTAGTCCAGTACAAAAGTGTCAAGGTGTTCTATCAGTGACTCTCCTGTAGAACTGTTGTCTGCCAAAAACATATATTACTACCATCAGAAAATCCAACAATGATAATCAGTTGTGGAACCTGAACTTGTAATAGAGTGTCAGAAATATACATTTAAACTGACCATTGCTCTCAATCTTTAGATTTCATTTGGTGATTATCAATTAAAAATAGAATTAGCTGAATATTTATGACCAAGTCTGTAACAAATTCTCACTGTCATTTTGTGGTAGCATTATTATTACCTTGCAATCTAAAATTGTTAGATATCCACAGATTATGTAAACTTGCTTGTGTAGAAACGTGCGTTTCGTCCTTCATGCCAAAACTCAGAGAATATTTCTGATGTAAATCTGTTGGTAGGATATACACAGAAAGATCTTCAAGTTGTAATTCTCAGAAAAGAGTGTTAGTTTCAAATATAAAGTATTATAAACTTCCTTGAGTGTTGCACTCATGTCTTATGATTTAGCCTAAATTTAAATTCTTCAGAGAAAGACAGGAGTTAGAGTTCAGAGCAGTCACAGAGTGAGATCAACTCCTTTTTAGATGCTATATAACATTAGATATATAAATACAAAATAAATTTCAGACCACCTGCCACACCATCCAACTGAAGCCAACCACGCTATTATGCCTTCCCGCGTGTCACATATGTTTAGGGGTTTTTTCGGTGCAAACCACCAGGCCTGAAAAGAATTATAGAGGAAACACTGGATGCTGTTATGCATGAATTAGGGTGCCCAAAGTTCTGCTTCCATTTTAACAGTTAGTTAATGACTTCTGTTCTTACTTCAAATTACTTTAAGTTGCAAAATTATGTTTAAAAAACAAACAAGTAAGCAAAATTACTTATTTTTTTGGTATTCACATTTCTAAAAGTTACAATGGATAAATGTGCTATCGAATTGCTGGCTCCCTGGATCTAAAGTCTCCCTTTTTGAAGGGTGGAGACTGTTCTCAATATCAAGGGGTGTGATTTTAATGATCACTGATTTGCTTGAAATAAAGGAAACTGGCTGAATGCAAACTCATGAATGTGTATCAATGACTACTGAGTCAAGACCACTTAAAAAAAAGGGAACCAGAGTCCCACCATACCCATAGTGTAGTGCTCTTTTTCGCTCCTAAGAAAAGGCCTTGAGCATTTTAAAATCTGAAGAACACTGGAATTACAAAAAACAAAAGTAATTTTGCAATGGGAACCAAATGAGATATTCTTAATTTTAAATTATCTGTATTTTGAGCTTGTGTTTTCTTCAAGTGGAGGTTCCCTATGTTAATTAGTCACCAAAAACAAATTATTGATTACACAAACCAGTTCTTGATTAGGGAAAATCAGGCTTAACCCTTTAAGGTGTAAGCTGTATACAGTGTGTACAATTATGTGATTAGAATTTTCTTAACTGAACACTCTAATGCTGATATAACAATCACTACTGATAACAGAAACCAATGGAGATCTAGACCACTGACATCATTTTGAAAAAACCTACTCTTTAAAGGGTTAAAAACCACCATGCTGTCTCTATAGCATGATCTTTTTTTTGCCTGATATTTCTTAGTTTTCTGTTTACAGTTGCATCCCCCCTCTACCCCAGCTTAACACTCCCAGCAGCCCCCTCTTCCTGAGCCTCACACTCCCAGCAGGCCCCTTTTCCTGAGCCTCACACTCCCAGCAGCCCCCTCTTCCTGAGCCTCACACTCCCAGCAGGCCCCTTTTCCTGAGCCTCACACTCCCAGCAGGCCCCTCTTCCTGAGCCTCACACTCCCAGCAGCCACCTCTCCCTGAGCCTCACACTCAGGGCTATACTAGATTTGTATGCTCTTCTGCAAAGCCACTGTTGTTTTTGCCTCTCAACATTTTTTACCTGTATGATGTCTTTATGCCAAGTAACCTTATGTAGCTTATGCATACAGGTGGATGAAAATGATCTTGATGAACATGGGTGAAAATATTTGTCATGTGTATTTTGAAATAAATACCTGGGCTGTATCCCTGTGGAAAGGTAACAGCCATTACACTGTTGCTGCATTCAGGAAAAATATTTTAGATTCTGCGTGCGTTCTTGTAGAAACTGTGGACTGTATTCTATTTTATTTTCCATTTGTGGGAATTCATGAGACAGATAGCCAATTAATAATTTTGTCCAAGTTGCCTAGTGGAAATGGGCATTGAAAATATTGACAAAAAATATTAAATATTGGTCAAAATGTAGGCTAAATTCAGATCATTGAAATAGCTGCAACTGGTTTCAAGGCTCTAAGGCAAATGCACTTAAGACATTCTTCAAAACAGTATGTGAAGTCAATTTCGTGATTGTTTATCAGAATACTACTACTAAAAAGCCTACAAAAAAGATACTCGTTACAGTTCAGGAAGCATTATTTTAAACATGCGCTGACTGTGTCTACACCTTGTTTAGCTTACAATTATGCGAAACACTGAATGCGTTATCCATGTAATTATTAACAGGCTTTTTGTATGCCGGAATAGATGTGAACAATTGTACGAAGGGTTTCACAATAAGCTCTGAAACACGGTCTTTCTCTGAAACAATGACATTTACTCGTGCTTTCTAAAATTTGGAGAATGTTTCAACTTATTGGTGGTTCAGCTGACATTGGTGTCTCTTGGGGCTCAAGGCCTGATTTATTTTAAAGTGTTATTACTGTTACACTGTTATACTGACTGTTTAAAAAGCTGCCTGATCATGATAACCTGAAACCTACCCTGAGTAAAGTCATTTATATGTCTGAGTGTTCGTTCAGTTTTATAAAAAGTTTATAGATGCTAACTGGATCAGCTGAAAATTAAATTTAAACAAATAATAATACAAGGTGAACTTTTTAATACAGACACTAATGACAGTGACAGAGTAAAAGTCAAATAAATTAAAATTACTGTCATAAATAGGGCATATCATGAATTACAAATGTGGGAAGGTGTTGTCAAGTATGATTTCTAAAAATGGTTAGGGAATCAATTATACCAATTAAGATATAAGATTTTCAAAAAGCTTTCAAAAGTATGTTGTGTACACCAGGGTTTTAGACAGACACAACTTAAACTATTAAAAATGAAGAACAGACACATACTGAAACAAGTAACTGAAGCTATGTTTGATATGATGTGCAAAATTGTTTTATTAAGTGAGAAGATTGTGTTATGCACCATTATAAAATGTGGATAAATATATATGCCAATTGAATTCAGGGTATTTTTTTTAAAATTCAACACTGTGACAAAGCAACTGTAAACGTGTGATGTAATAAATCCATTTTCTCTGTTTTCTTTGTGTGTGAAATGTTTGCAGCCAACAAATGAATATTGACTTTAGGGCTATTTAGAATGATCTCCTTCAAGGTGGATAGTTATACAGTGTATAGAACTCTGGCACCTGGAATGTTAGTTATAGAATTCCACAGTTCTGTGATGACACAAGGGGTGCTGTTTCAGTATGAAAAAGTCAACACACAGTATATAAACTGCTACTATCCCTGGATTCCGGCATTGAGGAATATTGTAATGACAGAGACTGACAAAGAGATACAAATAATGGAAGAACAACAATTCAGTGATACTCATGACCATCACAGCATTATCAACTGGACTATGAACCAGGAGCCGTCAAATAGAGCAGAGAGGAGTGATAATGGCACAGAATCTGAGAGGCCTAGCAGGGAAGGGGAGCTAGACCTCTCAGAAAAAGACGGTGAAGCTCACAAGAAAGGGCAAGGAATGCTGTGGGAGAAGCATCACACAGAGACCTGGCCCAAAACCAGAGCAGCAGCCAAACCTAAAGAGAAGACAACCCTAAGAAGTTTATTTAAAAAACTTTGCGTTGGCAAGTACAAGACCAAAGAGCCAAAGTCCATACAGTCGCAAAAAACCGAGGACAGTAGGGTGGAGGCTGCATCCACTGTTTCCATGCTACAGAGGGAGGCTCAGGAGCTGGCCACAAAAAATGCAGAGCTCCTGAACCTGCTGGACTGGGAGAAGAGAGAGAGAAATGATTATCAGAGGAAACTGTTGCAAGATCTGAGTGATGCACAGTGTATACTGCCAAGCTGTGAAGCATCCCTAGAATCCAGCATTCAAAAGGGCAGTCATCTCCAAGAGGAGCAAATAAACCCAGATAAAGATATAAACTGGCCTAAAGGCCAGCTGAAGGAGAGAGGGGAACAGAACACACAGTTAAAGCGCAACTTGGGGCACGCCCCGGGAGGCAAGAATCCTGAGGTCATTGCTTCCACCAAGAAGATGAAGGAGGTCCTTGTGTCTTCCGCACACTTCAAGAAAACCATTCAGCAGCTGGAGCTTGAAAACACCAGACTAAGAAAGCAAGTGAAAGGTGCTCTTCAGGACAAGCAGGAGAAAGTCAGCAAGGACATGGCCCTGCAGGAGAAGGTGGAGCAGCTCGAAAAAAGGCTACAGCGGAGCGAGGACCAGAAAGGTGAAGGACACGGCTGCCTCCGCAACCTGAGACGCTCTCTGGAAAAAAAAAATTGTGAGGTCATCACCTCCCAGAAGCTGCAGGAGGCCCTGTCAACCTGTGCACTCTTTGAGCAGACCATTAAGAAGCTGAAGGAGTCTGTGCAGAAGCTGGACTGTGAAAACACCAGGCTGAAAGAGCAAGAGACCGAGACAGACGTGACTCTTCGGTTCCAAGAGGAGAAAGTCAGGAAGGCCAGGCATCTTCAAAGGGCCCTGCAGAAGAAGGTGGAGCAAGTGCAGAATGAGCATCTGGTGCTTCAGCGCGAGTTGGAGGAGGCTTGTGAGAAGGTCAAAAAACAGTCAGTGACTGATGTGAAGGAGCACTTCGAAAAAATGCTCGCTAAGCTGGGGGCAGAAAACCAAGAGAAAGTACAGAGGGTGGAGGAGCAGAACAGGGAGCTGGCCACCAGAAACACAGAGCTCCAGGAGCACCTGGAATGGGAAACGTCAGAGAGAGAGAACACCCTAAGTTATCTGCAGAAGGAGCTGGCTGACACACAGTTGAGATTGGCAACGTGTGAGGAATCGCCTGAAGTCAAGGCCTGCCATTGCAGTGATCTCCAAGACGAAAACAAAATGCAGGAACATATAAACTGGCTCGAAGAACAGCTGAAGGAGAGGGAGGAACATAATGCACAGTCAAAGCGCTGCATCCACAACCTGAGACTCTCCCTGGAAGGCAAGGATTGTGAGGTTGTCACCTCCTCCCAGAAGCTGCAGGAGGCCCTGTCAACCTGTGCACTCTTTGAGCAGACCATTAAGAAGCTGAAGGAGTCTGTGCAGAAGCTGGACTGTGAAAACACCAGGCTGAAAGAGCAAGAGACCGAGACAGACGCGACTCTTCGGTTCCAAGAGGAGAAAGTCAGGAAGGCCAGGCATCTTCAAAGGGCCCTGCAGAAGAAGGTGGAGCAAGTGCAGAATGAGCATCTGGTGCTCCAGCGAGAGTTGGAGGAGGCTTGTGAGAAGGTCAAAAAACAGTCAGTGACTGATGTGAAGGAGCACTTTGAAAAAATGCTCGCTAAGCTGGGGGCAGAAAACCAAGAGAAAGTACAGAGGGTGGAGGAGCAGAACAGGGAGCTGGCCACCAGAAACGCAGAGCTCCAGGAGCACCTGGAATGGGAAACGTCAGAGAGAGAGAACACCCTAAGTTATCTGCAGAAGGAGCTGGCTGACACACAGTTGAGATTGGCAACGTGTGAGGAATCGCCTGAAGTCAAGGCCTGCCATTGCAGTGATCTCCAAGACGAAAACAAAATTCAGGAACGTATAAACTGGCTCGAAGAACAGCTGAAGGAGAGGGAGGAACATAATGCACAGTCAAAGCGCTGCATCCACAACCTGAGACTCTCCCTGGAAGGCAAGGATTGTGAGGTTGTCACCTCCTCCCAGAAGCTGCAGGAGGCCCTGTCTACCTCCGCGTACTTTGAGAAGACCATCAAGGAGCTGAAGGAGTCTGTGCAGAAGATGGTCTTTGAAAACAACAGGCTGAAAGAGCAATGGAAAGAGACTCTTCAGGACGTGAACAGGCAAATCAGGAGCTTTGGCATGCTGAAGACAGAGGAAGAACCGTCGAGTAGGAGTCAGACGGATGTAGAAAAAAAAGGGGATAAAATAATTGAGAATCTGAAGGAATCTGTGAACAGGCTTGATCGGGAGATGGAGAGAAACACTGAGCTGCAGAAAGAAGTGTGCCAGCTGATGTCCCTGGCAGAGATGAAGGAGGCGGAGCTCTTCCTGCAGACTCAGTCTGTGGAGTGGATCAAGGCAGCCAGTGAGGCTGGACAAGCTTTTCGGTTGGAACCACACATCCGAGGCTTGGAGAGCAAACTTGCCCAAGTCAGAAGCAGCCACAGGTTTTCCCAGGATACAGCCCGAAGTTCTTTATAAAAATTGTGTTTCAGAATGTTGAGCATGTCATCAGCAGGGAATATCCTTGGTAGCAAGACATTTTCAGCTTCCAACTTTTGGATTAGTAACATATAGTAATTTTGTTGTACTTTATGCTGTTTTATAAACTATACTAAATTCAACAATTATGTACCAATAATATATTACATCTAGAAAATGAAACATAATGCAGTTATTTTATATTCTGACTTTAAGAATATCTCATTACAAATTAACCATTAGAAAAGTGGCATTCCACAGTGCAGTTGATTAAAGCCATATGTAAACCCCTCCACTCTATTTTCTACCTATCTGAATAAAGTGATTAAATACAAAAGGCAGACTTCTTTTTTTAGTTTACCATTTTGGAAGTTTTCACTTTCTGGCAAGGAATACTTTTCTGAATACATTTAACAGAATTCTCTCCGGGACTGCTCTAGAAATCATATTCTCCATGCTTTTCTTCGGTGGTGTGTGTTAGGGCCTTTCCAAATCATTCATGTAGACTGTTGCAGCTGGATTATAGCTTGAGGCATCTTTACAGGTGGATGCTTCCTGCCTTTCTTTCATACCAACCTTTAGCCTGAGGGATTAGCAGTCAAAGGGAAGAGCAAAGGTCTACCCTCCTCTATTCCTCCGCCTGTCTTCCGGCATTCCATTGACATGACGGATAAATAACTGGGAGTGTTATCAATGTGTTTTTGTCAAAACTTCATTCTTACATGTCATCGTGTAGTGCTGCAACTTTGTGAAAGATCACCATTAGGACATTACTTTTGTCTTACTTTGTCTACTTCCCTCAGAGAGCATCCCCAAACTGGATCAATCAAGCCCTGTACATTACAGTCCTTTCTTTAAAGTCAGATTTGTTCCTGGAAATAAATTGAGTCAGAAAACTCTGGCAAAAAGGTTTAATAAATTAATCCTGATTTATTCAAACACCTCATTCAGCGATTCAGTTCCATCGATCCAAGGAAAAGGGCAATCGTACAGTACGTGATCAATGATCCTCTCTTAAAAATATATAACCTTCGCCCAACACCTCCCCCCTCCCCCAAAACACAGAACAATTTTGCCCAAGAGTCCAAAGCAGGGGTCTGCTCTTGCAGATGATTGGCCCAAACAATTTCCACTGCCAACTTGGCCTCATGGACAGCAGTTACTGTGACATGGAATTGAACAGAACATGAAGACCCATCTTTCATAGCAGTTTGATGCATGGGATTTTGTCAATAAACATTCAGCTTGGTTTTATACAGACAAAGCATTGGATAAAGGCAGCCATGCAGGCTTGTATGCATTTTACCCCTTTTGTATTTGAATTTGCTGTCGAGGATCAGGAGCTTGCCGTACAGCAGTCTAGATTTTGCACACGATCATAAAACAAATTAAACTGCACTGAGTGTGCTTCCGACACATTTGTCCATTAAAATAGCTTCCCTCTCAACAAACCTTATGAAATGGTACCTCTAAAGGCTAAATATGAAATGTGTTATATGCCTTTTTTGGGAAATGGAATTATTTTTTCCTCAGCATCAGTTAAATGTGTATGTGTGTGTGTATATACAGTCAAGCCGGAAAGTCTGAACTTTCAACTTCTCCACATTTTATTACATTAGACATATTCTACAAGAGTTCATTTTTTGTCTCAAAATTCTACACAAAATAGCAAAAGAGAATTGGGGGGGTGAGACTAGATTCAGTAAATTACACTGGTACAGTATGGAACACATGGCTGGCTAAATGGCTGTAAGTCATCAAGGGTCTGAGCTATCGAACGAGCCCCAAACCATCACTCTGCGGCCAGATATGGAGTAGATGTGGATGGATCACTGCAAGGGTTATTTCTCCTGACTCATTTTCTTATAGAACTTTATGGTGAAAAAAGTCAGGACAAACAATCCTTAAAGGGATCCATCCACATCTACTCCATATCTGGCCGCAGAGTGATGGTTTGGGGCTCGTTTGATACCTTAGACCCTTAATGACGCACAGCCATTTCGCCAGTCATGTGTTCCATACTGTACCAGCGTAATTTACAGCTGAATCTAGTCTCACGCCCCAATTCTCATAGAGATCAGTTCAAATGCAGAGAGGTTATAGTATCGCTTGTAACAGTACCTGAAAATAAGATATCGAGTCTTTTGATGTTGATTGGTCACAGACTTCAGGAAGTAACAGCATGCAAAGGATATGCGACCAAATATTAAATATGATACTTTAAAAATATGTTAAAGCAAAGGGTATGAATACTTATGTAAATGAGATTTCAGTTTTCGATTTTTAATACATTTGCAAAAATTTCTAAAAACATGTTTTCACTGTCATTATGGGCTATTTTGTGTAGAATGTTGAGACAAAAAATTAACTCAATCTATTGTAGAATATGTCTGTAATGTAATAAAACGTGGAGAAGGTAAAAGGGGTGTTCAGACTTCCTGGCTTGACTTTACAAACTATATATATATACATATATATATATACATATATATATATATATATACACACACACACACATCTACATTAACACAATTATATGAGGTGCTATTTTCAGCAAAAAACAAATCCTTTCACCAAAAAAAAAAAAAAAAAAAACCCGGGGTGAACCAGTTCTCAACTAATGTTCATTGCCATAGCAGACAAAAAAGCGATTCTTCAATATCATTGAAAACCATCAAAACACCTTTTCTTTCTTGTCAGGGCTTGAAAATAAATAAAAAATAAGAGGTAGTTTTCATGAAAACTGAAGGTCTTTTAAGTCTGTATGTGCAAAAAACATCAAGTTAGTATGGATCTGAAAATTGAAACGGTCATCAATTACCAAAAAAAGTGTTTTTACAAATGCGTTTGTGCATACACACATGCCCACAAACACATAAGCAGTCATTTTTACACATACAATTTCATGCATAGATTCATAGAACATATTTTATAGTATACTATACCATTTAACAATATATTCTAAAATGTATACATAAAATGATATTGAAATAATCAGTTTAAAATATTTGTAGTGCACAGATTTCACATAAATTAGAAATATTTTATAATATTTGTGTTTATAATGAACATCACAGACAGCATCTGAGGTGGCATCGGCTATGCTCACAGGGCAGCACATTCCTTCAGATTTGGATGACAGTGTACAATCCTTTTCATCCGTTAATCATTAGCACAAGGCTAGCTGTCGCACGATAACCACGTTCACGTAATGTCACGGCAACATTAAGAGCATTAATCACTACCTGGGGGTGACTATGTGCGTGAATGAAATGCGGCAAACACGGCCACCTTCCATTCAGTCCCAAAAAAAAACTGTCAACTGAAAAAGCCAGGTGGAGAAAATGTATTTACATCGTGATATTCATGATGCATTTGCATGGGTTTATCCTACTGTTTTAATTCAATTATGCCACCATGGAAAGGCAGATGAGGACCTTAATCAAGTCTTTGGGATTATGACAACGGTACAATAACTGCACTTTTAAAATATGCACTTCAGCTAAGGTATGGGCTTACACTTGGAATTTTGAAGACCTTATTCTTGCGAAAAATTAAAACAAACGAAGGGTATTTCGCTTTTTCCACTTGGTTTGCTAAATCTATATTATAAATTCTTAAATTGACCGACTGAAATACAATTTCCTTCCATTTGTGAAATACGCTATACACAATTTTTTTGTTCTACTTTCATTACAAATAATGCTATTAATATGTTCATATATTTATGCATTTCGGTAGACTGCAATGATTTTTTTCCCCACAATGTGGGCAAAAAGGGTAAATGCCATCCATTTAAAAATCCACCAGATATATGCTTTCAAAAAGCAACTACGGCAATCTTTACAAGCTGCCCAAACACTTCATTATTGATTGTGCTACATGTACTTTCATTGTATGAGCCGGGAATGCCAGAGGGCAGCCACCAGGTTTGATCAGTGAAAGAAACGCATTTCTACAGCTCCAACCACAAAGGGACCGGCTGCAGATGTATCTGTGCTGGCCGGCAGATGTTGTTCCTTAGGCTTACAGATAGACAATCACCAGCCTTGTGACTATGGCAAAACTTTCGCGATTCAGTTGAGACCACCAAGACAATTCAATGACATGATTCGTACAACACGCTGAAAAATAAGTGCCGAGTTGCTGCAGTTGCAGGGTGCTTTCTGGTCGAAACCCGAACAGCTGTGGTCAAAGTGTGGTTAGGTCACCAAAAATGCGTCCCGGTGCACGGAGCACGCATGACCGCATGACGGAAGGGCGGGGAGGGGAAGGGAGTGAAAGGTTAACATATTGGACTGCAAAGTAAGACTTAAGATGAGATGTTTGCAGAGGGTAGTGAAGATCCAGGAGTATCCTGCCCTTGGTTCCGCCTCTTCCTGGGGGCTTCTGGACAGGGTCCCAGTTGTGCTACAGGATCTCCAGGTCAAGGTGCCGCACCTCCGGATTGCGTTGCTGTGGAGAGGAGAGAACAGGACTGACACTGGTCCAATGGCATACTGTGCCACATGGTAGACATCAGATTAAAGCTGAGGGCCAAATTCCCAAACCTCAGCTGGCTTTGATAGCCATGGCGTTTGAGGACATTTCTTTTTTTTGTGTGGAACAGTTTTCCTCTTCAATTCCCATTAGAGTAAGCAGCACTATAGTTTTGTGGGTTCGTGAACATTGACAAAGTGTTGGGCCTCAGGATGCTTTTTATGCAAGTTTTCAACTATTCAAGACAAGTGCAAATCTGAAACCGCTTACGAATGTACCGACTGTGATTAGGGCTGGGTATCAAAAAACCTAAATATATCGGTCCTACCGAGTATCGAAACATTTTGGAAAAAAAACGGTACCAAATTTTGATACTTTACCGTAGGCTACTTCTCGACATGAATTCTGTTTTCGCAGCCAGCGGACAATCCATTGCATCAAATGCAACTAAAATTAAATGAAACACCAGTACCACATTGAATATGGTAAAGCATTTGATCGTCCAGTGCTGGGTTTTCTGACTGCAGACAACAATTGAATAACAGATACGGTTCTCGCAAACAGAACTTTTGGTTTGGTTATTAACCATTGCCTTGTAGCCTAATAACGTATGCTTATACGCAGGGTGCGATTTGCCGGTGGGGATGGTGGGGATTTCCCCCCCTCTGGTTTACACGTCCTACCCTCTGCTGAATTATTTTTATCCTCGGTGGGGACGAAATTTATCCCCCCCACCCAAAGTATTTTCACCATTACATCGTAATTATTAACAGCCAAAATACAAAGGGTCCGTGTGCATTCTGGTTGTGCTGTGATTTTGATCAGGGGCGCCCCTCCCTAAACGCAGAACACGCGCTGCGCGTAGGGGCACCGCACCAAGTCAGCTCGAGGAGAGAGAAGGAAACATAATAATGAAATGCGCATTTATCTCAATATTTTCTCAAAAATAATAAAAGTAAAACATAAGGTGCCCCCCTACTCCCATTCTCCAATTGTATTTTCATATGCTGTAACAACTGTCAAATGAAGAGCGAATGTACGCATCTCCCCTTTAAACCGCAAACAAAGTTTAAACGAAGTTACTCTTTTTATCACCCAGCACTAACAGGAACGCTAATACGGACTTATTTAATTAAATTCACCAAAGCGCGAACAGACGCAAACCGAAGTAATTACCTTACCATCCCCAGCGAACACAAACGCCAGCATGAATATGACCTAGATATATTGTTGTGACTTTGTGACTATTACTAATAAAGGTTGTTAAGTTAAATGGCATTTTGTTATGTTGTTATGCACATTGGGTCAATACTAGGGTATAATTGGCTACCAAATTGGGAGAAAATGGGAAAAAATCAGAAATAAATTTTAAAAACAAAAAACAACTTTTCATATAGCCTACTGTTGTTGTTGTTCCCGCCGTTGTGTGGTATTTTTGTTGTTGAATAAAAGCGTTCCTCAAATTATCCCCCCCTCTGGTTTTTTCACAAATCGCACCCTGCTTATACGTATGCTAAGGTGGATGTTAGTTACGTTAACGTTATTAGCTTACCTCGTATCATTGAAGCAATCACAAATAAACGTTTGCAGTAGACAGCTACTTGTGAAATTAATAAATCTCCTATTTCATTTCATACTAAGGTCCCTCTGTGAAAGCCAGTAGTGTAGCTGATTGCACCCCTTCCGTAACTTCCGTTACTGTGGCAGCAAGTAGAACTAAGCTGAAGAACGGAAAAAAGAGATGAACGGCGCCGTGCTGTTGCATCATTTCAATACAGCTGAATCTCCAAAATGGACGTCCTGACAGTTTTGGAATTGCACTTGATTTTCTTCCGTTGTGCTTATTCTGTCATTTTACAATGACATACTTTTCACAGAATAATACTTAGTTGTAATTTTACAGTGACAATGTTTACAGAATGAAAATGTTTACAAATAGTAAAGATATCAGTTATAATAATTTATAGAAACATAGTCGGCCGATAAACATATAAAGTTTTCATATAAAGCAGGGCTGCCTAACCCTCTTCCTGGAGAGCTACCGTCCTGTTTTCACTCCAACCCTAACAAAGCACACCTCATTCAACAGCTAGAGAAAATCAGGTGTGCCAAATTAGGGTTGATATGAAAACCGACAGGACGGTAGATTTCCAGAAACAGGGTTGGGCAGCCCTGATATAAAGTATCGACAAAAATATTGTGCAGGTATCGTGTGGAATTAAGGTTTATTGCTTGGAATTATCGGTTTTGGTATTGGCGTCGAAAAATTCCAAACGATACCCCGATAACTGATACATATTTAAGTCACAGAAAAGAGTCAACATTGTCTGATTGGAGTGTGTGAACTAATTTTGCATCCCACATTTTGTTCACTGCCCACCTGTGAGAGAGTACAGTTGATTACCATCCATTACCAAGAGCTTATTGATCAGACTGCGATTGCCTCAAATAGTGTGATCATTTCATATCTAGAATGTCCTAGCAATCATTTAACAAGTACTCCCTCTGGAGCTTGAAGCTAAAACCCATTTTCAGGGAAAAACAGCCAATGTGTACTTGAAAATGAATCACAGGGTCAGTGTTCAGTTGAATTTACCACATAGTGAATGGCAGCAATACGGCTAAATTATACATGTAGTGCCCATTCCACCAAACGCATTCCTGGGGGCTTGTGTTCTCGTGGTAAACCATAGGTGCCTGAAAAGCAATACATTTAATGCTAACAATGTTTTTAAAACAGTTTTTTTCTATGTTACCCAAACCAAACATCTACAGTAAAATATGCACATAATCAGGAAGAATAATAATCTTTAGGGTAGATAAATAATAAAGTATAACAGAGGACCAGATTCTGCCAGTTGAGATGAATGGCCAACGGTTCTGTGCGTGGGTGCTCTTATATTTGAATCGCTGTCAGTAGACCCTTTAGCGACCCAATTTGTCATGTTCCTCTTTGGAGAGCAACCTCCCGTCTCTCCCAATCACCGTGGTCTTACATCACAGAGGGGTTGGCGGCTGGCAGACTGGGGCCCATTCTCCGAGCTTGGTGCGGGAGGCGAAACATATAACTGGTGGAATGTATTAATTTCCTCGCCGCGTACACCTGTACAGTGTACGGCTGGATTGGTCGTGACAAATGCAAACCAGACACATTTTGACTAACAACAAGGCTGGGGTATGTGTGCGAGCTTTATGAAGGGTGTCCATTCTACCTATGGCCCTTTGAGCCTCTCAGACGAGGTCTGTGAGTGTCTGTGATTCAGCCTGTCCAAGGGTAGGACACAAATATATGTACCATGTGTGACCCCTGAGACTCCAGGAGTAAGTAGCCAAGGCACAGTATGTAAATAATAGTGGGCATGACTCAATATATAATAGAGGACTGTGGGTGTGGCTCATGGTAAAGGGGAGGGTTGGACGTGGTTACGTATATAAGGAAGAGTGTACTTGGCTCAGAGTGGGGAAGTACGGTGGGCGTAGCTCAGAGTATGAAGAAGGAGGGGCTGGACCTGGCTCAGGGTATGAGGAAGGAGGGGCTGGGCGTGGCTCAGGGAATGAGGAAGGAGGGGCTGGGTGTGGCTCAGGGAATGCGGAAGACGGGGGGTGGGTGTGGCTCAGAGTATGAGAAAGGACATGTAATGCTACCACCTCACTCTGAAGCCTGCCATCTAACTAGGCCCTACCGCCTCACTAACATTCTTCCCCTTTGGTTTTGGTGAAAAAGGCGACCACCCCCCCCCACCTTGAGTTCCTTCTCCAGCCGATCAACCTCAGCCCCAAGCGTGTCGATGATGTTCTCGCCGTGCTTAAGCATGAAGTTCTCCAGCTCCTCTGCGGTCTTCACCTGCTGGATTTCCTGCAGAAGGTGGAAGGTCACATTAAACCTGGGGCCTCCTCCAAATTTTAAATGAAACAAATGAGAAGCTCTTCCAATTTAATTTAATCCGAATTACATGCAATCAATCTTCAACTAGTTTACCAGTTTTTTTTTTTTTTTTTTACATCCGATTGCCTGCTATAGCTGCAAACAAACGGTCCACCTGGACCTGCGCCCACCCAGCCCTGCCCATACGCACATTGAGTATTTGATCGATGTCCAGCTTCTCCAGGTAGGCCCGTGTCACCACCCTCCCGTCAAAGTCCACCTCCGCCTTAAAGCGCACTTTATTCAAGCCCAAGTCTGTAGCTTTGACATCGTGGATCGCCCTGGAGACAAGGAACAAAAAGGAACCACCTCATTACTCATTCACGTTCCGCATTAAAATGAGCTGCTGAACTCCAGCGCAGGAAACTACATCCTGAACCAGCAGAGCAGGAAATGAGTAGTCACACACACTAGAGACTGAAAGGTGGGTAGAGTAGTTCAACTTGTTGGGAACCTTGAGAAGCAATTATTCTTGAGTCTGACACAACTCAACTTAAAAGGTACTGAGCAATGCGACCGCTTCCTCTGGAAAAGATCATGTGCACCTGGGGTATTTCTCTGAAATACTACAGAGCGCTCTTACTTTTACAAGAGATATATTAGCAGTAGCTTCTGTGGAACTTGCTAGAAAAGCACTGCTTAACCCAAGGAAAAATATTTGGGTCAGACCCAAAAGAAGAAAAACAAAGTATGAGGCACGTTTATCGGTGCCTCGTACAAGCGGCCAGAATAACCTACGAGGCACATTTATCGGCGCCTAGTACAAACGGCCAGACTGTCAGCAGTCGGACCTAAGGGGCCGGACGGGTGTTCGTGGGTTGTGGCGGACCGACCTGACTGCGGGGTCGTTCTCCAGGAACTCTGTGAGCTTCTGCACGTGCGCAGCCTGGATGGAGCGGCCCAGCAGCGCCTCTGTGTTGGTGTAGATGAGGAAGGCCGAGACCGTGCCCAGCAGAGTGCCTATGCCCAGAGAGCCCAGGCTGTCGTAGTACGGGTTACCTGAGAACGAGAGCAAGGGGCTAATACTGACAAACACAGAATATACCAATGCAGATATATACCGATCATCTATTCAACTAGGTGTGTTTAATAATACTGATTGGCTAGCTTACTGTGAATATCCACAAGTCGGCATGCTTAAATGCACACAGGAGCAGATAACCAGAACCTATTCTCTACATATAGAGAGGAGAATACACGAGCGGACCTTCCGGTCAGAATACAGAGTAAATGTGCACACACAGGTCTAGGTGGAGAGAAGTTCCAACGGTGATCTCTAGTGCCGAGCGCAAGCATTCACAGGTGTTTTCTGAGGCAGCACCTTCAATTTCATTTTAAAAACAATAAAGAATTTGCTCCGTAATCCTTCACTTTAGTCAACTGATGAATAAGCGGCGACAGCTGTTTTTTTTCTTTTTCTTTCTTCCCTTTTCGCACACTGCAATTAGCTGTGCAGGTCACACTTGGTGATTGGACAAATCGGATGAAAGAAGCTGGAAGGTCGTTTGCCCACCTGTGAGAGAGGTGAGGCCCATGCAGCTGGATGCGATGATAACTCCCAGCACAGCAGCTGCATCTTCCAGCAGGACCACATTGGTGCTGGGGTCTCGAGACTGCAACACTGGAAAACAGAGCAGGACCACGTTAGCGCTGGGGTGTGTGGACTACACCCCTGAAATAATTCACCCGGATCATGTTAGCGCAGAGGTGTTCCCAAACTCGATGAAGGAGTTGGTCCCAGTCCTGGAGTCTGTGCAGTTGACTGCATCTAGAACAACCAATCAGGAAGCATTTCTTTAACTGGTTGCCGATTTGATTGTTCTAGATGTAGTCAACTGTGAGTTGACTACAGAAGAAGTGAGTTGAGAACTTCCCTCATTAAGTTTCCTGTGAGCAGATATACAGTACAGGGCAAACATACCATACTCATAGAAAGACAATCCTTGGATATGAGCACTCTTCTTAATCTCATTGAACGCCACCAGCAGTGTAGCTGAAAAGAGAGAACCGTGCAGTGTGTAGAAAGACACAGACCTCACAGATAGAAACATTTTTTCAAGTTTGTATACTCACACAAATTTCATGTAATTAGAAGAAACTGAAAAATGATTTTAGCAGCAGGCAGGTATAGTTAAACAATAGTATAGTTTAGCACCAGGAAAATTCCAAATGGTAGAAGGCCCTTTATTCCTGAAGAAAACTACTGTAGGGAAACACACCAACATTCTCACTTCGTCTTAACCTGACAGCAGCCTGGTTGGTGATGATATACCAAATGGGCGACTAATAAAGCTTCACTATGAAGTAGAAGTATTACATTTCATAATTTCATATTAAAAGACAAATTTCAAGGAGATTTCCATTTGGCAACATCTAAAAGGTATATTTATAGAGGTGGATGACTGTAAAGTGCTGGTTCCTTTCCTACTTATTGCTTGACAGAAAGTGAAGTAAATATTGCTTTTGCACCGTTATGCAGATTGAGTGGATGCCAAGCTAAATACCTTTAAGGCCATATGTTTCCTACTTTTGCCCGAACAGCTATTTACAAAGTCATAGTCATGATTTTCAGACAGAAATAATCAATCCCAAGCATGGGTCATTAATTATGAACTTTTCATATCAAGTCAGAGTCATGAATCAATCATGAGCCACAAAATCAAGTCCCAGACAAAGTTTACCGCAGGCTGGCATAAATTAAGCCTCAGGAACGTGTTGAAATGATAAAAACAAACATGAGGGCCCCCTTCAGAAATGAGAATTGTCACCCATGTATATGAAATATGGCCATGGTTCAGACCTGGAGAACAGGAGTTAAACAGACAATAACTGAGCAATATGGCAACTCGGCCATGTCACTCTTCCCATCTACCTCCAATGGCTCTCAATATTGACATAAAATTCAAAACCTTGGGGTCACTTATTGGCAGTTAGAAAGGAACCACCCCATTACAGCTTCAAAATACCAGAGACTTACAGCAGCCAGACCTCTGCGGTCTCTGGGAGACTGGGCCCTCCCCTGGAAACCATACCAATCTCCCAGCTGAGACTGGAGACCCACCTCTTCAGATTGCACCATGGATCCCTTAACCCTCTTTAGCTATACTCTTGCTTTTATTAAAAAAAAAATTATAATTAAAAAAATATATTTTTTTGGCCTAATAACATTATATGTATAACTGTATGAGGATGGGTTAGCTGTATAGTGTCATTTACTTTTGTTTAAAACACTAAAGGGCTGATTTACTAAGATCTTTAGCGTGTGCAAAACCTTTTAGCATGCACAAACCCAATGACATGACCGATGGGCCTCCTGTGCTTTAAAGATGATGTTCTCCACTTTTGCAAGTCACCCTGGATTAAAGAGTTTGCTAAGCGAGTGCAATGTAATTGTGGTAGAAGTACTGCTGTAAGTCTCTTTCTGAATCTACATTTTAACCTAGAAAAGCTCATTATCATCATACAGTGTGAGGATCAGACGGTTTGATATGGAGATACATATATGCAGCTATCGCTGGGTCCTACCTCCTTCTGAGACCAGGGAGCCAGCTAGAATGCAGTAAGCCTGAGGGAGCACAAAACACAGAAGGTGTTACACAACTAGAAATCTCTGACTATTCATCATCAAAATAATCAGAATATGGACCCCATTAACCTAGCCACAAGGTACTACTTTGGGCTTATCCAATTAAAACACAGTTTCACACATACATGCAGCGTGATCAGTGTTGTTGAAATGAACAGAAACATAGAAATCATAAAAAGTAACACATAACCATTAGACAGAAAAATGTATAATCATAATTTGCAAATGTTAGACAAAAGAATATTAAACAGCTTTGGAATTAATTAACAAGCTAAACTGGCAGGTTTGTTTTAATAGATGGCAAGGTTTTGCTGACTTTCTAACTTCCAGAAGGTCAGAAGGATCAGAAAGATCAGAAGGATCCCTCTCCTAACCGATCTGTCTCAGGCTGCCATCGATTACGATACTCTACTTTGGAATAAGTTTGCCGTTGCTGGTTTCTAGTCTTGAGCACCTCAGAGGTTTACAAGCAGAGACGAGAAGCTTCCTCTGTCTTTTTAAGCATTTGTGAATCACTGTCTGTCAGGAAGGCAACCCAGAAGCACATAATGAGCGACACCCCAGGTAATCTCCAGGTAATCTGGGGACTGCGCCACCTCAGGCACTGCTCAGCACGTCCCCGACAACCGTTTGATTCGCCAGCGGGAGTATCTTATGCCAAAATAATAAAAATCGCCGTTGGCGAGCAGCTCACCCAGAGAAGGGACTCCATTGGCTGTGGGTGCAGGAGTCCCATGATGCCGTGATACCAGGACAGCCCCGCCCCCATCATGAAGATGCCCACCCCGCTGATGAGGGAGGCAATGTAGCGCATGTTGGTGAAGCCGTACCTGTGGGGAACACAAGGGGGAGACCAGGAGAGGGTCCATCATTACCACAGGGGACAGATGATAATGTCCTGAGAAGGACCATTTTGATTTGAATTTATATCAAGGTGTTCATACAGAACAACACATTTGTTTGGGTTATATCTGCCTTAAGGGAAATGTTCACATGAAATACAATCTCTGAAATTAATTTTAAGAGCCCTACATCAAATATGATTTGACAGAATAAATGTCTTTCATAGGCAGAAGTGCAGGCAATCAGTAAAGGAAATGGTTGCTCTTACGGGTGCACAGCATCAGGGTTCCTTATTGACTGACTAATGCCCAAAGCCAACAGGGCCTGAGAAGGAGGAAGGGAAAGAAAGAAAGAAAAAAAGAAAGAAAGAGAGAGAGAGAGAGAGGGAGGGGGGGGGGTTATTTTATACATATTCTCACTCACTCAGGGTGAAATACAATGGCATCAATGTGCATTAAAAACAAGTCACGGAAAGCTGTCGGGGTTCACCTGGTTGCAGGTGTCGGCTAGAGAGTGGATGGCCTCAGAAAACATGCTGGCTGATCCAGTGTATACCCAAGCCAAGAGCTTGAAGATGAAATTCAGCCCATTTCTGGAAATGGAGGGAGAAGCACAGTCATTAGCAATCATAACACAAAACAGTCTAGAAATTAGCTTAATGGGTGCCCTTTGACATCCCTGACCAAAAGTGCAGCACTTCCTGGCCCCTCTCACTATGTGTGGGCGTGGTCGCTACTCCCAGGCATGTGACCGCAGATGACCATACGTGCCCTCTTAATCACTCTAATCTAACTGGCTAACTAACTGCATCAGGCATGTGCCTTGTGGCCCAGTCTGATGTACAGCCCAAGGGCTTCCTTCAACTCATTCTCAGTTTGCACATTTTTAACATCACATTCACGGTGGCACACAAGACATGCACAGAAACACCGCTATAGACAAAGCAACGTGTAGCAGTCTACATCCTAACCAGACAGTGACTGTAGAAAAGCGTTTCTGCTATGACTGCACGATACGGAAATTCTGGGGCCGGTATCAATACCCAATATTTGCCTGGCTAACTTGTCAGATGAGGCTAACTCCACGTTTTACATTGCAGCACGTGCAAACTGCAACAAACTTTCCACACTAATGGAAGTAGTAGATGAGCACAGATATAAAGTCAAAATTTAAGTCAAAATTAAACAAATTTTATTTTCATATTTCAACTTGCATAGTTTATTATTAAGCAGAGAGTCTAACACATACCAGGCACTGTATATTGCAACCACAATATTATCGTGCACCCCTAGATTCTACCCCCTGGTTTCATAAACTTACATGCAAATGGCCACCATCACCACCTTCCCGGGGCCTTGTAAAAATGTGGTCCGCTTACCCGATCGAGGCTGTGTGTAAAACAGGAGAGCGGGGGGTTGTGAATCATATCACAGACACTGCTAACATTCCAAAAACAGAAAGCGCAGCCGTCCATCAACTTATACATTGCCTACAGCCCTTAATCACAACATTTGCATTCAAATGTTACCGTTATTGTATTGATGAATTTACCATTTCTAGTCAACCTAGTACATTTTGAAAGCTTTTATTATAATAATGTATTGCACTTATATAGCGCCTTTCTCACCAACTGGTGATAATAAAATGTAGCCAAAAATATATACCATACTAAAAATAAGCTAAATTCAATCACAGAGCAGAAAAGTGCAGTAGAGAGAATTAAATTGTGCTGTAGTCAGATGATGTACAGAGGCTGCCAGCAATACAGACTGTGATGATGGAGGCAAAAGGTCATGTGACTGGTGGGCAGGGGGGTTAGTCAGGAACAATTTTCAAAAAGGCAGCAAAAACCCTGGATCTCTCCAGCTGTCACCCGTTCAGTCAGTATGAAAGACCGGTAAAACGGTTGTGTGACATGGGACAAATACCAATACCAGCTTAAACCATTTTAGAATTGACCAAAGCCTTTTAGGAATCATTGCACCAGCAACACCGCTGCACGCCAGGAACGAGTTAGCTTGCCTATGGCATCTAACCCTAGGACTGAATAAACGCAACTCCGACTGTTCCAGCCATGGACAAAGACGCAAACCAGGCGGTAACAAAGACGTCGGACCGGGGCGACCAGCAGAACTCCCTACCAGGATAAGAAAGGCCAAAGAAGACGCCCTGGCCACCCACCTCACGGACAAAGCCAGCTGTAATCAACTCACCGCACACTTCAGTAAGACTGATCAAACATCCCAGGCATAGTTTAGGATTTTAGTCTGAATTGTTTATTGGTAATTTGATTGCATCTCGACTTTGCGCAATAATAATAGCTGTATAAAGCTGTTGCGCTGGTCAGCAAGCTAGCCGGCTGGCCTATCGTTTAATAGCTAATGTGGTCATACTGTTTACTAACCAAAGCAGGCCTCATGGTTTGCTCCACTTCTTTAACATTTACTAACATTTGTGTGATATGATCTCATTTTAGCTTACTGTAGATGGTTAACAGTATTTCCTGACCAAAGTGCTTGAACTTATTTATAGTAACGTTAGATTTGAGACCAATAACCACCATCGTGCTGCGACACAGCCGGGTTACTCCGCACTCCTTTGTTCTCTGAGCACACGTGGCACGCACACACCCACACACACACACACGTGCATACCCACCCAAATACTCCAATACGCAAACAACACGATATGTCTATTTAGTATGATGTGATATTCTTGTTTTACCTTGTTTAATAAATCTATTTTTGTTAAACCTGGTGTCTGTTTTGATATATGAACACGAGGGCTGAGTCAACCTAATCATTAGAAGGTAATACCTTCAACCCTTATGAGTTTTGAGTTATTAGTGCTTTGATGGTAAATTGAAGTAGTAGTAATTATGATCCATAATAATCTAAATGAGACTGATTTAATTTTAACCTAATTTAAGAATAATAAGGGTAAACCTCATAATTCCATAGTTATTGCCTATATTTCTGGCATCTCATGTAAGAGTTTATATATATACATACATACATACATACATAGGCATATCCCTTACATTTATTGGTGCCCCGTCCGAGGATATTCCATACATAATTGGTGCCGCGTGAGGACTCTGATGATTCAGAAATATTACTACTAATGACCTTGCTCACTGCTACCAGATTCGTACGTATTCTCTACATTAGTTGGTGCCCGGGTGAAGACTGGTAAGACGCACATGTTTTATTTGTCTATCACCACTATTGCTAAATGTATATGTAGAGAATGAGTAATACATGAGTAATGCATGAGTAATACACCACATGTAAGAATATAGAGGCATATTACCTTACACAGCCACACTCACCTTCGTGTTGCCCCAGAAATCTTTGTATTCCTTCAAAAGCTGCTGATTCCGAGATAAAGCTGGGAATGCGGGGAAAGAGTTATGGTTTTCATAAATCCAAGAACAACAAAGAGTACCAGGTTTCTATCAAGACTTCACATATCTATTGCGAAACAACGTGTATTTGTCCTCAAATGTAAATATCTTCATATGTAAATGTCCATGGAAAATCAGTATTTAATGTCAATTATGAAGTATCTATTAGTAAATTCAGATATCTATGGTAGATAAATGTTAGAAGAACCTCTGCAATATGAATCTCAGTACTGTCTGAATGCTGTATGATAGTGGAGGTAGCACAGAAAATTATGCCTTATCAGTATTATCGAATTAAGTCACACTTTCAATAATTGATTTTATTTTATTATTTTTTTTAAACTAAAAACTACAGTAGTTTTACTACTGTAAAAAAAAACAACTCCCGTTTCCTGTAAAAACTGCACCAGGCCATTCTTATCACAAATTCTAAAATTACGATGGGTGAAATGCATGAGCATTTCATATAATGCAGAAACAGAACAAAAAAAAAAAAAAAAGTTCACAAATGAAGCCCAATATTGTGACTGAAAAGGAGATGCACCATTCAGAGAAAAAAGAAAATGATAAATTCCCCTGTGACATCCCGATTACCAGTGGATTGACTACTGGACAAATTAAACTAAGGTTTACATGTAAAAAAGAAAAACAAATAAAGTAGCCAATTAAAAATAAATAAAATAGGGTGATGTAAGTTACATACCAATCAAGGAATTTTAATTTTATAAACTGGTGTTTAGTGACATTACTTTCAATCTTCAAAGGTGATTTCCTAGTTCTGAATCACGTCAAATCCTGATTCATTCCCATCTTAAAAGTTCTATGGCATACAGAAGTGTAAGTGTGAATACCCGATGCTAAATCTACAGATATCAGATGTCAATATGCTGGTATCTAATACATTCAGATATCTATATCTACAGATAAAATTCAGATAAATCCACAGGCCTTTGCAGGCAGCTATACAGCAGATATCAATGGTAAATACACATTTATCTATGGTAAGTGCCTACTTTCTTTATACACCATCGCCACCTTACTCCTCAGGTTCTTCTCGCGGGCAAGTGCTTCCTGACTACCCCACACTTCCAGAGCCCTGCAGACCACCAGACAGAAAAAAGCTTTGTGCTCAGCCCTCCTACGATTCAGTCAGAAACAGCAGCTTGACACCATACATCTGTACATCAATGTATCCTATAGCACCTTCAAGTATTTGAAAATGGAGTTTTGTATAGACATGCCAACTGCCAAAAGATGGCAGATATACAAATACTTTATGCATCGAAGCAAATAGTCTCTGGAAATTAAATTATTCCTACAATAACCTGAGGAACTTTTCTGACAGGCAGTAAATTTCAGAGGGACAGGTTTATTGGTTTAGGTAGAGTATTACAGCTGTGAAACTTGTTAAGGGGCATGCAAAACATGCCCATATGGGTTATTTCAGGACCAGCCTCCTCCTAAATACAGGAAATTACACCATTATTATACTTAAATATTCCCTCCCTCCTCTGGCCTGAGAAGCTTGTGTGAGGACACCGCAGCCTCTGGGGATTAAAGATACAGATAATGGTTAACTCTCCAAACAATCCATCTGGCTCTTAAATCGCCATTTTATTCCCGCAGACAGAAAGACTCCTCCTTCCCATTAAAAATAGCAGCATGCCCAGTGTAGAAGGCAGACCTAAACCTTATTGGCGCACGAAATCAGAGCTCAATCCACATTTGCACTTGGATTTTTACATACTTGAGTCTATGTGTAGAATAATGTGGGTTGAGGGGTACAAACTTTAACTCCACGTCAGAGCGCAGGAAGACGGTGAACGCCTCTGTGTCGTCGTGGGGACTGCGTCGGCGAATCTTACGCAGCTGCTCCAGGTCACTATGAGGGTGGATCGTGAAAAGAATAAATACAATGAAAAGAAAAAATGTCACATTCAGAGAAACAGAGCCAGGTCACAGGCGCTCAAGTTTGGCCTGCCAAGAAGGGAACCCAAACTCATCACCGTTAATGCTATAATCAGTGCTGTGCGCTAGCTTGTTAACTCATTTGACACACTGTGAATGCTGTGAGCCTATAGGCACAGTTACGACAGAGCAACAGTTCAGCCAGAGCGAAAGTTCTATTCCAACAGCAGAAAAAACACTGCAATGCTTTAAGTGCTGATGGGAATTGTAGTCCAGGGAATTTGCTTAAATACTCCACATAATCTTACTGTAGACTACAACTCCCATCAACACTGCTGCATGCTCTTTACTACTACACTACAAAAAAATTTTATCATATTCTATGGTATTTGGTTATATATGGTTTGAGTCACAGGACATTTAAATACACTTCAGCTTTCACAGACCAAATACAACCCTTCTCACACTTACAGATTTGTTGCCCCTGCATGTCTCCAAGACTCACCCAATGCTGCAACATTACAGAGGAATGAAAATGGTTTGCGGCAAAGGCCATATGTCAAATACCCCTCGCAAGCATCAGTTCAGGTGCAAATTAAATTTTAAACCAGGTTTCAGGATCGAATCCCTATGAGAGACACGTACTATTCTCTTGATACAGTCTATTTAACCTATAGCAGACCTAGTTACGCTGACCACACAAAATTTATGAATTACCAAAGGTGACCCACAATGGATTGAATGAAGTCAGGTTGTTGCATTTATTACAATGGGTGTCTTACCTGGGTTTGAGACAGAACTCATTCATGGCTCTAACTGCAGTGATGAAGTTATTCTTGGTGTACTTCGCACCGTACTCCCTCTTCTTCAGTACCGCCCTCACTGCGGAAAGAGTCCCTTTTGGTAATGATGTAATGGAAAGTGAGCAACCAAGATACCCAAAGCTACTGTCCAGCCAAGAGCTGAAGGGGGTGTGCCTTTGGTGTGCACCAGTAACAGGGCACCTGGGGCTGCTCTCCAAAACGCAACATCTACCTTACACTTACAGATCAGATGGTAATCTTAGCTCAGTGCTTGAAATGAATGTGGGCATATATCAGAAAATATCAGGACGCATTAAAAAGAAAAGCATTTCGTCGAGTGTACGAAGCAAGCAGCAAGCCACATGGCCCTTCACACGGCAGCACACATTTGGTTCATAAAATGAAATACTTTCGTTGCTTTGGACTTTCTCATAAAACCACACAAAATAATGCTGCGAAACATCATATCATAACGAGTGTAAAATAACATATGAGGCGTACCAAAAATAATACAAGCGATCAAAGCTCGAAAGTACAGCCAATCTTCCCAAAATTAAGTTCTAATCCATCAAGGGCCTGATTTACTAAGACCTTTGATTACCAATTAAAGCAGTTTACTCCTGTTACTAAATTACATTCAAACCGTTTAGAATGACAGGGGATGAAACACTGGAGTTGACGATCTCGTTAGTTTACAGAACAATGAAGTACTGAAACGCTATTGGCATCACAGACAGAGATGGAGGATTCAAACAGCGCCCTGTGTTACCTTTCACTTGGAAAGCCTGAGCAGGGCCAGGGATTATGGGATCTTGTGCTACAAAAGGAAACCGACTGAATCAATATACATGAAACTGGCCACTGAAATATTTCTCTAAAGCACTATACAACTAAATGCCAAAAGACACACTGGTAGCCACATCTCATTTGGGTCTGATCAATCACTTCGCAGATCTACCTTCGGCTGTATGAATTTTTACATGAAAAATATTGGTGTGTGTGTGTGGGGGGGGAGCATTCAGTTGATTAATAAACAGCATAAAATAACTTATAAGCTTGCAATGTAATTTCAACACTACTGTGCATGTCCTTACTTAACTTTTTTTACTCAAGTCATTGTATACAGAAACAAGTGTGCATTCTGGAGAAGTTAAAACATAAAACAGATACTGGTAACTAAACCAACCCTTACCAGGCAAAATGGGTGCAGGACTAGCGTCCACAGTCTTCTCAGTCGGGTCGGGTTTATCTGGCCCAGATGAGAACCCGTCTTTACTGCTGCTGCAGTAGTATTGGTGCTGGCCCCCCGCTAGGACTGCCACATGGCTGTCGTGGAGGCTGTACCAGAGACTGTGCACCCCACCTGCACTCTGCCACCCTGTGGACAACAATGGTAACTTGACTTGTTGATGCTTGGGCACAGGGGCCTACCCTACATCCATGCTGTATTCACAAGAGCAAGTACACCCATTGTTTTTCAGTGGAGGCTCATGCAACTAGACACTCCTGGCTACAAACCTTGGTGGAGCAGGGGTGCATGCAAAAAATGTCTTCCATCTCACAATGTGCCTGTACTGTCTGTTGCTGAAAACCAACTGCTGAGTTGTCTAGAAAGCCAGTAGGGACCAAATAAAATGTATAGGTAGTGTGACGGCTAGTGAGCAAACTCACAAACTAAATAACAGGCTAACTCACAAGCTTTCTGGTTAGCTCATTGACTAGCTAGCCAAGTTACTAGCTAGCAATCCAGTAAACACACATGAGCTGTGTCCGAATCAGTGCATTCATCCATCCATCCATTATCTAACCCGCTTATTCCTGGACAGAGTCGCGAGGCATGCATTGGGAAAGAGGCAGAAATACACCCTGGAGAGGTTGCCTAAACCCCCAGATTATATACTTACTTATGGGGTTTCGCTGAGTATATTCACAGGAATACTTTACAAGAAGTAAACAAACATTTTGGTCGCAAAAATATGACGCCTCATTTAAAAATGAGACGCAGCTTTGCTGGCGTTTACCTTCAAGAACAACAACATGTGACATGGCTGCTCAAGGGTGGGACATCTTACCACACTTCCACAGTATGGTTGGAAAATAGTATGGAGGACATGGACTGCACTAAACAGTATACAGTAAACAGTACACAGTAGACTACATGGTGAGGTAGTTGCAGTTTTGTGTTTCAGCAGACTACCTAATCTGAATTGCTTCTGTAAATATCAAGCGGTACAAACAGATCACATTATAATGTGCCAACTAAGTAACATATAGCTACAAATTTTGAAATATTTAATGCAAACACTTGTGTCAGATCAGGCTACAAATCTGACAAAAAACAAAACAAAAAACATTTTGCTTTTCCTCTTTACACTTGCAGTGGCACAATATAGTTACATAAACTTTACCAAATATGAAGGGGCAATATAGGCCCAGGATATATCCAAATAAGTAATAAACAGCAAAAACAAGATTATAACTGCTCCAAAAAAAACAGACGGGATACTCACCCTGACATGGCCGTCCCACTCTTGGTGCTCTTTGTGACAGGGGGGCTCTCTGTTGCAGGTAAATCCTACAGAAGACATGCCACTGTCTTTGGGCTAGGCCTGGGAACATCCTGGCAGGGATTGGGACAGCAACGCTGGAACCTACTGTTCAAACATGGATTATCAATCCATGTGCCACTGATTTATTGCGAGGTAAATAAGTAAACAAGAAAACATTGATGTTTTCTGAAACAAACCTTCAGCTAGTATCTAAGGGAAAGTGGTTAAATTAACTTAGCCAGCAATAATCTTTACGGACAGATCTACAAGAGTAACGTTAACTTTTATTAACGTTACTGCCTTTGATAAAATAATCCTGATTCTTCAACTTCAATAAACGTTGAGCTATCTTCAACAACCGCCATCGGCTAGTTGCATATGGTTTAATGCTAGCTATCTAACGTTAGAGTTTTAGATTGAACATCACCTTGTTCTTGTCCAATGTTTTTTTTTCTCTCTTTCGGGTGAGGAATAACATCTGTATAAAGTGTGTGAGCAAACTGCCTGTTCGGATAGTTAGCGATCTAGTTTGCTCACGTTAGTCTAGCTATCATTTTCCCAAGTCTGATGACGCACTTAATCATATTAGCGTTTCATAACCTAATATGCCAACCAATTTAGCTAATAATCTAATTTAATAACATAACCAACTTAACTTACGTTAGCCATCTATTATACCCAACTGGTTTACAACTCACTTTGAATGAAATTTCATGAAGAACCGACATCTTGGGAAACAAAATCGCCTGCAATCTATGACAAACCTTGCAAATCAGCAGGTATTAGTATACTGACCTAGCAAGTTATCCCACTTTAGCTGGCTAACTAAGGTTAGCTGTGGTAAGCCAATTACCTGTCGGTTTTTCAATTCCAATGAGTTGGTTGATTAGTTATAGCGAGTTGTGTATCCAGTATTGATAGTTAGCTAACGTAACTGACCATACACATCGATAGGCGTGTGACGCCGACTGAGAAACACATACATGAAGTTAAAGCCAGTTTCACTATCCATGTGCATCATTAATGGGGTAGCCAGCATTCTCAATATTATAAAAAGCTAACGTTAGCTAGCAAGAAATGCGGCTAAAATGTGACAGCGGCACTTCGCTTGTTGGCTAGCTCGCTAGGTCAGTGAATGTTACATTGAAAAGCAACTAGTACGTGGTAAGCCGCGCAAACTAATAACTTATACGTTTGTGGTTGTGCTCCGAAGGACCTAGAATTTACAGGTAGGCAGCAAGTGATTTTTTTCCTTACCTGTCTGCAGTAAGTATTGCTCCACATACCTCAGTCCATCTCACATTGTAGCCAACTAGCTAACACTCACCGCTGCTACCATTAGAGACCACTTTGCACAAACAGACAGAAACAACGGAAATCTCGCGATACAATGGAGTTGGAATGAACTCCCGTCAATATTACCTACCATCGCGAGAATGAGTGGAAGGCAATATACAGGTGCAGCTCAAAAAATGAGAATATCGTGAAAAAGTTCAGAAAGTGAAACTCATATTTTATATAGATTCATTACACATAGAGTGAAATATTTCGGCAGTGTGGTATAATGGTTAAAGGAACTGGGTTTGTAACCGAAAGGTTGCAGGTTCGATTCCCAGGTCGGACGCTGCCGTTGTACCCTTGAGCAAGGTACTTCACCTGCATTGCTTCAGTATATATCCAGCTGTATTAATGGATACTATGTATAAATGCAAAAGAAATGCTGTGTAAGTCGCTCTGGATAAGAGCGTCTGCTAAATGCCTATAATGTAATGTAATGTAATGTATTTCAAGCCTTTATTTCTTGTAATTTTGATGATTATGGCTTACAGCTAATGAAAACCCAAATCCAGTGTCTCAGAAAATTAGAATATTGTGAAAAAGTTCAATATTGGAAACTCATGGTGTCACACTCTAATCAGCTAATTAACTCAAAACACCTGCAAAGGTTTCCTGAGCCTTTAAATGGTCTCTCAGTCTGGTTCAGTAGGCTACACAATCATGGGGAAGACTGCTGACTTGACAGATGTCCAGAAGACAGTCATTGACACCCTCCACAAGGAGGGTAAGCCACAAAAGGTAATTTCTAAAGAAGCTGGTTGTTCACAGAGTGCTGTATCCAAGCATATTCATAGAAAGTTGAGTGGAAGTAAAAAGTGTGGTAGGAAAAGGTGCACAAACAACAGGGATAACCACAGCCTTGAGAGGATTGTCAAACAAAAAAAAATAAAAAATTGGGGGGAGCTTCACAAGGAGTGGACTGAGGCTGGAGTCAGTGCATCAAGAGCCACCACGCACAGACGAATCCAGGACATGGGCTACAAATGTCGCATTCCTCGTGTCAAGCCACTCCTGAACCAGAGACAACGTCAGAAGCGTCTTACCTGGGCTAAGGAGAAAAAGAACTGGACTGTTGCTTAGTGGTCCAAAGTCCTCTTTTCAGATGAAAGTAAATGTTGCATTTCATTTGGAAATCAAGGTCCCAGAGTCTGGAGGAAGAGTGGAGAGGCACAGAATCCACGTTGCTTGAAGTCCAGTGTGAAGTTTCCACAGTCAGTGATGATTTGGGGTGCCATGTCATCTGCTGGTGTTGGTCC
This sequence comes from Ilyophis sp. 1 JC-2022, assembly GCA_022702515.1. Taxonomy (NCBI): domain Eukaryota; kingdom Metazoa; phylum Chordata; class Actinopteri; order Anguilliformes; family Synaphobranchidae; genus Ilyophis; species Ilyophis sp. 1 JC-2022. The sequence continues at coordinate 115,748,735 of CM040404.1, read as the reverse complement.
ACTGTGTTTTCTGAAGTCCACAGTCAACGCAGCCATCTACCAGGAAATTTTAGAGCACTTCATGCTTCCTTCTGCTGACAAGATTTATGGAGATGCTGATTTCATTTTCCAGCAGGACTTGGCACCTGCCCACACTGCCAAAAGTACCAAAAGCTGGTTCAATGACCATGGTATTACTGTGCTTGATTGGCCAACAAACTCGCCTGACCTGAACCCCATAGAGAGGGGTTCAGGTCAAGAGGAAGATGAGACACCAGACCCAACAATGCAGACGACCTGAAGGCCGCTATCAAAGCAACCTGGGCTTCCATTACACCTCAGCAGTGCCACAGGCTGATCGCCTCCATGCCACGCCACATTGATGCAGTAATTCATGCAAAAGGAGCCCCAACCCAATTGAGTGCATAGAAATGAGCATACTTTTCAGAAGGCTGACATTTCTGTTTAAAATATGCTTTTTTATTGATCTTATGTAATATTCTAATTTTCTGAGGCACTGAATTTGGGTTTTCATTAGCTGTAAGCCATAATCATCTAAATTACAAGAAATAAAGGCTTGAAATGAATCTATATATGAGTTTCACTTTCTGACATGAGTGACAAAAAATATTGAACTTTTTTCACAATATTCTAATTTTTTGAGCTGCACCTGTATATATCTATCAAGGTCACATAATTTGTTTATTTCGATACTTTAACATTAAACATACGTAGTTTGATTAAAAGTGGTCTGGTACGTTGAGAAATGCTTAATATGACTTCACCAGAGACAATTAATTTCAGAGCCCAGACTATCTTGGATTGCTGCAAGTGAGAAATCACATAATTAAGGGTACTTGTGGGTTATCTGTCGCCACTTTTTAATTTACCTTTGTTTTTTAGTTAGGCGACAGATAACCCACAAGTACGGAAAAAAACATTTTAAATACCATCTAACTAAAAAACAAATGACCCGCAAGTAAAACAAGTATTTTTGTAGGCCAATTCGGAGGTTTCTTCCGGGCATGGGTTCCCATGTCGATTTCCAATGGGGTTTTCGGATTCGTGCCGAATATAAGGTCTGTGGTTAATATAAGCCTAAGAGAGTTTTCACGTTTTGTTAATAAAGATAATTTCCACAAATAAATGCACTTTGCGATTTTTGAACCACACACGAAATGAATATAAATTAAATATAACGGTATGCTAAAGTGAACTACATTACTACAGCAATCGGTCGCGTTCCGTAAACGTCACTCACCACCACTGAACAGAACACTGGACAGTTTTTCTGAGCCTGCCGTGTGCCGTCTCCCCGCATTCAACTAAGCCCCAGCGCTTTGTAGCCTATTTTCTACCTCCCAGATCAAAGCAAAATACAGTTGCCTGCGTATATAGTATGGAGGTAGATTTCTATCAAAAATAAACAAACACAATTTGTTTAATCCACAATTATTTTTATCATCCACACACAAACACCTCTCAATTTGTGTTCGTAAATATAATCCACAAATGTGTTTTTGCCATTCATACGCAAAACTTCTTCTTCGGCGCTACCTAACACGGCGATGTGTGTTCGGCTCATCAGCACCAGTTAAGTTAGCTAGGTACCACGATTGCTATAGCTACTAGCTACGTCCTAAGTGCAGTTTGTTTAACTAGAGAATTTATTTTGCTAACAAAATAAAACGTAGCTTCAAACGGCAGTTATAGCTATAGACAATTGTGGTAGTTAGCTAAGTCATATATAGCCAGCAAGCTCGGAAAATAGGCAGCTATGAAGTCGAATACATGTTAAAACGGCTTGCCATACTAGTTTGCTGGCTAGCTAGCAAGCTACATAGACCTTAGTTTTAAATAGTATTAATTTATATTCTTGAATTTCATATAAAACAAGTTGATGTGGAAAAGTTTGAAAAGAGCGCTGAAACGACTAGCTGCGAGCTACACTTGAGAGCAGCCAGGCAAGGATCTGCTGAGGAAATGACGTGTATTTATTCTGACAAATTGTAGTTTTAATATAGAAACTGCAAGCAACATACTTTTAAAAACCATATAAAAGCCTAAGAATGTATGGTTAATATATTAATGTGTGTAATGTATGTCGTAGAACAAAACGTGAAAACTCTCAGAGGCTGATATTAAGCACAGACCTTATATTCGGCACGAATCCTAAAACCCCATTGGAAATTGGCGAGGGAACCCGTGGCTCAAAAATGCTAACTCACTTCCGGGTTTTACGACTACAAACTGTGGCACTCTATTGGAATAACAGAAGAGTAGCATAGTCAAGACAATCAAACGTGTCAATTTACCAGTAATTTATTTGTGACACCGGGCAATCAGGACAAAAAATATTATATTATTTTGTTTTTGGTAAAATTGTAGGTTGTCCCAAAGTATGAGTTTACGTTTTCGTGCAACAAGGAAATGTGCAGAATGCATTGGACATGCCCAAGTTCAAAGACGAGAAGCTTCAGAAGCAATTTACCACAAAAGAAAACTGGCCAGTACGGGGATCGAACCCGCGACCTTGGCGTTATTAGCACCACGCTCTAACCAACTGAGCTAACCGGCCGAAACTGAGCAATAGCATACTGCTTTTGTATGTATATATTTTAAACTGCATACTGATACATTCGTGATGTGTATAATGTTGCACTGCATGGTGCCTTCAAAACACAAACATAACCCCCTTTCCGTGTGCTTTTCGGGTAGTGTGTCCTGAGTCTACAGTGTTCAACAGTCTGGTGGGGCCGTGACTGAATACGACCCCTGTTCCCTGTCCACTCAGACCCCTGTCCCCTCACTTTGCAAGCAGTCTGCAAAAGAAATCCCGCAAAACTCTTTCCAAACTAGTGAGGAAGTAGTTCGTAATATTTATTTATATATTTTTATTGAGAACATCAAGCAGTTAACATATGACGATTGTTACAAAGTGTAGATTATGAATGAAGTTAGAATTAACAAACAAAAAAAGAACGAGTATTTTGTATTGTGAACCTATGTTATACTATATACATATACGCTCTATGTCTTTTACGCGTTTACTTCTGGGTTACTTACTGAAATTGTGCACCATTCTGTAGAGTGTGCTCCTGAACCTGAATTCCCTCAACAAAACCCCGGAAATAACGTGTTCATCCTGATATTGTGCCCCCATTTGTGTGAAAAAGTCGCCCACTCAAAAGCTTTTTTGACGAAGTGGACTCAAATATGCGCCATCAAAAGGGTGTAGGAGTCGTATTCGGACACGGCCTCGGGCTGCGTTCAGATCAGAAATTTATACTTTCTTCCTGTCGTTCCCTTCCCTTGCTTCAAGGGAGGAATCCCGAAAATGCCACAACAAGTGGGATTTGGTTCCAATTTAAGGGGAGGCAGCAACTATATAAATATTAGTAGGCTAATTATATTACCTCAGTTCCCTCACGATACAATGCTCAATGTTTCAACTCTATGGGGTAGGATTCCTATATCGGTTGCAAGGGCCATTCAGTTCCGTTGTTTTGTCTTTCATCTATCCTCCCTTACAGAGCACATTACACAAGATAGCTCACTCAAGGGAAGGAAATGTGTTAAGTTGGACCTGAACGCAGGCCCGGCTTCTTTCACTGCAAAAACCAAATCTGAATAATTTTAATCGAATATTTAGACTTTAGAATCTTATTTCTGTAACGTTTTTTTGCGAAATAAGACAAACTATCTGCCAGTGGGGTGAGATAGTTTTACTAATTTCAAGATTTGCCAGTGGGGTAAGATAATTTCACTGTACGATTTTAAGTCTCATTACAAGACTAAAACACTTGTAAAGACAGACATTTTTTTCAGTGTTCAAACAACCTCCCTCCTTTAAAAAATGGACCCAGCACTGTTTTCAAATCTAAATCAGGGGTTTTCAACATTTTCTAACCCAAAGACCCCTAGCCAGACTCAAAGGCATCCAGGAGACCCCCATCATTAAAGTTGAAAAGAGGTTGTTTTACTTTTAAATATTTCCCCAAATCTATATCGAGTCATTGCATATCAAGTCTGCCCAGGGACCCACTACCTTCAAGGACCCCCATGTTCAAAACCTAAAGTATGAACAAAGATAAGCTGGAGAACTCTCACAAGCCCTCAAAGGCCATCATCTAAAGTCAGAGGAGGGGAGAGATTTATAAATTAATAAAATGTATTTTATTTTTTAGAAAACTCCTGATAACATTCAACCCCACAATCAGTATACATACAGTGAGCACCATAATTAATTGGACAGTGACACATTTTTTGTTATTTAGATTCTTTACTCTAGCACTTTGAGTTTGAAAGGATACAATGACAATGAGGTTGAAGTGCAGACTGTCAGCTTTAATTTGAGGTTATTTTTCATCCATATCGAAAAAACCGTTTAGGAATTATAGAACATTTTGTACATAGTCCCCCCATTTTTGGGCATCAAAAAATATTGGAGTTGAACATAATGTAGAATAAAGTAATAATGTTTAATATTTGGTTGCATATCCTTTGCATGCCATGACTTCCTGATGTCTGTGACCCAACAATATCAAAATACTCTTGATATCTTATTTTCTGGTACTCCTACAAGCGACACTATAACCTCTCTGCATTTGAATGGATCTCTATGGAAATTGGGGGGGTGGGACTCGATTTAGCTGTAAATTACACTGGAACAGTATGGAACACATGGTTGGCTAAATGGCTCTAAGTCATCAAGGGTCTGACGTATCAAACAAGCCTTAAACCATCACTCTGCTGCCACATATGCAGTAGATATGGATGGATCACTTTAAGGGTTTCTTTTCCTGACTTATTTTTCCATAAAGTTCAATAGGAAAATTTGTCAGGCGAAACAACACTTAAAGTGATCCATAGTGTAGGTAAAAGTCGATACTCATTGCTGAGGAGGACATTACCCAAACAGGTCATTTTCATGAACAATGCTGCCTCCTGCTGGATGTTTGGAGGATTATCTACTAGAATGCACAATTAGCCAGAGTACGAAGTTGGTAGCACCTCCTCCGCTTGTAAGGTTTCACACAGTTTGAAGTTTTAGTAAATATTTGAGATTGTAACACATTCTAAGAGTTGCACAGTTGCTAAAAGATGGACTATGAAGGAGGACACAAACATATATATCTTAGACTTAGATCAACTTTATTGTCCCAAGGAAAATTTTGTTTACAGCCAGGATAAAAATAAAACATAAGAACACATAAAACATATACTAAAAAGGCATTACAAAAAATAAATACAAAGCTAAAACAAATAATCAAGACTGAAGGGAATCCCTCTGACCAAATACAATACAGTAGTGCTGTATGTGAAATTCCAGTGTCAAGAAGATCCAGTTCATGATTATGAGAAGTGATTCAGTATGTTTATGGCCACAAGAAGAAGAGTCTCTGGCCTGCCTTGTTTTTTTTGGGGCAAACAGAGTTAAAATCATTATCTCCTTAGACACAGCATTTTTATTTTTCAAAAAAATGATTTGTTTTGCCCATTTGTACTTCAAATATCAGCCATAGACAAATAAAATTGTAGGCAGTGTTTGAATTGTCATTGAGGGAAATTGGAAAAATTGCCCCCCCTTGTGAAGATATGCAATTCTGTGAAATGAAACGCATTGGGTTCAGTCCAATCACTTATTTTCACTCCTTGCATCATTTCCTTTTGTCCTTTCCTCGGCCCTTAGCTCCATCCAGGCCCGGACTGGCCATCTGGCAGGCCGGTCTGATTTTCTACTGTTTTGAGCCGGTGTAGTGTAGGCTACAATTCTTTATTTTATTAAATTTTTTAAGCAAGGCAATATATAGTGTATTTTTTTTTGTATTTATTTTATTATTTTTTAAAATATAGATTGACAATCATAACTCACATAAATAATATGACATTAGTAGGTATATATTTTTTAAAACAACAAAGAGAAAGAGAATACATAAATAAGCCTACATATTTGCATAGAATACATACAACTGATTATACATAATTCCTGCTTTTCTCCAAAGGCCTTTTTGTTATTGATTTTACCGAGAGAACAGATAAATGATTTAACATCAATACAAAATCATTTGATATTTGGTTTACATTGAGTCATTCTGCATTTTTGGATGTGTGTTTTGCCTAATAGACACAACATCTTAGTGGTATTGTCAATACAACGGAAACCAGAGTTACATAAGAGGAACAAGATAATTTCCTCCTTTATCACAGTCTATTATAACTTGTAAAAATAAGGAAAGCAACCTCCCTCCAAAACTATAGTAGAAATAGTAAAACTATACTAGATACAGAGCCAGCTACCCGAGTCACTGCGCCGCCATCAACCTGAGCGGCCCCGTCTGCGCTGCCGTCCACCTGAGCGGCCCCGTCTGCGCCGCCGTCCACCTGAGCGGCCCCGTCTGCGCCAATGTCCACCTGAGCGGCCCCGTCTGCGCCGACGTCCACCTGAGCGGCCCCGTCTGCGCCGACGTCCACCTGAGCGGCCCCGTCTGCGCCGCCGTCCACCTGAGCGGCCCCGTCTGCGCCGCCGTCCACCTGAGCGGCCCCGTCTGCGCCGCCGTCCACCTGAGCGGCCCCGTCTGCGCCGCCGTCCACCTGAGCGGCCCCGTCTGCGCCGACGTCCACCTGAGCGGCCCCTTCTGCGCCGCCGTCCACCTGAGCGGCCCCGTCTGCGCCGCCGTCCACCTGAGCGGCCCCGTCTGTGCCGCCGTCATTGTTTTTTGCCTCTGTATCTTCGAGTCATTTCTGAGTATCTGTTTTTTTCCCCCCCAGAGTCTTTGTTTTTTCCCTAGTCTGCTGTTCCGAGTTTCTGTCCGTTTTTGTATTCGTTTTCCTTGTCCGTTCGTTGCGGTTTATTTTTCAGTTCCTGGATTTCCTGGTTTCAACTCCTGCCTGATTTCTCGCGACTCTGTTTTTGTACCTCTGCTGTGCCTTCCCGGTTCCAACCTCTGCCTGTTTTTTTACCATTCTTTGGATTCTGTTTTTTGTACCGTTGCCTGCATTAAACTTCGGTTTTTTTTTGTACTCCCTGCCTGTGACTGGGTCCCTATTCCCACCCAGCCTTACAGTCTGTGAGATGGATGTTTTTTCTGTTGAACATTTCTGACTCGGTGGCAAGGCTAAGGGTTATCTATAGTCTAAACTCTGGGAAATTAACACCCCTGTCTTTCTGTAATATTTAGAAATCCAACCCTTGTGGCGAATCAGTAAGGATTGACTATAAATGTCTTCTGTGCTGTTCAGGAGAGAGATCTGGTAAAACTCTCTCATTCTGGTTTATCTGCAAATAAACAAAGTCTTATTCAATATCAATATACGGTTTTGTTGTGGTTCTGTTTGGACAGACTTGCTCACTGTGTGTAAAAGGGAAAATTTCCACGATAATGTGTGCCTGTGCACGTGTGTCTGTGTATTTGTGTGATAGGTATTCCTCCAGTACACTTGATCTTATTCCAGCTGGCACAGGGACACTGAAGAATCAATCCAAACATAAAACCCAGGATAGAGGGGTTCAGTAAACTTTGTGAAAAACGTGTGCAGGGGGATCACTGAATCAGAAGAGATGCTGTAGAAGGACAGAGTGCCCGCCAACCAGTCCAGATACACTCCTACTCTATGAGGGGTGGAGCGGGAGGCAATTATGTCTGTGTTCTTACTGTTGTGGCATGCAGAGTAATGGTATTTATTGTAGTACAGAATCCAAGATTTTTCATTATGTCCAAGCTCACAGTCAGTATCTAGTCCTTTCCTGCTGACACCTTTATATGCCACTCCAATATCAGCTCCTCTCCCACTCCACTCAACCTCCCAGTAACATCGTCCAGATAGACCTTCTTTGCACAGCACTTGGCGGCTATGGTCAAATCTCTCTGGGTGATCAGGATATGGCTGCTCCACTGTTGCCAGTGCCACCTTCCTGTTGCCCTCAGAGAGAGACAGTTTGCTGTTTGCTGTGTTGGGGTCCAGTGTGAGCTGACAAGCATCTGCAGGCATGAGGAAGGCAAATCAGGTTATTACACCCGCGCACGCATAGCACTGCGAGTGGGGGCAATTGTAATCACTCGCGTCCGTGTCTTTCTGTCTGCAACAGCCTTAGCTGCATCTGTCCATAACAACCTACAGTTCTGATCTGATTTGGATGAAACTTCACACATAGGTTGATGGCTATGATGCAGGTTTGGAAAAAACCTGCAGTACCGGCATAGCCTTTTTCTTTTCTTTCTTTTGTTTTCAAAGAGGGTATTTCCCAATACAATTGCTGACTTGTGGCAAAAGTGCCGCTGTAGTAACAGATTTCCCTAACATCTATCAGAGAATGTAAACAAGTTGGGATTTTCCACGGTAAGAAGAAATTTTATGACACCGTCACCAAGAATAGATATTCAGACCCGTGGATCGGCATAACCAGGTCGCATAACTAACATTCACATATACTTTCTGGTGACGTTAATGTTTTATATTCGGAAACAAATGCATGGTAGTATGCTAAATATAGCCTACTAACAGCAATATAAGACAAGTTTTATTATATCGTCACCTTCTTAAAATAATCGCCTAAGTCATATTTTCAAGTTTTTCAGAAAACAGAATAAACTGAACCAAATACAGAATATATGATATTTGTTAATCATTTCACACAAAAAGGGTATATCAATAGATGACTATTCACTTACAAATAACGCTGTCTGTCAATTATGTAACATAAGAGGATTAAAGACTAAATAACTACACAACATTTATAGCCTAGCCAAATATTGTAGTAAACATTATCACTTACCATTCGGGGACGAGTCCAGTATAATGGAAATGACTTAATTTATGTTGATTTTCTTTGTGCATCTTGAAGCATAAAACAGCATGATCCTTTCAGTTAAGGATCTAGGCAACTTTACCAGAGGTGGCCAGCATCATGAAGAGCTGATTTAAGCAAAAATCTCATGTTCCTCAAAAAATGACTTAGGCGATTATTTTAAGAAGGTGACGATATGTTGTTTGCTACCTCATTCCAAAACCCAAACAAGTATAGGTTACGAAAGACACGTTGTGAATGATATTTCAAAGAATACACTGCCTGTTTAAAAACAAGGGAAAGGACGCACAGCTCAGGGGCAGAACGGACAAACTCAGGCTTTTAACCATTTAAGGTGTAAGATCACAAATATGTGATTCAAATGTTCTTAACTGAACAAATCCAAATATATTTATGTCATTCCATATAAAGTCAATCACTGCTTCCCATCAGAACCAGTGAAAAGTTTGGATTTGAACACACCTGATTGAATGTATGTTTCTCATTATCTGAAAGCACAACTGAAGTTTGGTAGAACTTTGGGTTGTGTAGTTACCTGGCCATGATATGAGTCCAAATGGTGGCAAAATATGTTTGTTAGTTGCTCTGTGCTCCCCTGGGGTGATAATCCAGAATAGGGTATTTGTCGCTCTCCATTCACTTCTATGGGGCAGCTAAAACGATCTCAAAATGACACTTCTAGCACGTATATGACCAGGAAAGAAGCGGATTCTGTCAATAGAAAAAATAACTGGAACCCAAAGTTCTACCAAACTTCTGCTTTAAAGACATTTTGATCTAAAGGCTTATGCTTAAATGCTCGATTTTCTTTCTTTCTTAGACAAATATAAATAGTGAAGTTGATGCCTATGTATAAATTTCTTTCCAAAACAAATATTTTAATAAAATATATATATATATATATATATATATATATATATATAAATGCACCCCCATGAAGTAGTTTTCATTTTGAACTTGGAACTGTTCCTACCGTGAAGCATGGGGGAGGAGGTGTGCTGGTGCGGGGGTGATTTTGCTGGTGACACTGTCGGCCATTTATTTAGAATTGAAGGCACACTTAACCAGCATGGCTACCGCAGCATTCTGCAGCGACACACCATCCCATCTGGTTTGCGCATAGTTGGGCTGTTATTTGTTTTTCAACAGGACAGTGACCCAAAACACACCTTCAGGCTGCATAAGAGCTAATTGACAACAAAGGAGAGCGATGGAGTGCTGCATCAGATGACCTAACCCAATTCACCCAACTTAAACCCAATAGAGATGGTTTTGGATGAGTTGAACCAGAGATTGAAGGAAAAGCAGCTAACAGGTGCTCAGCATATGTGGGAACTCCTTCAAGATCATTGAAAAAGCATTCCAGGTGGCTTCATCATACATAAGTTACTTGAGAGAATGCCAAGTGTGTGCAGAGCTATTACCAAAGCAAAGGGTGACTACTTTTAAGAATCTAAAATGTAAGATAAGTTTTGATTTGAACACTTTTTGGTCACTGCATAATTACATTTGTTTTATTTAATAGTTTTGATATCTTTGCTATTATTCTAAAATGTGGAAAATAGTTTAACAAAAAAAAAACCTATGAGTAGGTGCGTCCAAACATTTCACTGGTACAATGCGTGTGTGTGTGCGCGTGTGCGTGTGTGCATGTGTGTTAAAACAGTCTGGTGATACTCTCTCTACATCTAATTCCCAACTAAGTGAAACTTGATTTTTGAGTGAAGTTTTCAGTGCATACAGACTTACATTTTCTCAGTCCTGGTTTATTCCTGCTCTCTCCTCCATGGTCGACACTGTAGGAATAGCAGAACAGACAGTGATTGAATAGCACAGAGAAGAATAGACAGTAACTGAGTAACACACTGTCTGAAGTGCAGCATGGAAACTTAGAGCCTTGTGAAAATTGGAGAGCTCCTCTGCCCCACTCTGTACTTACAGCAGTGTCTCGAGTGTACAGCTGGGGTCCTCCAGTCCAGCAGAGAGTGCTCTCACTCCTGATTCCCCTGGATGATTGTAGCTTAAATCCAGTACTCTGAGTTGAGAGCGATTTGAACACAAGGCTGTAGCCAAAGAAACACAGCCTCTCTCTGTGATTCGACAGCCTGACAGCCTGAAAAGAGATGGAGATAAAAGCTCTCTCTGAACACAGTAAAAGCAAATATATTAACCCTTTTGGTGCTCTTGCAGTTGGATACAAAAACCTGGATTATGGTGTTGTGTATTTCACTATTTGTAGCGACAACATTTGAGTTGCCAACATGCTGAGGTTTGTCTGCAGCTCTTGTGTTCGGGGATATGATGGCATTATGGTACCTTATGCGGTAACACTTTACAATAAGGGAACACACCTCATGCCTGAATTAATGCATGACTCATCATGATTTCATAATGATTTAATGCATGAATTAATGCATGATGTATCATGAACTCTGTGCGGTTCAATATTAATAAATGATCAAGGCATTATTAGTTCATGTGATTACTGTACACTTAATGTATCATCAGTTAATGAACATTAACTCACAGTTAAGTCATACATTAAGTAACATGTCATCAAAGTAGCTGCAAACCAGTTAGGTAGACAAAAGCTTCTCAGACCATCAGTGGTGGATTTATCCATTTTGGGGCCCCTAAAACTCTTCCTGACAGTGTGCTGACAAAGCTGTTCGCTTTTAAAACAACAGAAATTCAGATTTTTATAAATCACCCATTTTTATAACAACCCCCCCCCCATTGCTTGTGCATATAAGGAGACAGGATCTGTGTGGCTTACAATATCACATGTTTTATGTTATTTTAATTTAATTTATCTTAGGAAATGTATGATTTGTCATTTATTTATAATATTAGCCTATTTGCAATATTCAATCATTCAGACTAATAAGCTGCTGGGTGAACCCTACGCCTACTTCTAATATGTTTCTACTAAAACTATGATGCTTTAGTCATATTTTCAACCGAGTTATACCATAATACAGAATAATCAATCTGTGATTTTACTTGACACAATAACAAACATATAGTATTGATGTTTTACTTATTGTACAGCCAACAAAAGACTCTGGTTGGTCAACATATGACTTACTCAACATATGACTCTGATTAGGGAACGGGTACAATAATGATTAATCTAGCCTACAATTACACGCATGCTAGGACCGTGAAAATAGGAAAAATAAAAATAGGAAGTGAATCTACTATCTACTGATTGGAGGCTAAGGAAATTATTAAAAGCGTTTTTATTTTTTACAATCCAGATAACCTGTTTGTGACTTTTGTCGCCTTTAGCTTTCCGTATACAAAAACCACAACCGTAATTAGACAGACAACAGGCGCTCATTGAATGAATGGAAGTCAGTGGGAGTTTTTACACTGAAACGGGTCATTATCAGACAGACGAAATGAAGTTTCCCTTTTCTTTTTAGATTATGGCTATGTTGTCATGGCCCAGTACTACTACTTACAACCCGTTATGATTGCGACTATCCAACGAAAACCAACTTTAAAACCGGCTAGCGCTGGGCAGATGCGCGTCATTCTAAGCATACGTTATGTAACTTTAGTTGCTAAGCTAAGTGAAAAAACTAAATGAATGTTACTTAAATTCCGGTAAGTAGTTTATGTAGCTAGTTAGCTCATTGTAAATGCGTTCAATGTTGGCTATGTTTGCAAAAAAAATCGACGTAGCAGCGAATCAATCTCAGACACAAATAGCTAGCAAGCTAGCTGCTATGAGGCCTACTATCACAGTTTGTCATTTTGCTTGCTGGCTTGCCAATGTCAAATTTATTTAGGCTTGTTCAGTGGCATTAGTATTAGAACACACAGGGATTTGCATATTGCTGCTAACTGTTACAGTAGCTAGTTAGGCAAATGTTAAATTGCATAATTCCCTTAGAAATGTCCTTTTCGGAGTAAAATTTGTATATCTAACGTTACCCTGTCATGTGAGCTCAGGACTGGACTTATTTAAATAATTTGATTTTGCGAGGAGCATGTACAGTAGCCTAACTTAGTTATCCTTCAGTTGCCACCAGACATATATATATATATATATATTTTTTTTTTAAATTATATATATATAGAAATATTGAACTGAATTAGATTCAACTACTTTACGTGATGTCGTAATAAACCTACATGTAGTTCAACCTTTTCATACTGATTTCTGTCAGCTAGTCATCATCACGTGTTCAAGAAGACCAACCAGAGTAATCTCCGATGAGTAAAACAACAACTATCTTTGTATCGCGTCAACTATAATCACGCATTGATTATTATTCTTATATGTATTGCGGATATAACTAGTTTTAATATATGACTGTTAACCTTTTAGTTTTGGTAGAAAAAGGCAGGGGTTTCTAAATTATAGCCCAAGCGGAAATTGAGAGGTGCAGTGCACTGGAAGCCATATTGGTTGCTGTAACTTCGGCAATAGAAGCAAGCAGTTGAGTCCGTTCAATATCATAGAGTTCAGTGTATTGCCCACTTTTTTTGGTGTCTATCTGAGTGCCATTCTAGTTTTAATTTGTAAATGATCTTCTTTTAACAGTAGGGTCGTGGGAGATATGGCAGAACATGGAGGAGGCGGAAATGGGTTTTTGGGATTTTGAGGTATCAGAGGAAATGGCCAGTTCTGAGACTGGTGAAGACTGCTCCCAAATTTTGAAGACACGTTCGTCGGGGGACCACAACAATAAGTGATCAGTGGCGTTGCCACTGCTGGATACACACATTTCATTATTAACCACAGCAGGAGCTTTATTGATCCTAACAGTGGGACATACACAAAATATAGAGAGGGCTAAGGGGATTTATAAAAATCAGATATGGCGACTGAGAGGAAATGGGATTGAGGTCCTTTTGAATGTCTTAATAAATTGTGTTCCACGTGTATAATTAATAAAACATTGATGTTCTATTTGGATGACTTTTGACTGGTTTATTTTAATATTATGTTTTCAAGGGTGCAGAAATCATTGAGCTATTTATTAAGTAATAGTGATGTGATGATGGGGTAATCATTACTATATGAAGAATTGTGTGTGACTTTACTTGAAGGGTCACAATTCATTGAACTCATAATTAAGTAATGATGAACTCATGGTTAACAAATGCTTGCCTCCTATCAATCTACATTAAGTAATCATTTACAAATTAGTATCATGCCATGACTTTACTTAGAGGGACACAAGTCAGTCAAGTACTTAGGAAGTAATGGTGATTGCATGTGTGAAATAATGATGAAATTTAATGATAAATGGTGAACTTACAATTTACACTCAGTATCCACTGTATTAGGAATACCAACCTAGTACTATCTAATGTTCTGTTGCTGCAGCCCATCCCTTTCAGGGTTCAACATGTGCATTCAGTGATGCCCTTCTGCTCACCACTGTTGTTAATTATAATTTTTTTGGCCTTTCTGTTAGCTTGAATGTGTCTGGCCATTCTTCTCTGACCTCTCTCATTAACACGGTTGTTTGTGCTCTCAGAACTGCCACTTGATATTTTTGGGGTATCACACTCAACCCCGACCCAATTTTTCCAACAAATAGCGTATATATTAACCTTGAGTATTGGTAACTATATAATTGAAAAATAAGTACAAAGTACTCATTCTCTAAAACATGAATGGCTGTCATAATCCACACACATTGACTCCATATTATTTACAAAGATCACCATCAAGTCTATTAAACGTGATTTTTTTATGACACGTTAGAGATGGGCCTACTATAGGGTTTGCCCAGAAGCATAGTCTGAATGACTGAATATTGGCAAATATAGACTATAAATACTAATTATGCACTTTCTAAGATAAATTAAAATAACATAAAGCATTTGATATTACTGTCACCATTTTCACAGGTAAATGATAGATGGGGCTTAGAAGCCACACTGGCAGAATTTTTTTTTAAGCGAACAGCTTTGTCAGCGTTTTTTCTGAGTTTTAGCGGCCCCGATATAGATAAATCCACCACTGATGGTCTGAGAAGCTTTTGTCTACCTAACTGGTTTGCAGCTACTTTGATGACATGTTATTTAATGTATGACTTAACTATGAGTTAATGTTCATTAATTGATGATACATTAAGTGTACAGTAATCACATGAACTAATAATGCCTTGATCATTTATTAATATTGAACCGCACAGAGTTCATGATACATCATGCATTAATTCATGCATTAAATCATGATGAAATCATGATGAGTCATGCATTAATTCAGGCATGAGGTGTGTTCCCTTATTGTAAAGTGTTACCCATTATGCAGTAGAGTTAGCAGAATAATGCATTAAGCTAATATTAGCAGTAGAGTGTTCATCACCTCAGGCTCTGCAGTTTACAGCGTGGGTCTTCCAATCCAGTACAGAGTGCTTTCACTCCTGAATCTTGTAGGTCATTGTCTCTGAGCTCCAGATCTCTGAGCTCTGAGTGGGGCAAACACAGGACTGAGGCCAGGTCATCACAGCAGTCCTCTGTGAGTTCACAATGACCCACACTGTGGAGAGAATAAAACAGGACCTCAGCTCCTTAAATAAATGTATAGTCAAAGTTTAAAATGGCTTCACATACACCAAGTGTACGTGTGTGCAAATAGTTTGTGCATTAAGACTCATTTGAAAGAAGTTTAGTCTCATTTGCATTTGTGTGCTTTGAGAAACGAGTAACGGTATAGGAATGCTATGAGGTAGAGGAGTAAAGTGGTACCCCTTTCACACCAAAGCAACAACACGGGTAAATCCCGTATTTGCCTTGGGTGTGATAACCCGCGCTATCCGACCCGCGTAGCTTAATTTTCGCGATAGATTCACATCTAGTTTCACGCAAGAAGAGGATTGCTCAATTGTCACAGGTAAATAGGCTATGTTACAGAAAATAGCCTATTAAATAACAAACAACGCTATTTAAAATGTTTTTATATTTCCACATTTGGAGCACATCACTGGGCTATCAGTTCAGGAGTTAAGATACTGGGTTAAGCCAGTATAATGGCAAACTACATTATATCTGCTAGCCAGATGGCTACCAAACTATTATTAGCGGAATGTGTACGGAAGTAAACTTGTGAACCTGGGTCTTGTTTGAATGTCGACAACCCGGGACTTACCTGTCATGTCATTCCCGGGTTTTGTGTGTGTAAGGGGCATGAGATGTTGACAAACTCCAACCCTGTACTTACATCAACGTCTCCAGTTTACAGTTGGGGTCCCCAAGTCCTACAGAGAGTGCTTTCATTCCTGAATCTCCTATGTGGTTGTTTCTCAGATCCAGCGCTTTCAGGCGTGAGGTTTTTGAATGCAGAACTGAAGCTAGAGAAACACAGCCTCTCTCTGCGAGTTGACAGCTTGGCAGCCTACAGAGAGAAGGAGATGAGCTCTTCAGTCTTCCAGCTCTAGACAATCCACAAGTACATATCAGCCTTTTATAGACCTTACAGCTATTGTAGATGTTTATAGCAATAAATGCTATTACATAAACGCTAAATACAATTCATAAACGTATTCTATTTCACAGCAATACTCACTTCAGTGACTGAAGTGTACAGTTCTCACTCATCAATCCAGCACATAGTAGCTCTAGTCGTGAATTTCCCAGGTTATTGTGGCAGAGGTCAATTCTCTGTAGTTTACAGTTTGGACTGATCAGTCCAGGATAGAGAAGCTCCATTCCTGAATCTCCCAGGTTATTGTGGCTGAGGTTCAGCTCTCTCAGATGTGAAGGAACTGACTGTAGAGCTGAGGCCACAGAATGGCATGCCTTTGCCGTGAGACTACAGCGGTCCAATCTGCACAAAAATGGATGCATCTGTTTACATTTCAGGTAAGAAGCAATGGCCTCATGATAGTTTTCAGGGATGAACAGTACTATTGCTGATCATAAAAAGACAAGTGGTCTCAGATAGACTGGATTAGAAATCAGATGTTCTTCTTTCTCATCGGACGTTCTACAGCTGTGGTTCCGACCCAATTGTTCCCCTCCACCCATAACATTTAATTGTTTCTTGTATGCAGGGTTACTCTGCAGGCATAAATAAGGTGATAACACCAACACAGGTGAATGGGAATGCACATCTTTTGTAATAAAAAAATGTGCAAATTATACAGGTATATGAAACAAAGCATTCACTATTCATGGTTTGATAGCAACAGCAAATTCTGTGTTGCTGCAAGGTTAATATCCTATTGATATGCCATTCTATATGTTGAGGATCCATACTTTTGAGTCAAAACCACAGTTGTCAGAAAAAGAATGCAAAGCAAATCTTACTTCCCATACTTTTAAACAGAATTTTTCAAATATATTATTATTAACAATAAGAATACTTACATGGCTTTCCTGCAGTACTTGATGACTGGTATCAGTCTCTCCTGACCTACTGCTGAGGTGTTGTACGTCTTCAAGTCAAACTCATCAACAATATCTTCTGACATCGATAATACAAAGGCCAGAGCTGAACATTGAGCTGGATCAAGCCTTTTATCAGACCGTGTTCCTGATCTGAGGGATGTCTGAATTTCCTCGACAAGAGAGTTGGCTTTCAGTTCATTCAGACAGTGGAACAGATTGATGGTCCTCTCTGCTGAAGATTCCTCCTTGATCCTCGTCTTAATGTAGGTTTCCTCACTGTTCGTTGATGTGCTTTTTGTCTGTTTCAGAAACCCTGTTAAGAGAGTCTGATTTGTGTCCAATGAGAGTCCAAAAAGGAATCGGAGGAACAGGTCAAGGTGTCCATTCCTACTCTGCAATGCTTGATCCACTGCATTCCTGTATAACTCTAACAACTGAATGCCGACATCCTGAGATTTTGGCCTTTCTGGTGTGAGTATGTTTCGGTTCTCGTTTACATATGAATGAAACACAAACAGGGCAGCCATATACTCCTGCACACTAAGATGCACAAAGCAGTAGACTTTCTCCTGATGCAACCCAACCTCCTCTTTAAAGAGTTCTGTGAACACCCCAGAGTACACTGAAGCTTTGTGGACATCAATGCCACATTCTCTTAAGTCCTCTGCATAGAATATCAAATTGCCCTTTTCCAGCTGTTTAAAAGCCAACTGTCCTAGTCTGAGGACGATTTCTACATCTGACTCAGACATCTTTGGGTTTGTCTGATTGTTGCCGTCATACTTCTGATTCTTCACATTAGTCTGAATGAGTAGGAAGTGTGTGTACAATTCAGTCAGATTTGTGGGGGTTTCTCCACTGTATGCTTCCCCCAGCAGCATCTCCAGAACAGTAGTAGATATCCAACAGAAGACTGGTATATGACACATGATGTAGAGACTCCTGGATGACTTTATTTGTGAGATAACTCTGCATGCCATGTTTGGATCTCTGACTCTCATCCTGATGTAATCGTCCTTCTGTGATTCATTGAACCCTCTTACCTCTGTCACCAGATCAATGTACTCAGGTGGGATCCGATTGGCTGCTGCTGGACGGGAGGTGATCCAGAGGAGAGCAGAGGAAAGAAGGTTCCCCTTAATGAGGTTTGTAAGCAGCATTTCCACTGATGTTGACTCTGTTACATCACAGAAGGTTTCATTGTGCTGGAAATCTAGAGCAAGTCGACATTCATCCAGACCATCAAATATCAACAGTATTCTGACTTTATCACAGGCCAAACTTTCAATTTCTTTCAGTTCTGGAAAATAGTTCTGGAGAAGTTGCATCAGACTGAATTCTCTCCCCGTCATCAAATTCAGATCTCGAAAAGGAAGATTGAAGATGAAGTGCACATCCTGATTGGCTTTTCCTTCTGCCCAGTCAAGAATGAACTTCTGGACAGAGTAAGTTTTTCCAATACCAGCAATACCCTTTGTTAGCACAGTTCTGATTGGCCTTATTTGACCAGGTGTAGGTTTAAAGATGTTATTGCAGACTAGTAGTCCCCTGTGCCATTTGTCTCTTGGATATTGTCTCAATTTGTCTCACCTCATGTTCATTATTGATCTCCCCACTTTCCCCCTCTGTAATAAAGAGTTCTGTATATATGTCATTGAGGAAAGCTGAGTGGCCCTGCTTTTCTAAACCTTCAAATACGCGTTCACATTTTCTCTTCAGATTACTTCTCAGTGTCTGTTGGTTTCTATAGATGGATTCATCTGGGAAGGGTGGAATGAATAAAATGACATTGAAAAATAAGACAATAACCTTTGTCAAGCAAGTTCTACAGCAAAGAAGAATATTAATTAACTGCATCAAAGCATGACACAATATTCACACAATATATACTTTGCAAATACTAACATCAGGTGATATTTATTTATGAAATAGTTTATGAAAGTGTTAATGCCTTTAAAACATACAGTACTTTTTTCAATTCCCAAAAGTTGAACCTTCTTATGGAAACATTGAAATGTTCAAAAACCTACTATTCTGGTGGTCTCTCACTAGGAAGTCCACAGGATTCTTCTGTGGCTGAAATACATAGATGAACAAATTGGGGAATAGAATCATCACAAACGTCTGACGGGGTTGGATCGGGGGGTGGGGTTGGGCAGTTTTGAGATTGTGATTGCAGGTGGTGGAGTGGGGGGGGGCAATCCATTACTCTGTTTTGTCAATTATTAAAATAATATTCTGGAAAAAGGAGCAATAACTGTTAAAAAAGGGACAGCATTTTAGCTTTTGGTGAACTTGCAACCAGCAGGCAACTTTATCATTTTCAAAATGTATGTAATGCATGCAAACTCATGTTTAATTTTACATTGTGAAATAATGATATGATGCTGGGATAAACTGGCACCTGTATTATTGGATGAGAAAGAAAGAAGAACAACAACATGGAGAAAAATAATGCTTGGAAGCCTATAATTCTCAAAGAATTAACATTTTTATTGACAATTTATGGATGAAGGCTGGTGAAGATGCTGATGTTGAGACTGAAGCCTTTTGGATTTAGCTACTGTACTTAACTGAACTGTTTGGGAGCCATACAATCTGTTGTTGATACAAGCACGTTTGTCTTTTTGTACATTTAAACTTGATATATTTGGAATGATCTTTTTTTCATAGCTTCGGCTATTAGTGCTGATGATGTATTCGATTTTAAGTTAACAGTGACTGCAGCTCTGATTTTGTTTAGCAAATTTCCCAGGGTGCAGTGTTTATAGTGGGATAGGTATGTTCACACATTGTGGTCTAAACTACTTTGAGTAGCCCCTTTAAAAAAGGGGACAAAATAACATGAATGCAGAAGCTTTTTTTTTTTTAATTTAAGAGAATAATTTGTAAGTCTTCATTTATTTGTTTATTATACATTATTGTATATGTGTGTGCTGTGTTTTCATGTGATCCTATAGCATACCAGATTTCCAGTTGAACTCGTTTAGTAGGGTGGTCCTTAAAATTGAAAGTCGGAAAGTCTAAGCTCCAACCCCCAGAATTCATTCTATTAGTCGAGAAATCTCTCCTGGTGAATTTTTTCCTCAATCTGACAACATTTACCCCTCTCTCATCGACCTTGAAGTTTCACCCTGAGGATCCCAGAGAGACGCTTTTTATCTGGGAATAAATAGAGCTTATAAGGATTAAAATGAGAATGAAAATAAAAAATGAAAATGAATAAAAACAATCCTTGAAAACAAGTGCCATTTATTCCCAAAATGTTAGCTTATAACACACAACAACAGTGTTTTATTCAGATTCAGATTCAGATACCGTTTAATGCCATCTTTGCAATACAAATAGGAACTTAGTATGGCATTAAAAGTGCGACATTGTAAATATTTTTTTCACAAGTGCAGACAAGACAAAACAGTGAATAATGAATAACAACAACATAAGACAAATCAGTGCAATGGAGTAGACAAATCAGTGCAATGGAGTTTTATAAATGGTTACCTCATTACACAGTTAAATGTATTAAACAAAAATCTTAAGCAAAATGTCTTACATAGTCCGACTTAGTGCTCCTGCTCCTTCTGGGCTGCCACACCAGCAGCCACGGTCTTCTTTCTGGAGTCCGGGAACTCCGCACGATGACAAGAGACAACTTGGAGGAGAAATTGCAGTTGCTCCTCATCCTGAGTTAGCTTTCGGTTGTATTCCTGGATGAGGGCAACTCCTCGCTCCGCGTGGTCGTTGATGACCGCTATCCCCTGCACGAAGGCCGCCGCTGTCCGGAAGTCTTCCCGCTCCAGCCAGGTCGCGGGATCGGCGTCGAGGAAGCCGTCTTCCAGGCGCAGCTTCTGGAAGAACCGTCGCGTGTTAGTCGATGCCATGTCTTGCAGTTGGGAGTCCAGAGACGGCTTGGCTGGGCAGTTTTGGGCGCTTCGCTGGAGATTCATCTCCCACCGTGGTGTGAAGTGAGGTGAGGATTTGCCTCTTCTCTTCCACTGTGACCAGGGGGTCAAAGACTGCCAGAGCGACAAGCTCCTCCGAGAGGTACCACAGGTGCCCTTGCAGCTTAGTCAGAGCTGCCTTGCCCACGTCCCAGTTGACGTTGTCCATGTAGGTCGTCAAATCCTTCAGCAGTTGCAGGTCGTGTCGAGGGGCAGCTGCGGCCTCCGGAGCCAGTGTCCAGGCTTTCGCGTACAGGCGACTGACGAAGACAGCGATTTGCTGCAGGCCCTTCTCCCTCGCTGTGAGCTTGAATTGGCTCCGGAACATCCACACCTTAAGTGCGTAGATGGCTTTGGACATCCACCTTGCGTGGTGCATGGGTCCGGGGGCTAGGAACCTTACTCCTCATGGGGGGACCTGGCCGAGGAAGATCACAGTCAATTCCAGCAGCTCCCAGTAGTCGTCCCGAAGGCCCTTGTGGTTGATGAGGGTGCTCTGGAACCAGTCCTTGTCCACAGGGTCCAGCAGAGGACGCACATGGGGGTGGGAATCACCGGACTCGAACTGGCTCCGGTCGATGAACTGCCAGTGATCTTGGAAGCGCTTGAACATGGTCACATTCGGACCTGACATGGGGCCCATGACCGCCTTGAAAGCCTCAGCGAGGAGCAGCTCAAGGACATGATGGCGGCACGCGAAGTACAGGAGATCTTTCTTGAGCTGCTGTTCGATCAGGACACAAGCCCCGTTGTTCCGGCCAGTGTTGGAGGATGTCGTGTCAAACGACATCCCACCGATGCGCTCAGTAAGGTCCCAGTCTTTGAGTGCCCCGACAACTGCTTTGGCCATCTCAGAGCCCGTTCCGTTCGGCAGCTTGGGGACGTTGAGGAGCTGCACCGTTCCATTGCCTGAGACCAGAATGGGAAGTCGATCGACGTTCTCCTTGGTCGTAAGGTCTTGCATCAATTTCCCATCCCAATGAACAATGAGCGTGCAGCCCCCCCGTAGCTCCGCCTTGAGTGCCACACGAGCATTCGTCCGGTGTTTCCACCGATGCCGCCGGATTGAGCTGCGGTTGATGTTCATCTCGGAGACGTCATGGCCGAGCGAGTGGGCTGCCGCCGACAGGACATAGACTGCTCCCCGGTCGGTAATCTTAGTCCTGTCCAGAGACGCTGCCACACTTGGCGTGATCACGTTTGTCACAGCCCTCCTGGAGCGCTTTGGAGGTCTCGCTT
Source organism: Ilyophis sp. 1 JC-2022 (assembly GCA_022702515.1). Classification (NCBI taxonomy): domain Eukaryota; kingdom Metazoa; phylum Chordata; class Actinopteri; order Anguilliformes; family Synaphobranchidae; genus Ilyophis; species Ilyophis sp. 1 JC-2022. Next base: position 115,726,409 of record CM040404.1, on the reverse strand, counting down.
CTCCGTCTCCGCTCTCCTCCTCAGTGGTCTCATCTGCAGAGGTGGACGACGATTCCAATTCCACGGTGGTCATGGACGTGATGGCTTCATCCTCCGCACGCTGCCTCAGTCGCTCCTGCTGCTCACGGCGTTGAGCATAGCGGGCCTCCACGGCAGCTAACTGTGTCGACAGATCCCAGCTTTCCACGGCGACCAGGTTCGCGCTGAGCTAGCAGAAATGCCTTATCCTCCTCATTCGTGAGGACGTCCAAGGCATTGTTGGCGGCGACATCGAAAAGATTCTTCGTCCGCTTCTTGAAAGCTTCCTCACGCACCGCTTGAGAGCCAGCTCGCCCCTTGTTCCGCTTGACGTATCCAAACTCCTTATGGAGTTTTTCAATCTTTGCCAGGATGGTGTCCTTTCGCTGGAATGGGATCCTGGCCTTCAACCAGAGCTCAATGACTATTTTCATGACATAGTTGGCCGCCTCCCGCACAGATTTGTTCTCGATCTTGATTCGGTATATCAACAGTCCCAGCACTTCTTCTTCCGAGGGAAGTTGAGACCCGGCAATGTTTTCCAACGGAGCAATCAAATAACGACGGTTCGCTGCTGCTTCCATGCTTGATGACTCAACCTGAAGAAAAAAAATTGTGAGGGGGGCGGTGAGAAGAATGAGTAATACACATTACACAAACACACAGATTAGTGTCACTGTTGCACCGATACCAGTACTCGTACTCGCCCCCAATACCATTTAAGCTTAATGCTTAATTCGCTAGTGGATATACTCGCGCCAGCACCCCCCCGTTAACAATAAGAATCGCCAGTGGATATATACTCGCGCTAGTCCCACCACTAAAAATAATACAAAATAAACATGAAATACTGTTCATAGTATTCTTACAAACAACATACTCACAGATTATGCTTCTAGAAAAGGCATAAAAGATGTGGATGGCCACGGATTACAGAGCAGAATTGTGACTACTGTGCTCTGTGCTGACAGCATGTGTCGTCATGTGACTCAACTTCTTCTTCTTCTAACTTAAATTACAGCAATGGCTAAATCTGAACTTCGCCACTAGATGGCTCCAAAATCAAATCAAATCTGTAAGCGGCACACCGCAAGTCCCAACAATGACATCAGCAGCGTGAGCTACTGCAACTGAGGCTAAACTTCAAGGTTGGTGAGAGAGGGGTAAATGTTGTTGGAATTTGAATAAAATTCACCAGGAGAGTTTTCTTGACTATTATAACGAATTCCGGTGGTTGGAGCTTAAAATAAATGAATTCGAAAATTTACCCCTCACGAAGGACCACCCTACTCGTTTAGCTTGAATTAAACTGAAAAACAGATCATACCTTTTCAGTGATGGATGAATCATTAGATTGGTCTCTCATCTCTAGCTGAGAGCAGGATTCTGTTGACCATCGAGCTCTGTGAGAAGAACATTTAATAACAGCACACATAGCATGTGAATGTTAGGGTGCTGTAGTACATTCAGCTCTGTTACGATATAGACTTGGAACTGGTTGCACAGAATTAATCACATTTTTGAATATGAAGTCCTTGTAGTAGATTTGATTTGGTCATGATCTGGACTTCATACTGAAGCCATACGAATAGTAAGTAAGATGCTGGACAATTCATGGCAGAAAAAGAAAGAGGATCAAGGTGGCTGTGCTGAATAAATAATTCAATGAGAACATACATAATTAAATGTGGAAACAAATTTTTCATTTAATTATTTATGTTGACATTTCACTTTTAAGTTATGCATTTATTTATCGATTTTGTATTTAATTACAAACACTAATTCCAAAAAAGTTGGGACAGTATATAAAATGCACTGAAAGCAGAAAGCAGTGATTTGTAAATTCTCTTTTACATATATTTAATTGAAAACAGTACAAAGAAAAGATACTTAATGTTTTACCTTATCAACTTTATAGATTTTTGTAAATATACGCTAATTCCGAATTTGATGGCTGCAACACATTCCAAAAAAGTTGGGACAGGGGCAAAAAAAAGACTGGGAAGTTCAAAAAACACCGGTTTGGAATGGAAAATTGGGGGGTGGGACTAGATTAAGCTGTAAATTACACTGGAATAGTATGGAACTCATGGTTGGCAAAATGGCTGTAAGTCATCAAGGGTCTGCGGTATCAAACAGGCCTCATACCATCACTCTACTGGTATAGATGGATCACTTTAATTAATATGGCACAAATTTACCTCAATACATAAGCTACTTAACAAAAATTTCAGTAACATTCATGTAGTCTCACTCATTCCAGAGGGTTAAAAACATTCATACCAGGGAATCCCTGTCAAGGGAATCGGTTAACTTATGTTAACTTCAGCTAGGAGAGCGTCTGAGCTCAAGGGCTAGCTGGATCCATACCATAGACTGTTGAAAGAATATCCATACCTATGCAGTTCAGTGACCATGGAAGTTCAAATTCATTTACGGCCATGCTCCTTGTAGGCTATGCATCAATTGTACGTGTTCCACTACTCAGTCATATGTTGAGTCATATGTTGACCAGCCATAGTCTATCATTGACTCTACGATGAGTAAAACAACACAGCTATAACTTTGTTATCAAATCGTGTCAAGTAAAATCACGCATTGATTTTTACATGCATTATGGGTATAACTGGGTTGGAAATATGACTGTTAACCCCATAGTTTGGTAGAAAGTACAGGAGTTTCTCCATTATAACCTATGGGGAAATCAAGAGTTGCGGTGCACTGGACGCCATTGGTTGCTGCAACTCCTGGCTCCTCCCGCCTCTCCAGTTCTATGACAAGCCATTGAAAAATCCACAAGTGATGCTCTCTCTGTTGTGCTCCCTCCTGCATTCAAAAGGTGTAACGTCAATTTTTCCAACTTCTATTCTTTAGACATTGGTGGAATTTAATACAAATTAAAATACTTGTCATTTACCGATTTGAGAAATACTTGGGAATTCTTGGTCCTTAGCCCCTGGCAACTTATGTACCAAGTTTCATCCAAATCGGATAAGAACCATAGGCGCTATGGTTGTTATGGACAGACGGACAGACAGACACATAGACGAGTGATTGCAATACTCCCGCTCACAGCGCTACATGTGCATGCATTTAATAACCTGAGAACTCCAAAGTTGCCTGGATGAGACATTGACTCATTGCTTTGCATTAATGACCATGACCTCTGACCTGAACAAAGCGCTAACCTCATAAGATCCATAAACCTGTTACATTACCTTGGATCACCTGAGGACTCTCCTCTAAAGTTGACTGGATGAGACATTGAGTCATCACTTTTCATTGATTGACAGCTGGGTACAGGTGACCCTGCTCTCTCCAGCTTGATCCTGTCAACAGAACACATTTAATGACCATGACCTCTGATCACAAACGAAATGTTAACCTCATAGAATCTGCAGATCTGTTGCATTACCTTGTATCACCTGAGGACTCTCCTCTAAAGTTGACTGGATGAGACATTGAGTCATCACTTTTCATTGATTGACAGCTGGGTACAGGTGACCCTGCTCTCTCCAGCTTGATCCTGTCAACAGAACACATTTAATGACCATGACCTCTGACCTGAACAAAGCGCTAACCTCATAAGATCCATAAACCTGTTACATTACCTTGGATCACCTGAGGACTCTCCTCTAAAGTTGACTGGATGAGACATTGAGTCATCACTTTTCATTGATTGACAGCTGGGTACAGGTGACCCTGCTCTCTCCAGCTTGATCCTGTCAACAGAACACATTTAATGACCATGACCTCTGACCTGAACAAAGCGCTAACCTCATAAGATCCATAAACCTGTTACATTACCTTGGATCACCTGAGGACTCTCCTCTAAAGTTGACTGGATGAGACATTGAGTCATCACTTTTCATTGATTGACAGCTGGGTACAGGTGACCCTGCTCTCTCCAGCTTGATCCTGTCAACAGAACACATTTAATGGCCATGACCTCTGACCTTGAACAAAAGGCTAACCTCACAAGACCTGTAGACTTGTTACATTACCTTTTATCACCTGGGAACTCTCCTCCAAAGTTGACTGGATGAGACATTGAGTCATCACTTTTCATTGATTGACAGCTGGGTACAGGTGACCCTGCTCTCTCCAGCTTGATCCTGTCAACAGAACACATTTAATGACCATGACCTCTGACCTTGAACAAAAGGCTAACCTCACATGACCTGTAGACTTGTTACATTACCTTTTATCACCTGGGAACACTGAATTTGGGTTTTCATTAGCTGTAAGCCATAATCATCAAAATTACAAGAAATAAAGGCTTGAAATATTTCACTATGTGTAATGAATCTATATAATATATGAGTTTCACTTTCTGAAATGAGTGACAAAAAATATTGAACTTTTTCACGATATTCAAATTTTTTGAGCTGCACCTGTATAGTTGGAGATGTATGTGCTCTCAATTCTCTACTTATTTTAATTATCTACTTAGTTTATCTATTCTTTGTTTTTATCCTTTTGATATTCTGAGATATGTGCCCTCAAATTTTTATTATTTTATGTATTTATCTACCTATTTTATCAATTTTTTGTTTTTACCCTTTTGCTAGAGCTCTGTAGTCCCGCCCACTTTGATATTGAACTTCTGGTGCCACTTTTCAGGAAAAATATAATGGGAGTCAATAGACTGAATTTTTTTTATTTATATTTATCAGGAAGCTAGACGTTGAAAACACCCAAGAGAGGGGTTGTCACATTTTAAAATAATTAATAAAATTGGAAATTTGAAATTATGTCCAACAAATAAACAACAAACACGTTTTCAAAAAAACAACTGAAACGACTACAAGATCCGTGCTACTCGCTCACCACCACTGCTGGAGTGAAAGCCATAAAGCTGACACTTTTGACATGGCCAGACTGAGAGTGATTCTTGCCCTTGGTGATACTCTTAGTTTCACTTCCATAATAAGACAAAGTGATAGACATTTTCGCGAGCAGAGCGACTGGTAGCTACTTCTTTGGTTAGAGCTCCAAAATAAGTTACAAGAGCAGACCGAGTGATAGCCATTTTTGCTAGCAGAGCGGCCGGTAGCTACTGTGTTAGCTAGAAAAAGCGAGAGCCGGCAATGTACGACCGGGGATTTTGGGTAGTGTAGTTGTTTCTCAAACTCCGTTAATTATATGATTCAAATTTTATTTAAATGCGTTTGTGAGTATATAATAGACTTTGTATCACATATATGTCAAAGTTTGGTCCATACAATGCCATAATATCTTCATAAGGGTGACTGAAAGTGGGAGCAGGTAATGGCTTCCGGCAGTCTTCCGGGACCAGACAGGGATAGGATGGGGCGGGACTAAGGAGCTCTATGTAAAGCACATTGTGATGATATGTGTATGAAATGTGCTATACAAATAAAGTTTGACTTGACTTGAAACTCTACTGGAGGGATGGAACACCATTCTACCAAATAAATCTAAACTTTCTAATAAGTCTTATTGCTAAACTTCCAATGATCTAACCTGGAGGGCCCTGGCTCGGGCTGATTTTCAGGAGTTTCAGGAATTGCAGGAGAGTTGGGTGGTGTCTCTGACTGTAGCAAAGCACTGGCCCTGGCTCTGGCTCTGGCTTGACTTTTTGCCTCCTTCCATTTCTTTCTTTTTGCCCTCTTCTCTCTCTCACTGAGCTCATTAACACCCTGCTTCTTTCCAGTCTCTCTGTCTTTATTCCATCTGTCCCTCTCTTTCTCAAGGTACTTTCTTCTTCTGTCCGGGTCAGCATCACGACGTTCCCGATATCTCCTTGCTATCTCAGCTCCACTTGAGCTCATTCCTTGAAAAATACAATTCAAAACGTTCCCTTACTAACTTTAATTGGCGGTCTAGGCAAACTAGGCTTATCATCATCATCAGGCACAGCTGGCAAAAGAGAAAACTAAAACTGAGAAATATAAGAAGAGAACTGACTAGAATTGAATAAGTCACTGTAAGGAACTAGCGGCACTAAGAATCCCAATATAACTGTACTTGTACTGTTATACATGGCAAAATAAAGTTTCTATTCTATTCTATTCTAGAAGAGGTTCCATAGGGCCAAGAAAAAAAGTGTGTCCAAATCACCACGTGCAAAAGTCAATGCTTTGCTGGGACGTCAAAAAGTGAATTCACCCATCCAAAAGAGCTCTTATTTTCCATACATCCCTGAGAACTTGCAATTCATGGCCAATGCCTTGCAGAGCCATGGTCTTCAAGAAATATTGAAGAAATGTCTGAAGCAACCATGTGTGACCCCAAAGCCAAGGTCTGTGCTTATGGTGAGTGCAGTGAATGCCTCCTAACTTGTCACCCGATGCTGAAAACTCCTGGGCAAGACAACATTTGTTTATCTCAGTGGATGACAGAGAAGATCACGAAGGATGAGAAAGTGTCAACAATCACAATAAAAAGGGAGATAACAACAACGGAGGATGACCTTAACACAGATTTCCAGGAGAGGCTTCTCCATTTTAGGCGCCATGTTTTCAACATTAAATGGCAGTTTGATGTCTACAGGGAGCTCAGGAGGAACCTGAAGCACAACGAGTCCCTCTTGGATATAGATTTTAGTGAAATTAGGCTCACACCAGCAGGCCAGTCTGCACACTGAAGTGCTCTACACCGCAGGCCAAGGTGCTCAGAGAGAAACTTCCTATGCAAGTTCTTCATTGTATCGGTAAGCAACCTCTTCTGCTTCTTTTTCTTCAGCCGCGTCACTGTTTGTTTGCTTGTTTGTTTGTTTGTTTGCGTCACTGTGTCTTCTGCTCCATATCACCCTCCAGAAGACACGACCCTGTTGCCATCTGGGCCCACCTTGATCCAGTTCTGAAGGTAGTAAGAGAAAGACACCCTCAAGTCAGCATACTTCATTCTTTTAGCGACGGGCCTGCAACGCAGTACCGACAAAAGGGAAATTTCTTCTACCTCTCAACGGAACACTACAAGTATGGCTTCAAAGAAATAACGTGGAATTTCTTTGAGGCTAGCCATGGGAAGGGGGCACCAGACGGTGTGGGTGGGGCCCTCAAGAGGTCAGCAGACCGGATTGTGGCCCATGGAGGAGACATCCCTGATGCCCAGAGCTTATATGACAAGTTGAAAAGCCTGGACACATCTGTCGAGCTGTTCTTCATCCCAGAGAGGGATACAGTCCGTAATCCAATGCGCCCCGTAGTTCATCTGCCCCGGTTTCTGCTTCAGGAGGTCACTCTAGCTGATGTTCCTCTTTCATCTGATTAGTCCCCAGCATGTGGAAAGACACCAGATAACAGTGGTGTGTCGTTAATTACGACAATGAAGCATACCCAGGTGTCATCATGGATGTGGAAGGGCACAGTGTGAAAGTTAACTGTTTGCACCGCAATGGCACAAACAAGTTCCGTTAGCCAAGTCTCCGGGAGGACATCTGTTGGTACGATGATTGGCAGATACTTTGCCTAATACCAGAACCACAGGCTCTGAACAGGCGCTCTCTACAGATTGAGCCGTCTGCTTGGAAGTATGTAGAAGAGCAACTAGAGAATTGAGCCTCGTCTCTCTGCAGAGAGGGAGAGACTGTTTGGAGACACGTCTAAGTGATCTCTCGGTAGCACACTGATGATTGTCTAGAAATGTGCCCCGTAGTTCATCTGCCCCGGTTTCTGCTTCAGGAGGTCACTCTAGCTGATGTTCCTCTTTCATCTGATTAGTCCCCAGCATGTGGAAAGACACCAGATAACCCTAGGAGACCAGAAATGATTGAGTTAAAGCACATTGGAGAGTGGTGAGTCGTTAATTACGACAATGAAGCATACCCAGGTGTCATCAAGGATGTGGAAGGGCACAGTTTAGAAGTTGACAAAAAACACTCCTCCATTCCACAAGATGGAATAAAACATTTGGCCTGCTGATACCGATATCGCCAAAAAAGTCAATATCACCCACTCCTACTATGTATAGCATCTACTGTATGTGTGTAATAACTGTTGTAATATGTGTAGCATTATTAGAATGTGGCATAAACTACGCACATATCCTCCCTGTCACGAACCATGTCCACCCTGTCATGGAAGGCTAGCTGACAGGGTGGACAATGTCCACCCTGTCATGAAAGGCTAGCTGACAGGGTGGACAATGACAGGGTGGACATTTTTGGCTAAAGTTAGCATTTAATGAGAACATGGTGGACCTTCAGTTAGCAACATGATTCAGTTAGCAAGGTTACTGTGTACTGTTTAACAAATATATTTCGAATTTCTGAAAGGTTTTTATATTAATTGATATTTCACTATGACAGGGTGGACATGTTATGCTTGATAACATCCAACTACAAACATAATATGATGAAAATTAGGAAATATAAGTGTAGATACTTACTTTACTCGCAGCACTCGCAGCAACCTCCATTGAAGGAAGACAGAGTAGTGGAGGTGACGTCACTGACAACGTCAGACGGTTTCTTAAAGGGGCAGGTACCCCATAATGACAGAGTGGACAGCAATTTCAGGGACACGTGCAAAATGTTTAATATTATTATGAAATTAGAACATAAATGATCAAAATGACTCGTTTTATCAAATAACTTGTTGAGGACAATAAAAACATATTAAAATTATTTTAATTTTGTGTCATTTAACCACTTATTACACTCACTGAATTTAGCAGAGCAGCATGTGGGACATGCCAAAATCACGTACACCCACTCAAAGAAAGTGGTATAAAATGAAGGAAACACATTTCAAGAGACTTATCATTGTACCAATATGTGTGTAAATGTTTGGCCATTTATAATAAAACCTCAGAATTTCATTATTTTGTTATATTTTCATGATGACTGAGTGATTCTGATGAGGACACCAAAGGCACTTTATAGTGATATTGACCCGTATAGTTTATTTGACACAATGTACAGAGCCTTTTTACAACATTGATTTTGGCCAGAGATACAAACGTAAAGCTTACTGTGATGCTTAACGTTACTACGTCTGGGTTTAGTACTACGTATTAAACAGTATTAGCTAGCTAACGACAACACAATAGCCAACAACCGGAGTAGCAATCTCCACTCGCTAACGTTAGCTCGTTGGCTAACTTGGTTAAGTAGCTAACGTAAGCTCCATTCTCTACCACTAACGTTAACAGGTGAAATTAAAGTGAACAGTATTAACGACAAAACAATAGCTAACAACTGGAGTAAGTTAACAAACTCCTCTAACTTCGTTAAGTAGCTAACGTTAACAGGTGAAATTAAAATAAACAATAATATATTCAATATTAACGACAAAACAATAGCTAACAACTGGAGTATCTTAAATCCGCTAGTTAACGTTAGCTCGCTGGCTATGACGCCATGACGGTGTCCAGGTCCTTACTAAAATCCCGACAATTCTGGAATCAGAACATGCGCAGTGTTGGGGGAAACAGGGGACACTAAGAGCTAAGAGCCAGAGCCGTGGGTAAGCACGATTCCCTCGAAGTGGCGAGTCGACTCAGCATAAAGTCGTTCAAAAATGCCGATTCGTTCGCGAACTGCGCATCACTATTGAAATTGGGCCACAGACATGGTAGATTCAGACGGGACTAAAATAGCGGCGATCCTCCGGTAATTATTACATTAGGCTACCCCACCTCCCCCTGTAAAAATGATCCCGTCCGAATAGGGCTTTAACTCAAGACTAGAGGGTGCGACTGTTGTATCATGTTTTGAATTAAACATGTAAACGTGTTAATTTAGCGCAAATTTAGCCAGGTTTAACCCTGATATAACTAGCCTGGCTACATCCTAGCCGGTTAAAAATAACATTTCAACCAAATTTAGCCGGTTTTTCACCAAGACGCGAGACGGCGTATCAAGGTGATGTTTTTTTCGCCATTTTGTAGCCTAATGTCGACGGTGCTTTCATGGCCCTTAAACGTATTCAATAATATTCTTTCGATGGATCACATAGCCGAGACGTACTGTAGCCTACACATTTTGCCTTAAATAAATCGGTTGTATCCATTAAGGCGCACTGGGTAGCATGCCCACTTACTGCGTTCATTCCATTTTCTTCCGTCTCTGTCCTTTGTCTGCCCTTTGATGATGTAATAGCTATAGCCTTATTAGCACAACGTGTTTTTTGCACAATGGTTTCACTTTCACTTTCAGGCCTACTTCGACTCTTTCGCGGAGGGTTTTGCCTATAGGGTTGGACCCTATTTTTATAGTCTATGGTTTGTCAGTCTGGTTTCCAGTGAAAATTAACACGAGAATCCTGGATTTTTTAAGTTCTTGAAATGGGAGAAATCTTATTATGAAATGCATAATTAACAAATACAGACACAATATATAATTTTTATATTATAGGAAAAAAATTCCTCTCCTCATATATAGCTACATTCAGTCACCGAACTGTTTTCTATATAGTTCGGTGCATTCAGTCGGTGTTTTGAGGGGCGGGGCCAGCGAGGGGGTAAACAAACAATGCCGCGTCTGTCACTGAACTATCGTTGTTATTTTATTATAATGTCAGAAAATTACATTGACACGTTGTTTCAGAGTATGATCCAACTCAGTGGCCTCCGGTATCATTCCCTGAAAATTGAATCCCCCGGTAATGAACCATGTCAACTACATTATGATCCAGTGGCATACCATCGGCTGCAAAATAGACCTTCTGTAACCTTGCCTTTATACAGATATGAATCTCAACCTGTTTCCATTTATAGTTCTTAATTATCAATCAAGCAATTAACTGACTAACACATATCAATGAATAGCCTAGAGCAAGTTTGTCTGTCAACTGTGGAATTCATATGGATTCCAGCACACATAGGGGTGGAGGGGAATGAATTGGCAGATAAATATGCAAAAGCTGCAACTAATAAACTAGAAATAAATATGGTAGTAAGTTATAGTAAGGCTGAAGTTAAAAGCATAATCAAAGGAGAAATGAAAAAGAAATGGCAGGAAGAGTGGAATAGAGAAGCTAAAGGTAGATATTATTACAGCATCCAAAAGAAAGTAGGAAAAATGAGAGAGGCTAGCAGAACAAAAAAAGAAGAAGATATCATCTCAAGGATGAGATTTGGGCACACTGGCCTTAACAGTACACTGGTGATCATTGGTAAACATGCGACTGGTATGTGTGAGTATTGCAATATACAGGAAACGGTACAACATGTAGTCATTGATTGTCCTTACTACCAACAGGAAAGACAGAGTCTCAAGAGCAGACTGGAAAAAGATCGCATCAAGCTAGAGTTAAAAGAACTATTACAACTGAATTCAGGGCATGTGGGGTACAGGGCTTTATTTGTATTTTTGGAGGAGACCGGACTTAATATAAGAATATAGTTAGAAGACCATTCTGATCCACACTCCATTTCAGAAGGTGGCGGTAATGCACCTATAAGCTGTTTGCAAACCGCCATAAAACAACAGAAGAAGAAGAAGAAGTTTTTCTGTGCTAGCATTTTTATTTGTGTCATAAAATGTGTAGCACTTGCTATGTTTAGCTGGTGCGCTGGAAAAAGCGGAGTAGGCTACATTATACTTGTTTCCGTTTAGCTTATTTAGCTTGAGTAGCCTAACAATCAAACAATTAATTCGCTGAATAATCAAGACTAATATGTAGCCAATGATGATTAAGAAATGACAACGACAAAGATAACTTGAGATTGTTTAACAAGGGCCAGGTAATGATTTGAATGCGTTACAGAATGTAGCCTAGCTAATTTTAAGACGGCACTCAAAAAGATTAGTCAAAACGATTTAAATATTAGAAAGCATATTTAAATAGGACAGCTTCTTAAGTGCCTCGCGCTACGCATAATTAAGGTTAGAAAAACTAATTTACAATCGACGAAACATTGAACATACATGGAGGATTTAAAAGTCAAAATCTCCGCATGATAACAAATCATCATAAATGTGGACATAGAAACATGCAACGAGTTTATGATGCACAGAACAATTATGCTATTCCAAAATAAATTGGTAGCCTAATAATTTAGCTACCTATAGGCTACTTATTGGTTAGGCTATTAAGCGAATCAATTGTTTAATTGACAATCAGGCGACCGATTCAGAGTGATCATCCATCAGAAAGCCTATTTTAAGAATTCTTATAACTATAGTTAAAATTGAATTATTGATGTCAAGAATTCGAATTATAACTAGTTAAAATTAAATGATTGATATCAAAAACAAGTTAATGCTGCATTGGCTAACAATGCATTGTTGATCGATATCTATGGGAGTGCTGACTGCACCATAGACCGTAAAAAAAAGACTGCCAGTAGGCTACTCGCATCTTTTCTGATCCGTGGATAAGAAACAGCCAAATCAAAGCACAAGTCTGTCACAGTGTCGGCCGGTCTCCACCAGAGGCCGCCATTCCCTTATGCCTCGTTTGCCTGTCTCGTTTATCTGCGTTATTTGTTGTAATTATTCTATTAGTGTTTCGCCCCAGTCTGCACGTGTCTCCCTCATTACCTCATTGTATTCACCTGTCTCCCCATGTATTTAAGTATGTCTTTGCCCTCATTTATTTTCTTGGTTTTTGTTCCTATGTCCATTGTGCTGTGGTCTTGCTAGTTTGATTATTCTCGAGCGGTCTCCTGTGTTAGTCCTAAACTTCCAGTTTGTTTTGTTTGCCCAGTTTGTTGTTGTGTGTTTAGGTTTTCCCTTGTTACCTCCTGTTTGTTGTTTTTGTTTTCACCGTCTATAGTAAAGTCTTTATTTTTGCACCTACTTTGTGTATCCAACCTCGTCTCTGCATTTGGGTCCACACAACACCAGAGGGGTATACTACGAAGTGAGATTAAGGGGATAGCGAGCTAAATTAATCTTAAACCCTGGGTTTTCTGTATCATAAAACTGACTTGCTTTTAATCGGGGTATATTGCCACGGCAACTTACTCTGCGCGGCTAACCTGCTCCGGGGCAGGTTATGTTCAGGATAACAGAATGAAACATATAAATGCATCACCTTTGACCAATCAACTCATTGGCTTTGGAAAAAGGTGTCCCCATTCTAAAGGATTCTGTAGAGATATCTGCGGATACTGAGGGAATCTCTTTGCAGCGGGAGATTAGTGAGTTCCGCAAATTGTTCCGGAAAATGCTTGAGACCTTTTTTAATGAAGAAACGTTGCTGTGATTGCTTCAGCAATATTTTAAACATGCTGTATCAAGTTTAAAGTTTAGAGCTCTAGAGAATGCAGGGGGGTGGGGGGGGGGGGGGGGGGGGGCATTGCCAACCCGAGAAATCGTCCCCCACCCAAAAAAAAAAAAAAAAAAATCACCGTTATTTTTTTTTTTTTTGAGCGTTCATTTTTTTTTTGTTTTTTTTTATTTGGTCAAAAAAAAACACCTGCTTTCCTATTGGCCATTTTGAAGCCAAATCCAGAAAAAATAAAATCTGACAATATGAAGTCGGCGCTTCAGTAGGCTATTAGCGCTACAGATGATTTGGCCAATCATCAAAATAATATATTTCTCTAATATCTTATTGGTTGGTTTGGCCATATAAAACATGGAGACTTAACGAGAGAGAAAGAGGTCCGTTTCTTTGATCAATCTATTCTGTCTTCTTGATAACTGACTGTTACACATTGCTTAGGATATAATATTCGCTAGCCTAGCTTACTCGGTGAGTTGAGGATAGTGGCGAGAATATCCATCTGGGAGATTAGATTTTAAATGGGTTGATTACATGTTGCATCTAGCCTAGTTGTTATAGTTGTGATTCTGCGAAACATCTGCAGCATTGCACTAGCTGGCTGCACTTGTGTGTGTGTTAGCTAGCCTACTGCTGCGTGTTGGCTAGTCAGTGGAGTGGCTAAAATATAAATTAAAATGATGAGCCAGTTACAGTAACGTAGTTTCACATGTAAATAGAAAATAGCACAAAAAGACTGAAATGATGAAGGAATATAGCTCATCTTTAATAAACTTGTTTCCAAGATTAGACAATGATTTGGTATTATTGGGCATAAATAAAGTTTACTATAAGATGAGGGGGGTGGAGATGGGTTTAAAATGTAATAAAATTACATCCCCCCCTTGTGCCCCACCAACATCTCTTCACCCCCCCCCCCCCCCCTCCCAATCAAAGCAGTTTAGAAACACCCCTGGAATTTAGTAGTAGGCTACAGTTGTCACATCAGAAATAAACTGTATGACAATGTACTGAGAGTATAGATTTATTTGTTTCGTGTGGTAAGGTGAATAAAGTATTAACTAGCCTAACTAATTTAACCTACACGATGAGCATTTTTTTTTTTTTTTTTTTGCAAAAGGTCCTTCCTGGCTTTGTTGGAGGCAACGGTGTTTTTTGCTCATATTATGTTCTTATCCGTCCATTTTGTCCGTATCAGTCTTTTTTCCCCACAGGAGAGAAATACGTCCTACTACTTGTGCTCGGTCCACTGATAACTGTATCCACTTCGTCAGTTTCAAAAGGGCTGGCCGAAATGTCACTGTCCTCTCAACCCTCGTTTCTCTTCCTTCCTGTTTTGAGCGACGATGTAAGGGCGTTTTTTTAAACCATCCATTTTCAGTTTCTGTGCACTAGTTATCTAGCTAAACTGGTAGTTACTGACAGGATGAAAGTCAACAAGTGCACGCCGAGACACCCCACGCACCACGACCACCGCTCGTCATGAACGTGGCTACGTAGCCTGCTGTTAATCCAAATATTACAGGAAAGGCAAAAATTAAGTTCTAACATGATTAAAATGTTTTTAATTTCTCATTTTAATGATAGTTTTAATTCAAGTATTATTTTTATTTTAATTGAATTGTATTTAAATGTTATATTTTAATTTAAATATTTTTTAAACCATTAAATGAGAACTCTCCCGTACCACAGTTTGAGAATCACTGCTCTAGTATATACCCCCCCGACTCACTTTTAATCGGGATAGTATACCCGTGCAGAGTAAATTGCCGTGGCAATATACCCCGATTTACAAGTGAGTCGGCTTCGGGATACAGAAAACCCAGGGTTGAAGTTTAATTTAGCTCGCTATCCCCTTAATCTCGCTTCGTACTACACCCCTCCGGTCTACCAAGATCTGTTAAAGGAAAATTGTGCAATAATGGTTTATGCCAGTCTTCAAGCAAGGGTTTAAAGGCCAGAAATACTGTTTGGCAGTTTCCTTTTAAGGAAGTTTTATATATTAAATATATTGCACGAAAAGCACATAAACAGTGTAAAAAAAGTGCAGTTTTTTTGGAGCAGTCTAACCAAACAAATTATTTTTAATTTATGAAAATTACACAATAGAAAAACAATTTATGTGGATTAATAGAAATTACAAGAAAAGGGGTAATTCATTTGGAGCCATGCAGTGGAGGGTGTTGTGGGAGTGTTTTGAGAACATCTGTGTTGTTTTATTGTAATATAACAGGCCTATAATTATTTGGAAAAAATAAGAGTTGACAAAACAGCAAAAAACACCTATGTAGAACCTTTCACTTGGCATGTGTGGTTGGCTTTGTTCTTAGAATGCCCTTCCGTCTAGCTGGTTTGATTGAAGTTCAGCTCAACCAATTTCTGTTATAACTGCTGATTTTTGTCTTTGTTCTCGTCCATGTGCACGATAATCTGTGCTAAATGAACAATACATTGATCAAATTAAGTAGGCTATGATGAACGGAACATTTCTCATTTACACCCCTGCCACTTGCAACAAAAACAGCATACTTTTCCTATGACAATATATTTATTATTTTAACGGAGCGCGCATTATCATCTGCAACGTTACGACCGCGTTGCATATAGCCTACAGTTCCGCAGTAGCCTACTTCTGCGGGTGTCTTTGTGGAGGGCGAAGAGACTGCAGGGGAAACTCTGAGGTTAAAGTAAAAGTGACTAAATCTGTCCGTTAACCCTCCCTCAGATAGGCAAAAGGGGGAAAGCAAACACGTAGGCTATGTCATGATTTAGCAACCGGTTAGGGGGTAGATGCGTGTGCGAAGTTTGTGCTAGTGAAAGTCAGGGCTGTGGTTACTTCCTCATAGAGTGACGTCGGCGAATGCTTTGGGCTGTGTAGCCATTCAGTGGATTTTTGGAGTGCCTCTGCAGAGGAGTCCAAGCGGAGGGTGTAGCGGCGGTGGCAGAACAACAAGCTTTCAGGCGCAGTTGGGCGGGGAGGACATACCAGAAAACTTCGGGAGGTGGATCGTATAATGCGCAACTGTGAACTGGAAGGATTCTGACAGCTCAGCTGCTCCATCGGGGGACGCGGCGGGTACCACTTCTGCAATTATTGCCTCATTCTCGCGCCCCCTGATATTTCTGACTTGATAACTAGAGATGTCTTTTATAAATATAGAAGATGACCAGAGATGGTTGCCCACGCATGTCCAGGTAACCGTTCTGCGGGGCAGGGGACTGCGGGCGAAGGGTAAGCATGGAACCAGCGACGTTTACACCGTTATTCAAGTGGGGAAGGAGAAATTTACCACGGCTGTGGTTGAAAAGACTACTGCTCCGGAGTGGTCGGAAGAATGCGCCTTCGAGCTGTTACCCGGAGTACTGGAAGCAGGGGGACGGAGCGCCTATCCTCCCGGGAGTAGCGACCTGGCCCTTACAGTGATGCATCGAGCCTTGATCGGACTTGATGTATTTCTAGGACATGTCGTCTTGCCCTTGGATAAAGTCTTCCATGACAGGATATGTCTGAGAAACGAGTGGGTTGTTTTTCTTTGTTCTGCTGATTGATATAGCCTGCGCTTTGGTAGTTTTTTGTTATGAACCATCTCCATATCACGTGTGCCCGTGATATGCTAGCTAGCTGTCCAGCTGCAGCAAGCCAGAGCTAAGCTTCATTCGCTAGCACATGGAGGACAATGGTTACCGTTACTCGGCCAGTGATAATACATAGATTGAAGGACGTAATGCAACTGGGTTTGTATTTACATGTGCAGGTTTATTTGGCTAGCAATCTAACGTTAACTAATATAATATTTAGAGATCAAATGCTGTTCCCGTTTTCCCTACCAACCAATACAGAAAACCAAGCAGCCGTAACATTTGCGAATCCTCGCCATTGTCATACTTTAGCCTGTTTTGAGATTCGTGGCGCAATCATGACGAACTAGCGGACCTCCACTCTTGCGTTATGTGTACACATGCTCGTTTATGCCGTTTTGAAAGGGGGAGAGGGCCTCTATTCCACATACTAGCAATTGTTATTTATTCTGTTCTTTCTAAATCCAGTTGGAGATTTGTTTGACATGTTCTCAGAGGGATTTCTCGTCTTCGTTGAAATATTTGACCTCAAGCAAATTAGCAGTGTTCATTTAGCCATTTGTTATCAGGGCCGTGAACGAGGACTGAAACAACTGGACTTTGTTTGCAATCCCTGCTCCTGTAGCATTTTCCTTTACGTACCTACATATAAAAAACATCACTTTTTATTTTCACTTGCACAGATGAATATAATGCAGGACACACAAAGATTAACTGCCAAGACATATCATCTCAGGGCACCAGCCAATAGCGTTCCCAGGTTCCACATCAGATTTCAATTCTTTGTCCTTTCAAGTAAACTCGTCCCCCGGCTCATTAGCTAAGCTGGATGCGAGTAAAATCAGCACATGCTGTGGTCATCTTCAAGGGTAGGCTACTGAGGCACGTATTAAACTTTTGTTCCACGGTCGTGTCCAGCTGTATCATGCACAAAGCAATTCAGCCATAGAATCAGTTGTCTGACTCAGGGGCTTGAGTTGGTTTGTAAATTGACAAAAGCAAGTGCAGCAATTAGGCTATTTTTGTATTTCACAGGGGTTTTGTTAAACAAAAAAAACAAAACGTCTTAGTCGTAGATTGATGTGTTTTTGCAGGTGGTCCACACCTGTATAGGTTGACTGCGTTTCTATTTAGCAATATATTGCTCTTTATGACTGACCATGGATCAGTGACTGCCTTTTTACCTAAAATGGTTTGTTTTAGGATTCAAAGTTGATAAGGTGATCTTGGGTGGGTTGTTGCTGGGCAGGAATTATCCAGAGCCGCTTGAGTGGGTGTCAGGTACAGGGATCGAAGAGTTCACACGTGTTTGCAGTCGTGTGTGAATTGAGCGTTTGTCGAAAACTGGCTGTGTGGAGTTTCGTCATTGCTTTACCCTCAGGGAAAAAGTGGCAAAAACAGTCCACTCGTGATGCATCATATGTTTAACCCAGATTCTGTCCCGTCATCTTGGCTTACCTTACTGGCGCACACTCTCCAAGGGGACCACAGGCATTACATTGTGCAAGCTACTGTGGTTTTGTGGGATGTGTCCATGATTTTCTGGGAAATGGATGGCCATGATGTGCAAGATCTGTTAAGTGTATGTGTTTGCATGTGATAGTGTATGTGGACAGTATGTGTTTGTTTTGGTAAGTGGAGCGATGACATTTACAGTCTGTGATTGTGTAGCTTTAGCATCCACACAGGGAATAGATGATGGTCTAATTCAGCCACATTTACAACTTCATTAATTTGTCTCTTCAGTGGTTCTACAGTAGATTCCTCAAGTTCCACTTCTCAATCTTAAAATATTTCTTAGAGATAATTGGTAACATGACAGTTCTTAAAGGAATGGAAAATTAATGAAATATACAGGCTTCTCTCAGTGTTCAAAATTGCCTTGCTGACCATTGCATTGTTCCTTTTCGTGTCAGCTATCGCATGTTCAGATTAGCAGCAGTGGAACATCCTCACATTTTTTATGTCCATTTGTCATGGAAGGGTTATGTTTTCTTTAGGGCAGAGATAATCAAATCTGGCCCTCGAGGCCAGGAATATTGCGGGTTTTATTTTCTACCTGACAGGCCTAATTGATCAATGAATGCCACTGATTGGCCAGAGATTTAACTCACTTGGTGTCACAGGTTTAAATCAGTCCTGATTAGATGGGAAGAATGAAGTACTACTGGCAAGATTACATTGTGGTCCTGTTGTGGTAAAGGAAAAACGCAAAAGACCTTGGGTGCGTCCCAATACTCCCAAAAATGCACCCTCCTTTCTTCCACTACCACCACCTCTCCTCCGTGCCCTGCAAACACATTTTTGTGTTTTAATCTAATGTTGCTGATTACATCTTAAGTACGTATTAATGGTTACATATTAATTAATGTCTTGACGAAAACCGCAATGTCAGGTACATTGTATACTGTACATGCAAATACTTGTACTTGAAACGTTCAGGCAGTTTTGCATACCTCCGGGTAGGAGAGGAGTGGTAGTGGCGGAGTGGAGGAAGGGAGGTGGGGACTGGGGAGTGAAGAATATTGGGACGCACCCCAGTGCTTCCCAGAAGCAGACAGCCTTGTTCCTAGCATTCACTGCCCTCCTTCTTTGCAGTCTGTGCAAATGTGTGATGATTGTGAGACTGATTTCTCTTAAAGCTAGAGTCGCACAGTAGTCGTTCATGTGACCCAGATGTGATGCAGTGTGGCTGATTTAGAATAACAAGCTACTGTCCTTCTTTTTGGTTAGTAAATACTTTTGAGCTTTGGTGGTTGGATTTTAAGATAATGGCTGGTTATTGCAGACTGAGGCTTAATAGTAGGCCTTGACAATGGGATAAAGTGGTTGTACAGCATATCTTGTCATAAGGGCATCAATAGCACTCGTTTTGCTTGGCTGACACAGTATTCCTGAAATTGCAGACCATGTGAAATTCCTATTGTTTAGTCTAATTTTCCACTGCTGCAGTTTAATTACCTGGTTTCTACTTGAATGTGTGTTCATTTTCCTTTTGACCTTTTCTCTACATTTCTGGCTGTGATGATGTAATAAGTTACAATGTGATGTAGGACTAACTGCTCTGTAATTCACCCTGGATAAGGGTGTTTTTGCAAAAAAAAGGACAATAACAAATATTAGGTTATTATGTTTTTAAGATCAGCAGTAAAAAAATAACGCTGAGGCAGCTAAATTTTTTATGGGTTGGTGGAACCTTTCTTTACAATATTTATTTGATTCACCTTTATGTTTAGCTACCATTTACAATTTAAGTCTTTAGCCAAAGTGACTCTTTGTGATCTTTTGGACAGGATTTTTGATGAAATGAAATACAATAATGTGTGTGCCAGCAGAAATGGACTCTGCATGTTTCCAGACCATCTGTGAATAGATTAACAATCAGCTGCCTTTCCAGTCACTGCAGCTAAAGAGAAGTGCTACAGTATCCAGACTGTTTAATATTCATGTTCTTAATTTATAACCTAGTATGTTCCCCTAAAGTGAGCCTGCGGGGTCGTCATTAGAATATTCTTCATTAAACCACAACACAAATGCAAATTTATATTTAGTAAAAATGTGTGGCTCTGTCATTGGCTCATTTTTTGTCTCGTGAAGTGATGGACTGTGGGATGTAATTAGCAGAGCTGAAATTCTGAAATGATTGCCACTTCACAGGATCACATTTGGGGGTACGTTGGGAAAGTCATCAATTTGTAATGAACCTTAGCTCCATTTAAAGGGGTAACAACAATGTCCACTGTTAACTGCTCTCTTACACAAAGAGTTATTAATCCCTGTAACCAGAGGCATGGTTAAATCTGGACAGCATCAGGAAATGGGACATCTGTGAGTTGTCAAAAAATGAAAAAAGCAAAACCGCATATGCGGCTCCCAAAGTGCTTTTTGTCTGCATGTTTGTGTTGTTCCATCCCTATTTCTTACTGAATCTCAAGTGTTTTGTGACTATGAGGTCAAGTATAAAATAAAAAATATATGCCTAACTATGCAGGGAGAAACACATTGTAACGTTAGCACAGATGGAATAACTCGCTAAATTAGCTGACCAATGCTAATCCAGGTTTGACGGCATGGTTTGTTGATCGATAGCTTGCTGGTCTAGATACCTAGTTACCCTGAAAGCTAACGTTAGTCAACATTTCGATTTGCCCGATTGAGAGCATCAGCTGTCAGGAGGTGGTGTCAGTCATGTTCCCATCACTGGAATCAACTAGTATTGATTTGTATGGCTCAATTGGCCCTATACTGATGATTTGGTAGGTTTCGGCATCACTGATGTTATAGTAAGTTTGTTTTTCATGTTCTGCTACCCAGTTAACTAAACTCTCAAGGCGGGAGTCCCTTTAGTGGGCTATGAAAAGAGAGTCATGGGGCTTTGATTGGTGAAAAAATAATGGAACTGTCAGAATGTAGTCTTGAAGGCTAAATGCATGACAACTAACACTTTGTTCATTGTCACTTGTCATTGTGTTTAATATCCCTTGTAACTGAGGGATGAGGCTTAATATTAGTAATAAGGGGGAAAAGATGAATCATGAATCAGCTGCAGACGCTGATGGATGAAGCAGTCAGACAGAACTGTGCTTTATTTGACAATTTTACTGGATGCCTTTCTTCTTTTAGTCAGTCACGGTGTCATGGCTATGGTGTCATTACCACCATTATCCTGACTCAAGCAGTAACAGAGGCTTATGCTTTCTGCACTGAGAGTGTTTTTATTAAACAGTTTTTAACTGAATGTTCCGAATGTTTGCTCAATGCTTAATGGTCCCACCTTCAATTTTCACAGTACGGTGATGTATATACACTGCTCAAAAAAATTAAGGGAACACTTAAATATCACAGTATAACACCAAGTCAATTAAACCAAACCGGTCATGCTGGATGATGTTGCAGGTAGGGATGTTCCTAATGAGTAATTTCCCTGACGTTTAAACGGAAGTTTAAACTTAGACTAGTCTAAAAGTAAGAAAACACTCAGAAAACAGTCAAAATTGAGCACAATTTAATCTATAAGGTTAAACATTGTCTGAAAAAATATTGCGTATATTATAAGAGCCATTTGAAACCGTTAATCACATTCTTCAATAACCAAATCATATTTTAAATGCCGCTGAAATGTGTGGTACTTTGCGCCTTGCATTATGAACATTGCACATTATCCTACAAAACATGACAACAATTCACGAAATAAAAGTTAACAAATAACATTTATTGAAAACAATATTCAACTTAACAAAACATTTTTAGGAAACGTGCCTGATTATTACAACGGCATTTTCATTGGGTGAACGCGATCGCATAGCAAATACAGTAAAAAATAATAATTGGTCATCAGAAAAGCTACCAATAATAGGAACACAAAAAAATAACAATTAGGCCACTGATCAACGTGACATTAGATTTGTTTTATTGGGCTATTCAACAACGCGATAAGCCTACTTACTCTTTCCACCTCGCTGGTTTAACTTGCAGGGCGAACAGGCTAATGCGTTTTGTTTTTTTCCTTCGTTTTTTTTAAATTATTTTTTTAAATTAGTAACGGATTCTCGTTTTTTTATAAAGCAACATTTGACCAGGAAAACATGAAATTTCAGTGCAAATTATGTCAATATGCAATTTAAATGTGTACAATAATAAATAAGTAAGTTAACCGAACCTTTCTGGTTTGGTGCCGACGAGCTAGGGTAGCACGTTTAATTAGTCTAGTCGACTAAACGCGCCATCCCTAGTTGCAGGCAGCAGGCACATTGCCACGGCGTCTCCAGACTGTCTGTCACGTCTGTCACATGTGCGCAGTGTGAACCTGCTCTCATCTGTGAAGAGAGCGGGGCGCCAATGGCGAACCTGCCAATTCTGGTGTTCTCTGGTAAATGCCAATCGAGCTGCACAGTGCTCGGCTGTGAGCACAGGTCCCACTACAGGACATTGGGCCCTCATGCCACCCTCATGGAGTCTGTTTCTGACAGTTTGGTCAGAAACATGCACACAAGTAGCCCACTGGAGGTCATTTTGTAGGGCTCTGGCAGTGCTCCTCCTGTTCCTCCTCGCAAAAATGAGCAGATACCGGTCCTGCCGCTGGGTTGTTTCCCTTCTACGGCCCTGTCCAGCTCTCCTCGTGTAATGGCCCGTCTCCCGGTATCTTCTCCACGCTCTTGAGACTGTGCTGGGAGACGCAGCAAACCTTCTTGCGACGGCACGTATAGATGTGCCATCCTGGAGGAGATGGACTACCTGTGCAACCTGAATGGGCTGCAGGTACCGCCTCATGCTACCAGTAGTGACGAGGGCACTAGCAAAATGCAAAACTAGAAAAAAATCAGTCAGGAAGGATAAGAAGAGAGAAATTGTCTGTGGCCACCACCTACAAAACCATTTACTTTTTGGGGATTGTCTTGCTGTGGCCTCTCCTCTTCATCTGTTGTCACTTTCTTTTGCACCAAAGCAGGTGAAATTGATTCACAATAGGTTACGCTTCCTAACTGGACAGATCGATATCCCAGAAGTTTAATTGACTTGGTGTTATACTGTGTTGATTAAGTGTAAATCTTTTTGAGCGGTGTATTTCATGGGACTTCCCATAATTAAAATATTCTTTATCTAGTCCGAAATAAGGAGGGCCTGGAGCACACAAAGCTCAGTGCAAAATAACTTTATCAGACAGAGAGACTGACGTTTCGACTGGTTTAGTCACAAGGAATCTTCTTTTAGCCTGCTTGTCCTGGTTGTTAAGCACCCAAGTAGTCCTCTTTTTTTGTTTCATCTGACTCAATTTCCTATTGAACTCTACGGAAAAATAAGTCAGGAGAAACAACCCTTAAAGTGATCCATCCATATCTACTGCATATGTGGCAGCAGAGTGATAGTTCGAGGCTTGTTTGATACCACAGACCCTTGCTGACTTACAGCCATTTAGCCAACCATGTGTTTCATACTATTCCTGTGTAATTCATAACTTAATCTAGTCCCACCCCCCAATTCCCATAGAGATCCATTCAAATTCAGAGAGGTTATAGTATTGCTTGTAAGAGTACCTAAAAATAAGATATCACTCTTTACAGACCTAACTGGTGTCAGAATAGGTTGTCTCTTCTAGCCAAAACGACAATCCTAAATCTGTAATTTATCTGTAATAAATCTAAATTTTATTTGTCAAGGTTGGTTTGTTGGAGGGCACATCTGTGGACAGGGTGCCTGATATGCGCTGACTTAGTTGTTGATGTTTTGTTTTTTAAGTGAAATGTTTAATGTAGTGTAGGGCTGTGCCGGTAACAGAATTTGCATACTTGGTTAACCATTCTTAAATTAACCGTGGTAGACGGGGAGTGGGGGGTGATTAAACCAAATAAAACTACAGAAGTAAACTGTCAATAGAACAGCAGCCTTGAATAAACTTCTCTGAACATCCAAAAAACATGCCATACAGGCATTTACGTAGCCAAATAAAATGGGCCAATAAAAGTATAAAGGTATTAAAATAATCTTGAGACGTGGCTCAGTCAAACAATCTTCAGTGCAAATCTCTGTAAAAGGCATATGCTAAACATAATGTGCCATTACAATCAGTGTAAACAACAATCGTGTGCAACCTTGCTATCCAGGCGATTCATAAAACGTGATTAAGGCTGGGGTTTTTGTGACAGAACATATTGAGGAAAGTCATGGAGAAAACTGAAAAAAGCGGCAGAAATCAGTGTTTTACAATAAAACATTGATTTATTCAATTAATTAGTAAATTAAATTAATTAAACATTCAAGTACAATGCATTTATAGGCTGGTGTAGCCTTCTGTGGCAAATACCCAGTCTTACACATATCTGCCTGCCGCAATGACACACAGCAACAAACACGTTGTGGCACTTGTAGCTTCATTACTGATACTATTGTGCACATGGCTGAAAAGGAGTAACGTCAGTAGAAAACATAACAGTTTGTTTTTATCTAGTTAGCTAAGTTATATAGCTTTATTCCTGCTAGCTTTGACACTATCTAGCTAAGTTAACTTCAGTAGTTGGTGTCGTTTGGTCAGAGTTGTGTGAAACTGCTGATCACTGATATGGCAAAAAAAAATTAAGCAAAACATTCACTTGCTCTCTCGAGTTGATTTGCCCACACTTCTTGTGATTCAGAAATATGTTAAACCATACCGGAAAATTAAAAACTCGCGTTGGACTTTTAGGTTAAAAATACGTTGTAGTACGGTAGTACGGCTGGTTTCTGCGCTGTGGCAGTTTAATGAGAGCAAGTAAAATTTCATGGGACTTGGGAGAAATGTCACACATACAAGACTGTAACAGTAGTTAAGTGTCGTTAACAGTAGTTTAGAACATTGAATTAGCATTATGTGGCTACCAATTTTATGCCCCGTGTTAAGTCAATGGGAAATTATTTTCCGGGATTGTGAAATTATAAAGGCTTATTTGAAATTGTACCATAATATGAAATGTGACCCATCAAAAGCATTAGTCCATGTAATGCTTGACATATTTCTACTTCAGTGATTTGATTTGTAGAATCTGAGGTATGTTGTTGGGGAAAAAAGTCTTCATCTGAATACTACTTTTTAAGTGTAATTCACCATATGAAAATGGCTAAGCAAATCTTTCCCATATGTGTTTTATGGTGAGATATTGCTGAGATGAGTTGATCTGCCAAGTGGCTTGGTAATTGGTGCTAAAACAAGGGAGATATTGACGGCCTAAATTTGGGTTTTAACATGCAAGTTGCTACCAAAACCAAACTTACGTAAAACTAGTTATGATATGAAATAAAATATGACAGAATATTGATTGAAGAGAACTGTGCGAGGATTACACCAATGGCAGCTACAGTTCGGTCGTTTTCACAGTTGTGGACTGTACGTCCTATATCGCCAACCAGTTCTGGATAAAATTGGGATTACTCAGGAAGTAAACCTGCACTGCCCTGACACCTGAAACTCTTACATAAAAGAAATAACCTATTTTATGGCTTATCTGTGGTAAATAAGTTATCTGTTGGCAAACATGGCAATTTGTTGTGTGAGTAAAATACCCCACCGCACCCGTGGAATAGACGTTGCTCTTTCCATTCTTATGGGTCAGCACAGATCTAATCTTTATAACTAAGGATAATCTTGACCTACAGTAGTTCCATAATTGCGCATTGTGTTTAAGTTACCAAAAAATATATAGCTAATGAGCAAACACACCTAAATGTCCAATTGTGAACTACTTACTACTACTTACTGTCTCCATACTGTAAAATCAAGTCATTGCTCTTTAACCTCACTTTGACAAAATGAGCCACTGAGAGGAGAGATGCTACAGTGAAGCATGTGAGATCTTCTGTATGGCTGTGTGACCTTCAGGCAGCCTTATGTATGTTTGGCGGCATCTGTGTACCGAGCTGAGATGTACACTTCAACAGCTACTAATTGCAGGGAGGAGCATTGCTTGTAACCTTTTGTCCCTTATGAAAAGAATACGACTCACAGCATGCTGATTGAGCAGTTGAATCACCTGCTGTTTCTGGTTGCTTGGCCGTGTATGCATTATCTCAGACAGTGCAGGTGTCTGTGACTATAGCCAATTTTCTTCCCATCTGCTGAATCATGCCTGAGACTGAGACAGACAGTGGCTGGACTGGGGTCTGCCTTTTGCAAATTAGCAGCTGAGGGTAGTTTTTTGGTAGAGAAGTGGGTTGGGGGAGTGATCTGTAAGGTGGTAGGCCAGTTTACACACTATAAAAGCATTTTATTATAAAAAGAGGATGTAGAACTGTACTTTCTGTCATTTTAGGTCAAAGCTCAGAACAATGATTGAATTATTGCACTTAAAATGTGATTGATTCATTGCAGGAACAATGTGAATATACTAAATTCATAAAATATATAATGTGACATAATTATTTAATGCAATAATATAGGGCTCCATTTTCCGGAATCAATGGCGTACAACGCAGTCAATGGTGCAGAGCATGGGAGCACTGGGTGTGGCTACATTTCGTGAACTGAGATAAGGAGTGTACAGCTCACAGCATGCGGCGCAGGTGGAAAATGGGCTGGATTAGTCAATCAGGCACGAATCACAAACAATGCTGGCACCAAAATTTCAATGCTCTGCACCAAAATTGCAGTGCGCTGCTTGATCGTCACTGACACACCCCCAACAGTGCCTCTCCTCCCACTTCGTCGCACGAGGAGTCACCAAATTACCACGAAAACTTTGCCAGTGCAATGTGGCTTGCCACATGCAATGCGCTGGCCAGAAAATAGAACCCTAATGCGGCGTTCACACAGCGGGCGGTAGACGGCAGGACGGTAGACGGTACAGAAATGTTCGTCGCGGTAACGCATTGTTTATATCCGTTGCCATATTTACGGTCCGCCCGAAACAGATTACTGGTGTACCAAAGAGCGCCTTTGCAAAATGGACCGCAACCGAAAGTGTATTCATACACGTTGTTTCAGTCTGTGTCTTCATAAATGGGCGGTGTGTGTGTATGTATCATAATGTCAGCTAGTTTAGGTAGCTTCGCTAGCTAGTTAGTTGATAATAAGATGATAATAATCTATACCTGGAATCTGCATGTCACTCCATGCTGCAGCCTTTTTGTCAAAGTCTGTATTTTTTTACTTTTTGGTTCGATATTTCCTCCCTCCTCTCTCGTTTTCAACCACGAAGTTGCATAAACTTCTCATCCGTTTTGAAATGGACCACTTCCGTTTGATCGGCACGTGACCCTACCGCCGCGGTTCGTCCTGCCGTCGGCGATTTTTCCGTCGACTGCCATCTTGCCGTCATTGTCTCATTGAAAACAGTGACATTCGGTTTCGTCCTGCCGTCTACCGCCCGCTGTGTGAACGGCCCATAAGGGCTCTGTCTTACACTTGGCGCTAAGTGGCAGTAACCCAAACACAAGCGTCTTTGCTAGTTGCCATTTTACCCTTCAGTGCTCATGTTGTTTATATAGCAAGTAAACTTGCGGGTGGGTTGGTCTTAAGATGAGGTGTGGTCAGGCAAATCTTTTGGCAGTATTGCTATTCTGAGGCAGCAGAAAGCGTTTGCGCTAAAACCACCACAAACCTTGCAGTTGTTTCAATGTTATTTTAATGCAATATTAAGATAGTAATATGCGTCTACATAGGAGTGTGCACAATGCGTTTACACCCTCCTCCTACCTGTTACACACACAGGGGCTTGCATAAAACCTGTGTAAAAATATCAAAATTACAGTGTGAAATATTCATAATAATAAAAGGATCCATTGGTCAAGGACCACATACCTGTCAATCAGTTGAAAACACACACTGCAATAGATGGACATTTGGATTGCTGAAAATGCGCTTCAGATTTCTGGATCATAAAAGGTGGAACATTACAATTACAACCCTCTTCATCTACAGCTTGTAAGTAAATGGAATGGTTTAGATTGAAAAAAGTTCAAAACTTTGCCTAGCGAATGCTGCATTTATTCTGAATTTTTAAATCACATTAATGCATTTTTACAAGTTTTAATGAATGCTAATTCATTTTGGCATGTTTTACAAATAGCCTACGGTCCCGGGGATTCACTGCATAAGGTACTGTTAAAAAAACGGAGATTCATTTAAATTTCACCATTTCTAAGTGAATGTTTAACCTTATTCTTTGTTCTTATTTTTTTTATTACAGTGAACCATCACTCTGCTGCCACATATGTAGTAAAAGTATGGTTTCCATACTTTCGGCAATTAAAACCTTGCTGATTTAACCTGGGTGGCACGGTGGTGCAGTTAGCACTGTCGCCTCACAGCAAGAAGGTACCGAGTTCAAATCCCGGCGAGGCAGTTTGTTAGTGTGTTACGTGCAGGTTAGGCTAATTGGACACTAAATTTCCCATAGGTATGAGTGTGTGAGTGAATGGTGTGTGTGTAATAGATTGGCGATCTGTCCTAGGTGTGTTCCTGCCTCTTGCGACCCTGACCAGGAATAAGCGGGTTAGATAATGGATGGATGATTTCAGCTGTTATTCCATAACTGAACAAAATGATTTTAAAGAGAACTAAGAATCTAATTAATTAAGGAACATAATAATTTTCAACAATTAGAAAGGAAAACAAATTTGCAGCACAATTAATTCTGATCATTTTAATGCCATATATTCTCTGCATGCGCGCTTTAACTTTGTGCACAATAAGGTCTGTTTCGCAAGCTGTAAATCGCTCTCATGTTAGCAACCTTCCATGGTGCAAACGCAGGTAGCTTTTAAAGGGAATGGGAGATGACACTCTGATTGGTTTATTGTATGTTACGCCCAAGACACACCTATAATTAATGAATAGACTAAATTCAGCCCATTTGAGCCTTGCACTTTACTTTGTGTTGATATTATCTGCCGTCTAACTAGCAAAAGTGGAGTTGGACATGCACTAAATGCACTTGCACCATGCACTAAGATCGTCAAGATAGAGCCCTAAATCTTTTGAATTAGCCTGCCTGTTATACTGTTATACCTGTTATCTGTCAGAAATAAGATAGAGATAAATATTTTATATATTTGTATGATATGTATTTATATATATATATATATATATATATATATATTATTATAATATAACTCTTTCTCACTCTGATACCCAGATAGATGGAGGAGAGAGATGGCATGTCATGCAAATACCTTTTCATATCTTTTCATGGAACCAAATGAATACTGGCACTTCAGATTTTGATTATAAACCCTGACCTTCAAAAACAACAACAATAGAATAGAATAGAATAACGTTTATTTTCCCGCTAGGGAACTTCAGTTGTAGCCACCAGCAACAACAAAAAAGACATAGACAGTGGGGCAGGCCCACAAACAAACATATCAAACAAAGGCATTCAATAGAATCATTGCATTAATCAAACTAATTTAGTGAATTAAAGTGTAATAGCCTACAGCCAAACGTCATGATTAAAAATAGCCCCCACTGTCCCGAGATGTCCAGTGTTATCAAGCAGTCCAACACACAAACTCCGCCTCCATGGCTTTCCTCCATACACACAGTGTTGCAGTCTCTGTCCACTGTCAACACGGAACACCGAACTGCGTCAGCCTTCCGACTCATCGCCTCACTCCTCCCCCGCATTATCTTCTCCTTCCCCTTCCCTGGTGGCCTTCTGAAGATTGCCTGCAGTCTTAGATCAGTCCCGACATCTTCAACTACGGTGAAGAGCGACGGTAAACTTTGTAGCTGCAGATCCAACGGACATTCCCGAGCATATGTTGCGAATGCATCTCCATGGTGACGACCACAAACAAAATTATCCCGAATATACAATTCGTCAATATTATCAAAACGAGCAGCATGAGTGCCCTGAACAATCTCCAGCCCGCTTCCCCATCCCACAACAGACACTCAGCGCATAAAAAAAACAAAAGACAAAAGCCAGACACAACAAAATACATTTAAATTAGCAAACACGAACACGAGACACAGCTGGACTACATGTCGCCATTACAGCGCCACGTGACGTGAAAGGGAAACAAAGTACATTTAATTTAGTCGGAGAAGTGCAAAGTTCAAATGACTGTCACAGACTCAGGATCCAGCTGGCCGAGTACACGTGGAGCGTACTCGGCTCATGAGTCACTGGGGTTCTGTGTTGCTGCTAAGCACAGGCCTAGTTATCAAGATCACTGATTTCAATATCACAGATGAATGCTGATGCTCCATCTGAGTGCATGGTACAAGAGGCCTAAGTAATGTTTTTCTTCCATACAGACTTACGCACTGATATGGGCAGCTCTAGAATGGACTGCACACCACAATACCACCACATAATTTATTCCCCCCCCCCCCCGATATTTTATGTATTTTTATTTTCACATGCCACATTAGTTTATATATACGTTTTTATTTCACTGCAC
This sequence comes from Ilyophis sp. 1 JC-2022, assembly GCA_022702515.1. Taxonomy (NCBI): domain Eukaryota; kingdom Metazoa; phylum Chordata; class Actinopteri; order Anguilliformes; family Synaphobranchidae; genus Ilyophis; species Ilyophis sp. 1 JC-2022. The sequence continues at coordinate 115,695,795 of CM040404.1, read as the reverse complement.
TGTGTAAAGCACTTTGAGCTGCATCATGTATGATAGGTGCTTTACAAATATTTGTATTCGCCTAATATCCGCAGAGTGAACAAAGCCCCTTCAAGCTATTGAAATAGAAAAATAAATCACCCACGGCTTAGTAGATAAATTAGAGAAATATAAGGAAGGTTGCGGGATAAATCACCCACGGAATCCTCTTAATATCCCGTTTTATAAATTTTTGTTTAAATCCAGCTGCATTCCATCGCATTCCCAACTAGTAATCTGTCTGTTCTCAAATTTTTATGACACAACATAATTTAGCCTGGATTTCGCATTTCATCATAAGACTGACAAGAAAACTGTGGGCCTTCAGCACCATAATTTATATGATGGAATACTTTTGAGAGAAAGAAAAAGCTGCATTAATTTATTGCATGGGTTAATTGCTTTGAATATTATTCATCCAGGTGCTTCCACCAACAGTTATTAGGCTATTATAATAAGGTTTCTCTCTCATCTATAAATAGTGGATCAAAAAATTGATTTGTCATGCATGCTAAACTATGGCACGGCAGGACATTCTTTTCTCCGACAACGGTATTATTTGTGTCGATTATGATGCATTTATGTAGATATTTTTATCTGCATCTTCCTGTCCAGTTTACTGAAACTACAATCTCCACTAATAATCTCCACTTCTTCTCTTTTTGTCAGCAGCAACACAAAAACCATGCATTGCAGTCTGGGAAAATGGCAGTGCATGAATGTATCACTCCATGTCTAACGCTAATCTTAACTAAATATCGATCTTGTCATTGCTGTGCAAATGGCTTATTATGTCCGGGACAACCGTATGCACATGACATGAGGACCTGCATTGCAACAAATGCACAATTTAAAAAAATGTAATTTCAAAGCAGCTGTCCATGCATTTTCATATCCCTTATCTGCCTCAACATTGTGTTTGATGATTTATATGAGCAGAGGTGCTCTGACAAAGCTTTTTCTTAAAAATGGGTCCGCTTTGAAATTTTGTTCAATAAATGTGCTTCGGGAGTTGCAGTCCTAAGTGCTTTATTTCCATTTAGGCCTCATTATTTTGTACTTGTAATTGTACCTTTGGTGCCACTCTGCATTATCGTGTTGAGTTATCTGGGGAGCAGTCAGCATTGACAGTTGCCGTGGTCATTCCGCTGTGTGGCAGAGGGAGGTTTTCTGAAACATCTCATATTTCTCTCAGAACAGACCTATTGCTCTCTGTCTTTACGTATCTGCGCCTCTGCACTGTACAGGCGAAAAAACTGAACGCAAAATACTCTCAGAAACCTCTTTCTACGTGCTACACAGTTGTGAAGAAGTGTTCTTGGATATGGGTCAAGGACAAAAGAGCTAAACAAAATGGCATCACTGTCGCCAGACTTCTGGCCATTCAAAGTCTTGAAACCTGGGTGGCTTGGGGGCCCCCTAGCATTACTGGTATGCTGTATTTGAAGCCCCAGTAGCTCCCTGATGTGTATCCCTTCTGGCCCTTTCACTGTTGTTTCTTTGTGATGGGAGTCCTCAGGAGGTCACGTATCCCTTGCTGTGGCGCAAGCTTCACAGTGCCCAGCGATTCAGCTGCTGTCAAACATTATTCATTTATTCATATCAATGTTCTTGACAGCCAGTCATCTTCATCTGATTAATTTACACAATATACAGAATGGATGTCTCGGATGGCACGTTATCTAGGCCTCGTACAGTTCTGGTTTAACTTGCTGAGGGGTGCAACAGCATTGGCATACCTGCAGCCTACTGGATTACAAGCTTAGGTCTGTCACCACCACCTCATTCTGCTACCCAGTGTCCATTTAAGTCCGCATAATACATTTCAGAGTAATGCCATATCATTCCCATGACCAAACTTAATTTTGTATTCAGTGAGGACTAGCTGTGCTAAGAAGTTTGGAGAGAAGTTGTGGCTTTGTGGTGTATAATTGTGACGCAGTGCAATCGTTGCTCTCAGCGCAGTGGGTCTTAAATGTATTGTATTGACATCTTCCCCTGCAAGCATGTGCATTTTTTACGTTTGTAAATCATTTAAGCCCTCTGACTTTATAGGGATTTGCTGACTTTATAGCAATGATCGGTGCAGTGTTGTCTCTGTACAGCGGAACAAATAGAAAACCTATGAATCTGTTAGGACCAGAGTCTCTCATTTCCAAAATCTCCAAATGTGCTCTGAACATCACTTGTGGCGGCCAGGCGGATAAGGACCCAAATGCACGACGAGACAGGGATTTAGAAAATAAGAGTCTTTATTTTCTGTAGGTACCAGGATAATGTCCACTGTGGAACCCACAGTGAACTGGTGAGCAGGAACAGGTGAAGTCGCAAGGGGCGATCTTGAGCCAGGTTCGAAGTGAAGGATCAGGCGGTGGCAGAGTCAGGATCCACACCGGGAAACCAGGGTGTGCGATCTGTAGCCAGGTTCGCAGCGCAGGCTCAGGCGGTAGCAGAGTCGGGATCCGTGCGATCTGTAGCCAGGTTCGCCGCGCAGGATCAGGCAGTGGCAGAGTCAGGATCCAGCAGGAACAGGCGAAGTAGCCAGGAGTGGTCTTTAGTCTGGTTCGCAACGCAGGATCAGGCGGGGGCAGAGTCAGGATCCACACAGGGAAGTCAGGGCGTGTGGCATCCAGACCTGGGTCGTATAGCTCGAGTCTAGTAAACTAGAAAATCCGGAAACAAGTACAAACACGACAAGGACCGTAATACTCAGACAAGGAATCACAGGAACAGCACGGTTAATATAACTAGTGTCATTAGAGCTGATAAACTGCAGCTTGCGGGAAATGCGTGCGAGATCAGCGAATTGATTGAACAATTAGAAAACCACGTGAGGAATGCGGTGAAAGCAATTAGGTGTGAATTGTGTCATTAAGATGTGGTGCAAGTAATAATGTGCAATGTAGACACAATCAGGCAATGAACGCAGACATGACACAATCAGGTTCAGGGAAAACAGAGGAAAACACCAAGGAAGGGACGGGGAGCGGAGCGGATCGTAACATCACTGTTGTAAATAATCACCTGTTTTCAAGAAACGGGAAGAGAAATGGCCTTGGGTTTGTTCAGTCAGAAACACATTTTCTCCCGCATCCAGAATGGCCAATTTTGCCTCTTGAATTTTGTGCTTTTATTTTAGTGTATTTTTTTTTATTGCACATAAAAAGACGTTAAATGTAAATGTAAATCAGTTTGGAGGGATGCCCATAAAAACCCAGTAGGGGGTTGCTGCACACTGCACTTGCTCTGAATGAAGCATGCCACCCTAAGACAAGTGTCCACTTCAAACCAACAGAACTCAGCAGAACTCTGTACCGGGGTGCCTCCCACTTTCCTCCTAAGGGGAGACAGAGGCCCCTTGATTGGTTGCAGAATGCTGTGCAATGAGCCATTCCAAATGAGCCGGGCTTCCTGTTTGGGAGATGACAGGTCTGACGGCATGGTTTGCGGCAGTTCTGAAATGTTCAGTGTTTACATATCTTGTAAACTCTGCCTGGGTACCCGTGGAAGTGGCCTCGCAGTGTACAGCACCTGTCCCAATCTCTAACGGGCTGTAATCTCTGTGCAATGTGGTACGGGGGAACTATATTAAGGTTTACAGAAGGCACCAATCAACCTTGCCACATCAAACAGTACGGTGTGGGTAAACATGAGGGCAGCCACCTGTCTGTTTTTATAAACATAAATTAGATTTTTTTTTTCATTTAGAATTTTAAGTCTTATATTTTGTTGAATCCTTCATAACTTTTTCTTTGGTTGCTGTTCTTATGTCATGCTTCCCGTGTATGAGTTTGATAGTGGTGCAAATACTAGAGGTCCTGGACGCTGCATGTATCACTTCAGTGGTCTGTGGAAATTGATTTCACATCAGCGGAGCTGGTGACAGGGAACCAAAAAGTGACGCCTCCTCGCTCCAGAAATACTGTTGTGGCTCTCTGTGTTTGACTGACCGTTGGAGGCGCGTGACAGGAAATTTCCTGGTATGCAAACGACACTCCCAGATCAAGCCAATCTGGAGAAATCCCCCCACCCCCACGGGGCCCAGCCAGTGAGGCCACGCCCCACATCTGGCTTTAATTCCACCCCCTCCTCATGTCCTCACTGGCCCAAAGCAGGGAACAGCGTGTGGAAGAGCACTGGTTTGTCTTGGCTCCGGAACACGTGTTCCCCATGGTTCTGTTCTGTCCTGTAGGTGTGTGGGGAACATTTCCTGGGCTGTGGCTGCTACACAAAGAGATATCGCAGTTGCACTGCACGGCACAGCCCCCAGGTATGTGCCCGTCCCCAAGAAATCTGAACGTAGCGCTACGTCTGTACAAGGCAGGGGTGGGGGGCAGTGGGACGTGACTTTCATTCTAAATGAGCCATTTCCAAGTCTCTTTTTTTCTTCCTTGTTGCACACAGTGTGCTTCTGCCAGATTTGCTCGGTCAGCACAATTCCCAGGTTGCTATAGTGTCGGGACCCCAGGTTGCTATTCAGTGCAGCTGCACATTGAGTGGGCCTCTGCGATGGCTGTTTCCAGCAGTATGACAGCGCCTGCCCTGTCACCACCTCCACCTGCTGATCTTGTTTCACAATGTCTTTTGCAATGAATAGAGGAACGTAGCCACCAAGAAAGTATCTGGCTGAATTAAATTGCACATCTGGCATTCTGTGCTTAATACAGACATTAAGACAGGTGCGATGTTTCCAATGTGCTTTGAAAGCCAGGTTTTGTTTATTGCTGAGACCACAGGGAGTAGCTAAATATTTTTTAACTGAATGCACAATATTAATACTGCACATACTGATGTTTTGGCCTGTGATTACTATGGCTGATTCCTAAGCAATGACTCTGTTATAGCCTGAAGGTTATACATATTTTGGCCCGTGTTTGTCTTGCAGTTTTTAACAGATTCCGTGTTCCCAGAGATCTGCAACAGAAAATTAATCATTGAACTTGTGTTAAAAGGGCCGAGTGGATTTTATGAAAAAATTATCATCTAATATTGCATTGTGGTCCACTCATAGCATGTGTTTCATTCCACAAATGTATCACAAAATTCCCTTAATGTATACTGCTCTCCATAAAAGAAAACACCCTTTAAAAATATGGAAAGCGAAAAATACCCTCAGAAAACAAGGATCCGTGCACTAGGAATAAGAAGCAGAATTAATGATAGAACCTGAGCACACAAGTGGGACCAAAACACAACCACACCAAAAATGTGAATGATGCAGCTAGCTCTGACAAAAAGTTTTTTTAATAGAGATTTCTCTTTATTTTATCATTGAATTGAATGTTTTCCAAAACCAGGTTCCCCTTATCACATGTAAAACATAGCTTTCTACATTAATTAGTTGTCTTAAATGACAAATTGTGTTCATATTTTTCCACTCCAGAACTCAAATGATAAAAGTCTTGGAATTATGTTACTGTCATGTAGTCCAATAGAAGCTTGAATAACAAGTGCCTCCTTATTTATTGTTTAGCTAGTTAATTCAAACCCAGTGGAAAGGCAGCCAAATTAATAATATTGTTTCAAATAGAGGGTGCTGCGGAGCTGGCTTAAACCTGTGACAGAAAGCTAAATCTAATTACAGAAAATGTACCTGCCAACAGGAAAGATTTATAGATGTGTTTGTAAATGTAAGTTGATAAATGATAGATGGTTCTACTTCAGACCCAAAGAGAGAATCTAGCACATCTTTTGATTTTATAACGGGACTTACCAACGTCTATGGTAAGAGGCACTATCCACCCTCTTGAACACTTGATGACCTTCGAGTTTGCACGAAATCAATTTTGAGCCAATTATTTGACTGTGTTCAGCCCAAAACACTGTATTTTCAGACCAAAATGGATTTATGTCATCATAATAGATCTGTGAGTAGTAATTTTGAAATTCTGAAAAAGGCTGCTTTAGACTCAAGTAAACCCTTGCAATAGTGTCTGCACTTTCTCTGACCAGTGTAGTGTATAAAAACCACATTCCAGTTTAAATTTCTCAAGCTAGATATAATGTTGCCTAAATGTAATGTGCCCATTCATGTGGACTTTGAGGGATGCAATACAGTAGCTATCTGCGGTTCTTAATCTAGAGCAAGGGCACAGGTCGAACCCATCTAACCAATCAATGTAATTAGGTAATTATTTTTTCAGCATGAATGAGAAGTAGACACTCATTGGCTGTTATGTGCTAGAGGTGAAAAACCCTGGTATACCTTCCACTGCTGTTTCCCCATCATTTCCATAGAAGATTACATGTCAGATTTCTCGTTAACTTCCTTTGCCTATAGGAGATGACAATTACAGTAACTTATAGTCATAATAGTAATTATTATAATAGACTTGCCAGAGTGCTCAGAGGGAATAAAAAATGTCCAAATATCATTTGTCATGTATCATTATTTAGGCCATTTAACCTCACACAAGAATGTGATTCTGAGTAGCTTAGTGACTGCATAGGCATTTTAATTTTATTTAAGACTTTAGTTAAATTAAAGTGGTATTTAAGTACTGCCTTTTTATTTAAAAAAGAAACTGGGAAATCGTGAGGGAATAGTCATGGCAATTGTTTATATTTGAAGACTTATATTTGAATACAATATTAGTATTTTTGAAGACTTCCTCAAATTCAATTTCTTTTTTTAAAGTGCTCCTTTCAAGATACTTTCAAATTTTGTAAACATAAATAATTGTGATGTGCTTCCCAATTTATGACTGTGACTGATTTGCTTTTAATGTCTGGTGACTATTTTTGACATGACATAAACCAGATATATGTTTTTTTACAATTGGAATAACATTTGTAATTATGATGGGTTGTGGTTTTGTTTCTCAACCCTGATTGACTGTGGTCATTCTAATTTGAAATACTGTAACATCATATGTCTAGTGCTGATTCATTCAGGGTGCTCATTAACCTGTGTTTGTGTGAAGGTTCCAAGAGAGGTGGATCCAGTGTGTGAAATTAGCATCTGCTACCAGCCAACTGCTGGTAAAACTTTGATTGTGGCTGGTAATATTTTCTACTCAAAGTAGCCACTTTGGCAGTTAAAAGGTAATGTGGCTGTTAAAATGTTGAAAATGGCTGGTGATTTTGGGAATCTACAAGCCACTCTGGCTGGTGGGTGAAAAAGGTAATTTCATGCCCTGGGTCGAGCCACTGCCTAATGGCAATTAACACAACTAACATCAATCAGGAAGTTGAGCTGGCATGTAAGCTACCTGTTCAGCCTCATTTGAGTTTTTTGCTTCGAGCGGTGTATTTAAAACGCTGTTGAGTTGATTGCAGTGTGTCATTGGTCAGACAAGCATTAGTTTAACCTCTGCCTTTTTGTATTTCCTGAGTGTAGAACAAACTGACCAAACAGTTTTCTGTAGTTCTGTTTGAAGCGTGTTCATCAGCTTGATGTAGTCTCTCTGCGATTCCAATGATTAACCTTCACCTATAGGATTCTAAAGTTGCATTTTACTAAAACTGTCTGACCAGGTTTTACAAGAGACTAAGCACTGCTGATACAGAAAGCCCCTTTCATTTTAGTCACACCTTTTTCTATATTCTCCATATAATGTGAAAAATGCACATAAACATTTTGGTTCATTAAAAAAGAATACATACAAGTGTGATATAATTGTATGTTTCCAAATGTATTCCCAAAAGTTTAATACATAACTAGAAAAGGAAGTTTGAAGACAAACTGATGACATAATTATAGGATGACATATGATGATGAAGGAGATATATAGTACTACTTAACTTTGTTGTTTAAAAAAAGATTTTTCCTATATTTAGTTCTTCAAATTCCACCGCTCATAATCTTTGTACTACTCCAACTGCATTTTGAGCCTTGCAACTAAATGCTTGTAAGAACACTAATGATACAATTTTCGTAATTGACTGTAAAATTGCTTGTGTGCAAGTATGCAATACTTCATCATCTGCACCAGCCTCTTCCAGTTTTAAGTAGCTTTTTTACCAAATGTAGCAAGTTGGCTAGCGCGACATAGCAATGGACGATATAGCTAGCTATTTAACTTGGCTAACATAATTATTTTTGTTGCATTTTACCAAAAAACAACTCCACATATTTAAGTTAAGCTGTGTTGTGTTGGTAGTATTTACATCTCTGCCAAAACTATTATTCAGCTAAATATATGGCTATTTTAAAGAAAACTAACGTAACCTTAACATCAAGGCTTGCATTGCCCACACTTTCTTGTCCAGTTGTTTCTCCTGACTTATTTTTCCTAGAGTTAAATAGGAAAATGAGTCAGGAGAAACAAAGTGATCCATCCATATCTACTGCATATCTGGCAGCAGAGTGATGGTTTGAGGTTTGTTTTTATAACAAAACAAATGTGTCACTGTTCTAACACTTTTGGAGTACACTGTATGTAGCATTAATAGTAATAATAATAATAATAATGATAATACTCAATAAAATGAGTGATGCAGAATAGAAAAAGGGACACAGAACGATTGAAGGGGAAGCTAAGAAAACAAAACGAAAATATAAAAAGTAAACAGGACCCCAAAACCCCCAAGGCTGTGACTCTTGCAGGCGGCTGTCTTTGGATACTTGAATTGTTGACATCTGTTCGCTACACTTTATTTTGCACACAGTGTTGTGCTCCTTCCAGGAGAACAAATTGAGGCCTCAGCCTTCTCTGGGAACCGCAAACTGACTGGCTGTCCAAGTGTGGAAACATGACAGATTAAACTTTGTGGTTAGATTACAGTTCCTGTGTGGTCACAGTGACCTTTGGAAGAGGAGAATCTCCAGTCATTTTGGGTTCATGTACAGGTCCGTGCAGTAAATGTAACGCATGCTTGACATGCTGGCAGATCCCATGCATGTGGACGTAGGGTTATCTGAGGGTTATATCAGTGCTTTCATTCAAATTCCAGTTTTATCCATTTATATTATGGAATAGTTTATATAATATTTTATAACAAAGCCATCAGCTAAGCAGTTGGGCCATGTAAAGTGCTCTCTGTATCAGTGGCGGCCGGCCTATAGAGGGCGCTGGGGCGCCGCCCCCCCCTCCCCCACATACAAAGTTTAAAAAAAGTTTAAAAAAATTATTTTTTTTTTCCCCCCCCTTAATTTTTTTAAAATTTAAAAAAAAATTTAAAAAATTTAATATCTGTTAACTATACTTGTTCAATCAACAATTATGCTCTGTTATGGTGTTTTGCACATACATAGGCTTTTATGAAACCAATTTCTGATACTACTACTCAAATATTTACTTTTTAATTACTTTCAAATCATTATTTTCTAATATCATTTCCACATACATTCAAATATTCAAATACCACTGCTGGTCAGTGGTCTTTTCTCCATCTGAAAGACATTACTCAGCATACAACATTTCAGGATTACTGAATCTTAGAAGCTGTTGTCAACAAGAGTATGCTGTTATTGAAGTAAAGTCTTGGGATTGGTTGTGTCCGTGTTCAGCATGTATAGGCTTTATCTAAACAGGCGTTAACCTATGGGTCAAAATGCTAAAATTACAGTTTATTACCTTACCTCAAGACCTTTTTGGAGTACGTACATTTGTTCTCTTTCGAAAATCAAAAGCTTATAATAATTTTGCTGAAAGGGAGATTTTAGAAGAAAGCATGGGTGATAATGTCAGTGTTCACTGAAGCAAAGCCGAGCTGCTCATTCATAATGGTCACAGAAAGTTCAGACAGCACCACAAGCTCCTTCTTTGCATCAGTAGGCAGTTTCATCCTACGGGTTAGAAACTGGCAGAGAAATAACCCCGACAGTTTTTCGCCAATCTCCCGCTTTGGCCAAATAGCAGGCAGTTGGTTTGTTGCCAAGGCCGTAAAAACGGCTTTGTTTATTTATTGCTGAAAGCCACACTAGACAAAGAACAATAGTCAAATGAATAACATGAGTAGCTTGTGGAGGTGTTTGGTATGAAACCCTTTGGGGGTAATTGTGGATCACAATGTTCATCAACAAAATAAATTAGGAAAATGAGGCAAAGACCAGGAGCTCAAATGAAGTGCAAGATTTTTCCGTCGAGAACAGAAAGAACTGTTGCCACACTTGTAGCTTTCTTCCCTCTTCAGCTCCCAGGGGCGTAAACCAGAGCTCAGAGTCTGTTACACATAAAGAGAATAGACTTTATTTTTCCCAGTAACAGCAGAAACGTTTTGAATCTTTCTTACAAATGCATTGATTTTTAAAAATGTTTTAGGCTACGCAAATCAAACTAAATGCCATAAACAGTGACAGACTTTTCATAAAAAATGAAGGAGAGTGTCCACATCAGGTTTGTGTCGTACACAAATGCAAATGTGAATATTTGGCCAGGCAAGAATTAGTAGTTGTGACAGAATGAGATTTTGCATTCTAGGAAATTGTTTTTATTTTGTTATGGGAATTAGTGTATGTAAGCAGGCAACTAGCCAATTATTGCAGCTGGCCCTACATCGCTATCATCCTTTAATTGTACGTTTTTTTCATTATTATTTTTTTTTTACCACAGATAGCAAAAATCATAATTTTTATGAATGTACATAGGTACTCATTCTATAATGTTCCATATGGTGAATGAAAATGTAAACACTAAAGGCCAGATTTACTAAAGGATTGTGACTACTTTGCAAATGCAAAATCAGTTCCTACAAGGTCGCAATATCTACGTGGGAATTACAAAATGGTTGTAATGGGTCAAACTCGATATTAACATGAAATTTGCAGGGATGACATCACTCTGCATCTTTCCGTTTGATACATAATTGCCTCTGGCAAACATGGCAGCAGTCCTCAAGAGCACAAACAGCAGACAAATGGAAAACTAAGACCAGAGATGGTATCTCTTGGGTCTGGTTGCTCCGTATCCCTTTCTTGGCACCTTGTATTCTGAACATGTAAGCCTGCCATATCATTTCAGACCAATTTTGACAGGGGCTTCCTACCACAAAATTGTGAATGAGGCCGTTTCTTTTCCTTGATTGCATAATTATCATCATTCCTTAATGTGTCGGTATCTGACTGCAACAGATCCACAATGTACTGAATGTTTATGCACTGTGATTATTCATTTAGTGAATTTGTTTTTTATTTATATTATTTATTTACGGGATAATGATAAAAAGCAACTATGTGGCTAGGTGTTACAAGAAGAGAACGCAAAGTTACGCTTAACAGAGCCTGACTCAGTTTAAGTCTGTTCTTCACCAGGTTTTCCTCATCAAGAGAGGAGGAAAGAATAAAAACAGTAGATGAGACTAAAGAGAAAAAGAAAATAAATAAGTGTGTGATGTCACAGGGTTTGATTAAATTCTTCCTCTTTCCAGATGGTACAAGCTGCGCTCCAAGTCTGGGAAAAAGGAGAAGGAGCGGGGAGAGCTCCAGGTAACGGTCCAGTTCACCCGGAACAACCTGACGGCCAGCATGTTCGACCTCTCCGTGAAAGACAAGCCGCGCTCTGCCTTCGGCAGGCTCAAGGACCGCATGACGGGCAAGAACCGTGGGGACGGCGAGTCTGCCTCCGCCATCGTCCCGGGGGGTTACGCCGTCCTGTCAGGTGGCGGGAGGCGCATCTCCGGGGATGAGGACGCGGAAGACGACGAGGGCCGGCGGAGCAAGGTGAAGAGTTTCTTCCTCAAGGGCAAGTTGCGCAGGTCGTCGGACGTGCAGTCCAGCACATCGCTGGCCTCTGAGTGCAGCGGGGCCTCATCTCCCGGGGGGAGCCTCAGCCCCACCGCGGGCGTCAACATGCTGGTGTCGGACCTCTCCAACTCGCCCAGCGAGAACAGCAACCACCCGGCCGACAGCAGTCCCGGTGAGAGGCCCAGGGGAGGTGGGGCATAGGCAGTGGGGAGCTTGCATTTAGTGAGCACTTTAATAGGGCTGACAAATGTATCTGTGCTTCCTCTTGCATATGTGCCTTTGCCATGTGTATAGCTTAACATTTTGGTACATCCAAACAAACTTTTCTTTTCTCTCTCTCTCTCTCTCTCTCTCTCTCTCTCTCTCTCTCTCTCTCTCTCTCTCTCTCTCTCTCTCTCTCTCTCTCTCTCTCTCTCTCTCTCTCTCTCTCTCTCTCTCTCCTGCTTTTTTGTGTCCGCCCTAACAGTGCACCCTGTCCAGCCTACCCCCAAGCTGATGACCCACAAGAGGGCATTCAGCGACGAGGCCAGCAGGATCACCGTGGCCCTACCCAGGCCCCGCGCCGTGGAGACGCTCCGGGCACAGAACGGGGCCCTGTCCCGCTCCTCGCTCTGTATCAATGGCATCCACGTGTACGGGGCGGAGGCCCTGGGGCCCAGTAGCAGCAGCACCCTGCCCGCCACTCTGGGGCTGCTCCAGAAGTGCGCCCCACTCTCGCGGTCACTACAGAACCTCGCCCGCCGGGCCGATGACCCCCGAAGAAGCCCCGGCACCGCCCGCCGCTGGTCCTTTGACCGGGCCGGGAAGGAGGAGAAGGTGGCCGCCGCCGCTGCCGCCGCCGCCGCCGCCACCACCACCACCACCGGCTCCTTCGGCCAGCCTTTGGAGGCCGCCGTGCCGACTGTTTCCACGGCGACAGTGGGGCCAGATTCAGCCGGCGAGGGTAAGAAGCAGAAGAGGAGTATATTCTCCCATGGGAGGAGCGAGTCGGCAGGGAAGGGCTCAGACACGCCCAAGGCGGAGCAGGGGCAGGCCCCACACCTTCCTGAGGAGCGATACAAGGGATGGTTCAGTGTCAAGGACTCTCAGAACAAGCCAAGGTGAGCATGACTGGCTCCTGTCAACAGTCTGCACTCTACAGGACAGCCAGGGCTTCAGTGAAGCACTAATCTATTGCTGATGCACCATCATGATGTGATTTAATGTAAACAGTGTGTTAGTATTAGTGTTATTATTATATATAGTGTTTTTATATTTAATAGTAATATTATGCATAATATAATCCATAGAGTTTAGAACTGAGCACTTGCACTCAATTTATCTGATAGAACAAATTAATTGCTTAATTGGTCGCGTAAGACAATGCTAAACTTACTGTATTTGTTCCAGATTGGTATGCATCCCTAGGTAGCACATCATGTTGATACTAATGCTGAGGAGTTCTGGCCCAAAACCTCTACTGTGTTTGAGCTTCTGTTACTTTGTGTCAGTAACACTTCTGACTCTTGGACAATGAGAGTTACCTTACAGAAGAGACCAAGATTATGTCTGTAGTCAAAGAGGTTCAAGAACAGCAACCATTTTATTTTCGGCTTGTGTTCAAAAAAGGTGGTGCTAGGGAAGGGGTTAAATTGCGCAACTCAACCAGGCACGTCAGTTGCCAGTTTACAGTAATTAATTGTCTGCCGTTCAGTATAAATGCGCCCTAATATGATATTTTTAAGTATATCAGAATTAAGTTTTTCTGTTTATTATTTACACTCACCTGAGTAATTTGCATACAATATATAAATATGAATGCAGACTTCACGATAGACAAGTTATTTCATGAGCAAAAACCTAATTTCAGTAGCTAAGTATTACCTATCAGCAACGGATTCCTTGTAATTTGCAGCATGATTACATTATGGCTTCTTTACTACCATTTTAAAAAGAGCAAGTTCACTAGGGTGTCATTTTTGGAAAATTTTATCACTACCTAAGAAGGTGAAAGTGGAAGTGGCCTGATTTCCTATTATACTAAGGTATCATGACAGCAAATTTGTTAAGGTTCTAGTCTTTATATTTTAAGTTGCCTCAACATAGATTAGTCTATCATATGCAATGCCTGTCTGAGTTTCAGTGATATGGGAAGGTGATTCTAAAATTCTTATGGGAGAAAAAGATTAGGTTATTTCATGTTATATCATCCTATTGTGGTTCCAGCATACAAAATAGTTGGGATTTTGATGGATACAATCCTCTTGAATTGCCTTTTCCTAATATAGAAACCTCATTAATTTTGTGCCAGTTCCACTCTGCGAGCAGTATCTGGTTGGCAAAAATAAATAAGTTGTAGGTGGCATTTTAAATTTCTGTATTATGTCACATGTTCTCTATTATAATTGGGAACAGATTATACCATCTACATTTGTTTTAATTTCATGGAAAGAATTGGGAATGGGGAAAACTTTTAAGCACAACTAGAGGTATTTTAAGCAAAGACAGTATCTTTGTATTACTTTGTATTACTTGCAAATATCAATTGAATGCTTTCACATTTATCTTTTTTATATTTTAAAATTTTTTCAACTCAATTGCTTCACTTTTACTTACAATTTTTTCTTCATTTACATTTTTTAGAATGACTTATTTTATAGCGTCTATACTTGTGGCACTAAATTGACACCATATTGGAGAATTTCGGCTGTAGGTTTTGGCTGCTTATCAGCCCAGAAGTTTTGTTAGTGACCTTTTAAATGATAAATGATAATATTTCCTTTGAAAGTCCTGTAAAATTCCCTTTGACACAGAACTAACGGTGAGGACCATGTTTGCCTTCCCTCCACAGCCAGGAAGTGTCTCCTATGGTAGAAACCAGCGCAGATGCACCCTGTCACCCGTCACCTTGCTCCCCCAATAACTTGCCGGCTTGCCCCTCCCCTGCTTCTGCTTCACCGGGCAGTGGGCATAATGCTAATCCCTTCACCCCCTCCCCCGCTACCCCACCCATATCTCCCTCTAACCCCTTCCTCACCCGTCTGCAATGCAACCCCTTCTATGAGGAGCTCCTAGCTGACCAGGTGCTAAAATCCCCTGCTACTCCACCCCGCCCCTCCAGCTCTCCCCTTTGGCCCTCCGTAGCAACCCCATCCTGGCCCTGTGCCCCCACCAACACCCCCAATGCTGTGCCTCAGAGAGCGTTTGTTCCTCAGAAGGAGCGCCCCGTGGGTGTGTCCCGACAGAGGTCACTTCCTGCTCTACTCTCCAGAACGTCTAACTCCTCCCCGAACCCCTTCACCACACGCTCCCTATCCGAGAGTGGCTGCGAGTGGGACGATTCGTTTGAAGCCTTCGCGACCAGCAGGTTGAAGTCACCGCGAGGCCCCAGCCACAGAAGGAACGGTGGCACCAAGGAGTGGCCTGTGGATGGGATTGCAGAGGAGATGGTGGTGAATGAGACATTTGTTCCAGCCGGAAAAGTCCCGCCTCTTCCACCGCGGTGGCCTGTGAGGACGCCGGTGAAAGAGGGTCGCAGTGACAGCTGGCTGGACCGGGCCCAGGAGCTAGCGGTGAAGAAGGAGGCATGTCTGCTGTCTCAGACAGATGCGGCTTCCATGCTACATCGCAAGGAAGGGGAACGGAAGAGAAACGCCCCATGCTCATTCCAGGAGCTCCTTTCAGACCGCGAGCAGAAAGCCAAAGCGGCAAAACCACTCATGAAACCCTCCAACTCCGATCCATCGTCAAGGCACGTGCGTGAGTGTCCTGCAAAGGTTTTCCCCAGCAAGTCCTCAGCTTTGCAGCACCAAGGGGGTCCAAGGATGTCAGGGTGTGACATTCAGGGCTTAACTTGGGGCCACAAACTTCAACAGGGACAAACTTCTGGAGAACAAGGACACTACAATGAAACAGACCTGAGCAGCACACCTGAGTTCTTTGCCTTAGAAGTGCCTGAAGGATTAGATGACGAAGATTCCACTAGCGCCTTTGTCGAAGTGGAAGACAGGCTTCCTTCACATTTGTCAGAAACATACAGTCATAAATCAGATGCTCAAGGAGCTCAGACTCATTCCACAGACACTATCCCAACACACAGACCCTGTATGGCTAATCAGATTCAGTCTCATTTCACTGCTGCGAATGCTCTCGATCCTGTTCTTAATATTACCACTGTCCATCCAAGCACTACTAGCACCGAAATGATTGATTCAGAAGTTAACATAAAAGTCCCCAATAAAAACTTCTGTGATTCACAGTATTGTAGTATCGCTAGTATTGGCTCTGCTCCTTTCGATTCCAGGATTGACAATGTCTTTGAGATAAACAACAACACAGACAAAGAGTCTTTATCTGCTCTCGGACTCCTCCCTAACAAAGTGCACTCCAATAAATGCTACGGTTTGACCTCAAAGACCTTCCAAAATTCCTCGACCATAGTGTCAGTGGACTGTGGTGATGCAAGTAGCTGCATGCCAGTTGCTCCTGGTCCAATTGTAGGATCAACATTTGGGATTAACAGAAATGCTGCTGAAGTTCTGGCCCTTGAGTCAGATTTCTATATTTCTACAGAACCAGTGGAAGCTCCTTCTTCGGAGGTGCGGCACCCTCCTGGGACTTCTGCGGAAGAAAGTGTTTCTGGACTTCCTTTCTCATCTCTGACTGAAGCACAAATGGACGATACTCACTTGGGAAACACACACATGGGGAATGCTAACGCAGGGGTCATTGGCAAAAAATGTTCCCAGGCAGAATCTCCACCCGGAGACCAAAAGACTGTTTCAGAGATACCCAGCAAGGCCTGGGCTGCAGTGGGCCCAGGTGACACTTTTGACCTCTCTCCCATTGTCTTTAATGCTCTGTCCGGTGACTCACAACTCGGTGACTTGTTTCAAGGAAATCTTAAAGAGGAACATGGACACTCAAACTTGAAAACATCGCACGAAGTTTGCGTAAATCATCCTAAGTGCAGCAGACCTTTGCCAAGCCATTGTCCAGAGACAAATGAGCCCATAACTGTTTATGAACCAGGGACACTTAACTCCTCTACTCTTGCTGAAGATAAACCCATCAGGGAAACCGCAGAGAGTGAAGTTTCTGTGCTTTCAGACACAGAGGCAAAGGATGGCTCTTTGTTCAAGGCTACATGCTCCCCGAATGATTCTTCTCTCGTTGAGCTATTGCTGGAGGATGGATGTGACAAGCAGGAAGTTAGCGAGCCACCCCCTAAACCACCCAGGCTTTACAACGAGTCCACAATAGTAGGTGAACATGTGAACGAGGGACCTAAAACAAGCCAAGAGGCTGCATTTTGCAGGAAAGATGGGTGCGCAGAACCCGGTGTGGTGGAATACCCTCTCTCTGAAAGCACGCAGAAGATGAGCTTTGAGGATCTCCATGCCAAAGTGGCCCCAGGCTTGAGAAGTCAGACACAAGCCAGGCTCCCGCTGCATAGCTCCGCTCCTCAGGTTCCTTCTGTCCCCTCCCCAGCAGCTAAAACTAATGCCCTGTCTGCCCTCTTCCCCCTGCCCACCCTAATCACCCCCACTTTGAGGCCATCGGCAGGGACCATCCAGGCCACCGCAACCCCCTCCTCCACTGCTCCGCCTGTGATTGGCTCAGCGCGCACAGTTCTGCCCAAGGAGACATGCCTGGCTACCAGCTCCCTGTCCCACCAAAAGAGCAGGTGAGACCACATGTAAATGCCCCGCTAAGGGGAGAGCCACCAACCCCTCCTCTCTCCCTTTATAATTTTGCCCAATCCATCTATTTTGGCTATTGCATTCATTATGCATGACAATGAGCACACCATACATTACATTGTCATCTGGAAATTCACAGTTGTAGATAGAGTACTGCACAGGTTGTTAGCAAGTATTGTCTCTTGATATGAAAAAATACCCAGTTTGGGTATTGAACATATTTTACTCCAAGAGTCAGGGACTTCGGTAACACATCCCTCTGCAAGAATTACTGTATGTTCTGTTACAACTATTATAAAGAGTTGACAAATAAGTAGAGCACAAACCAGATGAAATGGCTAATTAGTGTGCTAAAAAACAAAAAATTGTAATCTGTGATTTGCAGGTAGGTCAAACCATTGTATTTATTTGTAATATTCTGATATTTGTATGTACATATGTAATTACACCAATTTTACAGCAATGTTTGTTAACACATATGGATCCCTGTTTCTGAAGGTCAGCACAGGTGAGTTTTGGCGGAAAAAGTTACAGGTATTCAAATTAAAAGGTCTAAACCGTTTTAATGCAATAATGCCTTCACAGAATCTCAATTCCATTTATATTTCAAAATCTATTTTTTCATTTTCTCATGTAAATCATGTTCACTTTTTCCTATATTTAGGTCCATATTCCATGTTTGTTCTTGTGTTTTTATGCGTTTTAATGGGATGTGCTTTTGAGTAACATTTTATCTCAGATTCTGATACTGATGTTTGGGTAAATTGGGTGTGTGCAGCATAACTGTATTTCCCCCCAAGTCACTTCCTGTCTTTTCTTTATGCTGTTGAATCATAGCACTGTTCGTGTGTTGAATTCAGCTGGCGAGGTGAGGGTCGGTGAATGATGTTGCACACCACTGCCTTCCCATTGCAGTGTGTTTCCCTTGTTTTTTGTAGCCAACCCTTACACGCTGACGTGCTCTTCGAGACAGGGGTCATTATAGAATCGATAACAGAAGCATGGGAGGGATCGAAGTCTTTGGCTTAGAAAAGTCCACCCCTGCTTGCACTGCTTTTTTTAACAGAGAAAAGACAAGCATACAGATACTTGGGCCAATAATCTATCGTCTGAAATGATTTAATTGCATCCAGGAACATTGTGTGCTATTTAACCTATGGAGAAAAAGGCCTTGTTTTATGGTTTTTGGCTCTTGATTGAATCTCATCAGGGTCCCCCTGACCAGTTGTTGGAGTTGAGCCGCAGCAACAGAGATCAGTATGACGGCTCCTCTGTCCTATGACGTAGGCAAAGTTCCAGTGGTGGACTGCTCATTCCTTCAGCAGTTTACTAAACACTGCATCATCCTCTTCCAGAGCTGAACATGCATAGTACAAAGTAGAGAATGGAAAGTTTAAAAAGGCTGAATAATTGTTAGGAAATTAATTAATCAAATTCTGATGGTTACATTCCTTTCACCGCCTGTAAGCTTGGGGAACATCCATTTGGAAACACTTTTAAAAGTTTACAACTCTGGCCAGTGGCCTTACAACTGACTTAACCTGGAATTATACCATATTCTATTCAATAAAGGTTGAATAGAAGGCTTTTTTCCTTTAGTGAAAATGGCACGTTTCCATCTGAGGGCTGTGTCATGCTTTTTCAAACTGCTGTATTGTTCCCTGTTCTCTTGCCACATGGAGCTAAAGATGGAAAATGTGCATGGCTGTCAATCAAGCGCTGGGTCTCTTTCTGCTTCCTCAGCATTTTTCTGCCTGATCTCCACTGGCTCAACAACCTGCTTTTCCAATCACCAGACTGACCTTGTTTACTGACCTCTCTCTCTCTCTCTCTCTCTCTCTCTCTCTCTCTCTCTCTCTCTCTCTCTCTCTCTCTCTCTCTCTCTCTCTCTCTCTCTCTCTCTCTCTCTCTCTCTCTCGCTCTCTCTCTCTCTCTCTCTCTCTCTCTCTCTCTCTTTCTGATTAGTCAGCATCGGTTAGGCGAATGTGCTTGTTCTTCATGGATGATCAAATGTCAGACAAATGGCAGGGGGTGGTGATTTACCCAGGGACTTTTTAACTCCTGAGCATTATCAGTGTGTTTTAACCTCACTCCGAATCTAAATATTTCTGTATTTATAAAATCTGTCCTGTGACAGAATTCATTCTTATTCTGAACTTTTCTACTAGCAGTAGAAACTGTAGACTGTTGAAACAAACAAGTCAAATCTGTGGACCAAATCAAGCTGCTCTGAGCTGAGCTTGGAAGGGGTAATGCTAAGGTATCCATTTCCCAAACTTAACCTCAGTGACTCCCTCTCCACCCCTTTGCCGGTTTCCCCTTCAGCCCCCACCCAGTGAAGCCACTGACCGCTTCAACCCTCCAGGGAGAAAAGAAGCCAGAGGGCCGCTCAGTCCTGGAGAAGCTCAAGTCCACCATTAACCCAGGGAGAGCATCCCAGCCAGTGGAGCCTGTGGGTCAGAGTAGCAAGGTAGGCATTGAAGCTGCTGTAGACATGGTGTACTGTTGGCTTAAGTGTGTCCGGCCCTTTAGAGAAAACTTATTTTTAAGTAGCTTTTCTGTCAGAAGGGTTTGACTCCACTTCATGAAAAATAACTGCAGCTTGATCTCTCTTGGCAGGACACGGGTGGCAGTCCTGGAGGACCACAGTGTCCATTGTTTTTTTTGTTGTGTTTCAACATAAGCTATTCATTTAAGTTGTTGCCTAAAGAGTCTACACACCTTGTTCTCAATGCTTGTTCCTGGCTACTGATTGAAAGAAAACAGCACATACCTGCAGACAGTATGGCCCTCCAGGACTGGAGTTCGACACCCCTGATCTAGAACCTCCTACAACAAAATAATATATCTCAGGCAGTGTAAAATATATAATACAAAATTCTTGAGAATATACTTTCTAATACATTTAAAATGTACAAACCATAATGCATAATATAAAATAATTTTCATATATTTCATATACACACACACACATACACATACACACACAGTATATCATGAAATGTATTGTATATTGTATGTCATTAAAAAAAAAAAAGAACCTACACTATATGCAAAAAGCAACAAGATGTAGAAGTAAAACAATACATTTCCTAATGCATTATGGATATTTGGACTTGTTTTTTTTACATTTTTTTTATTTTTATTAACTTGCATGGTAATTGACCTCCATTTTATTGTTATTACAAGGACATATCCCATGCAAAAGAACAACTGGACTCCCTCCTCTTCATGTAGAACTCACTACTCCCAAAATCTGAATAGGCATAACCATTGTCACAAATCACAGCATACAGTACATGCTGAGTTTACGGCTCTATTTCCTAACTCAGTAGGCTGGTCGACTGAGACAAAGTGGCACTCTGCCTCAGAATTGCAAAATGCACATAAGTTTGCGGATTAGCAAAAAAAATGTGTTTAAAATTGAATACTCAGCTCTCATGATCTACCCATTTACAAAGGTCACATTTAATCAACGTTCCATGTAAAATGCAGATTCACACACTATTGATTTAAATGAATTTATCATGGGGCTCATAGTTCCAGGAGACTGGTCTCCCCTGTGTTGACTGTACTGGTGCCGACTGGGAAATCTGGAAGCTAAAAGAGATATTCTGATGCTCTGTCATCAGTGCTGAACATACTACTGTTTATTTTCATGTAGGTGATAGAAAGAAGGCATGACATGTGTGGTAGTCTGTTGCCTTTGCCTGTGTCCATCCCACATACAGTATATGGGAAAAAAACTATGCAAAGTGTATTAAGAAGTGGTGTCAATACTTGCAGTTAGCAAATACTGTAGTTAGCTTCAGTAATAACTTTGTGTGCAGGCAATTATTAATTAGAATTATGGTATAAATGGTATAAAGAAACATACTAAGCATTAAAATGTGACATTTGTATTTAGTGTGTCTGAACAGCAGTCTTAATTATTAGATTATTCTCCAGTTTTACATACAATTGGTCAACCAATTTTAATAATTTAAGCACTTATTTGTTTGAGACTATTTAGCGAGTGGATTCACAACTATATTGACATGAATTAAAGGGGCTTCTAACTGTGAATTGTCTGTTTAGAAGTTGAGAGTGACTCAGAAATAGTTTTGTGTGGCTGACTAAACTGAGCCCAAGGCAATCATTCCCTTTCTCTGCTTACTAATTAAAAACCAGTGGCATACTTCCATAAATCTGATTCTCCATGGCAGTGGGCCAGCCATAAATCTGGCAAGCAGAATACACAATGAAAATATGCTTGTCTATGTACAGTATATTTTGCATCACAACTGTTGCAATAGCTGGACTGTACATACACATTGCTGTGTAATGTCACATTCTAAGGCAGAGCACAAGAGGACATCTACATGGTATATGTCAGATACGTGTCAGAGCTCAGAGTACTTAACTCAGACTTAGCTCAGTTTAGTTTATTAACAGGATAACGGAACAAATAATAACTTGTCTGCAGGCTTGAATTATTTAACAAAAAGTGTAATGCTTCTTGAGAAGTAACCTTCTACATGAAGGAGAACATCTTTACACACGTTTCTCTCCATTTCTCCTGAACAGTCTCTTTCAGAGAGAGCAGCCCAGTATGATCACCTAACCAACAATGAAGTCATTGCCCAAATACTACAGCGAGAGGCGGAGCTGGAGAAACAGGGGACGGAGTTTGCAAAGCAGGGGGCATTGCTGGAGAAGCGGGAGGTAGAGATAAAGAAGATGAAGTTACAGGTGCGGGATCTGGAGGATTACATTGACCGGCTTTTGGTGCGCATCATGGAGCAGACCCCCACGATTCTGCAGGTGCGCTCCAGATACAAGTGATGGTCCAGCCCCATTGGCTTGGGGGGAAGGGGGTTTAAACTCCACCCAAAACCACATCCACTACCCTAGTGACCCCATTTTACTATACTGCCCTTTCAACGTTGACTCAGGATAGGAAAACTGTTTGCATGTTTATCTTCTTGGTTTTAATTATTTATGAAGGATAAGGACATATGGGAGGTGGTGGTGGGACAGGGTGGGGGGGGGGATACACATACTCTGGGATACACTCAGACATTGTGACGCAGCGATGTCCACTGCAGCTTCTCGAGTGTGGATTAAAAAAAGAGCCAGCCTCAGCTGTGTTAACCATACCTTCAGAGTGGAATTGTGTAGATGGCAGTGACAAGCAACGTCTCTACAGAAATAAGACTCATTCTATTCCTAGGCCCCTGAAGCGACTGGGCACTCTGTGCCCTTGTAAGTAATATCTGAATCCCAAATTAGCCATAAAGATATGGGACAAAACCTAGAGAATACAAATTCTCAGAGATAAGATGGCACTCAAGGCTGTTTTGTTATTCATTATGTTGCCTTTGTTATTGTTTTCTTTTTTCCTAAAGAAAAAATGCGGAGAATGATACAAACTCTGGGATACATGCAGAAATTGTGACGCAGCGATGTCTACTGCAGCTTCTCTAAAACTAGAGTGTAAAACTAGAGTGTAAAACTAGAGTGTAAAACTAGAGTGTACATTCTCCACACTGTTAGCACAGCTTTTGTATAATTCTAGCAAAACGCCTCAGAACTGGCTTTGACTGGCTGGCTCTACATCCCTCCCCCTTCAACCACCTTCCTGCACGTCTGCCGCTTACCTTGCTTTCAAGTGTGCTAAAAGGAAGGGAGATGTTTAGTACCATATATGCCATACGGACCTGCCAAATGCTGCCTTATTTTATATTTTTTGTTGGAGTTGATTTTTGTTTATTTATATTTTAACATTTATGCAATAGTTCTGTGTTTGTTAGAATATGTGACTGAGCCTTTAAAAGAAGCTATACTTTGAATATCCAAAGTATGATGCAGGACGGGGAATATACCGTTGCGCGATACCTACGTGCTTCCAAAACATCTCTTAAGTTCTGTGAATGGTAATGAGTGTTTTTTGTTTGTTTTTTACTTACGTTTTTCTTGATTTTTTAAAATATGCATTCAATGTCAAAATGTGTAGAAATGTATAATTTAAATATGTTTGTTTTTTATATAGATTTTTGCTGACTACCTCCCTTCCAAGCTTCCACAAAGAGAACAACACAATTAAAAATGCATTGTAAACTATCCTCCCGAAGATTCTCTGTAAAGTGTGTAGCCTCAACTGTGGTGTATATATAGTATATATCATACTGTTGACACAGTATTAATACATATTCCAACAAGACCCATGCAGATATGCTCATGTTATTGACCAATATCACTCCTGATTGCGCTTTTAAAAACTGCAATAGATCAGCACAGGCCGAATTTAATCGCAGTAGGTCTGTTAGAATATAGTTGTTGCATTTTTTCGTAGCAATTTTATCTCACAGTAAGGTGCTTCAAAGAGTCTTAACGACAAGCTATTGACCAGATTTAACAAGTTATTCCATCTGCGTTTCTCTAACAAACTGAAATACATTTGTCTGCAGTGATACCGTGTAATTTATTTCGTCCATTTTTCACGCGATCCAAGGAATTCATGTAGGATGTGGAACAAGGGGTTGTAGTTTATAAATGTGAATGTGACATGTGCTTTACATTTTATTACAAAGACAGTTTGCATTCTCTTCATGCCAGTTCATTATTAATCTTTGTTGAAATTCTCTTAAGCACTTTAAGGCTTACAATCATATGTTACTTTTCTTATCAGACTTGGTTTACATTACCCATTGCACTTGTCAAAAAATAACCACAGCATTAGTTAGTTAGTATAGGTCTCTGTCACCTGATTTATTTTTGTTCAGCTTTTAAAAAGCAATTACACCTGCAGATTGAAGGAGCTTTCCTTATGCACACTTTGTTTGTGTTTGTCCTGTTGGATTCGGTCTGTGCGTCTCATTTGGTTTCCTGGCAGTCTAATGCTGCAAATGTAAGGTAACATCAATGACCTTACTGTTAGTCCATGCATGGCTTCTTCGTGACATACACAAAGATTCAGTATTGTTGACTGCTGTGAAACCATGCCGAGCTTTTGTTTTAGTTCTGTTATTGTGTGTGCACTGTCATTATTTACTTGTTTGGAAAGGCCACTCATTTGGAAAATGTGTAGACGTGTTCCTTTGGAGTTCATGGGGCAATTTCAACACGTGTTGTAGTATACCATATATGTAATTTTCAAGTATCAATCATCTTCAATGCCTGTAGCATATCTTACATACATG
Organism: Ilyophis sp. 1 JC-2022; assembly: GCA_022702515.1. Lineage (NCBI taxonomy): Eukaryota > Metazoa > Chordata > Actinopteri > Anguilliformes > Synaphobranchidae > Ilyophis > Ilyophis sp. 1 JC-2022. The sequence goes on along the minus strand of CM040404.1, from coordinate 115,671,289 downwards.
AAGGGCGGAAATTAATTGAGCTGAAGATTGTCGATTCATCTCTTTTTGAAATTGTTGTTGGACTGTTTATCCAGGATTTTGTGTTCTTAGAATCCCATGTGTTCAGCGTTCACTTTTCCCCATGTTGGTTGTACGTGCCATTTCCAGCATTAGGTTCTCATACAGAAAAATGTATGATTTCCGAACTGTGGTGTGAAATAAAGACCTGCTTTTCACCCTTAAGCGTGTGATATTTCTTCGGGCATTACCATTTCCTCTGAAGTGAATGTGCAGGATAGAACGTGCATCTCATTTGAAATGATTCGCGTGAGTGTCAGTACTGATTCTGGAACCAAATTAGTACAGAAAATAGCATGTAAAATTATGTGAAAATGTTTGTTGAAATGAAATGGGAAATTTGCAGCAATGTAGCAAATGCACAACTTACTAAAAGTACCAAGGTATCTAATGATCAAGTTTCAATCAAATGCCACTGATCTGTGTCAATAATACTCCTGTCAATTATACACATTTTATTGGTTGTATTCAACACTTTTCTTCACATGTCATGCATATGATACCTTACAGAAGATAACAACCACGGACAGTGTTGCAGATTATTCTATTGCTAACCACAAGAGGGCTCTGCTGACTTCAAAATGGCCTTGTTTCTTTGTTAATTTCCTGAGTCAAGATATTTCTACAAATTATTGATTCATTTTGTTATAATTTCCAACAATCCATAATTTCTTTGTATTAAATTAGTGCTGTAAAATAAATAAATCATTAAACACTGCTTCTACAAGCTCCCATGCACTTTATCCCTGGGTAATGTCAAATAGGGTGTATTATACAATACTGAGTGTCACTTTATAAAGTTCCTCCAGCAGTTCTACTGGACTCCTTTGTTCATGAAAATGTGATCTGTCCCAATATATAGAAGCAGAAAATAATGAAGCGGAAAATAATATTCCTCTGTCTTGCTTTAGGTTATGTCAATGACTAAAATTTGACAAGATAGCTTGAACTGTTTTCTCATAACTGGTTTTATGTGGATTCGTCAGCAAACAGGATTGCCCAGTCTTGTGTGTTTGCAGTGAGAATTGAGTACAAAAGTAATTGTTTTTGCTCCTGTCACACATAAGTGGATTCCTAAATCCTCTGGTATCAGTCGCTTGACTTACAGTTGGGGCTGCAAACAAAAGTACAATGGTTGGAAGAGGTTGCCTCAGTTTAGTCAGACAAGATGGACACAGTAATATCCAGACTTCTTAATGTGTCGATTGCAGTTAAATATATGTTTATAAATGGGTTCACTGTGTTTTCAAAAAAGCTAGTATTTCTGCATTACCCTCACCTTTTAATGCCTGCAACCTGTGCAATCTGGTCCCTTTAGACACATACATTATTAACATTGGACAATCAATGACCAACCTTCGTGTGTCTTGTCTCTGAGGTAGTGACTGCAAAATCAACGTAATTCGCCAATTTACCTAAAATGCTAATATTTAGGTATTTCGTTGTTTTTTTCACTATTCGTCTAATATATTTCTGAATATGTCAACCATTTATGAATATCTATCTACAGAATTCCCAGCTTCTCAGCCTGTATGGATGTTCACTTTCAATTTCTGTCAGCTTGATCATTGGGTCAAATATTTTAAGATGCATTACATAGATATATATAGAGTAAATAATTCTTAAATCCAACTCTTAATTCACATACATCTCCTTTGATAAATTACTAATTCCAGCGCGCCCCAAGCTTCACGAGGAACTCTGCAGCGATGTCCCCCTTAAAACTACATTCCACAATGCTACATTCATGGCTACCGCAGGGATACTGTGGGACCTGTAGTCCTGGTGTTGGGTGACTTATTTTGTTTCTCTGAAAGCAACACGGGCAACAAACTTAATTTCCCATGACTCATTGCAATTCAATCTTCCACTAGTTTCGCAGCGGAGCGGTGAAAGAGTAGGCTAGCCTACTTCCCTCTTCTTTAAAATTCTGTTTTGTAATTCACTTAATAAATAAATAATACTCGGTGTCATGGAGGAATCTGCAGCCTGTCCCGCATTCCAATTGGGGAGACCGCGTTATGATCAGGTGAAATACATTATTTTAGCAAAACATTACATGATTTGTTAGTGAAAGCTCTTTGGTTTAATCGTGGTCAGCAGATCTGAGCACATCAACAAAAGTTGCTTCTGAATGTAGTCATAAGATAGTTCGTTTTTATAGGCTATTATTATTATTATTATTATTATTATTATTATACCACTGCATGATAATAGTTTTCGGACAGTCCTGTGGATTTTGTGGAGTGCGTGTGCTACTTCCCAGTTGTTCTGCATTGAGGCTGCTTCCGAAGATTGTTTAGTATGCAGTGAAACTTGAAATTCGGTTTCATGCGAGGTGTCCTTGACAAATTATAGCCTAGCCTTAAGTCATATTAATGTTATTTTATTAGAAGAGGCCAGCAGGATAATATAAATCGTGATTTATTTTTCAGTTGGCTAATTTTGTAATAGATGACTTGTCTAATTATTGCAACCCGTTATTGCACGTTTTCTCATTATTGTTTTGATCACTTTAAGCGTAGGTAGACATTTATGGAAAAAAATAAAAATAAATATGTCAGTTGAAGAAATGTTAATTATAAGCCTGTGGTTGAATGCTTAGCTGACAGTTTTGAGGATGAGCTGTTTATTATAAATTTACAAAACAGCATCAACATTGGTCTTGTGAGGTCATGAATGCATTTAGCCAGAAGCAAAAGCGCTTCTCACCTTGAAACCTGACCTAACCCTTTCCTGCAAAGCCAAAAAATACTATATATGTCCAATTGGACAGCGAGTAGGTTACTGATGAGGCAGAGTTTTTTTAAAGTTTTTTAAAATCATTTCACAGCAACTGTAGCCTATCGGAGACTGTGCCAATGTTCCCTTCATATTACGTGTGTTATTCAAATTCTTCCATCGCTGTGGAAACTTGGTTGCGATTTATACTTGAGCTAATATACCACAGGGAGGTATCGGTTTTGGCACCGGCCAGTAGGCTATGCCCAGACATATATCGTTCATTGATATCGGCTCCATAATGGCTGTATTGTGCATCGATAAAAGATAAAGCTGATGTTTTAGATCCGGGAAATGCTAATAATGCATACGTTTTGTGTATAAGTGCAATGAACAAACTGGTAATTACAGGCTTTTCTCTTTTCTAGAGCTGCTTTTACGGCAGGTTGAGGCACTTCCTGGATGTGATCGACCCCCGCACCCTTTTTGTATCAGAGGTACAGTTCTGCTTGGTCCAGGCCAGGGCTCCTGAATTCCCTGCACTTGGACCTGAATTACGGCACTGATTCTGTGTATTATTTAACTTGTCTTGATACTCAAATCTGGCCCACAAGGCCAGTAGTACTGCTGGTTTTCTCTCCTTCCCTCTAAACAGGGACAAATTTAAACCTTACACACTAGGTGAGTTAAATCTCTGGCCAAACAGTCACATGATTGGACTATGGACTATCAGGCAGAAGAGAAACCCAGCAGCACTACTAACCTTGAGGGCCAGATTTGAGTCAGCCTATTCCTGCTGTATGAACGTGCTTAACTCAACTGTGATTGTTTTACCTCCTGGTTTACAACTGGGAAAGATTTAAATCTGTTTATCTGTCATACAGTACATCTGCAAGTCTTTTATAAGTTTATTTCTCAGAAATTGCCATGCTGACTTGCAAGAATGTATTATTAAGAACAATCAGAGAATTTAATCAGCTAGAGAACTCCCAATTAACTGAATTATTATATCATAATTTGTGGTGTTGTAGGTAGTTTAAAATCGGCTTTCAGGAGCAATGGTAGAGTAAGTCATTGTGAACCCAAACTGGCAATGTCTTGCGTTTTCAGTAAGGTTGCAAAGGGGCGGAAAATTGCCGGTAAATTTCAGGAAACTTTCCGGAAATTTAACATGGAAAGTTAACCTCTGGAATTTTGGAAAGTTTTTTTATTTTTTTATTGCAGAAGTTAACCTATAACATGGAATTTAAATTTAGTTGGAAAATACACATACAATGCAATTCTAGATCTTGCAGCATGCTTTGGTTAAAACAACCCAATGTAATGTGAATTCAGTTGAATTTCAACCCTGCACTGTGTATTCTTCCATTATTATTATCACATGCACAGATAATTCCTAGCATCCTGCACACTACTGCAGGGCCCTCTGCATGCACTGTACATTCTTCCATCACATGTGCAGTGCATTCTTCCTTCACAACGCGTGCACACCCTCCTGTCTGTTACACACAGGGGCATGCATGCACAAGCATAAATAAAAATACCAAGATTACAATGTGAAATATTATTATTGTGTGTAGGCTATCAAAAAGGGTCCATCAGTCAAAGACCACATACCTGTCCCTCAGCGAAGGGGAATGCCGCCTTAAATTGCTTTCATCCCGCCAGATTTTAACGAACTTCTGGCATCTGCTCTAGCTGAGCTGGAGATGAATTTCTGCTGTCCGTATATGCACTCCTATATGCAACGAATACATTCAAGTCCCCATCACACCTGTCAGCCAAGAACGGGTAAAACAGGAGTTCACTGCGAACTTTGGGTTTCCTGGGGTTCTGCCCCAGCAGGGAAAGCTGTCAGAGGCTATACTATGTGAAACGAAAGGGGGCCCACTCCCTCAATATCCATGCGATGGGTGAGGCTGCGTGTAAGGTTACACATGTATTCACAATTATCCTGGATCAAGCTATGACTCTATATTGGCCAATAGTTCCTGTAATCTTTTGGAGGGACAATCTTCTGTTCGGGGACAATAGTTTACACAAGCATAAAAATATCAAAATTACATTGTGTAGTAGGGATTCATATTTTTCCCCACGGAATAGATCCACGTTGTCCCTGGAATCGCGGGAAAGTGGGCTTGTTTTAAGGCATTAAGCTACCAGTAAAAATGCTTTGTTCATATTTCCATAAGCAGGACAATATAAAACAAAGGAAAATAGGCGCATATAAAGGTGTTATAAAATAACCTGACAGCTTTAGTGTGTTTAGTGTAATCATTAAGGCAAAATAACGCTATTTATGTTATTAATCATATAACTTGGATGAAGCTTGAACTTCATTAGTTGAATTATTTGCCTGTGATCGGTCTGCTGTGAGTCTCATGGAATTGATGTTTGACAATGCTTCATTTTATAATCAAACGAAATTTGTGAAACAAGCAGGCTAATTTGGCGTTTTCTAAGCTGAGAGGGAAGCCATGTTCTGGGAGCTTATTCTCAGCTGCTGCAGGTGTTATAACAAATTTAAACCACATATATTTTGTAAAATAGCAGCACTGGTCTAAGCTAATGGAAAATCCTGTTTTCCCATTATTATAACCTATTGCTGGGAAATAGTTTGGTTGGAAATTACCGGGAACCCGTGACTGTGTTAAACCCTTATTATTATTATTGTGTATATCAAAACATGTCATAATGGTTAGTCCAAATAATATTGATCATAATATCCATATAGCCTATTGCTTGCTTGCACGCTTTAACTACATGCACAACCGTGTTTCGCCAGCTGTAGCCTAAATCACTGTTTTCACAGTCTTACTGTCAGCAATACTTACTAGCAATCCGCCCAAGACGCAAACGCAGGTGGCTTTTAAAGGGAATGGGATATGACATTCTGATTGGCTTATTGCCCAAGACACACCTATAATTAATGAAGAGACTAAGTTCAGCCCATTTGCGCCTTGTCCCGTACTTAGCGCTCAAATAACATGCCGTGTAACAAGCAAAAGGACTCAAGGCTTGTAGGGATGCTCTCTCTCTCTCAAGGACTCAAGGATTGTAGGGATGCTCTCTCTCTCTCGCAAAGGTTTTTGTGCTGCGTTATGTCAGACTTCTTGACGTCAACTGGAACCCTTTTCGACTCCACCCTTTTTTTCAGCATACAGGAATAAATTAATATAAATAGATTTAAATTGAACGAGATTGCAATGGAATTGATTCCTCTTGCTTTTTTGGTGCTCAGAACATACCTTAATAGCCATAACTAACGTGGTCATAAACCTTTTACTGATTTTCCTTGTCCGTCACTTTAAGTGCTTCCTTAATACGTTTAGAGATGTAGTGTCAGAAACTGTTGCTATAAACTATTGCTTGCTGGTTTGTTTGTTGTAATTAGAATGAATTAGGCATACTATTTCTAGCATGTCTCTGTTTTATGCTTATTAGTCATGTTTTAAATATAATGGCATATTGGCATACTCATTTTCCCAGTGAATAATTTCCTCACAGAATTCTTACCCAACAGACACTGGTGCTTTTTTTAACAAATGTTTTATTCTCACAGTGTTTTTGTAATCAGGTTAAGACAATGTCACTTCTGATCTGTCAAATCAAAAATTTGACACGTCAGAATATCTGTGATTTAAAAGAAATTGTGAAATAAAGTAAAGATTTAATAACGAACACTTGTCTATCAAACTTTGCAGTGATGTTGCAGCAAGGCTGGGTGTTCAGCTGGTGGATGCCTTTGTCCTCACAGTTTCCTCAATTTCCTTTTCCATCTGTTAGAGTCGTCTTAATGAGTGTATGGGACTTCTGGATGATTTTAAGCATGGGACTCTTCCACCTGGAGTGACAGATGTGCAGGTAAGGGGCAATGGTTCACATCAACATAATGGCGCATAAGGCACACACACACAGCATGGTCACACACACGCGTGCACACACATACACACGCATACACACACACACACACACACGCACACACATCATAACCAACATTTCCAGTTTGTACTTGTAGTCACTTGAGTTCTGAATTGTTCTGAAATAAATCAAGCATAGCTGGCATAATTGTACCTGCAGTCACATTTAAAGGCTGCTGTCTGAAGAAAAAAGTCATCAGGTTCCTGCTATCACAAAAAAATTACGTCTTTTGTTTCCTGTAGTAGCCACCATGTACTGTAACAAACAGCACATAAGCAGTAATATGTCACAGTGTTGGTATTAAACATTGTCCTCAACAAAGAGGACTGCACTGTTCTGGAGGTTTTGATTCGTTAAGGAAGGAGGGCGGGTCCCACATAAAACCGTAATTGCGTTCCAAGCTCCTGTCTGACAGGTCAAAGGTCAGTACAGAGAGGGCTGCGCTGCAGAAATGACCCTTGAATACTACATACTTTTGCTCCCGCCTGATACTCAGCTCTGTATTCTTAACATCTAAAGTTATGTCTCCCTACTGTAAAAGCTGAAAGATTCCTATTTGATACACATTCTGAAAAAGGGGCAGGCCCAAGGACAAACATGTGGCAATAGGCATTCTGTGCTGTAATATAGGCTGCGTCCCAATTCGCCCTAAGGTCCTCCTTCAGGACCGCACTTTGGTGACGTGAGAGGGTGCACACTCAAGGTGTGCAAGTGTACGAGGGTGCATGGGTTTAAAAGGAAATAATTGGGACACACTGCATGAAAAAGCTCAGTCAAAATTCCTGTTGTTCAATAAAGTTATGGGTGGAAAAAAAAAGTTAAAAACAGGTATCCTCAATCTTATCCAGAAACTACCGGTGTTTGTGCACGCTTTTGTTCAAAACCAAGCAGTTACACACAGGAGTTGAAACAGTGGTTAAATCCAGTGAAAAGCCGTTCATTCTGTGCTCGGATGAAACTGACGGTCATTTTGTCCGTCCCTACACAGAAGTAACGATAGCGATCAGCGACAATTGAGCTGATTACATTCAAAACCGGTACAATAACTACCCTAATTTCAATTTGACACCTCGACTAGCTACCTGGCTACACTGACGACGGTGGGCAAAACTAGCCAATGCTATGTAAGAGATATGAAGCTAACGTTAGCCTGCAGCAGCCTTGATATAAAGTTATCAGCCACATACACTGCCCCTTAGCCAAAGCTAGACAATAACCCAGTTTCGTGAACTGCTGTGTAATCTAAATTATTTGTTTTATTTTTATAAATATATAATTGTTTATTATTTCATTTAAGGTAACGTTACGTACACTTGAATATTTTCTTCTCCATCACTCTTCGCTTCTCCAGAAAAACATGCCAACGACTTCAAGTCCTCTGTGATTGGTTAGAAACAGAAACCTCTCGATTTCGCAGGGGATTTGGGGTAATACCCCTCTGAAAAGTGCGGTCTGATGCGGACTTGCTATAGGGGTGCATCAAGGGCTCATGGCGGCGCTTGAGAATACCCTTGTGAAACACAAAATAAGAAATGGGACACACTAAGCCCCTGGAGGTTCTCGCGGGCACCCGCATTTGAAGTGGGCAAGTGCTCAAGTGTGAGTATTGGGACGCACGCAGCTCTAGTCCTGGAAACGACAGAATTCAGGAGCTTGGTACCTGGTGAGGCACATAATCTGTGGTATGTACTGCCAAGCATACTGCTAGTGTGTTCCACCAAGCCAGTGTGTGCAGTAAGAATAGATTTGAAATGCACATTCAACTCATTACCCTCCAGAGAGATGGCTTCTCTCTGACATAGCAAAAATATATTGTCACATATTGAAAAGATATGCTATAATACATTGGGTGATTTCTTTGAATATATGGCGGCAGTCCAAATATATTTTATTATGAATACATTTCATACTGTTTTTAGAACTATTGTGTTTCCATGGATTAGTTATCTGTACTGTGTTTTTGCAGCAGTGGATAGTGTCTGTCTGAAACCACAACACCATATCCTATGAACTGATATGTGAAAAATACCATGTATAATTGAACATGCGAATAGATAGGGGAAACGACCCAAATGATCTTGTGGAATGATCTTCCTAATTCATTTCTCATTTCTGTTGCAGCTTTGGGAAGCTCAAAAAATCAAGCAGGTAAGAAGGCCTGTTCTTCAACAAAAGTTGAAAGACTTCATTGATATCCATAATATTTCAAATCAATGCTGCAGGAATTGCATGATCATCTCTTGACATAGTTGACACAGTACAGTAGGTTAGACCTGCCCTCAATATACACTGATGACTCTGGATGACTGATTCTTCTGACTGACTGCACTGTTTAAGCCCATCCACATACTGTGAAGGTCAGTGGACCTGCACAGCTGCAAGGTACAATCTGAGTGACAAATGCGCCAAGTGAGCCAAATATGTGCCATTCCCTATTGACTGAAAATAAACATTTTCTGGTTGGGACCTAACTGCAGAGCATTTAAATGACATATATTGCCGATCGCAATATTTTCTTACAGGGCATTAGAGCTGGAGGCCTTTTGCGAAGAGGCAAAGCGCCAGGGGCTGCTTTTGTACTTGTTATTAATGCAGCTGTAATAATAAATTTATAGTGCAATTAATTAACCGCAATTGTAATTTCAGGCCATCATTCACCCCGATACAGGGGAGAAGATCTTCATGCCATTTCGGATGTCAGGTACAACCAGCTGGTCACTCACATCGTCCTCACAGCTCTTGGAGCAGTGAACACTGGGAGCCAGCAGGATACACACACATATCTGGAGTCCGGACGCTTTTCACAGCAGACTGTGACTTCAGCTCGGATCTTTAGCAGGAAGGCCCTGCATTATTTATGAGCAAGATATCATGGCTCAATGACAAATGACTTGTGAAAGTGTAACTTGGAATGTCTCTCAGATGTTGGCATTGATCTGAATGATACAATTCACCCTTATGGAAAGGAACGGAACATTTATGTATTAAAGTATAGAATATCATGGATATATTTTTATAATTGGAAATGTTGCTTACTGTTTTAAAATCACAATTGTTTCTCCTTTCAAATATGCAAAGGAATGCATGAATTGTAGAGGGTGTTTTGCAACATAAGGAATTTTACTTTGATGTGATTATGCCTGATTGATTGATTGATTGATTGATTGTCAGTCAGGGTCAGACTCGTGCTAGTAGGAATATTGCACTTCAGACTCCAGGGTTGCAAGTGTTGCAAGTTTTTAGAGGGCAAGACCAGACCAGACCGGTGGTCCTGTATCTAACATTGTCGTACATACAGGTACTGTATGTGTCCATTGATTTATGCCAAACAAATGCATTGTGATGAGTTTGCTGATGATTTGCTTTGGACTTCACAGGTTATGTCCCATTTGGAACGCCAATAGTAAGCATTTAATATCATTAAAGATATCAAATTAGAAATGTGAAAATAAGCATGTACTGTAGATGTGGACGTGGAAGGAAAAGGGTTGTTCTTTGAGAAAAAATAAAACACTGGGGAAGAATTGGAAATACCAAACAGTGTATTTATCATTCTGCCTTGCTAGACCATTTGCTCGATGTTGGCTTTGAATGTCCAGTAAACCGTTTCCCTGGGGCTTATTTTAAAATGCCTGGAGACTTTGATATATAAGTTAATTAAATAAACGTGTTTTGTGAGTGGCTCAATGGGTAAAAAGCACACCATGAGTGCACACTGTGCTCAATAGGCGAAGCTTCATTCTTCAGCCATGTCATTAGCCAACAGCAATTGGAATTATTACTCTGAGAAATAACTTTCGATTGTTTGGAACCACTGTCCACAGTTGAATTTAGTAGATTTATTTAGTTTTTTTTTGTTGTTTTTTTCGTGTTCAGCAGATTTAATTAAGTCTGGTTTCTCCTGGTTACCACATTTATCTCTCATGGATGCACCAGGAAACCACAGGTTACAAATTGTGCTCAGTGAGAGATATGCCTCTACTGCGATTGGCGCAAGTTCTATCCTGTAGTCCTGTAGGATGTTAAATAGTCGCTGGCTCATAGACTTCACTCAGTTATCTGCAGTGCTGCACACTCAGTGGTAACTTCCAATTCCAGAGAAATTAAATGATTGTTTAATAAGTAAAACAACCAAATTTCAACTAAGTATTTTTCTGGCTCACTGTTGTAGAGTTAACTTTGTTTGTTGTCATTAATTAGTCTAGATAATGGCCAGACATGCAGTAGTAGCCTCAAGTTAGGGTGCATATATTGTATTATAATGCATATATTGTAATATATTGTATTATAATATTCAGCTTTGGCGTTTTCTGCATATTTCCTAATCTGTGAGGGTCCATTTGGTAACAGGAGATTCCAGTGCTGTCAGTGTTTCTGCTGCATGCTACAGTAGCAATGGACATTTGGTGTTCAGCCATGCTTTTTCATTATATTGCTCTTCATCAATGATAGAAACACCTTGTTTGTGCTACCCATACATGTGCAGTATGAAGTATGCTATATGGATCTTGCTATCTGGTCAGTATATAAGGCAGGAGTGGTCCTGGAGGGCCTGTGTGTATGCAGGTACCCAGGCTAAATGAACAAATTGGCTGTATACACCAACACTGGTTCACTCGTAGATTATTAGATCACAGTAAATGTTTCACATAGGGGACACAAGAACAGTCTTCGGCTGTCATTCATGCGCTTATCAAGAAATTAAGCTCAAATGTCAGATGACATAAATGTTAGGGCTAAGTAAGTTATTGAAGCCAGAAGTTGGCATAAAAACCAGAAACAGACATTGCTCTTGTTGCCTACTTCTGATATAGAGTGTCAGTGATTACCTGACAATTGTACCTTGACCGAGCCCAACCCAGCTGTCATTTCCTTTTATAATATTTTCCCCTGTTTGATCCCATCCAGGTAGTGGGCCTCCTCCTTCCTAATCAAACTCTGGGGTCCACAGTGTTCTGGCAGGTAGTGTGCCCCATATCTCACAGTCCTTGAAATCCTGTCGGTGAACCACATTCCCTGTATCACTGCATGCACATCTGATTACCCTCAATGCTCAGCAAATCTGCTGCTGTTGATTTTGACCTGTGTTTATGCAATAAACCATATGGCTGCTTTATAGCATGTTTCTTCATCCTGGTACAAATTCTATAATTTGTGCTTCAGCAGAATATTGATGTGCCAGGTGGCTGCGGCCATTAAGATTGCCACACAGATTGTCTTTGATGGTGTCACATGCGTCATGCACATTTTGTACTGGATATACTGTTCTGGGTGACATGTTTCTCTCCCCTCCCCCCTCCAGTGGCTGAACCAGAGTCACAACGCTTGCGTTAACTTCGCCAACCGCAATGCCACTAAGGTACAGTATGTGTTCAGACCCAGTTATATAGAAGTGATACCCTAAAGGGTCTACCATCTGCTAATGGTCAGAGACCTATTTTTAATTCAATATATTAGTCAGTCACTCGTTTTTTTTGTGATGGGTTGTATTTGCAAGTCTCCATTGTTTTTCAAAAAGATTTTCTCTTACCGCAGTGACCTACCCTATGAGTTCTTAATGAGCCGCTTTCCTGAAGGGGTTGCATCTAAGGTTATACTGTATATATCTATCTGTCTCTCTTCTTATTGCCTGCTCTCTTTCTGTATCTGAACAAATATCCACATTTCATCTGGGTGTGTACTCTGCACATCTTATTCTTATTGTTCTTCTTCTGTTGTTTAATGGCGGTGGGTAAACAGGTAGTGTGGAACAGTAGATTTGGCAGAATTTTTTTTTTTAAAATAAAGAAAATATATATTTTCAACAAGACTAGTTTAATTTAGAATGTTTATGATGTTTTGCTTAATGACGAGATGTTTTGCTTAATGACCCTCCAAGAAGACCCTCTTCTCTGCATCTGAATCAGTGGCTAGGGCTTTGGTACCAGTGCCCTTTATATGAAACTTTGAGCTGTGAGGCTTGTGTCTGGTGGTTGCAGTGAGAGGAGAAGTTTAATCTCTGTTACATCACAAGTTCTGTGCTGTCACCCTCAGCCAACGCCGCCCTCCAGGTTCATTCAGGGCTACCTGGGGGCAGTGACGAGTGCGGTCTCCATCGCGGTGAGTCTTCTTCCAACCACTGTCAATCAGTCTTATATACAATCTTATGTGCAGATTTTTTTGCCTAACATTACATTTTATTTGAACTTCCATTTAGCAGATGCTCTTATTCAAATGCAGCTTTTTTTTAGCATTTGTACATTATACCCATTCTTTACAGCTGGATATATACTGAAGCAGTTCAGGTCAAGTACATATCTCAAGGGTACAAAGTGGCCTACCTGGGAATCGAACCTGCAATCTTTGGCTTGCAAGCCCAGTACCCTACCCATTTGTTATTACCCTTTTAGAAGGGTAGTAACAAAAACACTTAAAGTATGTCTTGCTGCAGAAGTACTTTTCTGAATCAAATTGAGATTAGGGTGGGTCAATATGTCATAAACAAGTGCAAATTTAATTGCATCTTTATTTTGTTACGTTACATTAATTTAGCAGACACTTTTATCCAAAGCGACATATAATAAGTGCATACAGAAATGTCATAGAAGTAACTACAGAACAGATAAGAGAAAGCACATCCTTCCCATAATGTAGCAGCTGTCCCTTTTAGTTATGGGAATCGGTGATGTTCAGAGTGACTATTAAAGCAAGGCTGGGTTTCAACTTGCGTGCCGTGAGAAGAAAATATGACGAGCCATGTTTGTACGGTTTGCAGCCGCTCCACCAAGGCAGCAAATGCCTGGAGACAAACTGCGCTTTTTTCCGACTGAATTGCTGTCAGGGCCAGATTTTCCTTTTTTGATTGGTGCAAAGTAGGCCTCGTTTTTCTCCCTGCCTTCCGTTGTCATAACAACGGCTGTAGGCTCGCCACAGCAGGCTGGGACCTTCCCAGGGTCTGAATCGGAGGGGCCTCGGACTGGAGCCCCCTCTCTCTGTCCAGTGATTGCAGCTACACTCAGGACATTCTCGGTTCTTGGGTCACAGAGCTCTGGTCTAAGCACAATACCTTCTGCAAAAGAAGCCTATGTTTCCTGACCTTTTCTCTGGACATAATCACATATTTTGCAATAGCTTACATTTGTTTCATGAAGTAAAGCAATACATAAATAGAACCAAACAGAATATTTAAAATATGGTAAAATATGCTGCATAAATGAAAGAATACATCAATTACTGACATAAAAAATTTTAAGATAAAAAGGAATACTCTGTCTTAGGACTTTTGCCAACTAAATGTGATGTACAATGTATTACTTGTTTGTAAGCTTCTGACTATATACACTGACTGGGTTGAATATAAAGGTGACACAAAAATCGAATAAAGAATTATACATGTTAGGTTAGGAGTTTCCAAACACATCTGTAAGAACTGGTGTATATATTTCTAGTCATTCCAAATATAATTTTTGCATTTTGTTGTTGAATTTTTACCTTATTTTGGTTCGTATGCATGCTGTGTCAACTGCAGTCAATGCAGTTTGTGTGTAATATGATATGTGCATGCTGTGATGTTAGATATGTGTGTGATATGGTCCTGAATTTAATACTGGGTTAACAATGGGTTAACAAAGGTTCTTATTGAAGTTGCTTAAATGTATAGTATTCATTTTTAACGTGGAGAGCTGTGTATTGAAAAATCTGTTAGGCAGACAGTAAAAATTTCAATGGCATGTCTAGACTGTTCTCTTCAAAAAAGTGCAGCAGATTATATTTAGACAAAATGTTTTACATCTTCTTCGTTTTTTATCATCTCAGAACTCGCTTGTGCCATTTCCTGTTTTATTAGGTTTGATATTTTAAAATGCTTCCAGCGTGCCTCCTTTGAAAAATAAAAAAACACTGTAGCTGCAGTAAATTGAAGGAATAAGTGTATATTTTTGGAAACTATCTATAGATAAATTGAATTATAACTATGAGGTAAACTGGTTATATTTTTCAGGGAACAGGCATTGTACCCCGCTCAGAAAGAAAATCTATTCAGTTCTGCATCCAAAATAACTTGTTTAGCTGAAATGTGAAAGAACATTAAAAGGATACATATACATAAAAATTGCAACTGACTAACATAATTTTCCATTGTAGTATTCTGTGCATTCATTTGTCTGTGTATGTACATACGTTCATGTTTATGTATGTGTGTGTATGTTTGTGTTTTTTAGGTGGGGCTCAATGTTATGATCCAAAAAGCCCAGAGGTTCAGTCCGGCGACTCGTCTAATGGTGCAGAGGTTCATTCCCTTTCCAGCTGTGGGTATGTGCTGTACTGAGCCTTCAGCAGCCCAACACCAAGGCAGACCAAAAGAGGCAGTCGGTCATTTAGTGTTATGAGCCATTTCCCCTGGTTCACCGTCTTCCTACCACTCTAATGATACTTCAAGCTAAGAGATTGAGTGATGATCCTAACCTATTGGTGTAAAGTGTCATGTTGGAATTTTTTCCTGGCTAGTGCAATGGCGCCCATTCTAGTGAATAACTGGAAAGTAAAATAACTAATGTGTACAAAATGCACAAATTGGAAAAAGGCGACCCAAACTCAGAGTCCTTGCAATTAATCTGTGTGGCTCTTTGCCAACAGTCCAGGTTCACCTCCTTTCACATTCAAACTGGCCAGTAAAGGAGGAACCATCCTCCTGCATTTTACATTATGAATCTCCATGCCAAGTAAAGAAACAACATACTGTATAACAGTAGTTGCTCGTTTTCTTCCGCGTTTCGGGTTTTTGTTGCCATTTTAAAGCATTTGAGATCTTTTTAGCTGAGCATCCTATAATTTACTGCACTTCTTTATACGTTTTCCCCTCTCCAATCAACTTTTTAAATCAAATTACTTTGTTCCTCCGAACAATGTTTGGAATGGCCCATTTTACTTAGCAATTCAGAAAGAAATATATTTTATAACAATGTGTGAAACATTTGCTTCCCTTCTTCCTTAATAAAGGACAATTAATGACACCTGTTTTTTCACAGAATGAATGAATTCTCTAAACGCCACACTGCTATTATTTTGAACACGCCCCTTTCAATGAATGAGTCAATTACTCAGAACAAGCAGCGTGCACGTAATGACAGTTGGGTCTTGTTTTTCTATTACACTACTACATCTACAAGTAAATTATTTGCTATGCAGAAATATCACTACTACTGGTTCATCAGGTTACTGATGTTGTACTGCTATTTTTTTTAACACAAATGTATGTCATCTTTGTTTTTTTCTTTAGCGCTAAAAATTATTTTAGTTAGTGGCACTAGGGCTTGATTCAGTCCTGGCTAGCCTCTCAGTTTTCATTACAAATTCAATGCCGTTTTATTTTCTGTCATAATTCATATCAAATGTCCAATTGATTTTACATTGTTTTCTTAAATTCCTCACTGAAAGCTAAGGCCAATGCATGTGGAGGGCTGAGTTGAGATCGATGACTCACCATCAGCCCTGTGTAAGAGGTGCGTCTGCTTCTTAAACGCCAAGATCAAAGGGCACTGATACCCACAATTGTGTTACACCATTGCAATGTCTCCGTAAGGTTGTGCCTTGTTGCATTGTGTTGCTTTGCTTCCAGATTATGTCATAGTGATGTCACCGTGACCTCTGAACCCGGATCTTCTCTTTAATCAGCCAGTGCCAACATCTGCAATGTGGGTCTTATGAGGCACAGCGAGTTGGCAGAGGGCATTGATGTGCTGGATGCCAATGGCAACGTGGTGGGCACCTCCAAGATCGCAGCCAAGCACGTGAGTAGCACAGGGGTGGGCACAGCTGGCCTTGGGAGTGTTACCCAAGATTCTTTTGAACAAATTCTCAGCTTCTGTGCTCCTTCTGTACTCTTGGCTTCTTATGTACAGGGGGGTTCCGGTTGGTAACGGTAGTTTCCGACTGTGTAAAGATTACTTCTCCATTTTTGTTTCTCTTTTTTTTCAGGCGGTGATAGAGACAGCCCTGACTCGTGTGGTCTTACCCATGCCAATTCTGGTCTTCCCACCCATGATCATGGCTTTCCTGGAGAAGTATGTTACACTCTGTGCCGTCCCATCTTCCGTGAAAAACTAAAATATACAATGGACGTGGATTAGTCCTGGATGCATTAATATGACCCACAGTCTGGAATTGAATCTTGACCCTGTCAGTGTCCACTGTGATGGAACGTCCCATGGGGCAATGCTCATGGAAGGGACGGTTTGCATCTGCCTCATGATCCTAATAGCAGGTCTGTTTTGAGGGAGTGGTATTTTGGATGTGGGGTGGCACCCAGGCATTTCACCTCTCTGCTGAAAAGCAGGTCAATCCATAGGTTGTTGCCATGGCAACAATTTTTAATCCTCCTCCGTCTCCCACGTTTGATAATGTGGTCATTCAGGCCCATAGAAGGTGGTGGTGCCTACTGGCTGCCATGGTTGCAGTTGGAGATTTGGTGATTCAAGAAAATGGAGTTTTGCAATGTGATAAATGTAACGGTGTGTGGGATTCATGCAAATGAACAGGTGGTTGAATGGGTAAGTGAAACTGAAGGGGGATGGGGGATGACGTCAATGTAGTTTGTACTGTGAGTGTGCTGCGTTCATCCAATGAAAGAGGGGGGGTGTACCGGCATGGCCGCCAAACACCACACCCCCTGGAAGCTAACCCTCCCCCCAGGAGATGAATGAAAGAGAGAGGCCATTCTGGGTACAAAAAGAGGGAAGACAGAACTCTCCACAAATAAGATGTTGTCAGTAGCAACAGTTGCCATGTCAGTGGCAGAAACATTCCAGCATCTTTTAAGGCTTGGCGGAGCTTGAAGGAAGAATTGGCAGAGCCTCAGTGACTGCACTGTGTGACTGATCTTGACCACGGTACTTTCTTTTCAGTGAGCAGTGGTTCCGGTCCTGGGGACATTGTACATCAGTGTACTTTCCTTTGGTATGCTGACATTTATGGGTAGTGGGGAAATGGTTCAGGGTAGCTTTCCCTATAACAGTACCAGTTAGCCAGCCAAGCCTTTGTAGCAGTGTGTAATGGATTTGGAACCTCATCATTTCTTACTATTGCTATATGGGTGCTAGGCATCTTATCCACCATATCTATAGCGCAGTTAATGTTTGGTGCCTGTCCATGTGACTCAGAAGCTACAAGGAACTTCCTCTCTATTCCTGTTAGCAGCTACCAAGCATTTACCTCACTAATGCTCACACACATACTGTACAGCCTCACACACACAAACGCACACAACACACATGATTATGATAAAAACCTGCTTTCAATTCTCTTAATTTCACTAACTTTTGTGTGCAGCTTCAAGTTATGCACATTTTACAGAATGCTATGGCATCAAAGCGCAGTGCCGGCATATGTTAATTATCTTGCTTGTTAAGTGTTAGCTTCTCATTATGTGCTGGTGCTGGCAGTGGTTGTGGGTGACTCACACTGGGCCCTGGCGCAGTGGGGTGGCGGGGGGGTCTGAAGTTGTATTGTGCATTGCTGTGCACAGGAGCAGTACTGTGGTTTGGTGGTGGGTTGAATTGAACTCAAAGGAAATGAATGAATTTGTAAGGTTTTCCCTTCTCCACCCGCATTCTGAATCCAAGGCTCGTCATAGCAATGCACAGGAAGGCTGTTTGGGGAAACCTGACATAGATACTTAACTGGTATTTGGCTGAGACTGGAAAGGCGTACAAAGTTTTAGTGTACCCTGCTCATTTGAATGCCGTAGAGGGCCCAACACGTCTCAGGCACATACATAGACACGCACGCACATACTTACTTAGCGAACGCTATTATGCAACGCTGGTGCTTCCCGTCCAACCTGGCTCAATGGACAGCTTCCTGCCAGTTTGGGTTGTGGAAGTTACCCTGGTTTTCATTTCTTTTATGTTTCATAGTCCATGCAAACATATTTGTTTGACTATTTTGTTTGTTTGCAACACCTGAACTGTACACATCTTAGGGTCTGAAGGGATGGTCGTTATAATACTGACTGGATTACTACTACTGGCTAACTACTGTTCCAAAGTTCCTTCATTTCACTATGAAATGTAAAAAAGCAACAATACGGTGATCTTCCAGGAGTATTCACAGCCACTGAATTGTGATATTTTGGTTCTTGAGTAAATGTTGTTAATTTCCCTATATTTTAAAGACATTTTTACACATCAGAGTTCCTTGTTCATTTAAGAAAATGAATACCATCCCCTATCAGTTGTCATCTGCAGCAAGCCTTAACCTTTGTCAAATCATAACTGCTTTAGACATCACTAAAATACATTTATTTATGGTTAGTCAATGTTAATAAATGTTAGTAAACAGGGCAAGGAGGCCAGGTTTGGAAAACCCCACACAAGGCTACAATACTGCATTGTGTAAATGGGAGTATCTATAGCTTAGTAAGAGTGCCGATTGTGAGTCCCTGAAAGATTATTCTGACTCTCATCATGGTTAACATCATATTTATACTTGTTGACTCATCATCAACAATCTATTTTATAATGATGTTTAATGCAGTTATTCGTGCTTTATGAACCATGTATAATTACAGCGTATGCACCATTGTTTAATACACTATTTTAGAGTTACCAGCATTGTAGTAACCGTTTTCTCTGTGTCTCTAAGACTGCCTCTCCTGCAGACCCACAGGAGGCTGGTTCTGCCTGTGCACAGCCTGGTGTGTCTGGTAGCCTTTGGCCTGGCTTTGCCTGTGGCCATCAGCCTCTTCCCACAGATGTCCCAGGTAATGCAGTCCCTTACTCTGCTCAGTAAAGTGACGGTCAGAGAACTCCAGTAAGAGTCCCACTTTTATGAAGGATTAACTATGATTAACTATGATGAGCATTTGCAGGACCTGTTGGATTTAGACATTATGTTATAGATGAATCCGTTTGAATAAGGATCGCTAGTTTTTAGATTGCTGTCTGCTGGAAGATTAAATCCAGTTACACGGCAAATGAACAACTGAAAGGTTTTCTGAAAATAGGAATTCTTGTCTGGATTCTGCAGTCATACCTGTAGCTTGTGGTTGTGGGTGGTATGTTGGCATACTGTGACCACAAAAAAGTCACTGGGATATCATAATATCCTGTTATACAACATTAATGAAATGTGGACAGAATCAGAAGGCTGAATCTGAATCCGCGTGAGTTTCCACTGAGTAGCTTACTCCGGTTTCCTACCACAATCCGAAGACATACAGGTTGGGCTAAAAAATAAAATAAATAAACCTGATAAAATATGATAACATTAAAGAAAGCTAGCATGCTAACTTTGGTTAGCATAAGTACACCCTGATCAAATTCAGCAAAAAGCTACTGAAGAATCATTTTTTACAAATTAGCTTTAGTGATTGATTGCCAACTGGCTAGACTACTATTGTTTTGCTATCTAGATATCTAAACATTATCAAGGAATCCATATGCTAACGAACACTCATCTGTGCAGCTAACTAGCTATCTATCAATTTAGCTGGCAGCTAGTTTTCTACATAATGTTATCTTCCGGTCCTTTTGGACATTTCGTATCGCAGTATCGTCCACTTTAATGTGCCACATTATCACTAAATGGCAAACTCAGTGAAAGATGATGCTCTTATCCAGACGAACTTAAATACATATATAAAAATATTAATAAACATATAGTGTCCATTTATACAGCTGGGTATTGAAATAATTTTGGCTGCTCGAGGGTACTACAGCACAACAGTACAACTTTGCTCAAGGGTACAACAGTGCAGTCCTACCTGGGAATGCAACCTGCAATCTTGGGGTTACAAGCCCAGTGCCCAAATTGTTATACTACACTACCACTCAAAAAAAGTTTTACATCACTGAGGTCAGTAATGGTGTAAAGGTGATGATGGTACAGTCAGGATATTCAGCTCAACAGCATAGATCAGGGGTGTCAAACTCTAGTCCTGGAGGTTCCCAGTGTCTGTTGGTTTTCGGTGCGTTTCAGCACGAGTGATTCATTTAAGTCATTGATTGGCAAAAGAGTCCATGCTCCTTGTTCTCAAGGCCATAATTGGCTACTGATTGAAAGGGAACCACAAACACCTGCAGACAACGCAGCCCTCCAGGACTGGAGTTTGACACCCCTGGTGTAGATTAACCATACCAAGATGCTAATGTTATTTCTATTCTTCTAGTTGGGAACACAGGGTAAAACCTTCATTTTTGAAATAAAGGATTGTTTATGTTCCGGTTTCCTGTTGTTTTTAACATTTTTGTAGCCATTGTCATTTGTGTCAATCGTATTTGTTAAATCATTTCCAAATACAATAGTCGGTTTCTATACGATTACAACCACGCGGTGCCCTTTCAGAGCTTGGTGTTGTTTTGGGAAGGTCCGGTGATGGACCTGTGGAACACTGCTGAGAGGACGGACTCAGAGAAATGGTGTTCAGCTGCAGGTTTATTTTTAGATTTGATTTCACAGACTGTTATTAGCAGACGCTTTTATCCAAAAGCGACGTACATACAGTAAGTGCAAGAGGATCGAAGTAAAGTATACCAGAACAGATAAAAAAGAACCATTCTTCCACAACAGTAACAGCTATCCCTAGTAATGAAACAATGCAGTTTCAAAGTGAACCAAAGTAAATCTCTAAAAAACTATTCTATTCTTCTACTTATATTAAACTTGACTATGAGTACACACAACAACACACAACACACCAACCTGTCCTCCTAGTTAAAGTATTAGTGTCCAGGTGGAGTCTGCGTTTTCAGTTCAGGGACGGACGGAAAGTAGGCAGGGTTGGCATGGAACGTAGGGGAATGGGAAGTTCGTTCCTGTTGTCTCTCCCACGCTGTTCAGGGGCACCACAAGAACCAAAGCTCTAACAGATCTAGGAGAATTGCTGTGTTTTTGATCTGTGAAGTCTGGGGAATAACACATGACCCAGATAACTGAGGAGGTGTAAGAGAGACTTTCAACCCCTCCCCCCCTGCCCTTCCTGCTAAATCTTTCACCCAGTTCACTCATGCTTCACCCGTCTGTCACTCTTCCATGCTCCATGTTTCTTTGCCCCTCCAAACTACATCTTTCCCTCCACAGTATAGGTCATTGACAGCTTAGGTCCAGTCTCTTACAATTGTAGGTGATTATAATTGTAGCTGAAAAGATGAAAGATGCCCCATCAATTAATCCTCTAAATCAAATGTGCATTTGTTACGATTATGTGACTGATCGACTCATCTATGAATCTCATCAGACCGCACCTCCAGAAATGAGTCAAGAATATACCCAACGAACAGGAAAATATATGTTGCAGGGAGTGTTTATGCAAATAGAAGATCAAAGATGATTGGCTGCTTTGACCGACATCCAGAATTATGTCAGATCTGTCTCCAAATCTTGCTTGTTTTGTACGGTGAGTTTTTCGGGGAGAAAATGCGGCAAAATGTTATGTTTTACGGATTTCATATTTTCCCCGCTTAATTGGGACATGGTAGACAACGCAAGCAACCAAGCATTTGATAAAACTTGAAAACAAATAAGTGGGAGTCTTTCTCAGATGCCAGGCTGCTTCATGCAGAAACCAGGATGAGTTCCAGATTTATGAGCCAGCCAAGCTTCAAAATGGCATCCAGACTTTTCATTCCCATTTGGCTGCAAAGCCAGTCATTATAGTCAGTCTGCAATGGGGAAGGATTGCTTCTTCTAGCTGAATTTCACAGAGACGGTGTTCTGAGAGACGTGTCTTTCACTATGATTGTATTGCTTGTTGTTTTATGGCAGTTTTTTATGGGATAATAATGTGTGCTGCCATCTAGAAAAGGCCAGTACTCTTGAAGACACAGGACTGAATTTAGTCAAAATGTGACTTTCACCTACTAATACACAGATCAGTCAGATTTGTCAGCTTAAACATTTTTGTCATTCAATCATATCTGTGAAAAACACTTTCATACAATTGTCTAGGTAATTTAAAATATTTTTTTTAAATGGTTTGGGGCTCGAGTCCCTTCCCCCCGACCCTTCATCCTTCATGTATGTAATCTCTATACTTGATTGCAAGAGTTTAAAGGCAATAAAAATAACTGTCTTGTCATTTAAATGAAATGTATCCCTGACTTTACTACTGCATACACAGCAAGAACTTATTTAAAATGCATAACATGACAACCTGTGTCATTTATTTAACAGATTGAGGTGTCTCAGCTAGAGCCAGAGATCGCCAAGGCAACAGACAGCAAGGTGGTCACCTACAACAAGGGTCTGTAACCCGTGGCAGCAGGGTACGAAAGGAGGCTGTGGACAGGAGAAAATCTTGCACTCTTGTTATAGACACTGCAGGTCTTCCCATCAGCTACTACCAGATGCAGATACTCCCAACATGAATCCCTTTCTGAATGAAACATAGGCATAGAGAAGGGCAGAGCAGGGGTCTTCAACCTTATCCAGTCAGGGCCGGTGTGAGTGCAGGCTTTTGTTTCAACCAAGCAGTTACGCACCTGATTCCACTAAGCAAAGTCCCTAGCAAAGACTCTAGTGGTTGATTAGTAGAATCGGGTGTGTAACTGCTTGGTTGGAACAAAAGCCTACACAACACACCAGCCCTTTCTGGATAAGATCGAGGACCCCTGATTAGAGCATGGATACTCAAATCTGGCCCTCAAATCCAAATCCGGCCCTGGTTTTCTTTTCTCCCAGGTAATTAACTGAACAATTAGTGCTACTGATTGGCCAGACTGTCTTTACATCAGACTCCCAGCCCAGGTAAAGGGAGGGTGGAAAACCAGCCGTTTCCGGCCCTCAAGGACCGTGATTTAAGTAACGGCATTAGAGTCCACGCGCATGATTTAACCCCAGTGTCACAGAAACAGTATTTTCTAGTGTTGTGTGAACTGGGCCAAACTACTGAGAAGGAGGAATCAAGACCAGAATGAGTTGCATGATTTTACATTTTGGGTGAGTTTTCAGTCCTGGTGCATTGGTGTGGGGAAACAAAGTTATCCATTTGTTCAATCTGAGGGATGTTACCGACTAACAAGCATTACCGTTCACAGTCTCTCCCTCAACCTGAATTCAACAAGCATTACCGTTCAGTCTCTCCCTAAACCTGAATCCAACAAGCATTACCGTTCAGTCTCTCCCTAAACCTGAATCCAACAAGCATTACCGTTCACAGTCTCTCCCTCAACCTGAATTCAACAAGCATTACCGTTCAGTCTCTCCCTAAACCTGAATCCAACAAGCATTACCGTTCAGTCTCTCCCTAAACCTGAATTCAACAAGCATTAGCGTTCAGTCTCTCCCTAAACCTGAATCCAACAAGCATTACCGTTCACAGTCTCTCCCTCAACCTGAATTCAACAAGCATTACCGTTCAGTCTCTCCCTAAACCTGAATGCTTATAGTAAGTAACTCGACTGACACATCAATACATTTGTTAGTACAACGCAAGGATGCATAGAGAAATCAATGTTTTTAAGTCGTCACATGCCCTCCGTTTGTGGTGTCCGAGGGTCCAAAAAGTCTGGATCTTACACATCAGACTCCTGTTCAAGTCCATGCAAAGCACTTTCCCTGACCCTGATTGTGCAAGCCCCACGCAAATACACACACGCTCCTACATTCTGACAGACACACTGTCTCATACATTGACGTGCGGACAATCAGACAAACTTAAAGTACACACCAAATCACATTCACAAATGTGCACAAAATCGCACACCTTTACATGTATGCACAGTTCACCACCACACTTCTTTTGACACTATGCAAAACCACAGTTTTGTACACCAGAAGTGCCCCAAGGCTAATGTACCGCCAACTGCTCCAGGGTCCCAAACTGAGCACTAAATGAAGACTTGCTATGTCAGATTATGTTTTTATATTGCAACAGTAGTTTTGCATAGATGCATATAACAATCTCATTATCTACTGCACAAGAGACAGTTCCAGAGATCCCACCAAAATAGATTGAAAAATACCTGATTATGTTTACTAAAATAAAAAATTGGATTAAAAACAACTCAATTCTGCTGATGTGAAAATAACATTTATGTTATATTAACTATAATATGATAATGTTCAGTATAGAATTTGTCTGAAACATGAAATATTCATTCAAAGTTCAGCTGTGCTCCGATCAGATTTTTGTGTTCTCATTTAATATTAAAAGTGGGCGTGCACTTTGTGTTGATTTAAATAGACTTATCTTCCTGCATTAATAATATTTTATATGAATTAACATATTGGCTGAATGTTTAAAATGTCATATTGAATAATATATTTATACACAGTTTACCAATGTGTCTGTGTCTTCATTTTGGTCTTGTAAGGGGTCTTCATGTGAATGGAAGCCCAGGTTGCTTTGATAGCGGCCTTCAGGTCGTCTGCATTGTTGGGTCTGGTGTCTCTCATCTTCCTCTTGACAATACCCCATAGATTCTCTATGGGATTCAGGTCAGGCAAGTTTGCTGGCCAATCAAGCACAGTAATACCATGGTCATTGAACCAGCTTTTGGTACTTTTGGCAGTGTGGGCAGGTGCCAAGTCCTGCTGGAAAATGAAATCAGCATCTCCATAAAGATTGTCAGCAGAAGGAAGCATGAAGTGCTCTAAAATTTCCTGGTAGATGGCTGCGTTGACTGTGGACTTCAGAAAACACAGTGGACCAACACCAGCAGATGACATGGCACCCCAAATCATCACTGACTGTGGACACACTGGACTTCAAGCAACGTGGATTCTGTGCCTTTCCACTCTTCCTCAAGACTCTGGGACCTTGATTTCCAAATGAAATGCAAAATTTACTTTCATCTGAAAAGAGGACTTTGGACCACTGAGCAACAGTCCAGTTCTTTTTCCCCTTAGCCCAGGTAAGACGCTTCTGATGTTGTCTCTGGTTCAGGAGTGGCTTGACACGAGGAATGCAACATTTGTAGCCTATGTCCTGGATTCGTCTGTGCATGGTGGCTCTTGATGCACTGACTCCAGCCTCAGTCCACTCCTTGTGAAGCTCCCCCAAATTCTTGAATGGATTTTGCTTGATAATACTCTCAAGGCTGCGGTTATCCCTGTTGCTTGTGCACCTTTTCCTACCACACTTTTTCCTTCCACTCAACTTTCTATGAATATGCTTGGATACAGCACTCTGAACAACCAGCTTCTTTAGCAATGACCTTTTGTGGCTTACCCTCCTTGTGGAGGGTGTCAATGACTGTCTTCTGGACATCTGTCAAGTCAGCAGTCTTCCCCATGATTGTGTAGCCTACTGAACCAGACTGAGAGACCATTTAAAGTCTCAGGAAACCTTTGCAGGTGTTTTGAGTTAATTAGCTGATTAGAGTGTGACACCATGAGTTTCCAATATTGAACTTTTTCACAATATTCTAATTTTCTGAGACACTGAATTTGGGTTTTTATTAGCTGTAAGCCATAATCATCAAAATTACAAGAAATAAAGGCTTGAAATAATTCACTCTATGTGTAATGAATCTATATCTATATGAGTTTCACTTTCTGAAATGAGTGACAAAAAATATCGAACTTTTTCACGATATTCTAATTTTTTGAGCTGCACCTGTACAGCGCAGTCCAAAAGTATTTGGACAGTGACACGTTTTTTGTTGTTTTGGCTCTGTACTCATTGGATGAGCACATTGGATTTGAAATGGAACAGTGACTATGAGGTTAAAGTGCAGACTTTCAGCTTTAATAACCTTAACCTTTTTATATATAGCCTACCATCACAATTTTAGTGGACCAAAAGTGATTGAACAACTAAAATAAATCATCATATTTAATATTTGGTTGTGTGTCCTTTTCATGCCATGACTTCATGATGTCTGTCACCCAACAACATACAAAAGACTCTTGATCTCTTATTTCCAGGTACTCTTACAAGCGATACTATAACTTCCCTGCATTTGAATGGATCTCTATAGGAATTGGGCAGGGGGGTAGGCTAGATTAAGCTGGCACAATATGGAACACATAGATGGCTAAACCTCCTGGGGCTCCTCCTGCCTCTCCAGTTCCTATATACGCTATGGGGCAAAGCTGCAACTGTTGCTATCCCCCATGCGTGCCCTCCTACATTCAAAAGGTGTAACATCAATTCCTTCAATGTCTATTCATTAAACATTGGTGGAAATTCATCCAAATCCGATCATAAATGTAAGCACAGTTATAAGGCTGTTACGGGCAGACCGACAATAGACAGATGGACAGGCACACAGTGAGTGCTTGCAATACCCCTGCTCTCAGCAACACGCGTGCACGGGTATCATAAGATAAACTGGAACTAGAAGAGAGCTATGCCGACTGCATTGAGTAGAGTGGTTGTTTTTAACCAAAAAGAAAAAAATATTTCACTGGCAAATATTGTAAACCACCTATATCCAATGTGAAGCAAACTGCAAATAACTTTTAAAGAGGATCAACAATAGGTGCAATAATAATAATCTTGATCAGTCAAGTGGTCTTGGAGGAGTCACTTAAGCATACGAAATTGTGGACTTCCAATACAGTGGACTCCATGGGTCCTTGAGACAAATTTGTTCCTTGTAAGGTGATGCACCTATGTACCAAATTGTGTGACTACATCATATGGTAGTTATATGGGATCAGGAGTTCTATTGGATCAGGAGTTCTATACTTGCAAAGTTTGCATATTCAAATGTCTGTTGCATCACCACACCTTGTGGCCGATTGGCACAATATTAACTAGGTTTGCACTTAATATGACCTTCCACAAATTTGGTGCATTTTTGTCAATCCCGCATGATTTTATTGTGTCCAATTTATGTCCAACACTAGCAGAAGAAAACATTAAAAATAAATATTAAATGGTGACCAAGTAATGTTGGGGACAACCCATAGGGACCATATACAGTGCAGTCTCTAAGTATTTGTATATTTTTGATAATATTTGGGAATCTCTTATCCTGGATGCATGCTATTTTGTAACATTATATTACATTAATCGCTTCTCCAGAGTGACTTACAATCTAATAGGGGATAAAGGGCATCCTTATTTAATTTAACACATTCCCTTCCCTGGCTCTCTTCCCTCAAGTGTGCTCTTCCCTTGAGTTTTGTGACAATTTTTGACGATGATTGACAAACCAAAATGGAACTGAGCATAGGGGTGGGCGATATATCGAGTATACTCGATGTATCGCGGCTTGTTCTACATGAGATGTAGTAAATTACTATATCGTGAACATCGAGTATATGTTGTCACGTCAGTTTCTAAGCCGCCGCGGCCGAAATGAGACTCGCTTTAGCGCAGCACTTCCTCTCTCCCTCCCACAGACACAGAAAAAAAAGTCACATACACCCGCCCAACTTATGCCCAGAGACAGAAAGGCGGTGTCAAGGCAGCGCGCATGTTTGTTTGGAGGAAATGGGGAAAGAGGAGACGAGAGTTTAGCGAGTTTAAACATTAGCCCTACGTGTTGAATTCAGAAACGGCAATGGAAAACGGAGGTGCCGAGGCGGACGAACTGTTTCCAAATAACAGCAATGGTATGGATCCGTCATCTGGCAGTGGTTTGGTTCCCGCAAGAAAAATGTTGCACAAACAACGGCTATCTGCAAAATATGCAGCAAACCCGTTGCCACAAAAGGCAGTGATGTGTAGCACAATCACCCCTCCATTTGCTAGAGTAGTTTATTCTTAATTGAATATCTCGTACGTTACGCGTTACATAAACAAGCGTTACTGCTCGCATGTTGTAGTATTGCGCCTTTGATATTCCACATAATAATACCGCACTCCTGGAGTACTTTAGCAAAATATAGATCAACATATTAACAGCGTTTCAGAATCATTCCTTTATTCTATGCAAATAAATAATACAAAGAGTTTCTTCCTACTTGATGTAACGCACGGTATTCTGTTGGGCTTGTGTTGGTCTACTCTTGTGTGTATTTGTAGCCGATTAAATGCAGTAAAACGCACGATATGGTACTTTTACCAAAACGGAAACACTTTCTGCTAGTCACGTCCACGTGCGCTTACTCAGAGCTGTCATTTCGATAATGAATTCAACAACAACAAAAATCTGAATGTTTCACGTAAAAAAGAAGTGCAGTTAAGAAAAGCAGCAGAAAAGAAAGAGAAAAATAGAGTATATTACGAGAAAAAACGCGAAAAAATTATAAAGTACAAGAAAGTCTCAATCAAGATTGCTTACAGCATCTAAAATGACTATATTTCATTATTTTCTATTGATATCATGATCCAACATCAAAATACATTAAATGAGACAAAGAAAACTAAATTGCTGTGAAATTTGTTTTAATCACCTTTGTAACACCAAATGGAGGGGTGATTGTGCTACTGATCAGCAGTAGCACAATCACTACTATGAGGAAATGTTCCCAAACCTGAAAAATGTGGCAAAAAAGTATCTGTGTGTGCCCGCCACTAGTTCCCCATCGGAACGATTATTTAGTACCAGTGGGAATATAGTTACATGCCACCGGGCATCTCTCAAGCCAGACGCCGTTGATAGGCTTGTGTTTTTGGCAAAAAACCTCTAGATAACCTGTTGGTACCGACTGGTTGTCACAAACACACAGGACACATCCATGCACAAAATGCAGCTATTTTTAGTTTACTGTTTTTAACCAGACCTGTTGTTTGACATCATGCACAAAAAGTGCATTTTAATTTATGTTGATTTGAAATGTCATCTGGCATTATGCACAAAAAGTACACTAATTTAAAATGTCTAGTGACATGAAAAAAAGAGTGCACTTTAATTTATGTTTTGAAATGTATCAGGGTTTCTGCACTTTTTCATTGAGCTCTTTATTTGTTACGGGTCTTTGAGCTTGAACTCTATAGAAATAGGCTACAGTATGTAGGATTACATCATGTGGCATTATTTATTTTAATTTACCAGCTGCTAAAAGCTTATGTGCATTTTGCAATTGCCTTTAATAAATACTGTTTTGTTAAATTTAACTTTGTTGTGATTTACCCCTTTTGCAAACAAGTTTAAAATAGTTCTAATAGAAATCATTAATGAATACAGTATAAATAAGAATGGTTTAATGCAGACATGTGTTGCAGGGACTACTGGAATCATCGTACAAGCGTGACTGTATGCATCAAAAGGTTAAATCAAGCATTTTTAAGTGCTTTAGAGGAAATTTCAAAATATCGCGATATATATCGTGTATCGCGATATAGCCAAAAAAATTTGGGATATCATTTAGAGGCCATATCGCCCAGCCCTAACTGAGCAGACATCACAAGTCGCAACCTATATAGGAAGTGCAACCCCATAGCAATCTCTGCTCCATTTATGTATATTTTCTTTGTTGAATTATGTTGGAAGCTTCATGAATAATAGCTTATCTTGAGTTATAAAAATACACCAGTGCGTTTTATAAAAATAATTTTAAATAACCTTTAATGATGATTTCTTGTAATAAAACCTCACTCAAAAACACAAACACATGTAGGCTAAAGCATCTGACAAAGTAAAATTCTTAACCCCCCCTCCCCCAAGAACCTTCCAAACTCATCCTACAGGAAAATATCACTTCCTCCGTTTGACAGCTGCACACTGGCTCATCATCTCTCCTTCACGTGTGGAGCATTGCATTGTGGGATTCCCTTCTTGCTGGAAGCTTGCATTTTATACCCTTGGTGGGAGGGAGGATAAACAATGAAGTGAGGGAATATAATTACTCCCTCCCGTTTCTTCACTCAACCCAGCTAACAAAATCACGTTCTAGGAACATTCCCTAGCTGTATGTTATTAAGGTTGCTCTAAACATTCCCTGGTTGATGCAATGTTGTGTTTTTTTCAGGTTCTAAGAACTTTCACACAAGAATCCAAGCAGATATAGGCTGAAACCATAACCGATTTCAGGTTATGGTACGCAGTGCAACTCAATGAGGATTTAAGGACACTCCAGGGGGAGTTCGACAACAATTTCCATACAACATTTATACTTACTCCATTTAGATCCTGCCGATGCCAGGACTCAAACTTGCGATCCTTTCATCAAGAGCTTGCGCCTCTGCCCATTACACCATGGTCATGTAATGAGAGAGCACAACTCCGAAAACACACTACCAACCTATAACGTAGGACTTTGGTTGTACCAGACCTGTGCCAAAGAATACTTGTATTTTCAATTCTATTCATAAATATTACATTAACAAATAGGAGAACAAATCAGGAATGAAATATCAAACATTAGTCACTATGTAATTTTCTGTAGCAAGTGGGTTACCTTAACACATTTTATAGGGAATATTCAAATCATAATGTCATCTATCTGTAAAAAAAAATCAAAAAAATATTGCAAGTATCTTATAATTTACTTTTTAAAGGATGTTGTAGCTGTCCCTTATAATTATTATTATTTTTTTATCTTGAGAATCTTTTGCTTTCACTTGAGTTGTAT
This sequence comes from Ilyophis sp. 1 JC-2022, assembly GCA_022702515.1. Classification (NCBI taxonomy): domain Eukaryota; kingdom Metazoa; phylum Chordata; class Actinopteri; order Anguilliformes; family Synaphobranchidae; genus Ilyophis; species Ilyophis sp. 1 JC-2022. Next base: position 115,640,206 of record CM040404.1, on the reverse strand, counting down.
TTAATTGTGTTCAATTAGCTAAAACTATATTTCTCCCAAGTCTGGCCCTTAGCTAAAACCAAATGTCTTCAATTATATTAAAATCTTTTAATATACAATGGAAACCCATATCAACACCAGTGACCAAATTAAGTAACACCAGTACACCAGTTTTCTTAGGTTAGCCTAAATTTCAACTCAAAATTATTAATCAACTTGAGCTTAAGTGAGTTTACAAATGCTGAATGATGTCCGACTGTGTGAAAGTCATGCGCTGGAAAGAAATACCATTACATGCATTGAAAAATAGACTTTGCAAAAACGTCATATCGACCCATTATTGGATGGCATATTGCTTTTTATTTTTGTATTATTTTTTAAATGTTATATTTTTGGCAATGTCTTTTGTTTTTAAGTGTTGTTGAATTACAATTTAGTTGAATCCATGTGACATTTTAAGCCAGCAACTTTCATAGGTTCAAACAGTCATATTTTTAGTTAAACCAATACAACATTTCAAGGCAGCAAGGGAACTTAGCATAATAAGATAAAGCAAATAATGGTATTCAATCTTATCAACATTCACAAGTTGAAACATTAAATAAGGTTTCGTCATGTTCACTTGAAATTTGGGGCTGGAATATATCCCAGCATGCATTGGGCGAGAGGCGGAAAGTTCCACAATCAAGTTTTAGGAATGTTCTGAGGACTTGAAAGGAACTCAACATTATGACATCGAAGGATGTATGGGGAATGTTAGCAATGCAATTACTCTGGTCACACAGTAAGGGAACGTTAAATCCAAGCATTAGAGAAACCTAAAGGGAACGTTTCTATTAACATTCACCTATTTGGTTGGGGAAGAGGGAACGCTGGCGCACACTGGCTGCCGCTCCTCTCCGTGAACATACCTGCTTCAACTGGAATCTGGTTCTCTGCTGGATTTTCCCGTGGTTATTCTTCACTATCTGCGGTCAGATATCATGTATCGGTCTTCCACAGCTACGGAGGACTTTGCCAGCGGTCTTGAATGGAACTTGATGTCACCACTGCGTTCCCCCTTCGCCTCTCCTGAATTTATTCCGAGATTTATCCGCCATTATCTGCAGTCATTTTAAGTGTTTACGGAACTGTTGAATTGCGTAAGCTAGCCAGCGTAAACTGTCGCCAAGCACGGTCGTCCAGCTCTGCTCAGCTGGGTTTTAAAAAAAATCTTTTGATCCTTTTAGCTGTTTATACAATGCCCTCGTATCGGATACACTCTCGCAGCTACTGCGCCTTCGGAATCACATATTTCCAACAATGAAATTAATTCTAACCCGCTGTCGTGAGCTTGAGATTCTAATGTCCAGACAGCGTTTTCAGGGGCTCCCGCCAGGGTTTTCAAATGAATGTCGAAAAAAACAAAGCTGTATGTAATTCTCGGAAACACCGCGAGATCCCTCCACACTGAGCACGACACAAAACGCGGAGTGGATTTTAGTGTTTTGCGACCTCTACAAAAACTTTGCAACTGCAACAAGCTGCAGTTCCTCTCCCACCAAAAGTTCCCTCGCCGATCAGCATGGAATTATTGAACGTGCAGTTTCTAGCTAATAAATCCCTTCTGCTTCATGATCACATTTTGGACAAAAAGCTCAATTTTATGTGCCGAAACCTGCATTGAACCTGGAATCTACTCGGCCGTAAATGAGGCCTGCCCACCTGGATATATATACAGGTGCAGCTCAAAAAATTAGAATATCGTGAAAAAGTTCAATATTTTTTGTCACTCATTTCAGAAAGTTAAACTCATATATTATATAGATTCATTACACATAGAGTGAAATATTTCAAGCCTTTATTTCTTGTAATTTTGATGATTATGGCTTACAGCTAATGAAACCCAAAATTCAGTGTCTCAGAAAATTAGAATATTTTTGCTTTAACATATTTTTAAAGTATCATATTTAATATTTGGTCGCATATCCTTTGCATGCTGTTACTTCCTGAAGTCTGTGACCAATCAACATCAAAAGACTCTCAATATCTTATTTTCAGGTACTGTTACAAGCAATAATATAACCTCTCTGCATTTGAACTGATCTCTATGAGAATTGGGGGGTTAGACTAGATTCAGCTGTAAATAACAATGGTACAGTATGGAACACATGACTGGTGAAATGCTTACGTCAACATCAAGGGTAAATAAGGTATCAAACGCCCCCCACCCATCATCTGCCAGATATGGAGATGATGATGTGGATCCTTTCCTTTAAGTTTTTTCCTTTTTTTTTTTCCCCCTGAGATTATATAGAAAATTCAGTCAGAGGAAAAATTCCCCTTGCATGATCCTTCCAGTGATCCATCTCCATATCTGGCAACAGAGTAGTGGTTGGGGCTCGTTCGATAGCTCCCCCCTTGCCAGCTACTTTATTTACCAGCAGCCAGCCCCCATACTGTATACTGTACCAGTTTACAGCTGAATCTATCTAGTCCCCCCCCCCCCCCCCCCAAAGTTCAATCAAATGCAGAGAGAGATAGTATATCGCTTGTAACAACACCTGAAAAAATAGATGATATTTGATTTTTTTTTTGATTGGTCACACCAGACACTTCAGAAGTAAGCATGACCGACCACATAAAAAATATGATACTAAAAAAATGTTTAAAAAAAAATATATTTTTTTTGAGACACTGATTTTTTTGTTTTCATTAGCTGTAAGCCATAATCATCAAAATTACAAGAAATAAAGGCTTGAAATATTTCACTCTATGTGTAATGAATCTATATAATATATGAGTTTCACTTTCTGAAATGAGTGACAAAAAATATTGAACTTTTTCACGATATTCTAATTTTTTGAGCTGCACCTGTATATATATATTGAAAAGGCCTGCAAAAATGGCCGTGGTGGCGGTCTAGCCATCATCAGGCTGAGCTGAAACTGTTCCTCCTGCCACTGCCAAATCTGTCTTCTTTTGAATGTCTTGCTATAAAATGCAGACCCCCCTACTCCATGATCATTCTTCTCATATACCGCCCCCCCCCCCCCCCAAACCTAATCCATCATTCCTCCTTGAAATATCTGATCTCCTCACCTCACTCTGCTCCACCTCAGGCAACATTGTGATCCTTGGGGATTTCAATATTCATGTTAACTCCCCCTCAGGTCATTCTGCTGTCGACTTTCTGAGTCTGTTTGAGTTGTTAAAGTCCCTACACACACCCGGGGACACATACTCAACCTGGTCATCACTGACTCTGTCCCCATAAAACATCTTCAGGTCACGGACCTCTGTGTGTCTGACCACAAGGCTGTTTTTATGGAGCTGGCTTTCCTGCCCCCTCTGGCTAAGTCTGGCTGCATGCATTTTCGGAACTGGAAAAACATCAAACCAGTCAGCCTGTCGGAGGACTTCCTGAATCTCCCCTCCCAACCTTCTCATCAGTAGATATAATGTTATAATAAATCAGTGAGCAGCATTTTTTTACCTCCACGCCCCCATTAAAATGAGAGTGGTTGCTTTCTCTCGCTCTGCTCCCTGGTTTACCCCAGAGCTAAGAAAAATTTAATCTGCTGGGCACATACTGGAGCGGCGTGTCAGAAACTTGGGGCTCATCGTACACAAACTGGCTTTTCGTGACCACCTAAAAGCCTATTCAAATGCTCTGAAAAAGGCGCAGTCATTATCAATAAAAATCCTGGAAACTCAAAGCACCTGTTTTCCACTATAGATCACCTTCTCAAACCTCGTGCACACTCTCCCATCGAGACAACAGAGGAGCAATGCAACAGCTTTATTGACTATTTTAAAACAAAGGTCAACAACATCAGATCTCATCTCCAGCAGCTCAACTTTATCTCCTCCCATCCTCGACCCTCCGTCAGCACCACTGCGGCCTCTCCTCTGTTTCTCTGAAGTCACATAGGGAGAAATCGAGGCCATAATCACACGGATAAAAGGGTCTACATCCGCCCTTGATCCTATACCAACTGCCCTGCTCAAATCATGCACCTCTGCTCTTAGCCCTCTGATCACCCAGGTGATTAACCACTCCCTCCAATCCGGCCGTGTCCCCCCCAGCACTCAAGACTGCTGTAATCAGTCCCCTTCTCAAAAAACCCACCCTGGATCCGGAAATTCTGGCCAATTACAGACCTATCTCCAACCTTCCTTTCCTCTCCAAGGTGCTAGAAAAAACGGTTGCAGCACAGCTCCAAGACCATCTAAACCTGTATAATCTTTTTGAGAAGTTCCAGTCTGGTTTGCGGCCGGCCCACAGTACTGAAACGGCGCTACTTAGGGTCACTAACAACCTTCTGATGACTGCTGATGCTGGCTCCCCCTGGGCTATCTGCTCTCCTTTAAAAAATAAAAAATCATCAATCACCATATACAGTCAAGCCGGAAAGTCTGCACACCCCTTTCACCTTCTCCACGTTTTATTACATTAGACATATTCTACAATAGATTGAGTTAATTTTTTTCTCTCAAAATTCTACACAAAATATCCCATAATGACAAAGTGAAAACATGTTTTTAGAAATTTTTGCAAATGTATTAAAAATCGCAAACTGAAATCTCTCATTTACATAAGTATTCATACCCTTTGCATTAACATATTTTTAAAGTATCATATTTAATATTTGGTCGCATATCCTTTTTGCATGCTGTAAATACAGAAGTTTCCTCTGCTATCCAAAAATGAGATTCCAAAATGGCTTACAAACATTTCCACTGGATAATCTTTCTTTCATTTTCATTCCTTCCACTTCGTCCTAATCCTTCCCACATGTTAAATATGATTGGTTAACTCTGCTCCCGCCATTTTAAATGATTGGTGCAACTACTTCCCTCTTTTATGCCTATGTACCTCCTTCTTTTATTTATCAATGAGAGCGTCTGCAGTTTGTGTTCTTCTCTTGTGTCTTATATCTTCATAGTTTCCTCAGTGTTATGATCTACGATTCTATGGAGTGAGATACTGCATCTTTGATGCATTTGAGATGTTGATATTGCTGCCACAATACAATGATCAGATTGCATCAGAAGTAGATTTTTCCAACACACTGGGTAAGACCAGCGACAGCTAACCAAGAGTGTAACGTGTGTTGTTTGCTTTGATTGATCAGATTCCAGAATGGATTTGTGTGCATGCGTGTCTCTGACAAGTAATGTATTTTGCTTGCAATCAGCAGTGTTTCTGCACATTTCTTTTTATAGCCCAAGCTCTACTTCCTACTTCAGCAAAGCGCGGGACAATGGCAGATAAGCAAACCTGCAAGGTAAACACCAGACTCATTGAAGTATTGAAAATCTCAATAAAAGTAGTAGCGGTGCAAATCTTAAACAAATATTTATGTTATTATTTATTTAATAAATGCTTGAAAATTGCTATATAATTTATTCTTAATAAATGCTAATTAATCTGTTAGTATGTATAGCCTCTGGAGACATAACGTCCCTGTCCAAGCTGCTTTGGAGTTATGTGAAGTGTGTTTTCACACATCAACACAAAAACTGACAATTGAAAACATACATTAAAACGGAAATAATCTAAGTAAAAATATGCCTTTATACACTGTTGTATCTGATTTAGTTTAGTGACATTTCTAATTTCTTACAGAAACTATTAACTTGGAGACTTCGAGCTGCAAAACAGACAAGGATTACACAATACCTAAAGGTGAATCAAGCTAACAAGCTCTTTCAAGTTCCAAAGCCTTGTTTATAGCTTACATCTTATATTCAGTCCTCTGTTGTGCTAAACGTCACTGCTTAGCAATTGAGGTCATCACACTCTTTTTCAGCCTTCCTCTTGCACCTCTTCCTCTTGAGTTATTGTGAAATGTAAAAAAAAATGTAACGAGCTTTTGTACGAATTGACTTGATATTCACTTTGTTGTCTCTCGCAGATATAACACTGTTTTCTATTCTCTTACAGAAAGTGAAATCTTGGAGAGCTAGAATTAAGAAATGTGCATCGGTAAAATTCTTCTTCCTCTTCTTACTTGCAGAAGTAGCACTAATGGTAGTAACAGCAATAATAATAGTAGTAATAATAATTGCATGGCTACTGTTATTATACAGTATACTGTATGTACAATTGTTGTTAGGAAACCAAGAACCAATGATGTATTGGACTCCTCTTACTTTTTCTTCTGAATATCCTTGATAGTAATATGGGATGGCTTTTATAGTTTGTGACTGTCAACTTCGAAACACTGTCTCCGATTTGGAAAGAAATATGTGTTGCTTAAAACCTTCTGCGAGTCAAATCACTAACATAACATAATTTTATTTTCTGTCACAGAAACGGAAGCTGAAAACTTCAAGTGCTTTGAAATTTCAATCTGGAAAAATAACCAACAATAAGAAGTACCTAGTGGTAAAATTCTACATCTTCTATTTGAAATATGTATTATTCAAATATCAAAAAATTATCTTTTTGATGGCATACATTGTTCTTAAATGTCTTGTCATTTACTTACAGTAATAGGTAATGCAGATAACTTGTTTGGAGTAGTATAATAATGGGCTTCATGCAAGAACATTGTCTTATATTCGTTCTTGAGAGATGTTTGTACGAGGACTTCATGTCAGATTCACCAAAAGTTCTTACCCTTGAGAAATATTCTTACAGGTCAGTGTAATTCACGTTCTTAAATGAATGTGCATTCACATGAATTCTCTATATTCATTTTCTATAATTAACTGCCCAAAATGCCATATACGGCCAGCTGTCCTGCCCCCTGTACCCGGATGATGAATTTAAAAAACTGGTCTTGTTGCACCAATAAGGAGTCCTGGCCTCAGTCAGTGAGTCGATTGGAGGAAAATACAATAAAATATATGCTATAGGCTAATTATTGATTTGTGTGCTAGAGTGAAACTAGATGCATTTCATGTTGATAATATCAAGCAGAGTTGTGTTTTGCATCTTGGCTATTAACTTGGACGTTGATTAGTTTCAATTGAGAAAGGTAAATGTAGGATACTTGCTATGCATTTATGTGTAGGCTCCAATAAATATTTCAGTCATATAATTTGAACAATAAAAATACTAAATAGCAGGATAATTTAAACATGGTAAATTATGGTGAGTAATTTATAAATTCAAACACATATTTTCTTTTAAATAGTCAAAATTAAAACAACCCAGTTGCTGGGAATATAATTAGGTGTATTTGCTTTGGTGACTAACAGGCCGTTGTGCAACTCAGTCATACGACAGGTCACGACCACTCTTAAATTTTATTCTTACCTCAGAGTAAATCCAATATAAGAGATAAATGGTGAATGCCATAAAATCGAGTAAGCTGTTTTTACCTTGCATAACAAATTTGTGCGTACGAGCGTTTCTTGCATGAGGCCCAATGATTGGTATATACCTGTAGATCACATGGGATGTACTGGAACAAATAAATATATCTCCTCTTCCACTGAGCTCATTAGAACCCAGGTAAATTGTGCCAATGGACAACCTGTCATTGCCTATTCGTTTTTCAAGACTTGGTGGGGCTACAAAATGGGCTAAACCTTGATTTCTTCTTGTTTATGTTCCCAAGCCAAGAAAGAATATAAATGTAGAATTACAGGTTCCCTGTCCCAAAGTCTACCTTTGAGCCCTCACAAGGATTCCATGTGAGCAAGGGTTTTGTGTCCCATACATGTCAGAGGGCTTGAAACCACCCTTAATAAGCCTTTCTCTGAAGTCTGCATCTTTGGTCACTTTGTTGAAGGGAATTGCCTATAATTCTTTGCAGCACAGTGACGTTCTGGACTACACTATAAAGGAATGGCCTTGATTTCAATTAATCAACATAAGTAAAGCATGTTAAATGTATTAAAAATATAGCTCAACTATATCAGAAAAAGGTGTTTAATTAGGCCTACTCTTGCTCATAAAACAAAGCACAGAATTGCATTACATCACTGTCCATTTGCAGTTGCCATCTTTAATGTCTTGATTGCATAGCAAAAATGTATCTAAAAATGCTCATAAACAAGCAACGGGACAGGGACCATGACTAAATGAAGCATGTTGAGTCCGATACGTGGGTCATGATGTCATTATATAATCTGTCCTATTACAGTGCATTGTGTATGCTGTGTGCACTCAAAGCCATAGTACATTTGGGTTTCTTGAGGACTTGAGGGTAGACTTTGGGACACAGGTATTGTTTTTAACAGAATCGAGAACCATACTTTCTAGTAAACCGTCAGCACCATGCTTTCTAGTCAACCGTTTGCTAGCAGTTATGAGAAGCTAGAATTATATACCACCAAAATAAAAAAGCAGATACAAACAAGTAACTCAAGCCTGATTAATTTTACAAACTCAAAAGCAATAAAGTGACCTCTTTAGTTAGCCAATAGCCAGTTAGTGTAGTGCATATGTAATTGCAATTTATGGATTACAATGTCTTACATATAAGCCAGTGAATATATGTAACAGGATGATGGATCAACAGGAAAAGGAAAAATGTGGAATTAGAAAGATAACTGATGACTTGGTTGCAAATAAATTAAAGATTGGAAGAAAGTGATGACACTTTTCCACTATTTTTTCAGTCAAACCCTGGTGCCTCGATCACTCAAACACCCTTTGTCGAGGAAACAACTACAGAACTACAGGTGAGGGACATGATGACACCTGATTTTTTATTTGAACTTAATGGGAAGGAAGGGTATGAAATACATTGAGTAGTTTTAATTAAATGAAATAATGAAATATCTCCTTAAAAAATATATATTTAGTCCTAAAGGAGTTTGGTTGGTTGCTGAAAATATCTACACCTTTCTTCTAGTTTCACAATGGGACGGAGATCCATAAGAGAAAGGACTTCCAGAACTTTGGGAAAATCACACATACAATAGAAATGACAAAAATGAAAACTTTGGCGAAACTGGGTGAATCTGTTTGTAAGGTGTGCATCAATGGTACAGCCTGTGGTACAGGCCTCCTTCTATTTGGGAGATTCATTCTGACAAATGCTCATGTTGTCAGGGATATCCTAAATGACGACAAGCGACAGCTTTTACAGCACGTTACAATCACGTTTGAAGAGCTGTCTGAGATTTTGAGGCAAATTCCCGTTGAGGAAAACTTAACTGCATATCGATATGGTTGTGAAAGTTCAAACCATCACCTGGACTATGCTTTACTGCAGCTGGGCTCACTGGAAAACCTGCCTCCAGGCTTGCTGCCTCCAGCTCTTCTAAATAAATGCAGCCATTCTGAACAGGAGGGTCAAATCTATATCATCGGTCACACAGAGGATGCAAAAAAAATTGGTGTTGCTTTCATCACTGAATATGACAAACGAGACATGGCTGTTGACAAGTACTTTGCAGAGAACCCTGGGCACCTTGCAGCAATATTTGTGGCTCTGTTGACAGAAAAATGGGACTTTAAAGAAATGGAGAATCCCCATCTGATGACCTATAACACAAGCCTTTTGCATGGGTCCTCTGGCTCTCCGGTATTCCAGGACAACTGTCAGCTAGTCTCCTTGCACACTGGTGGCTACTCCTATAGGGAGGATGGTAAACATTACAGCATCATTGAATATGCCATCCCCATTATGCTCATAGTGCAGGACATTCTGTGCCAGCTATTACAAAACAAAGTTATGCAAAATCAACAAAAAATTGATTGTTTGGAAAGGTTCAGCAGTGAAGCCTTGAGGGGGTCACAAGATATGGTGCGCATGATTGCACAGTTTATAACTGAGGTTTTATTGAAGCTTAGAGAGGACCAGATATACCCAAGAGCTATACAGGTGCTTATGGATGCGGCGAAGGGGACCAAGCAAAGTGTTAAAACACAGTTGCGTAAAGCCCTGAGGGATGCCATGGATACAAAGCCATCGCTGAAGGGCATTTCTCAACAGGGCCTCTTCAAACTTGCAAATACAGTAGAAGAACAATCCAGCATGCACGCTCTTTGCCGTCTCCTGTTTGAAAAACGGAGAAGGGTATTGAAAGACATTCATGTGAACATACAGGGAGAGGGTAAACAAAAAAGGAAAAACAGGGGGATGACAAAAGGCAGAGTAGGAAGAGAGGGAAAGATGCAGAATGGGTTGTTAAGATGTTGAAATAGACAGTAGATTCAAAGACGGCTTGTATTCTGCGTGGAACTCATAACACCACAACACGTGCAATTCTGAAATGGGTAAAGCTGTCATATTTCTCCTGTCACTTCCAGACCTTTAGATTGTCACTCATAGAGATTGTGTGATATGAAGCATGTAGAATAATTGAGGATGTAATTATTTCTGTGTTATTAGCGCTTAAAGAACAAAGCTATGCAAATGTTCCAAAACAATTGACTGGACAAAATGGTCCATATGGTGGGTGTAATAGCCTGGTTTAATTATAACTGAGTTTTGTAACAACAGTTAGAGAGAACCAGATATATCCAAACGCTCTGTAGGTGTTTCTTGATACAGTTGGGGGGACCACAATAGGTGTTAAACCAATTGTGTAAAGCACTGAGAGGTGCCATGGATATGAAGTAATCACTGATGGCATGTCTCAATAGGACTTCTTCAAATTGGCACATACAGAAAAAAGTCTATTTCTTTTTCTGTTTTTTATTGGAAAAATAGAGGGGTATTGGAAGACATCCACATGGATGTTCTCTGAGAGGATAAACAGAAAATGGAAACGGGGAAGACAAAAGGCAGAGTAGCAAGAGAGAGAAGGAAGCAGAAGGTGTTGTTAAGATGTTGAAATTGACTGTAGATGTTGATATGGCAGCTTGTATTCTGGTTGGAATTCATAACACCACATTCATATAATTTAATTCAGAAATGGGCAATGCCGTCATATGAGCTTGTCACTTCCAGTTCATGACTGAATTCTCTATGAAGCATAATCACTGCCTTTCTCTTTGTGTGTTAGTAGAAGTTAAATGATGCAGTTATGCACATGGGCCAAAAAAAATTGTCCTGTCAAAATGCAATTTATGTGGTGTGTATGATCGGCTGCTGGCTTATTACTGAGGTTTTCATGAGGTTATGAGAAATACATTACAGTTCTGCTTGAGCTTCTGTTTGAGAATTGGAGAGGAGTACTGACAGATCATTCATATACAGGGAAGAGGTCACTAGCATGGCTGATGCCCAAAACACAGACACAGAAAAAGGTGTAAGAGAGGAGGAATGGTAGGAAGAGAGGAATACAGTAGAAGAAGGAGCTGTTCACATGTTGAAACGGACAGAAGATTCACGTAGGCATCATATTCTGCTTTAAATTCAAAAGTGGGCATTAACATTTATGTCATTCAGAGAAAACTGAAGCAGTTGTATACTTGTATGATGTGGGTGACTTCATAATGAAAGTAAATTACTTGAAAATATATCTTGACTTGAAGATACGTATATCTCCCCCAAGATACATTAGTCAGTTGGTGCCAAAAACATATTTTGTTAGAATTAATCTCAGTGGGAAAAGTGCAGGGTGCCTCCTAGAGGTTATTTTGTTTTACTGTGTTCTTTTTTCCTTTTGTTCTGAAAGGATCATTTCAGTTCATATTATTTTATTGTAACATTATTTTAAATAAATGAGACATGTCACGTCTTTTGATGTTCACCATAAATAGTGTATTAATGCCAGCTCATTCATTTCTATGTATTTGTTACATTCATATGGCATGAGGTTGTAATGTACAAACTTTAGTTGATATAAGCCAAATATCTAGTTTGATAAGCCAAATGTATGAGAATATAAATGTGGCTTTCCCTTTGACCAGTGATACACCCTGCTTTGAGGGCAATATTGCCTCCGTGTATATAGACAGACACTTCTTTCATGTAAGACTGAATCTGGAAAAATGTCACCTTGACTGCAATATTTGATTTGCAATGTTTCACAGCAGAAATACATGTTTCATGTTGGAGACAATCATTTGTGCAACGTTCGTTTGGGGTTAACATCATCGCTGAGATTTCCTTAGTGTGGACGGCACCTATGCTTTTGAACTTCTCAACTCAGCCTGATCAACAGAAACCCTGGGCTCACCTCTGTGCAACAGATTTCCCTGAGCATCCATAATTATGGTGGACACTGGACCAGGGGCGCAGGAGAGACCAAACTGTGAGCAAAAGGTCTCAACTTTTAAGCTTATACAACTAGGCATTTCGCGTAATTTGGGCTAATGGTTTAACACTCTAAAAGTCATGATGGGATACTGACTTTTTATGAAGCCATGGACGAACAAGAGTCAACATAGGCCTACATGATCAAACTGCAAGTGCAAAACTATCATCTTTACTTATTTAGGCTATTATTGATTATTTCCCCATTAAAACAATAAAACCGTAAACATGTCTATCTGAAATATGGGGGAAATGTGTTGACAATTGCATTGGACATAGGCTGGGTATATGTAGAATTTAAGCCTACTTACATTGTTACATTTGTGAAAAAACGCTGTGATTGTTTTTAGTTTTTTTTGTTTGCTTCATTTTGTTTGTGCCGGTTGTGCCGCCGAGCTACCAATATCGCTTTTTAAAATCACCTGACCATGTGATCATAAGGGTATGGTTTGTGATTACATCTGTCAGGCACAACTGAGGCAGCTCAGTTTGCAGCTCGTTTTAGGACCCCCTAAACAGCGGAACACTAACAGAAGGGACATATGCACGAAGGTAACCGAAGTGGCAGATTTTATTTTTTTTACATGTTTTTAATAAAAGATGTTTGAAATAAAATGTTTTAGAAACTAAAATCGGTGTATGAGTTATTTATCCTTCATTAAATCATTAGGGCATTGTGATAGTGAAAAAATGTTGAGGATAATAGAAGTGCATACACTCTACATTCTACAATGTCTAGCTAGCAAACGGGGTGAACGGGAGACAGCAGGAAATGCGTGTGTTTGGGGTTTGAGTGGACTACAGCTCATCGGAAGTTTTTTTCCCTCAAAAGTGGGGGAGGGGGGACGAATCGGGGTCCCTATGAAACTGGGGACCCCGATCCCCCTCGCCATCTTCAGCTCTCCCAGCACTCCATTTTTTAGAGAAATAACCTACACAAAACTGCAGTAGGAAAATACAAAGCCTTTTTGTACAGGTCATTACCAGCACATACTCTCAGAGTATGAATTAGGCTCTTTGAGAGAAGGTTTGAACCAATCTGCCCAGTGCTGAGTACATGTTGTTTGAAATATAGTAGACCAACATAGCTACAGAACTGTATAGCAGTCACATATAAAAATATATACAATATATTGTAGTTACATTTTTGCATTATGGTAGTAATGTCATAACTAATCTGTCAAAAATTCTACTTGGCTATAGTGAAGGTTTTGTTTGAAACATTTAGCACTTAGAAACGTATCGTGCTTGATCAGCTAACGTTAACCCACAGAACTGTTTTGTGCGTTAACTTTACTACCAGTGTGTGCACTGTGCAGACCAAGCTAAGTTAGCTGACGAAGCACATCGGCTATGAGTTTTGAGCATTTGTGCTACCCTACATAGCATATTGCATGTGTATGAACATGTGTAATGACATCTGAAGCGCATTTTCAAAACTCAAATGTCCGTCTATTGCAGCGCGCGAGTTTTCTTTTGAATGACAACTCACGCATTAGGTGTAGCCTAAATGACAATTCGCGCATTAGGCTTGATATAGGTGTTATCAGCAAATGGAAAGCCATTTTTAATGGATAGCCATTGTCCCGTAACAGAAAATTGTCCCCCCAGAAGATTACAGGAATTATTGGCAAATAGGCCTATAGGCCAAGTCATAGCTTGATCCAGGATAATTGCGAATAGTCCACATGTAACCTTACACGTACCATCGCACATCACCTGGATGTTGATGGAGTGGGCTAATTCGGCATTCCCCTTCGCCGAGGGACAGGAAGCTATGTGGTCTTTGACCTATGGACCCTTTTATTATTATGCATTTTTTATATATAGCCTATACACAATAATATTTCACATTGTAATCTTGATATTTTTAGTCATGCTTGTGCGCGCCCCTGTGAGTAACAGACAGCAGAGTGTACGCGCGTTATGCACACGCCTATGTAGACGCACTTATATGCGCCGTTAAAATAACATGTAAACAACTGCGACATGATTTTAGACCAGGTTTGTGGTGGTTTTAGCGCAAGCACTTTCTGCTGCCTCAAGATAGCAATACGCCAAAAATAATCCTGGCCACTCCTCATTTTAAAACCAACACGTCCAGTTCACTTGTAATGGCGCAAGAATACATTGTATTTAAACGACGTGAACGCAAGGCGTTATAATGAACCATGCGCCGGGTGTAAAATAGCAAAGACTTGTGTTTGGGTTTAGCGCCGGGTGTAAAATAGGGCCCCATGTCTTTTGTTGGTCTGAAGCCAGAGTGTGAAAAGCTAATTGCAGATATGTGTATGCAAGGGGGGATTGTGTAACTTCTGTCTACCTCATGTATTTTGATTGGAGGGAATTAATGTGAAGGCTAGTTGCCTCTAATTCCATAGTACCAGTCCAGGATGTGTTCTGAGCAGTATTGTCTTTTTGCTTATGCTAGCGTTGATTTGAGTGCCCAAATATAGCAGAACACTTTGTGCCTACTAATTTCCTTATTAAACCCAATTCCCCCATTACATCTAAATCTCTGTTTCCATTTAAAATGATCAAGGTGACTTGTATTTATTGTATCAGGTCAAGCAGAATGGTGAAATTGTGGTTTAGGTTGAAAGGGCTTGCTGTGCAAAGCATTTTGAGAGTATTAACTGCAGAAAAGAAGAGTACAGTCAGTAGCAATGGAGTGCAATTTTCCTGGGATTATTTGAATGGCTGCACATTGGCTAGATGAGGCTTTTGACCACAGTGATGTAGTAACCCCTTTGTATTTATTGGTGGATTGCCAATAAATCACTAATGTTAAAATAATTTACATGTATTTTAAGTGGGAAGATACCAACCATGTTTGGAATCAAGCTCATGTTGAAGCTTCTTGGACAGGTGATCTGGGCACTACTGTCTGTTGGGTATATAACCAAGGTCCTCTGGGTAGAAAGCATCATCAGTGCTAGTAGAAATGAGGTATGTGACATCTAGCTAGTAGAAATGAGGTATGTGACATCAACATCAAAAGTCGAGCCCTGCCCAGCTCACGGTCCTTTTGCTCAAAGTTCAGATCCACAAATAAAATAAGGGTGTTTGCTTCACTGTACTGAGCCAAAACAAATACTTGACTCTTATGGACTCTCACTGAACTTCACAAGTCAACTGTGCTTTCTCAATTATCCCGGGGCTTAATTATCCTTATATTAGTGTGTGAGATTAATGGCGGCTAATCCTGTGGATATTTTTGAGGATGGGTTAAAACTTCAAGCCGAATAAGTAACCAAAAAAGGATAACAGCTTTGAGATAATAAAAAGTTGTTATCCTTTGCCCAGCAATGACTGAATGCACTGAATGACCAAGATCATATTAAAACAATCTTAAAATAATGAGAAGGTACTCTGGGAAATTTCAAATAACTTTTGGTCAGGTAGCTTTACCATCTTTTGGTTGCACCCATGTTAGTTCCATTTCTTAAAAAAAAAGCCTGTTTCATCTGTTGTGTAGCAAAAGGATACAAAACACATTCCCCTGTGCAAAATTAGAAACAATTTAGCCACTTCTTGACAGTTGTTAAGATTGTGAATCATCCGAATCCCAAAATAAAACACTATTGTGGCTAATATCACTGCAAAATTCAGGCCTGTAGTAGGTCCCTGGTATGCCATTGCATTGTGCCTATTGGTCCACAAGGGTACTTTCTCTTTTACTGAGGGTAATCAACTGCTGTAGCTATGTACCATAGCCTAGCATTGCAAAAAAATAAAATAAAACACAACTTCATAAAATTGACTCAATAGCATTTTAAAACACAAGAAACCCTTAACATGTAAGCACTGTAACTAAGAACATTGATTTTCACAATTTTATTATAAAAGTATAAATCAAACCTTTTCAAAACAGTTTGTCTGAATATGTACAGAGAACATGAAGATTAGTTCCGTTTAAAACATAAACAAAGTTGAACATTTCTTTAACATTTCTGTCAAATTTGAAATGTTTCAGAACAGGGGGGGGAAAAAATCACTGGGTAATTTCCTTTTTCCTGTTTTTGTTCTTAACAGTGGTAAGCTTTGCCAAATACCCCTAGCTCGCAGCTAGGTGGCGTACCTATACTGAGCACTTTTTGGAAGCCCAATTGTACCCGCAGGCCTGTCACAATGCTACAACATCCTCTGTGAGGACTAACATATCCTGAAGTCAGAAAACAGCTGCTTTCCACACTGCAATCCTGCTGCTAACTTGAGCATCTGTGAGGTCAGGCTTAGGTAGATCACTGGTGCCAGATCAAGTAAAATGGCTGTGGAGCAATGAGAACTGGAATACCATCACCTCCCTCCAGGGGTGATGCTGTAGGTAATAACTGCTGGCTGGTGCTGGCATGGGTGTGGCTTTCATTCAGCCTGTAGCGTGCATTGCTACAATACACACACGTGCTGTAGCTGGATGTGCCATTTGGGAGTACCACACGTATTTTCTATTAACGACATTGCTGTGCGTTTGTAACCAATTTAAAGTTCAAATATGAAATATACGGATGTGAAATAAAAAAAATGCACAACATATTTTCTCTCCCACATATAAGGTTAGAAGATTGGGAAATAACAGATCAGAACCTGAGGCACCATTGTGTTTTTGAATGTGAGAAAAAGTTACATACATTTGAGACCCAATGGGTCTTTAGTATGGAATGATATGTGCACTGTTTGACAGGCTACTTTTTATGCATCAATGTGCATTTTTGCAGTGCAGAGAACGACAGTCAATGTACCGTGATCATGTACTTAATAGTTTCACCACACATTTTTCAGTAGGCAAACATTCAATCATTCAATGTTAAGATAATGATCTTCAAGATCATTCAAAGCTATAATAGCTATAACATAGCTATTGTAATAACGTACATTATTCAATAGATTAAAATTATTTTTTTTTTTTTTAAATATACAGCTTTAAAATGTAATATCACAGACAAAATAGGTACAATAAACACCAAAGCCCCAATAGGAAAATAAAGCAAAGCAATGGTATTGTAAAATCTTTCCATCATTATCATGGCTTTAAGCAAAACGTTAAACACTCAAGAGCATCTTAGAAGATATCATGCCATCTTGGTGAAACATACAGACTTCCTCTTTCTTGACTCTAACACACAATTTTTCTTTTTACATGATATTCAATTTCTTAAAGAAAATCATCAGGAAACATTTTTGCTTCTTAAAATAACACTGAGAGGTGTTCCTGTTTCCCATAATTCTAGGCTGGATGTACATGTACTTCTAAAAAAAAAGGGGCCATCTTCCCTGGATTCAACATGTAGAAATAAAGTTTGTGTGCTTTCAGATGCTCCTCTGGTTTATAAGATGCTCCTCACCACAGTTGTTGAAAAGATGATACTGTGAGTATGTGATCCTGTAAAGTGACACCATTTTCAGTGCCAGGTGCTAGCTCCAGGTATGGTGAAGGCCTCCTTTGGCAAGGAGGATAATGTGCACCCTCAATGCGTCGTATCCGGACACAAAGGTGTTATCCTGCCCCTTGTAATGAACTGCACCCAAGACCCTGGACCTGCGCTGGGGGGCCACAAAAACCGCCCAAAACACTGAGACTGTCACACCTGGTGTCTCCCTCCAACTTAATTATGTCCTTCACTGCTGTCAGCTGAAGGAGGGATGGGCCTGCGGTGGAGAAAGAGAGAGATTGCATGAGCTCCAATTATTGCTGTTACTCCTATGAAAAATGACAAAACGACAGTATTCGTTCACATTACAGTTTAGCCAAAGAGGGTTTCCCCATCCTCACCAACACCAAACTGACTGCAAAGACAAGCAACACCCACAAATGAGTAGGGGTCTTAAGCTCTGTCTTAACACCCGTTAAAAACATTTGAGAGTTGCACTAAGATTAGATACGGAGGGTATATGTTGTTGATTGGGAACGATCAAATATTATCGATACAATTAAATCCGAATTGATACTATTTGATACAATCAATTTTACTTTCATGCAAATTCCTGAACCTTTTCAAGGAAACATGTTATTAATCAAAAGGCACAATCATATGAAAGAAGAATTTTGTTCTGAATATTTATTTTAAAACTGCCCTTTCACGGTAGCAGGAATTATACTGATGTCTAAAGGATTAACATCTTTCAAATAATTAATTAATTTGTAATTCTACATGGTAATATTTTAGAACACTTACTCTTGGGTAAATGCTAGCTCACTGCAAATTAACTTTAGGTGCAAGATATTACAAACCCCAATTCCAAAAAAGTTGGGACAGTATGTAAAATGCACATAAAAGCAGAAAGCAGTGATTTGTACATCCTTTTTAATTGAAAACCGTACAAAGAAAAGACATTTAATGTTTTACCTTATCAACTTTATACATTTTTGTAAATAAACTCTAATTCCGAATTTGATGCCTGCAACACGTTTCAAAAAAGTTGGGACAGGGGATGACTGGGAAGTTCAAAAACTACCTGTTTGGAACATTCCACAGGTCAACAGGTGATGCCATCATGACTGGATATAAAACGATATCAAAAGACTCTTGATATCTTATGTTCTGGTACTCCTACAGGCGATACTATAACCTATCTGCCATTTGAATGGATCTCTATGGGAATTGGGGGGTGTGACTAGATTAAGCTGGAAATTACATGGGAACAGTATGGAACCCATGGTTGGCTAAATGTCTGTAAGTCATCAAAGGTCTGACGTAACAACAAGCCTCAAACCATCACTCTGCTGCCAGATATGCAGTAGATATGGATGGATCACTTTAAGGGTTGTTTCTCCTGACTCATTTTTCGATTGAACTCTATGGAAAAATAAGTCAGGAGAAACAACCCTTCAGTGACGTATTCAACCAACTCCACAACACGAAATGCCATGCAGACAGAAGGGTTTTCAAGGTGGAAGTGCCTGTCGTGAATGGACCATCACGTCGGTTTCTCATTTGAGGAAGTGCTGCCTTGTCGGTTTCCCCTCCGTAGCCTGGATTCAGTCACGCCCATCCCGGGGGAAACCCCTGTGCCATTTCACGCCAGAACAACATCAAAACCACTGTGGTGGACTCCGGCCGTGACCTCAGACGTGACTGCAACCCTTAGTCGCTCTCTTGTGGGTTTCAGGGGATGCCCCAAAACAAAGGGGCCTGTGATAGAATGCTAATGGTGGCTGGGGTCATCACAGTCAAAGAATGGACTGCAGGCTTCTGGGATGTGACATCATCATAGTTTGTACACATTGGTGGGGAAAACACACATGATTGCCTCCATTCTATTCAAGCAAAACCACAAAAAAAAAAACTATTGTGGCATGTGCGGTGTGCAATACATGAGAGTTCTTGGCTTCTGATTGTGGCCCCACAGTTTGCTTGAGAACTCCAGAAGGACTAAGTGTACGCTCGTGCCTGCTTCAGGTATATCGCTAAACTAGTCCATTTACCAAGTTGACCCTGTCACATTGCTTAGACAGGGCCCCTCCAGGTATACACAACAGTGATGGCTCTCTGAGGCTGCCGTGGTGATGTAGCGGTAAAAGCGGAGACTTTCTTTGGATCGAGGATCGATCCCTGGTCCTGCCAGATCCGAGTATGGCTTATGCCTTGAGGGAGTGGCAATTGGCAGCTGCTTCCGGGGTGGGGGGAGGGACTCAGTGAGAATCGTTGCGTATAAGATGGCCCTGGGCGAGTTAGAATCACGGTCAAGAGCTTGAGGAGTTGCGCCCTGAAGAGGACGTGCACCCTGTTTCCTACTACCGGCTGATGGGGTTGTGCAGTGGTGATTCTCTAGCGGTTACTACATGGGGGGAATTGAACTACATAGGGTCCAATTTTACTTCTAAAAAGGGAAAAATCTGAAGAAAAGAAAAAAAGATGGCACTCTGTTTGCTCACCCATTTACAGTCTGTTGTCACGTAGAAAGGTCCAGAACAAATAACTCTGTAAACTTGGGAGGGGGATTTTTTGATGAATTCAAAATGAATGAGAAAGCATGCTGCCATGCAAAACCTTTCATTTCATTTTCTTGTGAAGTGCTCTGGGATGTACTCAAGAAAAGTGTTGTATTGTATTGTATTGCCTTTACCTTGAGAGGTCGCTGTGGACACGCTGCCGTCAGACTGCCACTGTTTCCCATTCTGAATGTCATAAGCCTCAGGGTGACAGGAATAAACTATTTCAAGATCAGGAAAATCAGTACTAAAACTTATTTAAAAAAATAAAATGGAGGTACAAATTCCTGTGACCATAAAAGAAGAAAACACCATAAAACCTAAGCAGTCCAGCACAGCACAATTCAATAATACAACTCCAGTTCTGTCAGAAAGGAAATGCTAATCACGTCTTTTGAACTTTAAACATTAAAGACAATTCAAGTTATTGACATGCAGGTCACACATGCAAATTAGGGAACGGGGGTTCATCGCGTGTTTCGCGGCATGTTTCTGGTGAACAGGTCTGAATGGTTACTCAGGCGTTACGTGACTAGAACTTTCTAGGTGGAGCAGTGACTGTGTCATGGGGTACTCACCATGTGTAATGGGGTGACCCCCGTGACAACTGTTCCATCTTCACTGTCACGCTGCAGCTTACAGCAGCTCCTCTGAGAGGCTGCACCTGAGAGATGCAGTGGAGGACAGAAAGAGAAAGAGAGCCAGAGGGAGGTGTGGTAGAGAGATGGAGAGTGTACAAATAAAGAGCATGGGAGATCGGATGAACGAAAAAATTTGGGATAGAAAACAAGAGAAGTTTGACAGTTTCTCATCACAAAACAGGGACTTCTGCACCTATGTTGTGATTCATCATTTTATCAATAGGGGCTAGTCATACAGTAGGGATTTTCCCTCCAAAAGCTGGGTAATCAGAGCAGTTGATCGTACCAAGAGCTGACGCCTTTCATCTGAAACTTTCATCTGACGTTCATTTGAAAAACACTCACTGGTTTCCTTAATAACACAATTTCTTTCAATATCCTGACATCTGCCAGCTATAAAAATTAAATCCTGCCAAAAACAAAACTCACATGAATTTTTCTAACCTTAAACAAATGGGTGAGATGTATTCCATGTGATAGATCCAACACTAATCCAGAGTACATGAATTGCTTATGGATTTTGGAGTGTGTTATTTGGTCCTGATGGCCTCTCAGAGACCTGCATATTTATTAGTAAAGTGAGTCTGAAGAAACACGTATATTTACCCATGGTAATATTTTAGATTTTTCGTTATTTTCCTTAGCACCAACTGTTACACTTCTAGGGGAAACAATCAAAATTGTGATGCAATCACATTAGCCAACCCCATACATGACAGTATGTTAGCCACAATTGCTAACAAGTGAGGCAAGAGTAGGCATTTATCCTGTGTAAAATGCCACATCCAGAAAGTGCTACAGTACACTCCATAAGTGTTAGGACAGTGACACAGTTTTTGTTGTTTCTGTACTGCAGCACATTGGTTTTGAAATGGAACAGTGACTATAAGTATAAAATGCAGACTTTCAGCTTTAATTTGAGGGTGTGCACATCCATATCGGGTGAACCGTGTAGCAATTGTAGCCATTTTTACATAGTCCCCTCATTTTAGGGCACCAAAATGTAAAAAATGTACACTCCTTGACTACTGAAGCTCAACCAGTCTTTGCAATTATATGAAAAACACAGGGCTGTTATGGGCCTGATGACATTGTCTGTAAATATCAACATGCTCAGGGGAATTTGCATGTGAACACCTCTGTTTTTATTGGTTTTATGTTGTCCTGTCCAGTTATGATCCTTTTATGTCGTGCTATCATTGTTTTTTCTTGTCTTGTTTTCACCATTCAGTTCACAGATTACTTTGAAATTTGTAATGCAGCTATTCTAAACTTTGTACTTTGCTCCATCCTCCTGCTACCTTCCATCGAGTGCTCTGAAATTAATTACAACAGCACCCTCTGTATGTAATAAAGATAAAGAGCAGAGTATACATTAAATTATACAATTATACATAAGACTGTATACATTAAATACATTAACTGCTTTCTGAAAAATAAATTTTCTTATTGTGGAGTGCATCCAGCATCCGTACCCACTCCTTGTACTACATATAGTAGTTACAGAGTGATGTTGATTGTACCCAATCACATCTGTGCTATGCAAATGATCTGAGACATTTCCCACTCCGAATAGCAGTAGAATAAAAATGAAACAACTGAAGCTGTTCAAAATCAAAAACAACTGAACTAATCTACTGTTTTTGTTCTGCAGCATGTGAGCTAATTCTATTCTGGAAAACGACTATTTTACAGAGCTAGCTGAGGTGGCCAGTGGGATGGTGATGTCATTTGAGTGACAGCTTTTCACTCACCATGCTTCATGCCAAAGATGCTTCCGACCCCACCCCCATCGGTGCCATGGGAAAAATAGTCAGTTCCGTAATTGTTGTAGTTGGAAAAGTTCTGATAGAAGGACGAACCTGCAGGACAAACACCATAGTTTCAGAGGTACTGCATACTAAGCCCGTTACATATTGACAGACACAAGATGTCACCCCTTAAATGCATTTGAGACTAATCTCTGAAAAAAAAAGACAGGGAAAATGTTTGATTTTAACATCCTAAATATTCACCAATCAGGCTTGTATGGGCAATTTACATATTGTGTGCCCCTCATATCAATGGAATCATAGGCACAGTATGCATGATTTAAATGATTTGAATGTAAAAAAATATACAGTATATTTTTATACATTCATATACAGTATATATAAAGTATACACAGTATACATATATTCTTTACACAGATAATGGTAATTTGATTGGTAATGCTTGGTGGCTGATGACACTGAGGGTTGATGTTTAAGTCCAGAGAACAGTATGTGCACACCTCCTCCAGTGCCAGGACCTTCTCCAGCTGCAGGACCAGCCCCGCCTCCTCTGTACATGGCCCCACCCCCTCCTGTGCCAGGGTACCCAAAGTCCTGAAAGTTGGGCAGGGTCTTCTGCCTCTTCCTCTGTACTTCCTCTTTGTCTGAAGAAGAACAGGTAGCAGTGTCAGTGGTGTTAGGGCAGTCAGATGTTGGTGGGGTTAGTGGTCAAGGGGATGGTGCCATTGAGGGCGGAGGGCAGAAAGTATAGAGAGCATGTGAGCTCAAGTATGGGTAATGGTTAGGGTAGGGGGTGTGGTTGAAGAGTGGGGCTTACCAATAACCTGCGGGTGGTAGGTGAAGGGTTTGGGTTCACTGGTCTCATTATCTGACTTTCTCTTGAGTTGCACAAACACAGAGGTGGGCTTCTGAAGTTGGAGGTCTTGGTATTTGGGGGTCTTGAATACAATGGCGAACTGGATGGGGGAAAAAAAGACAACTTCATTCGTTTTACAGGATGCACAAACTGTCTAATGAGTGCAGCCTGTGAGAAGTAACAGCATCTATTGAATAAGTCTGCCTAGAAACCCCCAGGACTCCATCAGGTTATGTCAATAAAAATGTTGCACATTATGAACACATTATCTTTACGCATTTACCTTACTCATTTCATTCATACGACTGGTCTTTGTCTTTAATCATATATCGCTTGCAAGAATACAATACTTAGGGATGGACGGTCTCTCTCATTAGCAGGTTGCACGGTCTCTCTCATTAGCAGGTTGCACTGCCATGGCGACATAATGTTGCCACAATGTTACGCTGTAGAAATGTTTCTAACCTGCCGGTGGACATCCGTTGGGGAGAAGTCACCGAAGGCCTCCCACGTCAGCCCGGAGTCATCTTCTTTGTAGAAACGCACCTGGATGTCATCTATTGGGGATGAGGACATGACACCAAAGAGGACAGCCTTAGAGAATCTATAGTCCACATTCAATCAGTGGTGCATAGCAACCGGGGGTGTTGTGTAGGCTACAGGGAGCTGTGCCTATCACCTAACAAATAAACAAAACATCCAAGGGATACCTTAGGGGAGGGATCTCAAACTGCAGTCCTGGAGGGTCATAGTCTGGTTTTTGTGATTTTTGTTCAATGAGCAGCTAACATAGGCCTTGGAAACAAGGTGTGCAGACTCTTTAGCCGATCAATGACTAGATTTAGCTGTAAATTACACTGGAACAGTACGGAACACATGGTTGGCTCAATGGCTGTAAGTCATCAAGAGTCTGACGTATCAAACAAGCCTTAAACCATCACTCTGCAGCCAGATATGCAGTAGATATGGATGGATCACTTGAAAGGTTTCTTCTCCTGACTAATTTTTCCATTAGTTCAACAGGAAAACATTTTAGGAGAAACAACCCTTAAAGTGATCCATCCATATCTACTGCATATCTGGCAGCAGAGTGATGGTTTGAGGCTCGTTTGATACCTCAGACCCTTGATGACTTAGAGCCATTTCGCCAAACATGTATTCCATACTGTTCCAGCATAATTTACAGCTAAATATAGTCCTACCCCCCAATTCCCATAGAGATCCATTCAAATGCAGAGAAGTTAGAGCATCGCTTGTAAGAGTATCAGAAAATAAGATATCAATAGTCTTATGTTGCTTACCATTATTTTCCAGTCATATTCTTTATTACAATATTTGCTGTGTGTTATGATTTGTGAGTGTTATTGTATTTTAAAGGTCACATTAACATAAAGAAGATTAGACTACTATCTTAATAACATATAATTTGACAGCAAGTTAGCTAGTTAGCAAGGTCAAACACCTTTCACTTCCCTCCTCAGTGATATTGTAGGGGAATTCCCTCAGAGCAAAAACTTCCCTCGCTAAGAGTACTCTGTCACTAGTCCAAGCAATCAAGGAGCGCACAACTATCACCCTCAGACAGATGTGTGTGTGTGTGTGTTCATATGTGCGTCTGTTAATGTGCATGTGTGTGAGCATATTTGTATGTGGTAAAAACACAGTTTCCCTGCAATATTGGTGGAGTTGCACATTTTTGTTAGAAGAGTCAGATTCTTGCCAACGTTTCTTAGCAGCTACCCATTTGTTATTCTTGACAAGTGAACAATGCCATTGCTCATTGCTCGCAAAGTAGGAGGACCATGCCTTCTCCCAGCAGCCTTGATCCTTGTTCTAACAGCAGTATTTCACCAGCTTATAGGGCCATTTCAGGCAATCATCAGGGGTTACCGCCTGGCCGGCCAGAGAACAACCCAGGCAGAGACACCAAAACTTTCCAGTCGACTGAGCAGCCAGTGAACCATACCAACCAATCAGAGTGCTCAAACTTCCTTACTAATGAGCAGCATGCATAAGGCTCTGGGGAAGGCGGGACAGTTGGTGGCTTTATTTCCCCTACCTTTCTGGACCTTGTCACAGAGGAGGTAGACCTCCTCGCCCCCCATGACGCACCCCGCAGTCCGGTCCATCCTCACAATCTTCAGGTTGGAGGCGTTGGGGGCCTCTGCAGCAGATAGGAAGAGAGGAGAAGAGGAAGCTTCAATTTGCTTCAGTTTGCCCTTTCTGTTCAAAACACTGGGTATCTATTAACACTCACATTACATCTTGATCTACCTGTAACTACATAATATCAATTCAGTGGGATGGTCCACTTGGGCAATATAGAAGAGTCTGTACATTTTCAGAATCCGTTTTTGTTGGTTATTGGTTACCGAAATTAATTTGCATTAGCATGTTAGTGCTGTTGCATAGATTCGCTGATCTGAGAATGTTGTTAGTCAGGTCTGGCATTATTGCTCTTATAAATCATAAGTGACAACATTGATTTCACATGAGGTAACTGTAATTGATACGTGCCCTCAGGTGTGGGGGAAGGGGCGGGGTTTGGCGAAAGGGCCTGGTTTCACTTTTGTGTGGGACTTCAGGGGTGAGGAAATTACACACGGAGGCGTTTCTCTGCGTGAAGGCAGGGAACCGAAACCACGGACAGAAACCGACGTGATGTTTTCTTTCCTGCCTTTTACGCACAGCCAGCCACCAGCTGTATTGTTTTCAATAATTACAGGTTCAGCACTGCAAAGATAACCAGTATTATGACAGTCAGGTTAACTGGCCTCTTTCATCTATTTTAGGTTTACCCATTTATAATTTAAAAAAACTAAGAAACAGATGGGTTCAGGAATGAACTGCAGGAGGCATTGAAGACCTATTGGTTCCTGTCATGGATTATTTGGGAGGTATGAGAGCCCACTGATAGTATAGATTTGGGGGTGCAGACCCTCTTTCTGTTTTCAACAGGGTGTAGATTTGGGGAATACAGATTTGAGATTTGCACTGTGTGTGCTCACACCCTTTTCTGTGGCATGTAGGGTGTAGGTTTAGAGTAGAGATAATAGCACACAGATCCACTGTAGTCACAGATGAGTTGTATAATTGAGGGTTTTAGATTTAGATTATTATACATATTGCTTTAATACATTATTTGTAGATTTGAGGCTAAACATTTTGGGGGGTGGATTAGGGGTCGAGATACGGGGTAAAAATGTAGGCGTGTTTCGTGCTCACTGCTGTCATAGATGGGGTCAGAGATGACAGGGTCCAGCCTTCGGGTGAAGGCCCCATCACTGTCAGGCAGGAAGACAGTGAACATGAGGTGAACCATGCTGAGATCCATCACCTTGGAGTGGGTCAGAGCCGCACTGGCGATCAGATCCCTCTGGCGGTCTGTGAAACACACACACGCAAGTTAGAATTATGAACGTACAAGACCACACTCATTCGCACTTACATGCAAACACGCACATACAAATGCATATGGACATGCACACGCTCACACCTGTGATTTCTCTGGGGAAGCGAGACTCTCCTCGCAGCATGTCAATTTCGGGGTGGATGGCCACGCCGTGGTTGTAGCCCATGCGAAAGGCCTCGACCATTCGGTCCTCTAGAATCTTGCTCACATTCTTCCTCGTTACGTGGAGGATTCCCAAATTTGGGAAACTGGAGTGATTAAACATAGCTGTCAGTGTGTGGCACAGAGCCCAGTTTTAAAGAAAAACAAATGTATACGTTTGTGTACGATACTGAAACTACATGAATCTAGCCCACCCACAACCAGCATGCCTGCGAGGTGCTCACCTGATGCTGGTGTCTTTAGCCTGCAGATCGGTTATGCAGACGCCTTTCTCACACTGCTTGCCCACCAGGCTGTGGGCATGGAGGTGGATCTCCTTTGTGGAGGTTACCAGCTGTACCACTACGCGCATCGGGCCCTGGTAGTTACACACCTGGCACAGGGTAGGCATGGTGTTAAAACATCCTCATGGCATTATGTCACTCAACTCATTACATCTACCAAGAATTTGGTCGTGATTTTCGCTGTTACTTTTTGATAAAACAAAAATCTCAAAATAATTTGGATAATTTGTTCTCATCTCATTTCTGTGACTTAAAAGTCACACAAAAAGTAAAACTTGTATCGTTCTAGAAACTTCCTTGACCAGCTGGCCGCAATAGCCCTAAACCTTTAAAAAAACGGAATTAAATGAAGCATTAAATGACCAATGCGAGACTTCTCCGGAAACTGCTGTGCTATTTTTTTAAATGGGAATGTGGATGATTTTCTTTTGCTGTGATGCGCTGTTGCCCTCTTATGAGGCTAGGGCATCCTCATCGATGTAGACAAAATGAAAAGCTGACATTTAAGCCATCAAAAAAAGGTAAAAAGTATTTTCAGCTACCAATTGGCATGGCAGGTATGCCATCCGCCAAATTTCGGCTTGGCAGGGCATGCCCCATACATATACAGCACCGAGAGTTTGCCACTTTCAGGGTTTCCTACAGAAATAACCACAATGACCACAGACTCTCAGCTCTTAAAACCATTAACTTCTGTACTTTGACCTCATGTAACTAGACAGAATTCAGATACAACTTCAGACCACTTTATGGTGTGTGTCCCCGCCCCACCTAGGAGAACTGGCACCAGCCGCCACTGTATACAACCCTTTAAAACACGTAGCCTACCGTCATCCATTCAAAAATATTACAAACACATTCAAAAATATTACAAACAGAATCCATGCTTAGGCTATGTCCTTCTTTGATCTAGAATGTATGTGTGTTTGCATGTCTCTTTTTAGATTGGTTCATAAATTTACATGCATCATCAGTTACTCATAACAAACACAGTAAAAAAAGAAGTGATATCTCAATTCTCAACAAAAAGTGAAGTTTTTTCTCAGAGCGTGTGACATGGATAGATCCTACACAAATCCAATGTTACAGTTCCTTTTCATTTATTATGAAGGGCTTTAATCCATAATGACACTCATTATTTATGATAAAATCCATGTTTATTAAAGAAAAAAAGATACAAAAATATATAGTGTGTAAGCATTATATGACGCTGACGCTCGACTCAGCAAGGACAAATGCATGTTGCCTCAATTCCTCTGTCCTCGTATCTCACCCTTGCATCCTTTCCTCACTCCTTAGCTCCGCCCAGCGGAAGACGCGAAGAAAGGATGCAAGGAGTGAAAATAAGCGATTGGAATGAACCCGTGGTGTCTCCAGCTGCTTCTGGTCACACCGCAGACTACATCTAAGCTCTCATAGACTGGAGTCAGAGGAGGACCTTTCATTTGCGGCTTTGGCTGCAATCTATGGGCTCTCAATCGACCAGCAGGGGTCACTAGATAGGATGTACATGTGACCCTATTCGACTGAACCCTCCTACTCCCTCGGTGACACAATCAGCAATTGCATGCCGCCCTATGGAGCTGCCGGCCATAGTTGGCCTTGGTACAGTCCGGATTCAATCCGAGGCCGCGAGACTCATCCATGCAACAGTGTGGCGCCTTAACCGAATGAGCCCTCCAGCAACTCATATATGTGGTGATTTTGCGCTACCATTTTCTTCTAGCATGTAGGTTGCGGTTAGATCTGGTTTCAGTTCAGTTTCAAGTTGAGGAGAAATTCAGGAGAAACAGCATCCGTGCAAAGGGAAATTCTTACGTCAAAATGCTACACTCTCCGATTCGGTCGCAATTCTAGCTTACTGAGCATGACTCCTCACTGCCGGAAAAGCAAAAATAACCACAGCACAGAACCCCCAGACTTCCTTTTTTTCACAACGTCACTGTTGTAAATGAAATTTAATGAAAACGAAAGTAAATTAAACTGGAATAGCATCAACATGCTTCAATTTGCTACACTTATCATGGTTTGTTAAGTGTGCCTTTCCCTATGTCTTCTGATTGTTAAGACATTTAAAGAATGAAGAAAACTTATTTCCCTCCCCCCCACATTTTCTGGTGATGTTCAGGCTCTCCATCTTAATGGCTTTTTCACAGTGATACTGCACCAAAAACTGGAATCATAGCAACGGTGACTCATGCGGTAGGCCTACGTGATCTTTGCTTTTGTTGTTTTTCTCATATGGTTTAAAAGGATACTTTCACTTGGACTGTATGCATCAACATGAAAAAAAGAAAAAAAAAACCCAGTTATTGTACCGTGTAATATCAAAGCATGCGGGAGATTTTTTTTCCCAACTAACTGAATACAAGTAAAGAAATTTATAAACCGAATGCCAATGTTTAGATAAAAAACACTTCAGTTGAGGGGAAAAATACACTTTACGCACAGCGAATGCTAACTCCACTATGCTCATGGTTCAACTGCCTCAAAAGCTCAATTAAGGGAAATGACCACCGTGGGCCACTGCCACACTTTACCGTACTGAAATAAAGTAATTACATGCATTAAATACAGCTTACACATGTATAACACAGTTTGCCAAATATTGAATGCAATGCATTAAATGCATGCATAATGAATGTAACATTTGCGTGTGCATTTGAGTGCGTGTTGTGCATATGCACGTGCCACTGTTTTGAAAGGGCTGTGGCATCTCTGAGTTTATGCCCGAAGAGTCTCTGGTCCTCTGCAGAGGACTTACTGGAAAGCACATATCAGATTCGTAGAAACTGTGACTAACACTGCATACCCATAAGGGCAACAATGTTTATTAGATTTGGGACATAGAGAAAAAGAAAACGGCAGCACAACAATTCACACAGTGGAATAAATGGAAACCCCCAGATTTACCAAAGTCACTGCTTTTACAAAAAGAGCTGGTTGATTTCTCATAGGGCAAATTCGAGCGAATGTGAGTCACCTGCATGCCAGACACACTGTGGTCTCCCTCTATCGCTTGGCATTCGACAGCCTCTACGTTCCCAGCTGAGGAGCAACATTCTGATTGTAAACTGTAATGTTGTGGCAGTGCTTTCACGTCGATAAAACCTCAAGCCACTGTTGTGAGAAGAATATGCATTAGCAGGGCCTGATTACAAAACAAGCAGTGTAGTTTAGTGTGCGAATAGGTCTACTGTACTATAATTTGCTTTGCCTGTGGCAAACCATAATTGGCTTGTGATGTGATGGAAAGAACATTTTCATAATTTTCAAAGAATTTCCCCAGTTTACCAATTTCACAAGCAGACAACAGAGATTCAAAAAAATGATTAGTTTCTCATTAAAAGAAAACACCAAATACCAACCGAATATTACACTGCAATCTTTGAATATTATTGCAAAAAAACACTAAAACAAAAAAAATTAACTATTTCCATTTGGGTTGTTGAATGTGTCATTTAAAAAGAAAACAGGATTAACACAGTTACAAACAAGGGTTGACGCCCTGCAGCAAACCTTAAAACTGTCTTCTACACGTGAGAGGGAGGGCCTTCGCCACTTCCTGTTTGCTGATTCGGTAGCAGAGCATTGGAAAATGAGGGTTGCTTTAGTGGAGGGTTCAAGGAAACTAGCACTTTTAACAGCCTTTCAAAACTGACTCCAGATATGGGGACTCAAACTCCCATGGTGCATTTCTCTTTCTTACCAGTGCTCATAGACCAGGCTGTACATTTGAATCAAAGTACCAAAATATTGGTACAAGATTTGTGAAAGCAAAATGATTTGTTGTATGAAATCAAGCATTCATTTGTCATGTGAGTGTAAATACTATATATATATATATATATATATATATATATATATATATATATATATTTAATATAAATTAATATTACTGAAGAATGCCAGACCTGTTTGTTGTTCCATAATATTATATGGATATAATATTAAATGGAGGCTTCCATGGAAGAATTAAAATATCAAATTAATGTGGTCACTTCATTTTTCTTGATATAACAATTGACAGCTTTTCAATAATTCAGTTTTTCGAATGTAATGTAGTCATTTGATATTTGAGTTATAGCATGAAATATCCTTTATAATCCCTTCCCAGATTTGCCAAGGGTTAATTAGTGCTTTTAAAATGACTCTTTTCTCCCACACTAAAAATAAAATTATGTTTACTTAACAGAGACTCCAAAAGTAATGCAATTCTGGTTTCATGTTACTCCAGAAACACTTTTCTTGGACTGTGGGCAGTTTTGGCCTGCTTTCAGTAAATGCGCACTGTGACTGTGGTTCATAGTACCGCCCCATGTTCATACTCCAGCTGGTTGACTCACCTTCACTTGGGGGTAGGATTTCCTGTTCTTCTCGCTAGATGCCCCTGGGAGCCCGCCATGGGATGGGCCCTCGCAGCCATAGCGAAACCGGAACCCTCTCTGGAGGAAACCCCATTCTCCATTAGCAAGACCATCAAACTGGATGCCCAGTCCAATGCATTTGTGAGGGTTGCGCTGTACCTTATTACTATATTAATATTAATATATCTGACAAACTAAAACAGACGAAAGTAATATAGAAAACGCAGCAACACTGTTCAGATAGCTTCAGCCAATCAGTGAGGAGCCAGTGGGAGCACTACTGCACAGGAACAGGATGAGATCATTTATGCATGACAACATGAGCAAATTAGAGAATACATACCTGTTTGGGCTGCTCTGTTATTTGGATGTAAGGCCCATCAGCTGCAATTGAGAAATAAATTATGAGTAAATATACAACATAGTCAACCATAAACGACCAGCCAAACGTACTTTTTTCAATATCTAATTCAAACTGATATTTCACAAATACAGTAGCTAGTATAGTGTATAGTTATATAATTATAATTGTAGTATAAAACTATGTAGTAGCCTATAGTTCACTGCTGATATTCATTATACATTAGTTGTCTTTTTTTTGTGTGTCTTTCTTCTCTCCAGTTTTTCCATATCCAACATTCCTCTGGAGCAATGCAACTGAACTGCATGCATTCCAACCAGGGGATTAGGGATTGAAATTACCCTTGAAGCTTGAAAACTCCAGTGTTGTAGCCTCTGGTGCCAAAAAGCAAATTTCCCCATTGAAGTCCATTAAAAACTACAAAATTACCCAGGCCAAATTATACTATTTTGGACTGTTCTTTTAAATTAAAAAATTTCTTCACACCAATTACTTATTTTCTTACCCCCACAGAAGAAGTTATAAGATCGTTTTCATACCAATTGGGTCTGCATGTTTAGGTACCCAGTGCGCACGCTCCTCTGGTTCCAAAAGCCATGTTAGGTACCCAGTACGCATGCTCTGGTTCCAAAAAGCCCCATAGTCTAACATGGCACCACCATGAATTGGTTTCATGTGCCAATGTGCAGCTCCCATAGAAACCCATGGAGCTGGTAAGCAGAAGCTGTCTCCAGTTCTTCTTATAAATCTTGACGATTGCAACATGCTCACACGCAAGCCAGTGACTATTTTCAACACTTTCGGCCACACATGACAACTGGAAGAATTACGCAGTGGTAATCAAAGAAACTCTGGATGGATTAAAGGCATCCTAGCCCTGCCAGGGTAAGACCAATCCAGCCACTGTTATAGTCATAACATAACATAGCCAATCAGTGACTGAGCTTAACAGGACCCTGATTAATAATCATAACCATAAATAAAGTATATCAAAAATGAGAGGGGGCTACATACATGGCTGCAACAGTGGTATGCACATTCAACATTGCTTGCATTCAGATAACTGGAATTCAGAAAGAAATTCCCTGTCTCACAGCAATGGAAGTTCCTACAGACTGTAGCCTTTTGTGACAGGTGACAGGAAATAGATTAAGACATGACTATGGAAGTCCCTGAAAAACCATTTCATACAAACAATATTGTACTGTGCACAAAATGTATTTGCGCTTACCAGGATATCTATTCTCAACACATATACTGTATTTTAGCCCTTTAATTTTTTTTAATTTAACCAGAAATACCCGATTGAGATGGAAATCTCTTTTACAAAGAGGACCTTTATAGGTAAGAGACAGTAAAATAACATAAATAAACAACTGAAATTAGTTTGTCAAGTTTAAGATTTTTTTTGCCGATTATTCCAGCGAAAAGGTGTAGAATAACTGAAGCCCAGCTTTCCAATTTCAGTAGAGGGACTTTAAAAAGTATCACATCACGAGAGCGGAGGTGATAACAATGAGAATGTGTGTATAGCAGACAACAGAGGTAGGAAGGAAGTAAGCCAATTATTGATTTATAGATAAATATATAAGTGTAAAGAAGTTAACCCAGACCAACTATATAACAGACAATGATGGGTCAGTAACTTGGCACCTGTAATAAAATGCAAAGCACGATGGTACACTGTCTCCAATGCTTGTAAAGTGGTAGATGAGGCATGCATATATAATGTATCTCCATAAAACAGGTAAAAAAGCGGCTAAGATCAGTCTCCTCTTGATTTTAAAACTGAAGCAAGGTTTATTCCTAAAATAGAATCCTAACTCAATTTCTTGACCAGTTTATCAATATGCAATTTAAAACTAAGTTTATCATCAAGCCAGATCCCAAAGTATTTATAAGAAGAAACTATTTCAATGGACTTGCCATCAAAGGTTTTAAAAAATAATAATAATCATTTTCAAGTCGTCCAAAGAGAGAGAGTAAGATCTTGAAAACACTAGACATTTAGTTTTGCCTGCATTGATGCAGATCCAAAAGTGCAGACTGGATAAAATTAAAAGCATTCTGAAGCATTTGAAAGGCTTGGGAAAGGGTGGGGGCACAGTAATAAAGTGTCATGAAAAAATATTGTGTCATCTGCGTTTAAGTGCAAATTAAACTTCAAGTCAATTGTAACCCGAGAAAGATTATTAATATAAATGGTAAATACAGGGCCCAGGATGGAGCCTTGAGGGACTCCTTTTTTTTTATTTCAGGAAAGAGGACTTATGCCCATCCGCAAATACACATTGGGTTCTGTCAGAAAGGTAATTTTAAAACCAATTTACTACTGCAGACCCAAAGCCAACATCCCTAAGTCAATTAAGTAAGATAGAGTGGTCAATCGTATCAAAAGCCTTGTAAAAATCAATAAACATGGTGGCACAGTGTTTTTTGTCATCAAGAGCGTGGGAAATGTTTTTAAGTACTACTCAGGTTGTGGTAATAGTACTATGACCAGACCTGAAATCAGATTGCACATGGCTAAGTATGTTATTATCAAGTAGGAACTGCTTGATTTGGGAGTTGATCAGGGATTCCAAAACTTTTGCCAGAATGGAGATATTTTTGGGATGGTAACTATTAAGATCAGAAGGATCTGCACCTTTTAAAAGGGGGAGCACATAGCATGTCTTCCCATCATTGGGAAGAGTATTAGTTAAAAGAGACAGATCAGTAAGGAGCTCAGCTACCTTCATTAGCCTTGGAATGAACACATCAGGACCAGCTGATTTTCTGGGATCTATATTGCTTAGTGTTTTGAGAAGATGAGCAGAAGAAATGGGGCTAAGAGCAAAAAGCTACATTCCAGCAGAAGGTAGTGGAACCTCAGGCTGAATTCCTGATGTCCCTATAATTTTATGGTTAAAAATATGACCAGCAGATATAAAGTATTGACGATATTGCCCTTGCAAGTTACTGGCTGACTGTCCATCATAATTTTCCGAGGGAGAGAAGAGGATGCATTTGGAGCAGTCCATAATTTTGCAGAATTTTTTAATTATTAGTAACCGAGTTGGCATAAACACTGCTTTACATTTTCTGACTAGAGAAGTGCATTTGTTCTTTAAAAAATGAAAATGGGACCAATCAGATTGAGCATCTGACTGTCTAGCTATAGACCATGCAATATTTCTCTGCTGAATCAAAGCTGAGAAAGGAGAGGAAATCCAAGGATTATCAATTCCTTTTACCTTATAACTTGAACATGTGTTTTAAAGTAATCCCAAGCAGTATAAAAATCTATTAAATAAAGGTCACATGAATACAAATCATGAAGAAAGGCCTGTTCACAAAAGTTCTTAAAATTTCTTTTAGAAATAAAGCAGGGATTAGTTTTCACCATTTTAGTTTTCCTAACACATGCTATGGCCCAATGGTCACTGACATCGTTGGAGAACACAGAAACTGTCCCATATTTGTGAGGTATGTTGGTAAGAATCAAATCAATAAGAGTGGATTTCATTTAATTTCATTTATCACAATCTTTTTTTAATTTTTTTAAACAAACATTTCGGGATTAGCTGATGTTTGCATTCTGAGCTTCTGTTCTACCGAAGAAAAAATCCCAAATAAGAAAACATTGGTGAATGCCAGAATGTTCATTAAAACATTTTAAATAAAGTTTGAAGAGCAAATTTGTTCATAGAATGGTTGATGAATGAGGCCCAATGTTATCTTAAATTTAATGAACAAAATTGTAAGTATCTGCGCTACAGACGGCTATGCTCTACAATAGACTCAGTTGAATATAGAAAAAATGTCATTTTTTTGGGGTCACACCATATGTCACACAAACACAGAAAGCATTCTTTAATTTGCTGTATATCTATATAAAGTTCAAAGAAACAAAATGAGAGGTACAAATTGTGATGTACTGATTAGTTGACATGCTTGGTCTTGATTCACGCATTTACATAAATATGACTGGTCCTCTTTAAGAATGATCTTGTCTGCTTACCTATCTTCAGTGAGCTGCTTGAATGAGACATGGGGGAGAAATTCAGATTGTCCATTCCCATCCAGTGAAGTGGGTCCATGTCTAAAAACTGCAGAAGAGATGGACAGGAAGAAAAAGAGGAGTCACAATGCTTCACAAACTGTAAGGTCAACCACAAAGTAGCCAGTCTGCCTTGGCTTACATTATTGACACCCTACATCCAATTACATTATTTTTTAACTTTTTAAATTACATTACAGTCTTGGGTGTCCAGCCAAATCCTTCACCTGTCACACTGTAGCATAGCTGTACTTTCTATGAGTTT
The DNA here is from genome assembly GCA_022702515.1 of Ilyophis sp. 1 JC-2022. Classification (NCBI taxonomy): domain Eukaryota; kingdom Metazoa; phylum Chordata; class Actinopteri; order Anguilliformes; family Synaphobranchidae; genus Ilyophis; species Ilyophis sp. 1 JC-2022. The sequence goes on along the minus strand of CM040404.1, from coordinate 115,604,040 downwards.
TGCTTAACTGCAGTCTTGAGAAAACAATGACATTGGCTATGCCCTCATTAAAATAGTTACCCAAACAATGCACGCAGGTAAGCAAGTATGACTATGACTACAGGGCAAGACTTAGGCTGAAACTGTGAAAGAGACCCTGGGGCACCTTTATCCCTTGTCTGTGAATCATGACAGTGTACCACAGAAGAAGAGCTTTATCAGAGGAGGGGTGCACAGACTAACACATTGTAGAGGGGTGCTCTAAAAGTGTGGGAATGACGGTCTGAGCAGCAGCTCCCATCAAAATAGTTCCTGTTCCCAGTAATTCCGAAATACTGGATTTAGGTTTTCACCTGAACGGCCCACACTCTTGATTTCCCAAGCCTATTTTGATAGTTGGATCCAAAATCATCGCCAATGGCAAAAATGGAAACATGCTCCCTCAATGCTGCAGAAATGTTCATGACCTCATCTTGCAACAGCAAGATTTTATGCGGTGAACAGTAATGTTACAGAATTTGTAGAGACAGCATTGACACTTACTGGTACTTGGGCAGGAAGATAGGGGTCCTGCTCGCTCATAGCGTCTGCATGAAAAGGTAAAGACTGGTCAACTCCCATAATGTCCATTTTCTTTACATTGCACATTGCCTAATTTAACCATTGCAAAAGCTCAGATTTCTGCTTATACATCCAAATAATTGCTCACTCAAGAGGATAATGGTTTTCGTCGGCCTTGAGTTTAAAAAGTTTGGGAACTGCTGCTCTAACTAACGTTGGTTATTAGACTACACATTGGGATGTTGGTCCACTGTCACTGACGACATAAACAGTTGAGAATGCACAGATAGGAGCTGCTAGGTAAGCAATTTTTTATTGCAAAGTAGTTTTGTGTAATGTAAATTCAGAGCTCTATATGTGTGCTAATGCTGTCCACGCTGGCCAAAGAAATTCTTATATATGATCTGCTGTTACTAATAGGCTACATGTAGCCACCCTTAGTCTAGGAACAAAATTCAGTCGACAACAAGCAGTCTCTGGAAGATTTAAATCAGGTTATTACATTTAAACTATTGGCCGCTTCCACAGACTCGAATACCTTAATTATGAGGACATCTAGAGCTAGCCCTTGGCTTGAAATTCGCACACATTTGTTGGAAATGCCAGGAAGCGTTGGTAACGTCAAGGCACGTTTTATGTGAATGGTTGACTAACAGGAGGGGGGGGGGGGAAAGTGTAATTTCAAAGCTCAAAGTAACACAATGTCCCACACCAACGCAACCCAATTCTGAACCTCGAGGTGTTAAACTTTTCAATTTCAGTCAGTTTCATTAAAAGGCAATAGGCGCTGCAAAGTCACTTAATAACACGGCCACGGTCATTATCAATAGAGTAGGCTGATGACAGTTGCATAGTGCATAGTAGCTCATAAGGCCGACTGTAGCCTACGTAATTTATTATAAACATTAGGCTGCTATGCGACAGTGTTAATCAATTATTCCTGTTCAATTATGCAAACGTTAGATGTTCATTAACTAACCATTCACTGGCTATTCATTAACTATTTCCGCGGGAAATCTAGTACCATGTAAATGATAACTATTTAAAACACAATCAGGTTAACTAGCTAGATTAACTAGATTATTAATAATAATCACAACAACAACGGGCTGTGGCCGTACTCAAGTGGCAAAACTGACTCAGGTCGGGGTTAATAACCCCGATGATCAGATGATAAAAGCGTAAAAGAAAACTTTACCCATTTGTTTAAAAACATAGACGGACACAGAAACATGTTTATCTTACGTTTTCTGAATCCGACAGCGTCCAGGTTTGCGTTGGTAGGAATGCCACGATACCACAGAAAGAGAGACTTGAAAATGATTGCACCATGTGTAGCTACTCAAGCAACCCACACAAAATGTATGTTTGTTAGCGAGCAACTGACTTACCTATAGCTACAGCTAACGTGACGATAAATAGGACTTCCTTACGGGAAATTCCCTGTGACGTAAGGTTGCAGCCGAGTTTGTGTTTGCTGTCCTCTGGCGGCTACTATACTTTTTTTCCAGAAAAGTAGCTAAATTGGTAACAGTGCATTGTTTTTCATAAATTTCTTCCATTATCATTTATTGCTAATCCTTCGTTATCGTTCATTTTCAGCAGGTCTTATATTCTGTGCTAATATTCATTGCACAATGTTGTTTAAACCAGGAGATGGAAATTATGGTTGATAATAGCATCAGGGAGGTTATATGTACCAATTATAATTAAAAAAGAAACTAACTTTCACACATACGTTGGTTCTTAAACACTGCTCAAAAAAAATTAAGGGAACACTTAATCATCACAGTATAACACTAAGTCAATTAAACCAAACCGGTCATGCTGGATGATGTTGCAGGCAGCATAACATTCGCCACTGCGAATCGCGACTGTCACGTGCTCAGTGTGAACCTGCTCTCATCTTTGAAGAGAACGGGGCGTCAATGGCGAACCTGCCAATTCTGGTGTTCTCTGGCAAATGTCAATCGAGCTGCATGGTGCTGGGCTGTGAGCACAGGTCCCACTACAAGATGTCGGGCCCTCATGGAGTCTGTTTCTGACAGTTTGGTCAGAAACATGCACACGAGTAGCCTGCTGGAGGTAATTTTGTAGGGCTCTGGCAGTGCTGCTCCTGTTCCTCCTCGCACAAAGGAGCAGGTCCTCCCGCTGGGTTGTTGCCCTTCTATGGCTCTGTCCAGCTCTCCTCGTGTATTGGCCCGTCTCCCGGTATTGGTCCTCCACGCTCTTGAGACTGTGCTGGGAGACACAGCAAACCATCTTGCGACGGCACGTACGGATGTGCCATCCTGGAGGAGCTGGACTACCTGTGCAACCTGAATGGGCTGCAGGTACCACCTCATGCTACCAGTAGTGACAAGGGCACTAGAAAAATGCAAAACTAGAGAAAAATCAGTCCGGATGGATAAGGAGAGAGAAATGGTCTGTGGCCACCACCTGCAAAACCCTTTACTTTTTGGGGGTTGTCTAGCTGTTGCCTCTCCTGTCCATCTGTTGTCACTTTCATTTGCACCAAAGCAGGTGAAATTGATTCACAATAGTTTACGCTTCCTAACTGGACAGATCGATATCCCAGAAGTTTAATTGACTTGGTGTTATACTGTGTTGATTAAGTGTTCCCTTAATTTCTTTGAGCAGTGTATATTACATTATATAAATAAAGACATTTGAAATTTCTTGATATAATTTTTTATAGCCAAGATATTCAGCTATATTGTAGACCTGACAGTTTTCACAAGATAATTAAATATTTTCCTGATAATGTTTAGCCCAAGTATCACTGCTTGCAACTGCTGACATTTCTTAACTATTTTAACTGGAGAAATGGTTAAACTACTTAATTCAACCGACTAACTGGTAACATTAGCCTTTTCAGGTATGTTTCCTGTTGTAATGGACTTAAAATGTAGCCATCCTTCTATACAAAGTAAACGGTTAAATGTCTGTAACTGACTGAGCCATTTGTTTGGACATTGTGGACAGCACAATATGGGGAGGGTAATGAGACGGAACAATGTCCAAACTTGACTAAGCAGAAGACCAAAGGGACACAAACTGAGAGGACCAGCACTTGAGTGCCAGTCAGAAAAGGACTGGTGATATTGTGAGGTTTTCAAGAACCTGCTCACACATAGTCCAAGTTATACTTTACTGACCTCGTAGGGTAATTTGTCCTCTAGCTGAACTGCCGAGGAGCAGTGGGCAGCCACAGAGTTGAGGCCAGGTGCTTTGTCATGGGCAATGGCAGGAATATACCTAACCTGACAAACATGTGATTGGTGAAGGAGGAAACAAGAGTACCTGGAGGAAACCCACATGGGAAAAACATGCAAACTCCATGCAGAGGGGACCAACTATCCCACCATGCCACCCATTTACTGAGCACCTGTTATTTCACTGTAAGCCATGCTGAAAGAAGGCATGTACTAATCAGAATGGCCTTACCAGCTTTTTAGCATTTAGAACATGTAATAGGAACACTTTTATCCTGAAATAAATTGGCACAATATGCCTAAACTTTGTGTAAGCTACATGAACAAAATAAGAATAAAGAAGAAAATTAAGCCTACATCATACTTTCACTCTATTGATTATAATGCACAACAACGTGCATAGTTTATTTCCTTGTATCCTAATGCAATATTTTCAAAAATGGACAATACATACAATGTTATGTGACTGTACTTTGCCCTTTATTTAATCACAAAAGTGTTTTTTTTTTGTTGTGTTTTTTAATGAAGTGTTTGTTTATGCCCCTCACACATTTGGGGAGTTCTAGCATTTTACAGTGCAAAAGTGTCATGCAGTAGAACTGTCCGAAGGTGAATCCAAACAAAAGTATCATTGAAAAACCTAGATTTCACGACAAGGCTAAAATCTTGGCTTACTTAGTATTATGAAATAGTATTATTACTATGGCATGCTTTTGTGAGGGTATAGAGCTACATACTGCAAATTTTTAAGAAATTACATATTTCTTTGCTTGCAACACTTATATCTACATTTTTTAACTTCAACGTCATTCGGTGTAACCAATAATAAAACACCATTTTGTACAATATCACGATGATAATCAGGAGACAGGACATGACATTCAGTGAAGGGCCCCCAATATAGTCTTTATAGCATACACTTAAAAACCTGTGTACACTTTAGACAAAATATATCATACACTTCAAAACCTGGATATGCGTTAGACAAAAGTCCATGTCAGTCACCCCTGAAAATAAGTGAAAACGCTATTTTAAAACCTTTAATTTAATGTAAATGTGTGCTGAACACATTTAGGTCCAAGCCAAGGTCATGGCTTGACATAGCAAAAACTGGCTTAAATTTGTTTACAAAAGAAAATTCACTTGGTGTAAGCATAAATTAAAGATGAGTTACACCTACTGGCGAGTCGACTGGTTACTGTTTTAGAGTCAAACTTTTTGCAAACAAAATGCTTATGTATGTATTGAAATGGTATATAAGCATTTAATCAACAGAAAATAATTTAAAAAAGGATAGTCAACACAATACTAAAAAAGTGCCACATATATTTAATTTTGTTGCTGGACACATAAGTTTGTTATATCTAATTTATATATCTCTATATAGTTATATACTTTAACATTCATGTTACGTAAAATGTACACTTAAATGCATTTGTAAAACATTACAGTCAGTGCAAATATCTTTACATTTCAAACTAAAAACAGCTTCTCTCTTCAAAAATATACATATTTGTTAAAACATGGAACTCTGGTAACATGTCAGTTAAACACACTAGCCGGGACCAGAGAATAACTTCCACGATAAACATTTTCCCCCCCCTCCAACAGAATCAACAGAAGTCAATAAGAGGCACATTAGCTCACGTCAGTCAAGACATCTTGAACCTTGACAGAAGATATTCACTGCACCAACGGAACAAATAGAGCACACATTATATCATTAAGAACAGGTAAACACCACTACATTATAGATGCACTTTAAGAGGCACTACGTGGAATTCAAGCCCACGGACGTCACAAAGAACAGCATTCGGCTGAAGTTTTCTCTAAGTGCAACAGGCACGGTGGACATAAAGCTGCACAAGTATTGGCGACGTTAAACACGAAACGGTACCTATACACGGTGCTTCTTTAACTTACACCGCCATTTGAGTCTAAGACTGTGCGTCTGGGCATAGCAGGGTAAAGCAGGAAAAACGGCTGAAAAGTGCACACTGAAAAGCCAAAAGGGTTTACAGAGTGTTCTCGAAATGTTGCCGTTATGTTGTAGAAATACGTTCATGCTGTCAGTCACAGCAAAGTCGAGATAACAGTGTGTCCCTGGAAATGAGTAATGGGATGGAATAGGGCTGGAACAGTTGGAATAGCCGACTTTATACCAGGATAGCGACAACTTCAATAAATGGCCAAGTTTAGAATCGCTTACCTGGCCTTACCCAATCCATGTCAGACATTCTCTCTCCCCTCCCGAATTGACTAAATATATAACAGTCATTTTTGTCACTGTGAATCAACTTTGGCCATACCCCAAAAGAGTTGCATGACCCCTTCCTTGGTCTACTGAGGAGCCATTTTTGAAATCTTCGTTGGGAGATGAAGAGTTTTGATGGAGTTGAGTAACCAAGGTGAAGATTAGTGGAAAAAGAAGGGTTTGGAGGCATTGGGACATTCAGAAAGCAACACCAATCATATCTGCTCTGTCGCTCGGCACTGTAAAACAGGGCCAATCATATAAACCAATGACAGAGTACTCAAATGCGCAATATTCAACTGTGCTTCGTCCCAATTACACAAAGCAAAAATTAACAGTTCAGTTTCAACCGCTGCATTTCACCCAAATAACTTTTACTTTAAAATAGTCCCGGGTTAGCACGGTGTTGACAGCTCATGCACCACCTACAGTACAACAAATAATCATATATTAAATTCTCTGAGACCACGTGCGTCAGTCCTGTCTGTCTGAATAGAACAGATTTCATTAAAAAAACACACAGCAAAAAAAAACAAAAAATAAAAAAAAACATTTGCGATTATCTTGCCCGAAGAATATTTTAGCTTATGAGTTCTTATCAGCAAACCAGTGATCTCAAATACAATAATTCTTATTTTCATATTTTTTTTGTACAAACATATTTCCTCTTTAAACAAGGATAGAAATATTTTGTTGAAACAAAATAAAATAAAACACTTTTTGTTTTTCTCAAAAGGAAATTCTGAAGAAATCTATTTTCTTTGACAACACCTTACGAAATCGATGCTTTGAAAATGTATTTTAGGACAAATATAGACAAAAAATTGTCGTTTGTTTTTTCTTCATAACACTTGCATGGTCTAGTCTGCATGTTTCAGCTATGGCAGGGGTGGCCAACCCCGGCCCTTGAGCCATATGGCCCACTGCTTTTGCTGTTACCCGAGTCCGATTCATTTTCTGGGTCCAAAGTGTGTTGATTTTGGGGTGAAAACAAAAACAAGCCACTGTGTGGCTCTCCAGGACCAGGGTTGGTGATGCCTGGCCTAAAATACTATGAAGCCCCTATATTCAACCATGAAGATTTTAGATAAAAATGGAAATTCCAGGCAGAACCAAATGACTTGCATGTGGTTCATCATTTATAAGACACAGGATGTACAATACACACAGCACTTAACACACTGGCACCAGATAACAGAACAAGTTCATATCACATGTTACTCCAGAAAAGACAAAGGTATCGCACTCTTCTGGCTACTTCGACACATGCAGAGGACTGTTCAAAACGGAATGGGAACAATTTTACACCTCTGAATTTAATTGGAAGCCCGATTACTACAAAAGTAGTGAGATTCCATGATCTTTGAGTTTTGCATTCTACAAGTAACACGGTCCAAATACATTTCATGCGTACATTTAAGCATCAGTTTTGTCCCAGAGCAAGAAAATATGCCCACAAACAAATTTTGTCCTGAGCAGCCAAGGGTTTTTCAGAGAAGAACACGGCCAGGATAACATCTCTCTCTCAGTCTGAACTATCCACAAACCAGACATAGGATTTTTTACATACTGTAGCTTTTCAGAAATTTTTTAATATACTTTCAGCTGGCATGAGAAGGGTCCACCAAGGCTCTCGTTTAAATATGCACCTTGAAATACTGAAGTGTATTCTTTCCTTCAAAGGGCCAATTGAGAGGCGCAGACGGCTAAATTTCACCCTGGTTATATTTTGGACAACCCTGCTCAACAACAAGTTAAGGATACAATAACAGCAATTAACTGGTGCAATAAAAAATTGGTATACCTCTACGAGATCACTTCGGCAGACTGTTGCAGGGAAAGCAGAATTCTGCTCGGAAGTGTTCTGCTATAGATTTACTTGGCTATCACTAAGAGCAAGGTTGTGATCTGTACAGAATGACAGAAATAAGCAACTGGATGAACGCCAAAAACTGAACAACAAAACACTAGCACACCTATTGTCAGTAAATGTGCCATTGGTTCGTCTAGTTCTGATTTCAGAACAATATCCTAGGTACTCAAGGCTCAGGTATCCATAAGGCTGTTATGATAATGCCAATGACTATGCTACTCCTATAAACGCCAAGTGACCTTTATGAGTCGTGGATGTGCATGCTGCCACTTCGACCAAAGGCGCTACATCAGAGTTTGATATGAGGTATTGTTCGTGTTAGGGGGTGTGGTTCTTGTGCGTGACCTGGGAATGCAGTAAAATGGATGGGCTTCGGTTTGTGAACATTTCTGAGAAATGCCTCTTTGCCTCGACTGTTGCGTCTGTCCAAACTCTGAACACGATACCTCATCATCGACGCTCCTAATTGCAATGCTCGGTATTCAGCTGATGTGTAAGAGAAATGGTTTTTCACAATTTTAGAGGCCCACTTACACTACCGGTCAAAAGCTTTAGTACACTTTACTCATGTTTCAATACTGTTTTTAGTGTAATTTAAGCAGTTTAACTTTTGTAAATAACCTCAAATTGGTAGGTAAGAAGAGTTATAATAATAATCTTTTACTTCACAGGATGGTGACCTTAACTTTGGAGTTAATAAAAAAGCCATATTTGGAAAAATAAACAAGTGTAAAACGTGACATTTTCCAACAAGAAGAGTGAAATCAAGCTAGTTTGGGACAAATTGGACAGAAAAGCCAAGGAGAAGCAACCCACAAGTGCAGTACATCTGAGAGAACTTCTACAGCAGTGTTTGTGTGAACCTTCAGAACAATATGACTGCCCTTGTAGAGAAAATAGCAGGAATATGCTCAGCAGCTATTACTGCAAACGTTGGCTATTTTGATGAATCTAAGATTTAGATATTGAATCCAGTTTTTTTTTGTATTTTTAAAAAAAAATTCTGATTGCTTGAAAATTGGGGGTGTACCAAAACTTCTGACTGATAGTGTATACAGTTCGGAAACAGCTCATCATACAAGTTAATTAGAAATTAATTAATAATAAAGAAATATGTCTTTATGATTTATGGATATCACAGATATCAGAAACAAAGTGAACAGTATCAAGTGATTCAAAATATGACAAATACATTAAGACAATTGGTTCTAAATTAAGTGATAATTCTTTTAAAAAGCTCATAATTTACAATTAATAGAAAACCCAGGTAAATATAAAGTATATTTAAAGTATATTTTTAGAATCGTCTTGGACCTATTAAATGAGCTTATCCAAAAATAAGTTAGCAGAAGTACAAATAACATATGTTTTAACTTGGATCGATGCCTGTGAGCTGCTGAGGTGAAAATATTTTCAGAAAACCGTTGCGCCTTTTCACACATTTAAAGAGCTTTGAAAACCCAGTCGATTCTCAGAATCCGGCAAACAAAACAGCTTCTTTATGCACTTAACTCAAATGCATAAAGTGTACAATCAAAGCAAAAAGAAGCTGAACCTCTGGCCAGCAAGTGATTGCAAATTTACTCTTACCTGTATGCATTCATAAACCAGAGTGCAATGGCAAACGGAAGTTCAAGTAAGTGGAAAAAGCTATATTAAAAAAAATAGCAATAATCAAACATTCAGGATCCTACCTAGAGCTTTAAATTCAACTGAGGCCTAAGTGCTGATTGGCCAGTAAAGGGACACATGAAAATGTGGGGTGGCAGCACCCTCCCCCCTCTTGTCTGCTACGCCAGGAACATTCAGCAGAAGTGATGAAGGTCTTCCGATTCGGAGGTGTTCCCGCGGCAACCTCCGTTTCGCCTTTGTGTACGGGGTCCCCGTGATGGGAGGCGGGGCTCCGGGTCAGTGGCGCCCGTTGCTAGGCGGCGGGGTCTCACTCCTCGTCTCCTTTAAGCTCCCGGACTGTTTCTTCTGCTTGCTCTTCAACTTTCTCAGCATGCGCACCTGTTCATAGTTTAGACAAAATGAAGACGGTGGTCAATAAATTAAATTTGTAAAATGAGCCATGGATTATAAATAAGCCGAATTATAAAGCCTTCATAAGCAAATGTGCTTTATAGTGATGACAATAAAGGACAGCACTCAACAAATAGAACATTAATTTATTTTGTTTTCACTCCAAATCAGCAATAGCAGTTGTTATTTTTATTGGATCGATTTCATCATTTAGTGCCATATATTTAAGGGTGTCAATAACTTTTAAACAACTGTCATTTAAAAAAATACAGCAACAGTTAGAAGTGACACAAGTAAAGAAAATACAGTTGAGTAATAAGTGCACAAACTGCTGAGGTTTAGGTGTGTCGATAAACAAAATGGAATTTACAGACTTTACTGTTGCCTGTTGTGACCCTTGTGTTCAGTGTTAAAAAGACTCTCCGGCCATTCCATGGCTTCTGTGTTTGACCCAGTGTCTGACCTTTGGCCCAGCAGCAGAGATGATGATCTGCCCGGGGGCTTGGATCCAGGGCTCCCCGTCCACCTGCACTGGGATGGGCTTCATCACTGTGATGCGGATGTAGTTCCCCTGCGCCACACGAATCCCGGACCGCAGACCGCTCTGCACCTGACCCTGAGACAGACATGCACACACACGCAATTACACGCAACCACACAGACCCGGTCCAACACACACACGCACAGACCCGGTCCAACACACACACGCACAGACCCGGTCCAACACACACACGCACAGACCCGGTCCAACACACACACGCACAGACCCGGTCCAACACACACACACATAGATACATACATAGATACATACATACATACATACATACATGCATACATACATGCACAGACACACACATACAAACAAATGCATGGATACACACAGACACAGACGAACACAGCCAATAGAAAATGCCTCCTTTTATAGGTGTACTATGCAGAATTTTTACCTAGAACATTATTAGAAAATAACCATGCTCAGTCATATCTATGGTGCACTGGCAATCTCTGTTGAAAGGAAAAAATAGCAGAAACCGTGCTCCTCTGCCTGTATTTAGAAACGTTTCTGGGGTGGCGCTCTTTTCTGTACGGGGACGGACGGGTGTGGCTACAGTGCCTGTGGGGTGGGATTATGTTTCAGCTGAGCGTTTGTAGCCAGCGGTGAACAAGCACAATTGGCCTGCAGTAAAGACAAACAACAAGCAGACACGGCACATTCAAGAAGCAGAGTCAACTGAGGATTTTCTTTTCCTCCATGGCGACAGCTGAGGTTTTGCAAGGGTTTGAAAAGCGATGCGGAGTTGCCGTGTTTTCTGTTGGACCTGTAAGTAACATTACCTCTAGCTACCCAGCAAGTTTGCTAGATGGCCAAAGACAAGTAACTTTTGTATCTAATTAATAACGATGTAATATTACATTGTATTTGAGAAAATAAATAATATTAGTATACAAATAACTTAATGAAAAGGTAATTTACATTACAATGTTATTGGCCAGCTATGATACAAGATAGGGTATGCTAGTGTTACTTATTCCACACACGATTCAGTCTAAATTAATGTTAAGAATAACGTTCGCGAAATACTGAACACGCATACCATTTTTTCAGCCAGACAAGAAGCAGGCCTAAGATCACAAGCTTCAAAATGGGTTTGATACAGATAGTTAAATAAAATGGTTCTTTAAAACCTTTTCAACCTGGTATCATTTGTGCCCGCGTGACAGTTTACAGCTTAAGCGGAGTGTTGATGTTTTATGTCATCCACTATTCGTACCAGAAAAACAGTAGCCGACATGTTAAAATCCCTAAAACCATTGTCAACATTTAGGTTGCGAACAATAGAATCCCCAATTACAACTGCGTTTGTCAGAGACTGCAGTGAGGAAGACAGACGATGAAGCAGGGATCGATGTGGTAGGGGGGCCAAGAACTTCAAAACGTGTTTATTTCATTGTTATAACACTGCCTAATTACAGTTATCATCCACATAGAACAATGCATGTTGCTAAGAATGCTATTTTCATTTCATCTTCGCTTGACATTTTACTTGCCGTGTATTTCTTCTTTGAGACTTCTTTGATTGTAGACACAGCACCACAGCAAGGCTAAAAATCCTGCATAGTGCACCTTTAAAGTCTGGGAGAGAAATGAGGGCACTGGAAGTTGCGGGATTCAACCACTTGGGGGCGCTGTGGGCATTGGTAATGGGGAGATTTTTGCAGTAGAGTGTGAGGTGCACTGATGGATGAGGGAATAGTAGCAAGTGGTTTTCACTCACCATGTGCACCACCCCGGTCACCCCCACCACCTCCAGCATGCCGTCATCGATGCGGGGCTTCCCAAAGCGCGAATCACTGTCCGAGCCCCACAGGTCTGCTCCAGAGCCCCAGCTGGACAGATACAATGGATCAATGGAAACCTGCTGTCATTTTACAACCAGACAGTACTAACCACAAACACATACAAACACGGGCGCACGCACACACAGGCACATGTGCTATTTAGAGTATGTGAATATGGGTAGGCATGTGTTTTTGGATGTATGCACTTGTAGGTAAGCGTGCATGTGTTTGTGCGTGGTTCAATTTGCTAATAACCTGGGGATGTTGAGGAAGATGAGGCCCTCGATGTTGGGTAGCTCCACTTCCTGTTTGTCCACCTGCAGTTTCAGGTCTTTATGAAGGTTGCGGGTGTGACTGAGCTTCTGAAGCCCCACCTTCACGTAGACGCCCTTGTTGTGAAACCTGCAAGGTACACATTAAACTAACACCACAGCAGAACCACAGCACAAAAACCTCCATCCACAGGCCATTTTAACAGAGCTACTGCAATGTCTCTCTCAATCACACTGCATGTACAGCAAGGGCTCTCCGGCACAGGAAGTGGGCTGTGTACAAAGGAGGAAGTGGCATCGTACAAGAAACTCCCGAGCATGTTCTCTCAAGAAATTCAGTGTGGCTGCCATGTTTAAGGTTGGGTGTTTGTCACAGAAGTCGTGGGTGATTTTGTGATTTCAGCAATTTGGTGGCAGTTCCGCGACTTTCCCCATATATTTCCATGATTACCCCCGTTTTTAGGCAACACATTCAGGAATGCACTGGGATCAAGATTCCTGCCCCTGTCAACAGTGTTGATGCCCAGTGCTCCTTTCCCCATTACGGTAACATTGTCAGTGACAACAGGCTCTCCATCAAAGACTCAAACCTCGCAATATAGCGACAACATCATGTCATACCAAAACCAACTTTAAATAAGTAAAACAGGAAACACGGCAACCCCGTTTTATTATTTTAGTAATGCAATTTGAGCACGCTCTGTTTCTAGAAATGTTCTGTTAAAGGCAAGAAGCATGCTCTTTCTTTCCATGATGGACCGAATTAAGTGATTAAAGACACCAGCCTATCAATGCATTTCACTCGAAGACCGTTTGTTCCTACCTGCCGGCAACTGGCAGGAGACATTTTTGAAATTTCAAGCATGTGCGCATGTTATTTCAACTGCTGCGCATGAGATCTACCCATGTCCATTTAAAAAAAACGATTTGCTTTGCTGTGACTGCTCCGTGACTTAAGCCAATATTTTCCATGACGAACACCCAGCTTAGCCATGATCCACGGTCCGTTTGTTCGTTTGCGGTACCTGCTGTTGAACTTGCCGGGTTCTTCCTCGCGGGCGTGGTGGAAGTCCAGGCTGAGTTCAGCGTCGATGCCCAGGCCACAGTAGTTGCTCATCTGGACAATCTGTGGACAAGAGAGAGAGAAAATGCATGGGGCCTCACTGCTAAAAACTCCCAGTCACAGCCAGCCAATCACAACCCCAGGATCAAACCAGGAGCAACGTCTTGGCGATAGGGCCCAAACTTCACACCGAAAGCGGTGTGCAAGGCCTCAGTGAGGTACAGTAACGTTGTTACCTTGGGCGGCTCCAGGATTCCGTTCTCCTTTCCGTCCTCAAGCACCTCCTGGGCGTCCAGCAGGATGGTCCAACGGTCCATCAGCACCTCCTCCGCCTCCTCCACTGACAGCAGGATGTTGTAGGGGTCCTCTCCGCTGTACCCCGTCCCCCATCGCAGCACTCGTGCCAGGTCGTTACCTTGGGGGGGGGAATTATCGTTCTTTATCAATTGTTCCCATTGCATGGCGTAACTGACCTGAACTTGATTATAATTATACACACCTGTGCCCAGTGGCACGATGCCAATGGCCGGCTCGGGACAGGACAGCTTGTGCCTAATCTCCTCCAGCACCCCCAGCACCCAGCCCACTGTCCCATCGCCCCCACACACCAGAATCCGGAAGTGCGGAACCTCCCGGAAACTGTGCAGGCTGGAGACGGAGGGAAAGAAAAATGTCTCGTCCACGGAAGAATGAGAAACAGAGAAACAGACAAAATAAAATGAGCAACGCAGAGAAAGAGTGAAAGAAGACAACAGCGAAGGTGAGAAACAAAGATGACAGAAGAATCGGTCAACATCATTTATACTTTCTCAAAAGCACAAAATCTTTTACTAAATTATTTTACTGTTAACTTAGCGGTGATCAAACAGCCCCCTGGGGTCTAAACAAAGAATGCCACAGTGGGATTCATTACATTACGTGACTGATAAACTCTGTCCAGCCACATTTTTCAACTTCACATAGAAACTTTAACAAGCGGTTTCCTGCTTGAACAAGCTAATATCTGGCCTTATTCCTGGCCTGACAAAATAAGCAGACATAAATCAAATCTGAGGGAAATGATGTTGCTCTGAACGCTTGCGACAGGTGGGAGGGGTCATATACTAACTGGATTTAGGGAAGCAGTCAGAGTCCAGCTTTTACCCTGCTAAAGGTCCCCCGCTGGTCAGCTCAAACACTTGGTGTGGGTTCAGAAGCTTCCGGAAGCTGTAGAGGATCTCACGGCCCTTCAAGCCGCCACTCTTGGGGTTCACGAAGACCAGGAGTGGACTACAGCCACGTGGGAGTTTCCGTTGCTGGAGGGAGAGAATGCGGAAACGATGAGGGCACCTTAACTTCCACCCAGTGCAAAAATGTATTACTGAATGGCCAAACCAGATCAACTCCAAGGCTGCTACTCACAGATACTCCCAACTTTTCATGGCTAGGCTAATTAAAAATGTAGTTTGAAACTGGAGTTTATAATCAAAGGGTTAAAATTAAACATGACTAATACAGGTGCATTTTTCTGGAAAAGTTAGTGCATTCGTCGGTCGTCAGAAGCGACACTTTTGTAAGAGATAGCGTTCACCTAGCGGTGCCAAACATAGTGGTTACATGTGATGTTGTTGTTGAGGACGGGAAGGAGACTCATTGAGCACTGGATCTTTACCATGATCTCAGGAATGACCAGCGAGTAGAGCGCCTTTCCACCGATCGCCGTGTCCTTGGCCAGCATGTAGATGCGCTCAGCCTCAGAGAAACACGAGATGTCCAACACCACCACACCTGAGAAAGAACCGAGAGCGAGGGACACGCGTATGTCACGGCGAACACAAACAAACGGCATCAGTAATCTGGTGCAGACTCAAGTCCTGGCATCAAGAGATGCCATTTGAACCCTCGACCTTCAGGTGCAAGCTAATTGAGCCGAGTACTCGGGTACACATCCAAGAGACTATAACCTAAATCCGTTGTTAACTCATATAAGGGTCAGTGCAAAAAAATAATAAAAATATGAGCAAAGGCCAGGAGTGTGTGTGTGTGTGGGGCGGTCATCATTTCAAAGTTTACATGGCAACTGGACTCACCTTGCCCGGAGTAAACGTGAGTTATGGTGACCAGGTGACCTGCGTCAAAGTAAAAAAATAAATAAATAAAGAAAAAAGTGTTTTAACAAGAGAAGCTCTCTGTTGAGTTCAGTTTGATCCAAATCTCTCTGCGCCTGCCTATGCAGCTCTGTGGACACAGTTTACAACCAAGGCAACTGGCCGAATGTTTTAGCACAAAGGTGGATTAAAAATGGTAAGCAAACGCCACTAGGCAAAGCTACAATGCAATTTACAAGTTCAAATAAATTCAGTGACGTCAACAAGTCCTGCAAAAGGAAAAGACTCACTCTTGATGGCCAGGTGTTCCTGAAGCAGGTCTGTGTACTCATCCCTGCACAGTTGAGTGGGGAGCCCCCCCACCATCAGGGAGACCTGAACCACGCTGTTCTTGCGCTCCACGATGTACATCCGCGTCTGGTTCATCTGCCGCAGGGACGTCTGCGCGGTGCGAGGAGACGCGTACGCAAACACACACCACAGACACGCAGCGACGTGCATGCACAAATGCAGACACCCAAATATGCACAAGCACACGCGATATACACAGATATAACACAAAGATACACAAGTGCACACACATAAACACAAACAAACCAATACACACAGACACCAACATACACATGCAAACACAGACAGAGACACGCACACAGTCGCACAATGACATACACAGTGACACAAAAAAGACATTGTGAGAGACTGCAGATTCCCATTGCTGAACTGTAACAAGTCAGTGTGTTCATTCAGAGCAGGTTCCTCACACCTTTCTGATCTCCTGCAGCTTGTCCAACACGAGCTCCTGGCCTGACAGCACCTGCCGCTGCACTGAAGGGAGATCGGGAACAGTCCGTTCAAAATGACATCCTCACACCAACAGGTACACCTAACGGCACAACTCACAGAAAAACCAAGATTACTCAATATAAAGGCAGTGGCACAAACAGTCATGTCATGTAATGCTCTTCAGCGCCGATACAGTAATGCTCTTCAGCGCCGATACAGGTAATGCTCTTCAGCGCCGATACAGGTAATGCTCTTCAGCGCCGATACGGTAATGCTCTTCAGCGCCGATACAGGTAATGCTCTTCAGCGCCGATACAGGTAATGCTCTACAGCGCCGATACAGGTAATGCTCTACAGCGCCGATACGGTAATGCTCTTCAGCGCAGATACGGTAATGCTCTTCAGCGCCGATACGGTAATGCTCTTCAGCGCCGATACGGTAATGCTCTTCAGCGCCGATACGGTAATGCTCTTCAGCGCCGATACGGTAATGCTCTTCAGCGCCGATACGGTAATGCTCTTCAGAAGAGCTGGTTCTCACCTTGTTTACTACTCATGAACACGTCCACCAGACTGTATCCTGCAGGGTTTTCATCCTGAAGACACATGCACACACACTTGTTAGAGACACTGAGGTGAATTACAATAGATTGACAGTAACAAATGAATTAACCAAGTGTCACCCAGTGGTGTAATCGTTGGTTGATTGACTTAGTTATGTTACGTTTTGTTTCAGTGCAAGATGGTGGGTTTCATCCCTGACCACCCTTCCACCCCAAACTGCTAAGTCTTTGGTGCCACACCACACATTTTTCCTGGCCTTTGTTTGGGCTTCCATAGCAACAATGTCAAAGAGTACCAACTACTGAAACATTACTAAATAAACAGGGTCATGTAGTATGCACTAACCCAGGGGTGGGCAACTCCAGGCCTCGCGGGCCGGTGTGTATGCATGTTTTTACTGCCACCAGTTACCACGGCTCAATCAGCTAATTAGTCATACACACAATCACGATTCACTCGTAAATTACAGAACGATAAAACGCTACAATACACGCATACCGGCACATGAACATTCATCGACTGCTGTTCATATCGCGGATATGTAGATTAAAATATCAGATCATGTAAACGATTGGGCTAATTAAATAATTGGTAACTGGTGGCAGTAAAAACATGCATACACACCGGCCCGCGAGGCCTGGAGTTGCCCACCCCTGCACTAACCCCTGCATGTGCTAATCAGTAAACTGAAAGAAGAATGTATGAGTTCTTAAAGACTGCAATCGACAACAGTTTCCTTGCTCTCTTTTCATCACTAACACACTCTGTTACTGAAGAAGGAAGCCTAAATGGATCAGCTGAGACAACATTCAGCAAATCTACGGGAGTGATCAGTAGCTCTGGATGTTGTTGTGAGTGATCAAGGGTACCTGCTTGCCCAGCTGTTTCAAGACTTCCTGGACCACAGCGTCTACTGTGCTGTTCCTGGAGACAGAAATGGAGATATAGGCCACACCCACCCTGTTGACAAGCAAAGGGAACAAAGACGAGAACCACTCAATTAGCACAGTTATGGACAAAAAGATGAGACCGTGAAGAAATTCTGCAGTGATGCGACAACCCTGATTAGAGAAGAGCACGACAGCCGGGTTTAACATTCAATAATTATAGCCCTCTCAAAGCACTGAATCAGCTGATGGTAAGACAGCACAAAATAAGTCAAAGGAATAAGAACACAGCTTCCTGTGGTGTTTGATAGAACAATACTAATACCTATGAAAGTGTGCATTTTGGCTTCTATACCTGACCCTTCTGTTTTGCACTGCTCCTTCGTACGAGGCATTTTTATGGTAATATTGCTTATTTCTGTCAGTACTGCATTAGTGGGCCGGATCAAGCCTTTAAGTGGAAACCAATACAAGTCGGCCATTGCTGACAAGCGATTTTAGACACGTTTACATTATTCAAAATGAAGATACTTGGTTCATATCATCTTACTGAACAGGATAGTTGTAACTATGGTGTATAACCGTTTGCAGCGTTACCCAAGGAGGAAGAGCAGAAATAGTTGGGGTATCCCACATCATCAGCAGCGACACCTTTGGTCAAACCAGCGATCTGTGCAAGCCGGCAGCGCGCCTTCAGAATCCTCAGGCTCCACAGCTGTGGCGGCTCGGCTGACGGACTGCACAGCGACAGTGATTGGCCGCTGGCCATCGTTTCGGAGGATGCGAGAGTCGCTGAGCTTCCTCCGAAAGTGTAAGACGATATCGCACTGAGGGGACGGACCTGCAGCAGTTGAAAACGGGCCTTCTAAATAAAAACTAGCGTAAAGCAGGTGCCCTACACAGGCCATTAATAATAAATAATGGGCTGCATTAGCCTGAGCTAGGCCTCGCTTCGCCTCACGTGGTCCCCTTTGAAATTGATTCTGGTATCTGGCTCCAGAAGAAGCCTTTGCTTTGCTGCATAATGTTGTATACAGAGCAGACATCTGTATATTATACTCCACACCCTGCTACTCCACACAGATAAAAGCCTTCGGCTAATCAATGTGAAGGGGGCAACTGCAATAAAGTGCAGTAGGAAATGCGATTTGGACTGCCAGACACCGACACAAGCGGCATAATCAAATAACGTGGCTTCCACTCGGAAATTATCAGATTTTTCCAGGAAATTGTTAAACTTCCAAAGACCGTTCCCCCCCCTGGAAGCTGTAAATGCTGACCACAGTGCACTATGAGGATTAAAAAGGCACTGCTGTCCGACCTGGGGGAGTGTAAAGCTGGCAACACACAACCTGCCTACATGATGAAGCCAGCATGATTACACAATAAATGCTACAGAAAAGAGTCAGAATCACAGAACTCTTCGAGATGCGTTAGCGTTTTGTGGTTCAATAAATATTCAATAAGAGTTGCTGTCTGAACCCTCTTTTTTCTAAATATGCAAATGATTTAATGCTAATATTGAAAGGCGATATTGCTTTTAGCTCAACTAAAACTCGAGTGCAGATGCATTAACAGACTGAAGATAACGAGGATGTTTCAGCCACGCGGTTGTTCGGAACAATGAATCCCACTAGTCACGTCCAATCACATTGCGCTTATTGGTGACAGTGGGAAATGCTTGCTGAATCTTTTTCCAGGATTTCCAAGGACCATGAGAGTGCTGAGCAAACACAAAATACATGCTTCCTGCTTTGATACGCTGTCCTTGATATTGCCTTGGCAGCAGCATTCGGGGTGAACTACGTTCATGTGGAATATATGCGACTCAGAGAGGACACGCCACACAACAGCAATCATCGCACCAATCAGACGTGTCTGTTTAAAGGTTCTGGTCCACAGGCACGACCACTAAGTGACAGAGGCAGTAAAATAGTCACGATTTAAAGCCACGGACAGGTCTGTATGTTCTCCAACTGATCAGAGTTATAAACTGGGCATACTGCATTTGCTTGGTACATGCCTTTACATGGAATTTACACACCTTATATTTTCTAGTTATGCATTTATACAATCTGACATTCACTGAAACTGTTCTGGTGAAGTACCTTCATCGATGCTACAATGACTGCCTTCTGACTACAACGGCTCATTGCCGCCAGCATGCTGTTCTGATCATCTTGAAGCCATAAGCACAAGGCATCATCCAAAAAAGCACAAGGCTGAATGGAGTAAAAATTTATGTTAGATTCTATGTAAAAACAACCTCGACAAGCTTGGTCATCGTTTATCGACCCTAAACGAAGATCAAACCAAGTTATCCCTGGGTTGCATTCATTCATTCATGCGGGGCGGCAGTGTGGTATAATGGTTAAGGAACTGGGTTTGTAACCGAAAGGTTGCAGGTTCGATTCCCAGGTCGGACACTGCCGTTGTACCCTTGAGCAAGGTACTTCACCTGCATTGCTTCAGTATATATCCAGCTGTATTAATGGATACTATGTATAAATGCAAAATAAATGCTGTGTAAGTCGCTCTGGATAAGAGCGTCTGCTAAATGCCTATAATGTAATGTAATGTAATTTTCAGAAATGGCCTGTGGTGCCCTTTTCAAATGCTGTGGAAAATGTTTTTTTAATTTTTAAATGTTTTTAGCTGGTTTGCATCTCAGCGTTTCCCCTACCATGAAAATATAAAATTATGATAATTAGTGTTTTTTATTTGCGGCAATTTGCGGCCACACACAGTAGAAAAAATTTGTTTCGGTTAAGTTAACTCAGGAAAGCAAAAGTAAAACAGTCAACAATCGCGGGTAGCACCCCACCCGTCAACAAATACAACCGGGGGGGAAACACTGCATGTGGTTTGGGTTCTTGATTGGAATTCCATACAGGTAATGAATGAGGTTGGGTCGTTCCATAAAATTATTTTTTTTAAAACAGGGGGAGGGTGGATGGCTGATTTACTCCGATTCCCTCCCGCCAGTACTCACTTGAGCCAGCCCGGATAGATCTTGAGAACCACCGCTTCCCTGGGCTTAGCTCTCAGGATCCAAGCTTCCGGAGTACTCTCCCTGAACACAGACTTGTTGTCGGGTTTGTTGTCAGGGGCGCCATTGCTGTTGATGATGTCATCATTGAGCAGTGCCTGCTGGCCGTACACCTGGAGCTCGTAGTCTTGCGGCTCGTCTGGGATGTAGAAAGCCCTCAGAGCAGCTTCCTGTGGAGATAGACCCACACAATATAACCAGTGACAGACTAACACAACCATATAGTCATGAACGTGAAGACACAAAGACCCCCTCTGCACACACAAACAACAAACAAACACACACACACACACACACACACAGACGCAGACAAACACACTGCCCAGACAGGCACACACAGAATCCATACATGTTCGATTCATGTGATCGGCCTACACCAGACTTACTAAAAGCCCACATTTGAGACAATTCACTTTCACTCTGTTTCACTGTGGGAAGAGGGAGGAGTCTCACCACCACTTCCTCATTCTTAGTAATGCGGGGAATGGAGACCAGGCGGAACTGATTGCGCTTGACCGCATCATCTCCGTCAAACACCTTGAGAGTCTGTTTGCCTGAGAACAACAAAAAAGAAAACCAATTAGGATTTTTGCCATTTGCTGCTAGTGGCATGGCACAGCTAACGCAAAGACACAGCCCTATTTCATCCAGCCTGGTGACCATGCCTTCTCTCCACGTGCCTACCTGAGTCTGGAGATGATGAAGACTGGTTCTCCTTTGAAGCCACTGGGGTCGGGGTATCAACGTCGTCTGAATTATCTGGCCCGAGAAATGAAATAGAGCGTGAAAATGTGCGGTCCTTTGTGACCAACAGGAAATCGTATGGAACAAGTGATGTCATGACATTTTCTGTCTGTACAGGACCTGGGCTTGTGACAGAGTAAAGAACTGAACAAAAAGCCGACTGCTACCATCTGGAATCAATGAAAGAGGACTCTACAATGGGCAATTCTGAAACGCCACACACAAAAACCCTGGGAAAATGTCTGTGGTCATACCAAGAATTAAACATTAAATCTGCTGAAACTCAAACAAAACATAGCTTTTAAAGGTTAAATTGTGGTAGACACAAGTGAGTACAACCACACAAAATATGCAAAACTCTGATACAGCTAAAACAAATTCCACCAATAAAGTCCCAGTTTAAGTGCTCATATTCACTGATACAGCTGCTTTACAGGGAGCTCTCTAGATCGTCATTGAACTCCATCGCTGAATCTCCATAAAATATTAACCTCAAGCTCCGGTTTTGCGCAGCGGTTCAATTTGAGCACTGGGATTGCTGGCGCTTCCTGTGAAAAACACTAAGTGAGACCGCGCGGCCTGGTCGAAGATCAGAGCGGGGGAGAAAGAAGGACGGCTTTACCTAGGTCGGTCTGGGAGTTCTCGGAGATGCGGAAGCAGTGCAGTTTGCTGAAGTTGCGGGAACAGACACGCACGCAGCCCGGGGGGAGGATCATTTTCCTCAGGCGTCCCAGCCCGCAGTCGGGGGGCACGATCACAAAACAGGAGGTGTGTGCCTACACAATAAACATGGGTCAAGGTAAGTGTAAAAGCTATGTAGATTACACGCAATGAAAAAGTCCATAAAACGGCTCAATAAAAATAAGGGCACGGCAATAAGAATCTAGAACAAGTTAAACAGCAATAAGGTCAACATCATGGACAGCCATGAGTCTAAAACAAAGACACAGCTATAAGAGTGTATAACAACAGCACAGGAATACAAGTTTATTACAACAAAAACATTGCAATAATTGTCTATAACAACGACGCAGTAATTTGAAACAAAAAGGACACGGAAATAACGTCGACAACATCAAAGACAGGCATACGTCTGTATAAGAGTGTATTAGAAGGACACAGCAATAAGGTCTACATAAGTCTATAACAATGACACAGCTACAAAACCCTACAACAACAAGGACATAGGACATAAGTCTATAACAAGGGCATAGGGGTAAGCGTCTAATCATCTATAACAAGAAGGACATTCAAATAAGTGTAAGAAAAGGACGTAGCAATGAGCATCTATAACAGGGGCACAGGAATAAGGGTCTACACCAACAAAAACACAGGAATAAGAGCATATATCAACAAGGGCACAAGAATAAGAGCCTACACCAACAAGGGCACATGAATAAGAGCCTATACCAACAAGGGCACAGGAATAAGAAATGTGCCAAATTTCCCTGCCAAAAGTGTATTCTCCTGTTGGTATTGACTCTATTATTTTGAGTTATTTGGGGGATTGGATCCCAGGCTGGTGACCAGGCTGGTGACCAGCATGAGGAGGAGGTGCCAGGCTGTTGTGGCTGTGTATGGTTCTTCCACCCGCGACTGATGCTCCTGACTGTTTGTTCAATGAATAAAGCATAAAATTACCAATACGTCTTGTTTGTTCCTGATGTTACTGATAGAGAGTTCAATCATCCAATCCCCCAAACAACTCAAAACAATAGAGTCAATACCAACAGGAGAACACATGGTTGGCTAAATGGCTCCAAGTCATCAAGGGTGTGACATATCAAACAAGCCTTAAACCATCACTCTGCTGCCAGAAATAATAATGTATAACTTGAAGGATTTCTTCTCCTGACTTATTTTTCCAGAGTTCAATCGGAAGATTTGTCAAGAGAAACAACCCTTAAAGTGATCCATCCATATCTATTGCATATCTGGCATCAGAGTGATGGTTTGTGGCTTGTTTGATACATCAGACCCTTGATGACTTCCATACTGTTTCAGCATAATTTACAGCTAAATCTAGTCCCACCCCCCAATTCCCAGAGAGATCCATTCAAATGCAGACACGTTATAGTATCGCTTGTAAGAGTACCATAAAATAAGATGTCAAGTCTTTTGATGTTGTTGGGTCACAGACATCAGGCATGCAAAGGATATGTGACCAAAATATTTAAAATGATTACTTTATTCTATATATAAATGCAGAGGTGCCAATAATTGTGGCACACATGGTTTTGTTAAAAATAATTATTTCTTGATGAGGTTGGATAAAGGTCGGATTTTTCTAATTTTTTCAGTGTGAGATTAAGCTAATTCACCAAACGGTGAATTTCTTATAATCCTTTTTACTCATCTTTACCAGGGATGCCAATAATACTGGAGGGCACTGTATATGCCTCACCAGTCCTGGCAGGTTTTGGTAGGTTTTTACCAAGTACGCAGATAACGCTTTGAAGTTAGCTAGTTCCGTAGGTAGCATGATATAATACCAACTGGACAAAAATCTATCAACTATAAATCAATCATTCAAAACTAATTTAGAGTCTCAGTACTCATTGCTTTGCCTAACTGGGCCAACGCCAAACTATACAAAACAAATCTAGCAAGCTAGCATAATAAAAAATATAGCTACTTAAGTTCATTTTCGAATGTTATCCTTTTCGTCTTGTGGATTGACAGTTCAAAGAGTACCCTTTCCCCCCTCCCCACTGATGCCCGGCTCTTCAGCGCCCCCAGACTGCGTACCGTGATGCCGCACCACTCGCACCTCATCCCCGACAGGACCTCAGAAGACCCGCAGGTGCGTCGACACACCTCACAACGCGCCGCCGACGACATGTTCCCCTCCCGCCAGTGATGGTGGTACGTGTCCTGAGAAAAGATAGTGGGGGAAGGGCAGGTCAATATAATAACAATGCATTTGGCGCGCACATACACTTACCCCAAGTGATATTACATGTTAATAAATGTCATGAGCACCCAAAATACAGTCATGATGCAGCACAAAATGGTTCACACATGCTTCAGTGGAGGCCACAGCAGTGCTGGAAGTGGACCAAAGATAAACAATGCGGTCAACACAGCACAAAGCAAACAAAGCTGGCTAGTTAAACAAACACTGGGTAGCAATGTGTATTAGGTACATTGTGTTACCAGCAGATTAAGAGCATGCGTCCGTGATTGTGATTGGACCGTATGAGGTCATGTGACAGCAAAACTGGTAACTATGTTGGCTGCATCTGTGCCTTGCACATTGGTTGATGATGTGAGACTTTACATAGTAATGCTGGCAATGATTTAGGCCTGACTTCAAAAGCTTTAAATACATTGGCTTTGTTCTAAAGAGGAGGACAGAAACAGAAATGTCCACGAATGCTTATAATATTTGGATCGATGAGCCGCAGGGGCTACGGTAACGGAGAACATTTATCTGTGGGTAGGGCAGTTCCACTCACGTAGTCCTGGTTTCCATCCTGGTGGCAGAGTCGGCAGTCGCTGCAGCTGAAGGGAGCGCAGTCGGCGTGGACGTGCAGCTCACACACTGAAACACACACATTACATTACAGCACCCAGCTGCTCTTTTGATGAGCTGTAATCAGACCAAAAGAAGGCTAAAATTAGAAGATAACAAAAATTTATATAATATAAAATTAAATATAACAACATAACTTTTAAAGCCATATTAAATTACATAATATAAAACATTAATACTTTTTAAAATTTTATACTGTAAATATAAAACATTGTACCAAAAAGAGTTATAATAATTCAGAGCTCTCTGAATTGCAGCCCAGTCAGAAGCCGAACAGTCCCTGAGGAATGACAGGCTTCAAGATGTGTGATTTGCGCCTTGTATATTCAGCGCCTCTAAAACCAGTACAAAATTGATGTCTGGAGACGGCTGGGCCTGCCGTATATGTGTATCTTTGGATTTGCCTCTAGTGATCCGTGTAAATAATTCCACAAGCAGGCGCTGAATTTACAAATCGCTACTGGAGCGCAGTGAGGCGGTTGTTTTGTCTGGTGCGCCTGAATCTCCGAACGCCAGACAGTAATTGCTACACTGAAACGAGCATAGGCTCCTCTGCATGTCTGCACCCCCACATCCCCCGCCGTAGGATCTGAAATGGCCAACTTCCGTTGCCATGGCAACTGCACCTCTCCACCAAAGAGGCTTGGGGGATGAGCAACCGATGCACCGGGAGACTCGGGGTGGAATCCGTACCACAGTCACTGAAAGTTGTGTTTGGGGGTGAGCGAGGAAGGGGCCAGTCAGAAGCAGCGGGACCTCACCTTCGCATCGCAGGGCAGGGCTTCCCTCCAGGTGCTTGCGACACACACAGCAGAACCTCTTTTTGTGGCCGGCCGGGCCGAAGCAGTGGGCCACCGGGACCTGGAGAGTCAGGGGGGGCAGCCGTCACCTTCGATTCAGACTCGGAGAAAGAGACACATCATCCCTGGTTTGTTCCACGTTATGTTTGACACCGGGATGGTAACGTGAACGCATTTAGCGTGTAGCACCCCCCCCCCACTCAGCCACCTGCATGCCACATTCTACGATGTACGAAGAATCCAGATGTGCTGCTGCAGACAGGAGAGCGGGAGTGTTCCCCAGGCTCAAGGTTCTGTATGTTCCTTTAGAGCACCGGCCAGGACATCGCTGACCTTGCCTTGGGAGACTATCAGCTATTGTGACCACCCCGGACAAGGCACATTGCCAAAAGCGTGCACACAGACTCAGGAAATTACACTCGCATGTTCACGCACACACACAGACGCAGTCAGGAAATGACAATATCAGGCATGGAAGCATACATAGTCACTCACAATAGGGTACTTCTTGCATATCCCTACCAAGTTCACTTGAGTCAGAGAGAAACACAGAAAGAATAGCAAACCACCTCCGCTCCGACCCAATTATACATCAAGCGAAGCCCTGCAGTGCGTATGAATTGCATATGAAGAAGAAAGCCGCAACTTCCAGCGCGTGGCGAGCACTCCCCTCACTGCGGTCATGTCCATACCAAATTTGGCTGAAGAGCAGAGGCTCCTCGTGCGGGCTCCTTAGAGGAGGCTGAGAAATGTACCCTTTAGACCTCTTGTTCTTGGCTGCAGTAGGCTCTCGGACGAGAGGGAAGCGACGCCGAGCACGCGGTAGGCGTCTGGCAGAGGAGAAAACGCGCTGAGGAGGCTGCTGGGCTTTGCCGACGGCAACGGCCATGAATAGAAGCAAACAAACAAACAAAAAAACTTTTGAGAAATAAAATGAAACCTATGGTCTAGAATGTCTGGCTGAACAATACCACCCATGTATTACGCCTTAAAAGGTTTCGCTTGGTACAGCCATTGTTTTTGGGATCAACAGCACTGTTCCAGGAGGGAAAGCGGACCCACCACTGCATAGCACAAATTTAGGTTATACTTGAATGAAGAATCATAGAATCATGGTCGCATTCCTCCGCCATCGCTCCAGTGCGGTTCGAGCCCTGCATCGCGCTACGTGGTCAACTTCTTGCAAACTCAAAACAGCAGGGGATTCGTAGGTCATTTGAATCATTTTTATAAAGGTAAATTCTATGGTCATCTGATACTAAACACTGAAAGAAGTGAGACCTTGTGAGAGACCCGTCCTGAATCCAATTGAACATGCTTTTCACTTGCTGAAGACAAGACTGAAGGCAAACCCCCCCCCCCCCCCAAAGCAAACAGGAACTGAAGAAGGCTGCAAAGGATTTGCAACCAAGTATTAAATATGATGATTTTATTTAAGATTATGTAAATGTGACCAATTACTTTTGGTCCCCTAAAATGGGGAGACTATGTATAAGCTGTAGTTCATACCCGGATAACCCGATATGGATGTAAATATCCTCAAATTAAAGCTGAGACTCTGCACTTTAACCTCATAATGCTTTTACTTAACCTCATCATGCTTTATTTCAAATCAAATGAGCTGGAAAACAGAGCCAAAACAATGAAAACTGTCACTGTCACTGTCTAAATACTTAAACTGCAAACTTACAAACTAATAGTTTCAATACGAATTTCTATACACAGGGCGACTTGCACTTCCGCCCCTCCGTGTAAATGGCACTCGCTCGTCCCGACTGCGGAGCTTTTCCACCCTAGCTCCCCAGTGGTGGAACGAACTTCCCATTCCCCTACGTTCCATGCCAAACCTGCCTACTTTCCGTCGTGGCCTGAAAACGCACCTTTTCAGACTCCACCTGGACTAATACTTATCTAGGACCTCATGGTATGTGTTCTTGTTGAACTGTGTATTCAAGTGTATAATATTTAGAATATAATTGTATTAGAGCTGATTTACCCAGTTCACTGTGAACTGCATTGTGTTCATTACTAGGGATAGCTGCTACTGTATGGGAAGAATGTGCTTTCTTATCTGTTCTGTAGTTACTTCGATGACCTTCTGTACGCACTTACTGTACGTCGCTTTGGATAAAAGCGTCTGCTAAATGAATGTAATGTAATGTAATAAAAATACTGTGCGACTACCTCATCAGTCTATTCTGTGAGGAAAACAACACTGCTGGTATTTGTTTGCAGAGTACAAATGATAAGCAAACCAAGCACAGGTGACCAGTTCTACAATCCAATTTACAATTCAATTAAAAATATGTACCTCTTCAGCAAGCAAAGACTGAATGCATGAATGCTGAATGCGTGAATGCATTCGCCAGGAAGAGTTGCAAATGTACAAAGCTGACAGAATAACAGTGAGCCTAACATGACAAACTACTATTCAGGCCACAAAATATAACCTTCTAAACTTTGGTCCCCATTTTCAAATATTGTAAGAGATGGCACATATTCTCCTTCCTGCAACTTGCTGGGTAGGCCATCTGTACAGTGTCTTAAACATGCAACTCGCATCAAAGTAGGAGAAGTAAAATCCTTCTCAACCTGGAACAGCTGTTTGTTGTTGTTTAAATGTTTTCAACTCAGAGTAATTATTGCATTCTGATTTTGTATATTTTTAGCCTGCATCATTCCCGTCTCTGAAACAGATGTTCTCTCATTTGCTTACCATTTGCAGTTTTTGGGGGTTTTCCTTGCTCAGTGGCAGCTACCAAAGCATGTTAAAGAACCCTATGGCAACAAACGGATCATGCCACCTCCATACCCATGCCACCCCCCCTGCTTTGCCTCCTGCCCCCCTCCCACAACAATAAACTTCCTCCCAAAAATATCCGCCCGTCCCAGGGTCTGGATTTGGCATTTCCGAGCGCTGGCCACAGTTCCTGTGTCCAAGGGGGTGCTCAATAGCGGGAAACCGGAGAGAGAGGTCAATGGCTTCCTTCCTGTTGGGAACCGGAGGACAGGGGGGGTCAGGGGCTTGGGGTGGGGACTACAGGGATGCTGGCTTGGGATGAACCCCACCCCCTCCCAAGAGGCATGGGGAGAGCCTGTGCTTAAAATAGATGCCCCTAACACCTCCCGGCCAGTGATCTCCTGTCTGTGATTCCCAGCCTTTGTCTGGGTTTTGGCGGGAAGGGGTGCTCTCTGATCTAGGCGTTGAGTTTTTCAGATGTAAAACTCCAGAATACCCTTCTCTATGATATTTCCCTCTTACCCCCTGACAGGATGGTAGAACAATCCCAGCCTGTTTAGTGTTCCATCACTTTTGGGTAATGGAAGCTTCCAGAATATAAATGCCTACTGTCCTTTTCACATTCATCTCTATCTTGCAGGACCTCTGCACCACATTGCTTGAAGGTCTACATTATCCACAAAACTTTGAGCTCACACATACACTTCCTCTCCATGTCTGACATGACAGAATAAAGCTCAGCCATGCTTACACTCCTCCTCCTCCTCTCATCCACTTTGAACCGCGGGGAATTTGGCATGGGGGCTCTCTTTCCACCAAGGCTTCCTGCCTGTTAATTAAGCCCACCCCTGAGGCGAGCATTTAATGCGTTTCGCATACGCGAGCCCTCTCGTTGGCTGCCCTGGGGTACCCGCGAAGTCCCGCAAGCCCAATCAGTCCCTTTCTAGCCTCTCGGCTACAGCGTGGCTAACCGGCCGCGGTCGCTCAACAGCGGATGCCACGCGTCATTCCCGTTGGGTGACTGAAGTGGTTGAGGGTCCAACGGCTGACGATCCGTGAAAAAGTTTGCCGTATGTGAAAGATCTGTGAAAGCGTGCCGTGTGGAAAAGAATGACAACACCCAGCCATTTCCCTGTGGTACACACACGGTGTGCAAAGTTTTTGTTGCTTTTTTTGATTGCCCAGCTGATATGGGCTGCGGAACGTTCCAGGCACCGACGACATAATCAGAGAATCACTGATTCTAGATACTGATCGCCGTTACTGAAAGGAAACTCAAACTCAAAAAAGCTTACTGCTGGACACAAAACCTCAACTGCCTTATCTATGCCAACTCTGCAAAACAATGAGTGAACTTTCTCAGAGCGGTCAGTGAATCACTTTTAAAACCTCCTACTCTTGGGAAAGAATGCTACAGGTAGTGAACAAAAAATGAGTGAAGTCTTAATATGATGATAGTCCATCATGCATTGGCAATACCACCTGTATGCCGCATAACTAATCTTCTGGAGTTCAAATACAATCTTTACACAAGTAAATGTATGAGGATGTTAAGTTTATGTGGAGATGTTTAGCAGGTCAACTTATTGAGATGATGGCTTATTTAACAGCTGACAAAAGCAAGAATCCAGGGTAAACGGTGAAACTGCAGTATGACTACGCAACCATGGCCCATTCCTGTTCACCTCTCGATTTCCCATTCAAACATCCTGGAACACAAGCGTGCACAAATGAGACCATCGTCAACGGAGCGTGAGGGCACACTATGGGACACAAAGATTTTTGTCTGCAAGAACCACAACAGCGCTCACGTTGCGTCAGCTGCATGGGCCATGGCTCCTCGCACCACTGCTGCTACCATCACTTGGTTTGCTGGTTTCACAAAACAAGCACAGACACGATGAAGTCAGTGGCCACCTAGACTGAACCCCCTAGTGGACGGCTGCAAAGAGTTCCCCTTGCCACCTGAGCAAACCAAGAGATCACGCAAATTGGGCGTGACTTTTCTTGAGCCAACCCCAACCAATTTCTGCTCGTCGTCCTTCAACAACCCCACTCCATTTTGGATATAACTTGAGGAAAAGCTGGATTTGTCAACAGTGACAGGCGTGGCAGCTGAGAAGAAGGTGCATGTTTCACTTCCTGTTTATGACATCAAGAGAATACCAGTTGCTTTGGAGTTACTTGAAGTGTATTTTTTTGTTTTAAACCACAAACCCCCAAAGGCCCCTATACCAGGAATTATAAAGCCAGCAGGCCCCCAGAAACCTCTGAAATATCTACAATATCCTACATCACACACAAAAATACTCAGACAGAATGCTGTTACCAGTAAGTGTATTTGCCATTTCCCTGTCATTTGGAATAGACATTTACAAAGTCCTTAAATATAAGCAACGTGTCCATAATACACCTATGAGACCACTATAATATAAAACAAGCGTGTCGTTTCTAATAATCATGTCAGTCATTAAGTAGATTTGTTTGACTTTTAGCTAATTAAATGTCTTTACTGGCCATAGTATGCAAACAGACTAAATTTCCATATAGACAGAAGCGATACTACGCTTGTTAACCTTACGTAATTTCCTGTTTGTAACAGTCTGCTATACAGAATAAAGTACGTTTAGCTATATTTATGTACAAAAAGTGTCAACTGTCATTTTTTATATTATTGATATTTTGGCTATTAAGAAGTTAGAAAGCTTGACATGGTAGTGTCTAATGGCAGTGGCGTAAATTCCCTAAAGCTACTCTACTGACAGGACGTGTACTTTGTTAATGAGAAAGAACACTTGGTGGGATAGAAGTTTCAGTGATCTTTTTTTCTTCTCAAAAATTGTATTAGAGAAATTGTCTATGGGAAAATTACATGGGGAGAGATGCTTCCTGGTACGAACTTCTGGCGTCACAGACACACCCTACTTCGGTGGTCTATCGAAAACTTAAATAATGCAGTGGTTAGCACTGTTGCCACACAGCAAAGAGGTACCGAGTTCGAATCAGGCCGAGGGCCTTTCCAGTGTGGAGTTTGCATGTTCCCCCCGTGTCCGTGTGGGTTTCCTCCGGGTACTCCAGTTTCCTCCCACAGCCCAAAAAACACGCAGGTTAGGTGAATTGGAGACTCTAAACTTCCCATAGGTATGAGTGTGAGAGTGAATGGTGTGTGTGCCCTGTGATGTAATTTCTCCCTGTAAGTCGCTCTGGATAAGAGCGTCTGCTAAATGACTAACTGTAGCTGTATTTTTTAAAAACACAGAAAATTAACTATCCTTTAACTCCAGTAACTCACACTACGAACAAACTACAGATAAACATATTTAAAAATAAATAATATCCAAGGTCTGGGGTGACAGAGCAAATTGTACTGTAAATGTCACCCCAGAGACAGATGGGAACTACGAGTAACTTCTGCCCTGACAGCATCAGCCAGCACCTCTCAAGAGCAAGCCACCATTTAATAATGAGTAAACCCCACTGACAACTGAAACGAAGCAGAGTAACTGTTAAAAGCCTCCTGGAGAAGCCAGACTCCCCCCCCCCTCCCAAAAAAAAAAAGGTCTGGGGAAGACCAGAAGGGACCGATTGTTCCACAGGATGGACAAAATGGACATGAAACAAGAACAGACTGTTTTGGCCACAACTGAAGTGTTAGGAAGGGGGGGTAACAGGGTTCAGTGCTTGTGAAGAAAGGGAGTGTTCTTTTGGATCTGTCCAGAGTTGAGTACTTTACCGGCTCTGCTCCAGGTGGCCCCTGGTGCGTGAAATGGACAGCCATGTCTACATGCAGTAGTTTGGACCGGCACAAACCTTAGAAGCCATCTACGAAAAGTGGACCGTACCTTTTCTCCTCAGGACAGTCAAACTTAAGACTATGGCCTCATTTAATATACTGCCAAAGAGCATTTTACTTGTGTTTGGGCCATTACATGATGATGATGTCGTCAGGCCTTTGAAATGCAGGCAGCATTTGCATTCACAGGTGCTCACATACTTCTTAAATACACGCTAAAATCTATTTTTTCAAGCTGTTCTCTTCTTGCACACACTGGTCTGATGCAACACTCAAAGACAGGTCAGGTCTGAATCACTGCAATTTCTGCTATGGGAACATGAGCAAGATTTAAAGCAAAATTGAACATTGGTAGAACTTTGGGTTGTGTAGTTACCTGGCCATGATATGAGTCCAAATGGTGGGGAAATATGTTCATTAGTTGCTCTGTGCTCCCCTGTGGTGATAATCCAGAATAGAGTATTTGTCAATCATTCACTTCTATAACGCAGCTAAAACAGTCTCAAAATGACACTTCTAGTACGTATACAAATGCGATCGAAGCAGATTCTGTCAATACAAACAATAACCAGTCCTCTAACATATATATATTTTTGTAATTTAAATAGTTTATAAAAGTCCTATTTTCTTCAATGCTGTTAGCAAGCTACCAGAAAAGATTAGCAAGATGTCGGCAGGTCAGTTTGTTTACCATAGATATATACTACCAGGAACTCTTGCTTCCGTGGAAATTTGGACCAATGAGTGGTTTCTGACACATCAGTGCATTAATGCCATTTCTGGCGCAAGAATTACCTACCGGAGTTATGTTCCAAATCAAATATGAAAAAGCCAGGAAAGGGCCATTTAATGTTAAAAAAAAAAAAAACATGTAAGAGGACTGGTAATTGTTTGTATTGACAGAATCCGATTCATTCGCGTTCGTATACGTGCTAGAAGTGTCACTTTGAGACCGTTATAGCTGCGCTATAGAAGTGAATGAAGATTGGCAAATACCCAATTCTGGATTATCACCACAGGGGAGAACAGAGCAATTTATGAACATATTTCGCCACCATTTGGACTAATATCATGGCCAGGTAACTACACAACCCAAAGTTCTACCAAAGTTCAATTCTGCATTAAAG
This sequence comes from Ilyophis sp. 1 JC-2022, assembly GCA_022702515.1. Lineage (NCBI taxonomy): Eukaryota > Metazoa > Chordata > Actinopteri > Anguilliformes > Synaphobranchidae > Ilyophis > Ilyophis sp. 1 JC-2022. Next base: position 115,570,352 of record CM040404.1, on the reverse strand, counting down.
AAATTAAAGAATAGTGTAATGTAATAATTCCATCTAGTTTTACCATGATGTGTGGTACTTAAATATTGCCATGATTATGTAGTAAAGTAATGTCAAGTCAGTTCTGAGAATAGCCCATGTCTTATTTTTAAATGAACCACACATTTCCTTGGTTTCCAAGGCAGCCATATCTCCAGGACACGACGCTCTCCCCCGGTCGCAGATGTGGGGGCGCTAACGCTTGCAGCCTGGCCACCCCGCCACCAGCACCCCCGCACCATTCCTCTGGGGAGGACGGGCCTGCGAATGAGCCTGGTGCCGGCCCATGATGGAGGGTGATGCATGATGGTTGTAGGTTCCATCAGGAAGACTTGCGCCTCTCGTATCCTCTCTCTCTCCTCTATTCCTCTCTCTCTCCTCTATTCCTCTCTCTCCTCTATTCCTCTCCCTCTCTCTCCTCTATTCCTCTCTCTCCTCTATTCCTCTCTCTCTCCTCTATTCCTCTCTCTCCTCTATTCCTCTCTCTCTCCCTCTCCTCTATTCCTCTCTCTCTCTCTCTCCCTCTCCTCTATTCCTCTCTCTCTCTCTCCTCCATCTCTCTCTCCTCCTTGCCTCTCTCTCTCTCTCTCCTCTATTCCTCTCTCTCTCCTCTATTCCTCTCTCTCTCTCCTCTATTCCTCTCTCTCTCTCCTCTATTCCTCTCTCTCTCCTCTATTCCTCTCTCTCTCTCCTCTATTCCTCTCTCTCTCCTCTATTCCTCTCTCTCTCTCCTCTATTCCTCTCTCTCTCTCCTCTATTCCTCTCTCTCTCTCCTCTATTCCTCTCTCTCTCTCCTCTATTCCTCTCTCTCTCCTCTATTCCTCTCTCTCTCTCCTCTATTCCTCTCTCTCTCTCCTCTATTCCTCTCTCTCTCTCCTCTATTCCTCTCTCTCTCTCCTCTATTCCTCTCTCTCTCTCCTCTATTCCTCTCTCTCTCCTCTATTCCTCTCTCTCTCCTCTATTCCTCTCTCTCTCCTCTATTCCTCTCTCTCTCTCCTCTATTCCTCTCTCTCTCTCCTCTATTCCTCTCTCTCTCTCCTCTATTCCTCTCTCTCTCCGCTATTCCTCTCTCTCTCTCCGCTATTCCTCTCTCTCTCCGCTATTCCTCTCTCTCTCCGCTATTCCTCTCTCTCTCCTCTATTCCTCTCTCTCCTCTATTCCTCTCTCTCTCCTCTATTCCTCTCTCTCTCCTCTATTCCTATATCTCTCTCCGCTATTCCTCTCTCTCTCCTCTATTCCTCTCTCTCCTCTATTCCTCTCCCCCCCCATCCCTCTACCCGCATCTCTCTCTCTCTCTGCTCCTACTTCTCCATGACTCTCGCCTTTCCACCCTATCTTTCCATTTCTTCCCCTCTTTCCCCATCTCTCACTCTCTGGTCCTCCCCAGAGACTGTTTAAACAGCACATAAGGTTGATTTATGAAAAAAATGTAAATGCCGGGGAAAGTTTAGTCGTACCGTAAGCATTTCAGTGACATTTACAGACCGGCGCTGTAAAGACCACCTACTCATTCAATCAACCTGTATTCAATCAACATTTGCCCTCAACTTATTGGACTTGAACTTAAAAGTAAACACAAGCGGTACAATCAGTTTGCAGAGTACCAGTTCCAGTTCCTGAACTTGATGCACTGCGTTTATGGAAAAAAAGAAAAAAGAAAAAAGAACCGCTTTTAATTGTATTTTATGCAAGTTAGGGACGAATGTTGATTGAATCCCAGCCTTAGTCTGTGCTTGTTGCATCCAGCTAAAAGCTTAGAGGCTTGTTCCAATTTTCAAAATCTCTTTTCCTCCGGGGCCCTATTCTTTGTAGGTGGCTGCACTGAGTGAACAGTGTTTTTGCTGGTTCATACGTTTCATATTTGGTGGGTTTCTGGGTTTTACTCGGCACAATTAGCCAGCTGACAAAGTTATCCACGGACAAAGAATGGGTGCCTGGGGGGTATACTACGAAGGAAGCTCAACATGTGAATAAAAGGGCCCTTTTCCACCAGAAAAAACCTTTTCATGAACTCAATAATCTCACCCTGCAAAGAGACAACTTCACTAACCGCACATATATCTACGGCAGGGGTGTCAAACTCTGGTCCTGGAGGGCCGCAGTGTCTGCTGGTTTTTGGTGTGTTTCAGCACAAGTGATTAATTTAAGTCACTGATTGGCTAAGAAGTCCAAACACCTTGTTCTCAATGCTTTAACTGTGTGCTAATTAAAAGGAAACCACAAATACCTGTAGACACTGCGGCCCTCCAGGACTGGAGTTTAACACCCCTGATCTACGGGATCCTTGAAGAATGGAGACGCCTTTTTCCAAAACGAAAAGGTTGATTGGTCAAAGGGCAGTGCTTTTATACGTTTCAATCCAGAAGAGGTTAGCTGTGCAGAGTAAGTTGCCATGGCAATATACCTCGATTAAAAGAGTCGGCTTTGTGATACAGAAAACCCAGGGTTGAAGCTTAAGTTAGCTCGCTATCCCCTTAAACTCGCCTCGGAGTACACCCCCCTGGTGATGATATGGAAGACCAGAGTAAGTCATAAACACCAACTCCGAACACTGAATACATTTAAAAAGAGAATCGGACGGTACAGCCACGCTCTAAGAGAGAAAGAGAGGTCTCAGTAGGAAAAGGCTGCTCCTTTTTTCCGGTTACTGCACCTTGAACAATGTTAGCGCAATGTTACGAAGGACTAAAAGAGCATGCAGTGGAGGAGAGGAAGGTTAATGGAAGAGTCTTGCGAATGACTCATTCCCTCACACAAGAAAAACAAAGCGACCCATTTTTATAAACATAACTTATATATAAATATATATTTAGAAAGAGAAGCCAAGCAGGAATTTGCAGGAACTCAGGTTTAGTACTTTTTTCGCCCCTTTTCATTTCCGTTTATATTGTGGCCCGTTAATCATAATACAGCGTTTTCTTTCAGCGTTTGTCTTTGAACATAGTGCCAGAATGTCCGAATTTATGTTCCTGTGCCTGTATTTAGGGGACAGGTTCACTGCAAAATAGGGGTGAATTAATTCACATTAATTATGGGGTATGCAATTCACATGAATTGACCACACCTCATTTGATGCAAACACTGGCTTTTACTGTAAACCCATGAAGTGCCACGGGCGACATAGGACGACAAAAGTACCAACATTCAAAGGTGCCAAGGACAAAACATGTAAACATTGAAAACCTTTAAAAATCTAGCTAAATAAACCATGACATGATGCCCAAACATTATCTGTCTGGCTGTATGAGTGGGCCGAGCTCATATCAGAATATTTTTTACCCCCACTCTGGTCTCAGCAGATGCGCAACCTGTCGAGAGTGACGAATAAATAAATAATCAGCCATCCAATTCAGAGCATTTACTCATGTTCGTCTAAAGTTTAAAACACAAGGTACAAACACAAACGACATGCCTAAATTCGGCACATAATCCAAGAAAATGTGTGGGCTGACTATTAATGTTGACTTATGTCTGAATGAACGTTCTTTGATGTTCTGTGAACTGGTACAACTGTCTTGTTTCATTTAAGCTATTTTCCAAGTTTCTGTGATGCTCACACCTGGGGGGTATACTACTAAAGAGGATTACTGAGTTAGCAGGATAACTGCACCAAGTAAAACCCGGCTGGAACCCGGCTGGAACCCTCCCAAATCTGGAACATTGACTGAAGTAAAAACACTCGCGTTTTACTCAGTTACAGTTATCCAGCTAACTCAGTAATCCTGCTTTGTAGTACCGTTAACCGACAATAGGCATTTTAACCGATTGACATTATTGGTTAAACAGTTAATTTTAAACAAATTGCAGCAAAATGCAATGTTAGCTCTCACAGTCAGAGAGCAAAATAAAGCGATCAAAACGGAGTTCGGTTTAATCAAAACCTATACCTGCGCAATCAATTTATAAAAAAATGTACTGTTCAAAGTTTTAAAAAAGGACAATAGCGAAATTTGGGACACAACAGAGCAGGAGGTGTAACTCTGACCGATAGCAGAATCTATGCTGCGCGAGTGGAGATTTTAAAGCCATGTGCTTGCGTTTGACCCATTTGCTTGAGGGAAAATGATAATTATACGCTATAGGGAAAAGCACTCGGTTAATTTGTTTTGTAATGCTAATTATTCATAACCATGTTTACAGGCTACATGTTTACCAGGCTACAATTTCAGCTCCCTTCATGAGATCTTTGAAGAAGTGGTGTAGTGCTGCTGTAGCCTTTATCTAGCCGACAATAACGTTACTCTTATCTACGGCTCTAGCCACGTTTTTCCCCATACTGGAATGGATATAACAGTCTGCCGGTGGAACACGCTTTCAAAGCCATTGACCTACCAAAACGGAATGGCTAGGTAACGTTAGCTGAATTAAGAAACTTTGCTGGCCTTGTGTTTCAACGTTATTTCACAACGGGTGAGTGAAAATGTGTCTTTTTTCCTTCTTTTTTTATCAGTTCGCCGTAGCCAATTTTAGGCTGCCTGTGTTGTTCGATTGCCAGTGTTGGGGAAGCTACTAAGTCACTGTGCTAAAAATTTAGAAATTCGGCAGCCATATTGGCTAGGCACTGCAGGGATTCTTGTGTTCTGGAACACTCTGGCATTGAATGAGTTAATATGCCATTAAATCAAGGGTCTGACTCTGCATCAATAAACGGATTACTGCTTATGACCACAAGCATCCCTCTTTGGACATGTAAGTCTGCTGATGGACAGCTGCCCTCCGCCTGTGGGATGCATTGAATGAAGGATGTGTGGGCAGCGAATGACGATTAGAGTCACATTAAAGAAAGCGCTGAATGGGGGTCCCCTCTGACAGTGGCGAAGTGGCGAAGTGGCTGCCCTTGAAAGAGACAGGACCATAAATCTTCAGTCCCTCGAGTCTCTGCAGTCCCTTGATGTATCCACAGTACATACAACTAAATTCTTGGCCTGGCGTTCAACTACTTTCCAGCACAAAAATTCACACATAAAGTATCAACATAATTACAAAAGCTACAATATAATATATTCTACATCAGGTAATAGGTAAACCAGTGATCATTTTTAATGTTTCATGTTCAAGGTAACCACAAAAGTGCCTTTTTCCATGTTCCATGCAAGAAATTTCACAGAACGGTGGTGTCATCACTATTTGGGGCCATTGGTGGCCGAGGAACAGTTTGTTCTGACAAAATATGTCCTCGAGATTAATTACCAAACAAATCACGCTGCCATTTTAATTTCCTCTAACTTTTTCCACTGTAGTCGTTTTTATGGTCTCTCATTGCAGTTACGGAGTGTTCTCATGCAACAGCCGTCATTTTGATCAAGTTAATATACCGCAAGGCATGAACTGAAGCACCCATGGGCATAGCCGGCTGCTGAACTCACAGGCAGCGGTAATTAACAGTCAATTATCCCATGCCAATTAGCCAGCTAGCCTAATGGCAGTGCTTTGTCCACAGAAAGGTATGGTTTAGAGAGCTCTGCTGTAGCTGGGCACCTTACTGATTGGTCACCACAGTGATCAGGAAAAGGCCATCTTCACACCTCAATACTAACCTATACAGTAAGTAACATTTGGGAGTTTTTTCACCACCTCATCGAACTGCAGCATCCATGGCAAAAGAACATTCACAAGTCCCCAAACAACTGGAAATTTAAATCACAAAACAACACACTCACACTCACCATGCCGTAGTGTACCTACAATGCAGGTGTACGACTCACATGCATGTCTCCCAAGTTTGGGGTCAATCAGGTTTCAATTAAACATATTCGGGAAATGGATTGTATTCAATTCATAAATAAAAAAATTATCATAATGGACTATGAGGATTTTTCAATTAATGAATTGAAAGTTCAGTTCATTTCCTGATTTGATTGAATTGAAGGAGAATTGATGCCTCCTTTTGTAATGTGTCTGGTAACTGAGGAGCAATGTGCCAAAATTGCATTACAGTAATTGAATCACAGCAAATCATTAAGTGTATGCTCCTTTAAGCAAAGAGACAGTTTTGCTTCCTGCAACTGCTCTTAATGCTGCCAGTCTGTTCCTCAATAACATCTCTCTCAGTCTCCATGTACATATGCACTGTGGCACACAGACTAGCATTATGTCGGTTTCAATTCTGTAGGAGTAGGCTACACCCCCAGTAAATGAACACAAGCTTTGTTGATTTAAGTGGGGAAAGGCATAAGGTGAGAAAAGGCGACTGAAGAGTGCCATGCTCCTCGAATGATCAGATGACTACTTGTGCTCTGGGGGACATTGCAATCGTGAAAAACGCCTCTCTCTATTTAGAAAATTAATGTCTCACATATTGGGTGAAGGGAAACAGTTGGTACCATTAAATAAGAATCGACATTGACCCTTGCGTTCCCTGCTCTGAAAATGTGTCCCACACCATTATGGAACCCCAAGAACCATTCAACGCAATTGTATTAATTTATGTATATAACAATTACGTTTCAGAATGCAGAAGGTTGCATAGCATCTGAAGAGTAGGCCTGCTGCGTGGATAAAATTAGTAGTAATTTTATTAGTAAACATAAAAAAAAAAAAAAAAGCATCCTTTCCAGCTGCATCACCGTGTGGGGCGGGAGCTGCACGAACTACAACAGGAAAGCCCTGCAGCGCATAGTGAGCACGGCTGGAAGGATCATTGGTGCCCCACTCCCTTCCCTGCAAGACATATACACCACCCGCCTCACCCGGAAAACTATCACGATTGTGAGCGATGCAACCCACCCCGCACACAATCTGTTTAGCCCCTTGCCCTCTGGGAGGAGGTATAGGAGCCTCCGTTCCCGTACCACCAGACTCACCAACAGCTTCATCCACCAGGCTGTTAGGATGTTAAACTCTCTCCCCTCACTACCCCCAGCTCCATCCAACAGGATGCCAGGAAACTAAAAACTAAAAACTCTCCCCCCCCTCGGCCCCCCCCCCCCCCCCCCAAAGAACACTCTGAACTCTGAACCCTTGACCACATTACATTACTATGCCACTTGCACTACCGCTATGCCACTTTTTTTGCTGCTATTACTGACTGTTGCACTAACTCCTAACTTATCAAACTGTGAGCACTGTGAACTCTGTTTTATTTAAGTATTGTAAATGTCTTGAAATGTCTTGTCTTGTCTTCACCGTAGGATAGTGAGAAACGTAATTTCGATTCCTTTGTATGTCTGGTACATGTGAAGAATTGACAATAAAACTGACTTTGACTTTGACTTTAAAACGTCAGAAGCACACCTCAATGCTCAAGATGAAAGTGTAGGTATTAGCACATTTTTTTTCTGCTTACAATAATTAGCTCCCTTTGGATGTGCTCTGAGCAATTCAGTTCATTGGTTTAGTGTGTACATTTGAGAGGTAAACAAAAATAGCACAAAAAAAATGTGTTTACCTGTGATGCACTCGGATTTACTTCTCAACTTTTTACCGATACAGTAAGAACATTTGGGAATTTTTTCACCACCTCATCGAACTGCAGCATCCATGGAAAAAGAACATTCATGGATTTACGCATGCACACACACACGCCACACACGCACCACACCACACACACACACACACACACCACACACCAGGTAAGTTTATGGCCCCACTTTCAGCCAGCGCCTCTCATACCTTGACCTTCAGATCCCTGTGAAGTAATGTCAATATTGGAAGAGTCGCACCTCGCGTTCTTATCTCTGGTTCGGCCGCGGTTCAGTGGGTCATAAGTCATATTATTCCAACTGCTTTTGATAGGAGCAAACAATATAGGCTACTATGACTACTGAAGGACAAATACTCGTGGAAACTAGAACTCAAATAACAAACACTCATTAATTCACTTAGCAGACACTCTTATCAAGAGTGTGAAAGTGGAGAACATCAGTGTTACTCCCAGGAATAGAAAAGTACAAACTCATCAAGAGGGCGGCAACAGGGCCATTTATAATCAATAACTGTAGTTAGCCAAAGAAACCAACAATACTGTAAACAAAAGTAACAACCCGATGTGCACCCACGCAAACTATCATGGTAATTTGCCCTCATTCTTGTGTAAGCGGCAGCCACAACACATTCTAACTAGGGCTGTGAAAAAAATATTTTAAAATCTTTTTTTTCTTTCTTTTTTTAAGTTCAAACCTAAATTTGAGCATTCGAATAGTTTTGGATCCCGCGTTTTTGATTCCGCGTTTTGTAATTAACATAAATATACAGGCTTTAATTTCATGCGGCGAATCAATTTCCTAATTAACTTGCGTGCGTGCGTACGTCAAGTGACGACCTGACGACCTGTCGTACATCGCTGGCTCCCGCTTTTGCTAGTACGCAGTAGTTACCGGCCGCTCTGCTAGTGAAAATGGCCATCACTCGGTCTGCTGTTGTAACGTATTATGGAAGTAGCTACTGGCCAAAGAAGTAGCTACCGGCCGCTCTGCTAGCTCAGCCCCTCTCTTCCTAGGAGAACAGGAAGTCCCCATCATCACCACAGCCAAATATCTCGGTTTCCATCTGGACTCTGATCTCAGTGGTAACACCCAAGTGGAACAGTCAGTGAAGAAAGCCTCAAAAAGACACTTCCTGACTGTCCTAGCCAGACACGGCCTACCGAGTGAGGACCTGGTAACCATCTACACCACCCTGGTCAGGCCATGCCTGGAATATGGAGGAGTTTTCTTAGTGGAATGTAACAAGAGGCAGGCAGCGCTACTGGAAAAGGTACAAAAAAAGAGCCATCAAAATAATTTCCAGAGACAGCTTGGCCCAGCCACAACTCCCATCCCTACAAAATAGGAGGGAAGATACAGCGATACAACTGGTGAAGTGGGCACAACACCCACTACATGACATGGTCCCACAAGACAGAGCCAAATGCACGAATAGGATGCTGTGGAACAGTAAGCAGCTCACAAGCTTCCAGGCCAAGACAAACCGCCTGAGAACAGCAACCCTACCCACTGCTGTTAGGCTCTTTAACTCTCAGATTTTAAAAAACACAAAACACAAAATAAGCAAAAGGACACTTTTTCCTAAGATTTTATATTGTGTTGTCTTGTGATTGTGTCATTTCGTGATTGTGTGTTTTTCATTTTATTTTATTATCTTTTTTTATTTAGCATTTCTTGTATTTTTTATATAGGCTTTTAACATATTTCTTATGTAAATTCTGCGTTTATTCAGTGTATATACTGAGAGCAGGAATCAAATAAACTCAACTCTCGAAAATGGCTAAAACTGTCTTATTATGAAAGTAAACTAAGAGTAGCACCAAGGGTGAGAATCACTATCAGTCTGGCCATGTCGAAAGCGTCAGCTTTATGGCTTTCATTCCAGCAGTGGTGGTGAGCAAGTAGCCCGGATATTGTAGTCGTTTTAGTTGTTTTTTTGAAAATGTGTTTGTTGTTTATTTGTTGGACATAATTTCAAATTGCCAATTTTATAAATTATTTAAAAATGTGACAACCCCTCTCTTGGGTGTTTTGAACATCTAGCTGCCTGAATATAGGAACAAAAACATTCAGTCTATTGACTCCCATTATATTTTTTCTGAAAGGTTGCACCAGACGTTTGTCACCAAAGTGGGCGGGACTACGGAGCTCTTTAGCCTTTAAGTTCAACATGGTTCAAAAAAGCCAAGTGGAACAACCTCACAGAGGTGCTTGAGTGGTCCATCAGTTTTTTCACCATGATTTATCTCTCCATCACGGATGAGATCAGACTTGAAAATGAACATTTCAGGCCTTGTTTATAATAATATATCAGAATATATTATATAATAACAAATAAATGTATAACAACTGGATCCTGGGAGCTGCATCTTGGCCCTGGTGTATGCACCAGTCGATAAATCAGTCACTCGCCCTCCTGGTGTTTTCGGTACTTGTGATAAAGCATATTAGTGCATGCACTGCATATTAACACATGGCAAAAAAATAAACCCAAATTTGTGTTGAATGTGAACTGGAGTTGGTCTGGGTACTCACCCGCACAAGCGTTGGAGCGACACAGGAGCAGACGGTCTTGACATTCTTCAAACACTTCTCATGGGACATGAAGTTACACACTGTAGGGGAATGCAAACAAAACATCAGTCCCTTAATCCTGGACTAAAGAAAAATGCCATTTTCTTATATTCCATATTCAAAGATGTAAATCATATTCATGTCCAAACATCTGCAGGATAACTTCTCCTACCTTTCCATGAAATTTAGCTAATTTTACAGTTCCTATGACGTCACTATTTTTCACACTTGGCGAAGGCGCTTCCTTTGACGTAACAAGTCGAGCTCTGATATGATCGTGCTAAATACAAAATAAAGGCCTGCTTCTTTAATGTATGGAGCAGGATTTTCACTGGTATTTGCATGATTAGAACCTGTGACTTGCCTTCTTCTGTGAAAAGATAATATATTGATGTGCTTTGCCATACAGACCACAAACAGCTGGTGTACTGCTGTGTGGCGTCCTGAGCGCTACACGTAGAAATAGGTTCCAGAAATATGGCTCTTCTGAAATTAATAACAAACGGGTACATTTCAAACACAGATCCGTTGTTCAGTTTGTCTGGCTTAAACTGATGCATGTGGGGTAAATGTTCAGCTGAATGGAACTGAGAGGATTAAATGCATCTTTGGAGCTTTGGACTGGATGAACCGGGTCAATGTTTCATTAGAGCTTTCCCCGGTCCAAAGCCCCACTGAACACAAATTGTTTGGTGATCCTTTCCCAGCCTTTCCCCATTCACAAAAGTAGGTCTTTCACTGCCTTCCTCAATGGCCATTCAAAACATTTAAAATTCCAATAGTTATTTGCCAGGAGAATAAGGCAGCATTCACTTCAGGGGCATTCACAGAAATGCTTAAAATGCATGTCCTGCCATTTCCAATTTAGGCATTTAGCGGACGCTTTTTGGCTAAAGGGAAGTTGCATTTAAAGTGGTTACGAAATCACCACTATCGCTAGAGACAAGCAAAGCTACCAGTCTTAGCACTGTGGTCAGAACCATGTGCCAAAATTACAACCCTATAATGTAATAATAAAGCCATCAATGGGTTCTATTGAGAAAAAAAGAGAACCTATATTGTTGGATAATTGTTAGATATCCCTGATCTTTGCGCTTGTGTTTGCTTAGTTGCTATGGATCGGAGATTCTGTTAAATGGCAGTAAAGTAGAGGGTAAATGCAATCTTTCTGTTAGCCTTGTGAGGCCTGTTGACTTTTTGTGGATTGGGCACATCCAACCAAACATTTTCTAAGGGGGTTACCGACTGAATGCCTGTTGCCTTTTCCTCAGTAATGGTGCACATCAAGCTTCAATTTACAGAGACGGTAAACAATACCCGTTCTGTAAATGTACTGCAAACAAAACGCTAGTAATTTTTTTCTCAGGGCATCCCCTCACTTAAGAGGGTCTTGTGAGCATCTTGTCGAGAAAATTCCCAAAGTCCTGTAGTGTTCCATGCCCACCACTCTTCTCGAGCTACGAGGGATACCATTTGGCCGAACAAATGAATGCAGCCATTTCTGTTGAAGTCTACATAGTCTGTATAAATGAATCATGTGAAAATAAGTACCATTTGATTTGTAGGTTCAAGGCAAAATTTTAGCAAAATCTTTGGAGAAATTTCAGTTTATGCTACCATATCACACATTCACCATATCGAATTGGCCTTCTATGAAAAGCACAGCCTTTATACCGATTGACACAGATGTCAGTTACTGAGAACACATGACAGCTCCAACCATTACTGGGTTAATGAAACTTCTGCCTGTTAACAAGAGCACAGACGGTTCTCCCTGTAAGAGAGCGAAGGCCAGTTGGGTGGTTTATTCATCGTAAGGCGAGTTCGGTGGTTTCGTTGAGTCAGCTGCAGCAGGAAGTGGTCGCTCCGGCCTCGTTGCCGCTGGCATTGTGGGCGGCTGCGCAAATTTTTCCGTCAGCACATCGCCCCCGCAGAGTCCTACCAGGAGTGCCGAGTGCAAAATTACACACCTGAGCCGAGCGAGTGGTGCATGTCCCAACTTTAACGGCTCCCAATGCAAACTGCAGGTGATAAGAACCATATGGCCGGTGCACACAGCAAAGTACGTTTCAGAGATACAAAGTGTGTGCATCCACTCAGATGGAGACTCAATGCATTTGCTCGTTTTAAAACTGTAACATGGTGTATGGTCTGATTTCATGAAAACATGACACGGGGAAAATGTTTGGTTGGATTGGATGCACCAAACATTTATGTGTCACTCTTCTATTGGCCACAGGTTTGGTGTGTGATCCTGTGGGAGGGACTTTTCTTTTCTTACACAATTTTATCGTCCATTTCTTTCATCCCCCACTGGGCGATGATATGTGACCAACACCGAGCACTCCAACACCGAGCACTCCAACACCGAGCACTCCAACACCGAGCACTCCAACACCGAGCACTCCAACACCGAGCACTCCAACACCGAGCACTCCAACACCGAGCACTCCAACACCGAGCACTCATTGACACAGGCAGGATTTTAGTGATAGTGAAAGGTGGTGTATTCATTTATCTTTTAATTGTAGAAATTGCACGTTAATCAGTAAAAATGCAGATGCTTATAAATCATTGACTTACATTTGTAATGACTAATGTAATAGTGTGCAATTTTGACAACAAAAGCGAGCAGATACAGCGAGTAGCCGTGCACGAGTTTGAGTGCTGACGTTTGAAAGGATCTCAGCTGCTTTGACTCAGCCTCTCTCTCTCTTTCTCTCTTGAGCTCTGGCATCCAATCCCCTCTTTCCAGTGGACTTGCTGTTGCTATGCCGACCGGAGGAGTCAATCACGACTTTGCTGCAGCAGATTACACAACAGCGACTACCCCTCTGCCTGGCAACACCAGAACCGCTCCATATGAACTCAACGCCATGTCCGTGCACTCCACATGTACTCAACACTACATCCGTAGGTCTCGTACACGCTCAACACTACAGCTAAACGCTCCCGGGAAACTCAACCATACAGCTACACACAATGTACACAGCGGCCCATATGCTGTATGGAGCATATGGGCACTGTGTTAAGGATGTATATGTCCATGTATATTATACATGCTAAACACTGTAGTAACATGCCAGCTACTAGCCTACATCATCCCACTCCCTGTTGATGACACACACTGTAACAATCACTTCCAAACACATACACAATTTACTGTGTTAATGCATTCACTTGGATTACACCCCACCCCAATTCTCCAAATTTCACACTTAAACTTACAACTCAATCAGGCTTAGTTCTAGCTGTCATGGGATGTTCATACTAAATAACCATTACTTTTGTAGTGGGATAACCATTACTAAATAACCATTACTCACTGAATAGGACAACCATTACTAAATAACCATTACTCGCTTAGTGGAACAATCATTACTAAAACAACAGTTACTCACTTAGGGCCTGATTTACTAAGACGTTTAGCATGTGCAAAACCTTTTAGCACACACAAAACTAAAAACACAACCAAATATTGGTGCAAAACAAATACCATGGTTTTGCACATGCTAAAGGTCTTAGTAAATCAAGCCCTAAATGGAAGAACCATTACGAAATAACCATTACTCATTTAGTGGGATAAGCATTACTAAATGACAATTTCTCACTTTGCGGGATAACCATTACTAAATAACCATTTAGTAGGATTCCACAGTAGGCAAAATTTAGTTAGTAGTGCAACGGTTTTGGCACACTGTTCTCATTTGGCCTTCTCCACCTCACGGTAGACCAGGGAGGAATGAGGGGCCCTGATGGATTCCTGAGGACTCCTGTTGATAGTTTAATGGGCCCCAGATTCAAACCCTCGCGAAGGGGCCCGATCTGAGGATGAAGCATGCCTCAGGGCCTGCTTCAGGACTGCGCAAACCTCTGCCCCACTGGCGCGGGCCCGTCTGGGTTCGCTGCACGGGGGGCTTGTTCGGGGCCGCTAGCGTAGGGCAACCCTCTGCTCCCCGCCACCCCCAACGGAAAACAAAGCAAACGTACACTCTCTCCAACTATTGTAAACTGCAGAAAATAACATGTACAGACAGCACTATGTTCCAGAACACAGTAATGTATACTTGACTTAGTCAGTTTTCACCAGTCACTCTGGTATAGACTGAACCAAGCATAGGTTGACTGGTAAAGTCAACAGAACCATTGAAGTAGCTCACTGGTTTAATGCAAAAAGCAGGAGGTAGGCTACATTATTCCTTTACAGTGTACACACATCCTTTGGTGGGGGGCAGACAAAGTTCCTGCGCTTCCCACAGAGTCTATGCAACAAGGACAGGCATTCCTGCCGAGACATCCTGCCTGCCTGTGTTTTCTGTCATCGGAGCCAGCTCTCCTGGTGCGCCGGGGGTAAAGCTGCTCAACGATCTAAAAGGAGACTTCAAAACCGGCACGACAGGGAAAGCCTGTCCCTGAGTTAGCGGCAACCTCACCAGGCGGTTAAACGTAGGGTGGAAACAGGCGGAGAAATGTAGGACCACAGTTAACCCACAGGCCACGGCCAGACGTCTGCGATGAGCTTCCCAACTGTTCTGGCCAGGCTGAAAATGAACACATTAGCACTCGGCTTGGAACATTCTGTCTAATGAGCACAATTACAGGGGGGATGACAATTGATCCACCTCCGTCTTTCGCTTTTCTCCTGGATGGGGCCTTTTGCTTTTTTTTCTTGGACAACCTGTGAGCTGTCAACGGTAATGCTGTGAGACTCTTTAAAACATGCAGATCTGTGATTCAGTGGATCAAAGGATTCACCCCAAGCGCTTGTACACAGACTGACGGGAACTGATCTTCTCTCACTTCTCTCTGTATCTCCCGATACCTTTCAGTCTCTTCAGCTCCTCCCAGTAAAACCAGAAAGAGGTACGTGCATGCGCACACGCACACGCACATTAATGAACTCATTGATTCTCTCACTCACTGAGACCCCAGAGTCAAACTTACTCTGCCGTTTTATTCACTTTGATGACTGTCCGCACTTACTCACTCAAGCTTGGTTCTAGGTGCTTTGGGATGCTCCGCATACCTTTTGATTTAAATTATCACTTAGTAAATATCCATCGCTAATTAACCATTTGTAATGGGATTCCACAGTAGTATAAATCTGACAATGTTAGTGCAACAGTTTGTAATGTTGTTCCCATTTCGCCTTCTATGACTTAGAGTAGACTGGGGAGGAATGAGCACGCCCAAGCCAGGGGACACACTTGGTCTGCAGACACACAACAATAGTTACTGCACGCACGCACGCACGCACGCACGCACTTTCCCATGCACACATACTAATGCTTGATAGGCAAACCCATTCCATCCCGCATTTACAGACTCTCTGAAAGACATACTGGCATGCAAACACGTGGAAACATGCAGTTGCTCCACGTCTGACTTCCTGCCATTCCCTCATTCCCTCCCTGAAATTCACCCTATTCTTATCTCAGCCTCCCCTTCTTGCGCCACATTTTTACTGCTGCCCACACCAACCTATGAGTCATCACACAGTGCATTAGTTCTTAGGCAATTACTGAACGCTGTGACTGGATGACTGAGGAAGACCATTGTGAAGAGCCAAAGCAGTAACCTAGACCTGGAAATCTGATCCAAACAGAAGTCTGTGCATTGGCCAGAATCTGGACTGCAACACAAGTCCCAGTATTCCAATGATAAACAGAGGGGCATTCAAATGTCAAAATGCCCATCAAGACAGCTTCGGCCAATCAAGTAAACATCCTTAGCCAGTCTTCTACTTGCAAATGGATTTAAAAATGTATAATGAGAGTAGAGAGCATACATATATTCTTACGTTTTTTACTTTGAGGTCTAATGACATTAAAACGTGGACGCTTAAAACTAAATAAATCATACATGATGTGACTGTTTTGGGTTTTAAGTCTGCATTTGGAAATTAAGTCTCATTATGTTGTGTACTTTGTGTGCACGAATGGGAGGGATATTGGGAGAATGACATGAACACAGGATTTGAAGTAAAGCTCATGACAAAGTGTAATTATCGGCAAAAGGGCACAAATGTTAATTTCTTGTTGCGGAAGAAAATATCACTAATTAAACTGCAATTTTATAATGAAAGCTTTCTATTCATTTTTAATATGAATAACCTAATATCATGACACTTCAGAACACTGAACTGCTGCACTTTCTGTCTGTCACACAATCAAAAGGCCCCAGAAGTGTGTTCCTTTAATACTATCGAGGTAAGACTGTGTCATCGAACTATATAATGAGGTGCAAGTATTTCTTTCACGCAAAGCAATAAAACTGTGAAGAGTACTGGTGTAACTGCACAGCAAGTGGGCGCCGGAAAGTGTCCAGCGCCAATTATCTGATTACTCATGTCACATTGCAGAAGTGTCACAGACTGTCACAGATAAAACAAAAAGAGAAAAGAGTACTATCCTGTACCCAAGAGGAGCAATTTGAAAGGAATGGTCTGATCAAATACCTGAGCAGAATCATTCACATCTGATGGCATCTGGCAGCATTTCTACACAGTGTGTCTCATCCTTGCTACAACGAAGAGGGATTCTGACAGGAGTCTTCGCACTTTGACCTGACCTTGCCAGGAACTGGAACGTGCAAGGCCATATTGCTCAATAGACATATCATTACATTTACACATTTGCTCAGTGGACACCTTCAAACAGGGCATACATCACCGCTTTTGTACATTACCCATTTACAGTATAATGATCAAGGTTAAAGCAGAAGTACCAGACTTGCTTTTCAAAACTGCCACTTGTGGGTAGTTTGACTTATTTTCCAGAAATGTATGTAGATCTACCAGCAGCCAAACCATAAAACAACATAAAACAAATGAATTAAATATTAAAATATTGGTTGCAGGACAATGGTTACAAAAAATTGGTCAAAGGTCCATCCTTTAACCAAGGTAAAGATTTAAAATGTCTTTTGGGTGGGTGATATTAGAAGGTTAGGCTACTCCAGTCACTTAGTATCCCAAAACAGACCCGCCACACACACACACACACACACCTTTGGGACTTTAAAACAAACACCGACTGCTCATTTATTTGTCATTTTTAATATTAATTTGTGAAAACACCCGTTTGGAAGTCGCACCAAGTACTTTTGTTGTCTGCTTTAAAGCTAATTCACAGTGACGGGATATATAATGACAACCAAGAGAACATCTACGAGAGTTTTGAGGACTGCATCCACCTGCAACTGTATGTACAATTGCCGTTAGACAGACTGACCAGACTTAGGCCGTGTTCTTGCAGCCTTACCACAAAAAGGACCAGGCTGACGATCATCCAACCTCGAGCCAAAAAGAGTGACCATAATTCTCTAGGGGTGTCCATAGTGCAAAATACCTAAAATGGTGCAGCTGGACTCCTGGAGGACGGCGCTTTGACATGTTTGATGACTCTTTTTATTGCACTGGCACTTAAATTGGAGAATGAGGCATAACTCTTTCGGGCAAGATGACGCTTCAATGAATGCGGATAAATAAAGAGCTAAGGCTTGAAGGCACTGTGGCCATTTGGGTCCAGGGCTGAGCAGCTTTTACACAAAATACCCATCGGCCTCAGACGACAACCAACTCATGGTCTCCTTCACTCGTACAGAAACCACATGTAAACACTCACACTCCTCAACCATGTAAATAATTTGGTCATTTGTCCTATGGTTCTTAAACTCGGTCCTAGGGACCCCTGTGTTTGCTGGGTTTTGTTACAACCAATCTCTTGCTCAATTAAGGTAGTTGAACACATGTGTTTAAGTTCTTTCATAATTTGTTCCTTAAACTTATAAACACATTGCAGGTTTGGCTCATTATCATTAGCCTTTTCTTTAAAATCTTATCTACCAAATTGTTAGTTTTATTGGTTAGGTGTCCTCATTATCACCAACTAGGAGCCTATATTGATTCACCTCAGTCTTTAATTTTATCAGTTAAAATGTTTTACCTGTTTGTATGCAATTGTTTGCAATATAGCACAATAAACACAATGTGATTAGCTATTTTGACAATGTGGTTTAGGAGGGTAAATAATCCCTCAATACATGAAAACTAAAATTCTGGGATTGCAATAGTGGTGGGAATGAAGACTAGCATACAGGGGTTCCCATCCAGGACAGAGTTTGAGAACCACTGATGTAATATAGCCGAATAAATTATTAAAACTATGCAGACCAAAAAAAACAAAGAAACTAAAAGAATCCCTGCCTGAATTTCGCTTTCACTGCAACTCAGCATTAGCTGGTCTGCGTTACACTGCGCGAGCTCATCAAACACCGAATTTCACAGCCAGCTTTTAAACGCGCGGTGACTCATTTGAGGGGTATGAACTGCTGGCAGGATACACTGAACAGAAGCAAAATAACATAACCAAAACATTTTTTTAAATTATTCTGGACAGACAAAAATCCTTATTTCACTGATAGTGGGTCCAGAGGAAATGCGCTGTATTACAACGGAAATCAAATGTAATTTAAGCCTGGACAGATACCGAGGACAAGGTCAAACTCGGGCATTCAGCTGATCAGACGACAGCATGCCTTCATAACGGAGCACAACAGATCATCATACACTGCCGTCAGCTAAGAACTGTGAGAAACTTGCTAATCCCCAGGACCACGAGCACAACCTTGTCCAATGACGGAGAATGATTCATTAACCGCTTAGTGTTAAAACCATAGATTATTATGGTTTGCAATAGTCTCACAAGCTATGAAGCATTTTTTGTGTGTGATTTAGGCTATACGCAACGTGCATTTGGAGTTATGTTACTTGCACGAGACTAAACAATAAAAGGGCTGAAAACCTAACGCACGCAATCTACCACTAAACTGAACACACTTAGGCTCGTCCCTCACAAATGCTACCTTGATTTTCAACAGTAATTTAAACTTCGGGGAAATTGTGTTATTTAAGCACAAGATAGCCATTTGTTGAGAACTGCCAACATGCGTGAAGCTCCAACGCACCAAGACCATCTCTTTATTAAAAACGTAGCATACAAATATAAAAAACGAATTCGAGTAATTGCATTATTCTATATAATGTACAGGCTATACATAAAAAAGTCATCAATCGTACATCTTCCTATCGCTTTCAAAACAAAATACATCAACCGAGGTAAGAGTCATTGCTGGCCAGCTTGCTGCGAGGTAAAAATTACAATTAAAACACAACAATCAACATCAGTTATACAGCATCTCACCTTCACAAAGAAAGCCAACCAGTCCCCATATGAAATCGCTACAGTGATGGCAGAATGTCGGTTTGGTTAGAGTCACTTTCCTGAAGCCGTGTCCCGGAGCCCCGACCTGGTACTTGGTTCGAGGACCCGGAGATTGCTGTGCCTTCTTCCGCCCAGAGAGAGGGCTAGCGCAGGGACTGTCTGCGCTGGAGTTCCCATGTTTAATTCGACCGCTGTCCGCCATGCCACGACGATTACTACTTAAACACGTTTTTGACTTGTTTTTTTTAATAGTAAATGTGAAACGCAAAGCACAATATCTATAGCATATCTGCAATCGTTCTCATCGCCGCTTCTTTGCTTTCCGCCACAGTCATCGTGACTGTACTGAGAATGTGAATCGTGAACTGCTAGGTTACCCTAAAATGGGTCTTCAACACCCAGTCACGGACGTCGGTAATACAGTGTGGCAAAATTATCACGCGCTTTTGGCACAAATTGTAGGCTATGCAGGCAAGCTCTACTAATGAAACGTATCTGAAATGTGTAACTTATATCGAGACTTAGTTTAACTATTGACTGAGCAGCAATTTCCTCGTTTGCGATGAGATGAGTTACATCGTAAAGCATTGTTGCTGGCTACTAGCTAACAAGTAGTTAATTGCAACTTGTTCGTAGGCCAAAGCAAATTCCGAAAAAAGCCCATTTTCAAAATGACAAATTTAATGTCGATCTCAAACACTTGTATGAATCAAAGTCAACCCCTCGCCAGCCTATCGCTAGGAAACTGCACGAGGCACGGCTACTTTTAAGACGCCTCAAATTGGCATTTCCAATAACATTGCGAAAAGGGAAAACCGTATTCAACTGGTTGCTAGCTTTAGGAAGTAGCTAACTAAGATGTCAATTGAAATTAAAGTTAATATTTCACGCCAAGACTTCGGGGACGCAGTTAGCTCGGTAAAATAGGCTGGCCCGACGTTCACGAAATCTGCAAGCGAGCTAGCTCGCGACAACCTAGCTAATTTACCTCTGCAATCAAATTTGGTCTACCGTTAGTTAGGAAAATTGGTAGCTGTCCAACCATCAACACCAATAAGAAAAGTGTACAAATATATTCCCTTGAGACACCGAGTCGACGCAATTGCATTCTGTCCGTTTTCATTTTCTTTGCATGGATTGGAGTTGTAAAATAACAAACATGCAACTGCCAGCTTCCGCCTCTAGCCTTTTTCGACTGCTTTCCTACTAGTCCCTTGGTTTGCAGCCGCCGTGCGCTAACGAGCTAGCATCTTACTACGTTCTGTACACGCGCTAACGAGCTAGCATCTTACTACATTCTGTACGCGCGCTAACGAGCAAACATCTTACTACATTCTGTACACGTCTCCAGACGTTTTTCACTGCAGAGTGGACTTTCGTTTTGACGCGATACCTGCTGTTCGTTCTGTGTGGCCGTCCTCCCCGGACCTGCGTAAAACAAGCAGATGCAGGGATTCCAGCGCTGTTTGATTACCGAATTGTGTGTGTGTGTATACACACACACAATTCGGTAATCAAACAGCGTTCGAACACCCACTAGCGCCCACAACCTTGTGGATGGGATTTAAAAAGACAGGGCTATTTGCATAATTTTCTCTCTCTGTAGACCTTCCGTGGATTAGGTACGCAAAGTAATGAGAGCGTTTTTAATCAAGGGTGTGGAAAACCAGTATTCGTGGCTCGAGGCTGCATTCTTCACAGCTTTATTATTCAGATGGAAGTGCTGAGAAGACTATCTAAATGGCTTTTCTCTTTGTGGATAGTTGGCTATGAATGACCTATCTTTCTGACATTGTAAAATCCAGGAATTGACGTCGAAAGCAGTGTTACCGACGGCATGGAGCCGCGTGAGCCGACGTGAAAGCAAAAGCTCCTCGTCTTAAGGCGAAAGTATAGGCTACAATTGAAAGACCAGTGTTTATCAACCGACAGATAGGCCTAATTGTAAAACAACTCACTTTGAAAGCCTCGAGAAAAAAAGTTCAAAACAAATGTTGAGTGTCTTCATAACCTGTTTTCAGAAAATCCTCGATTCAGAACATTTTGAAGGGGGGGTGTGTCCTATTGTAAGGTAGTATGAGCAGCGTTTGACTATTTGGGCTTGGGTTTAAGTCTAAAAATAGCACTGTCTCCGCATTCTGGGATGGGTCAGTAAAGGTGTCATCGTTGTCAGAGATAATTGTACTACTTGTGTTGTAGAAACATGTAGGCACACCATATTCAAACCACAACGAAATCACTGACTGCTCCACCCAAAGAGTGATGCCACTTTTCTTTTTTTCTTTTTTTTTTTAAACACTGCACATTCATTTAAAATTTCTCAATTGCGCTCTCATTCCTGTGCAGTAGCCCACGAGTTGTGGTTAGAGAGAGAACATTTTGTTTTTGACATCCAACTGAAGGGCTTAAAAAAAGGCCTCTTCTTTACCTCAAAGCAGTAGTCCCAACCCTTTTCCTGGAGATCTACCGTCCTGTAGGTTTTTCTCTCCAACCCGAACGAAGCACACCTCATTCAGCAACTACATTTAGAAAAAATCTTTATTTCCCAAGTTACCCCTTATGAGGGCCCCTTGGGAAAGAAAAGTTTGCAATGGCCATTCAGTGTACTGCAGCCTTTAAGTAGGAAGAATTTGGTCCCTCTTGTGTTGAAGTTTTTACCAGCGTTTGTTTAATCCTGAGGATATGGTGTTGAGTTTTCTAATCCAATGTCTTTCTGTCCTACGTCTGTCCTCCTGTGTCCAGTTAATGTTAGAATGCAGGCCTAATATTTCTACTGCTTCAAGTCCATGGTGTAGGAAATGAGCCACTATGTGTTTTTCTATGATTTTTTAATGTTATATATGTGTTGTGCCAGTCGGGTCTTAATTGCATTTCCTGTTTCTCCTACATATTTTATGTCACAGTGTGTTCACTTTATGACATATATGCAGTTATATGTGTTAGCTGTTAGTGTTTGTTTAATAAGATATGTTGTGTTTGTAGTGTTGTTTTTCACTGTAGTGGCCTGTTTGTAAAATAATACTACTTACCAGATGATTTTTAATTGGGATTTAATCAAACCTCTGAATGTATGTTTTGGGTGGAGACTGTCCTTGTGTAAGAGTGCATGTGTGTCTGTGTCTTTAAAAAAGACTTTAGTGTCTAATGTGTGTGTTTGGGGAAATGAGGGCCCCTTGTATGTGGTAGTGTCCGAAAAATCTATATGTTCATAGTGTGTGGTGTGTTTAATTGTGATAGATGTGTGGTGCGTGTTGAGGATCCCTATGAAGTGTTTGAAATCTTCTGAGCTATGTGTCCATGTTCCCCAAATGTCATCTAGATACCTAAAATAATTAGTGGGGAGTTTGGGACATTTTTCAAAAACTGTCTCCTCCCAATGCGCCATGTAAATGTTGGCATAAGCAGGTGCAAATTTTTTGCCCATAGCTGTGCCGCTGGTTTGTAAGAATAATTCTTTATTGAATTCAAAGTCATTCTTGGTGAGGCTTATCTCCAGTAATTGCAGGAGGATCATATTCGGTCGAATGTTGTCCGGGTACTTTTACATCCATGTTTTTACCGCTGTTAATCCCGCTGCTGTGTTTATGTTGGTGTATAGACTCTCTATGTCTATGGTGAACAGGATGGTTTCTTCAGGTATTTTGGTGGTTTTTATTTTGTTTATGAAATCATATGTGTCTTTGATGTAGCTTTTGTGTTTTGTGGACAGTGGATTGAGAAATAAATCTAAGTATTCAGCTATCCTATAGGATTCGCTGTTGCAGTCTGAAATAATAGGCCTCCCTGCCGGGACCTCATATGGTATGCTCCAAGATTCTGGTGGCTTGTGTATTTTAGGGAGGAGGTAAAAAATCCTAGGTCTTGGGTTATCCTCTCCCCTCAGGTAAAAACTTAGTTTTTTCGTAATGTATTTGTTTTCTACTAGTGTCTGTATGATGGCATGTATTTCCTGGGCCGTGTCTGGGTATATGGGTCCATCTAATTTTCTGTAATGTGAAATGTTGTGAAGTTGTCTATAGGCTTCCTGTGTGTATTGTGTTCTATCCATAATAACTATGGCACTTCCCTTATCTGCTGGTTTTATAATGATCTGTTTGTTGTTAGCCAGCTGTAGTAGCGCTTGGCTCTCACCTCTGCTGAGGTTGTTTTGGTCTTTGTGGGTTTGCAGGTTCAGTGCCTTAATCAGTGTGTTGTCCTCTTTAATAATTAGTGCGATCTCTTTAGGGATTTCTTCCAGTCTGGGTTCCCAGTTGGATTTTGGTGTGAAAGATGTCTGTTCCCTCACGTTGAGCTGCTAATTAATAGAATCAGGTTTGCCAAATCAGGTTTGCCAAATTAGGGTTGGAATGAAAACATACAGGACGGTAGATCTCCAGGAACAGGGGGGGCACTGCCTTAAAGGGATAGTTCACTCTGGAGTTCAGATAGTTCAGTTTAAGTGGTCCAGGCAGACAGACGCGTCATGCCCATTCAAGCTGGGGGCGGGGGGCAAGTGCCCCACCACATTTTTGATATCTGTATTTTTAATATTTTTATTTTATTTTATTACTATTATTTTTTTTTAAATAATATGTAGTTATGATCATTTTGTATTATGAGTCAAAATTATGTAATAGATCATACCTCAAAAAGTCACACACCACCTTTCCCTATGGTATTGGTTTCTTCCAAAAGTTGCAGGAGGAAATCGGTTCGCAACAGGTAGCTACTCACATCCCACACAACGCTCTGTTGCGCATTAATGCTGGAGGAGATGTTGGCTACAGCTTAACAGTGTGTTGCTGAAGTGGTTAGTAGAGCATCAATCCCTTTTTCAAACGTGTGAAAATGAAATGCAATTAGTTATACACACTTAATTGAATTTGAGAAATATAGGCATAGTTTGCTTTGCAAGATACTTGACTATGGCTAGTCGCTACCAGCTAAAGTTAGTGGCCATCCCTAAATCCGGTTGTTTAGCCTTCTGGCTGGCTAGCTATAGTCGTGACTTGTGATAGCATAGCACCTATTTAAAGTGATCGTCAAGGGATTCGAAAAACTTCAAATAACCACAACATATATCAGAGGAATGTACCCACTACACACCTACTTAATATCTTTTCAAGAAAATGTGAATAGGTATATTAATATACATCTCAAAGTCAACTAATAAACTCAGTCTTGAAAGGACTCAGGATTGTAGGGGTGTGGTCTAAATCCACACCCTCAACCCGAGTGCCATCGACGTCATCCAGCCCTACATGTTTGAACCACAGAACTGTTCTTATACAGTTCTGTGGTTTGAATCCGGCGAGGAATTAATGCAATCAATTCAAAGTAAAATACAGTACGGCTGCTATCAAGAGATAAATATCACAGGCAAGCTAGCAATCAAAGTTAAGTTAACTTAACCGCTAAGCAGAGTATTGCAACCGTTTGATCTAACAGGTAAATTGCAAGGCGACGTTTCACCAAATGCATGATCCACACAAATCATTAAATAATGGTAGGTTTTATTGAGTTTTTACATTTAAAAAAATAAATAAGGCCCATTCATTAATTTTGGTTGCTAATCAAACAAAAATGATGTGCATGGCAACTAAGTACTACTTCGGTGGATAATGGTTCTCGTCGTATTTTTGTTACTGTAACCAACCACTGAACAATACGACAAAACCATTTCCGAGACATGGTTTATTTGGCAAAATCTTAACTATCTATTCTTTTTGATATATTGTCTGACGAATGAGCAGCGCATCAAGTAAAAACGATGCGTGAGTGATTTGTTTGTTTCCACGCTGAGCTGTGCAAGGAGCAAGCTAGCACTAGAACTAGCTAGCACCACGGAGGGATGGATAAAAATGTGAAAGATTGGGAGAGGGATAAAATTGGTATCGGGATAAGGAGAGCGGGAAAAAATAAACACTTTAGCTTAACTATTCCAAATCCAAATGCTGATAACACGGACAACTATTCTCAAGGGCAAACAAAACTAGCGTTTGGTTCAGACTTCAGACAGGATTTTTTAGTGGGACAGGAGGACGGTTTTATTCGCCTCAAACTATGGGAGTTATGTAATGAGATCAAAGTATTTATTGGTTGAGGTTTTACGTCTACGTCACCATGGACCCATTTTGACTCCACCCTTTTTTCAGCATACAGGAATAAAGAGATATAGACTGAAATTTAACGAGATTGCAATGGAATTTATTCCTCGCGCTTTATTGGTGCTCAATACATACCTTAATAGCCATGAACAAATTATAAGTTATAAGCATATTACGGATTTTCCTCGACCGTCACTTTAATATTGATTAAGGAGAGCTGTGTGAATCTTATGGCAGTGAGCTGATAGTTTTTACCACCACTATCACAGGTTATACACTGCTCAAATAAATTAAGGGAACACTTAATCAACACAGTATAACACCAAGTCAATTAAACTTCTGGGATATCGATCTGTCCAGTTCGGAAGCGTAAACGATTGTGAATCAATTTCACCTGCTTTGGTGCAAATTAAAGTGACAACAGATGGACAGAAGAGGCAACAGCAAGACAACCCCCAAAAAGTAAATGGTTTTGCAGGTGGTGGCCACAGACCATTTCTCTCTCCTTATCCTTCCTGATTGTTCTCTAGTTTTGCATTTAGCATTTTGCCTTGTCACTACTGGTGGCATGAGGCGGTAACTGCAGCCCATTCAGGTTGCACAGGTAGTCCATCTACTCCAGGATGGCACATCCATACGTGCCATCGCAAGAAGGTTTGCTGCTTTTCCCAGCACAGTCTCAAAAGCGTAGAGGAGATACCAGGAGATGGGCCATTACACGAGGAGAGCTAGACAGGACCGTAAAAGGGCAACAACCCATCGGTAGGACCGGTATCTGCTCCTTTGTGTGTGGAGGAACAGGAAGAGCACTGCCAGAGCCCTATAAAATGACCTCCAGCAGGCTACTCGTGTGCATGTTTCTGACCAAACTGTCAGAAACAGACTCCATGAGGGTGGCATGAGGGCCCGACGTCCTGTAGTGGGACTTGTGCTCACAGCCCAGCACCATGCATTTGCCAGAGAACACCAGAATTGGCAGGTTCGCCATTGGCGCCCCGTTCTCTTCACAGATGAGAGCAGGTTCACACTGAGCACATGTGACAGACATGAAAGAGTCTGGAGATGCCGTGGCTAATGTTATGCTGCCTGCAACATCATCCAGCATGACCGGTTTGGTTTAATTGACTTGGTGTTACTGTGATGATTAAGTGTTCCCTTAATTTTTTTGAGCAGTGTAGTTAGCAAAACATTGAATTCCAGAAGCTAGTGTAGAAGTGAGTGCATTTTCAATAACCAAGAAGTTTTAAAATAATCCCCCCCAAAGTCAAATATGTCAAATTGCAGAAAATTGCATCATTTTTTTCTTTTTTTTGGGGGGGAAGAATCCCTATGTCCCCCCCATTTTGACGCCCCTGCAGGCAGACATTGTAGGCGATGAAGGATATAGATAGCTGACTGAAGTTTCAGATAGCTTTAAAATGGGGGGTACCAGGGGTTTGTGGTCTAAAGCTAAGAAAATTCACTTCAATTAACCCCAAAGCTTCTAGTGACATTATGCCAATTATTAGATTGTATGAGTGTATATTACCAAATTACTCTTATCCGCACCAATATCAGGACCTTAGTTCCACCTCCACCTGTTAAGTATCGAGGTGGGGCCACATCCCTTCAGCATAACCATGTTGCAGGACAACTGGCTGTTTCCATTTGATTTCTCAGTGAAGGAATGCACTGCTGTCTTTATTGTTGTATGACTTGGACCCATAAGCTCTTATGACCAAGTTTGAGTATCTAAATATTAAATATTACAATAGTAAATATTGAAATTATGAAGCCACAAGTTTCTGAACTGCAGTCTTTTGTATAATTTTTTTCCTTTCTGCACTTTATCAGTCTTCTATAGTCGTCTAAATAATAGATAAGGTATAATGGTTGTCTACTGAGCAAATACATTTCCTGTATTCGAGAGATCATTGTCATATTGTTCAGGCACCCCCTAGTGGCTATCTCTACAGGATCACAACGCAACATTAACTATTATTTTAGTGCAGTGTGTGAATGCTTTATTTGCCTGTGTCTCAGAATGCTTTGAAGTACATACAATGCCCTCCACAATTATTGGCACCACTGGTAAATATGAGTAAAAAGGGTTATAAAAATTTTTACCTTTTGCTGAATTAGCTTAATCTCACACTGAAAAAATGTGAAAAATCCAACCTTTAATTGAAGTAAATTTATTCTGAGAAAAAAAAATCCCCCATCATGAAATAATTATTTTTAACAAAACCATGTGTGCCACAATTATTGGCACCCCTAGAAATTCTTATGAACAAAACTTAACTGAAGCTTTTTTTCCATTTATATTTTACTTTTTAAAGTTGATCAGAGTGTTTAGGAACTTTCAAGCAGTAATCCATGACTTCCTGTTTCACGGAGGTATAAATATGAGGTGTCACAGAGGCCATATTCCCTTATTCATACATCAACATGGGAAAGATAAGAGAACACACAAATCAAATGAGGGAAAAGTGTGTTGAGGGAATGGCTATAAATAATTGCTACTCACCTGGAAATGCCCATATCTACCGTTAGGGCAATACTTAAAAAGTTCAAAGCAACTGGAACTGTTACAAACTTGCCTGGAAGAGAACCCAGGTTTATTTTGCCCCCTCGCACAGTGAGGAGGATGGTAAGAGAGGCTATAAAAATCCCCAAGGATCACTTTTGGAGAATTACAGAAGAAAATAGCATCTTGGGGTCATCAAGTCTCCAAAACTACCATTAGACATCACATCCATGCTGACAAATTATTTGGAAGGCATGGCAGAAAAAAGCCTTTCCTGTCATTTAACCACAAACGTAAGCGCCCGGAGTTTGCTAAACGCTACTGGAACTTTGACTGGAACCGTGTTCTATGGTGAGATGAAACAAAAATTGAGCTTTTCGGAAACCAACACTCAAGGTGGGTTTGGCATAAAAAGAAGAATGGCTATACCGAAAATAACCTGATCCCCACTGTTAAATATGGTGGAGTTTCCGTGATGTCGTGGGGCTGTTTTTCCTCCAAAGGCCCTGGGAACCTAGTTAGGGTACATGGCATCATGAACTCCATGAAATACCAGGAAATTTTCAATCTGAATCTGGCTGCCTCTGCCAGGAAACTAAAACTGGTTCGTCGTTGGATCTTCCAGCAGGACTATGATCCAAAACATACGTCCAAATCAACACAATAATGGTTAACTGAACACAAAATCAAGCTTCTGCCATGGCCATCTCAGTCCCCTGACCTTAACCCCATTGAAAACCTGTGGGCTGAGCTGAAGAGGAGAGTGCACAAGAGAGGACCTAGGACTCTGGATGATCTGGAGAGATTCTGTAAAAAGGAATGGTCTCAGATTCCTTGCTTTGTATTCTCCAACCTTATTAGATGTTACGGAAGAAGACTCCGTGCTGTTTTATTGACAAAGGGAGGTTGTACAAAGTATTAAATGCAGGGGTGCCAATAATTGTGGCACACATGGTTTTGTTAAAAATAATAATTTCTTGAGGGATTATTTTCTTCTCAGAATAAATTTACTTCAATTAAAGGTTGGATTTATCTCATTTTTTCAGTGTGAGATTAAGCTAATACACCAAACGGTGAATTTAGTATAACCCTTTTTACTCATATTTACCAGGGGTGCCAATAATTGTGGAGGGCACTGTAATTGTGGTGTCACAAAACGTAAAATGTGAATCACCTTACGTTTAATTTGTAAGCCCACTTAAACTGATAAATACTAAAAATGTGGATGGCCAGTGATTAATTAAACAGTTTGATAGTATTCTACTTTTTTTCAGAAAACATTTGTCATTGCTATTGTTATTTATGATAGCTTGAACTGCCTAGAACTACTTATCACATATTTAGGGCATTAATATAATTAGGCACACTACTGTATCATGAAAATATGTCAATATTGTTTAGGATCACAACAGTGTATACCATTCACAGTATATATAGATGTTTCACTACAACAGAAGGGAATGCATTTAGTCAGTTTCTGATAGCTGTAACTTGTAAGAGCATTTCCATCAATATAACCCGTAAGGACATAAAATAATAGGGAACTTACTTTGTTCATAAAAACCAGACAGGAACAACCCATGGATGAGTAGATTGAGGTCACTTCAACTCAATGGAAAAGCGACTATACAATGTTAAACACAGTAGTAAATATGCTTTATATTTCATTGTCACATTTCATTTTGGTAGAAAAAGTATTACATTCGATGAATGAAACAGTTGCTTTCTGAAGACAATGATCCAGATTCAGTTAAATGTCTCAATGTATGGGAACAATAATGCTTCTCAAAGAATTTAAACAGCATTTATCTTGCAAAGTAGACAGGCTTAATTTGACAAAAAAAACATTCCAAAACAATGCATGTAATTGTAAAAGAAATGAGTAATCATTCTCAAACTTTGAAAAGAACTGTAACATTACCAGTGTTTAACTAAAAACGAAGGACCACACATGGCCCAAGATTTCTAAGAAGTATACGAAATGTAAAGGTGATTTTTGTATTACTTATTACAACAGAACTATGTTGGGACAGTCATCATGTGTGCCGGAGTATGATGGTGTAAAAATAAAACCAGCATAAATTACATTTTAAAACAAACCTTTATATAAAAATTATATCCTTTTATGCTTCTCTTGTTCTTCAAGGTCCCCCACAAATTATTATTATTTTAATTTTAATTTTTTTAATCCTCATTTTCACTGTATTCACACTAAGGATGCATATGTTGTGATGGAGAAATTTGCGGATTGGATTTGTCTAAATTGATCTATAGCATGAGCCAGTTGACCCTTTAAAAAGCTTCTTGTTGGCATACACCAACTCAAATGTAGTATCCAATTGAATTATTGAGGAAGAAAACCCATTGCAATCCTGAAACCAAACCAAAGTTCAAATGGTAAAACAAGTTTTCAAATGACAATTGAAGAGGGTTGTTTTTCTACAGTTAAAGTGTAGCAACTTTCAATGCAAAAATACTTCATTTTATATTGTGGCTTTTGTTTGTGAATGATAAGTGCTGACAAAACTCTGACCCATTTATTAATAAATTGCTAAATAATAAGACATAAATTAATGGGAGGTGCTACAGGTCAGCCAAAAGCAATTCAGAGGACTGACTTATGGGCTGTGTCCGAATCAGCACCCTTCCATACTTTTAGGTAGGCTTGTTGAGAAGACAGGGTGAAAAAGTCATTCAGTAGGCAAAATTTTCTCTAAATATAGTATACTTTAAACCCCCGTATGATACATTTACTTCTGGGGTTTCGCTGAGTACATTCAGGAGCACACTTTTCAAGAAGTACACTAACATTTTGGGCGCATACATATGACGCAAAGCTTTGTTTAAAAAAATTAAATTAAATTAAAAAAAGAGGCGCAGCTTCGCTGACGTTTTCCTTCAAATACAACACATCACATGGCCGTGCAAGGGTGTGGTGCAGGGTTGCCAGATCTTGCACGACTTTCCAGCCAAACGGTGACTCAAAACTAGCCCAAAATATATTTGTAACCGAAACTAACGTATTTTAAATAGAAAACATATTTTTACCTTTTAAAATAAGTGTGTGCTTTGCGACTTAATTTGAACACGTGACTGCACTTTGAAAGTAGCCCAATTTAGCTGTAAAACTGTGGACATGGCAATACTGGTGGGATGTCTTATGACCTGCTTATAACACTTCCACAGTACGGTTGGAAAATAGTATGGCGGATATTTTTAGTGGACGGCATGCGCACGGACTACACAGTGCACATTAAACGGCACACTTCTGCCAGTGCGCTGTACGCAGAAGACATGGCTTAGTAGCCTCCTTAACAACTTTCACATCCAGTGTACTCAACAAGCATACTCAAATAGTATGGAAGGGTGCTGCTTCGGACATAGCGCTCAACGCACCAAGCATTTATAAATCAGTCTTAATAAGGCCATGAACTTGAGGTGTACAACAAAATTTCAACTGAAAATACATAAAATAGCTGTTAATTGCTTGAAAGAAAATGACTAACAACAGGGTGTCAAAAAGAAAAGAACCATAGACATATGCAAGCAGTGGAAGGTTGTACAAAGATTCTGTAGATGACAAAACTTTCTTAAAGTGGAAGGTAAGGAGATCCACGTAACAGATTTGTCATCTTCTGTTAGCCCTTTGAATTGATCAAATTTCGAACCTTAGGTGTCAGGGAATTAGAGCAGGGCAAAACATGTCAATTACAGCACTGCACAGCTTTGAGCCTTGAAATACCCTTAAACCCAAGGTAGAATGCTACCACTTAGCTAATCAAATGCACAATGCAAACTTTCTATTAAACAAACAGTACTTTGTGCATTTCCAACCAAGCCAACATGCTCACCCACCCTCAACCAATCATTATAACACTCACCCACTCCCATCCAAACAGCTGAACACTCACCCACTCCCAACCCTACAGCTCAACACTCACCCACTCCCAACCCTACAGCTCAACACTCACCCACTCCCAACCCTACAGCTCAACACTCACCCACTCCCAACCCTACAGCTCAACACTCACCCACTCCCATCCAAACAGCTGCACACTCACCCACTCCCAACCCTACAGCTCAACACTCACCCACTCCCAACCCTACAGCTCAACACTCACCCACTCCCAACCCTACAGCTCAACACTCACCCACTCCCAACCCTACAGCTCAACTCACCCACTCCCAACCCTACAGCTCAACACTCACCCACTCCCAACCCTACAGCTCAACACTCACCCACTCCCAACCCTACAGCTCAACACTCACCCACTCCCAACCCTACAGCTCAACACTCACCCACTCCCATCCAAACAGCTGCACACTCACCCACTCCCATCCAAACAGCTGCACACTCACCCACTCCCATCCAAACAGCTGCACACTCACCCACTCCCAACCCTACAGCTCAACACTCACCCACTCCCATCCAAACAGCTCAACACTCACCCACTCCCAACGTACAGTATCGCACACACAGGCCAACTAATCAAATAGCATATGGCAGATTGTAAATTGCAATCTGCCTTTTATTCCACAAGCCTTTTGGCCAAATAACTTGCATAACCCCATTCTCAGTCAACCAGATGAAAGCCACATTTAAAAAAAAATTAAATTCCATTTTGTTCTCGCCCCTTGTCATGCAGGACAGGAGTCGCAACAACAACTTTCTAAGCATTTTCAAAATGCCTTGTGCTTGCTGCACAAATCACTTCCACATTCATCACTTTTTAAAAACAAAATAAACTGAAAATAAAATAAGAGTAATGTTAAAAAAAGCCTGCATTCACTTGTAGTTCACTGGCTTTTAAAAACCTGATAAATACAAGCACTGTTCAGCCAACTATGCTGGAATCCATCCTAAGTGCCTTTTTGCCATCTAGTGGTAAATTAAGGTACTGTCACGCACGACGCTACCATTTCTTGCGCGCATAGTTGCACTCCAGCAGGTATAACCACAGAATTACTTACTGGCACATAGAACTTATACATACTACATATACCCAGTAACCAGGTTTAATCCAAAAACTCAGATCAGTTAAACCAACACAGGGATCACATCTTGTGCATATGTCAATGCTGGCGTTTGTGGCTCTTTAAAAAAGTACCCACCGTGTACTGTGTTCTGCATTCAAGGTCAGCTGATACGCAGACCTCAAGACACTGTCAATTTGTTAGTTTTAATATGAATAATGGGATAACCTGACAAACAAATAACTTTAAAACAGATTAAAAATCATAAAGAAAGAGAAGAAAGTAAGTTTAAAGACTGAGGCTTTGAACATGACAACAACAACCTGTCCATTACTAGAACATTCTTAAACTTGGGTGTTACAAAAGCAGACAATGAATGGAAAGTGAAACAGTGCTGTAGTGTCTTAAGCACAACAACGTGAATAATAAAATCCATAATAAATATTTACAAAAGGCTCCAGGGTTTAAATAATCAACTTTTGAAACAGTGGATGGGTAAAGACGAATATAAACTAAAATAGAAAGCAGGGACAACAAATCAAGAGGCAGTAGGACAGCAGAAAAAAATATCAATTAACTTAAGAATGAACAATGTTAACTGCTGCAACATCAGCAGCAGTGAAGAAGCACCAGTGGGAAAGAGTGAGACACTGAGGCACAGCACAGCACAGCCAGCGTCTATATAAGCAGGTTGTGGTCGTAAGAACCCACTTCCTGTTTCCTGCAGTGAGGGAAAAGTTATCCAACACCTCGCACACACGCGCGCACTAGCACACACAATGCGAATGCGAGGGGCTTCACCACTGTCAGAACCAGAACAAGGCAGGACTGTGAAGTTCTGGTTTAGAATTAGTCTCAAAGGTCCTGTGACCTGAGTAAAGTGCAGAGGAATTCTGAATTCAACTTTCAAACATTTCAACCTTTGCCTTCCAGCCACGTCCTTTTCATCAAACCACTGCAGACGCACAAAATGAACACAGTTCAAACGGAAAAAAAAACACTTCAAACGAACGAACCAAACAATTCAAACGAACAAATTACACGATTCAAACGAAAAACAATTAGCATTAGCGTGCGACAGCAATGGCGCTAATACAAATAGGCTGGCTGTTTGCATTTCCCATCATTTAATAAAGTATAGGCACCTGAGCCGGTCTCTTCCGATGGCACGACATACCCAACCCATCTCTCAAGCGTTTACAGGATATTGCAGTCAGCATAAGGTCATATCGATGCTTTGGGCATTTCTCGTTCCAATTTCCCTATGCAAAGTTCTGAATTTCCGACGAAGATTCCTTAGGTCTGATATGGCATAGCTCCCTCTGGAACATTAGCTTAATGACATCATCAAGTTCCCCAGCGAATGAGGGAAGTCTTCTTCACGTTTAGTTGCCACAAGGAAATACAGGATTGTATCGCTGCACAATGGGGTGAGTTTCAGTGAGGGCCTTCCAAGAACAGAGGGCACTGTAGCTTCAGTGGACACATCCAGTAGAGGTCCCTTCTCTATGAACCCATGGTCAAATGCCACACAAATATTTTATTGGCCTCCACAGTTCTGCCCATGTCACACGGCAGGGGCTGCTACTCAGGTGAGCATCAGGTAGAGAGCTCCCCTGTCTAAGTCCATCCTCACATCCCACACCAGGTATTTGGTCTCATCGGCCTTCATAGTTCTGTGTCTCCTCCTCCGCCTATTTCAGAGAGAGGAGACACACAGACGCCAGAACTAAATACTGCCCCCCCGGGACGCTGAGGAAGGCCCGTCCGGCCCTAGTTCCGAGAGACTGCGATCCAGCACACTCGAAAAATAAAACCCACAATCCACAATCTTTTTCCAAGCTCTGTTCAAATTATTGATGCATTCAGAGTTAGAGAGAAAAGGCGAGTTGATTTAGCAAGGAGAACCTGGCTGAAGCAAACCTCCACCGATACCAGCGTCCATTCTGGACGGGGCGCGGCCGTCACCCCCGGCAGTGCCCTCCCCCTCCCCATCCCCATCCCCATCCCCATCCCCATCCGCCCTCCTCCTCCCCTGGGTCTAGAACTTGGGCTGGTACAGGGCGACTCGTCCGCTGAGGCAGCCGGAGGCCAGCTGGCAGTGGGTGGGGGAGAACTTGGTGGTGAGCACCACGTCGCTGTGGGAGTAGATGGAGCGGACCTCGCGGAGGGATGTGGGGAGCGAGTCGGCCGGCAGACAGTCGGCCAGCTCGCCGCAGTTCCCGTCGAAGGCCAGCAGGCGCACGCCGTAGCCGTAGGGCGAGCAGATGAGCCGCCCGTCAGGGCTGAAGCACAGCTCCTTTATGTAGCCCCGCCCCACGTTGGCCTCCTCGATGTAGTGGGTGAGCCGGAGGGAGCGGCGGGGCGAGGTCGCGGCTGCCCGCAGAGGGGGGGTGCCCTCCTGGAACTCGTACACGCAGGTCCACTGCACAAAAGAGTATGGGGAGACGAACTGTCAATAGCGAGTCATGTGAGGTGGGAGGAACTAATCCAAGCGGCGAATCTGGGCTTGCAACAACAAATGGGCCTTTCGACAACACCATGTACACACATAATGCACAGACACAGATAATGCTTTTAACCGTGAGCTATTAATTTCTTGTGGTTTTGAATGATATGTAGTATCTGCCTTACTTTGATCAAATTCCATTTCAATGGGACTGAGCTACTCAGCTCAGTTTTGTAAGATTTGGCTCAGGTAAAAGCTATTGGGCTTTTCTTGCAACCTTTATCTTCATATCACAGTATAATATGATGAACGTTAGCAAGACAATATGACCATGTAGCTCCAGGTTACACAACTAAACCAACAGACAGCCAGCAGGATTTCTGAACCCCATATAGAGAGAGCAACAGAAACCAAAGAGAAAGAGTGAGAATCCAAGAGACAGAGAGGACTAAAAGAGGAAGAATATGAAGAGAGAGTAAGAAGAACAAAGAGAGAGAGAGAGAGAGAGGGAGAGAGAGGAAAGAGAAAAGATAGAGGCGAGGTGTGTGTGGCTGGCTACTCGCCTCTTGGTCATCGGCGTTGCTGGAGCAGCGGAGAAGGGTGGCCCAGCCTTTAGGGTGAAGCTGCAGGGATGTTATGCAGTTACCCCGGTCTCGCTCTCCCGGGATCTCTGGTGTCAGGACCTCCAAGCTGTTCCTCGGGGGGGCGCCTGAGGGAGGGACACACACACACACACATCTAAGGCTGCAAAAACTCATCAAAAGTGTTCAACTCAAAAACCCGCCCTTCGCTGCCCTCTGCCTGTGCTGAAAACTATAGCATTACGCTGCATTTTGCTTATATGAATTGCTGAGAAAATAATCAATCTCTTATGCAGAACAATACATTATGAAAAGCCAGACACAAACCTATGTATATATACTTATAACAAGCTTTTCCTTAAAATAAACAAACTGCTTTAAGAAAATTTTTATTTTCTTTTTTTCCTGAAAGGTCATTGAATAGCCATTTGCTATGACCAGCCGTTAATTCTTAGATGTTATTATTTTACTTTTAAATATTTATCATGTCAGAATGTGCCCTCAACTGGTGTTCTCGGTATAAATGAGAAGAGTGTAAATAAAACTCTACAGCAGGAGTGCACAACTCCGGTCCTGGAGGGCTTGTCTGCGTGCTGGTTTTTGTTCCAACCAATTTCCTTAGTTTTATTTTTCTGACAGCTCTATAAGCTACGCTGGTTCACTCCTGTACTTGGGGACAGTAAAATCTTTAGGATACACTTGCAGTCAATGGCTGTTGCTGGTGCGCAAAGAAATGTCCAATCAAGATATGATTGAGCGAATTAAATAATTATGAGCAGAAGTTGGCACAAAATCCTGAAATGGATCGGTCCTTGTTGTGTATCTCTGCTCTACAGGAATATGGTGCTGCAGGATTGTAACTGAATGTCCCTGCTTTTGAAAATGGGCAGCAGAGAGTACAACATGGTGCCCTTTGGTGCATGGTGCAGTGATTTACATATACATATG
Organism: Ilyophis sp. 1 JC-2022; assembly: GCA_022702515.1. Classification (NCBI taxonomy): domain Eukaryota; kingdom Metazoa; phylum Chordata; class Actinopteri; order Anguilliformes; family Synaphobranchidae; genus Ilyophis; species Ilyophis sp. 1 JC-2022. The sequence continues at coordinate 115,533,568 of CM040404.1, read as the reverse complement.
CAATTATGCAATTCAAAGGGGTATTCAACATTGGTCTCACAAAAAGACCAGGAACCGCTCCACATCGCCACTCCGTGAGCTCCGCCCCTCTCCGGTAAGGACGTACCCTCACCTTCCCTCTGCGCGGACTGGGCGCAGCCCTTGCTGGGGTCGTTGCCGCGGCGGGGTGCCCCCACCGTCCTGGAGCCGTCGGCGCTGAGGGTGGTCCGGCGGGCTCGGAGTGTGCGGTAGCTGCCCACCTCCAGGGACTGGGTGAGGTCCAGGTCGTGCAAGATGAGCAGGTAGCCTGAAGAGGTGGAGATGAGCATCTTGGAGCAGTCGGGAGTCAGACGCATTCTCATCAGGTAGCGTGTGTGGAAGAACTTCTTGTGGGGACAGCCCTCCTCTGTGAACCTGCAAGCAGCAAGGGAACATGTGTATAAGTGGGGTTAACGCAGCACTTGTCTGCAGATCATGAAATCCCAAAATTTTTAAATAAAAATTTAGAAAGCACATTGGCCAAGCCAACCTGTTGTCATCTGAAAGCAAAAAGCGGTAACGCACTTCATATTGCTAAATGTTAAACTATAGTAAATGTATATATACAAAAGTATGTAAAACAAAGTGTAATTCGATGCACACAAGGGCTATTATTTTATTTTTTACATTAGCTTTAAATTCACATAACTTTTTTTTTCACCAACTCCGACATACTACTAATATTCTTTACTGCACACTTCAGTGACAAGATTCCTCCAAAAGATGTTCCAGCGAGGCTCCACCTCTCACCTGTTGGTGTCCCAGGTGATGACGTTTCCGTCAAAGCCAGAGGTGACCAGGAGGCGGGTGTTGGTGTCGTACTCAATATTCTTCACCCAGCTGGCATGCCCATGCAGGGAGCACACTTTGGAGTTCAAATTCCGAAGGTCCCACAATGCAATGGTGGTGTCATCTGAGCAGGTGGCAAACAGGCGGTTATCCAGAAACCTAGAGGAGGTGTTGTGAGCGCACGTGGAATGTATAAAAAGAGGAGACAGCCCAGATATTTAGAGCTCAACACAGGTTCCATACTGTAAAATTGCGGTTCTCAGATTTATTTATTTTATTGCAAAAAAAAAAAAAAAAACCACAACACATGGTATAATTAGACAAACTAATTTCATGTTCTGACATTCCCTCATGGATACAAACACATTGCAGAATTGTATGTTCACATACATTACCACAAATCAATAAGCTGAGCAGTTATGATCTCACTTTTGAATTGTTTTTTGTAGTGCAGAATGCTGTCCACAGACCTTCAGATCATGAAGGACATGTGGACCACAAACAGTAGATCGAGAAAAACAAACAAGGCACTTTTAAATTCCAAACCTATGGCATACACGATGCTGCTTCTGAAGGCAGGAACAGCACAAACTTCTGCCCAATTAGAAGTGCCAAGTCTATCCATGCACACAGCTATAACAAGCTGTTCAGGGAGCTTTTTCCATTGTGGCTATGAACATGCACTTCCATAACAACGAGGTGATGAAGCCAGAATTATCATTACTGAAATGCTGGATAATAATAAAAAAAGTTCAGGGAAGCTGTTATTTCAGCTTCTGTGGAAGATGTTGAGGGAACACTGTGACAACAAGCGCTAGCTGGCAGTCGTAAAGTGAATGAAAAACGAACGCTCCCTGTTGGGCGACGGCGGAAGAGAACGAGTGATGAGAGGTCACCTAATGTTGTTGACACAGTCTTCGTGGGCCTCCACCAGGGTCCGGATGTGCCTGGAGGAGATGGGGTCAAAAAGAAGCACCTCTGTCTGCTCACAGGCCACCGTTAGTACTGATCTGAGGAAGAGGGAGATGAAAGGGGTGCGATGAAGCAGTGACAAAACCATTACGCTTCACCCGACACCATAAAACAACGTAAATTAGTTTGAAATAACCTGGATGAGGCCACACCTCCAAAACCTTCAGTCCCGAGTAGAACATCCCAACCACTTCCCACTGTCTTGAGCAAGACATCAAATTCATTGGAAGCAGAAAATGACTTACTGGATTGTTGATTGTGCGCATGTATAAAATTCAAACCAATCATGCTCTTGAGGCCAGTTCATTAGTGTGTCTATGTATGGTAACAGAAACCATATGTAGATCACACAAGTACACAAGGCACATTGGGTTCTCTCAAAAATCATCAACATTTACAGCATTATTTGAAGATTTAATCTACAAGGCAATGGAAGTTTAAAACTAATTGTCTGTTAATCTTTAATTTAAGTCCATAACTATTGATTGAAACTGTGTAGTTGGACATACCAAAAACCAAGTACCAAATGTATTTAGCCTATGCCTGCTAGGTTCATTATATTACATTACAATCACTTAGCAAACACACTTCTCCATAGCAACGTACAGAAGAACATCAGTGTAACTGATGTACCGCCTCCCCTATAAAGCGCTGGGGGAAAACCTGAACTTTCAGAATAAAAGAAATGCGGTATTGCCAAGAAGGCACAGCAGCCTATTAATAATCAATACGTGTAATGTTAACCTAATAAACAACAACCATTTGTATCATAACTAAAGAAAGACCCTGTTGAAAATTACAGCCAAGACCAGATGGGATTCTAAACTGGTTTAAGCTGTGTTTTTGACACTTTTAGCTGGTTAAGATGGTACAGTAAGCCAGTGGCCAAACTGGTGGACGAGCTCAGTGGCTCCCAAACTTGATCCTGGGGGCCCCCTGTGTATGCTGGTTTTAATTCCAACAACAATTGCAATCAGAGAATTTTAACATGCTGTTAATCTTTCTTAATTAGGGGCTTTTCATGTTTAGAGGGGTTATTTACCACATTATGTCAGAGATAGTATACATGCCATGAAGAATAAAAGTTCCATGGTCACATTGTGCTTATTGTGCTATATTGCAAACAATTACACAAAAATAGGTAACACATTTTTTAGCTAATCAAATTAAAGACTGAGAATAGGCTCCTATAATTCGTGAAAGTGTAGACACATGGCCATGAAAACGAACCATTTGGCAGATTCAAAGACAAAGCAAATGACCACGAGCCAAAACTGCATTGTGTTTATAAGTTTAAATGGAAACTCATGAAAGAACAACAACCTAATCCAGCATACACAGGGGTCCCCCAGGACCGAGTTTGGTAACTACTGCACTAGTCAGCTGGTGAACGGTGAACAGATGACGACTAGCAAAAGCCAGCTAGAAGTGTCGAAAACACAGTTTAAACCAGTTTGATCTAGCTTAGGCTGGTTTAAAATTGAATTCTCAGCAGGGTAGCACTACACAAATAATCTATCTTTACACAGCTATAACTAGGCCTTTAACATTCAATCAAATACTTTAACCTGGGTTTTACCCCACAAAAGACCAGTAGGCTACGTTAGATATAAGTTAAATAAGTTGACATTGCAACAAAGTGTGTTATTCAATTAAAACATATCCATAAAATAACTAACTTAATTGACATCTATCTGGGGCAAACGTCTTTCATGCACCATTAGAACTTGATAGCTTGCAACAAAGTTGACAAGCCAGAAATAGCAATCTAGGCTATCTACCTAGCATTTATTGTGGGAACCGTAAACTATCCCATTACCTAAAGTACAACAGAGCAACAATGAAAACTGTAGCCTAAATTCAGGAGGAACAACTTGTGTTATAGTTTACTAGCTAGCTATGATATCTAAGATAGCTGTCATACCCATCAGGCGAGTATTCCAAATTGAACACTGCACCGTGCGTTTTTGTGCTCAGATTCACTGAATCCGCTGGGTTCATTGAGCGGTACATGCTCGTCATCGTCCTAAAATTGTCCCGGGCTGGATCTACAAAAAGTCCCCTTCCAAGCGTCCTTTGTTGCAGCCACCAGAACAGCCCGTTCGCGGAACATGTTGTACTGTGCACTGGCGCGCTTGTGGACTGAGACCGAGTAACGTTAGCGTCCTCTGTTGTCCCTGCCATCCCACTACTCCAACTGCGGGTAGATCCGCGATTGTGCCGCAGGGGCGGCGACTTCTCCCGGACCATCTCATCTTCTTCATCACGTTCCCTGTCCTCCTCCTCGGAAGTTCTGCTGCTGGGCCTGTCCGAATGAGACTCGTTATCCGCTTCTTCACCCTCGCTGTGGTGATCAGAGCTCATAGTCGGGGTATCAGTTGAACGCGGCTCTTGTGGATCCATTCGCTCGCTTCTTTGGACAGAAGAGGTGTTGGGGTTCGTGACTTCTTTGTCCCCTTCCATCATTGGCATCCTCATTGGTTTACCCCAGATAAAAACACCTAAAACATTTCGTTTGCATAATGAAACCCCCCAAAACAGCCTCGCCCTACACCACGAAAAACTGCCGCTGTTGTTCTGTACTGAGAACAGCTGTTGGAGAAAAGACGAACATGTAATTATACTTCCGGTAGCCATCAGCTGTATTTTTATTTCAAAATAAAAGACATCTATCGACGTTCAAACCAATCACTGTGTTATACACACAGACACGCACAACCCGAAGGTGTGTAGGACTTCTCTTCCCAGAGCTTGATCCATGGAAATGTGATGATGTTTCAAGAACAAAAGCAGTAATTAAGTGATTAAAAAAGAGAAAATAATTAATAACTTTTATCTGCATTTTATTTATTCTCCGAGTTGGAATACCAGTTCTAATTGCAGGTCTATCCCAATTGCTGCAATATCCTCCATCAATTTTAATAGGTGAAGGGCCTCGCGGTGGTAAGAGCGGTTGTACTCCGAGAATCGGGGTTCGCTCCCCGGTCCTGCCAGATCCGAGCATGGCCGGTGCCCTGTGGGAGTGGCAATTGGCGGCTGCTCCCGGGTGGGGGGAGGGGCTCGAAGAGAATCGCTGCGCACAGAACGGCACTGGGCGAGTTGGAATCACGGTCAGGAGCTAGAGGAGTTGCGCCCTAAACAGGACGTGGCGCCCTCCTTCCTACGACCGGCTGACGGTGTTGTGTAGGGGCTCAATTGGCTACCAAATTGGGAGAAAATGGAAAAAAATCTGAAACAAATAATAAAATATATATATTTGAATAGGTGAACACTTGCCTGAGCTACAAAATGCATACAGCCAAATACGTCCTCCTTCCATTCACACAAACGGTTATTAGTATTCCAATAAGTGAAAGGTATTCCAAGAAGGCCAATGTGTAGGTACAAAAATATGAATCAGTTTTTTAATGTTTTAACTATATTGCTGTGATATACTCATGAATACTTTGAATACTGTATAATATACACTCTCAAAAAGGATGTGTTAATATACAACATACCTCCATGTCTAGTTAAGTACAACACATTTTCTGTTACTTTCAACACATTTTGGGTCAAAGTTACTAATTTTGTGTTGCAAATACACAATTTATGTGTTACAAAAGGATTTTTTTAAACACAGACTCTGTTGAAAGTAACACAAAATGTGTTGCCCTTAGCTAGACATGGAGATGTGTTAAAAATGACACATTATATGTTGTTTTAACACACATGACTTTTGAGAAAATTGTTAACATTATGGAAGTAATACAATGAATTCCCAGTGGACAGGCACTGCGTAATCGCCCCAAAATAAAAGTAGCCTAACCCACATAGCCACACTTTCAATACAAAATAAACAGATTTCTGGTGTAGGCCTACCACAAAATATCGATTTTGTAGAACACTAGTAAGATTATAAAATATAAATACCCTATTATTTTTGAACATTGAGGCAAAGAGAACGTTCTGCCTATTAGGGTATCCGTGTAGCCTACTTTTACTTTGTATATTTCGTCGGGATGTAGCCGATCACGGATTTCCGCTTCTCTTTTAGAATGTGTCTGCAAAAATAGTCCCGACTAACAACACGTTCAAATTAATTATATGTCTACTTCAAAAAAATAAAAAAGGCTAAAAGCGACTGTGCTTTCCTGTAAAGGGCAACAGCATGAATGATTTAAAAACAGAACCTATCAGCAAGTAATGGTCAGGCATGACTTATGTCAAGTTATTTGCAAAGAGGGCTTCTCTGTTTCAGCTTTCTGAACTTTATATTAGGAACAATGTAGAAATGACGATGACACGGTTTCGGTAAGTTTGACAGCTAGCTATAGGATTCGACTTTTACCATTCTATAGGCTACTGCGAATTGTTTGTGACAACGCTAACAGATAGCTGTATAACAGCATTTACACAATCTAAATTATTATTAATAAAAAAATAAATACCCTGGCGTGGACCCAGTGGTCAATTCTCTAAAACGTAGGCTAGGCTACTAACGGATAGGCTATCAACAGCTCCAGCTTTGATTACGTTTTACTTTATGTGACTATTTTAAGTGTAGTTTATATTGTGACTGAAGTCACCCAATCAGTCTTTTTATAACTTCACATCATCCAGGATCATTGTTAAAACAGTCACTATTGGGTTTACAGTTCTTGCGATTCACAATGACGAAGCACTGGCTTTCACGTAGCCTATCATATGTCCCTCCCATTATATTGAAATAGTTGGGTTTAGAGAAGTGGGCGCTTCCTGGTCATGGCCAGAATACTACCGTTTACTTTTGCACAAGCAACACTTTGTACATTCCAGCGATCTTTTAATTTTATTTGCAGACACAGGCACCTTATCATTAGCAGGACTATGGCATCAGACTCAGTGACCCGGTTTGACTTTCTGGTCATTGGCGGTGGATCTGGTGGACTAGCTGGTGCACGGAGAGCGGCTGAACTCGGAGCCACTGCTGCCGTGATCGAGAGTCACAAACTCGGAGGTACCTGTGTGAGTAAACACAATCATGATTATATAGCCTAATGGGAAAAGTCCACATTTACTAATTGCATATTGTCGCAGTTTCATTAATGCTCACGTGACGTAATATGTTCTTCCATTTTTTGAGCCACTGTGTTGCGACACGTTATAGAAATAACATAGGCGAGAGTAGCTAATGCACAATAGCCTAATATAAAATGTTTTACTAAGTTATATGGCTTCATGCGATTGGTGCCCAAGCCTTCTGCGATTTTTGTTCATTGCGTGACCTATCCAAAAAGAAGGGCGGCCGGAGAACATTAACAAGTCATGTCCTTGTGCTTCCTGTTCTTGCGGAGCGCAATTGGAAACTCTTGACAAGTTTAGTTTAAGTTTACACCCCAAACCTTCTGTCAGTCCGAGTGTGTCATCACTGTTTTTAAGTTACTCTACTTTAAATTCTTACTTTAACTCAGGGTGTTTTTCCCCTTGATTATCAGTGTGCAAAACTGCATGATGGCCTAAATTAGGTTTAATTTGTTTTAGGATACTTAGAACATAGTTTGTGTAATTTTTCAATACTCCAGTGTGTTTGCCTACACACAAAATGCATAGGTCTATGTGCTTTATAGCAAAACAATTGGAATATAGGCTACTTGGGTACATTCTATCAAATAGAGCACAAATTAAATAATGATTGAGGAGGCCTAAAATAATGATGCTTAGTGTCTTCATTATTTTATTTTGCTATCTCTGCATCCTTTTTGTTTGCTTTTTGTAAACAGCATGGCCTTTTTTTTTCAGCATCATCCTGAGATGATTGTCCTTTTTCATGATGTCATGATTGTATCTCTCAGGAGCATTGAAAGCATGTTGAATCAGCACTTAGTGGCTCTGCAAGTTTGAATATCGATTGGGGAAGTGTTTTGTATATCGATTGGGAATTATGAATTTATAATTTTAATTGGGTTAGGTACAGTATTATAAGTAAAACAGAGTGTTACATGATGTTTATTGAAATTTTTACTTGTTTAATATTTTTATAATACATGAAGTAAATAAAATTTGCAGAAAAAAGGAGTCAGAAAAAATTAGAAAAATGGAGGCAGTAAGAAAGGTAATAAAAAAATTATTTTTGTAGGGTTTTTTGTTTGGACTTAAGTTGAAAGAAGATTAGGAGTGATTTTGGGTATGTGGATGGATATGTCAAGGATGGCATTCAAAGGTACAGGAAACAGGATCAACCAACACAACACAGTACCAAGTAATGTGAAATTATGTGGAATTAGATTTTAAGTTATATTATCACATTTATTTATGTATTATGGGTGGAGACTAGTCAGTCACCTCTTCAGTGAGGTCAAAACCCTTGTACCAAAATCTAAACCCTGTCTTTGTCTGTGTGCTGATCTTCTATTGGGGGGAGGGGTATCTGGGGGGTGGGGGGGGATCAGATCATGTCAATCATAAATACATGAAAATATAAATGACAAAAATTTTTCATTGATGGGTTTTTGAGGGGTGAGGGATGATTATATATGAGCCCACTCTTTTATTTTGCTTATTTTTTTTATTAACATTTTTTGTAAATTAATGTATTCAATCAATGGTTGTGAAATGAGTGAGTGCAGCAGCCAAGACCACACAATATGAAAGGTACAGTGCAGTAGTGAGTGAAGTGTCTTCTCTTCAGCACAACACACCACACACACACCATTTATGAAATATATATACATGCACTTGTAACTGTGTATGCATAGTGTGCATATAGTGAGGGAATGACAGTGAACTGTAGTACATAGTCACATAGGGTTAGGGCACGGCTCTTGGACTGTGTAGATATGTGGCTAGGGCTAGGGGGCTGGCTTGTGTTTTGTATAGTATGTAGTAGTAGGGTTTAGGAACTGGGCTTGATTGTATAGTAGTGTAGCATAGTGGTTAGGGAACCGGGCTTGACTGTATGACAGTGTAGCATAGTGGTTAGGGAACTGGGCTTGATTGTATAGGAGTGTAGCATAGTGGTTAGGGAACTGGGCTTAATTGTATAGCAGTGTAGCATAGTGGTTAGGGAACTGGGCTAGTAACTCAGAGGTTTGATTCCCAGGTTAGGGACCGCCAATGAACCCTTAAGGAAGGCACTTAACCTGAATGGTTTGGGAACTAGACATAAGTCAGAGGATGCCAGTTTGATTTCTAGGTGGGGCACTAGTACCTTTGAACAAGGTAATGAACCTAAATTGCTTCAGGAAATATACAGCTGTATACATTGATTATATGTAAAATATTAGAAGTGCAAGTTGCTCTTGGTAGTGTGGTAAATGCTTAATTGTAATCTGCATGTGTCTACCTAACAACCATGCATCCCAATTCAATTTCAAATGGATCCTTAAAGAGTAAGCTCAGGCATTGGCTCAAGTATTGGTCGGCCCATCGCCATTTAGGGAAGAATGTCTAACAGTGGTGTTGTGTAGACCTACATGTCATGAAAGTGACAAGCTTAACTTTTATATATAGGTTTACACACAACATATTACTCCCACAATTAAGTGTAATCCAGTTGTCCTCTATCTTACCCTTCAAAGCTCAAGGGGAAATGCTTTTTTCAGACAGTGTCTATAGCAGGATAATTGGATTCTCAGGGGTTGATGTGATTTTATTTGCTTATAAGGTGTTATATTGTTTTATGGTGTTTTAAGGAATTTTGAAATGTGAGATGTACTGACAACGTAATACCGCCGCAGTTAAGCGGAAGAATACTATTTCCCTTACCTGTTATTCGAACGCTTGTTGCTGCCACCAAATGTTTGGGTTATTAGCAAAACAAATCAGTGAATACGTCTTCACAGAGGCTGGGATGGAACAGGAGAGTTGGGGCAGCATGATGGTTGAGGATGTCTAGAACAATCCACAGGTGATATTAACTGTCCTTTCTTTCTTTCCCCATAGGTGAATGTTGGCTGTGTTCCAAAGAAGGTACGGCTTCCTCATCCTTGTTTCTGTCCATGGGTGTCAGGGAAGAAAATATTCTGTGTAAAATATTTACTTCGTACCTACATTTAGAGGGCACCTAGTTCCCTGGAAAAGTGTTAGCACTACCTTGAAGTTGTTATCAAAACACATAATCTAATTGGAACTTGTATCAATTGTAATTATTTCAGGAAAAACTTAATTGTAATTCAGAAGTGAATCATATGGAAAGTGTATGGTTTGGCAAATCACATACTGACATATTCAGTTTCTGTCTGTACCCCATGAAAGGCAGATATATACTGCACATATTATGTACATATACATATGTTGCATCCAAATAAATTATTTTCCTGGGTTTCGTGTTGTCATACCCCAAAGTGGAAAGCAATGAAAGCAGTTGGCAGACAGGGTTTTTTTTCTGGTTCTTTCTGCCTCAGGTCATGTGGAACACTGCCGTCCACGCCGAGTTCCTCCATGACCACGTAGACTATGGGTTCCAGGGCGGAAGCATACAGTTCAGCTGGCTGTAAGTAACCATTCGGTCTGCACAAGGCTGTGATTAAGCGTTGTTCTGGTGGGGCAGCCAAGCCAACCTCTCCAACATGCGCGCTGGCATTCAGTGTACACATGCGCGCTGGCATTCAGTGTACACGTGCGCGCTGGCATTCAGTGTACACGTGCGCGCTGGCATTCAGTGTACACGTGCGCGCTGGCATTCAGTGTACACGTGCGCGCTGGCATTCAGTGTACACGTGCGCGCTGGCATTCAGTGTACACGTGCGCGCTGGCATTCAGTGTACACGTGCGCGCTGGCATTCAGTGTACACGTGCGCGCTGGCATTCAGTGTACACGTGCGCGCTGGCATTCAGTGTACACGTGCGCGATGGCATTCAGTGTACACGTGCGCGATGGCATTCAGTGTACACGTGCGCGATGGCATTCAGTGTACACGTGCGCGATGGCATTCAGTGTACACGTGCGCGATGGCATTCAGTGTACACGTGCGCGCTGGAATTCAGTGTACACGTGCGCGATGGCATTCAGTGTACACGTGCGCGGTGGTTATACACTTGACATGCTGGGTCTCGTTTGAATTTCAATGCCCCCGATTGATGGGCAGCAGTTTTGTGAAATGTATCCTCAGGAAGGAATGTTATTTTGCGTCTTTTTTCTCAACGGGTTCTGCCATACACAACGAGGCTTTGCTCACCTTAGTCATGCACTCCAATGCACCTGCACAGAGTAAAATGCTTGCCTATGTGTGGTTGCACAGCCACACCCTCTAAAAGATGAAGATAAAAGATAACATTTATAAAGTGGGGAAGGGCAACGGATGTGCAAAACCTGTTCCAAAAAGAATAATACGTGAAAATATGTATTTACCCAGGATTCCATGGCAACGGGACACAATTGCCCACATCTTGCCAGGGTCAGGGCGTCTTTCAGTTAGCCAGGGATCCTCAGGTTACTGCCAAATTCAGACACATGAGGCTCTGGGTTACACTACCTGTCGTCAGTAGGAGATCTGTATCTCCCCCAATCAGCACTAGCTCTCGCGAGGTCCTGGGTGCACACTTCAGCTGTAGCACTTGGTTTGTGTGGGTGTTTTTCACAGAGGTAACTTGAAAAGCTCAGTTAGCGATTTAATGCTGTGGAGACGATCGAAAATATGTTTAAAGGGAAAAGATATCAGAATAAACATGGACAATATTGAAAATAAATATTGTAAATTGTCTTGTGTTGGGGCATCTGCTAAATGAATAAATTATGTAATTATTATTACATTTGCAAAATGGCAGTTAATCACAGGGCTTTGTGCATTTTTTTTTCTTCTGATTTCAGTTCTATTAAGAATAAAAGGGATGCATACCTTAGCCGTCTGAATCAGATTTATCGGAATAATCTTGACAAGGTAAATCCAGTCCTGTTTACTGTAAATAAATCAGAGTTTTACAATTATTGTTTAAAAAAATACATACACATTATTTTTATATAGCTAATACTCCTCTATGTTGCATTGAATGCAGCTAGTCTTGTTTAAACTCTACTGACGTTAGCTCATCTTTAAATGCACTAATTAAGTGCGCACATTTTAGCAATTACGGTTTTATGGTTCAAATTATGGGATTAGTGAATTTTTTTGAAGGCAGGTTTGTCTTAAATTAGTCCTAAAAGCACTCATTTTCAGCCTGCAGATCCCCAGGGGTAATTCTTTTGACACCTCATAGCTAGGTGGAGGGAGAGATATTGAAATGTTGGAGGGCTTATTTTATTGTTTCAAGTTGGGAAAGTTTGTTTATTTACACCCTCAAGGAGCTAGGCCCTTGTTATTTGGAGATCGGGAGATTCTATCATTATACTTGAGTCGTTTAGAAAAGTTTATTTGGTGGTTGGGATAGTGTCAAAACATTTGAACCAATATATCATTATTGTCTGTTAATCTCAAAGGCCTTCTGGCCAATTTAAAGGACTGCCTGAATCCCTGGTCTCCAACAGGCAAAGATTGAAACAATTCTTGGCCATGCAGTGTTCACAGATGACCCCGAGCCTACCGTGGAGGTAAACGGCAAGAAATACACGGCGCCACACATCCTCATTTCCACTGGGGGGCGCCCCATCGTTCTCAGCGACAAAGAGGTGCCAGGTGAGTATTTCTGTACTGTATACATCAGTGAATGAATGATTTCACGATGATATAGACTTTTTTTGTATATATAAAAAATATTTTCTTGTGTCGTACAATTTTATTGTGAGACATAAGTTAATTAAATGTTCTGCATTTTAAGCATTTCATGTCTTTTAATTCTAATCAATTTTCTCTAGCATGGTACCTGTGCAAAATCTAGGTGTGAAAAGCCTGTTTGTAAGTACCATTCTTTGAATGGTAATTTTATAAATGTGACTAAAGTTAATTGTATGTGCCTGAAATTGACCTGTACTACTAATGTTAGTAGCTATAGCTATTTGTTTGTTCAGCTTGTTTATTAACGCTGAAATCTGAAAACTGGACTTAAAATGTTATTTATATATAAGCAATTAATTAAATATGAACCGAGGACACATAGGCACACTTAATTGACTATTATTTTACCATTTATTGACCATCAAACTAAATAGTCAATAAATTATCAGTTGTTTAGACCGTCCAACTAAAAGCTTTTTTTGGATTTCATTTTATTTTTATCAGAAAACCAAAGAGTCCATTATTAAGAGGGATAAATTGGTACCATATGGTGGTACCTTTCATGATTGAGAGATCCACATCTTCTGATTCTTCTGTTTTGATTTCAGGAGCGAGCCTTGGAATCACCAGTGATGGGTTTTTTGAACTTGAATCCCTGCCAAAGTAAGCAGTTGCTGGAAGTTTGTGTGTTTGTGTGTGTGCGTGATTGCGTGCATGCATGTATGCACGCGCTGATCTGGCTGTGCCTCTGGTGACTGTGAACTCAGCTTCCCAGGATGCTTTTCCCTATCAGACAAAGCTCCATCTGGGACCTCTCCCTTGACGTTTTTTTGATCTGTTCAATTTGTGTTAGTTGTCCAGGGTCAGAATGTTAGTTGTCCAGGGTCAGTACCATCGGAAGTGTAGCCAAACAGAGCTAGTGGTTGGCTCATTCGGTTCAGACACCACGCCGCGGTGCATGGATGATGGTGCATGGTCTCGGATCGAATCCGGACCGTGCCAGTGCTGACTGGTAGCACCATAGGGCGATGTGCAATTAGCGATTGCATCACCCAGGGTCTGAGGGTTCAGACTGTTTAGAGTCCGTGTTTCATCTCTGTCTCGTAGACTGCATGTTAAAGCTGCATATGAAAGGTCTTCCTTCGACTCCACTCTATGCGAGCTTAGCTGTAGTCTGCGATGTGAAAAAGAAGCAGTTGCTGACCACCATGTGTTCTGGAAAAAAAAAGGAAGTGGAGCCAAACAAAGGCAGAACCGTAGACCTGTGAACCAAAGAGGAGTTTTTGTTTGTTTCCATTGCATTATTTGTAACCCACATTGCATTGATTGTGTAGTGATTTAGAGGGCAGTTCTTATGATTTGTGAGCGTTTGAGGGCTTTTGTGACCTCTGTCCTTACCCCCCCCCCCCCCTCCCCAGGCGTACCGTCGTTGTGGGGGCGGGGTATATTGCTGTGGAGCTGGCCGGCATCCTCTCCACCCTGGGGTCCACAACGTCTTTACTTATCCGTCAGGGCGCGGTAAGACCCCCTCCAGGCACAGCTTCTCTTATGTATCATTACATTTATGATGATGATATTATAAAAAAATAACAACACAAAAAATAACAGTACTACTACTAATAATACTAGTAGTAATAATAATAATAATGATAATAATAAGAATTATTATTATTATTGAGACTGATACAATTACACAATATAGAAACAGACATCTTTCTCTTAGAGAGGCAGACAGCGGAAACAAAAATGGGGTGAATTTGGTTTACTGTGAGACATCTACATGATAAACAATAAAATACCAACATACTCTATCTTAACAAATACAGATGGCGTAAAACTGGCAATTTGTTATTATAGTATTTTCCAAAATCTGGTGAGATAAATGATTTTTGAAAAGCTTCTGAATATTATTGGCCACCATAATGACTTTAACTGAGCAGTTTATTACTGTTAACATCAAATTAACTTTTAAAATCTTTGTTCACTTTAGGTGCTGAGAACCTTTGACTCCTTGATAAGTTCCAATTGCACTAAAGAATTGCAAAATTCTGGCATAGAGTTATGGAAGAACACACAGGTAAGGTCCTGTACCCTCCAGTCTGCCCCATCGTCTCTGTGTTGTTTGACATTGTTGTGGTTTGACCAGGTGTTGTCTTTGGCCTCTCTGGTATCAGCAGCTTGTTTGTGTCCACTGTGACTTCACTGCGGTCGGTAATGTTGTGTCTCATTTTTCTGTCAGTTCTGCGACTTCTCTGTTATGTCTCAGTGGTTTCTGCGATGTCACTGTAACCAGACCGTAACGCCTCTGTGATTGTACCGCGATGGCTTGACTGTCTCTGCACCTCTACCTGTCACACATCCAGGTAAAGTCTGTAAGTAAGACGGAGAAGGGCCTGGAGGTGACCCTGGTTACCAGAGACCTGGAGAAGGAGGAGGAGGCGAAGATTAGCACCATCCGGGAGGTGGACTGTCTGCTGTGGGCCATCGGCCGTGAGCCCAATACTGACGGCCTCAACCTCAAGAACTTGGTAAGTACACTTCATATGCAGCCGATAGACTGCAGGCACCTTGTTGGCCAGTGGAGTCGCTCTTATATGATGAAGGGGCGGGACAGGGACCAGGGACTTTCCCTCCCTGGGAGACACTTTGGGTGTTGGGTGTTGACGCTGCTCCGAGCCACAGTTGCCGCTGCCAGTTTGACAGCATGTTACTGCACTAATGACTAGTGATTTAGCTGGATATGCTAACTGAGAGGATGTAACTAAGACTTGTACTTGCAAATCATGCACCCTTCCTGTAGGATATGCAGTGCTGATACTCCATAGGGAGGCAGACGTGGGCACTGGAAATGTTTGTGTTTTGTTCAGTGCTCATTTGTTCATTATGCTTATCCATTAATGTGAGTGGAAACCATGCAAAACTGTATGTTGGTAAGAGTATGCACTGTTGATAGGTCTGGCTAGGATAAGACTGTATGTATTTTTAATGGTTTTGCCTCAATTACATATAGAAATACAGGAAACTATATACAGGAAGTAAATTAATGTATCCACTTCAGGGTGTGAAACAGGATGAGAAGGGACACGTTGTGGTGGACGAGTTTCAGAACACCAGCCGCCAGGGCATCTACGGCGTGGGGGACGTCTGTGGCAAAGCCCTCCTCACACCTGGTATGACTTCTTGTACTCATCTATGATGTCATCTTTGGTCACTATGACACTATCTGTGCTTAGCCGGCGGTACATACAGTAGGATGTCAGCCATCAGACACTTTGGCACTTCTTCTAGCTTTTAAACTGCGGCGCACCTATTCAGGTTAACTGATTGTTACGTGTTCACCACGCTCTGGCACGTAGCATGATTGCTAAATCTATCCACATGGTTATGTGCTCCATAATTTCATTATATTCAGAAGAATGATGTCAATAGATACACAACATGGCCAAAAGTATATGGACACCTGCTTGTCCAACACCTCATTCCAAAATCATGGGAATTAATATGGAGTAGGTCTGCGCTTTGCTGCTATAACAGCCTCCGCTTTTCTGGGAAGATGTTGGAACATTGCGGCAGGGATTAGCTTCCATTCAGCCAGAAGACCATTAGTGAGGTTGAGCACTGATGTTGATCGATTAGGCCTGGCTCGCATTCGGCTTTCCAATTGATCCTAAAGGTGTACAATACAGTTGAGGTCAGGGCTCTGCAGATTTGTGTATGGGGGCATTGTCATGCTGAAACAGGAAAGGTTGCCAAAATGTTGCCACACGGTTGGAAGCTTAGAATCGTCTAGAACGTCATTGTATTCTGTAGCGTTAAGATTTGCCTTCACTGGAACTAAGGGGCCAAGCCCGAATCATGTACAACAGCCCCAGACCAAGGAGTGTCCAGATACTTTCGGCCATGTAGTGTACAATTAAGAGAAAGGGGATTATCTGCCAACTGTGGATTACTCAGATAATGAATTGAGCATTAGTCAAGCAAAACAAACAAATACAGTTTCAGAGAATTGATCAGATTAACAGCAAAATTTATGTTGCCTCAAATTATATTGCCTCTAGCTAATGTGTTCATTTAATTTTCAACAATTTTCAATACCAAATGAAGACAGGCAGTTATTTTTTGTTTTAGTTGTATTATTAATAATCAAATCAAATCTGTATTGTTACAGGAAAAAAACCCGGAAACATAGTTTTTTTTCTTGTTCATTCGTTCCATATTCGGGGAGTTGCGGGTTTTACTCAGCAATTAGCCGGCTAACCGAGTTATCCACGTACGAGTAACGGGGTCCTGAGCTGTCTGGATTGGAGGTTGCAAAAGGAATGGAGTCATTAATCACATTCCACCACTGATGTTATCAGATGAGTGGCCTTGCATAATGGACGTTACCATGAGCAAGCAAAGCCATACGACTCCCTCTTTTTCCACAGAGTGTCAAGCCATTGAGAGAAAAGCAACCTTTCCCTCAAAAACCAGTTCCCTTCCAAAAAGCATAGCAGACCCTATTTACATTTTTATTTAGCATGTATATATTATATTTTTTATTTAACGTGTCAATAACCAGAGCTTAAAATTTACTTTGTTTGAAAACGGGGACGTTGTGGGCAGAAGGTAATGTGTGTGTGTGTGTGTGTGTGTGTGTGTGTGTGTGTGTGCAGTTGCCATTGCTGCAGGCAGGAAGCTGGCACACAGGCTGTTTGAGGGGAAAGCGGAATCCAAAGTGGACTACAGCAGCATTCCCACCGTAGTGTTCAGTCACCCACCCATCGGCACCGTGGGGCTCACGGAAGGTAAGCGCTCACCCTTCACAAAGAACACTGAGCAATGGATTAGTGAAAAACAGGACAGGGGGGCTAAGAGTGTTTCTACAAGTGTCTCTGTAAGGTTGTATGTTTCTGCATTCCCCTCTATGATAGGGGGCTGGTCTTATCCAAGCGCCGTGTGTTTCAGAGGAGGCCATCGAGAAGCGAGGTAAAGAGAACGTCAAGACGTACACGACGTCCTTCTCACCCATGTACCACGCCCTCACCACCCGGAAAACCCAGTGTGTCATGAAGCTGGTGTGCGTGGGCAAAGAGGAGAAGGTACAGGTTATTTGTTTAGTTTTAGCAGAAAGGCATTCCTCTCCCCATGCCTGGTTGCAGCATGTTGTAACAGGTTTTTTCTATAACTACCTTACAACGCTTATGGGTTACTTACGGAAACTGTTGGATGAGCGCACAGTTCTGTGGATGAGTGTGCTCCTGAATTCCCTTAACAAAACCCCGAAAATAAGGGTTTCATACTGATATTTTAAGTGCCCGCATTTGTGAGAAAAAGTCGCCCACTCAAAAGCTTTTTGACGAAGTTGACTCAAATACGCGCCCTCAAAGGGGTGAAGGGGTCGTATCCGGACACAGCCAAACAGTCTTATCACAAGGTCATTTCCCACAATACATTTCTACATTAGGGCTACGATAAGCACAGACCGTGGGTACCATTATGTTTTTGATACAACTCTGCAGTGAATTAGACCCACAACACTTAATTATTAATTATTTTAAAGTATAAAAAACTTTTATACAGATGTCCCATTTGATAGATAAACCAAAGGTAAAAGACTTTCTTTTGGGAAAGTTGGGAGAGGTTTCCTTCCCTCTACCTTAGTTTAGAAATGAAGCCTATTGTTAATAAATGGTGCAATTATACTGGCCTCTTTCTCTTAGGTGGTAGGGCTTCACATGCAAGGCATTGGCTGTGATGAGATGCTTCAGGGTTTCGCTGTTGCCATCAAGATGGGCGCTACCAAGGCAGATTTCGACGAGACCATCGCCATCCACCCCACATCTTCTGAAGAGCTGGTTACCATGCGCTAGACCTCATTAACACATAACCAAACCCCATCTCAAATCTGATCAAAATTACCTGGAGTACTTTCACACACTCCTCCTCTCATGCATTCAATAAACCTGCAGTTTCTTAGCCTTTGTACTGCTTTTGTGCGTGTGTGGTCACTTGTGTGTTCATGGCAGTGGGTTTGTGCTTGAAGCACTGTGTTTTCTTATGAAGAACAGCTGTGTTTTTCCTGTCAGTTTTCAAGGGTTTCCAGACCTGAGGCAGCTATGGGTCCATATTAGGGATGAACTCGAACTTACTTACCCTTACGCAGGTAATGTTTGACTCAGAGTTCAGGGGAAGGGACCGTTTGCCCGTTGTTTTTTTTCCTTGTGTGGGGCTTTAGACTGTAATAAGCTCTCATCTAATCTGACCCTGCCTTCTTGGCAAGCACTCCCTTGAAAAATGTTTTATAAATGAATGGAATAATAAAGGATACAATGAAAATGTCAATCGTGACTTCAAGTCAAAGTTTTCCATTGCTGAATTTGAGGTTTTGCCAAGTCAATACAAATGCTGTTCAGTCCAGAATACATAGAGTCCAGCTTCTTCACCAATGGGTGTACCTGTAACTGTTTTTCAATGCGATCCTAATGTCGTGCTTACAATGCGGCTGTAACAATGTATATGAGTTGCAATTTAATGTTCTTGTATAATCACCTATAAGAATAAGTTAGACTACAAATATTTTGATAGCAGGCATGTCTGTCACAGTTTAACAGTAGGTTCCATGAAACAAAGCAAACATGAATAAATACCAAAAACAGGTTTGTATCAAAGCAGCTATACAACTTTATTGTATTTCTGAGTGGTCAGTCGTGTTTCAGATTTAATCGTTCATTACTTTTACCGCAACTGAGCATAGAGGCCGTTTCATTTCCTGCAGCCACAGGTCTGATGCAGCACCGTCATGGGCTTGACCTATGGGGGTACGTTTGGAAACATTGTCCACAAACTGAATATTGCCCAGAGTCCTCAGAGGTGTCAACCCGAGTCATCTGCACAGAGGTGTTAACTGCAGCTCATCTTGTAGAGGACAGGATTATAAGAAGCTGTGACAGCCAGCATGTGACCCAGGTATGATCACGGGCTCACAAGCACAAATGGAGCTCTAAAATAAAGACACAAAAACCATACCATCAAGGGGTGATGACAAAAAGTCAATCATTTATTGCAAGTAAAAATGACCAGAGCTCGTCAGTGAGGACAAGCTGCATACTGTCCCTCGGCAATGCAGACCCTGAAATAAAGAACATGAATCAATTCTACAAAATAGTATGCTGCCCCACAGGTTGGTGCAGTTAGAATAGTGCACACCGCCCCTCATGTTAGTGTAGTTAGGAGATGGGCATTACCTCCGAGTGCCAGGAGGTCATTAGGACTGCATTGGAACTGGATGGGTCTGCAATGCCTTTACAGCAGGACCTGGCGGCACCAAGACTTTCAGCATCGTGAATACCCGTCTCCATGGTACTGGCTCTCTGGATAAAGCAAATGCTTCAGGGGGTGGGCGCACCAAAACATTAGGGAGAGGGGCTACCTGACGTTGTGGTACTGGATTTCTTGGTAGTGCCAATGCTCCAGGAGGTGGGGGTACAAAGACTTTAGGAAGCGGGGGTATCCGACGCAGGGGTACTGGATTTCTTGGCAGAGAAAATGCTTCAGGGGGTGGGGGCACCAAGACTTTAGGGAGTGGGAATACCCATCTTTGTGGTACTGGCTTTCTGGGTAAAGCAAATGCTTCAGGGGGTGGGGGCACCAAGACTTTAGGGAGTGGGGGTATCTGACGCTGGGGTACGGGATTTCTTGGCAGAGAAAATGCTTCAGGGGGTAGGGGCACCAAGTGTTTAGGCGGTGGGAGTACCTGCTGTTGAGGCACTGGTTTTCTTGGTAGAGCAAGCGCTTCAGTGGGAGAGGCCAGAGGAAGAGACCCCATACGCAAGGGAAAATGCCCTCTTGGCAGAGCTAATGGACTGGGGTCAGGGGAGCCTGCAACTCTGGAATAGCCACCGTGGACAGGTTTGTGTGCATTCGGGTTAGAGCTGCTGTGCAAAGCTGGAGATTCTTCATGCTCATAGCTGTTGGGGTGCTGTGAATTTGGGATGGAACCAATACCAAGGTCTTATGAGAAAAAAAAAAATATATAAAATGTTGGCAAACCTATGCATCACATTAAACTTCAAATGCTGGTTAAACCACAAGTTTCTTGAAGACAAAAAAAGGCTATCGCTTTAAAAACCTTACATCCAATGAGATGCACATGAATTTGCAAGCATTCAAACTTCAGGACTAAACAGATTACCTTTTGTAGCAACGGTGCAATTCACAGCTGGCACCAGACAAAGCAAAGACACCCTGCATAACAAAGAGAACTCATCGCAATCATAACATGTCCAAAGCCCTTGTACCAAAACCAAGAGTTTACATGGAGACGTACATTTAAAGTCAAATAGAATTTCACAAACTACATATCACCATTTGAACACTTGGCACCATAGCAAAACAAAATCGTCCTCGGGAAAAGTAGTTTGGCTTTTAAATTTGCCAGTCCAACTCCTTTACACCAACTGTTCCTTTTTAGCATACAGCCAAACCATTTACCTACCAACCAACCAATGAACAATGCGGATTAATCTGAAAGGGACTTCCACTGATGAATCAGAATCATTTACATTTCCAGTTCTGTAGCTGAAAAACAAATTGCTATTATAAACCATTTTATGTCACTGCACTTGTGAATTTCAGGCCAAGTGATATTTGATTGACAAACCATAGAAGCTGGAACATGGACAACCTTCTGAATGGGTGCTGCAGAGGGTATTCTCTTGAGGGCAGGATTCTAATGAAACTAGTTTGGAATTTATCACAAAAATTCCAACTTGTGGTTCTTAACCCTGATCCTGGAGTATCCGCTCCAAGCTTAATCACATTCCTAAAGTGTGAAGGGTTCATTTTTAATCAGACAAGGTCCAACCCACTTAATGTCACATTGCGAGAAATGGATATGCAATATCCATACACAATTTTAATTTAAGAACTTTTAGTGAAAAAATATATGAAGTCCTAGATGCTGAAAGTGTGGACATTTGGCCACTGAAACAAGACCACTTCGGAAAAATGAATTCAAAGACCAATAAAATTAGCCAAATCTGTATCATCTTAAAATGTGTTTCAGCACAAAATAAAAACAACTTATTACAGGTTTTAATCAATCATAAAATGTAATCAAAAAAAGTGGTCATGGGTACTCCAGGAGCAGGGCTTAGAACACCTTATACCCCGCACCATTATTCCTTTAAAATACCATTTTAATAACTACATTTTTGGCACTGTGAAAAGTGACTTTCTTGCACCCCAAAAACTTGTCCCATCCAATTTCTCAACAGGGGGAAAAAAAGAGAAGACTTCACTAGCAAACAGGCCAGTTACAAGCATACATTGAAACAAACACCTACTTTTACAACACAACTAAACAATAGCAAAATCTCTCTCAGAAAACAGTGAAAAAGCGTTCACATGAACAGTTATCCCGACAATGATTCAGAGAAGCGACAATGGAAGAAGGAGATGAAACTCACCCCAAATAAAAACCAAGAGCTACAGACATCATATAGCTGCACAGCCCACTAATAACCCCAGCAGCTAACACACTGGAAAGCCTGAAACATTGTGCCTTGTCTCAAATAAATACTAATAAAATCCAGACATCCTGAACACTACAGTCAGGTGCAGTCATTTAAAATACAAACAACCTCATTAATCATGGATCTCAAACATAAGTCCTGGGGGCTGTACTATGAAGCAGGATTACAGAGTTAGCTGGATAACTGCACCGAGTAAAACCTGGAACCCTCCCAAATATGGAACATGGACTGAAGTAAAATGAGGTGTTCCGGGTTTAGCCACTAAAGAGTCTGCACACCTTGTTTCCAAGGCTTAAATTGGCTTCTGATTGAAAGGAAATCACGAAAAGCAGCAGAGACATTGGCCCTCCAGGACTGGAGTTTGAAACTCCTATCATTAGAAAATGGCTGAAACTCCTCCAGTAGGTATTTCAAGTAATTCCAATCCTGAAGTACCTGAATCCTGCTTCTTTTAGTGATAGCCTACCCTTCAATTAAAGACTGATTTACACCTGGAACACCAGGTGAGGTTTTCTGTCCAAATAGACTTTAAGGAGACAATTAAGAGTTGAGGCAGAACAACAAATATATACACTGCTCAAAGAAATTAAGGGAACACTTAATCAACACAGTATAACACCAAGTCAATTAAACTTCTGGGATATCGATCTGTTCAGTTAGGAAGCATAAACGATTGTGAATCAATTTCACCTGCTTTGGTGCAAATGAAAGTGACAACAGATGGACAGGAGAGGCAACAGCAAGACAAGGTTAAAATTATGGTGCTAACTGTATATAGAAAGACTTATGGTGCAGAAAGTACCTTTGTGTATGAGGGTCACTTCGAAAATATTTGGGGTCTCAATCATGCAGCCCTTACATAGCATATAAGTCTGAGAAAATGTGAAAATTGAGAAAATGCCCTTTTCTCAGTTGTAAAATATTCAACTAAAATTACCCTTGGAGCACGGTCCCTAGTGAAACAAAAAGTAACAACGCCTATTTATATTTTGAGAACTTTATTGGGTTTTTTGGTTCTACTAATTAAGTGAATTGGCATTTGGCACGTGAATTAATAAATTTATCCTACTTACTGAATTTTAAATACCGAATCTAATTGTCAGAGTGAACCGTCACATTTGAAGATGCAATACATAAATAAATAATAGCCGCAGACAACAACCCCGATCAGATGAAAAAATATGATTATTTCAACCAGCTCGTGAACATCTCAGATGAGCGACGATTTTTGACCCAAAGCAAGAATGCAGTGTTTCGTCTAAATTTCTATTTGTTGAATTGTCTTCAATAATGTTCTATAGTGGTAGGCCTATATTGTTTAACAAAAGGCCTACGCAGAGAATATTTCGACATCAAAGTGAATTTTGTCAAAGATTATCTTCGCTTGAGGATATTCTTTTTTTATCTTTATCCTTTTTTTGTCATAGCTAATACAGGTGTCTTGGATGGCAAAACATGTTGCAGTGAAAATATTTTCATACATATCATTTAATTTGCATTGAATGTCCCTATATTTAAAAATAAAACAAGACATCCAGCAATGCGTAGCCTATTCTATATTTGGAGGCAGCCAGAAAAAGCTTGTCATAATGGATCGCATCAAGGTTAGGCCTGCTGTGACGTAAACAATATCGCGTTATAAATACGAATTTAGCGAATGGTTTCCGCCGCGGGATACGGGATGGAATCGTTATTTCCTCCCATAACCCTCGTGCAGTTAACGGACAGGTCTGCAGCCCCCCTTCATGAGACAAAGAGGCGTCCTGTGAAGCTTCCAATAATTCCAGGGGCTCAGCTGACGTTGTCAAGGTCAAAACTTGGTGAGATGGTAAGTATCTGGTCGTCAGTTCCTAAGGTGTTTAGATACGAACGAAAACATATACAAAATGTAAAATGCACATAAAAGCAGAATGCACGGATTTGTAAATTCTCTTTTACATATATTTAATTAAAAACAGTTCGAAGAAAATATATTTTTACCTTATCAACATTATTGATTTTTGTAAATATACGCTAATTCCGAATTTGATGCCTGCAGAATGTTACAAAAAAATTGGGACAGGGGCAACAAAAGACTGGGAAGTTCAAAAAACACCTGTTTGGAACATTCCACAGGTATTTTTGCCCCTGTCCCAACTTTTTTGGAAAGTGTTGCAGACATCAAATTTGGAATGAGTGTGTATTTACAAAAAACAATAAAGTTGATCAGGTAAAACATTACATTTTTATTTGTACTGTTTTCAATTAAATATATGTAAAAAATAATTTACAAATCACTGCTTTGTGGTTTTATGTGATTTTACATACTGTCCCAACTTTTTTGGAATTGGGGTTTGTACTTTCCCACCAAGAGTGCGGTTTTCCTCATTGCATAGCCCAGGGGTGGGCAACTCCAGGCCTCGCGGGCCGGTGTGTATGCAGGTTTTTGCTGCCGCCAGTTAACAATTATTTAATTAGCCCAATCGTTTACACGATCTGATATTTTAATCTACATATCCGCGATATGAACAGCAGCTGATGAATGTTCTTGTGCCGGTATGCGTGTATTGTAGCGTTTTATCGTTCTGTATTTTACGAGTGAATCGGTGATTGTGTGTATGACTAATTAGCTGATTGAGCCGTGGTAACTGGTGGCAGTAAAAACATGCATACACACCGGCCCGCGAGGCCTGGAATTGCCCACCCCTGGCATAGCCCATAGCAAATGTTTGTGTGAGAAACTGCATTGAGCTGGTATAGCAAATGTTTGCGTGAGAAACAAAGGTAACTGCACTGTAGCGGATTTCATGGTGTAGGCCTAACAATTCCATGTCCTTAAATAAAGGTTTCTTTTCAATCACTGGTTATGAACGTTGTCCTGGAACCTATTATTAATAATGGGGCCTGTATTCACAGAGCATCTCAGGAGCAGCAGTGCACATTTTCCCCTTTTTGCACATAATATAAGGTTAGGATAAGGGTACATACCTGACATTAGCACAATTGGTGGCAGGGATCACCATGTGTCATTTGAATTAACATTAAATTAACATTACCATAACATTATCCTACCATTTGTGTTACCCTAGCTGTACAAGCCTACCACTGACTTCCTCCTCCAAGACCCGGTACCGAATATGAAGCCCGACTACAACAGCTTGCATGACCCACACCTCCGCGATTACTATCACCGGAGGGATCTGAATGACAGGCTAAAAAAAGGGAACTTCATTACAGCAGACAATGAGGTAAGCAGGAATATAATGCTTAGATGATTATGTGAGCCGTCTCCATGGTAAATAAAAACGAGGTCAATATACTTTGAATTCACTCAATGGTGTCAAAACAGGTAGTAAACCTATCATGTAATGATGTAAGCAAATGAGAGTTT
Source organism: Ilyophis sp. 1 JC-2022 (assembly GCA_022702515.1). Classification (NCBI taxonomy): domain Eukaryota; kingdom Metazoa; phylum Chordata; class Actinopteri; order Anguilliformes; family Synaphobranchidae; genus Ilyophis; species Ilyophis sp. 1 JC-2022. The sequence goes on along the minus strand of CM040404.1, from coordinate 115,508,294 downwards.
AGTTCTGGTTTGTTTGGCACTAATACAAGGCACAGGCTATCTTAAAGTGATGGTCAAGGGATTCTAAAAAAATCTAATAACCACAACATATCACAGAGGCACACCCACCAAATATATTTTCAAGAAAATGTGAATAGGTATATTAATATACATCTCAAAGTCAACTAATAAACTCAGTCTTGAAAGGACTCAGGATTGTAGGGGTGTGGTCTAAATCCACGCTCTCAACTCGAGTGCCATCAACGTCATCCAGCCCTACATGTTTGAACCACAGGACTTATCAAAGTTAAGTTTGATCTTACGTTAGTCTATTTAATTAGGCGCTGTTATGGAGAGGATAAAAATATCACACGGATCTTACGTTAGTCTATTTAAAGCAAGCTAAATTGCAAGGCGACGTTTCACCAAATGCATGTTCCACACAAATCATTAAATAATGGTAGGTTTTTATTGATTTTAAAAATGTATTTCATTCATTAATTTCGGTTGCTAATCGAACGAAAATTACGTGCATTGCAACTAAGTAGCCTACTTCGGTGGGTAATGGTTCTGGTCTATTTGTGTTACTGTAACCAGCCACTGAACAATTACTAAACATTTTCAAGGCATGGTTTATTTGGCAAAATCTTAACTATCTATTATTTTAGATCATTATCTGACGAATGAGCAGTGCACCAAGTAAAAAAGACGCGTGAGTGATTCATTTGTTTCTATGCTGAGCTGTGCAAAGAGCTTACTAGCTAGTACCACGGAGGGATGGATACAAAGGTGGGGAAAGAGATTGGGAGGGATAAAATTGGTATATGGATAAGGAGAGCGGGAAAAAATAAACACTTTAGCTAATTAACTATTAAAAAACTAATAACGCGGACGACTATTCTTAAGAGAAATCAAAACGAGTGTTTGGCTCAGACACAAAGAGAATTTCTTTCTTAGCCGGACAGGACAGTTTTATTCGCCTCAAACTAAGGGAGGAGTTATGCAATGAGACCAAAATATGTATTGGTTGGAGTTTCATGTCTACGTAGCCATGGACCATTTCGACTCCACCCTTTTTTTCAGCACACAGGAATAACGAGATATAGATAGACTGAAATTGAACGAGTTTGCAATTAAATTTATTCCTCGCACTTTATTGGTGCTCACACCTTAATAGCCATAAATAACGTGGTTATAAGCATATTATGGATTTCCTTTGACCATGACTTTAAGCCTAAACCCTTCATCTGAATTCCACCGTATGACCATAATTTCAGTTTTATACATATAACTTAGTTCTGATGTTTGTTGCCAGGTGATATGCTCTTTGAAGGAGTACAATACATATGAGGAGTACCTTGAATGCCTCAAGGCAGTTGCAGACAGAACTTTCCATGAAAAACAGGTGAGGAGCTCATGAAGTCTCTCCTTCGGTGAAAATTGGCAGTTCACAAATTAGTTATTATTCACAATCGCTGTACAGCATTATATTACAACAACATACACTATCAGACACTATCAGACAGCTACAATTTTATTTTTATATTTCAGAGTGGCAAGCTGAGAAAATTTATCGAGCTTCAGGAAAAGGGCCTCATCCCAGGGAAACTGAGCCTTGCTGAAATGGAGGCTTTTCTGGACAAAGATTCACAGAGTCAGCCACAGGGACAGGCGAAGGTCGAAGAGGACTGTGGGCAAAGCAAGCAGTGTCTCTACAGAGCCCTGGTAAAAAGATCTGATCAATGTGTCAAGTAGGTCTTTGTGCTAAATGTTCCCAGTTTCGTTTTCATGTAAAATTATGTTTCAATATTGTACCGCTTGCAGGACATGGAGAGGATCAAGGAGGAGGATCGCACACGACTGATGATGTTTGAGAGGCAGTTCAGGCATGAACAAAAGAGAGAGAATTACCTGAGAGAGGCCCAAGAGCAGAAGGACAGAAAGGTAGCTGAATAGTACCGGTGAAATGTGGGTGATTTTGAAATTATATGTTTCCGATTGGTTTCCATCACACCCATTGCCCTTACGTTAGGAGAGGCCACAGTTTATGCTTCCAGAACAAGGGGCATATGAATTCACTTTCTCTGGGGGAGCTGAGTTGGGAGATTGCATCAGCTTGAATCCATTGTGCTGGTGTGGCTTGAGGGTGGGCGTGGAGTGGGGTGTGGTCAAGTACTATGTCTCAGGCTATTAGGTAACTTGGCATCATTTTGATGTCAGTAATTTGGTGCGCAGATATTTAAGAAAACTTTTTTTTGTAGAGATGTATAGATAAAAGGTCAGCTCTTCACGCCGTATAAGAGCATCTGCTAAGTCCCTAAAATGTACAATAATGTAAATGTATAGTGTATAGTCACTGAGTCAGTTGGGTTCCTAACGTTGAAAGCATTTTTGTTGAGATGATAACACTACGTGGAGTAGTGTTGTTGCAGTTATAATCACAAGTGCATAAATTCCCCTCTCAGAAACAAGTTTCCATAGAGAAGAAATGTGCCAGGCAACAGAAAAAAATTATGGTGGAATCTGGGGTGGTGATGAAGGTGCACTCCGACGATCTCAAGCTTGGGGAACGTCAGTGCCTACAGCTAGCGAAACCATGCATGAAGCATCTGGAGCCACAGCTTGACACAACAAGCTCGCCTGGACACAACGCATGCGGAGCTGATAAGGTAAGAGAAACAACTAAACAAATCAAAAATAAAATCTTAGCATGTGGTTGTAAGGGTTGGGTATGAAAAAACAATGAATCAAACGCGACCAAACAAAACACAGTTTACAAAACAAGTCACTCACAAAGGCAAGGACCACTAAAGGAGTCTAGGAAGCCGTATTTTGTAGAAACGAAAAAACAAAGGATGAAAACTCCCTGGCAGTAGCCAAATAATAAACAACCCACTAAAACGGATGTGACTCGTAGACACGAGTTGAAAGGTGAAACAATCAGAGACTCTCAAACAGAAATACAAGAGCATAGACTCGAACGGGAGAAAACAAGGAATCACCTTCGGAACGTAGACTATAATGCCCGATAAGTGGTGAAAAATAAATGAAATAAAAATAAACCTCGCACTCTCAAAACAGCAGAGAGTGAAAGAGAATATATTAGAGAATTTTTAGAAGAGCTAGAATCTAACAACCCTGGCTTCGTGAAGGCACGATAAGACAAAGAAGCGCCAGGAAGTGGAAGTGAAGAGCTTAAATACCTCACAGGTAAAAGAAAAGGTGAAACTAATAATAAGCGAGGCGAAGCAAAATCCCGGGACAGAACGTGAGAAAAATATGATAGACTGCTACCGGAGAGAGAGGGCAAAAACCGTAGCAAAAAAAGAAAAACTAGCCATGGACTATGACAATGGTTTAATACTGAATATGTGATCAGGATAGCTCATAGCTGATTTATGCTAATGCTACACCTGATTCTAAAACCTATTGTTGCCTTTAGCTGGCAACGAAGAACTGTTAACTGTTGCTGGTTTTGTACACTTGTTGAATACTTTTTGCTTTGTAAGTTGCTCTGCATAACAGTGTCAATTACATTAAGGCGATGTAATGTGCTGATCAATTAAATACACTACCTTCAATTATACTGCTGACAGAGTAAATCCCTCTCAGAACCAGGTTTCAATAGACAAGACGTGCACCCGGCAGCAAAAGGTTATGATGGAATCTGAGATGGTGAATGAGGTGCACCCTGAAGATGCCAAGCTAGGGGAACACCTGCGACTACTGCCAGCGAGACCACGCATGAAGCATCCTGATCCACACTCTGACACGGCTAGCTCGCGTAGACTCAAGATCTGTAAGGTGGACCAGGTAAGAGACACAACTATACATCAATCATCTTTCCACCTATCTTTAGTACTGAATATGTAGACAGGATTATTGACTGTGATTAGATAGTCAATAATATTGATTATACAACTTGTTGCACTTTTGGTAGCTATAAGTGGCAACTTGCCCATTTCTGTAGTTTTTACTACTCTTGCGCACCTATTGAAGGCTTGCACTTTGCTTTGCAAGTGGTTGTTAATGACAGCACCTGCTGATTGGGGGCAATGTAATGATTTAAAAAAATATTACGGAAGATGTGACCTTACACACAAACGTCCCTCTCAGAAGCACGCTGCGGTGCTGCGGGAATGCGCCATCCAGCAGAAGAAGTCTCAGGGGAAGATAATACTCACTGAGGAATCCAAGAGACCGGAGGAATGTGACAGTGATGCTGAGCAGCTGGAGGAGAACATTCCGGAACCACAGCAGCAGGAGCACCAGCACCGGAGCTCCCTGTCAGACAGACCATACACCAAGCTTCCAGCTCTGCAGTCTGGTCTCGCAAAAATATATGGACACAAGGGCATTAGAATCGACCAGGTAAGAAAAACAGCTGATGTTTCAAACAGTCTGATGTGTTGTCCGTGTATTAATACGCTATGTGTAATGATGTCACTGCAAATATTTCATCTTACATCTGTCTTTTTCAGAAACAAGCTAAAAAGACAGAAAAGAGGGGTGCTTTAGGGTAGGGTGAAAGTGAAGACAGAACCTTCTAGAATCTGAGGAGACGAGGTGGGCATCACTATTAATATATCATAATACCATCACTATTAATGCCTACTAACTCTTGAAATGTACTGTTCCACAGAGAACGGTTATTTCTCCAGAGTAAAACCAGATTCATGATGTCATTTTCCTTTTTTGACATCAGGCTCAGACCAAACCTGTTCATCACTGGTTTATGCTTTTACTGATGAAGTTTTGGGAAGCAGATGTGTTGGGAGTTGTGGAGTGGCAGAAAAAAAAGATGAGTAAACAATGAAATAAAAAAGACGTTGCTTTGTGAACAAAGTTAACTGTGGCGGGCTCAGCTTTAGGGTTCCAATGCAAGAAATACTAAAGAAACAGTATTGGTGCTGGTGTAGGCAGTGATGCAAGCAGCCAGTCTTTGCTTTTGTCAGTGTCAGCTTGTGGGAAGAAAACTTTGTGCAAAGGCTAAAAAAGAAAACAGTCGTGATGGCTAAAAATCTGGTAGCATGCATTTAAATAGTTGATAGAAAATTTCTGATAAGACTTAATGGATAACAAAAATGCCTGCCTCTTTTACCCATCTGTTAACTGGAAGGTTACTTTTCTTTGCAGAGTTCTTCCTAGGTAAATTTTAAGGTTTATTAGATCATGCCCCAATCCTCATCAGTTATAAAAGGGGAGGATGGAGGGCACTTAGCTCAATGACCTGAGTACCCAAACAGCTGTGATCACCTTGGTTGTGTAGCTGTGTTCGGATGCAGGGTCATCTTTGAATCTCATGCTGTAAAACACATGCATGCAGATCACCTACTATTTGTCGCAAAGGCAGCCAATCAGAATGCAAGTCTTAGCAGGAAACATTGGGGGGCAGTGTGTCGAGGGGCTTGAAGGGCAGTTGAGTTAACATGCATACAACAACCTGCAAAATCCAAGCATTGAGATTTATCAGCCAGGTCTCTGCCTTTGCGCCAAGCCAGGAGTACTCTCAGTGCTGGAGTCTTACGGCTCGTAATTAAGCCTGCACAAATCAATGGAAGTGGGCAGTCAGATACTTAGCACTGACTGTAGCTAATGCGTAAAAAAAGCTGAGTGAATTCAACGACGTAAGTCGTCCCGCTGATTGAATCTTCCTTGCGTGAAGGAACGTGATGTTAGTCACTTGAGGCAACACAGCACCCACTCCTGAATGAGGCAAGCACACTTATCTTGAGTAATATACCATATACTTAAGCATTAGATGTGAGGGTTTCTGTCAGCGGAGAATCAAATGTGACAGGAAGGGGGGTCAGAACAAGTCACCCACAAAGGTGAGGACCTCTAGAGGAGCATAAGTCACTAATGGGCTGACAAGAAAAAAGAATAAATACTTCTGGCTAAACAGCCAAATAATAATCAACCCAGGAAAAGTGGGTGAACTCTAAAACATGAGTGAGTGTGAACAAAACAAAGTTTCCCAAGCTCAAATACTAGAGCTGACACAGGAAAATGACAGAAAAGAAACACCTTCGGCACGTAACTCTAAAACGACCGGTAAGAAGGTGAAATAAGAAATGAAACAACAAAGGAGACTGTCTCAGGGAGAACAGCACGAAGTAAGTAGGAACAGAAATAGCACCAATGAGGAATAATCCTCAACATAAAAACTAATGTAGCTAAAGCAAGTCCCTCGTAAACTCATAAACATAAAGCAAAGCTTTAATATTAAGAGGTCGCTTGTACCTGACTATACCTGGCTCAGTGTTGAGTCGATAAGACACAGAAGCACTGGAACACGGAAGTGCGGGACTTAAATAGTCGACAGTTAACAAGCACAGGTGAAGCGACTGAGTGCAGGGAGAAAACAAAATCCTGAAACGGAATACAGAAAAAATCCGATATCGAGCCGCTCAGAGGACGAACTGCCGTAGAAATAACTAAAGCCTGCTACGACCATGACATTAGATCATGAGAGGGAGTGAGTTGCCACAGAATATCATCACGGCTATGACACGCAGCCACGAGGCTGCAGGCTGCTTTGTTGCTTTTACACAACAGTGCTACCAAAAACGTTAAAAACACATTTCTAATAATGAAAAAATATTGAAACATTAACTTTTGGTTAGATCGTAATGATTTATTTTGGCTCCGCCAACAAATATAGTTGCTGTTGCTATGCAGCATGATAACAATCAGCCAATGTGCACAGCTGCTGGGCACCACTGTGATGCAATTTCAGTGCTGTTATCGCTGAATATCGTCACTGGTGGAATGCACCTCGGTCAATCATATTACTCGGTCAGATCTCACTGTTGTATAATGCAAGTTTATGTTGTTTTAAAAAACTATATTATTAGCAAAGCTATAAAGGACAGGAGAAATACCTGATGACTGGACCCAGGCCTTTTAGTTTAACTTACACTTAATGTAACATACTGGAATCTGTCGTCAGTTACATTGGTTATACTGATGCTATATAATTCCATTGTCCATTGGATAATACTTGGGGAGTTACTTGAAGTGTATTTTCTTGTAGGCCATGCAACCCCTAATGCTCAGTGCATGCCATTATAAAGCCGGTAGGTCATAAAAATATCGGAAATATCCAAAATATCTTTCTTCACACAGTATACTGTCCAGGCTAATGGAAAATATACAATATAATACATACAAATATTTATACAAATAATATCAAACATTCCCAGAAAGTGACATATCCCTTTAAATGCACTTTTGTAAGTTGCTTCGGCCAGTGCTTGCCAAATGACTACATTTTAAATAGTAAATTGAGTTCTGTCAGTAGAATAAGGGGGCATAGGTGGAAATGAGCAAAAAGTAATTCCACACAGACACTTGAGCATTCATATCCAGGCTTGACACAAGCTTAGATGAGCTGAATGGCCTGCTCTCATCATTATATATTCTTATGTGCTCATGTTCTTATAAATGGTGATAAAGAGCATAGAGATGTTCAGCACCATGGATAGCTACTGAGTGCTCGACAGCCAACACACCTGCACCAGGTCTCAGGTGGTCTTGTAAAGTAGGCTAGACTTTGGCAAAAGGCAGTGAAAGTCTAAGTCCGAATTGGTCCTTCTCATTGATGTGAATTATGGATACAGCCACCTTTGTTTTTAAGATGATAGTTCACCCTAAATCGATGTAAAAATTATTATTTTCAATTCGGTGACCTGTGTATCCAAATACCTTCTTCAGAGAATTCACTGTTTAAATGAATCTACATCTGGCAAGCATCATTGTCATTGGTGTACACAAATAAAGTCTGACAGGATGAAAAATTAAAAACTAAAATGACCTTCTTGTAAGTTCTAACCAAGTTGCTTGGCCATTGTGTTCGTCTGTGTTCAACATGTTGTATCGACACCTTAGCACATGTTGCTTAGCACATAGTTTGAAAAGGCTTACAAGAGGAGAGCTGTGGTATGAACCAATTTGGATACAGTGTGCTTTCAGCATCATTTTTTTCTAAAGTACTATTATAGCAGGGGCATCAGACTCTAGTCCTGGAGGGCGGCACCGTCAGCGTGAACCGGCATTGGCATAGACAGCATACAGAGCTGTAAACTGGGACTACGCTCCATCCTTTTACTGAAGCACTTTACACTGCCAGAGCTGCTTCAGTAACCTCAGTAAACTGGGACTACGCTTTCTGCTTTTACTGAAGCACTTTACACTGCCAGAGCTGCTTCAGTAACCTCAGTAAACTAGAACTACGCTCTCTCCTTTTACTGAAGCACTTTACACTGCCAGAGCTGCTTCAGTAACCTCAGTAAACTGGGACTACGCTTTCTGCTTTTACTGAAGCACTTTACACTGCCAGAGCTGCTTCAGTAAACTCAGTAAACTGGGACTACGCTTTTTGCTTTTACTGAAGCACTTTGCACTGCCAGAGCTGCTTCGCTCTTCTCTCTTCTCACTCTCCTAGATCCGTTGGCTGCATCTGACATCTTGAACTGCAAGATCTTCCTCGCCACCTTATTTGAGCTGGACATCTTTGGATCTACACTCTCCTGATTTGCATCCTACTTGTTCAGTCCTGCATGGCGATGATCAGTATTCAAGGCATGCAACATCACTACTAGTGTCCCCCAGGACTCTGTCTGTTTTCCCTATATACCATGTGATTGGCTCTGTCTGTTTTCCCTATATACCATGTGATTGGCTCTGTCTGTTTTCCCTATATACCATGTGATTGGCTCTGTCTGTTTCCCCTATATACCATGTGATTGGCTCTGTCTGTTTTCCCTATATACCATGTGATTGGCTCTGTCATTTCCTCACATGGGCTTTTTTACCAATGTTATTCTGATGACACGTTTGCTAACTATGTGAAATGCACTTTTGTGCACTTCGGTTCAAAAGCGTCTGCTAAATGACACATGCAAATTGTAGATTGCAGACACTAAACTTTTTGTTTCTTTCCTTTCTCTGACAGACAGGTGGCAACACACATTTCTGGAATACATACGTTTACGTTTGCCATACGTCTCTGCTTGGATGTCTCCTCAAGCTCAACCATAGCAAGACAGAGCTACACTGCCTTCCAAGGAGGACCTCTCCATCGCTGTTGAAAGCACCATGCTGTCTGGATAGCTAAATGACTAAATTGTAATTTTTTTATCATGCCCATTATTTGGTCTAACACTATCAATTTTATTCATTGTGTTGTGTTACAAAACAATGCTCCCACACATAGTATTGATGTATTGATGTCACTTCGTGTGTTCGTCTGTCTGTCCGTCTGTAACGGCCTTAGCACCTAAAGTTCTCATCTGATTTGGACGAAACTTTGCACACAGGTTGACAGGTGGCCAAGGACCTGATTTCAAATATCTTTCAAATGGGCCAACTACAAGTATTTTAAATGTATTTAATTTACCCCATTGTCTAATGAATTGGAGGAATTGACGTTACACCATTTGATCGCACATGGTGGAGAGCAACACTTGTGCTGTGTCCGAATCAGAGCCCTACCTCCTGCGTCCTCTTGTAGCATGTACTAACATACTGTATACTGCTTACTGCATACTGTTTAGACATGTAGTATGCAAAAAATATAATCTGCTGTGTCAGAATCAGAGCCCTATCTACTGCATCCTGTCTCCTGTGTACTGCGTACTGGCAGATGTGTGCTGTTTAATGTGTACTCTTTAGTATGAGATGTGCAGTACGCAAAAAAATATCCTTCCAACCGTACTGTGGAAGTGTCGTAAGATGTCCCACCCTTGTGCGGCCATGTCACATATTGTTTTTGTCGTTATTGAAGGAAAACTTCTCGAAAAGTACGCTCCCGAATATACTCAGCTAATCACCAGAAGTAAGTATATCATACGGGGGTTTAAAGTATACTACATTTAGAAAATATTTTGCCTACTTAACTACTTTCTTGTCCTGTCTACTCAACAAGCCCACTTAATAGTATGGAAGGGTGCTGATATAGACACAGCCCTCCATACTATTATCAGCGAAAACCCGGAAATAAGTTTATGTCCGAATCTACTGCGCCCTGTCTCCTGCGTACAGTGCACTGCCATGTCCATGGTTTTACAGCAAAATTGGATTACTTTCAAAGTGCAGTCACGGGTAAAAATGAAAAGTCGCAAAGCACACGCTTAGCCTATTTTAAAGTGAAATTTATATTTAAAGATTTATATTTAAAATGTGTTGGTTTCGGTTAAAATATATATTTTGGGCTAGTTTTGAGTCACCATTTGGCTGGAAAGTTGTGCAAAATCTGACAAACCTGAGCCACACCCTTGCGCGGCCATGTAATGTGTTGTCAGCGAACTGCCCTAATTTATTTGAAACAAAGCTTCACGTCATATTTATGCGACCAAAATATTTGTGTACTTCTTGAAAAGTGCGCTCCCGAATGTACCGGAGACCCAGGCCGTGTCAGAATACGACCCCTACACCCTTTTGAGGGCGCATATTTGAGTCCACTTCATCAAAAAGCTTTTGAGTGGGCGACTTTTTCTCACAAATGGGGGCACTTAAAATACCAGGATGAACGCCTTATTTCCGTGGTTTTGTTGAGGGAATTCAGGAGCACACTCATCCGCAGAACGGTGCACTCATCCGACAATATCAGTAAGTAACCCGGAAGTAAAAGCGTAAAAAACAATATGCATATACGCTCTAAAATAACATGTAATAAAATGTTAATTATATCTTCATTCATAATCTACACTTCATATGTTAACTGATTGATATTAGAATATACAAACTACTTCCTCACTAGTTTGGAAAGAGATTTGCGGGATTTCTTTCGCGCACTGCTTGCAAAGTGAGGGGACAGGGCACATAGGGACAGGGGTCTAAGTGGACAGGGAACGGGCCCCAATGTACTCAGCGAAACCCCGGAAGTAAGTGTATCATTCGGGGATATTCAAGGGGCCAGCTTTCGGCTCTCAACCATATTCTCTAAGGGGATATTAAGAACGATCGATTTACAGACTTTTTGCTTAGTTAATATGAATGGACTACAACGAGCACGTCCGAAAAGTAGCTTTAACAATCTATGGTTTTAACTTTTTTTTTAAAGAATTTGGAATGTCCAATTGTCTCCCCAAACCGCGTTCATGAAACCCCACTGCACTGGACACACGGATATCTTTACCTCAGTGTAAACCCACGGCTTTCCTACGAAACACGTAGCTCAGCCTGTTTTTCCCTCCGCACCACCATCGCCAAACTCGCACAAAGCGGAAGGAAGGCTGCATGAACTGTGTAGGATGATAAGTGTAGATTTTTTAAAAATATGGTATGGATCCAGCTAGCACTTGAGTGCAGAAGGTCAAGTAAACATGACCGATTTTCTTGAATGTACAACTACACGAATGTTACTGAAATTCCGGTAAGTAGCTTATGTAGCTATTTGGGCGAATGTTAAATTGTACAATTTCCTTAGATGCAGTTACGCCTAGTAGCCTACTTGATTTAACGTTAACTTTCCACGTAATGTTAGCTACTCTTTCATGATTCGTAGATAAAGTGCCGTGCTTTTGGTCCAAGAATGTGTGTGCCATCTATATATTGTAGGCCTACACACAAGGTGAAAACAACATCAACAATCAAATATTATTAATGCAGAGATACATTTATAATACGAAGTGTGTCATGGTACAATGACCGATTTACCAAAATACATGATTATTTTTGTTTCCTGAGCAATTTTTAGTAACATTCTTAAAATATTATGCAAACATAATGTTTCTTCACATTATGTTTGCATTAATAGGAGGTATCACATGATTTTCAAGTTGTTCATCAGGTGAAAACAACAATGAACAAATTAACATCATCAAGAATAAATGCACTCAGCATGGAAATACAATATTTTGTGGAAACCTATTGTTTACTCATGTGAATTAGGAAATGTATGATTATTTAATTTCATTGGAGATCATGTGTTCATCAATTGTGTCGCATTTCCAGTGTAGGCAGTTTGCACCAGAATAAATTGTGTTTTAACTGTCTTTCCCTCTACACAGACTTTTGAATTGTTTTATTTTATTTTGTATCAGTTTACACATTAATACATTTATTTTCAGAATTTCAGTAATTGTACCTTCCTGTTGTGTCTGACAACTTTGTGCGCATTTACATTTTAAGCATTTAGCAGAGGCTCTTACCCAGAGCAAATTACACAGCTTACATTCTTGACGTGCAATCCATTTATACAGCTGGATGTTTACTGAATCAATTCAGGTTAAGTGCCTTACTCAAGCACACTACAATGGCAGTGCCCCACCTGCACTACAACCCAAAGTCCAGTTCCCAGTGTAGTAAATCAATAACTGTACAAATACAGGCTATTTCAGGGCCATTTCAAAATGTGAAAACACACTTATGTTTGTAATTTTTATTTCAAAATAAGAACCAGAATATGCTCTGAATGAATTCATTTGTCTTCAAATTTTTTTCAGAATTATAATGGATCCACAATGGGAGATAAATGTGCTGAAAGCCTATAGGAACAGATCTGGATACGTCTGGGTCCTTCAATACCAGATTGAAAGTCTGGTTGCGCTTATACGTGTCAGTGGTCCATCTTCTCAGATGGACACGGCTTCAAGATTGACTATTTTCTTCACTATAAGCTGCCCTGCATACTAAAGGACTGCTAGGACCAGAAGTGTATGGATCTTTCACTGGTGACACATGTAGGGCACTGGCCTGTTTATGCAGCATGAACCTCAGGAACCCTGTGGACCATAAATCATCCCATCACGGGACAATAGAGGCTGCTGTGTCCTGTATGAGTATGACTCTTGGTTACAGGCAGCAGATGACATCAGGCTTGGACTGAATCAATGTCCTTCAATTTGATTTAAATTTGTGTTCAGTTTTATGTTTGCAAAATAATTACTAGTTGCAAAATGGCAAATAATTATACTATTAATGACAGCCATGTCTTATGTAGGTGGAGAGGGAGTGAAATAATGTTTTATAGAAAGTGAAAAGAACAAGACAAAAGCCTTTTTTTTCAGTTCCATTCAATTTTATTTGGGAAAAAAAAGACTACCCAACAGGAAGAATATTCAGTCAAACCATCATGAGAGACATCATTGGGAAGATATCTTGGAAGAAACCCAGATAAAGAGGGTCCCAGCATCAGCAGTAGTAAGCAGACTCTTCTAGCAGGGAAAAATGTGTGAAGGACTGGCTATCCTATTCACCCAACATTAACCACGTATTTCTACCTCTGAGATGCCAGACAGCAGGAAGGTGTGGGGGTACTGAGAGAGCTAATGCTATGTTAACAAGACTGTGTGGTCTTTAGGTCATTTGAGCACCTTATGCCCTTGATCTAGTCGTAGTACATTTTTATATCTGCCATTAAATGTTAGATATAACCACCTTTTTAGTACCACTATTCTTTTTACATTGTGGTATCCAGTTATGCTTTAAATTGCTGGGAAGTACATGCTCCAGCGATTAGTTAAAAATTATGTTTATGGAATCCAGAATGAGCTAAATTAAGTCATCTGGGGAGACATAATTTATACTGTAAGAGCAGTAGCCTAAGCAATTTAACAAGTTAACAATTCATTCAAAAGTTGCGAACTTGGCAAGCAAAGATCCGACGTCATACATTATTTTACCACTAGATGGCAGCATTTATCTTAGCTCAATTGAGATTTTAACGTGGGAAAGTCCCATTTAAACGCTAAAATGTATTTGTTGAAGTCGAGTCCATTTCAGTTTTCGTAGTAAAGTAGACTTGGCTAACGTGTGTATGCGCGCGTGTGTAGCCTACACGATTGACTCCCTACCCCCTTTCCCCACATATTGCACACATAAAATGTGTCCTTGCTCCGGACATGTTGACAATAGTCACTAGTAATAATATAAAAGTATAGGCTACGATATACATTCCTCCTGCAATATCGGAGGTTCGAGCACTTTCTCTAACGACTGACAATTTTCACGCGTCTTGGAGCGGGACTACATTCTACAGGATAACAACGCACTGAATAAGGCTTTATGTATGCTACACAGGTGTCATTACACAGTAATGTATCCCTTTGAATTGTTTTTCCAATTCGTACCAAGTCGTATCAGATTTGCAGCTCAAGTTATATTACTGCATGTACACAAGAGGGCGACAAAGACTTAATAACAACTTTACAGGAAACACTACCAAAACATATTTGACGTTATTTTGTAATTCATGAGCACATACAACACAAAATATTGTCATGAAGTTTAGAAGTAATTTATTTTTATTTTTAGATGGGCTTGTTTTTCTTGGTCACCAAGGTGCATTTGATTAATTTACTAATTAATCATATAGGACTCTACCGTATTTTGTCAACATTCGGGAGGATAACTTTATAGCTTTATGGCCACAGCGCCACAGGTTTAACTTTTAATGAGGAAGAGTTGAAATAAACCCTCATAGCTGCATCAAGCATTATTTTTTTGTTAGAAAAGATACCTGTTGTAAGTGCAGTTTGTTGCCTTATTATACAATGAGAAAGCACTGAAAGCATGCTGTTCCATGAGAGGTATAATGCCCACACGTCTTGTGCAGCGACGTAGCACCTGGTGTAGATGGAGCCCTAAGCCTATACGTTCTGAACATTGATGGCACCTGCCTAAGACCAAGGAAGAGAAACTTAGACAATTCACCCGGATAATTGAGAGTATATGGACAAGAGATTGACATTTTTTGTCAGCAGAATGTGTTCATACCAAAATGAAACGTGTGAATAATATGCTTAACAACTGAGAGACAGTTGTTTACTTGGTTTTAATAAGTTGATCTTTACAGTAATCTTTTCATTTTAACATACATTTGCTCCTCTTTGTGATTGTATTTGTGTTGCTTCAATTTCACAAATAAAGTGACTCTTGAGAGTAAAACGAGACATGCATTATTAGTATAAACCCATACATATATAGCCTACATAACCCAAGCATATATGCACGGTTTTAGTATCCATCAACAATTGTAAGCCCAGCGTCTCTTAGATGGCCCTCATTCCTTTAGTTAACCAGGTAACTGTTAGATGTATTCTAATTATGAAACTGCAACAGAAATGCTGTAGCTTTTCTTCTGTTTTTCCAAACATTGTGTGGCTAGTTACAGGTGAGGTGAGAGTCATAGGTAACATTTGTCTTATAATTCCCAAATTAGCATCTATGAAGGATACAATATACCCATGTACAGAGATCACATTTCAACTGGGGGGGGGGGGATTATATTTATTTGATTATATATATTATATATATAATATTGAAGAGGATCCGTTGGGGGTCATTCCCCTGTTCCCATCCCCCCCTCCCCTCCCCCTGGGATTTACGTTCATGACTATACCTCATAAAGTGATGAAGTACTAACAAACATTACTTATTTTTATGGCTTGACCACCTAGCTACCAATATCTACAAATTATGTTAACCTACACAGAGGTAACAGTGATAGTCATATAAAATAATGCTACAATATTTTTTTCCTTACTCATGCAGCATACAGAGGTTTAGGACTTATCCTTAAAAAAAGAATGGTTTGAATCCAAAATAAGATAGCAACTTTGAGCATGCTTAACCTGAGTTAAAGTCAAATTATGTAAATGCTACGTAAAGAAATACGTGTCTGTTATATTGCGATATTTAAATAGGAACAATGTCTTATCTGCACAAACGTTTCTGTGGCTGTTTTCAGTACGCTACTTAGTTAAGATGGGGCATTCCATAGAAACGGAACTCGGATTGACATGTCAAAGCGGCGCTGTGCATTTTGATTGGCCTCGCAAACGATTCTCATGGTCTCACTGTAAACAGTGGACAGTGACACACAGATGGAGGTCCTCGTTGTTTTGTTCTGTTCTCTCTCGCAAAAGATAATCAGCCAGTCATTATAATTCATGTCCATTTTTTCAGTGTGGCGATATAACGATACACTGCGACTTAAAAAAAACAGCAACTATTCATTATCTTGCTTACATTAAGCATGATGCTCATAGTTCTGAACGGAAGGACCCTGGGGCGCTGTGGCCCGAGATTGCATTTGATTGCAATGCACTATGTAAATACTCGTGTGGAAATGTCCCTTCTCCAGTGCTTCCCTGAACTGCCGCTGTGAGGCAGCGCGGGACAGACATCACCAAACCCCACCGGCGCATTGCGCAATATCGCACTCCTATACTTCTTATAACACGCCAGTCTCTTTCCTTCCGGCATAAAGATACTTATTGTAGAGTATATATCATAGGTTACATCCGAAATAAAACACAAACAATATGTAGTACTTCAAATACATTTTAAAGAGAGCAATTACCAGTATTTAATTCAGTAGTTAAACATATATCCGTGTTTCATGATGGGCCTATACCCCCACTTGTGTGTTCACATATTGTAGAGCCCATGGGCCACATAGGCTACACCTGATAGGGTCAATGTGGCCATGGGACATCGTCACAGATGGGTGTAGCGCTGCGGTAGCCTACAGCGGGAGTTGAGGTTTAATTTAAACTGATACAGTTTAAATTCCGCGAGTCGCTACCATACCTTGCGCCGTACTTGATATTAAAAGCGCACATCAGTGTTTGTTATTGTCATTAGCATATTTATACCCGACTCCTGCCTTGGTCATGCAATTATTTAAGCTTCGGCATGTTATGTGTACCCAGGTCTCCCACTCAAGACGTGGCGTGTTGGCATCAGTGACAACATCTGCATTACCCCCAGAAATATCATGTAAACACTTGTGAGAAAATAGCGATGTGATTGTATTCACAGAAATTGGAACTACTAACCTGTTTGTATTTAGAGTGGAGGGTGGAATACTCTATATATTGTTAGATACCAGCTCTTCTGCTAATGTTTTGATGACCTTCGTGAAAAAGTAGGCTATCTTACTGGCTACATGTTGCAACACCAGTGAAACTCATTAATTGATCTAAATGTCCATTGGTTTTTAGAAAACACGTATCCAGGTTCTTTGTGAATCTTTTCCACCAGAACGACGGTAGCCTATCCGTTTCCTTAAAAAAATATTGCATAGCCTGCAGAGCACAGATAGAAATATAACACGTATAACGGCCATAACAACGGAATTAAATAATAACGCACATAACAAAATCACAGCCACTTCTGTCGTAGCCTTTTCTAATGATTTTGCTTGAAACAAGAACAGGTTCAACATTTTTAAAAATGATAATATAGTATCCATTTATGTGGGTTATTGTAATAAAATAATTCCGGGCCAATAACCTTTCGGGTAAGGAAATAAACATATTGAATAGGTAATATAGGAACTTCTACAAAAAGCCATTTTCGATTTTATAATTATATAAACCGAATATTTATAGTCAACGTGAATAATTATTTCCTTTATTTTAAGAGAAAATGTGGGTTGAAACCTTTAAAGAGAAACTGCCTTGTAAAATGTAGAAGTGTCAAATATTTGATAGGCGATCAATTAACATGTAAATTAGTTTACCAACATCAACGTTTTATTTGTTAACAAATACTAGTGAAAGCGTTACACGCCTTAAAACTACCTATTGCATTTTTATTTGAAAATTCAACGTGAAAATAAACGTATAAACAATTAAACTATTTAATTTAAATAAACCTATAATCTATATGTATAGTTATATAATTTGTTTTACATTTGATCGATATCCGTTTTCATTTTGATACGTTGTTATTTATAAAAGTGGACCAAGCTTAAATCCATTTATTCTAGGCGTTTTTGCTGTATTCCCGTGGGAGCGTTTTTGAGCTCTGAAGTCGGGAAGGCAGCACATTATAAATATTTAATTCGGGTGTCTTTTGCAGTTTTCCTAATTAACGAAAATAATACTCGTGATGAAATAAACCTATGAATCTTCCACTCTACTTCAAAATATTTGTATGTATTATTTATTTATTTATGCTTTTTTTTTTTGGGGGGGGGGATACTGAAAATGCCTCCAACTCCATTTCAGTACTGAAAGGATATGTTTGGGTAATGATTAAATTACAATTATTTGCATTAAAAAACACGGCGATACTAGACATAATAATAATAATAATAATAATAATAATAATAATAATAATAATGCACTAAGTATTAAGCCTATTGTCAACTGTAAATACGAACTATTTTAGCATGACACATTTTGGACCTCAGACTGAGCATGGATCTAACCTTGTTTACAAAAAACATGCTTTCATGTATTTGAGCGTTACAGTAAAAACTCCAAGGCTCACAGTTCCAGTAAAGTTCAGGACGGGGGTGTATATAGGCAGAAATTAGAACACATATAAGCTATATATCATCATCTCTGTCGATTAATTTCAATTACAAATTAGTGTGCAAATCAAAGTTTTCATGTTACAAACGCCTGAAAGTATGCGCTTTATCAAGTTCTTTTGATATCATTGGCTGACATTTTCTTCCGTGCTGCGCTCACAGATTACAGTAGCCTATACCAGACTTTGCACTAAGACCTATGAAATATCAATACCGAGGAAGCCTTTCTAATTTGATATGCTTTCCTACGGAGGATAGACTTGAGCCTGTAATTGACACTAAACAAAGCAGGCTTTTTTCATGCTTTTAAATAAATACGACGTTTGCAGCTGACCTAACCGCCACTAACCGCCACGGTTCATCAACAGCCTACCCTTCATGATACATTACATTACATTTCTTTGCATTGTCTTTACATTATGCTGCCTACTTCACACTTGCAGACATAATATTACAAGCGTCGGATTAATGCAAAATTATTCAGATCTTTTAGTTTGTGAAAGCATGCAAATAATCTTTTCTGGAAAATAAAATGCGTTGTTAACATGTTTTATATATCCTACTGTTTTTGTAGCCTGTGATCTTTTCATATTTTGCACTGTGCACGTCACGATCATATTTGGCAGCTCATTTCCTATTCGTGTGTGTATCATTCATAACTGGCCGACAATGCATATAGAGCTTTATACCGCTAAATAACCTATTGACTGTGGCATGAAGCATTAATTTGCAACCACACACAAGACCGCGAATATTTCTCTCTCGTTGGTCGTTTCCCCCTCAAGTACAGGTCTGAAGATTTTGTGCGGCGAATTTAAAAAATGACGTAGCCTATGACTCTGACCAATTGAGAGCGAGCTGCGCAGTTTACATTTAAATATTTTTTCCTTTTAAGGACGAATCCCCGCCTTTGCCAAGTCCATGCGTATCCCCCCAGAGAACGGAGGGCTTCCAAACCCGAGAGAAGGTGCTCTCCGTTGGGACAGAGGAGGCTGTGAGAGACGGGGAGGGAGGGAATGAGATTTCTTGCTACCCAATCCCCCTTTTCCCCAGGGAGCGCGAGCCTTCCCTGGTCCATCCCTGCCTCTTGTTTGGTAATCATTTCATTTTACTCCTTTTTGAAGCGGTCGCCTGTTTTATCCCACTTTTCACTTCACAATCCCGTGCGCGTATGTTCGCCTTCTTCTTCTGAGCGAGTTCGGTTTCTCTCCTCTTTTTCCCCGCGCCGAAAAGGTCTCCAAGATCCCGGCTGATCGTCCTCCTCTGAGATGCGTTCACGGTTCTAACGCTCGCCGTGTCTCCCCCTCTTTTAACTTGAGACCGGTTAATCTTGAGTGCACTGAACTTGGTTTGGGATCTAAAATAAAGAGGAAACCCCAGAGGGATACAGAGCTCGTCTTTGGATAAGGACCGCTATTCGCCTTCCTTGTTGCACTTTGGGGAAGGTTTTTTCCCCCCCTTTTCGGCTGATCTTGTTAATCCAGGTGGCCTTGTTTTTGTGAGTGAAGGAGGATTATTTAGTTTGAATCGGTGTTCAGGAAACGATCCCAAAGGTTTTTTTTCCATGTTCTCCATCCAGGACAGCCTCCCACGGGGAGCTTTGACCATGAAAGAGGAGCCTCTTACGAGCGGCATGACACCGGTCCGCTCGTGGATGCAGAGCGCGGGGATTTTGGACGCGAACACGGCGGCTCAAAGGTAAACACCGACTCCATGCCCCCGGGATGCGCGTGGCAGTGGTGGAGTAAACGCCATGAGCTTTGACTATAGTAGGCTACACCGTGACATTAATGGACAAGGCTATGCGATAAATGCTGTTTATATTGCACTGCTTATAACGTTAGTGTATGCATTCATGAAATACAGATTTAAAACAAAATTCAATCGTCAAGCAACAAACACAATTTTACTTGAAAAAACATGCTGAATAATTTGCAATATACATGCTTTCTCATCCATGTGGTCCAAACTGTTTTATGTCACAAAATATTAAAATAATTAATCTAACTTTATCAACATTTGAGAATTAAGAAACACTTGCTATTTTGATTTGTATTATGAATATAGGCTGCTCTTTAGTTGCTGTAGGCTAATACGTTTATAGCATGCTCTTGGTAAAGGACATTTGTGAAGTGTTTGATAGTAATCGGACGCGCGTGGATCAGTGGTATGGTTTCCAGAATACCATCCCTTCACGTGACAGATGTCAAAAGGATCGTTTAACCCAACTTCAACTGAAAGCATTGATTGAGCGAAAAGTTGGCATGTTCGAGTATCTGGTTGCATTTTGTCTTAGGAGAGGGATATCCCGTCTGTGCTCACGTATGGCGCAGATTTACTGTGAAAATATTGACACCCGAGTTGTAAGGCACCACATCCCCGAGAACCATGCAGGCTACTTGGACGGCTAGTGGTCTGACAAATGTCTTGTATTGAAAATCAAGTTGACATACTATTACTGTCGAGGAACATAATTATTAAATAACACAAGCATGGCCCACAACCTCGCGAAAGAAGATAAATAAACATAGAAACGAAACCTATTAAGCTACCGGCTGTTTCTATCAAAAGGGTTAATTTTCAGTTTCTTTCGTCCTTGGCTGTCAGAGACTTGCAGACTTGTGTGAATTGTATGTGTTTCCCTGCTTATAGACGTTAATGGAAGTTGTCACAAGACAGCACAGTTTCAGTTTAAAAAAAAATTATTTGTCATACTAATTTAGTATTAAATGTTATTTACTTTCAATTTTAGTTGAATAAGTTTTATATGAACAACGTTTGCGCATCTACAAGCTGTATATACTTTAATCGGAATTAGACCTTTTAGATCGAATTAAGGTTTATCACCTTATTACATCTGTGAAAGTAGCAACCGTTGCGCCAATCTGAATGAAACAAAAACTACAAAGTTTTCAAATGTATTTCCTTCTGGTATTTAAACGCAGTGAAGGCCTAGAGTTAACTGATTACCATTACGAAGTGTTAAAAGTTAAAAGCTTTTATAATGTTGAGGTTAGCTGCCGTGTTGGCTAGCCTACGTTTCAAATATTAGATGCCGGTTTGTGATCTTTTGCGAGATGGACAACTGAAACAAACGAGCAATTTGGGCCTTCGAAGCTTTTGGTAGCCTATATAAATACTGCAGGCTTTAATAAATATTACAAAGTCATGATCCATTTACCTAAATGAGTCCGTGCCAAACTTGTCACTTGGCATTGATTTATTAAAATGAAACGCGATTTGATATTGCGACAATGCAACTCATTAAACGATAAAGCACCTGTACGGTCGTAGCCTACGTTAATTTAGGCTACTTTAGTAGTACTAAAACTTCCAATATACTTGTTGTAATAATAATAATAATAATAATAATAATAATAATAATAATGTATTTGAGAATGCCAAGCTACAATTTAGAGTGGCCAATCTCCCGATAATTTGAAGCACGCTTTTTAAACTTACATAATACCTACCTTACTTTAGATGTGCTGAATGTGAGCTTTACATTTTTTAATTTAATAAACAGATTGTTACTAAGATCAATGAAACAAGGATGAACGGCTCATATTTTAGAAAGTGTATTTTTGGCTGCATTTAAACGAAATGTTAAGTGGTGAATAAATGTAACAACCTACAGACAAACCTTAAACAAACCTGTTGTGTGCCTTAGAATCTGGCCGTTAGCTTGTATAATTACTTTTATAGCCTATTTCGTTTCATGATAAACCATTGGGATATAGTTAAGTGGGGCAAAAAAAGACAAGATGTTCGGAAATGTCAGGCTTGTTAGTAGATCTAGGATTTAGGGGAAAAAACACCATGGTCTGTCAGAAACTGTTGGTGATGTCCAAGTGGTTTTCGTTTTTTGTAAAGGGCAACGAGGAATTGACTTGGCTTTGGATGATTTGAAGCGAAATAATATGGAGTCAGGGATGCACAAGAATCAAATTGATATTTTATCCAATCATATATATATATATATTAATATATGTATGTATGTGCGTGTATGTGTTGGGGGGGTTGTT
The DNA here is from genome assembly GCA_022702515.1 of Ilyophis sp. 1 JC-2022. Classification (NCBI taxonomy): domain Eukaryota; kingdom Metazoa; phylum Chordata; class Actinopteri; order Anguilliformes; family Synaphobranchidae; genus Ilyophis; species Ilyophis sp. 1 JC-2022. Next base: position 115,486,019 of record CM040404.1, on the reverse strand, counting down.
GGGGTCACTCAACAACCCCCGCGAAGAATACGCATTTAAGAGGGAGAGCTTTTTTCTCTCGGTCGACTGTCAGGTCTTTTCAAGTTGATCAAAGAGCCCTTATCCATTTAGCCTAAGGTTCAAATCTGATAGTAGGAGGTCAACTCACTCACTGTCAGGCGCGCTGCTTACAGCGACCACACAACCTGCCCGTGAGAATAATGCAAAGGAGCCCTCTCTCCTCCACGAGCGCTCCCCACGCAGCGCTGAGGGGGGTCACCAAATTGAATTACTCGTTTATATTGCCTCATTTACTCCATTGGTTTTGCGTTGATCCCTTTGAGGAGAGTCGGACATGATGCTTGTCTTGTGTCGCTGATTAAGGAAGCGCTCGGAACGAAGTACTTAAATAGTTTAGTTGGAGCAAGTGGCGCAGCCTGCGCAAAACATGAATAAAAGACATTTCCCTGACTGTACCATCTGCTTGGCGCGAGGTCGCTCTTCGGGCTATTTGCGCTGGAGATCTATGTATTTAGAAATACATGAATACAGCTCCAATTTTCCGAAGGCTCCCCTGCTACATATTTTGCGGCTTGTGGCAAAGTTGTAAACTTTCTTCCACAGCACTTTTCAGTAATGTCATCGTTACAATTATGTTAGTTTAGAATTGAGGTTGTGGTTGTGGGGGCGTAAATTATGGTTGTTGTGTGAAAAGAGAAGTAGTAGGCTGTGGAAAAAAACATACCTATATTTCCAAGACTTATATAAATATAAATTGAACAATAAAACAACAATGCAAAGAAAGGCCCTATAGGGACCTTTGCAGGATTGCTTAGATCTACTGTAAATGCTGCTTTTACATTTATACGCAAATACATATAAGGGTTTAAAAAAAAAAAAAAGAGTAGCCTATAATGATAGCACCATATATTAGAAGATGCCAGAACATAGTATTTTAATATAATCCATACATCTCTATGTATGTGTCCACTTGCGACCTAAAGTGTGATCATGGTAACTACTGAAGCAGTAAGGCACCATATGTTATACATAAATTATTAAATTGCAAAATCAATTGAAAAATGAAAAAGCCTTCAATTATAAAATGTATATTTTGAAATCAAGTGAAATTTGAATCCAAATATAATTATTTGAATTTTGTATTCACCATGTTTATATCAAGGCAAAATGAACATGACCATATCAAAACATTTTACATGTCAGTGTTTTCCACACAATTATTTCCTGTTTCATCATGTTGTGTAAAACTTTTGACTCTCCAAATATTAATATGGTTCTCATACTGCTTTACTAGCATTCTCAATCTGAAGAATCTTGTGGCACTGTCTCAAAATCAGTTTATCAGCAAAATAGCCAAATTTTATTGCATTTCTTTTCAATAGTCGACAGGGATAGTGTTTATCCATTAATCCCTTTTGTCTGTGCAGACAGATGCTGTTGAGACTACTGTGTACACGTCAAACGGCTTTGATCTAAAAATGATTTTAATTTGTGCTGGGTACTGTGCATGTGTGTCAGCTTAATTTATGTTAAAAGAGCCAGAGCCATTTAATAAAAGGCAATTAACTTAAAACCTGTGTATAGGTCTAGCAAAATGGCAAAGTTGTATACATATATCAAGGTTACATTAATTAGCCATTAATAAAACATCATTAACATTTATTAATGCCATTAATTGTTTATTGTTTGTGGGGGCTATTAACATTACTTATTTGTTTGAAGGTAGGCTTCTTATCGTAAAGTTCGGTTCACATATGCATTACTGAAGAATGCTCATTGCATGTCAGTTAATGGCAAAAATGAGTTGTTGAGTTCTCTGTCCTCTTTGATATTGCCTGTCCTACAGATGTGTGATGCAAGCGACGGGTGCTTTAAGGCATCCACGCTACGAAAGTTAATCCCAAATTTAGCAATGTTAATTAGTGGGACATCCAGACAAGCTATAAGTGAGAACACCTTTGAAAAGGGAATGGAAGGAGAAATTTGACTGAGGGCAGAAAGAACGCACTTGTAATACGACTCGTTCGGTAATTGCACGGGGGCAGATGGCTCTCTCCAAACGAGCCTGAGAAACCCCTCTCCTGCGATCTACGGTCCTGGGGAGGTTATTCTGGACTATATCCCAGCCCTGGAATTTGGGAAATGAACCCGCAAACACCGCAGCTAATCAATAAATCCATGTCTAAAATAAGCCGCACACCACTATAAAAAGGACAAATGCCTTTTCCTTTAGAAAGAAGATGGTTTTTTGGGAAATTTAATGCGTACACCAGCCTTTAAAAGGCTGCTCAGGGCTGCCTTATGCTCTCGTCAGGGATTTTGCAATTATGGACTGAAATGCATTATGTGGTTTAATACAATATGGTTGAATATCACCCTGATCTAACTTCCCTGCAGAAAGATTAGAAACTGTACTATTGCACACCGTAGTGTGTATGTATGCTGATGTATGATCACGTATATTGGAGCTGAACTCTTCTCGTTGGCCAGCAAAATACTGATAGCTTCACATCAAATGTGAAACAGAGTATCTAATAAAATACATTTCAATCCTTTTTTACTAATTTTAAATCTGGCAGAATTAACAATGAGATGAATTGACATTGCATTATGCTTAAGAAGAACCCTTTTTCAGTTTTAACCCAAAGCCCTCATTCATGTTCAACGTGCGTTTTACACCTAACTTTGAATATTTAGAATTTTAGCAAGCGTCATTTTTTGTTTCTTCCCTAAGGCTTGGGGCAAAGAGGACCCAGGTGAATGTTTTGCATTGAGGCCCAAACAGGACGCCCTTAGTCCCTGCCTGCATGGTTTTATGATTCACACCAAGGTTTATAAGTATCAGTGAACTTGCGATCAATCACTATGGGGTTCTCACTGGTTCCCTGGTGTGATGGCCTTTGATCAGTGTATGAAGTACCAGCTATGGGCTTGCGCATGTCGAACTTGGTAAAAATAGCAGACGTCCCCTTACCTGTTGCAATAAGTAATCTCACTGCTGACAACAGTCTCGATGCTCCTCCCATGGTAGCAATACTTAGATAAGACCTCCTTGAGGTTTAATGTCATGAGGATAAATGTACAATTTTAATTCTGTTCAGTGTCTCAGTTTACATTTTCTGTTATGTTGGAATTACTTATCTGGCATTGGAGGTAACAATCTGTTTCAACATATGCAGCTCAGTACCATAACATTCTTATTCGTTGCTAAAATGTTATGGATGTGATGTCTTTAAAAAATAGCTTGTAGGTTGTTAGGTCGTAATCATGATGACCAAGGTGCATTTTATCAGGGCGTAGTCTCACTCTAATAGAAAGATGGTATGTTACTGGGGTGATTCAGCCAATTTAGACATAGAAAATAGTTTTAATCCCGATAAAGAAATGTATGTAATTTTCACTCTTTCTTATGAACCTTCTTGACTGCATGAGGCTGGGAGCAACAGCTCGATCCTCATGTTCATGTTGTATTGTATTTCTTAACCAGAATCCCATGGAACACACAGTTTTGGCGCAGGTCCTCGGGTTAGTTCATGAGGCCACTGGCAGCTTCCTCCCCTGGTAGGACAGAACATGTCAAGTGAGGAGACAGAAATTGAAGCGAGTTTGCCGCAGGAGGCAGAACGTGACAACCGGGACGGTGTGGAAGACACAATATTGACTGTAATTGATTGCCTCGGTGTTTTTTTTTTTTAGTTAGTGTGTTCATGGCGGCAGTGTCGGAAGTCACAGTTCTGCTCCCTGTATGCGATGAGGAGCTGTCACACAACTCCCTTCTGTCAACAGTTTTATTAACACACCTTCCTTACCAACGGGTGTTTAGCTGCGTTAAAAAAAGGAAATAAAACCTACACACGCGCGTGCACACACCGGCACAGTTGCATTCAGTTACATGTTTTAGTTGGAAATTGCCTACCAGGGCATAAACCACAAGTAACCTCTTGGCTGAACCGCAGACCAAAAATTGTGGGCACTATGTTGCTCCCTGCACTTGTGGTCTAGAAACAGTAGAACAGTTGCAGCTATCATTAATGAATTTGGGGCATGAGTCCCCTGGTTTGGTAGATATGCAGCTGAAGTTGAACTGCACAGCTGGGCAACAGATTACCCCTCACCTTTGACCTTTACCATTCCCCTGCTACAAATCCTGAGAAGCATATTATGTCTTCCCTGTTCTGTCTGTGGCTCAACCATAATGAACTCCAGACTCGCGGAGGAGTGAGGTGCAGGAGTTGTCCCTATAATAATAATAATAATAAATATGTATTTTTTTATGACGATAATTTATTCATAGTTACTCAATAAAACTGAACTGAGAAAATTCTCACATGGGCAACAAGCACGTTTGTACACAGGCAGTAGAGTCAATAGGCGGTTTTGAACAGTGTTAAATCAGAACACAACAGTAAAAACATAGCATGCATTAAAAAGAGCATCATACTTACTTCAGTAAAATTCAGATAATGCTTAGCCTATAAAAAAATATTGTTAATTTGCCCCATCTCCGCTGATGGCCTCTTGTGAAATTAAAGCACATTGGGACTTTTAGGGTAGGAAGTGGCTGTCTGCGTTCAGAGTAACGTGCATCGCTCCCTTTTTACTCTCAGGGATTCTCACTTCAGCCTCCAAGAAACCTTAATCCTTGTGTTACGGCTGTCACAGGCCGAGCAAGATGCCAAGCCTGCTGTTTTGTCTGCATTCTCTATAGGAGCAGGGAATAAATCGGTGGAATTTAACACACTTACCACAGTAATTTGTCAAGTCCCCGCAAGTCACTGTTCACCGTGAAAGTGTTATTTTTGTAGTTCATACATTCAAAAGCCAATATTGATAATGTATTTTAACCATTTGTTTATTACCTCTCAAATAAGTATTTATTTTTTAGACAATAGCTACTCTTTTAGGATTAACACACACACACACGCACACGCACACAAAAACAAAAATTTATCTTGCTGAAATATGTTTGCTTGTGCTGTTATCTGGAAAGTCTGAAATTCTTTGTAATAATCAATATGAATACAAGGCAGCTGGACAGAAACCCAGGGATATGTGTTTTAACACCTGCATTTCCTCGGACACACATTACTGCTAAGACTCAGGTGCCCCTTGCAGCGAAACACCCCACAGAAAGGACACACTGCCTGCCGAAAGTGTGTAAACAATTAGCCAGCGTCCGCGGGCCTGCGACTGTTTATGACCCCATTAGAGGGCTACAGGTGAGCGGCTAATGGTTTCAGCTGTGGGCCGCTAATTATGCACACAAATGTTTGCGAGGTAGGCAAGCAAGCAGGGTAGTGTTTTGATTTGCGGTGCGCCTACTGCAGGTGCAGCTGTAGTCGATCTCCAGCTTGCTCCACCAGAAACTCCAAGAAGTCTCAACAGGAAAAAGGGGGGTGCAGGGTAGGAAAATAAAGTCTTAAAGTCTCATTGGTCTGCAGAATCATAACCTTTGGTTTACTTAAATATGTTATGACAAGATTAAGACGGGAATCAGAGTTCAGTTCAATTCAGTTCAGTTTCAACGATTAATGAAATGCCATGACCCCTTCTCACACAATGTACACATTCTTTGCAGATTTTGTGTTGAATCCTCAGTGCTCAGTTTTAAAATGGTGTCCTGTACACAT